>CM066039.1:40377410-41704702 GCA_033557465.1 Ichthyophis bannanicus
GGTATATGGTTTGCAAGTATGAATAACGAAGAGGTAATCCCCACAAATAGCAGGTGATGTGCAGAAGAAAGGTCCAGCAATCTACTTCCGGTCGCACCTTGCCAAGAAAACCAGAGGACAGTCACAACCATAGGCAACTATCCACAGGGTCGCCAAGGGCCAACATGGACTCAACAGCATTTAACAACAATCCTCGCAAAATTACTTTGGCCATAATGGGATTAGGTGTGGTACTCTGTACTATAGTCTTGAGAGTTGGCGAGTTATGCCTCCAGGGAGTTTAAGAGAAACATCATGCTGAATTTGTGCAGTGTGTGTGCAGAGATTGACAGATTATTCCTTAGACAGGGGATGAGGAATTCCTCTCTCCAATTTCTGAGAAACATCGGGGGTTTATTAGGGTTAACCAGTTCCTCTTACTGGACAACAAAACACCTCCAGCCCAAAGCACTTCAGCAAGAAAGAGACATTCAGAAGACCCTGGCATGTCTCCCTTGCTATAATTTTAGTCTAGCTAGCGGTGGACTGAGTGCACTCTCGGGGAATGCCAACTCACCATCGTGTGCTCAGAAGGATGCATTTCTCTCCATTAGTGAGAACTAGATGACGTGGGGTGGGGTAGGAGGGGTAAGAATGGCAGCCGCCCTACAAAACCTTTCACCTCTGAGCCATTGGTTCAAATCTCAGCTCAGATGGCTTATGTGGAATGGTCAAATTCCAAGGGTCACAGTAGAAGTATCAGATTCCTATGAATCTATGAATGCTGATGAACACCTCATCGTTGACTTGTGACAAGGACATGAGTGACTGTGTGTCATCATAGCAATGATGTTGGCAAAGATCACCATTCAATGCTCAATGGACAAATGGAGGGAGCCAGCATGCACCATTCTTACCAGACATGAAGACGATAAGAGAATTGTTTTCTGGAGAGGGGGAACTGTCTTATCCCTTAATCTCTGCTCCTATAGTAAAGCAGAGTATACTGTAACATTGCAGACTGGTGACGGTAACCTTGGCAAGACCTTTTCAGTGTGCCTGACAGTGGCTACATCACATCATATACTTTCTTATTACTCAGAGCTGCTCCAGGGCAAGGACACCTGCCAGGTGATACCTGTACTGGTTCCCACAACAGCCCAACAAGGAACATGAACAGGTAAGACGAGTAAGTTTCGAGCTGGGGCCAACTGCCGCTCCAGAGCTCTGCTGTGAGTTCCTAACAAAGCTCTCTGCCTTGGGATCTTTAGCATCTGAACACTAAGTGTCACTATCACAGCAGGAACGGGTCCTGAGCAGCCATGAAGACTACTTCAGCCATATTTCAAGTCCCAAAAACCCCAGAGGAGGAGGAGCTAGGAATGCAACCCAAGTGCCCTGTTCACCAGTGCAGTCTCATCAGTGCCTAATTATGCATCCGACATAAAGACGTTAAAGAGATGCATTCAGTATTAGTACTGTAGAACAGTGGTGATTGGAGTCAAACAGTCCTGGTCTTCCTTGGTGAAAACGTGCACTCCAACCATTCCATTACAGAAAAACGTAGACACCAAGAGAGGAAAAACCCCAACAAGGTGTGTCATATACAGGAGCTGCCAGAACTAGGGGAAGTGGTAGCAGGACCGTACCTAGCCCTGTGCGAGCGTTAAGGGGTGCATTTTAGCTGTCTGCCGTTGCCTGCCGCCGCCACTTTTTCTTCTCTCAGCGGCGGCAGGTAACGACAGACAGTTAAAATGCACCCCTTAAGCCTTCTCGCGGCATGCTAAGGGAGCAACAGATCTGGAAAATTGCAAGAGGATCTTGATAAATTGGAAGACTGGGCATCAAAATGGCAGATGAAATTTAATGTGGACAAGTGCAAGGTTATGCACCTAGGGAAGAACAACCCAAACTATGGTTACACGATGCAAGGTTCCACATTAGGAACCACCACCCAGGAAAAAGATTTAGGCGTCATTGTGGATACCATGTTAAAACCCTCGGCCCAGTGTGCAGCGGCGGCCAAGAGAGCAAATAGAATGCTAGGTATGATAAGGAAAGGAATGGAAAATAAAACAAAAGATATTATAATGCCTCTATATTGTTCCATGGTGAGACCGCACCTTGAATATTGTGTGCAATTCTGGTCGCCGTATCTTAAAAAGGATATAGCGATTTTAGAAAACGTTCAGAGAAGAGCCACCAAAATGGTAAAGGGGATGGAAGGATACTCCTATGAAGAAAGGCTAAAAAGGTTATGGCTCTTTAACCTGGAAAAGAGATGTCTGAGGGGAGATATGATAGAAGTCTATAAATTAATGAATGGAGTGGAACGGGTAAACGTAGATCGATTGTTTACCTTATCAGAATATAGAAAGACTAGGGGACATGCAATGAAGCTACAGGGTAAACTATTTAAGACTAATAAAAGAAAATATTTTTTCACTCAACGTGTAATCAAACTCTGGAATTTGTTACCGGAGAATGTAGTAAAGGCTGTTAGTGTAGCTGGGTTTAAAAAAGGTTTGGACAAGTTCCTGGAGGAAAGGTCCATAAACCATTATTAAGAAGGGACCCAGGATATCAATGCTTGAACCAAATCAAGCATTGTGGAACCTGTGTCCCTTGGGGAAACTGCTAGGGACATATGACCTAGATTGGCCACTGCTGGAAACAGAATACTGGGCTTGATGGACCTTGGTCTGACCCAGTATGGCATATCTTATGTTCTTATGCCTCTTCTCTCCCGCCGCTGGGGGGGGGGGAGAGATGGCGTGCACCTGTTGTGCATGTCGCACAGGGTGCTATTTACACTCGGTACGGCCCTGGGTGGTAGGGTTCTGCCAAGGGGTACAAACAAAACAGCAAGAAGCAGAAATATCATCTACCCCAAAGGAAGGGGCTCAGCTCTAGAGAGAAAAAAAAACAGCAAAGTAGGGGCGGTCCAAGCATGAATTTCTATTTGCATGAAGGGGACATTTTATAAGAGGGCACTGACTTCCATGCACACAGTACATGCCTAAAAGGGGATATTTTAGTCACTTACACATTGATGTGGCCTTATATGCATATAAATAGCAGCTTATAAAACTGCACCCACGTCAACATGATGTGCATACTTTGCCTGGAGGCGTAGCCTAGCGGTTAGAGCAACAGCCTAGCACCCAAGAGATCTGGGTTCGATTCTCACTGGCACTCCTTGTGACCTTGGGCAAGTCACTTTACCCTCCAGTACCTCGGAAGAAAAGGCCTGGCAGTCTATTTCCGGTTATACTTTGCCAAGAAAACCCAGGGGCTGCTGAATCACTAGGAGTCAGCATTGACCTGATGGCACTTAAAAAAAAAAAAAACAACAACGTTGCCATTGGATGTCTCTATGGTGGAGCATGCAACTACATGCAAAATTATAAAATACCACAATTTACCAACATATATGAAAAATTCAGGAGCAGATATTTACGCCAGTTCTAGAACGGATGTAAATTTCCGCAACTTCATTTAAGGCGCGGTCTCTGCCGCTTATGTTACTAAGCAGTAGAGAAAAGAAAACCTCCTTATAAAATTACCCTCTGCGCGTATGCAGGGGACCCAGTGATCCACAGTGCGGCACAGAGCCTGGTCTGGCGGTACCACACTTTCAGGACCCCAGGGATTATTTATGCTTTTCTTAGGTGCAGCTTGCTGGCATTGGCCTGGCCTATTGATTGAATTTTCCCTGTTGGCATACTGTGGAGCAGGCCTGGATCGACAATCTGGCAAATGCCATAAGGCGGGTCCAATTATCAGTCAAAATGGGCTGGTCAAATTGAGGAAAAGTCATTTAGATTTGGGTTGGTGTGTGGTAACTGCCAGGGGCCTGTTTGCAGTCCCAGTCTGTCACTGCCATGGAGCGAGACAAAAGTTTAAACAAAGGTATACAACAGCAAGTTGATAACTGGAAAAGGCGGGACAAAAGGAAGGAAGGATAGGCACTAAGAGGGAAGGGAGAGAAAGAAAAACAAAAGGAAAGGGAAGGAGGACCTATGGAAGTGGTGGACAAGAATGGAACGAAAGGATGAACTTAGAAGGAACCAAGGGATACAGGGAAAGCAGAGAAGAGCCCAGGCGGCAGAAAAACAGTAAGAAAAAAATCAAGAAGGAAGGAGAGGAGGAAGAATATGGGCTGGGAGGAGAGAAGGGAGGCAAAAGAGTCAACCTCAGTCCTCGAGTGCCATAATCAGGTCTGGTCTGGCCTGAAATGTATTTGTACATAATAGATATAGTAGAGGAAAATCTCTCACGTATAGCCGCTGTGGATATCCCAAAAGCCAGGCCTGTTCACGGTACTCAAGGTAGGAATTGCCCACCCCTGGCTTAGAGGAAGCAACAACCAAGTGGGGAGGAGGATAGATTAGGGCATGGGCAATTTAAGCATGTGCCTAGTGCCAAAAGCTTTTGGGAAGAGAGAGGGGAGGGGCGTCAGATATTCATTAATCCAGTACTGCCAAGAAAGAACCCAAACAAGAAACGGATGTTATCAGTCAGGCTGCTGCATCGGCCCATATAGATCAAGGGTTGGCGTCATTAGCTGGTATCATCCGCTGGCACCTCCTAGAGTCATTAAGCCAGTGTTTAAGAAAAGGTGGTATCATTAGCTGTCACGAATTGGCCCCCTCCCCCTGATATTCGTGAGCTCCCATAAGCCAAATGGGGTCATTAGCCCCAAAGCAAAATCACAGCACCTCATGCTGCAAGAAGCAGACAGTCAGAAGCTTTAGGTGCTGGAGAAGAGTGCTTGCTAGGGACCGGGGGAGGTAGGGAGCAAGCAGGAACGAGGAGGAAGTGCTTGCTGGATTAATTTGCTAGTTTTAGACTCCCACATTAATGCTGTGTAGTTGAATATTGAGACTAATGTGTTGGTGTTCAAACATGGATTTATGCTATGGTGGGGTGGCTCAACATGCTCATTTGCCTAGGGCCCATCAGAGTTAAACTTTCCTGGGGAAAACGAGGAATCAAAAAGGATGTTGGGGTGAGGGGGAGCACAGAGAAAGACAGCAGTAACCCGGAGTAGTGCTTCTCGACCCTCTCCTTGAGGGGCATTTGGCCAATCAGTTTTCAGGATTTCTGCACTGAATCTGCATAAATTGGATACCCTTTGCATGCAAAGCTATCTCATGCAATAATGCTGAATATCAACCGAGGGAGGGCTGAGAAGCATTGATCTAGAGGAAAAGCAGCAGCCAAGGCGGGCAGAAGAAGAGACAAAGGGCACGAGAGAAAGAAAGAGGGGAGAAGAAAAGGACTCATTCGGAGGAGAATGAATCAAGGAGGATTGTGAAAAAGTCTGGGCAAAAGCGGGGATGATGTACCAAAGGGAGGGGAGGGGAAGGGGAAGAGGTGAAAGATGCAAACAAAAAAAGCATAAAAGGAGAGAGTAAGAGGATAAAGGAAAGAAGATGGAAGGTTAAGGAGAGACGGCAAGAAACTTAGGAGAAATAGCAGCTATTGCAAAAAGAAAACGGATCCAATGGAAAGATAAGAAAACAGGTAAAGAGAATCAAGACAAAGAAAACAGAAATGAGTATCGGAAAAACATTGGAAGATGAAGAACATTTTTATAAATGTTTACTGTCATTTTCTGTCAGTATTTATTAGTTTGATAATTGTTATATCCCACCACTGCTGCATTAAATATCATCTTTGCTGCTGCACCCTGCCGTCGTTCCCATACTACCTTCCCAAACATGGCCCCTTTCCATTTCTCCAGTGTATGCACGTCCTTTAGGCCTGCACTGATCACCTTTGATCTTATTTATAAGCACTGCCCTACACCACAGACCAGGTTTCTCTTCATAGACCCAGTGCCAGAAAGAAACTGGTAATGTTCAGCAATTCCCAGAGAGTTAAGGACATCAGTGAGAGAAGACGGCTCTGACTCAGGCCAATGAATCCTGAAACTTATATTCCCAAAGGCATTAACAGGAACCACATACTGTATTCCAAAATGCACTAAAAATGTGGACCTGGGGACTCGTGATCAATTATTCAAAATCAGAGAGCGCGACAAAATCATGATCAGTTTCATACATCTCCCTGTCACACCAAGTCCCCATCTCTATGGAAGAGTACAGGTCACAGTACTGACCATGTCCGCACCACACAGGCTATGCAACCAAAGACAGAGTACTGTTCAACTCCACGTAATACAGCATCCCTTTTCAGGTCGGTGTAATGGACATCTTCAAGTCACACCAGCATCCCCCTCTAGACCACAGTACTGCCCATTTCCACATCACACAACAATCCATCTCCAGACACCTGTCCACCTCTGGATCCTGCTGTGTCCCAACTTCCAGGCCACACTACTTCCCCATCTCCAGAACATCAAGACTTGTGATAGGTGGTGAGGCTACACAGACCGGAAACCTCGTTTTGCTAATTGGTAGAACATGCTAAAACAGATTCTGCGAGTAATGCAAGGAGTCGTCTGCAGCATAAACGAATGATGCAGCTTTATAATTAAAGACCATTGTACGCACAGGGGTGTGTAACATTCTGCAGAGAGTTGGAAGCAGAGGTGCTCTCTTATCCCATCATTTTCATATTGTTACATAAGTAAAATCCCGTCCATCAAGTCTGTGTAACTTTACTTATTTGAACCTTGCATTCAACCTGTGTCATTATTATTATTATAATGCAAGTCACCGTGGATGCCGTTCGGTAGGGCGTCAGTGACCTCTAACACTTCCCTGTCTTACACATACACAGATGAATGACACAGATACACAAAACACACACATGCAGACCATGATCAGCAACACTGCGGGGAAGAATATCTCGATCCTCTGTGCTCCAAAGTCTTGGTGCTTTTCTATGGGGCTAGGACAACCGAGGAAAGCACATCCACTCCACAGTTTCCACACTCCCCTGAATCCATGTCAGCATTAGGATTAAGGGGTCCAATATCCAAAGCAATGAATGTGGTTAGAAGAGCTGCTAACTGCATTATATAGATTCAGGGGAACTAACACAGTTAGTGAGATTGAATATCCGTGGATGCCGCCGGTCCGCGTCCCAATGCTAACTGGTTAGCATTGGGACGTTCTGGGGAAGCACCTGGGGGATACCAAGCAGTGATGAAATTCAGCCACTGCCCAGTAATCCCTTGGTGGCGAACGTTAGGCACAGAAATGGCAGTCCTAACCTTTGCCACCGAAGCTAACTGGGCAGTGGTTGAATAATCGCCACTGCCCAATTAGCTTCCTTCTTCAGTGGCCAACCCAGATATTCGATGCCAGTGGCCAGATATGGCCCTAGCATTGACTATCTGGGGTTAGAGCTCTGTAGCCGTGGCGGCTAGGCACTGTAATAGCACTAGCTGCCACCGCTGAATATTGGGCCCAAGGAGTCTAAAACCAACTTTCCACTTTGGCTAGTGCCTGTCAAAATGTGTTTCACTATCCCTCCTCATCAGCAAACAGCAATTTAAATGGACTGTGCAATGGGGAGGGGGGGGGGGGGGAAAGAGTTGTGCTTTTCACTATCCTGGCTGCTGCTTCTCATCCTGGTCTCGGCCTGCAGTTCATGGTAAACATCCCACATTCTCACCCAAAAAGCCATAAAAAGCAAATAGTGGCTAGGTCGTGCTGACACTTAAAGAAACCAGTGCTAGACAAAGCTTTAGAATTGCCCGTTTTGCTCTGAAGTAACTAAAGAGTGACTCTAACGTTCCAAATGTTTCCTAGCAAACCAGTGTTGGAGCTTGCAGACTGGAAGAATTTTCAAAGTGCTTCTGCTGTAAAAGAGTAATGAGGTCGTCTTGACAATGGCCACGGCTCCTAAAACTCACACTGATCCGGTCCTAGGCTTCAATTTCCCAACCCGTCGCCCCATATCTGCCCAAGAAGAGACGTCAAGTTTCACTGACCTGCAGTGTGTGGTCTGTGTCTGAAAGCTTTATATATAACCCCACCATATGAATTTCATACCAATCCCTATAGCATCAGTGCTGCCAAGACCCCTGGGACTCGATATTCAAAGGATTTATGCTCCTAGTTTTGAGGGTTATGCTCCTAAATTGACCTCTTTGAAAATGTACTAGGGCTGATTTCCTAAATTAAATGTCACTAAATTTAGTAGCCTAAAACGTGGATGACAACAGGGGCTGAATTGCAGTAGGGGAATAAAGTTTGGAGTTTAGCATTGATTTTCAGCACTAGGCTCATAAATCTAGACAAATGAACGGCAGATCTAAATTTACTATCATGTTAGGACACAGAATCCAAACAAACTAATTGTTCACCAGAACAACCACCAGGGTTGGCTGGTACTGAACCCGCTGATCAATGGTTTAAATCTTTTTGTTCAGCACTTCTCAATTGTAGAGCTATTATGTCAAAAACGCATCTTGTTTTGGACTTGATAGCCCATGGACCTGCTCTTCCTCATGGAGATGTGGCTCCGCGATGGAGAAGAGGCATATCGTTATCACTGCCTTCCTCCGGGATATTCTACTATTTCTGCCCCCTCTCGTAAAGGAGGTTGGTTCGCAGTTATTTATCGATCTGCTCTGCAAATGGTCCAAGTTCTCACACCTCAGCTTCCTTACTCCGAAACCTTGCTTGTGAAGCTTGGTTTTCCATGTCAAATTTATTTATTGCTAATCTACTGCCCCCCCCCCCCTTTGCTTCAGCAACTTAACCGGGATGAGATGCAGCAACTCATTCTTAATCTGATGTTTACCTACTCAGATTTACTTGTCCTTGGAGATTTCAATATACATTATGATATCCCTTCTCAGTCATGAGATAAATCTTTCTGTACCTTCCTTGCGGACCATAATATTCATCAATATGTGCATTTACCTACCCATCAAGCTGGTCATACTTTAGATCTTATTCTAACCAATTTTACTGCCAGTTTGCTTCCTTCAAATTTGAAAACTATCACACTACCTTGGACCAATCATATCCTACTTTTTTTGATTGCAGATTCCCCCTGCCTTGTTGGTGTATTTTGTCTAAGACGTCCACTGCACATATTTCTACATACGAGGTGTGATCAAAAAAGTATTGATACTTGTTGTGTAGCTATATAACAATACATCGCACCATGATGCTATTAATCATGCCATGACCTAGTTATGTGTTCTGCATGTGCAGAGTGCAATGTGGCTACAGCACACCTGTACTTTTTTTTTTAATCACGTGATGTTTAGTATCATGTAAAAGCAGTTTGTTAGATTTATGATGAGTGAAAAAGTTGAACAGCAAATTTGCATTAAATTCTGCCAGAAACTTGGAGATTCATGCAAAGAGACTTACCACAAGGTACAGCAAGTGTATGGCGATGAATGCATGCATCGTGCTCGAGTTTATGACTAGTACAAACGTTTCCAAGAGGGCCACCAATGAATTGACAGTGACAGACATTCTGGAAGGACATCCACGAGCAGGAATGAAGAGAAAGTTGAAGCAGTGCGTGCCACAATATGCTCATATTGTTGATTGACTATCAGGGAGCTTGCTGAGGACATAAGTTTCAGGTCGATACAGTCCATTCTTACTGTCGATTTGGGGATGACATGTGTGTGTTCAAAATTCATGCTGAAACTCCTGTCCCCTGACCAAAAAGAAGATTGACTGTCTGCAGCCAAGGAGTTGTTGGAATGCATTGAAAATGACTCAGATTTCATCAAAAAGATTATTACTGGTAATGAATCATGGGCCTATGGTTATGACCAGGAAGCTAAGGCTCAATCCTCACAATGGAAGACTCCAAACTCTCCCAGACCTAAGAAAGCCTATCAAGTGAGGAGCAATGTCAAGGTCATGCTCACAGTTTTCTTTGATTACCAGGGTATTGTTAATCATGAATATGCTCCAAAAGACCAAATCATCAATAAGGAGTATTAGGTCTAAGTTCTGACTCATAAGAGATGTAGTTCGTCATAAGAGGCCAGAGTTGCACAGGAATGGTGAATGGTTGTTTCATCACGATAACGCCCCAGATCACGCATCACATCTTGTCCAGCAGTTCTTGACCAAACACCAAATCAAGCAGGTCGCCTGACCTCAGACCCTGTGACTTTTTCTTGTTTCCAATTAGCACTGAAAGGAAGGAGGTTTGATGACTTGGAGACCATTAAGCAAAATTTGACACAGCAGCTTCACAGCATAACGAAAGAGGCATTTCAAAATTGTTTCCAGCAGTGGCAGGAATGCTGGAGGAAGTGTGTTTTATCGGAAGGGGACTGACTTTGAAGAAGACTGAGTGCAATAACTGTCAGTGTTATACTTCTTGTGTTATTGTACAAGTCTCGATACTTTTTGATCACACCTTGTATTGCTCCATTGCTGCTGATATTAGCAGCTTTTCCTGCAGTAGATACTTTATTCCCAGATGATTTCTCTTCATTATCATTAAACGACGAGGCTTCCCCCTGACATACTACTCTCTCTGCAACATTAGATAAAGTAGCTCCTATCAAAACTCGCACTCTCCCCATGCGGAGATCCCATCCCTGGGTTCATGTCAGTTTGCATGTTCTTAGATGACAATCTTGGGTGGCAGAGAGATTTTGGCATAAGACCAGATCTCGGTCAGCTTTACAATGCTTCAAAAACTGTCATAGATATTATCGTGCTCAGACGTCAAAGAAAGATTATTTTTCGAATCTTATATGTAAATCCTCCTTATCCATGAAATCTATTTTCACTATCGTATTTCTGTTATCTACACAGCATTAGAACCAGCGAGACCAACCTTGGTCTGGCCCCCCTGCGGAAGAGTTGGCAATACCTTCTTCATGACTTTCAGAGACCTCCTTAGGTCTACTTCCTTCTATCCTTACGATGATTAACCATAGTCTTTCTACCTGATATGTGGAAAAGAGCCATTCCAAAAACAACCAAGGCAACCTTCAAGATCCTCAGAATTACAGGCCTATATCAAATTTATCATTTCTCTCTAAACTGGCAAAGAAATTTGTTTTCCAGCAACTATCTGATCATAATCGAGCACACTCATTTTCTACATCCCTACCAGGCTGGGTTTAGGGCACTACATAGTACAGAAATCATTATGACAGCCGTTAATCAAATCTACAGAGCCTGTGATCAGGGCAAACTGGTTCTAGCCATTTCGCTAGACTTATCAGCTGCATTCTATCTAGTAGATCATGACATACTTTTGCACGTTTATTTGATGCTAGATTACGTGGAACGGTGCTATCTTGGTTCAGGTCCTTACTTCATAATCATTTTTTCCTGGTAAACATTAAAGATAAAAAATCTGCACCATGGGAGCTTCGTTGGGGTGTTCCACAAGGTTCCACACTATCTCCACTCCTTTTTAATATATTTCTCAGTCCTTTAATTACAACGATTCAAAGCCAGGGCATTTCTGTTTACACATAGGCCATTGATGGAGACCCACTTGATCTAAATCTCATTAACTCAGGCATTGCTAAAATCTCATCCTGGTTGTTTGAAAATTCATTAAAATTCAACCCGTTAAAATCTTCTGCTATCTGGTTCACAGGGTTACAGCAGAGTCCCAATGTGTCTCCTGTACTAGAGGGTCCAGTCCAACGTAGAAGCAACAAGACAACCACAGAAATACCAAGCCAACAACAGAAGCAAGGCATTGAAGAAAGTATCCAAGTCTTTATTCAGGGGTACAGTACAGCCACACCCGACATGGCCGCATTTCGGCACCAGCCTTCCTCAGGGGTGTATTGGCACTACAAATAAATGATTCCGTACAATAAAATATACATCTCAATCAATGCAATGCAGTAAAATAATGAAATAAATAAACATCTAAATATCAATCATAAAAAATCTTAACCACCACCGAGACATTAAGAACAATAAAACCATTACATAGAACATTATTTATTTCATTATTTTACTGAATGTTTTTTAAACTCAGATATGGTAGAACAGAGATGATGTAAACGGAGAAATTGGCCATAAGGGAGGCTTTTCCTTAAGGGGCCAGAGTCTTCTCCGATACAACTGTTACCACCCTGGCCCCTTATTCTTCTTCCGTAATACTGAGGTGTTTTTCATGCTTTGCATCTCATTATTAGAGAACTCGCACTGTACTAAACTAACATGCATGACCGTAAAATAATGCGCGATGAGGCTGTTCAACATGTGTTAAGGGGCAAAAATCATGTGTTTATTGGTAACTATCCCCCCCCCCTCCATCACCTTAGGCACCTAGGTTTAGCTGAAAATAGCGCACAAATTTTGGAGCCTAACTTAGGAACCCAGCTCTTTTTTAATACTGGGCTCCTGCTTTTACTGTGGCCCTGTTAAAGCTGCCCACAAACTTCATGCAAGATGGAACCACACAGAGCTATTGCAATGTATCGCATGGCAAATAATAATAATATTAAGTAATTGAACCAGCCCTGGTTTTTTAGCCCATGGCATCTCTAGGGACTTGTTTCAATTTTTTCTAAGTCCATGAATATAATATGGTAAAGGCAAGACATGGGCCTTGCTGGCAACCCCATTTGAAAGTCCTGATCTGGGTAGATTCTGTTATTTCTGCAATCTTTTTAGTGCTGGTACTGGGACAAGGAACAGACCCTTGTTAGCGTCCCTTTTCCCTATAAGCCCTTTTATAGGTTGCTGAAGTTGCTATAGGAAAACATGGCAGAGACAGGAAACAGAAAGAGGCCTGGGTCAGAGCGTTGTCTGCATATTTCTTTCCTTACTCAGCCTTGTTCTGTAAGTGATTAATTTCCGGCCATATCATGTCAGAAAGAGAGGGTTGTGCATGGAGGCTCCTACTGAAACTGCTAGCATTCAAGAAATGCACGAGCCAGACGCAGAAAGGGAAATATTTTCCCTGTGGCTTAAAAAGGAATTTTAACCACTGAGACTTTGCAGTATAGTCTGTCTCGGGATACTGTCAGCCCGGCTCTGTCTTAGAAAATTATTTTTCACAGTTGTGCACAGCACCTCCCGTTGAATTTATGACATCAAATTTGCAAAAGAAGAGTTTCTTTATAGCTAGCATTTCTTGGATACAAGATTTATAGAGGATTCAGTGTACTGTTTCCGACATGAAAAACTGGTCTCCCATGTCCCACAGAAGTTTCCCACATATTGAACAACGTCCAGCTTTTAAAGGGAACAGTGTGTGACTGCCACTTAAAATGAACACGATTCTGCAAAATAACTTGCAAACAAGCTGAAAAGTAGCTGTGGGGGGCAATAGAGCTCGAATGAACACTAATCCATAACTAGTTGAAAAACGCACATTTGTGACATGAGGGCATGTTTCCCCCTTTCTCCGTTCACAGACTCAATGGAAAGCGCTATGGTAAAGTGGGTCTCAGTAAGGCAGCAGGGAAGGTGTGGGTTAGTAGGGATGGTGAGCATGGAGTGTTGAGTAGTGATTGATGATGTATATGAGAGCCTTTGAGAAGTGTCTATTTATTTACATGGAACGAGTTTAGCTGTGGAGATGCGTAGAGAGGATGTCAGGGTATGGGATAACATGGGTGCGTGAGGGTGTATGGGTATATGGAAGTGTGACTGGTGGTGTGGGTGTGAAGGGGATGGGATGGGGTGTTGGAGGTGTGCGGGGAGATGGCTACAGTATGTTGGAGGTGTGGGTGTGTGCGGGTGTATGTGTGTGGAGGGCAGATATCTGTGTGTGTGTTAGCAAGAGTATGTAGACTTCTTTCCTTTATGCTCCCACCCTCTTGAACTCTTCCTCATCTGTCCCCTGCAGGCTTCACCCTTCCTTGCTACCCCTTGTAAACGTACCCCTTTCTACTCTCCTCTCCCTTCCATCCTGCATTCTTGCCTATCATAGGGGGGGGGGTGTGCATGTGTAGGCTTCTCGCTTCCCCTTACACTTCTTCTGTTCTCCTGCCATCTATCCATCCACTCTACCTCTCTCCTTCTTCCCGACACCCAAACTTATGGTCTGTATCCTCTGTCTGCCACCCCTTGGAGTGGAGGATTGGCCTAGTGGTTAGGCGAAGATCTAGGAAAATGTCAACTCAAATCCCCCTGCTGCCCCTTGGGCAAGTCACTTAACCCTCTACTGCCTCAGATACAAACTTTGGTCCTAAGCCCTGTGGAGACAAAATATCTACGGTACCTGAATGTAACTCACCTTGAACCTCTGAGAAAGGCCTGAGCTAAATCCAATTCTCTTTCACTCCCCCTGTCTTCTTGCTCTCTCTCCCTTATCCACCATGCATTCTTCCAGTTCCCCTCTTCCACCTTCACTTCTCTCTCCCTGCACTTCCCCCTTTTCTACCCTTATGCTCTGCCTCCTCTCCAAACTCACCCCTTTCCTTACGCTACACCCATCACCCTGCGCCTCTTCTGCCCCACTGTCATCCTGACTCTTCCTTCCCTTCTTTGAAGCACAGCCAGTCTTCGCAGGGGAACCACAACTTTGGCTGCTATGAGTATGGCTCAGTTCTTCCTAGTTCGAGGGTGGCTCCTTCCTTCTTACACTGCGGCTCTTTCCTCCCCACTCAGGCAATGAGCCAGACCTTCCCACTATCTAAGGCTTCATCTTCATTTTCTGCTGCCCCTTCCCCTCCCTGGGGTGGCTGCTTCCTTCCTTCTTACCCTGTCAGTTCTTTTCTTCTTCATGGGGCGAAGCCTGACCCCACCCACCAGTCCATCCTCATTTCCTCATGGCTTTTTGTGCCTCACATTTGTTCTTCAGCTTTCTGAAGTGAACCCTATGCATCTGTTTGGATGGACAGCCAGACCACACAATAGGGCGAGAAAGTAAAAAACAGTCCTTTATTAACTAAGTTTCTCGCCCTATTGTGTTTTCCGTTTGCCAGCAAGCAAGTAGGTGTTAGTTTGTGGACTGGACAGACAGAGAGAGACAGGCAAACTGGCAGATGGGTCCTCCCCAACAGGCATTATCGCACTTAAAACTGCAGTGACACCGTGACCTGAGCTTCCTATTGAAGAGGTGGCATGATTCCCAAAGCCAGATGTCACCTTGCAGTTTTTGTGCCTATGCCAACAACTGTAGAAATATAAAGAACAGGCAGTAGTGATGTAAGAAGGGCCGTGAGTCATGCAGGAGAGCCAGGGTTGTCCTGGATCCTTCCCTGGCGTGTTTCCTTCCTCTCTGAACAGAAATGTGAGTGTACTGCTACTGAGCCGGTATTGACACAGCCTGTGCAAGGCACACTCATGCACTGACCAGAACCGGAAGGAACACACATATGCTGACCATCAGGCACAGATAGTCTACGTGCACTGACAAAGCATACACAAGGAATATGCATGCACTGACCAGAACTGGAAGGGGGACACATATACTGACCACCAGGCACAGGGAACCTAAATGCACTGACAAACAAGTAGATGAGACATGCACGACTGACTAACCAATGCAAAATACATATGTGTACTGACCGGCACATGTAGTGACTTTGCAGTTCTAAAACTGCCAACACTGTGTCTCTATCTATCCCTGCATAAATTACAACCAAAACTAACAAGAAACTTCACTTGAAGAGCTATCCCAGAGGAAAACTCTCAACATTCAACGGAGAACATTCAAAGAGGTTGGGACCATCAAGTATAGGTGAAACCAGGAACCAGGACTGTCAGCTGTCCCAGAGTGATTCATGGCCTTGAGGAAGGCAACAGAAGCAACCCGAGACATTCAAATATGATTACAGCAGAAAGCTGAAGAGAGACCTCGGGGGAGCAGAGAGCAGCTCCTTGGGACACCTAAAATATGATAAAGTATCTACAACACTTCCCTCAGACTCATCTCTTTACAACATGGACAAGCAACATACGTTAAACCGCTGAAATCCGTGCCGTGACTCCACACGTCAGTGTCCTTCCATGGCATGAAACCATGATGGATACAATGATGCAAAAATAAGGCAGGCTGGCATTTCTTTTCTAATTTAGTAATATGACAGATTTTGGGCAGCCCAGATGGGCCTTACAATCCTTATCTGCTGTCATGCTCTAGGTTACTAAGGATATCCTGCAGAGCAGACCTATTTGGTGTGTAACAAGATAGGTTTGGGAACATTTGGTCTACCCCAGGGGCTCTCAACCCAGTCTTTGGGACACTCACCATCAGCTGGGTTTTCAAGATATCCAAAATGAATATGCATGAGATGAATTTGCATAGAAATGGGGCCATGCATGCAGATCTTCTCATGTATATTCATTACGGATATCTTGAAAACTCATCTGGCTGTGTTCCAATGACTGGATTGAGAACCCCTCATCTATACCATCACTGATAGGTGTCCAAATACTGACCTGGTTGTCAGCAAACCAAAATCCCAGGGGCGTTTCACAGGAGATTTGGAGATTTTTTTTTACCATACATTTAGTTTAACACCAGATTTCCTGAAAATTTAAACTTGTCAAAGGTACAGTGCATCCTCTGAGCAACAGGTACTATGATGGAAGGTCCTATCCATTGCTCTGAAAGTCCAAAACATCCCAAGGAGATTCTCCCCTGTCCCTTGACAGGACTGCTGGAGGCCCACAGCCGGCCAGGAAATGGAGGAGAGACGAAGGGCCAGCGGAGGCAGCTTCCAGCACTGGGACCTGTGGCCCGTGCTACACCTGCAGGCCAGAGGTAGAGAGGGAGAAACAGCTGCTGTCTGCTATTTCCAATGTCCATCGCTCCGAGGATGCACTGTACCTGCTAAACGTATAGAATCTGCTGTGAAAATTCCAGGTCATTTATGAAAGCGACAATTGCACAGGTACGTAGCTGAAGAAAGTTTCAGGTTGAATATTTTGTTTTGATTTGGTTTGGTTTTCTTTTTCTCGAATGCATTTCAAACCCTAACACACTCTTTATTCTGAAATTTGATGGCCAAATAGGTTTTTTTTAAAATTTTATTTTATTTGGCTGGATTTATATACCACATTTTACAAAGGTCAAAGCGGTTTACATGAAACCTTCAACAATTCGAACAACGTTTACACTGACCGAGCAACTTTGTACAATAAAGATAAAGGAGCAGGCTTAGTTTACTTGAACTATATACAGAATGCTCTTCGTGTTGAAGAGGGGTGGAGGAGGGGGTGGGTCTGGAGGGTGAAAAGGTGGGTCTTGGGGAGCTTGCGGAAGGTGGGGAGGTCTGTGGTGTTTCTTATGGGGTCAGGGAGTGAGTTCCAGAATGACGGGCATATAGCTCAAAGGATCTGCCACATGCCTTGTTATTGCTTGGGGGGGTGATCAGGGTGTTCATAGTGGAGGATCTCCATGGTCTAGGGATTAATTCTCAGTCCCTCTATCTAACTACAAGCACAAAAGATGGACTTTGGGGGCCTCATTTTATAACAGATGCCTATGTGAGAAGGCCAAAAGGTGTCTACTTATAAAGAACCATAGGTACCAATATTGTCTTTATAAGCTAGACTCCCACATCTAGTCCCTGGAGCACCCAAATCCAGATACATCTGCTTCACGGCCCGTGGTAAATGTATTCAAGTGTGTGTGCATGTGTATTCTCCAAATGCACACACATATTTTATACAGTATGTGCATACATCACAACTATGCGCTTGGGTATGCACCAACATGGCATACATACAAGTATGTATTGTTTTGTCGCTACATGACTGCTATGGGATAATTTTAGAAAAAGCCTTCATGGAAAAGCCTTCATAAAATGACCTTCTTAGTGGCAAAATATTGAGTCAAGATCTTGATGTAACACAGAAACGCAAGTTGACCACTACAATGGCTGTTGGCTGTTATGCCAATCCACTAGGCACCCAAACTTCAGGCCCAGAATTAGGCATAGGCACCAAATTCTGAAGGCACCAAACACCTGGGCTAAATAAAAGCCTGATTCCTCTTAGTTAAGGACCACACTCTATGATCCCGGGAAGGAAATCTCTCCCCAGTGCTCCCCGATCCTGCCCATAGGTACCAACATCTTAAATCTGGCCTCCCCTAAATGACAGTTAATACTTATAGCAGAAACCCCTTCACTTCTGTTTTAGGAGGTCCATTAGAAGAGAAAAATCCTGCGCCACAGCACAAGGGTGAGCAACCACTATATTAAGGGGGACACAGGCACTGAATCTCCAGCACTGAGCCCATTACCGCAGAGGGCTGCATTACATAGGTAATACTGTTCATTTCTCACAGACAAAAATAGCACATTTATCAAAACAAGACCATTCCAGGAATGTTTCTGTAGAGTCAGTTCGGACTCACTTCTCATTTATTTTTAGAACTCATTAAGCCCGCAGGAAGTTTAAAGATAAAATAAATGTGTTTTTTAGTCTGCTGAAAAGACTTTACTAAAACACTATTAAATCAAGTTCATTTGTTTTACCAGTTACAAAAACATTAGTCATAATTGGTCCTTGTCTGAAGCCAGTTCACTTAGTGAGGGCCGCAGAGCTCTACAGTGAGGCAGCACAGGCTAAGGAAGAAATGGATAGACCGTAAACATAAAAGGGGCAAGACTGGGCATGAGAGGAAGGCAGGAAACACCGGCTTTCAGCTCAGCAGAAACGTGATATCTTCCCATGTAAGACCTACAGCTGCCAGACAGGAAACGACCTCATCCAGCATGGGCCTCCATAGGCCAAGCATGCTGGGAACATCGGGAAACAAGGCTCCACCCACATCCGCCAGTGCATGCCAAGCATGCTGGGAAATCCAGAAATCTGTCTACACCAGCACCAACTACCATGAACTTAGCATGCTGGAAGTCAAGAAATATAACCCACCAACATCACTTATTACATCCTCATAATAAGGGTGGTAAAGACAAAATCTCCTGGAAAAGCGCGAAGATTTAGAGTGTTGCAGATGTCATTCTAAAAGGGCTCGTTTCCTACATAAGGTTGACTGCATTTTAATCTCTCTCTCCTCACCGTGGTCTTCTGCACATCTATTCTGATTTGCCTCCCTAACTTGTTTTTCTTTAAGTGGGTAAAGCAAACACCACAAGATCTACTGGCTACAGGCTAAACCTGTCACCTGCAAGTTGCCCAAACTAAATATCACACTGTAGAGCTTGACAAGGGGCATATATGGTGGAGGGATGGTGTCTGGCAGTTACAGCTGATCTTTATACTTCAAAAGCAAAGGACAACCTCACAAGTTAGGAATACACAAATGCACAATGTCTTTTTACCCAGACTACTACACACAAAGAGCCATCAAGCAGCCTCTACATGGGCTTGATGGAATTCTTGTCCTCCTCCTTTTTTTTAAAGTTATTTTTATTTGTATTTAGTCATAATACATTCAAACATATACATGAATGATCAAGAACTTAGTACAAAGCAAACATCTTCTAACGATAAGAAAAGGAGGTATTAAATTTACCAAACATTAGACCACAAGCAAGGAATTAGAGGAGGCCCCAGGAAATTATACAAAGGGAACAAATATACCCTTTACAGAGCAAACATACAATCAAAGTGGAGCGAGACATGTATGAGCCAGAAGAGAAGCAACTGTAGCTACCATAGGTTCCCTACCTACTAGAAATTCCAGCAATTGTCGAGGCTCAAAAAACAGATGCATCTTTTTTTTTTATAGGAAACATATTTCACAGGAAACTTCAAAACAAATATCCCGCTAGGGAAAGAACTCTGGGTTTATACCCCAGAAATTCTAGCCTTCTAAGCTGGGTAACACTAGCTAGATCAGGGAAAATACGAACATGAGAGCCAAAGAACATTTCCCTGAAATTTCTAAAATATGCTCTGAGAATCAATGATTTATCAGACTCTAGAGCCACTAGAGTTAACAGGAGAGTGGAGCGAGCTGTAATCACTTCCTGGGAGTTCTCGATAAAGCCAGTCAAATCACCTCAAGGATGACACCCCCCCCCCCCCAGCCATCAGTCCCAACAAATACTGGACCCTGGTCAAAGGGGGCAAATGCTCCTGAGAGATCTTCAAAACCTCCCTGAAATACCTGCGCACCATCTCCTGAGATAAAACAGGAGACCTAGGAAAGTTAAGCAAAACGCAGTTTAGTTTTCCAAATCTGGTTTTTAATATCTTTCTAGTAGTTACTTTCTGTCTTTGCTGGGTGACCTGGAGATCCCGAAACTGGCCCAATTCTTCTTCAAATCAGGCCATCTTCACAACCTGGTCCTTCAGCATCTTAGAGGCAAATGAAAGATCATTTTTAAATACAGACGTCTCAGTACTTACAGTTGCTACGAAAGTTAGTAGGCATCCATACGCTGTAGCCAGTGCATCTTATAGTGATTCTATTGTCACCTTTATGGACTTCACCAAGCCACAAGCCATCCAGACCAAAGCTTGCCCCGAGACAACCCCCAAACCTCCTCAGATACCGCAGATGGACCATTGATACCTCCACCTCCAGGGGATAGTCCAGGTTCAGCTGGAACCATGGCTGGTCAGCCCTCTTCACTCCCCTACAGTGGGGTGCTGTTAAGAAAGCCAGAGGGGAACAAAACCCCTGATGCTCTCGGGTCTGCATGGAAATCTTCCTGTATGTCTCCCGAAGATACTTCTCCAGACCCAGCGGCAGAAAAACTACAAGCCGCCAACGTTTTCTGTCTCGGCACGGTAGTCACCAACTTACACGAGCGTATGTAAGTCTGTTTCCACTTCCTATACCCCATCGAGCAGGCACCAGCTGCAGACAAGGAGAAAGTCAGGCAAGCCGCTGGGACAAACGCTGGCTCAACACTCCACTGCCATCTTGCCTCCTCTCGTCCTCTTTCAACCTAGTAACTACATAAGCACCAATGATCCCACCAAGCTACACAGGAGTCCTCTGCCATGCTGCTGCTGGTGAGGGAGATACTGTGATATCCCATTTTCAGGCAAAGGTCTCCCGCGCAGCTTCATGGGAAGGTTGGTAAGCACATGGTTCAATGTCAACTTGTTCTGTACCTGCTCATTATCTCCACCTTTCATAAGTGGAAAACGTCATTCCTGGGATGCCACACCATTTGATTGACATCAGTTTTCACCAGTGACTTTGGGAATTACTATCATGTCATCAGGCGTGTTCGTGATATGACGGTCTAACCAACAATGGGTTTTTTCACTATGTGTGTTCTCCTTGCTGGTGATTGGTTCCTTCTTCTTTGATCGACATAGTTTATCAGCCAATGACAAATTTCACGGTCCTATATGATGATTGGAGGCCGGTTTTGAATCGGCGTTTAGCGGCAGTTGACATTGAACAATTTCATGTGAGCACTTCATACAGCGACATTGAATACCCCAAAATGGCTTTTTGATTTGACACCATTAATTTTGGCAAAACCCATACATCAGACCCCATTTCCATCATATTTTCCACATCAAATTTGCTACTAACTTTCACTTTTGTAGGGCACTAAATTAACCCTTACTCAACTGTAGTAAGAAATTAAAAACATTTTTGCTTTCTCAAGCTTTGCATTTTTAATGTAGTGTTGTATATTTTTCAAGTTTGTCTTTGTCTAGTTTGTTTTATGTGTTCTATTAATAAAGCTAATTATGTGTTTACGTTGGAATCTGCCAAGAATTTTGGATAGTTCTTTAGACTTTCTAAATAAACCCATGCTGATCTTCAGTAATTATTCCATCTGTAAAACCATTTCCTCTTGTTTGATGGTTTCCAGCAAGGCTAAAAACTCCAGGGATCTAAAATTTGGTATTTAATATGTACCAGTAGGGAACTGCCACTACTAGTCCAGAGCTGCAGAATCCCATTTTGGCTTGGGTTGAGGAAAGCTGCATTACTGGAGGGAATCAGCTTTGTGGGCTGAAGTAGGCGGTAGGGGAAGAGGAATCCAGAGGATGGTGGAGCAGCTGGAGAGATAGAATAAGGTGAATAGATTGGGGGCAGGAAGTAAGAGTCAAAAATGCATAAAATAAAAAGCAAAACAAGCAATAAAGTGTATAATAAACACAAAAAGATACTCAAAAATGCATAAAAAAGATTGAGAAAAGGAGTTTGTAGTTTGCTTCAAAATCTTCTACATATTTTTCCACCCCTGGTTTCCAGAATTTTCACCAGGACAGACATCAAACAAACCAGCTGCTGGATTCCAATATGGTCCCTACATGCTACACTTGCTAAAATATTTACAACAGCTATGCTAGCCCTTTGCTCATTTTCCATACCGCCTTTGGAATATTTCCACATGTCCTGGAAAGATCCCATTTTTTTCTTTACCTCTTCCCAAGTTGCACGCACTGCACTGTATCTACTGCCTTTGAAGAATGTCTTCCTCGATCAGCTTTTTGTCTTGTGAATACAGATCTAGGGACTCGTGTTTGCATGTTTTATGCAATTAGGCCAGTTGGATTCAGAAGCAGCGGCACATGTTCAGTACCAAGAAGCGAGGAAAGCTGTCTGGAACCACTGCGGCACCTCTTTTCCACCAAAGGAGTGATATGGAGGACAGTCGCATAACAGATATCCCTCCCTTCTTCCTGGCTAGCAAGGGTGCATATACGTCACCTAGGCATGTCATCTTAGATGAACTTCTTACAAATGGGATATACTGTAAAAATAAACTAAATTTAAAAAAATAATTTATAATAATTGTTTTCTTTTGTCCAACTCCATCTACAAAGTGACCTTGTAGCATCGCCATCAGTCTTTGTTCTTAATATAATCTTTTGGGACTGGTTTTGCTGTCTGTAGAAGCATTCCTTTCACAGCTTTTTGAGATTTTTTTCCTGGACTTTTTAATAAAGCCATATGGAATTTATTTTTCTATCCCTACATTTCTTTTTTGCCCATGGGGAGAGCACACTTCTTAGCAACTTTAAAATCTCTTTATAGATCAATTTCTCAGCTGCATCATTTCCAATAAATTCTGCATTCTCAGTTTACTTTATGTCTATGTATATCTTCCTCCCTAAAATTGTCCTTTCTAAAATTCAATGTTTTCTTTTTTCCGTCTCTCTCTCTCACCTTTTATGCTTTTAACTTGATTTGAAATGATATTGTATTGTAAGGATTTTCTGAAGATTACTTGACCTGCTGCAGGTCCTTCAGAGGCACCTCTTGATTAACGAGATGCAGAAGAGACCCTAATGAAGCAGAGGACTTTCACTTGCTGGGAAAGGTAAGAAGCCATATACTGAGTCAGACCAAAATACATCAAGCCCAGCCTCCTGCCTCGGACAGTCAGCAATCAGGTTATCTAGAAGCACCCAGTAGATCCCAAAGAATGGACCCATTCCTTGCTGCTCGGTACCAGGAATAAGCAATAGCTTTCTCCAAATCTACCTATCTACAGTAAATGGTTTATGGACTGATCTTTTCAAAGCTTTTTCAAACCCACCTATACTAGATGCCTTGGCCACATTTTTGGGCAACAAAGTTTATAGTTTTATTTTCCAACAAGTGAAAAAATGCTTTCTGAAATTTAACTTAAAATTGATATACTCTTTAGTTGGTTTTATTTGAGTCCTTATCCCAGTCGCTTTCTAAATAAAGTTCCCTCTTATTGTTGTTCTCTCAGCATGGTTGCTCGCCTAATCTGCTCAGTATGCTAGCTCATTATTCTCTATAATGTTACTTGATGTATGCTATAAAGTGCTTATTTGTCATATATTCTTTTTGCCCCTCCCTTTCTACGCTGACTGTCCAGTGATAAATCCATTCCCATGAAGTTTCAGTGATTCCATGAATCTCATATCCCGCACTATTAGATCTAAGAATCCAAGTTTATCAGTCTACTTTAATGAGATGAATTTTACTAATTTAACCTTACGGTCTTGTAATTACACAGCTACTGGTGACCCATAGTTGTTTATCATTCTTGCCCCCTCCAGCTTCAACATTTCCTAAGCTATGTGCTTTCTCTACAGTGAGCTATTTATCCCAATGGAGTGGAAGAGTAGCCGAGTAGTTAGCACAGCAGCCTGGTGACCAAAGTAGACCAGGGTTCAAATCCCATTGACACTCATCAAGGCCTTGTGCAACCAACTTAACCCTCCATTGCCTCAGGAATAAACTTAGATCGTAAGCCCACTGGGGAAATATCCAACTTACTGTATCTGACTGTAACTTGTCTTGAACTACTACTGGAAAGGTGTGAGCTAAATATTAAACTAATAAATAAATGGGTAGCCCATTCCATCTCCCATCAAGTCAATGTCAACTCTTGATAACCCTGTGGATAGATGTCCATGTTGTCAGTTTATAATTTTTCCCTATTTCATTGGTCTAGTCCTGTTCCAAAGCAATTTATAAACCTAATACAGCCTGAGGTTTCACCACAAAGTCCTCAATATTGACTCAAAGCCCTCTTCTACCCTTGTGCTTCTCAACCAGTCCTCAGGACACATCTAGTCATTTGGATTTTAAGGATACATACAATGAATATGCAAAAAGTAGATTCACATGTACTACTTCCATTGTATGCAGATTATGTATAATCATTGTGGATTTCCTGAACATACAACTAAATGGGTGTGTCCCAAGGACTCTTGTTCAGAGCCACTGTTATATATCATCCACAGAGTCATGTATGAACTCCCTTTATCTCCCTCTGCCTTCTTGACATGGAGCAATACAAAGGTAATGCATCAGAAAATACTGCCTGGAATGTCCTCAATTTCAATGCTGAACTAACTTACTTTTAATTACCCACTGCAAGACTTTATACCCGGCAGGACCTCATACTCCTATGTCCTCAGTGCCAATGTGCATCATATCTACCTGGTCCTCCCCAGCCCAGTCCATCCATCACTTCACTTTGGATGCCAAATGCCATACCTGAGGCACCCGCGAAGCAATTAATCAAATCATTTTTGTAAGCCAGTCATAAATTACACATTTGCACAAATTACCTTCTTCTGCACACAGCAATCACCAAAATCCCAAATGGAGGAAATCGCGTGTTTCCCCTACTCTCCACATCATTATTCACTCCAATCAGTAAAATTAGTTGAGGTGGTCACCTGATATCCTTCCAGACCACTTCTGCTTCTTTATGATTTTTTATTAATCCCTAAGAATACTGCATAAGAACGGTGCCTAAAAAGTCACATTGCTGCAACCTTCCACCCAAACTTTGCCTCAGTTTTAGCAATAAACTGGGACGTCGTCCGATTGCTCTTCTAAATTAAGAATTTATTTGAAAAACCCTAAGTGATAGATTTCTCACCTTTTCCTGTTTGGAGATGGGGGGGGGGGGCAGGACACTGTTTATTCATATTGTCAGTGCCTCAATATTGTTGAAAGGGGGGGGGCCCAATCGCTGCTTTAGAGGCCTGATCACCTCCCAGGGCAGCCAACCACTGCTGCATTAATCGGGCCTCTTGAGGTGGTATTATCTGCCGCCAGATTTTAGCAGCCACAACACGAATAGGTTTCACATGGTGGCTGCCAATCATTGTCACCCCCACTCCCCGATCCCACCCCAACACTCCTGCATTGTGCGAAAACTAGATATCGCAGAAAAATGCTTGCAATATCTGATTTTGTCATGCGTCAGCTGCTATCGCAGGGTGATAAATCTGTGTTAGCCCCACGGTTGCAGCCAATGCCCTTTAGTAGACATACCCCCTATGTTTATTATGAATGTGTGGCTTCCAGGGAGAGAGTGAGTATCTTCTGATACTTTTGTTGGAGTCTGTAAATGCGATCTGTTTCCATTCCCTAGTGAAAGTGTGTGTGGGAGGGCGGAAGTCATCTGTAGTAGGGAATTTATATATCTCTTGACAGACCACTAATCTTTTAACACATCAAATCAGTAATCAATGCAAACTGCTACAATATTACAATAAAACCCACCTATACAAAACAGACCCCCCTCCCCTCCCCTCAAAAGAATAAAACGATTGTACTAAAAAGCTCCCCATAAAAATAGCATTCAATGGCCTCATCTGGCAAACTTCTCCAACATCCCCAGTCATTCCCTCCACGGGGCAAGGACAGGCCAAACAGCCACCCCTTAGCCCGCTTCCTTAATGAAAAATAATCCTCTCAAAAACTTTGTGGTACAGAGTTCTACAAGCAATGACCGAAACAGCTAAATGCTCTTTACCTGGTCACCATGAAATGGGCCAAGTCCAATGGCAGAACTATAAGCAATGCCTTCTGGGATGATCCCAGCGGTTTACCCGGGCCTCTGTCAACAGCAGATCTTGAAGGGCAGATAAAATATGCCTCGTCCCTGTAACAACCTATCCGTTGTGTTCTAAACCAATGTAACCTATATACAGCACTCTTACAAAGTCCAAAAGACAGCAAGCTGCAATAATAGTGCATTCATCACTAAAGATTGGATCCAAATACGTTTTCCCGATTCAATTAAGCTCTGATGTGTTCTGTTTCATTTTTATGTTGATGTAAATATCGTTGTACTCTATTATGCCTCTGTATTGCAATATGTGCTGAGTGTACGGGTTTAGCCACAGAAAGGCAAGACCCAAACTGAAATCACATTACAAAATACATTAGAGAACACTATCACCATCAGAATTCTTAGGACTTCTGGGGTAGTTCAAATCACAATAATGTATTTTTTATCTATATTAAGTAGGCAAACAATGTATTATTCTGTTTGGTACAACCAGCACTTTTGTTTTTGTTTACTGGTGTAAAGCGCTGCTCACATTTACCTATATATGGATTCACCAGAGGCAAGTCTTGTCAGACAAATCCGATTGATTTCTTTGACTGGGTGACCAGGGAGTTGGACTGAGGGAGAGCCCTAGATGTGGTGTATTTAGATTTCAGTAAAGCCTTTGACACTGTTCCTCACAGGCAACTTATCAACAAAATGAGCACCCTAGGGATGGACCTAAAGTTACTGCTTGGGTTAGAAATTGGTTAAGTGGGAGGCGACAAAGGTAACAGGTAAATGGAGCTCACTCTGAGGAGGGGGTTACCAGTGGTGTGCCCCAGGAATCTGTCCTTGGTCTGATTCTTTTTAACATCTTTGTTAGTGATACAGCGGAAGGGCTGTCGGGTAAGGTTTGCTTCTTTGCAGATGATACGGAAATCTGCAATAGAGTAGACATCCAGGAAGGTGTAGATAACATGAGGAGGGATCTAGCTAAGCTTGAAGAATAGTCTAGAAGTTGGCAGCTGAGATTTAATGTTAAAAAATGCAAGGTCATGCATTTGGGTTGCAGCAATCCAAGGGAGCAATATAGTATAAGAGATGAAGTACTTTTGTCCACTAAAGAAGAGCGGGACCTAGACATGATTGTGTCTGATGATCTTAAAGCAGCTAAACAGGTAGAAAAGGAGACAGGATGCTTGGGTGTATACGGAAAGGAATGGCTAACAGAAGAAAGGAGGTGATAGTGCCTCTGTATAAGTCTTGGTGCGATCTCATTTGGAGTATTGTGCGCAATTCTGGAGACCGCACCTTCAAAAGGATATAAACAGGATGGAGTCAGTACAGACGGTGGCTACTAAAATGGTTAGTGGTCTTCATTATAAAGCATATGAGGACAGACTTAAGTATCTTAATATGTACACCTTAGAGGAAAGGCGGGATAGAGGTGACATGATTGAAATGTTTAAATACCTCCGTGGCATAAATGTTCAGGGAGAGAGCCTCTTTCGATTGAAAGCAAGTTCTGCTACGAAGGGACATGGGATGAGAGTGAAGGGAGATAGATTCAGGAGTGATATGCGGAAATATTTCTTTACGGAAAAAGTGGTGGATCTGTGGAATAGTCTCCCAGTGAAGGTGGTAGAGATGAGGACAGTATCGAAATTCAAAGAAGCATGGGACAAACACAGAGGATCCCTAAAGGAAAAAAGGGGACTGTTGTAGTGGTTGATATGGAAGGGCAGACTAGATAGGCCATGTGGTCTTTTTCTATCGTCATGTTTCTATAACCCTTCCCTAACTTGTGAATAAGGAATTCAAACTATTTTTTCAATAGTGATGCTCAAATTTATTCATTTCAAAACATTTGTATATCGCCATTATGGAACCAGCCATTCTAAGCGATTAACAATTTAAAAACAATGCATCACATTTAAAACATATGAGGACATATTAATCAGTTTAAACAATATATCACGTGTGAAACATATCATGATATACAATCAGGCCTATTTTCGAAAGAATAATGATGCATCTACTGCCTGATCCATTTTATTTTATTTATTTAGCTGTATTTATATCCCGCTTTTCACCGGGTCAAAGCAGTCAATTGGGAGATACATTTAACACGAGAGGATATGACACACATACGTTAATACTTACAGGGAACATGGGCAATGGAGGGTTAATTGGCTTGCCCAAGACCACAAGGAGTGCCTATAGGACTAGAAATCCCAGTCCCTCCGGCCTGAGATTGCTGTCCCCAGGTGGGACTTGAACCCCCGGCCCTCCGGCCTGAAGTACCTTGTCCTAACCACTAGGCCACTCCTCCCACATTTAACCCTGTCTAGAAGGAATAAGATGGCTTTTTGTCCCCAGAGGGCGTATAATACGTCAGAATGAAGGTAGGAAGAGAGACTCTCGTGCATCTGGGAGAACAGACTATGGGTCATGGACAGCATCCAACCCAAAACCCACATCCTCTTTTCTAGGAAAGTACTGCATCTATACACTAGGACAATAATAAATCTTTGAAGCTGCTTTTGGATCCTGACCCCTTATTCCTTAAGTCTCCTCACCCTTCGCTTTTTCCCTTATTGTTATTTTTTGTCTTGTCTGTCTTTGTTAGATTGTAAGCTCTGACGATCAGGGACTGTATTTATATATGTCTGTACAGCGCAGCGTTTGCCTCGTATTGCTTTATAAATGTTTAATAGATAGTCTTCCAACTCAGCATACAGTCCTCTCCTGAACCGGAGGACATGTCTGGAAGTACACTACTGTTCATTGATAACTTTCCAGTTCAAATAGGTTATGGATTAAAACAAAATTACAAGAACTCACCCACCTCCAAAATGCTTGCTCAGTTAAACAGGGAATTTGTTCATAAGGGACCTGGATTTGGAATTTATTACTCACCTTTCCCAACCAAAGCTCAAATCAAAGTACATTCTGGTCCAGTGGGTAATTGCCTGCCCAAGAGGATTTATGATCTAAGGGCCCAATTTAATAACGTTCATTAGCACAAGTTATGCGCTAGCGGTAGGGGGGGTATTTCATGCTTATATGGAGTGGAGGAGTAGCCTAATGGTTAGAGCACTGGCTTGGGAACCAAGAGACCAGGGTTCGATTCCCACTAGCACCCCTTGTGGCCTTGGGCAAGTCACTTAACCCTCCATTGCCTCGGAAGAATCCAAGTTATCAATGTCCCTGTATAATGTACATTACCAAGTTTGAGTTACAATGTAAACCACTTTGACTGAAATGATAAAGCGATATAAAAACACTTGTTAAATAAATGAACATGCCAGCATACATACATAAAATGCCTCTTGTAAAATTATCCCCTCCCTCCATGTAAAAGTACACGCAATGACTCGAATGCGCATATTTTTATGCAACTTGGATGTAGGCGTGTTCAGAGACGGATTTTGAGTGCAGCGCTGGCTGAGTCGCCATTTACATGTGTTCTTTATAAATTATGCACATAGATTTACACCAGCTCCCAATTTCATTATGCCCATAATTTTGGTTGCTTTTGTGGGCAGTTTTATAAATATGCAGAGGTGCCTATGTCTCTTTATTAACTAGGCACCTACTTGGCCTCCCGACCAGCAACTTGTTACAAAATTAGTTAGTAAAAAGACTCCACTGACAATAACAGGGACTGAATTAAATAACAGGCATTAACCCACATTAGTAAATCTAACCCTAAACGTGTACTTCAGGCAATAGAGGGTGAAGTGACTTGTCAAAGACCACAAGGAGAGTCTGCGGTAGAAGCAGAATTTCAACTCCGGCTCCTTTGGTTCCCAGCCCACTCCTCTAACCACTAGAGAGCTACTTCTTTTGTGTCTTTAGTTCTTGACTGGTCACATTTCTCTCTTAATTAGAAGTTGGTGCAAACTGCTTTGTTATAATTTTTTCTGGCTTGAATAGCAGCATATTAAATCATTTAATGAACTAAACTGAACTATTTGGTGCCTGTGAAAAATTCAGTATTGGGACAAGCCCATAGTAAGGTTGAAAAAGGACCAGATGCCCACCGGGTCCAGCCACTTCTGATGTGGATGGATGTCTTACTATCAAGCTGCCATTTCCATAATGGAGAACGAAGATCAAGTATCACCCAATAAGGTACCCCACTCACCAACACAAAAAATGAGGATTTTAGGGATAGCCCAGACATGTTTTCTCTCTCATAAGCCCTGCAAGGAAGGTAGCACGGTTTTGATGCTACAATCCAATTCAAAGCAAATTATGGGCGAATAATCTATACATTTGAAGGTCAGTGCAAAAGAGGAAGGCCAGCAATGAGATGGATCGATACAATAACAGCCGCTATGGTGCCACTCTATTTAGCCATCTGACTGAAGACCGAACACAGTTTAGGACAACTATCCAAAGGGTTGACATGAGTCAGCACCAACTCAACAGCACTTAACAACAATCTAGACATAAAAAAAAATGGCTGTCCTTTCCTCACAGTAGTTAAAAATAACTATCTTGGGGCAAGTTGTGCCACTTTTTGGTCACTATTTTCATATGGAAAAGAGTGTAAGTTCTAAAGTTTGTCAAGGCAGAGTGGGACTCAGCCTCTTTTCCTATGAGAAAATTGTCCGAATACAAAAGCCACCTTACTACAAGCTAGACCTTCTGCAATCCCGCTACATAATGTCTATGTTGCCCTTTGCTTTCCCTGGACTCAACCCGGTGTACCCTCTAGCACATTCCACACAGTAAGGAGATGATGAGTAATAGAAACTGTGCAAGAAAGTTTAAACGAAAAAAGGAAATGTGTTATTCGTTCGGTATGTCATTTTTTTTCTAGGGGAAGACTGCATACCATTCATACACTATTACAAAGAAAAGAGAGGCGAGGCCGCAGATAGCGAGCACTGGGTCGCAGGTCTGAAACCATCTTGAAATGCCATTTCTGGGAGTAAGGAGTGCCTTGACAGTGAAGAATCCTGTCACTAAGTATAGTTGGTGAAAATACATGAAATGGCAAATATATGGATTCTACGACTGCTTGTTCACACAAAGTCAGGGGGTGGAAAAATTCTGAGAGCCTGGTCACCAGGATGCCTAACATTTAGAAAAACAAAAATTAAAAAATATATAAAGAATAAAAAGCCAAACAAAATACGCAAAATAACAACAAAAGGGAGAAAAAAGTAAGAAAACGTTTTCACTGGCTCCTAAAATATTTTGAATGGTGTCTAAGTTTTCTAATTATATATCCACCCCTACACAAAGTTATGTCACCATATCTCATCTTGAACGGGGGCATTATCATGGAACGCATTTAACTTACACATAATTGCTCCAGTTCAAGGGGAGGACAACAAAAACATTGAGCTACAAGGCTCCATAATGCATCCTAAAGAAGAATGTTGTCCAGTCAATTCTTTTCCTCTTAAATGTCACATTGGTCTGGACCTTTTTAGCTCTTTCCTCAAAGCACGATTCTTTAAATATAGTATTAGTTTTGTTTTCTCTCATTCGAAAACAAAAACAGGAAAAATAGGCCAAGGATTACTTCATTTCATTCCAGATATTGATTTATACACTAGCCACCTGGTTACATCAATTACCCAAAGCAGTGAACAACATATATAAAAAGCTAGCCATGAATTAATCAATACACATAACAAAATAATCCCAGCAAAGCAAAGCAAAGCCTACATACTTCCATCCAAAACCTCATCACCGCCCATCCTATCATATTGCATGGACAGAATGTTCTGTCCTGTCACGGACCAATCATATAGATTATAGCAATCATACAGGGGGCATCAGTCCAGGATCGGTATATTTTGTGCTTGTTATCAATGTATTTACTGGATACATGTTACAAATACACGGAACAGCACGTGGCCTCCACATAGACCAAAGGCATGGCCAACTTCAATACAAAGATGCTTTTAAATATCAAACGGAAAGGACATCTCCCAAGGTCCCAGGGATGGACAACTGGTAGAACGAGGATAGCTCACAGCCCTCACCCATGAGCTCATGTTTGAGCACATGCAAGGAGGAAGTCAGGATGGGGATTCTGACCAACTGCTAAAAGACATAACTTCAATAGGACATCATCCCAGGAATCAGATGACCTTGTCCAACTTCTCTAGGATTCTGTCTTAGCTGTAGTTTTGTTTAACCTCTCAAAGAAAAAAACCCAATTCAGTGATAACTAATAAAGACCATCCAAAAAAATCCCTTTCCAGTAACATCCGACAAAAATATTATAAGAAGTTTCACAGGGGGTGGTTTTGTTTAAAGCAGTCTCCGCAGTGGTAGCTCACTGGACCTTTACATCCATAAGAAACATTAGTGAGTGTGTAATTAAATACTATTTTGCTATAACTGAGCGCTAGAGATGCCCTGCCGCTTTAAAAACTAGATTCACAAAAAGCCCAAATCATGGTAGATCTTCTTGATCAAATTAAAAACATACTAGAGGCTACTGTGACAAATAAATAGAGTGGGAAGACCATCAGCATGACACACAGAGCTCTTTCTTAGTATCACTCCATAGCGCTGCATCACGCCTAAATACATCAACTGGTCCTCCACTTATCTATAGTCCAACCTTTTTTGTTTATATTTAAAACGGTGTCATGAATTTAATAAATGTAGCAATGTAATCTGCACATCTGCTGGACTTGTCATTTCAGTCCGAGGCTCGGACTTAGCATCTCAATCTTGGGATTTCTGCATAAGGCGCTCACTGTATTCTTGGTAACCGGACCTGGCACGGTCCATGGTTTTGAGTTCCTCATAACTCTGCCTCAGGGAGAACTTATTTTTTAATCTTGTCTGGATAAGAAATTGCTTTGATTCTGCACCAATATAGTGTGTCGTCAAAAGGAGCAGCTGGGATGACTATAAGCAATTTCTTATCCAGACAAGATTAAAAAATAAGTTTTCCCCAAGGCAGAGTTATGAGGAACTCAAAACCATGGACCGTGTCGGGTCCGGTTACCAAGAATACAGTGAGCACCTTATGCAGAAATCCCAGGATTGAGACACTAAGTCCGAGCCTCGGACTGAAATAACAAGTCCAACAGATAAGTGCAGGTTACATTGCTACATTTATTAAATTCATGACACAGTTTTAAATACAAACAAAATTTTAAAAAAAGGCTGGCCTATAGGTAAGTGGAGGACCAGTTAATGTATTTGGGCATAACCAGCACAAATATGGGGACTAAAAAAAAAATTGCTTTTGTCAGCACTACAAGTCCAAACCAGTATCGCCAACTAGTTTAGAACTACTTCAGTCCTTTTTAAGTTTGAACACTGCCATTTATTCTCCTTGCCAAACTATACTTAAAACCTTCAAAGAAGGTTCAAGGTTTTAAATATAGTTTGGCAAGGAGAATGAATGGCAGTGTTCAACATTAAGAAATCAAAAAGGACCGACCGGAAATAGTTCTAAACTAGTTGGTGATACTGGTTTGGACTTGTAGGGCCAACAAACTTTTTTTTCGTTATTTCACATATTTGTGCTGGGTATTGGTTAATAACATGGTTGTATATACAGGGTGGCCCAACAAAAGTGAGAACATCTCGTAAATTAAAAGCTTAAATAGTTTACTTATTTACCTTTTTTAGCTATATAACGTCTTTATTTCGACAATTTCCGGTCGCCATCTTTTTTTTTTTAATTTGTCAATCATTTACATCCGTCTTTTTGAATTTTTAAATAAAACTTATATGCTACAAGATGTTCTCACTTTTTTTGGGCCACCCTGTATATCCATGCATTATGCTCTGCTTGAAAGAATATTTAGGCATAGCACAGCTCCACAGAGTGATATTAAAAAAAAAGAGCGCTGTGTGTTATTCTCATGATGGTCGCATTTTCTTTCTCATAGTGCGTTTATACTGACTGATCAACACAGTGGTGTGGTCTCTAGTATATTTTTGAGTTGTCATTTTAAAAACAGCAAGAAGAAAAGCAAACATAATTTGTTGTTCTTTTTCATGTCTTTTCCAACCCGAAAGAGACATCCTCCCCCGATAAAAAAACAAGAAATCATTTGCCTTTCCATTCTAATATGCACTAAATGGTTTTAGCGCATTCTAAAACTATGTAGCAGGTGCCAAAACAAATAAAGAGAAAAAACAAAACAATAAAAACATTTTCTATGTACACTAATAGTGAGCATGACTAGCCACTGCAAACAATAGCCAAGAAAGAATTGTATCATACCTCCGTATGACTGTACCTGCTCGTATCCCCAGAATACCAGAACACAATGCACCTATACACTGCTTCATGGACTGACGCAATGCCATACCTACATAATGCCAGGCCACCCATCCAGTGTCAAACAGTAACGCAGAAGGCAACCATACAAAGAGCATGTATAATGCTGTGTTGCAGTGCAGCTAAATATACTACACTCCTCTGTAATTAAACAATAAGGGAAGACAGGGTGTATGTTGTGGGAGGATACCGGCACGCCCCAGGTGCATTTTTTGACCTTGTGCTTTCAACTTAATGCTGATATACCACTGCACCTGGTTTGGTTTATTGCAAGGAAAGAATTATTTCATAAAGACATTTTTACAGTGCTGGAATAGAACGTTATGCCAAGATAATGGTACAGGGCAGGACCATCAACAGCCAGCCAGAGAGCAGGGACTCCTCATTCTACAACCATATAACACAATTAGCAGAAGACAAATACTAGCAGTTAAAAAGTCGCTTTTATTTGCAAAACAGCCCAATAACTGTACCATCTGTATGCGTTTAGGAATAGCTGGCAACCTTCAGCCCCTCCTCAGGGCTCACCACTCACCATGATCCCTCTTTTTAGGGTCTCACTCCCCTTCAGCCTCCCATCAACTCCATTTCATGTCCCTTGTGCCAAACCTCTCAGGTCTTCTGCCATCACTTTGGGTCTCTGGTACCTCAACCCTCAGCCTTCTTGACCTCCTTCACCTCTCAGATGCCCTCCTCTCTTCACCCTTTGTCCTTACTCCTGCCATCAGTCTTGTCTTAGCTTCCCCCCCCCTTGGTAGCTCGGGAGGGGGGTGCGCACTCTACCTCACACTTTTACAAAGAAGCAACATTCTGCATGGAGAACCAAAGGCACAGGAGGGCGGCAGGGGGCAATTTCACAAAATCTCCACCTATAAGAAAGCAAGTGGCAAAATACAACAGAAAAACCCAGATCAGCCAATGAATCATTCCGCCATACATTTCCCCCTCCCCCCCCAAGCCTCTTCCATTCCCCACCACCAGTGGCAGAGGTTCAAATGAAAGGCTCCTACGCACAATTTTGTAAAGGATCCAAGAGAAAGGAAGTCCACCTGAGAAGATCCAGGAGCGGCTCCAAGGGGGCTCTTTACTTTCCTGGACCCCCTGCATTGCATGAGTTGCTTGGGTGGAATTTACATGTATTCCTTCTCCCCTGCCTCTTCTATTCTGTGTCATCTACTTCTCCTCTCTGCGCTCCCTTACTGAAGGTGCCAAAATCAGATTTCATCGTGGAACAACTACTTGCATGCAAACCTTTTAATGCTGATGGCGGCAGCTGTGCCGTCTCTCTCATACATTCAGAGTGCATTTCAAGAAGACACATTTATTTGTAAGAAATTACACCAGCACATTAAGTAAAGAAAGATCGTGTGACAGCATGTTCTAAGCCTACATGCAGGAATGCAGCTAAATCCGCTCTTCCTACTGTGCTTAACAGTGGGTTGAAAGCAAACCGACGACCCATCAAATCCCCGCCCTCTTCAACTGCCAGAAAGTACTCTCTCCATGTTGAGTTAGAAACCTCAGCTGCATAGTGAAAAAAACAAAAGCCTTCCTGGCCTCAAATAAGACAATCAGCACCAATCCCTAGATCAGCACCTTTTCTTAGAGTCGATTTAGATTATTTTACACAACGATTCCTTTCCCTCCATCCCTATCTAATTTACTGTGAAATGAGTCAATGCTGTGGGAATAACCATTTTGGTCAGCAAAATATTCCATTTTTCCACCATGATGAGGAAGAATCTGCTCCTCTAAACATAGCAAAATCGTTCCTTCTTAGCCCGACAGGATGCCTGAAGGTTAAAAGATCCATGTGGGGATCCCGGATATATCTATATTCTGTTCTGCACAATATTACAGCGTAGATAATCTTTCAAAGCACTGCAGTCATTTATTTGGGGGTCTCCTGTTTGCTTTTGCCAACATTTAAATATCCTTTTTGCACCTACATGTTCAAACCTGAAAAATAGCCCAACACAAGCCTCATTCTGCGGGAGGCCGCAATCCTCCTTCATTTCCGCCCCAATGAGCGTATGTGCCCAGCTTCGACTTTATACATTCATTCCCTGCAGTCAGAAGGGCTCTGACGTGTCAGGCTTTGAAACAGGGTGTGAAGAGTTAGCATTTTTTGCTGAAAGTGATGGCAAACAAGTTGAGGGACTCAAGGTGTGGGTAGGGGAAACACGGTCAAGGCATTTGAACTGGTGAGGTCTTCTGGATCTACAGAAATATTGAATGCAGGTAAGGACTAGAAGACCCATCGATTCTGACCATTTTTCTTGCTTTATCAATGCTATGAGCATAAACTAAAACTGATCTCTGGCTTTCATTTCACTTCTTTGCAATTAAGGATTCTCCATGCTTATCTCAGGCTTTTTTTTAATTCTATTACAGTCCTTGCCTTACTACCACCCCTGGGAGGTTGTTCTATGCATTGTCTTTCAGCATCCTATCATGGCTTGGACAGCATGTGGTATTTCTTGTAAAAGCTGCAGTAGCTTCTGACAGTTTTTATGCACTAATGTGTTCACGTCAAGATCTACTAGTGCTTTGCTGCTGGTATTTGTTATCATGAGTGTCACTGAGCTCACTGGGATTTTATTTACATAAGAACACAAGATACTGGGTTCATCAAGCCCAGTATCCTGTCTCCGACAGTAGCCAATCCAGGTCATAAGTACCTGCTAGGTCCCCAGAAGGTAGATATTAAGAGATAGCAATTCAGGCAACAGGCTGAGGCAGGGCAGGAGATCGCTTCATCCAGCAGCAGTTTCAGTGCAGTAAGAGTCTTGGTTCTCTTCAGGGTGATTAATTCGGTGGCTGGGCTTCAGTCCCTACTTCTCCCCTCCTCGCAGTTCTCGGCAGTGCAGCAGATCAGAGCAGGAGTCAGATCGCATGTGGTCTGACTCCCCGGCATGGATTCTCTGTGCAGGAAGCCGCTTCTGCTTGAGGCAGGGGAGGTTTCTTCAGAGGGGCTGGCCTGGAACGGGTATGAACCTGTTTGGTGGACCTTCCACAAGTGAATTGGCAGGCTCAGCGGTTCCTGTGGTCTAGGTGGGAATCGTGGCCATTTCCCCAGAGGAAAGAGCTAAGCGCGGGAAATGCAAGAGTAAGGGAAAACGTAAATCTGAAGCACCAGTGGCTGGTTCAGCACCTCGGACAGGATCAAAGAGCTTGGTTTCTTCTTTGGAAATGGTTTCTTCAGTGGATTTCATATTATCTTTGCACAGAGCCTATTGTCTGAAAAGGCAACAGGCTGAGGCTTCCACTGCTACCACTATGATTCCAACTCTCCTGGCGAGAGAGGCCCTGCGGGAGGGGGAACCACTGGAGGAAGTTCCTTCAGTGAAACAAAGTCATGGTGAGCCTGATGCTGGCAGGGTCAGGACTCACCAGGTTCACAGACCTCGGAAGAGCTCAGCGAAATCCCCTCGGATCTCTGGGGGAGCCAGTAGCCCTGGAATTGGAAGAAGGGGAGATTCCCTCAGGGGAGGACCCCAATGCATTCAGAGTATTCCGCAGAGAGGAGCTGATGGCTCTCAGTCATTCGCTGGCGGCCTTAAATATAGTTACTCCTCCGGCAGTGGCAAAGGAACCCCTAGCGGATCCTTTGTTGCAAGGGTTCAAGGAGGCACAGGTGTGTTTTCCAGTATACAGAGTGATTAGGAAGATGATTGATTTGGAATGGGAGTTTCCAGAGGCAACTTTGAGAGATGCATGCTCGATGGGAAGGCTCTATCCCATTCTGCAGGATGAGCATGATCTTTTGAAAACGTCCAAGGTGGATGTCTTGGTCTCGGTGGTGGCCAAGACCACCACCATCTCGGTCAAAGGAGGGGCACGCTAAAGGATGTCCAGGACAAGAAGTTGGAGACCTTGCTCAAGCAAGCCTTTGACACTAGCGCCTTGGCTCTACAGACCTCCATCTGCGGGGCCTACTTTCCCAAGCCCCCATCCAGTGGATCAAGGGCTTGTTTCTGCAGGATGTGGAAAGCCAGGAGGCGCCTGAGAGCACTCATTTTGGAGTCAGCTGCGGTGTGTCTGGTTGATGTATTTTATGATCTAGTTTGGATTTCGTCTAAGACCATGACGGCAATTATAGTGACTAGACAGTTTCTTTGGCTGCACAACTGGTCAGAGGATGCTCTATCCAAGACTCAACTCAGTAAGCTTCCCTTGAAGGGTAAGCTGCTGTATGGTGAGGCACTGGACAAAATAGTCAAAGACTTGGGGGATTCCGAAGGATGCCACTTACCGGAGGATAAGCCTAAGGTCCTGAAGCCAGGGGCTCCCCAGTGGGGCAGCCCAGAGATTTCCAGAAAACACGGGCTGTCCATTACACCCCATATCGGCATGGGTACTATGAAACGTGGGGGACAGTCCTTTCAAGGCTTCCGGGGGATCAGCAGGGGTTATTACATGACCCCTCTGGCCTCGAATAAAAAGCCCCAATGAAGCGAGGGAGGCCCAGGAGGAGGTGGTGGTAGGAGGTCAGTTACAACAGTTTTACTCTGTCTGGGCCAGCATTACGATTGTCCAGTGGGTCTTGGAGATAAATTTAGGAAGGGTACGTGCTAGAGTTTGTGTGCCCTCTTTCCGAGACCTTCATTCTCATGCCCTGCAAGGCTCAGGGGAAGGCAGAAGTGGTTCAAAGAATGCTACAATGCCTGTTGCAGCTGGAGGCTGTGGTGCCGGTGCTGCTGAGCCAGTGCAGTACCAGACACTACTCCATCTATTTCATGGTACCCAAGAAGGAAGGATCCTTCCAGCCCATCCTGGACCTCAAACATGAGAATCTGCCTTGCACTTGCCCAATTTTCAGATGGAACCCCTGCAGTCAGTAATACTAATGATGAGGCAGGGAAACTTTTTGGCCATCCTGGATCTCACGGAGGCATAACTCCACATCCCCATTCGGATGGACCATCAGCATTTCCTGCAATTTGCGGTGCCCATGGGCCACATTCAGTTCCGCCGTTTGGTCTGGCTAAAGCACCATGCACCTTCACCAAGGTCATGGTAGTGGTGGTAGTGGTGGCAGCTTTGCGGGAAGGTGGTATCCTGGTACACCCCTATTTGGACAATTGGCTCATTTGTGTGAAGTCACAGTCCAAGGCCATCTCCATGATGAGCCGGGTGGTGGAATTCCTACAAAGCTTCAGCTGGGTGGTCAACCAGGTCAAAAGCCAGCTTCAGTCTACCCAACGACTGGTGTACTTGGGAGTGCAGTTCGACGCCTGGACGGGAGTAGTCTCTCTACATAGGGACCAGGTGCTCAAATTCAAGCCCAAAATGCCATTTCCTGCATATGGAGGTGCCAGCGGCCTGGTTCTACCTTCAACTGTTGGGGTCTATGATGGCAGTGCAGGAACCTGGTGCCCTGGGCCAGAGCACACATGAGACCATTGCAGCAGGCGCTGCAGACTCGCTGGTCACCACAGTACCAATGCTTGTCCCAGCAGCTACCATGTGCAGAGAGCACAAGAGTCTAGATTGGTGGCTGCAATTGCATCATCACGCGGCAGGGGTTACGTTGGAACAGCCACAATGGATTCTAGTGAAGACAGATGCCAGTCTCGCCAGCTGGGGCACACATTGTTTGTCACAGATGATGCAGGGACAGTGGACACCGGAGGAAAGCTCTTGGTCCATCAACCGCCTGGAGACGAGGGTGGCATTCTTGGCTCTGCAGTTTTTTCATCCTTGGATAGTCCAGAAAGCGGCAAGAGTGTGCCCACAATGCCACCATGGTGGTATACATCAATCGACAGGGGGGCACGGGCAGTGCAGCCCTGCTGGAAGAGAGTCAGGCTCTGCTGCTCTGGATGGAGGAGAACCTCATGTCGGCAGCACATGTAGTAGGCAGGGACAACATTCAGGTGGACTTCCTCAGTCACCACCAGCTAGACCCAGGAGAGTGGGAGCTCAACCAAGCAGTGTTTCATGATCTCACCATGTGTTGGGGACAGCTGAATATGGACCTGATGGCCACGCTGAGTAATGCCAAGGTCTGGTCTCAAAATCACCTTTTCCTTGGATATCGTCAAGAAGGCCTCCCTACAGGAAAATGCCTGGAGCTCCGAAATATGCTGCATTGAACAAATTGCCACTAAAAAGACCGTCGTCAATATAAGATCTTTCAAGGATGCCCTGGCGAGAGGTTCGTAGGGCAGTTTAGTCAAGGCGGCTAAAACCAAGTTCAGATCCCAAGAAGGAACCACCGGCTGCAGGGGAAGACGCAGCTGCTTCACTGCCCTGAGAAATCACACCACATCCGGAATTACTGCCCTTGCACCTGCCCCACTAGCACAAGAGGGCTGCCACCTGCACCTTCAAGGAATTAAGAGCTAACCCTTTCTCAAGACCCTCTTGCAAAAAGAGCAAGATCTCGCGAAGAGAAGAACAGGCAAATGTTCCGACACCAGTCTTCAAACACACACCAGAGTCTCACACAGGCCACAGTGGTAGACCATTTCCGGGCCTGCAACAGCATTGCTACTACCGATGGAGAGTAGTCCTGATGTCTCAGTCGTGCCCGATCAAGAGCCATGCTGTGAGAATCTTTTCGCTTGCGGCATCAAGACTGGCCCCTGGAACAGCAGGTTGATCCGGTCAGGAAGCCGGATTGGCTGATCTATCAACATGTGCATGAGGTCCTCATACCAAGGCCTCCAGGGCCAATCCAGGGCGATGAGAAGCACCAGACCCCCGTGCACCTCTATCTGCTGCAGAAGGTGAGCAATCCTCGCCCAGGAAAGGAAAATATAGAGCAGCCCATCTTATGGCCAAACTTGCACCAGAGCATGGTGCCCTCTGACGTGCTTCTTGCACTGGCTGTAAAATTGAGCTCAATTTTACAGCCAGTGCAAGGCTACTGGCATTGGAGTGAATAGCATCTTTCGTGGCAGGGTGTAAAGACCTATATGAAGAAATACAGCACTATTGAGGTGACCAATCCGCTTTTGGAGTGGTAGTTTCGGGCAAGTATGGATCTGTCCTCTAGTCCTGTCCTTATACCCTCTAATCGTAAAACTGCTTCTGTTCCTCTTGTCTAGATTCTAATTTTGTCTGTCTTTGGAGACTGCTTTCTCAGGTGGAAACTGCAGCATGGAGCTGAGGGAGGAGATCTTGTACTGCATCATCAAAAGTCTGTCATGTTCAGTTCTCAACTGCTGGTGAATGGTGACAACCCATGTGTAACTGCAGTGGCCTGGAGGTACTCAAGGAAAGACAATTAGCAGGTAAGATCTAATTTCACCTAATTGACTTTTCCTCCAGGAACTTGTCCAAACCTTTTTTTTAAACCCAGCTACACTAACAGCTTTTACTACATCGGCCGGCAACAAATTCCAAAGTTGCATTGTATTGTTATTACGTATGTCTCTACTGTACACTGAAGAGGGCGCTCTTGAGCAGTTTTGTGGGGTACAAATGTTTTACGTGAACATAAATAAAGGGTTTGGTTCTTAATATCTTGGAGGTATGTGAATGTATCTTTCTTATATTTATGTTCCCAACTGTCATTTAATGGGGCTTTTGGGAGAGAGAAAAGCCAAATGCTCAAAAAAAGTGCAAGCCCTTTGGCAAAATGATGAGATGAGCAGATGAATATCGACAATGTTATAGATGAGGCAACAGCAAAAACAACAGCAAAGGTCTGAGGAGTAGTTGATCCTGTTTTGTTGACTGATTTTACTGATGTGGGATGATTTTATAAGAATATAAGAAATGCCATACTGGGTCAGACTAAGGTCCATCAAGCCCTGTATCCTTTTTCCAATCCTCAAATGTACCTGGGCAGGTTCCCAAAAAGGCACACAGGTTCCACAATGCTTGTCCCAGGGCAAGCAGTGGATTTCCTGGGTCCTTTTTAATAATGGTTTATGGACCTGTCCGCCAGGAACTTGTCCAAACCATTTTTAAACCCAGCTTTTACTACACCCTCCAGTAACAAATTCCAGAGTTTGATTGTGCATTGAATGAAAAAATATTTTCTCTTATTAGTCTTATGCGTGTCCCCTAGTCTTTCTACTTTTTTATGGCGTAAACAAATCGATCTATGTTTATGTTTTTGTTATTTTATGGGATTGGTAGAAACAAAGGAGGATATTTCATTTGAGGGGAAAGAGAAGTTATATGTTGTGCAACATTAGCATTTTAGTTGTTATGCTTTAATTGTTTTGGGGTTTTTTATGTGTTGGTTTGTTTCTGTAATGATTTTATATATGTCTTCTTTGTAATCTGCCCAGGATATTAGATAGTGTGGTCTATAAATGTTTTAAAATAAATAAATATGGGACCAAGGTGATGAGATTTCAAGGACAGAAATGAAGAAGAGTGATGGTAGGATGTATCACTGATATCTGAAGCTAGAGGAATGAATTGGGTGGGGGAATCACTTCTGTGGCTATTATTTGTATGTATGTTTATTTTATCTTTGAAAGTGAACTGCAAGGAGTGTTCTCAACTTTGCAGTTGATAAATGCCAATCAATCAATCAATACAACCCAAGTCAAAGGTTCAGCTCTGGGGGTGCAGACCACCAGTGGGTGGGAAAAGAGATGTCAGTCAAAGAAATATGGATTGAGTCATCAGGCAGGAGCAATCTAAGGGTACGCAGATGTATGAAGAATAGAAAAGCGAGAACGGAATGGAGTCACCAATAATTTCAAAATCCAGGAGGATAAAGTGATGACCATGAAATTTGATTTAGGGAATCAGAAGTTGGAGTTAGGTCCACAGAATCAGCCAACTCAAGAGGGGGAGAGATGGCTGAGGAGCCCATTGTGATAGGGGAGGGGGGATAAGGAGGGAAACAAACTCTGCTATATTAGATTATACTACCAATAAACAGGTAGTATCTAAAACGGTCAATATCTTTAAGGCTGTGAGTAAAGATTGCATGAAAAGGGCAACATAACATATTTTAACTTTACCAAGATTAAACAGATTGAAGGTTGTTTTATAAAATGAGGAAAACTATATGTGGAAATCACGTATGAAAATGCAAAACTGCAGATATATTCTAGAGGGTAATTAATCAATGGATAACAGTTCTAATCACTGTTGGGAATAAATTTAGAATCTGGGCCCACCACTCTGTAATCCACGTGATTTTGAGAGGAAATGCAAAGAGTTTAATGTTTCAACCTGTTTGGACAGCAAAATAAAAACAGTGAGTAGCTGTAAATATGGTGAAGGACCATCCTTGTATTGCAGGAGACTCCAGACATTCCAGGATAACAGGAAGATCCCTGGCAGCAGATGAGGTTAAATGCAAACAAGTGCATGGTGATCAATGTAGACCACAATAACAGACAAGCGTGTTCCTCTACTGAATGAGTCGCTGCTTGCCAAGGCAAATCAGAAAAAGAATTTGGGTGTTAAAGCAAACCACTACTGCTCAAGGCCAGGCAGCCTACACTTAGCTTCAACATATGCTGGCATGCATGAAACAGGCATACATGGGAAGAATTTTGTAGGCAGAAATTTTGCTGACACAAGACTCCTTGTCTGGGCCACACTTGAAAGAGCTGAATGAAGACTGGGGTCCTTCACTTAGAAATACAATAGATGATGGCCTGGAAAGACAGTCTATTTTCTCTATCCTCTGCAATACATTAGATGCAACTTAACCCTTGCTTGTCCCACTGCTCTGGGTCCTCTCTGTTCCTATGCCATGCCATTTTAAATTCTGATACCGTTGCTGCCACGGACCATTAACATCAGGAAGCTGTTCCACAAATCCACCATCTTCTCTGTGAATAAATAGTTCCCTGTGCTATCCTTTAGTCTCACTCTTTCCAGTCTCATATTATGAAATATGTAATCCAAGTTCAACATCCCGTTCAATGTAAAATTCCAAATGTTACTATGTTATATGTAAACCACTTTGAATGTAAGAAAGACAGTATATAAAATGTGTTAAATAAATAAATTAATTAATTAAGCCTTTCCTCTAAAGTTTCTCTCCCACATAAAAACTCTTACATACTATATATTAAAGGATATGTTTACTAAACAGCGGTAGTGGCTTCCATGCCACGGCTCCGATATCGGACGGAAGCCACTACCGCTGTTTACCAAACCTACCCTTAAGTATATAAAATACTTTAAAAAGTTAACTACTTCAATTTCTGAAATTTACATTTTTAAGCATTTAAACAATAAATAAACGGAAGAACCATTTGCAGTTGCATTGTTCTCACCCCCAAACACAACCTCTCTCACATGCCCAGCCTGGCCCAACATGGGGGGCTGTGTAACCAGGAAAAAAGAATTCTAAAGCAGCTAGGGGCAGCTAGACCGAGTTCCCAGCTTGTGTGAGGAGAAATTAACAGTTAAATGACTGAAAGGGAAAACTTTACTTATTGATTGTTTAAAAAAGTTAAATATTTTATATCCCTATTATATATATACACAGATCCAAGATGTCATTTTACCAACGGCTCTTACGAAGCTCAATAAATCTCTGAGACAACATTTTACTAATCTTAAAAAAAACAAAACACATTAGTACTGGCAAGATGCCCATGAACATGGGGAAAGCTCCTAAGATACTTATTTTAAAGAAGGGGGTGGAAAAGAGAATGGGGTAACTACAGATCCACAAGCAAGACTCCTATTACAATGGACAGAGCTTTGAACATGAAATCACACATCACCAAAACCGCAAACAAGGCCTATCAACGATTGAGGACCATCAGAAAAATCAAGCCATTACTCCAACAGGACCACTTCCGCACAGTGTGCCAAGCACTCATCACACCTCTGCTTGATTACAGAAACTCATATCAAGGCCTCTCTCAGCAGACCTTACACCCACTCCAAATGGTGCAAAACACTGCAGCACACATCATTATGGACACTCCAAGAACCAAACACATCAGCCACGTCTTACAGCAACTGCACTGGCTCCCAATGATGGCCAGAGCAAAATTTAAAACAGTCCTGATCATCTTTAAAATCATCCACCATTTCTCGGTAGACGCACTCCAAGATATCATAACAAGGGATATCAGCAATAGACCAAGAAGGACCAATAATGAGAACATGATCGGCACACCTGCAGTTTATCACAAAACTAAACAAACAACGTCAAGAAGAGCTCCATCACTACTGGCGTCCACACTTTGGAACTCCCTCCCAGCGAGCCTGAGGGCATTAAATGACATCATAGACTTCCGCAAGGCCCTTAAAACCCTGCTCTTTACAGAAGCCTATGAGCAGACAGACAACAGTCTCCACCCGAACGGTAATGCAACTACCTCTGCCAACTTGGTACCCACTCATCCCAACTAGACATACCAGTTCATTGTACAATGTTAAATGTAACCCCAATTGTGCTGTCTAAATGTTGTTAAGTACCTTCATGTTAGGTGTAACCCTCCAATTGTGATGTGCCCACTTTGATTGAAGGATAAGGTGGTATACAAATCTGTCTAAATAAATAAATAAATTATGCAAGTGATGTTAAACACCCAGGTGGTCAGGGAAGAAAGAATGCCATTTTTTTTTAACAATACGAGTTGTTCTTTAGAATCAGAGAATATAAAGGAAACAAGATTCCCGTTTGTCTATGAATTAAAAACTAATTGATATACAGGTTCTAAATAGTAGGTCAGCAGGAACTATATACGTCCTGCAATAGCTAATAGTTTAATTCCGAAGGTAGGTTCTAGATTTGCTCTCAATTTAGCCTATCCATACACTATCAGAAAAAGGTATCAGAGAACACTTTAACCACAAAACTAGGCTGTAGTGTAAATATTGTTCATGATACGAATGTAGGACATGCCATACTGGATCCACCAAAGATCCACCAAATCCAGCATCCTGTCTCTAAACGTGGCCAGTCCAGGTCACTAAGTACTACCCTTATGTTGGATGTATGTCCCTCTATATAAATATAAGCTTCAGTCCGATTTATTGTATTACATTGCTATTATTTGAACATATTCCAAACAAACGTTTTCTTTTATTTTTTCTTGTTCTTCTTTTCTATACTCTTTTAGTCTCTTATAATTAGAACCTATGGTCTCAGACTGGAATTAGCACTGCTCCGGGTAGTTCACCCATGAACTTTGTGCTCTTATAGCATCAACGACCACACATAGGGTTCTTAATTTTCAATACCAAATGTTGTAATTTACTTAATGATCAGACTTCTCTTAATTTTTGATCCAGTTTCTTAAAGCGTGCTTTGTAGAACAGAACTTGCAATGTCCCCAACGCCACCTTCCTGGTACCATCTCCACGTTTCAGTTCTTCTTCAGGGGGTTTGCAATCTGAGATCAGCACTATCTATAAACGAGTGCAACAATGTTACAGTATGTTAAGACTCCATCATGAAGATCGCCATAAAAAAATACTTAATAAACGGTATTCCTACCTTGACTGGACTTAACAACTTGTTATTAAAAGTTCTTGCGATCAGTAGCATGTTATTAGAAGCTAAGCAGCTTTCCCAAAAAAACGCCGCGCATGCGAGTTTGAATCTTACAGGGAGATTCAAATGGTTCCGTAGTTCTGACGTCAAATTTCCTGATGTCAATGGTAGATGGTACTTCGGAGCTTGCGTCCAAAGTGAAATAGGAATCACAGATGATTCATATGCAGGCACCCCACTTGATCATGCTATTAAGACCCCCTGGGATGACTGATTGCAATTTGTATATCCATTTCTGTTCCCGTGTTAATAGGGTCTGTGCTCTGGATCTACCAAATCTGCCAACCAGTATCCCATCCATTCCAAAACATCGCAGTTCTTCAAACTCACGGACACCTAATACCATATAGTATATAATCCGAAGCACAAGAGGTCAGATGATTCAAAACGTACGTTTTTCCTTGATATACAAAATCATCAACGTCATCAGTGATGCAACAAATCGTGCAGTGACCACACTTTCTGTGACCTCTAGTTGTTCCATCTTTCGACTGCTGTACCATCCTCAATTTCGCAGGACTCAACTTCTCTTTGAGGTTCTGTTGACGTGTCCAAACACAACGTATGTGTTTATTTTGTAAACCGGGAAGTGTACTCAATACATTTTGATGTTTCTTTATTATATGTGTTATTGATCCACTCAATGGGGAATACCTGGTGATCAAATTAATATTCTCTTCATCAATTAAGGGAATTGTATTACCCCTACGGGGTTGTAATAGAAGCCCTCTATTATTGTACAATGCTCTCTTATAAGCCATTTTGACCACTGAGGTCGGATATCCCCTTAATTGGAAATTTTTTGTGAAATTTTTTGCTTGCATTTTGTAGTCTTCTCAACGTGAGCAATTTCTACGATATCTGATAAACTAAGTACTACCCGGCAGAGAACAGAGTAGATCCATTTTTGCTGCTCACTGCTAGCAATAAGTGGTGGTATTTCCAAGTCTACCTAACAAACAATTATTTACGAATTCTTCCTCTTGGAACTTTATCCAAATCCCTTTTAAACCCAGCTCTGCTAGAGGCCTTGACCAAATTCTCTGGTAACAAATTATATACAAAATTACACAACTTGTCAAATCTAGTACTAGCCACCGCGCATACTCATACTCTGCCCCGACCCTCTGGAACCAACTCCCACCTGAGTTACGAGCGATCAAAGATCTTATGGTTTTCAGAAAAAAACTCAAGACGCATTTATTCCAGTGTCAATACAATTTGATGTAAACCCCGGGGGATTCCAAGCTAACACACCATGAAACATGGACACTGTTATGTAAAAATGTATATATGTAAATGCTGAATCCCCCCCTTAAGACCTTTTTCCTGTGTGCTGTGTTTCCCCTTCAAATCAATGTGTTTATACCCCAAAATTGCTGTCATGATTTGACAAACTACAATCTGTAATCAAACCGCTACTGATCGCTGGAAGTAGCGGTATACAAATGAATACTAAATAAATAAATAAACTGATTGTTTCTTGAGTGAAAAAAATAATTTCTCCATTCTTTAAATCTGCTAGTTTCATGGAAGGTCTGCAGGGCTGGAACAAGGGAAGGCAATCAGAGCATTGCCCCAGGCACCATCGTTTTCAGGGTGCTTACAGCAGTGCTCTGTGGGGAGGGGCCCCTCACCATTGTGTTTCATGCAACCACTAGCTCCAGCACCAAGTGGCTCCTAGTCCTTGTACTGTACTATCTGAATAACTATTTCCTATTTACCCACTGCACCCAACTCATGATTTTATAGAGCTTGATCATAATTCCTCTCTTTAAGCTGAAGAACCCTGGCTTGCTTAGACTTCCTTCATAAGGGAAGCCTATCGTTCTTGTCCCCCATCTCTGTACCCTTTTGAGTTCCTCTAGATGCTTTTGGAGAAGGGCAACCAGAACGGCACACAGTCCTCAAGAAGGATCTTTGCTGTGACATTATCACATTTTCTCTTACATTCTCCATTCCTTTACAGAAAAATTCCTAACATTTTATTTACCTTCTTGGCCACCGCAACACATGAGTTGAGGGCTTCAAAGTACATTGTCCAAAGTGACTCCAAGATCCTTTTCTTACAACAGACATGGGATATCCTGGAGGGTTCAGAGAAATGGGGGACGAGAGAAATTCATTGTGGCCAAGAGCAAGGTGAATGTACTTAAGCCTGAAAACCGGCCATGTGTAATTCAAAACAAACGAGTCAGTGATCTCTATTACCACAAAGGAAAAGGACAGTGGAAATTAAAATGGGTCATGAGCAAGCCGCCAATGACTGTTCTAGTCACTCGTACCAGAAACTTGCTAGCATGATTTAAACTTATGGTTGAGTCAAGGAGAACAGAAACTGTTTTAAGCCTGTATAGGATAATTGTTAGACTATACCTTGAAGATGACCTAGAATGTTCTAGGCACCACCCTTAGCAACATTATCAAGAAACTACAAAAAATGACAAAGGCATATGATAAAATTAGGGCTATGGAGGGGAATGCTCTTTACAGAAAAGCTTTTCAGACGTTCTTTGAAAGTGGAAGTTTGAGAGAGAAAATAATTGCATGATGCAAAAACATAAAGGGGTCCAATTTTAAATATTTACACTGTGTGTGGGCTCTTGGGTGCCTGATTCCATACAACCCCCAGAGAGGGGCACTAGGGCCCCTAGGAACCAGAGAGAGTGGCAATACTGCAACCTATCCATTCATGTAAGACAAGGCTGTGCCGATGCAGCAGAGTAGCTGAAACCCTCAGCTGCATTTTAGAGAAGAACACACACTCAGAATATCTGATTAGTAGTTATGGCCATGACTGCGACACAACGTGACACTATGTAAGAATGTCTGAACCAGGTGCTACAGCATATAGAGGTGGGGAGAGGAAGAGAGAATAATGGGAAGAGAGCTGAGGTAAAAGAGGACCAGAGAGAGACGCACAAAGAAGGAAAAGAAAAGAAGGAGATAAAGACAGAAGGAAAAATAAACCAAGAAAGAATTTAAAAGAGGAGTGGGGGAAGAGAGAGCCACATACAGGATGGATCAGAGAAATTTAAACAGGTATTAAATAATAATAATAATAATAAAAGTAAAACAACAAATCGATCACTGCTGCTTCCGATTTATAGCATTTTGGGAGACCACCAGTCTGTCTAGTGCAAAGGGTAGAGAACAGGAAGCAGCTGTAGAATGCCAAACAAACAGGGGTCAGCAGCAAAGCGACAGAGCAGGTAAGACTACAGGTAGCAGTGAAGACATCAGCTAAAGCCACGGCTGAAAAGACAGCAGCGACCAGGCCTCGAGGAAAAGCTACGGCTGAAAAGACAGCAGCGACCAGGCCTCGAGGAAAAGCTACGGCTGAAAAGACAGCAGCGACCAGGCCTCGAGGAAAAGCTACGGCTGAAAAGAGCAGCGACCAGGCCTCGAGCTAAAACCACAGCTGAAAAAGACAGCAGTGACCAGGCCGCGAGGAAAAGCTACGGCTGAAAAGACAGCAGCAACCAGGCCACGAGCCAAAGCCACGGCTGAAAAGACAGCAGCGACCAGGCCACGAGGTAAAGCTACGGCTGAAAAGACAGCAGCGACCAGGCCACGAGCTAAAGCTACGGCTGAAAAGACAGCAGCGACCAGGCCACGAGCTAAAGCTACGGCTGAAAAGACAGCAGCGACCAGGCCACGAGCTAAAGCTACGGCTGAAAAGACAGCAGCGACCAGGCCTCGAGGAAAAGCCATGGCTGAAAAGACAGCAGCAACCAGGCCTCGAAGTAAAGCCATGGCTGAAAAGACAACAGCGACCAGGCCTTGAGGAAAAGCCACGGCTACACAGACACCGGTATCCAGGTATTTGTTAGCTATATCCACCATAACCATGAACGGAGTACACAACTGTATTAATGTAATAAGGCCACAGATCTGGTGAAGAACTAAAAATCATAGCTCCACAGACGCTAGGGACCAGGCCTGAAGTAAAGTCATGTGTGAGAAGTTAGGGGCCAGATAGAGGTAAAGCGCAGAAATGCCAAGGACTGAGCAAAGCTCCTGCTGAAGGCAGTTACCCTAACTCACCTTCAGTACTTCTAAACACTTTTAGGCCACCTACAGCCTAATTACATGCCTCTGGGTTTTCTTGGGGTGGAGGCCAATTCCATAGGTGCACGTCCAAGGTGGAATAAGCCCCCATCTAAATCCCCGAGCCTGGCCATACAGGGCCATCATCAGAATAGGCCCTAAATGTCTAGGCTGAGGATCACACCTCCAGCCTGCCCTTGTTCTGTCCTCAGCCCACCCCCTCCTGCCCTCATTCAGACCTCCCTCACATCTCTGCTGTGTATGGATTTGGAACCCTGGCGTTTAGCAGGGATGTACATCCATATCAGATGTACATCCCCACTAAACGCTGGTCAGAATCTGATAAAGTGACTTCCCAAGGTCACAAGGAGTACCAGTGGGAATCAAACCCTTGATCTTCTGGGTACTAGACAGTTGCTCTAACCATTAGGCTACTCCTCCACTACAGAGATGCTAACTACAAATATGGATCCAGGGATTTGTTCTCCTCAGCTTCTGGGAATCTGATGGAAATTGCCTTTACCTGGAGCCCACGTGAGCCTGACCCTTTGTCTTCCTCTGAAGCAGCACAAGCAAATTACCCCCTCCCCCCACCACACACACACACACACACACTGGAAGGAATGAAACTGAAGGGACTGGTGCCCCTATACCTGGTGCTACTAAACATCATGCACTGCACTACACTGCAGTATATGGGAGCTATGGGCCTGATTACAAAGAATTTCCAAACACACCTTGACAAGTTGCCTATATATGTTACATCTTATGAACGCCAGAAGAAAGCTCTCTTTCACATAATGTAAGTATTATAGCAAGTGTTAGCAGTAAATTTAACAGACAGATCATACTCCACATACCCTGGCTTAGGAGAGAGGTTCATGACTGTCATGGTGTGCGCAAAACTAACCCATTTGGAGAAATTGCCCCAGTATATAACTATAGTGGAGATCAACAGCCTAGTACCCAAGCGATCAGGGTTTGATTCCCACTGGCACCCCTTGTGACCTTGGGCAAGTCACTTTACCTTCCATTGCCTCGGAAAAAAAGGCCTGGCAATCTACTTCTGGTCATACCTTGCCAAGAAAACCCAGGGGCTGCTGGGTCGCCAGGAGTAAGCATTGACTTGACGGCACTTAAAGAAAATAAAACACTATAGCACATAACATGATACTAATTACAGATTGCCAAGTTGCCCAGTTCCAGGAGTGAAATTTTTGCCAATTCTGGTTTTAAATTTGCATTGCAGTGCAGTATGGTATTTGTAGTCTCTGATTTTATGCATTGGAATCAGTGCTGCAGGTCCCTTAATGCATCAGGATGAGATTGTTAGAAATCCAGGACCGGCTTAAAATCTCACTCCTAGAACTGAGTAACTTGGCAACTCCTTAATAGTTGCTCCATCCTCTATCACAGGATGAATTTACTTTCCAGCCCCAAAATCTGAAATTTTAAGAAGGGCTGTGAAGGGAGATGAGCTGTATCAGTGGGCGCTACAAGGGGACAAGGGATGTATGTTCTGGTCCAATCCAGTCCAGATGATGTGAGGTTGCAGATCAGACAGCAAACCCCACACTTCCAAACAAAATGTCTGAAGAGTACTGGGGAGTTCACAGAGCCGAAGACCTAGCCTAGATGCGAGGTTCATGATTGTCATGGTATGCACAAAACTCACCTATTTGGAGAAACTGCCCCAAAAATCTCCCCAGGAGAAAGCTGCCCTTTTAAGTAAAAGGGATATTTTTCAAAAATATTTTAAAAATAGACATTTTGAATTTGCTCACTTTCATAGCTCATTTCTGGAGCATTTTCGTAACTAAAACCTTGTCATATTCCTTAAATCTGGGAAGCAGCTAACCCTGCATAGGTTGCACAGCTCACCCATTTCACAGGGCTGATACAGGAACATTATTTTCTGTTGAGAGCACCATACAAGCCTTTGCTACCTCCAGGAAGAGGCAACAACTCTGTGCACATCCAGTGGGCTCCGTTAGTACTCGGCACACCAGAAATACTGACAGGTAACCCGCTTCAGAGATCACCTTTCTACCCCACCACTCCCTGGACATCTTCCATGGCCCAGTCGTACAGGTGGGCTGCAAGTCTTCTCTCTCTCTCTCCCTTTCTGCTTTTCAAAATGCCCAGAAGTGGTGGACCATACCATTCTAGAGCAGAGTTGAAACCTTTTGGATGCCAGCCTCCTGCAGTCAGTCCTGGCTCTGGGTCTTTTGGTCATGGCCTGGTAGGCTTTGGAGCTTCCCTGTAAGTGCATCCCCCATCACATTTATTTATTTATTTGCATCCTCTTATATACCGCGCTATTCTGCATCAGTGCGGTTTACATTGAACAAACTGAAATTACATTGAACAGGGCATTATAACTTGGAGATAACTATTTTACAGGGAACATGGGCTATGGAGGGTTAAGTGGCTTGCCCAAGACCACAAGGAGCACCTGTGGGACTAGAAACCCCAGTCCTTCCGGCCCAAGGTTGCTGTCCTCTAGTGGGAGTTGAACCCCCGACCTTCCGGCCTGAAGTACCTGAAGTCCCCAGCCTAAGGCCTATCTACTCAGGCTGATACACTAAGTTGTGTGCAAATGCCCCTGCTTTGCAGGTTTCAGCTCTAAGCCCTTGGTGGTGCCCTCTAGCCTAGGCCCCACCTGCCCCAGTTCTGGCCCTTACATGCCAGACTAGGCCTTCTGGGGCCCCACATACCACAGACTAGGCCTCATCACAAGCCAGCTATATGACTTTGACCCCTGTATGTTCTAGCCGCGTCACAATATGTTTTCCAAAGTCTCCATTGTCTGTTTATGAAGCAGAGCCTTTGACACTTTCAGTCAGCAAATATTTTCCCTGTACCGGGTTCCATGGCAGCATCTTTGTCCTCAGGAACCGAGGGCAAAGAGGGTCTGCGACTTTTGTTCCCAGTGTAGGACAGTAGTATGTGCTTTCCAGACAGAACTGTCAAACTTTTGACAGTTAAGTACGGCACCAACCTCTGCTCTCTAGAGTCAACTCATCCCCTGTGCCTGGGGAAGGGCACAACTTCAGAAACCCAAAACATTCCTGAGAATCAACTGAGTGAGAACATGTCTGCCCTGGGGAGTATTTCTGATCAAAATAATTATTTACGATGCAGAAGAATTTTATCGGAAGGTATTTTGCTTTGACTACGTTTAACCATTAAGAACCACCACCTAGTAACCAGCAGATGGTTGTTGTTTTGTTTTTTTACATACACCTTATGTCAGGATCACACCAGTGGGTAAAGGCCTCAACCAGGTACAGGAGTCTCTGCACTCACTCACATATCAGAATGTGGCTTTCCCAGTACCCTTGCTTACAAACCAAAATGGGCTTGATTTATAAAACGGTGCCTGCGTGAAACGTTCAGAAGGATCACGTAAAAGTAGATACACAATTTTATAAAATGTTCTCTTGGGCTTCCGCAGCTAGATATTAAGATGCAGCATGACCCAGAAATCTGCAAAGATCATCAATTTTATAAAAGCTCTTTTCTGTAGGCTATATATGCAGAAAAAGCTATATGAAGTTGCCCCCCCCCCCCCCATGTGTCTGAAATGATCTAGAAGTTGCAGATCCCTGAAGACACTCACCACTGAGCTCTAAAAAAGACGCAGACTTACAAGGGAACATGCAGCAACATTGCTATAACTCTGCTAGAATGAGGGACACTAAAATCCCGGTAACCCCGCCAATGTGACAGCATCTCTGCAACCCTGCTGTGCAAAAGACTCTGAACAATATCCTGGTCAGGTAATCCTGCTAAAGCAAGAGAGGCATGGCAGGGTCTCTAACTCTACTAGTGCAAGGGACACCAAATAGTGTTCCTGTAATTCTACTAGTGTGGGGGGCACCCAGCAAAATCTCATTAATCCTACTATAACAAGAGACCCATTGCAGTACCTCTGCAACTCTGCTAGTGTTAAGAATATATAAGAGCATGCATTAACCCTGCTAGTGCAAGAAATACGTACAAACACCCCATGACTCTGCTCTTGCAAGGAACAACCAGCAGTGCAAGAGATACAATGGCAGCGTCCCTGTAACAGTGAGAAAGTTCCTGACAGCATCCCTGCAGCCGGTGGTGCAAAGGAAGAAACGGAGCAACGGAACCCATGTGATTCTGCGGCAAAGCGCCCAGGCGCGCAGCACGGGATAGCCGCGCATTCCCGCCGGGGGTCTGCACGTCAGGCCCGAGCCCCTGCATCGGACGCTTCTCACCTCGGCTCAGCCCGCACGGTCTCGGCCCACGTAGCCGAGCTTCGGCCTCGGACACCGTTCCCCGGCAGCAAGGATCGGCTGCTTGCTCCTTCCTGCCTAGACTCGCCTGCTGGAGGGTTGGGGAGGGGGAAGAAGGCGGGCAGCCGGAATGGGATCTGCATTGAATTACTTTGCCGGGATGCCTGCGGTGAATCCCCATCCCCCACCCGGAATATACAGAAAAAACCCTGCCAGCAGAAAATATCCCCCCCCCCCCCCCGAGAATACTGCACCCCCCCATGCTGCGAATCTCCCCTGCCTGCAGAGAATACCCCCTTCCCCCAGACTCCCACGCTGCCGGAGAGCAGGACAGGAAGCGATCCCAGGGACACCTGATCCCCCGCAGCCAGCCCCGGCTCCACTCGGGCACTGTTGCCAAAGGACATGTACATAGCAGAGAGAGAGAGAGAGACCCCCACTGGGCCTTATCCCCCCGCCTAGGGGAGGCAGATCCTTGCTGCAGAATCCCGGTGCAACGCGCGCACTGGCGGACAATAAACGCGCTGCAATCTGAGCTTCTCCTACCTCGCCATGTGAGCATCGGCAGGTCCATAGCGGCGAGTCCGGGCTGAGTTGGAGGCGGGGGGCCCCCTCCTCCCCTCCACTCCACTCCACCGCTGGCCGTGTCTCAGGAACCCCCCCGGACCCCCCCACCGCCGCTGCCTGTGCCTGCACTGCAGGGCTCACTCACACCATCACATTCCAGCTAACAATCAAAGGTGGACTTGCCCTGCACTGCGCCCTCCCCCTGCCTCTGCTCACGTCATTCCTCTTCCATATTAGGCTGCCTTCCACTCCTTTCCCTGCCTCGGTCAGAAAGGCGGCTCCCAATCCCAGGGCCGGAGGAAAAGGCAGAGACTGGGGCAGGAAGGGAAGGCGGCTATTGTTTCACAGGCTTTTGCCAAGTGCCCCCCACCTCTCGCGCGCTGCATTCCTTCCAGCTTCCCCGCTTGCTCCTCCAAAAGTTTCCCCCTCCAGATCCAGCAGGCAGAGAGGTCACAGGACAACGGGAGCTCTGCAGGGTGGGCTCGCTAGGGTCACTGTTTGGAGTTTTCATGCCTTCCAAAAAGTACACTTGAAGGGAAGACTGTAAACGAAGGAGCCGTCCTTGCCTTTGTAACCAGCAGCTGAAAGTTCCCTTGGGTGGATTCTTTACTCTCCCTTGCCCCTGTCTTAAACCTGCCCCTTTTTTGAGTTAGTGGGCAAAGGGAAATCTTACAAACTAAGAACGGGCCAATTAACTCAGGCTGGCCAGAGCTCCCTTTGCCCTTCCCCTGCTCCTCATATATCATTCAACATACAGTATACTCCACCTTATTGGAGTACAAAAGGTCATAGTTTTATTGACAATACACTAGAAATATGACATTATAACCCAAGCTACTTCTCAAAGTCCATTCTGATTTGATGACCAGCCACCAGCCCAGCTGATACCATGATAGGTGCTGTCATTTCAAACCCAGCCCCCACCCTCTCCACACCTACACCTTGTAGGCTAGGCCACACTCGTCATCCATTTCTGTATTTCAAGCTCCACCCCTTTCCCCTCAGAGGGCTCAGGTATCTACCCAACTCACCTGGCTCACCTCCTTTAAACCCCCTACCTGCAAGCCCACCTTGGCTGGCCTCTAATTCCCAGGTGGTCAGGGTCATTGGCAACTCCCAGCCCCCTAACTTGGACGAAAAGGGGGAGGAGGTACCACCTTTCCATACCCCTTACCCCCACTGCAGAGCAACACTGTCTGGTTACCATGCCCACTGAGCACTTTGGCCCACGGTCTCTTCTATTCAAACACCAAGGTCAGGGGTTTTTTTTAAACACAAGCTGCATTTTTTTAAATTATCCACATATAGCAAATGACACTGAATACACAGGGAGATCTGTCCTAAATTAAACCACATACAATAGCTATACAGATAGCAACTGAATATCCATAGAATTAGGCAGAATGGTCTTGCTGCACCCTGGCACTACCTAGTTAGTGCCCCTTCCCTCTTCCAAATAGTGCCGAGGCACGCTATAACAATTTTCAGCAGTACGATATGGATCTTGACATTGAAAATTTACGGATAGGGGACTTTTTCATCTACCGGCATCCGCTATCCGTATGAATTCTTTTGAATATTGACTCTGATGTTTATTTAGAATTTGGTGGTTTCTTTTGGTAAATACAACGTTCCCCTTTTTATTTTTTCATATTCATTTCAATACTGTCTTTTGTTGAAGTTTCATGCTACTAACCCACTCATAAAGTCTGCAGTAATTTTAAAACCATTTACACACATAAAACAGGTTTTTGCACATAAATGGCATCTTTTAAAATTCCCCGGAAAATACACAGAAACATTACCCTTTAGAGTAAAAGTATGTGAATGCCGCCTGTACGTACATAGCAGAGATGTATTTGGGGATGGAGTTGGAAAGGGGTTAGAACTTGACAAATACCAGGTGTCAGGTTACATTAGCCCCTATAAATTGGACCCCGGCACCTGGGATTTTGTATCCCCTAAGATTATTCTTGCAGCTCTGACCATCTGTACTGTAGAAATGGATTTTCCTGCATCTGCAATCATGCTGCTCAGCTCTCGGTAAGTCTGAACCTTGGGGTACAGGAAGAACCTGCTGATCTCACTGTCTCAAATCTCAAAAGACTTGATGCACTGTATGCATATTTCTAGCTGTGGCTAAAATGGGTGGGATTAGGCCATGGAAGGAAAAGCATAGATATAGTTGCCTGCTTATACTTTGCACCTGGGGCATCCATGGTGCTTGCCAACCTATACAGAGTAGAGGAGTAGACTAATGGTTAGCGCAACAGCCTAGTACTCAGAAATCTGGGTTCCATTCCCACTAGTGCTCCTTGTTTCCTTGAGCAAGTAACTTAATCCTTCTTTGCCTCAGGTACAAATTTAGATTGCAAACCCTCTGGGGACAAGGAGATACCTACAGTTTATAGCTGAATTTAATTCACCTTGAACTACCACTGGATAGGCCTGAGCTAAATATAAATAAATAATAAATATTTCCAAAAGTAAAGATCACAAGGAATTTTACTTTAAAATGAGCTTGCAGGTCCAATGGGCAGTTTCAAAATTACCCACAGTAGGGTACATTTTCTGCCTGGTAAAGGACTTGTTGGAACTAATGGGAGGTGATTTTCACCGCCTGATAGGTCTTGCTGAACTCATCCAGGATCTTATGGTCTTTCCCTCGTGGTGCGTTGGCATGGGAGCTGGAACCTTTCACCTTCTTCAGCACAAATGCGATGACAATTGACTGATGAGGCAATTGCATCTTCTTGAAGTCAGGGGCTGGTTACACCTGGTATTTTGCATCAAGCTTCTTGGAGGTGGTGGAACCAGAGGATGGAGTCTGCCAGATCTTCAGGAGGTTGTCAAGGAGGAGTTTGTGGACTGGGATGGAGACCAAGGATCTGGGGGTGTCCAATACTTCACGGGTCTGGCATATTGATGGCGGACAGCGAGAGGCAGATGGAGAATGTTTGGAGAAACTTGGGGTAGGTGAGGTCCTCTGGTGGGGAGGGAGGTAGAGGCAGTGGTGGTGAGGTTGCAGGTGGGATACCCGGTGAGTTGGAGGGGCGATCATAGCTTCCCAATGAACCTTGGGTGGCCGCTTCCTCACCTTCGCTGTCTGTTGTCAGTGGCCCTAGTGAGAAGTCTGGGAGCAAAGTAGATCTTTTGGGTGATGTCATGCATATGGGTAGTAGTGTTGTCGCGACCACCCCTTGTTGCATCTCACATGTACATGTCTCCAATGCTCTCTGGTTGTTGTGCTGTGTAAAGAGCTGTGTCAGGAGGTCTAGCATGGTGGAGGATGTAGTTGTGGCAACCAGGGATGGGGGCAGGGTTGACATCATGCCAGAAGCCAAGGTGCTGCATGGGTTGTGCAGTGCTGGGCTGTGATGCCATCTCTCTGATGTCCTCCGGAGTGGGCTGGCTGAGGAGCTGGAGCTGTCTGGGCTGGTGGAGAGGCTTCTGCCCCTGTTCCATCTGTGGGGGGGGGGGGGGAGCTGGAAGGCACATCCCATGCTGTGGGGGAATTCATGTTGCCGATTTTGTTGACAGCCACATGTTTCTCCTTTCAATTCTTCTTGGCCGCATGTAGAGTTGCTCGCTGGGTGGAAGCACCACAATCCCGTGTGCCAGAGAGGGATTCTCTTAGAGTGTGGCTGCAGGAGCTTTTGGTCTGTGGGGACATATGGGAACAGTGAAGGCAATCCTCCACACAGTGAGCAGTCCCAAGGCACTGAATGCAGTGATCGTGGGTGTCCATTGAGTTCATTTTTTTGTTGCATCTGAGGCATTTCTAAAAACCAGGTTTGGAGCTCATTCTTCATTTCTTTTTCTCTTTTCTCAATGTGGACTTTTTTTTGAGAGCTGAGTGTTTCATCCTTCTTGGCAAAGCAGAAGAAAGAGACTGGACTGGAAAGGAGCGAGCCAGGGAGTAGAACTCCATAGTACATGCTCAGAAAGGTTTACCACCCTCCCCCCCCCCCCCCCCATACTTTGCACCTGTGGCATCCATGGTGCTTGCCTACCCATATTTTCAGAGGTAAAGATCACAAAGAATTTCCCTTTAAAATGAGCTTGCAAGTCTAACTAAGCTGTTTCAAAATTACCTCCACTAGGTTGCATTTTCAGTGGGGTGCTTATCTAGCAGTATGCTTATGTATTTTTCAGTAGGCACAAACACAGCTTTTAAACATAAGGAACCTATGACATTGTATTTGACTATCAGCTTCTGTGGCTTTGTAACAAGGCACCTAAGTGCCTTTTTAAAATAGGCCCATACAATAATTCCCAACAGTGCACAATTGTTTGCAGATAAATTTGCACCTGTTGCAAGGTGCGCATTAGTGTGTGTGTGTGTGTTTGCCCTGCACCCAGTAATTCATTAGTGCAGGGGGTCAGCACTAACTTCAGGGGTGTTTGCTTCCATCCCCCCGCAGTTAGCACGACTCCAGGACATGGCACCATGCAAGCTGGCATGCAGGTGCACTTAGTATCACCCATTGAAGTGGCCTTAGGTGAACCTGCACTAAGAGCATCAAGTATAATTAGTGCAAGCCACTAACACCTACCTGTGCCAGCCACGATGCACCAGCAATGCCTGCATTGAGCCCCTGTCCTGCCCAGTCCCCGCCCTAATGTGTACTCCCAGGGTAGCATAGAATTTTTGTCACTAGGACCTGTGCTACCTTTTAGCATGGCGCCAAAACCATCCGCTAAATCCCATGCCACCAGGTACCATGGTACAGTAAACATGCCCCACATTGCACGTCACTGCTCAATTATGCCCCAGGAACATCTCTACATGTGGCTGGTGCTGAACATATGTGGAGGTTGGCGAGCACCACCACTATCTGGATAATTCTTGGGAACGCCCAGGTAGTGCCAGGATGATCAGAATTGATTTTCAGCAGCACTACATGAATAGTGGTACCCATCCAGTGGCATTTATCTGGACAACAGGTGCTGCTCTCTGGGTAAGTGTTTTTGAGCAATCCCATTCCCCCCTCCCCTCCCCCCCAGACCACCTAGAAAGCCTCTTTTCTATGTGCCTGCAAATACCCATGTTATGAAGTATGCACATGATTTCTGATTTAGGATGGTTTAGCTGTGGGTGTGAAAAAGGCATCTGAGTCTGTGTAAGATGCTCCCTCCCCCTCCTCTGATATATTACTGGTAATCAGACCTCATCTTGAGGAAGAGTTGATGTTTCCTGAGATATTGCTTTTGGGTCTCCTTACCCTGCTTTAGGTTTGGAGACGGGCTCTGTAGGTTCCTGCTTTACTGGCATGCTCTAACTGGAAACATTTGGGCTGTGGCCACCTTGAGATCAGGCTGTGGGATTGGGGGGTGGAGTGGGTGAGAATTCCTTCAGTGTTTTCTGCTACAGATGATAGTGTCAGAATCCGCTCCAGCAGCTTTCATTAAAGGGGGGGGGGGCATAGAAACATAGAAATATGATGACAGAAAAAGACCACATGACCTATCTAGTCTGTCCTTCCATATCAACAACTACAACAGTCCCCTTTTTACCTTTAGAGATCCTCTGTGTTTGTCCCATGCTTTTTTGAATTCAGTTACTGTCCTCATCTCTACCACCTCCACTGGGAGACTATTCCACGGATCCACTACTCTTTACGTAAAGAAATATTTCCGCATATCACTCCTGAATCTATCTCCCTTCACCCTCATCCCATGTCCCCTCGTAGCAGAACTCGCTTTCAATTGAAAGAGGCTCTCTCCCTGAACATTTATGCCATGGAGGTATTTAAACATCTCAATCATATCACCTCTATCCCGCCTTTCCTCTAAGGTGTACATATTAAGATCCTTAAGTCTGTCCTCATATGCTTTATAATGAAGACCACTAATCATTTTAGTAGCCACCCTCTGCACCGACTCCATCCCGTTCACATCCTTTTGAAGGTGCGGTCCCCAGAATTGCACACTATACTCCAAATGAGGTCGCACCAAAGACTTATACAGAGGCATTATCACCTCCTTCTTTCTGCTAGCCATTCCTCTCCGTATGCACCCAAGCATCCTTCTAGCTTTTGCCATCCCCTTTTCTACCTGTTTAGCTACTTTAAGTTCATCAGACACAACCACGCATAGGTCCCGCTCTTCTTTAGTGGACAAAAGTACTTCACCCCCTATACTGTATTGCTCCCTTGGATTGCTGCAGCCCAAATGCATGACCTTACATTTTTTAACATTAAACCCCAGCTGCCAAATTCTAGACCATTCTTCAAGCTTAGCTAAATCCCTCCTTATGTTATCTACCCCTTCCTGGGTGTCTACTCTATTGCAGATTTTGGTATAATCTGCAAAGAGCCAAACCTTACCCGACAGCCCTTTTGCTATATCACTAACAAAGATGTTAAAAAGAATCGGACCAAGGACAGATCCCTGGGGCACACCCCTAGTAACATCCTTCTCCTCAGAGTGAGCTCCATTTACCTGTACTCTTTGTCGCCTCCCACCCAACCAATTTCTAACCCAAGCAGTAAATTTAGGGTCCATCACTAGGGTGCTCAGTTTGTTTATAAGTCTCCTTTGAGGAACAGTGGCAAAGGCTTTACTGAAATCTAAATACACCACATCTAGGGTTCTCCCTCAGTCCAACTCCCTGGTCACCCAGTCAAAGAAATCAATCAGAATTGCCTGACAAGACCTGCCTCTGGTGAATCCATGCTGTCTCGGATCCTGTAATCCACTGGACTCCAGAAACCTCACTATTTTCTCTTTCAGCAGCATTTCCAATAATTTACTCACCACCAAAGTTAAACTAACTGGCCTGTAGTTTTCAACCACATCCTTACTTCCACTTTTGTGTAAAGGCACCACATGAGCCTCTCTCCAGTCCTTTGGCACCACTCCCGACTCCAACGAGGCATTGAAAAGGTCAATCAGTGGAGCTGCTAGAACGTTCCCAAGTTCCCTCAGTATTCTAGGGTGTATCCCATCCGGTCCCATCGCTTTGTCTACTTTAAGTTGAGCTAGTTTCTCACGAACACAGTCTTCTGAAAATTGTTCAAGATGTCCCTCACTTCGGTTCCTGTTTGTGGGTGTTTTCTGAGGTCCTGCTCCTGGTTCTTCATCTGTGAACACAGAACAGAAATATTTGTTAAGCAATTCCGCTTTATCCTCATCAGCTTCTACATATTCCTCCCCTGCACCCTTGAGTCTGACAATACCACTTTTGCCCTTCCTCTTCTCACTAACATATCTGAAAAATGTCTTATCCCCCCATTTTATTGCATTGGCTATCTCCTCCTCTTTCTGAATCTTTGCCTTCCTGACTACTTTGCTAGCTTCTCTAAGCTTTTCCAAATATAGATGCCTGTCTTCCTCTCTCTGTGATCTCTTGTATTTCATGAAGGCCTCCCTCTTTTTCTTCACTTTTTCAGCTACTTCTTTTGAAAGCCATAGCGGTCTCCTTTTCCTTTTACCTTTATTTACCATTTTAACAAAAAGGTTGGTTGTCTTTAAAATATCCCCTTTCAGTTTTGCCCACTGTTTTTCTACATCCCCCAGCTGTTCCCATCCCACTACAACTCCCTGAGGTATTGGCCCATCTTGGCAAAGTTAGTCTTCCTAAACTCTAAGATCCTCACCTTTGAATGGATTCTAACAGCCCTAGTCCTAATACTGAACCACACCATCTGGTGATCACTGGATGCAAAATGATCTCCCACTACAACATCAGAAACACTTTCACCATTGGTAAGCACCAAGTCCAGTATGGCCCCTTCACGTGTGGGGTCTGTTACCAATTGCCTGAATAGTTCTCCCTGTAGAGAATCCAGGATCTCCTTACTTCTAGATGATACTGCAGCAGGAATGTGCCAATCAACATCTGGCATATTGAAATCTCGTATCAGTAGCACTTCCCCTTTCCTAGCAATGCTGTGTATGTCTTCAATTAACTCTCTGTCCACCTCTTCCTCTTGTGAGGGAGGTCTGTATATCACACCAATGCAAATAGATTTCTCTTTCCCTCTTTCTAGTTTAACCCACAATGCCTCCTCTCTCCCTTTTAAGCTGTGTAATTCCAAAGCTTTAATAGTAGTTTTTACATATAGTGCCACTCCTCCTCCCCTTCTTCCTACCCTGTCCTTTCTGAATAAAGTACAGCCGGGTATAGTTACATCCCAATCATGGTTTTCTGTGAACCATGTTTCTGTAACTGCCACTAAATCCAAGTCAGCCACTCCCACCAAAGCTTCAACATCAGGGATCTTATTTCCCATGCTACGGGCATTTATACACACTGCTTTCCTTATGTTACCCCTATTACCCATTTCCATAAAGGTATTTAATGTATCACCTACCTGGGGGCTTTCTTCACCCATCCCCAACGAATCTAGTTTAAAGCCCTCTTCAGTAGATTAGCCAGTCTACTACTGAAGACGCAGAAGAGAGGCGAATCCTCACTGCCATCTCACTACCTTCTTCTCTGCAGCTCCTTTTACCTCCTGCAAAATTTCCATCTTCTCTTTCTCTATCCTTCTTATGCATGTTTCTGTCCCCCCCCCCCCCCCACCCCATGACCCTCCCTCTGTTTTTGTCAGAGCTCCTTTGCCTCTCCTTCCCCTCCCACTGGAATGTTCCCCTCTTCCCGATCCCATGTGTTCCTTCAACGTCCCCTCCCTTCCTTGTGCTACTGTGCCCCTCTGCCATCCTCCCTGCCTTCCTTATACCCCTCTGTCCCCCTCCCCCATCTTGGTGTCACTGTGCCCTTTCCTCCCCTCCTTCTTCATTTCTCCCCTGTGCCACTCTGTCCCTTTGTCCTTGCCCCTCCCTTCCCTTCCCTATGCCACATCTTTGCTCTCTCCTTTGCTGTGCCCATCTTTTCTTCCCTTATCTCTTTCCTCAGTTGCAGGTTGTAAAAGCTGTATGGGCGAGAAACACTTTTCTTGGGAAAGTTAGTCATGATGCCAAGTTATCCAGTTCTAGGAGAAAGATTGGAGGCCAGTCCTAACCTATCCTAATCTGTTATGGGTCCTGCAGCGCTGAGTTGAATGGGTCGAATCAGGGACTACAACTACCACACTGCTTTGGGATGTGAGTTCAAAACCAGGACTGGCCAAATAGTCTCCCTCCTGGAACTGGACAGCAAGCAGCTCTGAGTCAGAAATACAATCCCATGCATGTCACAGGGCAAAACCAGGAATGGAGCAGCTTCCTCAGGTTAATCTGAATGAGGCAGCAGCTTTATCTGCACATGTACTGCCATAACACCGTTCACAGGAGGCTGTGTGCGCCCAAGAGAGGAACTTCCCCTCCTGACACTCTTGTGGTTCCCTGTTTGTTTATTTTTAAGGCTTTGAGCCCGGATCCTGGGCACTCTACCAGAGCCTCAGAGATCAGATTATACCTGAAGAAATTCTCAGGTATGGAGATGCAATGTCACTTTTCTGTAGCTGTTTACCCATAACATTTCCAGATGAATATGATGCTCAGGGTTTACCGGCTCTTACGCAATTACAGAACTGCAGAGTTGCCAAGTCACTCAGTTCCAGGAGTGAGATTTGTTGCCAGTTCTGGTTTTAACTTTGCATTACAATGCAGTATGGTATTTGTAGTCCCTGATTTTACCCATTGGAATTGGTGCTGCAGGTCCCAGAATGTCACTTCTAAACAGACAAATCAACAGAGAAATAGTAACAGTGATGCATTTCCCCCGAACTGTGCCAAATCAAATCACTACATTGTTATATCTGACCAATTGTTGTATTGTTTCAATGTAAACCGCACTGATGACAAACAGCGCAGAATATAAGAAAATTAAATAAATAAATACATTGAAAATTTAAAAGGTTTTCTTCCCCCCTCTATTCCCATTGCTGGAATTGGGGGCAAGAGGTTGCCAAACAGGTAGGAGTTGGGGAACAAAGCTCTAAACTGGGGGACAGTCCCTGAAAATTGGGGGCATCTGGTAACCTTACCATAATGCATCAGGATGAGATTGTCAGAAATCCAGGACTGACTTAAAATCTCACTCCTGGAACTGGGTAACTCTGCAACCGATAGTCTGAAACTTTGTATGTGGAAAGGATTACTGAAGACAGGTGCTTTAGGATTTTGCCTAGTGCACTACACTCTCAAGTAACAGCTAGACGTCTTCCCATTTCCTTTTACTATTGCAGGATTTCTGGAATTGCTTAGTTATCCAGGTCCAGGGGAGAGATTTTATGCCATTCCTAGATTGCTGACAATCTCATTGTAATGCATTGTGGGACTGGCAGCACTGCTTTCAATGTATAGAAATCAGGGACTACAAATACCATGTTGCTTTGATATATGTAAGTTCAAAATCTGGACTGGCCAGAAAGTCTCCCTCCTAGAAATGGGCAACTTGGCAGATCTGCACACTTGTTCACCAGTAAGGATCCTCGGTGCTTAATGTCCTATGCTTTCTTGAATTCCTTTGCCCAGACCAATTCAGCAAGCTGGTTGATACCTTATGTTCCAACATGTTCCTTAAGATCCTCTGAACAACAGCTTCTGGTAGTTCCCTCCTCTTTCTCCATCAGCCTTGAATGGATCCATTGGTCTGCTTTTGCCCTTCAGACTCCATTTTTATTAGGGTTGCCAATTGGTTCCAGCTTAGGGTTGCCAACTGGCTCCAGATGCGCCCGACAAGCTTGATCCAGTCCTGGGTCTACCCCATTGCATGCAGGGACATGTAGTCTTGGTTTTCTTATGGAGTGCAATGGAGAAATCAGAACTACATGTCCCTGCATGCAATGGGGTAAACCCAGGACTGGATCAAGCCTGTCGGGCGCATCTGGAGCCAGTTGGTAACCCTATTCCAGCTTCACCTGACAGATATGATCCAGGCCTGGGTCTACCCCATTGCATGCAGGGACTTGTAGTCTTGTTTTTCTTATAGTGTGCAATAGAGATCTCGAACTACAGATCCCTGCATGTAATGGGTTAAACACAGGACTGGATCATACCTGTCGGATGAATCTGGAGCCAGTTGAAACCCTAGTTCTTATGGAACTAGATCCCTGTGAACTTGAAGACTGGGATGTCTGTACAAAAATTTACAGAGCTGCCAAGTTTTCCAATTTTTGGCCAGTCCTAGGTTTGAATTTATAGCCCAAAGCAGTGTGGGATTACTGTCTGATCCACCCCATTGAAATCAGTGCTGGCAATGACATAATGCAATCTTGGAGGGCCACAGACCAGTTTAGTTTTCAGGATATCCCTATTGAACATTTATGAGATATATTTGCATAAAATTAAGGTAGTGCATGCAAATATATCTCATGCCTATTCATATGGGATATCCTGAAAACCTAACTGGTTTGTGGTCCTCCAAGATTGCAGTTTGACACCCCAGAGTTAGTGCATATATATAAATATTGTTAATGAGGAAAGCTAAATGTTGTAAACCAATATTCATGAATTTATGTCATGATATGTGACTTGTCATCAGAGATTTCTTGAGTACACACTGTCACATAAATGCCATCTGACAGACACACACACATGCACGTCACCCCTGACACAGATGCAGTCCAACATACACCCATACCTTCACGCCCATCTGAGATCCACACTACCCCATCTAATACACACACCCTAACTGCATAACACATTCTACCTCATCTGACACTCACATCTGGTCTGGCATCTACACACACCCCACCTGACAGACATACATGTACACACACCCTTTCTGACACACACACCCTATTCTTTTTTTGGCCCGTTGGTTTCCTCTAGCTCATTTATACTTTCAGCTCAATCAGGATCAAGGCTGGGATCTGCTGTCTTGTGCTTTCATTATCAACTGCCTGGGAATTTCCCCCTTATTTTATACCTCCCTCTCCCCTCTCCAACATACCTAGTTACAGACTCGGGTTGGGGCATGTCCAGATTTAAGCACACAAAACACAGGCAACTCAGAGTTGCCAAGTTACCCAGTTCCAGGAGTGAGATATTTTGCCTGGACAGGCTTTAAATTTGCATTGCAACACAGTATGGTATTTGTAGTTCCTGAATTTACCCATTGGAATCAGTGCTGCAGGTACCATAATGCATCAGAATGAGATTGTCAGAAATCCAGGACTGGCTTAAAATCTCACTCCTGGATCTGGGTAACTTGGCAACTGTGGGCAACTGCTTATGGTGCCAAATTCTGAAATATCAAATACCTGGTATGGCCTTCCTGGATAATTTTCTGGATCTTCAGTCTTTGAGATCTCAAACCCCTTCTCCCTCCCCCACTCTCTGGGAGCTGTTGTCTGATCATGCCTATGGGTGCCAAATCTTAATCCAGCCCTGGGCTGGGGGCCATGCACCAGAGCTCCTTCCAGAGCCATACAGTCATAAGCCTTTAATCGAGCCACTAGGTGTCCCCATTAAGCAGTTCCCATGACTCACTCCCCCTATCTTTGAGGCTGTGAACACTGGCTCTACATCTTCAGTTGACCAAAGCAGTAGAAGATCCAACTAGGGGAGGACAGCACAAAAATTGGATGCACTATCATTTAACATTTGAAAGGGAGACTATGATAAAATGAGGAAAATGGTTAGGAACAATTTAAAAAGAGCAGCTGCAAAAGTTAAGAGTTTACATGAGACCTGGAATTATTAAAAAATACTATCTTGGAAGCCCATACTAAATGTATTCCATACTTTAAAAAAGGTGGAAGGAAGACCAAATGACTGCTGGCATGGAAAGGGGGAGATGCTACACTAGATTGGAATGAACTCGGGGATTACAGGGCCGGCACTATCATTAGGTGAACTCCCTACCAGACCCCATTAGATCAAAGACTTACAGACATTTCAAAAGGAGCTAAAAACTCTTCTTTTCTCTGAGTTCTATAACAACCCCACTTTAAGCAATACTAATACTCATTTCATCAATTTAACTCCCGCTAGCTGAACCAGCTCCTCACCAGCATTTACCCTCCTGACATGATTACTCCCCCCCCCCCCACCCCGTAACTGGTACATATTGCTAAAGCCATCATGTATATAGTTAAATGTTAACCCACTTCCACTATATTCCTGCATATGTGGATAGCCGGTATGTAAATAGTTCAATGTATCATAGTTTGAAACAATGTTCTCTGTAATTGCTATTTGTTCGATGTAAACTGCCCCTGATCGTTGGAAGGGGTGGTATAGAAAAATGATTCAAATACATAAATAAATAGGTGGTAGCCTAGAGCACCGGGGCAGCCCATTGGCACTGCTGCCACCCCTCTCAGGATGTGTAACGGCGCTTTCCTTGAAACTTCGGTGCCCCGGGCTCTTTGCTTCCATCCCCTCGGATTGCCTTGGTGTTGGGTTGGTGTTGTGTGAGTTCTTGCAGTGCTGGTACAGTATGGTGAGTTTGCTATAGACTCTGAATGAGTAACGTTTTATAGTACTTCAAAATGTACACAGCAGTTGGCATTGGAGGGAAGTCATGTAGGCATCTGGAAGACATCCTGTAATCCCACTGCATGTGCACATGGTATTCAAACAGTTAAGAAGCTATCGTTGGAATAAAATAGAAGGTTGTGGAGGGTTCCATTGGAATCCTTGAGGGGACGGAGGTGGGAGGGGGAGGCAGCACCGTAATCATTCACACAGGGCAGCAAAAAGATATAGCTGAATTAAAAAAGGTACAGAGAACGACCAAAATGATAAAGTGAATGAAAGGATACCCCCATGAGGAAATTAGGGCTCTTAAGCTTGAAGAAGAGACGGCTGAGGGGAGATTTGAGAGAGGTCTATAAAATAATGAGTGGAGTAGAACGAATGTGAATCGGTTGCTTACTCCTTCCAAAAATACAACGACTAAGAGACACACAATGAAGCTACAAAGTAATACATTTAAGATTAAGCGGAGAAAATATTTTTCCACTCAACGCATAATTAAATTCTGGAATTAGTTGTCAGAGGATGTAGTAAACGTTTTTAGTGTGGCTGGGTTTAAAAAAATGTTTGGGCAAGTTCCCGGAGGAAAAATCCATAAACCATTATTAAAGTGAACTGGGGAAAATCTACTGCTTATCCTTGGCTTGATGGATCTTTGGTTTGGCAAATTTTAAGGTCTTATATTAACCACTGGCTTGGGAACGAGGAGACCAGGGTTCAATTCCCACTAGCACTCCTTGTGGCCTTGAGCAAGACACTTAACCTCCATTCCCTTAGTTATCAATGTCCCTGTTTAATGTACATTACCAAGTTACAATGAAACCGCTTTGACTAACAAATAATAAAGCAATATAAAAAACCTGTTAAATAAATACATAAATAACCAAGGACTTTACACTTGCCATTTTAGGACTCTGAATGAAACATACACACATGCCTAGTCTGACTCAAACACCTACCTGATCTGACATACATATCTACCCATGAGTCACACGCAGTGTCATATTTATGTATTTAGGCATAACCTATCTTTTTGCTCTTCCTCCCTCTATATCCATGCTGTTCCCCTCTGCTTGTCTCTCCACTAGGCTTCTCCATTCCATGTGCCATTTTGCCTCCTCATTAGCCCAATACAGTTTCCCCCCTCCATGTTTTCCTACCAAACATCCACAATCCAGCTCACAGTCCTACTTCCACCCCACTCCTTCTCCCTAATCCTTCTACTGGTCCTTCTTTCCCCTTTCTCAGGATTTCCTGTCCCCCTCACATCTTCTTGCTCTTATCCATTATCACACCATGCCGTAACTCCCTCATGTCTTTTTTGCTCTTATCTGATATCTTCCACCTTCTAGACTTCATTGTTCCACCTTGTTTAACTTCTTCTCGTGCCCTTTTCTTTCTTGAATATGAAGCAGATGACGGCAGCAGCTTTTCCTCACAGGGCCAATGCTGAAAATGAACAGCCATGGAATTATTTGATAGATTTGACCAATCCTCCTGCATATTCGACTTTCCTTCTTTCCATTTCACCATCTCATTTCTGTGGCCTCTCTTTTATCCTTTTATTTGTCTCTAAATTTGTTCTTTTATACCATTCCATCTCCTGTTTTAATTTTCCCTTGGACAAGTTTAGCCACCGCTTTTCCCTAGACCTTGATCTTCCCACCTGTTCATTCCTTTTGTCACCCCCTTGTACTTCTTACGGCTCTTTCATCTTCGTGTCTTTGTGTCCTCCTTCCTCTCCTTCCTTCATGGGCTCTTCCTGTCCAACCCTGTGCCGCTCATGCCCACCACCCTTTTTGTTCACTCTCACTGTCTCCCTCTTCCCTGCACTGCTCTTAACAGCTAGCTTCCTATTTCAGTGCATTTTTCTTCTCTTCCAGCAGCAACCCCTGCTGGGAGAAACACTGCAGCGTGCTGACATGTGGGCTTTCTGGGAGATGGTCTCTTCCTGCCACTGGATATTGCCAGCAGAAGGGAAGACAATTTGCATGGGAAACATCATTTAGAAGGATATGCTTCCCATGATGCAAGTGACTTTGAACTACATTTCCCATGGGGCTCTGCACATTGACTTTAGGTTTTTGGACCCAGAAGCTTTTTTCTGTTCCTTTGCATCTCTAGCCCTTCTGGAGGAAAAGCCCACTGTTTACCCCCAGATAAGCAGCATATCTGGGCGGTATATCAAGAAATTAAATAAAGATAAAGATATAATCTGTCTACCTTTTGAGAACCTAACAAGTATCTATAACCTGGATTAGCCACTTTTGGAAACAGGATACTGGGCTTGATGGACCTTTGATCTGACCCAGTATGGCATATCTTATGTTCTTAATTGGAACCATGGTTAGGATCATAAACCTTTGATTCACAATTAAGCAAGGATTTTTCCCCTCCTCAGTATCCCTCTTTCCTTCCCCTATGTACCTAGTCTGGTCTTGGCAGTGACAGTCATGGTCCAGGCCAACACACCATCAGTCAGTGTTCCAGGAACCACCCGAGAGAAGACCTGACTTGGAGGTCAGACCAGGGACCTTCCACATGGTAGCGCTCAACCTGGCTGGCCAATGCTGAGTTACTTTTGATATAACATACTGGAGATGCTGGTATCATTTTCAGTTGCTACTGTAATTACTTGATTTGGATCACAGCGACAACAGAACATTTACTGCAGAAGCATGAGTCATTGTTTCTGAGTAAAAACATCATTTCCACAATACTTGGGAACATCTCTAACACATAAGAGCGCCAGTGATGGAATAAGCAGAGGCCTGTACTCAGTTTCCAAAAATTGATTTTTGAGAAAATAGTTTGTTTTCTAGGGATTGGACACTAATTATAATAACGCAGCTTTTACAGCTGAGCAAGCCCGAAATGGTTAAAAGGAAAAGAATGTCTTCAGGGTCAAAAATAATGCACCAAACAAAAAGGTAAAAAAAATTTGCAGTTTGCTATACAATTCAGCAGGTAAATAAAACTTGTTAAACAGGTTGGGTGATTTTCTTTGCCTGATGCTTGAGAAAAACATCTCAAAAGGCAAGCAGTAATCGGAAGAGGCAAGTGCTACTGGTAAGGAAGACGTAGTCAATGCAACTGACCACTTAATTTCTCAACTTCAGTACTGGTTTCAGACTGGTTCAGCCATTGCATGGGATGAAATTAAATATATACATGCCAGGAGACAGAACCAGATGAGTTTTAAGGATGAGGGGGCTCATGTTTGATATCTATTCTGAATCTCTGGCTCATTCTTTCAGCTCCCCAGTGTGGGTTCTCCAATGGGGGAGAGGGATTTATTTAACCAATTTATAGCCCACTATATCCACGGTCAAAGCAGGGAACAAACAACGTATACAATGATTACATCACACAACAATGGTGAAAATTAAAACCTCGACAAAAAGTCAATCAGCATCAACTTATCACTTCAAAGTTGCTAAGTTACACATTTTCCTCATAATATTCCCTGGACAAGTAGGTCTTGACTTCCCTACAAAACTTGGTAAGAATGAATTTAAATTCACAGCCCAAGGAATAGACTGTCACCTCGCTGATTTTCTGCCAAGAAACAGCCTGTACTCAGTAGTATTATCCAACATAACACGAAGAGATGTATTTCTGCAACAGATGTAATTTGCCACAAGCTACATTCCTTTCTTGTGGCATCCATGATGCAAAGTGAAACGGTAGATTAGTGAATCTGTGTTCCCTTATTCACTCTCTCAGGGTTCCCTCCTGACATTTAGTGCAGCCTTGGGCAGAATGGTTAGGTCTCTCCTATCTGACAAGGAATCCCCTCAGTACCTGGGACCTACCTCTTTATCTTTGCTTGTCTTCTCCCCTCCCCTCCTTGATGCGCCAGATCAGCACCTCCTCTCTTTACTGGGTGGGCACGAGATGGTTCACTCTGTCTCCCCACTTTCTCAAGTTGTACAGGCCAGGCATCCACTCTTTTGTAATATTTCGGCTATATTGGCACTGGGGTGAATTGCAAGCCCTCTAAAATCACTGCGCAACGTCCAGCCACAAAAATAAAATTTCTGACTTACAAAAGTGCTTCCAACTTCTTCTCCACAAGGAACAAGAACTTAGAGCAGTGGTACTGATGGCCCTTGAAGGCTACAAACACGTCAGAGTTTCAGGAAATACCTAATGAATATGCATGAGACAGATTTGCATATAATAGAGGTAGAATGTATGCAAACCTATTTCGTACATATCCATTAAGGATATATCCTGAAAAAAATATTTGCAGCTCTTAGGGACTGGAAGTGGTCCAAGGGGAATGAGACTTTCTTCCAGACCTTAAGCAACCTCTGCTCCCTTTCTATAGGAAGGAATGGGTGGAACAAAATTCCTTCCAAAACAAAAATACAAAACAGTGAGAATAAACTCGCTAGTTACTAGATGTGAGTCAAACACGGTGACGGAATTCAAAATGACATGGGACAGACACAGTGGATCCCTTTACAGCAACAGGATAAAATCAAAATAAACTGAACCATCTAATTTCTCAACAAATAGGGGTGTCCTGCATGGAGTGGTGGGTTCACCCCTAAACAGGGACGTGGGGGGGGGGCCTGCACGGAGCGGCAGGTGCACCTACTCTTGCCATCGTGCTGGGCAGACTAGATGGACCATGCTGGTCTTTATCTACCGTCATTTACTATGTTACTATGTAGAAGCTATTCTCTAACCAAATACCTTGGATGAAACACCAAGGTGTTAGGCCTGCAGATCTAATGCAGGGGAGAAAAGATAAAAAACTCGTACTCTCTCCATGTCAAACTCAAAACTCTACAAAACAACTAGGGTTCACTCATTAATATGAAAGATGGAATAAACCACTGTGGCAACCTCCCATCTGTCAACAGATAGTCTCTCTGCCGTATACTGATCTACACTGACTAGTATGCCACTTCCACAAGAGTGTACGCCTTAGTAAGGTTTCCAATGGACTGTTCCACATAAATCCATAATGTCGTCTACTGAGGGTCTTTCTTTTCTCACCTATTACATGTTCATGGAGCTGCCATTACACCCCAGATCAATCTGATCTGATCTGGTTTTGCCCTACTGAAGTTATCTAGATCTGGTTTCTGCTTTTCCTTGGGGAGGGGGGAAGGATAGGTTTGGGGGGGGGGGAAGTTACCCAGAAAGCATAATTCATCATTAATCTGGAAGGGGGCTTGGGGGCTTGGTCCCAAAGGCCTGTTGTTCAGCCAGGGTTTGGAGAGGGCATCTGCGTAGCCCATTGTTAATCTAAAGGTGGGGGGAGAAAGAAAAGGTCTGGAAGTCCTGCTGTTGATCCACTAGGATGTGAGGAAGAGTAACTATGTGAACCTAGGAGGCAGGGGGTTATTTTGGGGGAGGGGGCTGCAAAGGTCTATAATTATGTCTGAGGGGAGAAGAGGCATATGCATTAACAAAGCCCACTGTCAGGAAAGTGTACTTACTTTTCTTTCAGGAGTCCACATCAAGCCTTTTAAGTATTATCCAGCTATCATACCAAATGAAACCATTTACATCATTTTTAGAGGTCATTTGTGAAAGGAGGCTTGTCTGTATGGGGCTGTGTACACTGTGAGGGTACTCAATAATAGTATGTCACTGAAAGCCCTCAGAAAGAGTTAACACCACAGATTCAGTAGCTCAGACATTCCAAAGCTTATTACTAAGCTGATAACCTTGCAATGTTACCGCTACTGTGCACTAATATTTACGCACAATTAAATTATGTAGGCTCTACATGAGATTTAGATAATTCCTGAATTAATGTTCATTAAATGTGGATATTAACACTAATACCCCTTAGTACCTAGACCCTTAAATAATTCTCAACTCTATCCCCCCCTCATTGGCTGTCATCACTCTCTTTCCCTATCCCATGTGATGTCAGTCCCCTCCCTCATTCTAAGACCCTGCTACATCTCCATTTCAGCAGCAGCAGTGATGGTGGAGTGCTTTATACACTGTACATTTAGGTGTTTATTTCCCAGCTAATTAGTTTTTTTTTTCAGGGGGACATTAAATAAGTGTTTATCGTATTTTTGTACTGCAGATACCATTGCTAGGTACCTTTCCAGTGGAATCAAACATGTGCATTTGTGTTACTTAAGAGTCATTAACTCAGAAAAGACACAAATGGGCCCTTTTACTAAAATCCACTAAGTGGTTAATGTGCATTTTCGTGGGTAGTAACAGCCCACGGTAGCCGTTACAGCATGGACATGGCAGTTTCTGGCCGCAAAAATGCACATGAATTGCCCATCGTGCAAAAGGGAATGGAGTGTGCAGGATATGGGTGGAGTGTGGGTGTGGACAGCACACTGCAGTTAGTGTGGGGCTACAGATCACAAGCTACCTGTCATTGTGGCAATTTGTGTTGGCACACCTAGCGATACCCCTCTATTGGTGGTGTTAGAGTCACCCATGTTAATTGCGCCACATGTTAGGGTATGTGCACTTGCGGTAACGGCCAGGAACATGTTGCCCACATCCCTGACAGCTACTGTGGAGGCTTTGCACTTAACGCATGTTAATTTTCGTGCATTGAGTGCAAAATCGTAACGGGTTTTAGTAAAATGGCCCCAAAAACATAGGGGCCCTTTTAGTAAAGGGCGTCAGGGTATTGCACTGAAACTGTAGCTCATTAGGTGCAACACCATTCTGTTAACTGTTGGGGGTGTGGAAAGCATTTCTGGCAGTTAACGCAGAGCACTTCCCCCAAACACTTACCTCATGAGCGCGGATGCACTTAACTCCGCCTATTGAGGTGGCGTTAGGTGAATCCACGCTAATTGTGCAGGACGCAGTTAGCACATGCTGTGAACACAACACTAACAACACCGAACTAACCATGCCCACTCTCCACCCCTAATCTGCCCACTCGCGACCTAATACATGTGTAATTGTCCCACGTTAAATGGCATGGCCCCTCACTAGCAGGCAGCGCGTGTCGCAGTGCACCTTCAATGTGCGCCAGACCACTTGCTGCCAGTTAGCATCCGTTAGTAAAAGACCCCCTCAGTGAAGTATATAAAACAAGCCAGAGAGGGGTGAAAAAGTATCAGGGAAGTGGTATTTTTCCAGTGTTTATCCATTGCATTGGGGGTATTTTATCCGAGTTTTATCAGTTAAAACTTAGAAACACAGAAACATGATGGCAGAAAAAGACCACATGGCCTATCTACTCTGCCCTTCCATCAATTACAATAGTGTCCTTTTATCCTTTAGAGATCCTCTGTGTTTGTCCCATGCCTTTTTGAATTCAGATACTGTCCTCGACTCTACCACCTCCACTGGGAGACTATTCCACTCATCTATCACTTTTTCTGTAAAGAAATATTTCTGCAAATCACTCCTGAGTCTATCCCCTTTCACTCTCATCCCATGTCCCCTCGTAGAAGAGCTTGCTTTCAATTGGAAGAGACTCTCCTCCTGTGCATTTATGCCGCGGAGGTATTTAAACGTCTCAATCATATCACCTCTATCCTGCCTTTCCTCTAAAGTGTACATACTATGATCTTTAAGTCTGTCCTCATATGCTTCATAAGGAAAACCTTTAACCATTTTAGTAGCCACCCTCTGCACTCACTCCAGTCTGTTTATATCCTTTTGAAGGTGCGGTCTCCAGAATTGCACACAATACTCCAAATGAGGTTGCACCAGAGACTTATACAGAGGCACTATCACCTCCTTATTTCTGCTGACCATTCCTCTCCCTATGCACCCGAGCATCCTTCAGGCTGTCACAGTTGCCTTTTCTACCTATTAGCCACTTTAAGATCGTCAGACACAATTACATCCAGGTCCCGTTCTTCTTTCATGGACAGACATACCAAATGCATGCCCCTGCATTTTTTATCATTAAATTTCAACTGTCAAATTCTAGACCATTCTTCAAGCTTAGCTAGATCCTTCCTCATGTTATCTACTCCTTCCTGGGTGTCTACTCTATTGCAGATTTTGGTATCATTCGCAAACAAGCAAATCTTACCTGACAGCCCTTCCGCTATATCACTAACAAAGATGTTTAAAAAAATCAGACCAAGGACAGATCCCTGTGGCACACCACTGATAACCTCTTTCTCCTCAGAGTGAGCTACATTTACCTGTACCCTTTGTCATCTCCCACACAACCAATTTCTAACCCAAGCAGTAACTTTAGGGTCCATCCCTAGGGTGCTCAGTTTGTTTCTAAGTCGCCTGTGCAGAACAGTGTGAAATGCTTTACTGAAATCTAAGTACACCACATCTAGGGCTCTCCCTAGGTCCAACTCCCTGAACACCCAGTCAAAGAAATCAATCAGATTTGTCTTACAAGACCTGCCTCTGGCAATCCATGCTGCCTTGGATCCTGCAATCCTATGGACTACAGAAACCTCACTATTCTCTCCTTTAGTAGCCTTTCCAATAATTTACTAACCACAGAGGTTAGACTAACCAGCCTGTAGTTCTCAATGTTATTCTTATGTCCGCTTTTGTGTAAAGGAACTACATGTGCCTTTCTCCAGTCCTCTGGCACCACTTCCGACTCCAAAGAAGCATTGAAAAGGTCAGACAGTGAAGCTGCTAGAAGGTCCCCAGGTTCCCTCAGTATTCTTGGATTTATCCCATCCAGACCCATTGCTTTGTCTACTTTTAGTTTAGCTAGTTCCTTATGAACACATGCTTCTGAAAATTGTTCGAGATTCCCATTGATTCTGTTCCTATTTGTGGGGTTTTCTGAGATCCTGCTCCTGGCCCTTCATTTGTGAATACAGAACAGATATATTTGTTAAGTAATTCCATTTTATCCTCATCCATTTTTACATATACCTCCCCTTCATCTTTGAGTCTGGCAATACCACTTTTGCCCTACCTCCACTCACTAGCTTATCTCAAAAATGTCTTATCCCTGCATTTTATCGCATTGGCTATTTCTTCTTCTTTTTGTATCTTTGCTTTCCTGACTACTTTGCTAGCTTCTCTGAGTTTTTCCAAATACAGATGCATGTCTTCCTCTCTCTGTGATCTCTTGTATTTCCTGAAGGCCTCAATCCTTTTCTTCTCCTTTTCAGCTACTTCTTTTGAGAACCATAGTGGCCTCCTTTTCCTTTATTTACCTTTCTAACAAAAAGGTTTGTTGGCCTTAAAATATCCCTTTTCAATTTTGCCCACTGTTTTTCTACATCTCCCAGCTGTTCCCATCACACTAACAACTCCTTGAGGTTTGTCCCATCTTGCCAAAGTTAGTTTCCCTAAAGTCTAAGACCCTCGCTTTTGAATGGATTTTATTAGCCCTAGTACTAATACTGAACCATGCAATCTGGTGATCACTGGATGCAAGATGATCTACCACTGTAACATCAGAAACACTTCCCCTTTGGTAAGCACTAAGTCCAATAAGGCCCATCACATGTGGGTTCTGTTACTAGTTCTCCCTGTAGAGAATCCAGGATCTCCTTATGTCTAGATGACACCGGAGTAGGGTTGTGCCAATCACTTATCAGTAGCACTTCTCCTTTCATGGCAATACTGCGCATGTATTAAATCTTCGTCCATGTCTACTCCCTCTGAGGGGGATTTGTATATGACTCCAATGCAAATGGATTTCCCTTTCCCTCTTCTAGTTTAACCCACAGTGCCTCCTCTCTTCCTTTTAAGCCCTGCAATTCTATAGCTTTAATATTATTTTTTACATATAGTGCCATTCCACCTTCCCTTCTTCCTACCATGTCTTTCCTGAATAAAGTATAGCCTGGTATAATTACATCCCAATCATGGTTGTCTGTGAACCACGTCTCCATAACTGCCACTAAATCTGCGTCAGCCTCTTCTATTAAAGCCTCAACATTTGGGATCTTATTTCCCATGCTACGGGCATTTATACACACCGCTTTCCAGATGTTGCCTATTTTACCCATTTCTATAAAGGTATTTAATGTTTCACTTACCTGGGGGCTTACTTCATCCATCCCCACCGCATCTAGTTTAAAGCCCTCTTCAGTAGGTTAGCCAGTCTGCTGTTGAAGACACTTCGACCCTTCTTGGACAGATGGACACCATCTCTGCTCTGCAGCCCTTGGAACATCATCCCATGGTCCAGGAAACCAAAGCACTCTCAATGACATCATCCATGCAGCCATACATTCATCTACAGGATGCAAGCTTCTCTGCCTTGGCTTTACCCTCAACAGGGAGGACTGATGAGAACACTGCCTGCGCACTTACCTGCTTCATCCTCTGTCCCAGAGCCATAAAGTCACTTTTGATTTGATTGGAGGGATACCTAGCAGTATCATTTCTGCCGACATGGATGAGTAATACTGGATAATAGTCAGTAGGCTAGATCAGTCTCGGCAAACTCTCTGTAACATCTCAGATTTTGGCACCTGGCAGACAGCACATTAAGTCTGGTCAGCAGATGGACGCCTCAGTACCCTGCAGAAGAGAGTCATCAACCATCACTACCCTTCGCTTCCTTGTGGTGACTGATTCTGCAACTTTGAGGTGCTTGAGCTGTGGTTCTTCCCTTTCCTGGGATGCTTCCACCTCCTCCACTTCCAGGGTTGCATAGTGGTTCCTCAGTTCAAGTGCTGGGGGATTTGGAGTGTTGATACTGCAGGAGCTGGTGACTCATGTCCAACCTTCTTCACTCTGTAGCCTCCCATCTTCACTTCTGTTGGAGAGCTTGGAGGTTTCAAGAAGCATCTCATCAATGTACTTCACATTGTCTTGAATGCTTCTCAGCCTTGCCACCTGTTCTCTGAGCTCCTCCACTTGTTTCCTGACAGTCTCAGCATGCAGGCATCCTACACATGGAACCAGTCCTTCAACTGGCATTGGGATCTCTGTCTGGACAGATGCAGAAGCTGTAAATGGGGCAACAGCTTTAGCAATATGATTTTTCCCAGCAATTGTTTAGTTGATGGAGCTTTGGTACCTTGCTTGCTATAGAGTCCATCAGGAATGTCAGTCCAAGTTATCAATGTCTCTGTTTAATGTATATTACCAAGTTTAAGTTACAATGTAAATCACTTTGACCAAAATGATAAGGTGGTATAAAAACCATGTTAAATAAATAATCTCCTAGACTCCTATGGATCTAAAATCAGAAGCCCTTAATATAACAGATAATGATAGAAAAAGACCAGGTTACCCATCCAATCTGCCCAGTTATTCCTGTTCACACAGAAAGAATATAGTCCAGTTGCCAGTTGTAAAACTTGACTACTTGTGCGGCGTCACTTCCTTTCCAACTCCTTTTGTAACTTTACTCATTGCTTTTCAGCCATTCTGGGGAAATGAGCATATAGATTCTCATATTTAATCCAACAACTAGCCATCCTCATCCCATGTCTTACTACCAAGCTTTGTAATAATTTGATCAGCTATCAATACTCCTGAGACTGTCACCCAAACAGCTAATCTGGATTGGAGGAGTAGCTGGGAGGTTAGCGCCCTGGTTTAGGACCCAAGCAACCAGGGTTTGATTCCCACTAGTACTCCTTGTGGCCTTCGGCAAGTCACTGAACCCTCCAATGCCTCAGAAGAATCCAAGTTATCAATGTCTCTGTTTAATGTACATTACCAAGTTTAAGCTCTCACTTGGTTTGCAGCTTGTCGTGCTGTGAGGGCTTGCGTGCATCAGTGATGCTGAGAGCTAAACTATCGGTAGTTTAACTACTGGCAGGGTCTCCCAAGATGGACAGGTCTCAGCTGAGGTGCCAGACCAAGACAAACCACCCATCTGGGCAGCAGCAGAATGGGACAGTGTTGACGGCGGAGGATCACATTTTTGTGACAACGGCAACAACACCAAACTTAAACTGCGTGGAAGAAAGGCCTGGCAATCTACTTCTGTATCTTGCCATGAAAATCCAATGGATAGTTACAACAAAACAAATTGTGCTATGGTGCTGGAAGATGAGACCCCCAGGTCGGAAGGCACTCAACTAGCTACTGGGGAAGAGCTGAAGACTTTTCAGAGTAAAGCCAGCATTTATGATGTGGTTGGATCAAAGCCCTTGGGAAGTCTGACTGCTGATGTAGCTGCACATGAAATGAGAGTCAGAAGCTGTAAAGATGTCTTACACATTGGAACATGGAACGTACGAAGCATGAACCAAGGGAAGTTGGAGGTGGTCAAGAATGAAATGGAACGTGTACAACTTGATCTGTTGGGTGTCAGCAAACTGAAATGGACTGGCATGGGGCACTTTGCGTCAGATGATCACATGGTCTACTATGCTGGAAATGAAAGACAAAGAAGAAATGGTGTTGCATTTATAATAAAGAAGAAACTTGCAAGAACTGTAATGAAATACAATGCAGTCAGCGAACGCTTAATCTCTATTCGTCTACGAGGATTGCCTATCAACACAACTATAATTCAAGTATATGCCCCAACAACAGCTGCAGAAGAGAATGAAATTGAAGAGTTCTATGAACAAGTACAAGCTGAAATTGACAGAACATGCAAACAGGATATCCTGATAGTCATGGGTGACTGGAACGCAAAAGTTGGCAACAAAGAAGAAGGCAAAGTAGTTGGAAAATATGGACTTGGCAACAGAAATGAAGCTGGAGAAAGACTGATAGAATTCTGCAAGACCAATGATCTATTCATCTCAAACACCTTCTTCCAGCAACACAAGCGGCGACTGTACACATGAACTTCACCCAATGGATTGTATAAAAATCAAATTGACTACATCTGTGGAAGTCAATGATGGAAAAGCTCTGTAACGTCAACAAAGACAAAACCTGGAGCTGACTGTGGTACAGATCATCAACTACTAGTATGCAAACTCAAGCTAAAGTTGAAAAAGAGCAAACCACTCATGAATGCAGCAAAATATGACCTTGAGAATATACCACTGGAATTTAAAGACTGCCTGCAAAATCAATTTGCTGCTTTAGATACAAATGACAGAGCTCTGAAAGAGTTATGGAATGACATCAAGAAGGTTGTGTTGGAAGAAAGCGAGAAGTCTCTACAAAAGGTGAAAAAGCAAAAACGGCCAAAATGGATGACGGAAAAAAATCTGAAAATTGCCCAGAAACGCCGAGAAGCTAAAGCCAGAGGAGAAAGAAAGACAATAACAGAACTCAACAGAGATTTCCAACGTGCAGCAAGACAGAACAAGGAAAAGTACTACAATGACACTTGCAAGGAAATAGAAGCAGAAACTATTAGAGGAAGAACAAGATCAGCTTTCCTAAAGCTACGAGAGTTAAAGAAAAAGTTCCAGCCTCGAATTGGAATGTTACAAGATGCTCAAGGTTCTATGTTGAATGATGCTGAGAAGATCAAGAAAAGGTGGAAGGAATATACAGAGTTTTTATATGATAAAGATCAAGTGGACCAACAGCCGTTTCAACCTGTACCTTATGATCGGGAACCATTGGTGATGAAAGAAGAAGTTGAAGCAGCATTGAAAGCCTTATCAAAGAACAAAGCACCAGGCATTGATAGCATTCCCATAGAAGTATTGCAGCAATCTGATGCAGCTGTTACTGTACTCACAAGGCTCTGCCAAGAAATATGGAAGACAACATCATGGCCAACTGACTGGAAAAGATCTGTGTTTATACCAATACTAAAGAAAGGTGATCCAACTGACTGTGGAAATTATCGCACAATCGCTCTGATCCCACATGCCAGCAAGATTCTACTGAAGATTATTCAAAAGAGACTACAACCATACCTGGAACAAGAACTACCTGAAGTGCAAGCAGGGTTCAGGAAAGGGCGAGGAACGAGAGACGTCATTGCAGATGTGAGATGGATCCTTGAAAAGACTAAAGAATACCAAAAGGATATCTATTTGTGCTTTATCGACTATAGCAAGGCTTTTGACTGTGTAAACCATGAGAAACTCTGGACCACATTAAGAAGCATGGGTATACCAGAACACCTGATCGTTCTCTTGCGCAATCTGTACATTGATCAAGAAGCAACAGTTCGAACGGAACAAGGAGAAACAGAATGGTTTAAAATAAGCAAAGGTGTAAGACAAGGCTGCATACTTTCCCCCTACCTGTTTAATTTATATGCAGAACAAATCATCAGAGAAGCAGGATTGTATGAAGACAACAGAGGTGTGAAGATTGGTGGAAGACTCATCAACAACCTTCGCTATTTATTTATTTAATTAATTTATTTAACAATTATTTCTATACCGCTCTTTCACAAGTATCAAGTGCGGTTTACAATGAACAGTATGTTATATGGTATGGATAGTATCATACCAAGTCATTTTACATAGAACAGATGAACTAGGTACAGATAACAGTATAAAGTTTAAACAGTAAATTATTAAACTATTATAACATATATACATAGTAAATATATACAAATTGTATCATATGTCGCGTGTGGTTGTATACTTTATATAAGCTTCAGGCACGTGGGTATATGTTGTTTGAATTGTAGTAGTTAACCTGCGTCTCTTTGTGTCGTCTGGCCAGTCTCTGATCCTTGGTTGTAATGCAATGAGAATAAATGGGTTTTCAGTTTTTTTCTAAATTCCTTTATGTCTGATAGTGAGCGAATGTTGTCAGGAAGGTTATTCCAGAGGGTAGGAGCTGAGTGTGAGAATGCTCTCATGTTGGTTTGTTTTTTTGCTTTTGTGTAGTCTTTTGGTACTGCTATAGTGTTAGTGTTTCTACTTCTTTGTGATCTTTTATCTATTTCTATCTTGATGAGTGTATTGAGTATAGTTGGCGCTAAGTTATTTATTAGTTTAAACGTTGTAAGTAATATCTTATATTTTATTCTGCTGTGGATAGGTAGCCAATGGAGTTCGGCTAATGTCGGTGTGATATGTTCAATTGAGCTTATATTCATTATTATCCTTGCTGCTATGTTCTGAGTTAGTTGTAACTTTTTAATATTTTGCTTTGTGATGCCATTAAGGATTAAATTTGCAAAATCAAAGTGTGGGGTGATGATGGCTTGTATTATGGTTATGAAGTCTTGTAAGTGAATTAAAGGTCTTAGTTGTCTCAAGGTCTTAAGTTTGTAGTGTATGTTTTTTGTTAGATATTTTATATGTGAATCCATGTTAAGTTTATTGTCAAGTATCACACCCAGGTATTTTATTTCCTTTTTGATGTTGATTTCATGGTTATCAAGTGTGATGGTGCTTGGGGGTGTGTATGTTTGGTTTTTAGTAATATATAGAACGTCAGTTTTTGAGAAATTAATGCGTAAGTTCTGTTCATTGAGCCATATTGTTAGTTCTTTAAAGCACTCTGTTATCTGTTGTAGTGGAGGGTGTGGGATTTTAAATGGGAGGTAAAACATTATATCGTCAGCGTAAATATGATAATGAACGCTATGACGTTTAAAGATATTGCTGATTGGCTGTAGGTAAATGTTAAACAAAAGTGCTGATAGTGCAGATCCCTGTGGGAGGCCTTGTGTTTGATCGAATGTGTTAGATGTCTGGTTAAGAATTCTTACTGTTTGGGTTCTGTTTGATAGGTAGGATTTGAACCAGTTATGGACAGTGGATGTAATTCCTATTTGTTGAAGTCTGTTAAGCATTGTTATGTGGTTTACACTGTCAAATGCGGCAGAGATGTCGAGGAATACTAGGATGAAGGCTTGTTTTGTGTCATCGATTCCTCTTAGTAAGGTGTCATAAAGGACTGTTAGCAGTGTTTCAACTCCATGGAAAGGTCTGAAGCCATATTGGTGTTCATCAAGGAGGTTCAATGTATCAATGTATTCCTGTAGTTGTGTTTGAACTATTTTTTCAATAAGTTTGGCCATGAAGGGAATGCTCAATATGGGTCTGTATGATTTTGGGGATAATTTGTCTAGTGTTTTATTTTTAAGTATTGGTCTTATTTGGACATGTTTGAGGGATGGTGGTAAATATCCTTCGTCTAGAGATATGTTAACCATAGGGAGGATGAAGGGAGAGAGTATTGAGAGTGTCTTTTTTATCCAGTCAACTGGGCATGGGTCAAGATATGAGGTAGTTGTATTTATGTTAGATATGGTTGTTTTAAGTGTGGTCTTTGAGATCAGGCTGAAGTTGGACCAGTTATCGGGGGTTGTTTGCTTCATATTGGTGTGTGTTGTTGGGGGGTTATTTGTTTGTATTTTTGTTTTATTAATATAGTATTGAGCTAAGTCTTGTGGGGTTATATCTATGGATATTTCATCTGAATTGTACGTTTTGTTCGTTAGTTTCTGAATTATACAGAATAATTCTCTTGGTCGGTTAATTGAATTGTTGAGTAAGTTAGAGTAGTAGTTTCTTTTAGAATTGTCTATTGTTACTTTATATGTATGAAGGGTATTTATGTATTTCTCATGAGTTGTTGGTGATTTGTTTTGCCTCCATTTCCTTTCGTCCATTCTTAGTTGTCTTTTGAGATTTTTAAGTGTCATGTTAAACCATGGGGCATCTTTTTTATCAGTTATATTGTCATTTCTATTATGTTGAGACAGATTAGGTTTTTTTTCTGCTGCCAGTGAGATAGTTTTGTTCCAGGTTTTGATAGTTTCTTCCAAATTTGTGGGAGTCAGGGTGAGGTGGGGAATTATTTGATCTAAGAATTCTTCTTCGTTAAACTTTCTAAATTTTTTATTTTGTGGGGGTTGTGTTCGTTTAGTGTGAATGTTGTCAGGGATGGTGATATTGAATTTTAGAAGGTAATGGTCTGACCAGGGGACTGGTATGTTTGAGAGTGATTTGGGGTTATATAGGTTGTGGAGTGAGTTTGGTAGGAATACCATGTCAAGGGTTTTTCCTTTATTATGTGTTTGTTCTGTTATTATTTGGTGGAAATCCAAATTGCTTACTGCTTCTGTGAAGTGGTTTGGTTGGTTGTTGGGTGTAGAAGGGAGATTAAAGTCACCCATTAGTATTATTGGATTTGAGTCCGTGGATGATGCTAGTAGTTCAATTAGGTTATCAGTGTTGTCTGTATTGTATTCAGGAGGTCTATATATTAGGCATATTTTTGTGGATTTAATTTTTATAGTTAGTGTGTCTACATTATCAATATTGTTGGATGAAATTAGTTTTGCGTTAAGATTTTTCCTTATTATTATTAGCACTCCTCCACCTTTTTTTATTTGTTCGGTGGGTATGGAAGATCTCATATTCGGTTGACTTTAGTTGGTTCATGAATACTGAGTCTGTATCTTTGAGCCATGTTTCTGTTATACAGACAATATCTGTTTTATTATCATTGATGATATCTGTAAAGATTGGTAGTTTGTTTCTCATGGATCTTGCATTGATCAGTTGGCAGGTGAGTGTTGTGTAGTTCTGAGTATAAGTTGGTTGTGGTTGCTTGGGGTTGCTTGGGGGTTGCTATGCTGATGATACCACATTACTGGCTGAAAGTGAAGATGATCTGAAACATTTGCTTCTCACAATCAAAGAACATAGTCTCAAAATGGGCCTGCACCTTAATGTAAAGAAGACAAAGATCATGACAACTGGCATAATCAACAGGTTCATCGTTGAAGGAGAAGAAATTGAAATCGTGAACAACTTTAACCTACTTGGATCAACTATCAATAAAGAAGCAGCAAGCAGTCAAGAAATCAGACGATGCATTGCTCTTGGCAGAATGGCTATGAAAAACCTAGATAAGATTCTCAAGAGCAGAGATGTCTCTCTCCATACATAGATTCGACTTCTTCAAGCCATGGTATTTTCAATAACATCATATGGATGTGAAAGCTGGACAGTGAAAAAGACAGATAGGAAGGAAATTGATGCCTTTGAATTATGGTGCTGGCGGCGAATACTGTGTATACCATGGACTGCCCGAAGAACAAACCAATCGGTACTAGAGGAGATCAAACCTAAGCTTTCTTTAGAAGCTCAGATGACAAGACTTCGACTTTCATACTTTGGACACATCATGCGAAGAGAGAAATCATTAGAGAAAGACATTATGCTTGGCAAGATAGAAGGTCAACGCAAAAGAGGAAGGCCAGCAGTGAGATGGATCGATACAATAACAGCAGCTACGGGTACCAGTCTGTCAACAATGAGCCGCCTGACTGAAGACCGAACACAATTTAGGATAGCTATCCAGAGGGTCGCCATGAGTCGACTCAGACTCGACGGCACTTAACAACAACAACAACACCAAGTTTAAGTTACATTGTAAACCACTTTGACTAAAATGATAAGGTGGTATAAAAAACCTGTTAAATAAACAATCTCCTAGACTCCTGTGGACAGAACTTGATCACCACCAACCTGGTTGATTGTGTGGGGAACTGTAGCTTGCTGGTATCAACCCGACTGCCTCATGGCTCTTTCCTTGAGACACCTACTCAACATTCATGGTCACAATTATTCACAGCAGGGCCAGGCTTGAAGCTGCTGCTCTCTGCAGACCATCTTTTTTGGAGGCATGGCACCAATCTCTGCCAGCCTTTCTGGCAGTGCTGAGTTTAGTGCCACAGACACATGCAAGGGGCAGCACTTGCAAAATGAGCAATGCTGTTCTGAAGGCTGGATTTTCCACAATTTATTTACTTACATTCTCTTATATACTGCCCTATTCTGCATCAGTGTGGTTTACATTGAACAAACTGAAATTACATTGAACAGGGCATTATAGCTTGGAGATAACTATTTTACAGGGAACATGGGCTATGGAGGGTTAAGTGGCTTGCCCAAGACCACAAGGAGCACCTGTGGGACTAGAAACCCCAGTCCTTCTGGCCCAAGGTTGCTGTCCTCTAGTGGGATTTGAACCCCTGACCTTCCAGCCTGAAGTACCTTGCCTCAACCACTAGGCCACTCCTCCACATCTCCACACAATGCATAGCAAAAGAATGCACGCCTGCAAAATGTAATGACATCAACTTTCATCCCCTGCAAGCAAACCATACATCGAATGGCGAGTCCTACCAAAACGAAAATCAGACAAAACGTGGTGCTGAGTTTGTGGGAAATATGCTGGCATGTTCAATCATATGAGGACCAGAGCTGACCCAAGCATTAGGTAAGATTAGGAGGCCACTTAGGATGGCAGCAGCAGTCAAAGCAAAACACTAGATCCCAACAACCAGCCAAACTCAAAGAGCCATCAGCACATTCCCTCACCTGCAGGGAGAGCGGGCGCACACATACGCACAAAGCAAAGTTTAATATTTAATCGTATGATGTACAATTATACATTGTGGGAGGGGCAGTGTTGGGATGATCCTGACTGTTGAATTTAATTATCAAAATCTCAGGGTGGGGAGAGGGTGTAAGTCTGAAGATTTGCCTAGGGTGCCCAGTAACCTTGCACCAGCTCTGATTAGGGCACAGTTTCAGCAGAGATAGCCGAGAGCATGGTGGGTAGAACGATTACTATGTTAATGCCCTCGCTTGGTAGCTCAATAGTGATAGATATTGAAAAAGAAAATGTCAAAGGCCATTTACCTGGGCAACATTTAAAAATATGTGTGGGCTTTTGTGGGATGAACTGCTTTTAGCTGGGTTAAAAAGAGATGTTACTGTAGGCATGTTTAGGGTAGAGGAATTAAGTAGTGCAATGCACATTCAGCTTTCAAATGCACACACATTATTTTGCCTCCTACATGACTATCTGCGCATATAATAGGATTGTGCATTTTCATTTTGTTCCATTTTAGCATATGCTATATTATCTAGTGTGCAGTAAAACAAAATGACACATACTAAAATGGAACAACACTCACTAGCCTAGAAAAACAATCCTCCCAAAAAATGAAAAAAAAAATATGCACAAGAAAAACATTTTTGGTTCATTTCACTTTTTAAACATGCATTATATCTTTTTAATGCATGCAAATTCATTGCACATTTTAATGAATGCAAATTGATTATTCATTTGTAGGTTAATGTGCTTTCAAAAATGCGTGCATTAAAGTTTTTAAGGCGCATTAACAAAGCAAATGTATGGAGTGGAGGAGAAGCCTAGTAATTAGAATGGCAGGCTAGCCACTAGGGAAGCCAGGGCTCAAATTCCACTGTTGCTCCTTGTGACCTTGGGCAAGTCACTTAACCCTCCAATGCTTCAAGTACAAAATTAGATTGTAAGCCCTCCAAGGATAGGGAGGTACCTTTTATACCTGAATGTAACTCACCTCGAGCTACTACTGAAGAGGTGTGAGCTAAATCCAAATAAATAATATATGCACATCCCAGGAAAATATTTCTCTTGACCACCTCTAACAAACAGCAGATGCGAACTGTGCGGGTGCTTTTGGCAGGAAGACTCTGCAGTTGCAAATTCTCAAAGGGAAACAAGGTGGATGAATGTCCAAACTTGTCAGCACTTGAATACCAAGCAGCGTCTGGCCTGGCTATTATCTGGATGGGAGACCATCAAGGAATCTAAGTGCCAGGGGAGACAGAAAGCAATAGTATCCTGTGAACAACAGGATGGTTTCCACAGTGGGCCTGTGATTATTTAACTCTATAATTGACAGGGCAGTATCAGACTGGAAGACGTGGTCAGGAGATGAATTTACCCTTTCAATGTCTCCTCCTCTCCCCGACCTCTAGTTAGAATTCCATCATTCAGGGCAGCGAAATATCTTTTTGGTTTGAAGGGCCAAACAAGCCAGTCTCCAAGCTTTCTAGTTGCTGATTCTGTGTTGGGCTAAATATTGGTCAGGCCATAGTTCTAGCACTAGTGGCTCACCCCACTCTCCTGCCTATACCATCACCTGAAGAACACTTGAGGCCACATTAGTCCTGGAGTCAACCAGATCCCTGGTAAATTTGTGCTGGCCCAATAGAAAGTACTAAAATGAATCCCCTTTCCATGATCGATATAGTAGACGACAGCTCTATACCTCTGCAGTTTGTGTTTCTGTTTATTGCCCCTCTTATTCCCCTACCTGTTTCTTTCTTACCTTAGCATTTCCTACCCCCTCTCACCCCGCTGCCGGAACCTTCCGTGTAACATCCTATCAGGACCAGTTCTGGCATAGCCCAAGGATATCTGATGCTCTAGGTGAACCTTGAGCTGTGCACCCCCAAATTTCAGCATCCCCCTTCCCCTCCCCTCTCTCCCTTCTAGGTAACCAGCATCTCTCCTTCTCCTCCCTACCCACCCCAAGGTGGTCAGCACCCTTCCTTTCCCTCCCTAGCTGCTCATTTCTCTCCCACTCCCTTCAAGTGGCCAGTATCTACCCTTCCCTATCGCCAGATGGACAGAATTTCATCTTCCCTTCTTGACTCTGCCCACCAAAATGTCTGGCATATTCCTTCTCCCCCCCCCCTCCCCCCAAGTGTCCAGCATTTTCCCTTACTTTCTCTATCACCTCTTAATCCAGCATCTCCCCAACATCGCCCCTATCCCTTCATGCTCCCCACCCCCAGCACCTGCTACCACTGGCATTTCATCCTACCTCTGCCAAGGCTGCCCTGAAACATTGTAAAACAGTACGCATGGCATGGAGCCTCTGAGCCCAGGTATGAACTCATAATCTGTTGGTTCCCATCCCCTCCAGTGCAAATTTCCTTCTGGAGGCTTGAGCATGCTCTGCACTCAGAGGTCCACATCATACATACTCATCCTCATTTGCAATGCTTCAGGGTGGATTGGGTAGAGTAGAAGGTGGCAGCAGCAGCAGTGGAGGAAGGGAGGGAGCAACCCCTCCCCTGCTGTGCCACCATTCTATGAACTTTGCCATCCTAGGTAGATGCCTAGTTTACCTAGTGGCAGGGCCAGCCCTGAGTGCAGTTTGCACACTGCATGAGAATGTCGATGGCACCCCTTCCCAGTGGTCCCTACCTGCAGAGGTAAGAGGCCTTCTTGCACCCTCATTTGAAACTTTTTCTTTTTGGGAAAGCAGTAGTGGGGGCCTGGAAGGGTTGCGAGCAGCAAGAGCAAGGCAGGCAAGACACAAGAGGCTGCATGTCATTTGAGGTAAGCACTTACCTCACACTGATGGTAGGCAGAAGATTGGTGAGGGGGGATTTCTTATAGTTCACCTGCACTGTCCCACTCTCTCTCTCCTCTGTTCTCAGTGCCAGACCTGGCTCAGGTGTTCCTTGACCTTTGGCACCCAGTGTGATCACCTTACTCTAAATCTGACCCTGCGTCTCATCACTGACCTGATGAAGGAGGTTTTAGCTCCTGAAAACAGGTTAAAAATGCATTACGCTAGTTCAATAAAAAGCTTTCACCTTATATTCTCTTTTTGGTTGCCAGTATGGGAGCGTTGTGTGTTTAAAATACTCACATTGATGTGTAAGGTGTTGAGAGAGGATGGGTCGAGCTATCTGAAGGATGTACTGAAGTGGTATCAGCTGGGCCATACTTTAAGATATAGTCAGGGGAGTTTACTGGTGGTGCCGGATCACCAGGAGGTATGACAGCAGAAATGGAGGTGGGGGGGGGGGGGGTATTTAAGATGGCTACATCTCTGTGGCGGAATAAGCTACCTGAGGGGATGAGGCAAGAGCTAGATGGGGAACAGTTCCGAAGGCCTTAAAGACCTTTCTGTTTCCTCGCTAGGATCCTAGGGACGGGTAGACAGGAGTAAAGGGTGGAGCCACAGTTTGAATGTTTTTTTGAAATTTTCTGAATGTGTTTTTAATAATTAGTAACCTCATAACATGTATGACATAGTTGTGGTATATAAGTGATTTGAATAAATAAATGAATGTTGTTTTTATTATTAATTCACCTTTAGTTCTGTATTTTTAAGTGGACTAACACGACAACCATATAACCTGGCTCCCTTTGTAACCCCATGGAGGTCATTGTCCTTCCGTTCTAACAAAGACTGTTTGGGATAATGCCATAATTGTGACTACAACGTCCTTTGAGTCCTGTTTTTGTTCTTTTACACCATCCTTATCTGCATGATAAGTCCTTACAGGGATATAAAAGGTCTTTGATCATCTCCCAGTAAACCAGTACCTGGGCCATCCTCTCACACCCCACCAGTAGAAGGGGCCTGTTTTTTAAAAGGTTTTCTCACAATCTGTGTCCATGGGAAAAGTGCTTTGAGGTTTGTAGCTGCCCACGCTCAGGCCAGCTCTGTTCTGCATGAGTTCAGTGAAATCCCTTCCACATCCTGTGCACTCAGACGCTGCGCCCTCTGCTTGAATCCTGCGCGCTGCATTCCAAGCTTCCGTCTGGGTACATTCCTCCGCCGGCCCGGTTACCTGCAGAGGAAGGGGATTTCCCACCCAAGCAGCCCAGCAATTATGGCTCCAACACTGAGCATCCGCAGAAACAAAATTGGACAAGAGGTTGCAGGATCTGAAGATCTAATTAAACCTTAGAAAGTGCCAATTCAGGGACTTAAATTGATTTTGAAAACAGCCAACTCACCCAGGGTATCCAAAGCAAATTACAACACTGAGAGGATATCACAGAACAACGATCATTTCAAGAGTACAAACATAAATGGAATAACATTTTTAAAAAACCCACAACATTTTAGCAACTTAGTCATGACTATATATGAGAGTCAGGAAGGATTTTTGAAGTCTGTTTGCTGTATGATCGCAGACCGACCCACACCTTTTGCTGTTGTTGTTATTGCCACTTATAAGAAAGCTATTAGACAATTATAAGAAGGTTGGACTCGATCAATGTTCACCTCCTTTCAACATAACAGTGTAACCGTGTAACTATGAAACATGCACTATGAGTCATAGGTCTGTGCAGCCTTTGCAAAAAATCATTGGTATCAGTGAGAATTCCACCCTAGCACTGAGCACATGAACCGCTGATGCAAACATGCTGTCACACTGATTTCTCTTATGAATAGCCACAATCAATACACTATCAAAACAAGCAATACACTCTTTTTTCTTTCAGACTCTCTCCATCACAACCCTCCCCTCGCATCTTACAAAAAGGCAGACTTGAAGGGAAAAGACTACCTTTTTGAAGATGACACGAAAATTTGCAACAGAGCGGACTCCTCTGAGTGAGTGGACAACATGAGGAAGGATCAACAAAAACTGGAAGAATGGTCTAATGTTTGGCAGTCAAGATTTAATGTACACAAATTGTGAGAAAACCTTTAAAAAAACAGGCCCCTTCTACTGGTGGGGTGTGAGAGGATGTCACAGGTACTGGCTTACTGGGAGATGATCAAAGACCTTTTATATCCCTGTAAGGATTCATTATACAGATAAGGATGGTGTAATATAACAAAAATATGACTTTATTATACCAACAAGCACCTCAAAGGAGGTTGTGGTCACAGTAATTGCACTTGGGATGCAGAAATCCAAAGGAATTGTATGCGATAGGGGGCGAGAGGATGGTGTGCCTGGACCAGGAGAAGGACTTCGGAGTGATTGTTTCTGAGGATCTCAAGGTGGCAAAACAGTGTGACAAGGTGGTGGCAAAAGCCAGAAGGATGTTGGGCTGCATACAGAGGGGAATAACCAGCAGAAAGGAAGAGGTACTAACGCCCCTCTACAAGTCATTGGTGAGGCCTCACTTGGAGTATTGTGTTCAGTTTCGGAGACCATATCTCACAAAGGACATAAAAAGACTTGAAACGGTTCAGAGGAAGGTGACCAAAATGATTTGCAATATGCATCAGAAGACGTATGAGAAGAGAGTTGAAGACCTAAATATGTCTACCCTAGAGGAGAGGAGGGATAGGGGAGATATGATACAGACTGTTTCTACCTCAATCACTTTATCCCTCTCTCTTTCTATCTCTGACTCTCTCCCTGTCCAGGTTCTCCCTTCCCTCTTGGCACAAGGACGAAAGAAATAAATTATAAAGATAAAAGGAAGGCAGGAGAAAAGAAGAACATGCAAACCCTCAGAAGAAAAATGGCCTGATAAATCTAGAATAGGAATAGATGAAGAGGCAAAGATTCAAGCAGACTATTTTATTTTTATTCTATTTTGAAAGAGTTAACTTACTATGAAGGATCTTTGAACAAAGAAAAGGGGCCTGTGAATGTACTGAAGAAAACAAGAATTACCACACTGGGTCGGAGCAAAGCTCCATCTAGCCCGGGGGTTCTCAATCCAGTCCTCGTGACACACAGCCAGTCGGGTTTTCAGGATAACCAAAATGAATATGCATGATAGAATTGCATGCACTGCTCCAATGTATGCAAATCTTTATCTCATGCATATTCATTATGGTTATCCTGACTGGGTAGGTGTGTCCCAAGGACTGGGATGAGAACCACTGATCTAGCCCTGTACCCTACCACCAAGAGGGTCAAGCAATAAGTGCTTAGAAGATGTATATTAAAAAAAGCACGTACAGTATAAACTTGTCCACATTATACCATAAAAGCCACTTCAGCCTGTACCTTACAATCAAGAACCATTGGTGATGAAAGAAGAAGTTGAAGCAGCATCAACAGCATTATCAAAGAACAAAGCACTGGGCATTGATGGCAATCCCACTGAAGTATTACAGCAATCAGATGTAGTTGTTACAATACTTACAAGACTCTGCCAGGAAATCTGGGAGACAACATCAAGGTCGACTGACTGGAAAAGACCTGTGTTCATACCAATACTGAAGAAAGGTGATGTGACTGTGGAAATTATTGCACAGTATTCTCCGATCTCACACACCAGCAACATTCTATTCAACATCATTCAGTGGAGACCACAACCATATCTGTACAAGGAGGATTTAAGAAAGGGTGAGGAATTAGGGAAATCATCGCAGATGTAAGATGGATCCTTGAAAAGACAAAAGAATACCAAAACAATATCTACATGTGTTTCATTGACTACAGAAAGACCTTTGATTGCATAACTCATGAAAATCTTTGAGCCATATTAAGAAGGGATTTACCAGAACACTTGATAGTTTTCATGCAAAACCTTTATACTGATCAAGAAACAACAGTTTGAATGGAACAAGGAGCAACAGAATGGTTTAAAATCAGCCAAGGCATATGACAAGTCTGCATACTTTCCCCATACCTATTCAGTTTCTATGCAGAAGAAATCATCAGAGAAGCACGACTATATGAAGATAAGTGAGGTGTGAAGATTGGTGGAAGACTCATCAACAACCTTTGCTGTGTGATACCACGTAACTGGCTAAAAGTGAAGATGATCTAAAACATCCGCTTATGAAATGAAGAAGACAGAGATCCTGACTACTGGCGAAAGCAATAATTTCATCCCTGATGGAGAAAAAATAGAAATAGTAGACAATTTAATCTGCTTAACAATGAAACAACAAGCAATCAAGAAATCTGATGATGCATTGCTTTTGATAGAATGACTATGAAGGACCTGAAAAGATTTTCAAATACAACAATGCATTTCTGCATACGAAGATTTTACTTATCCAAGACAAGGTATTTTCTGTAATGTCATATAGATGTGAAATTTGGACAGTGAAGAAGAAAGACAGAAAGAAAATCAATGCCTTTGAATTATGGCGCTGACAAAGAATATTGTGTAACCGTGGACTGTCTGAAGAACAAATCAATCAACTAGAGAAGATCAAACCTAAGATTTCTTTAGAAGCTCAAATGGCAAGACTCTGACTTTCATACTTTGGACACATCATGTGAAGAGAAAGACCACTAGAGAAAGACATCATGCTTGGCAAGGTTGAAGATCAATGCAAAAGAGGAAGGCTGGCAATACAATTTATTTATTTATATTCTCTTATATACTGCGCTATTCTGCATCAGTGCGGTTTACATTGAACAAACTGAAATTACATTAAACAGGGCATTATAACTTGGAGATAACTATTTTACAGGGAACATGGGCTTTGGAGGGTTAAGTGGCTTGCCCAAGACCACAAGAAGCACCTGTGGGACTAGAAACCCCAGTCCTTCCGGCCCAAGGTTGCTGTCCTCTAGTGGGATTTGAACCCCCGACCTTCTGGCCTGAAGTACCTTGCCCCAACCACTAGGCCACTCCTCCACTCCATGCAATGGATCAATACAATAAGAGCAGCCATGGATGCTACTCTGTCAACAATTAGTTGCTTGACTGAAGACCGCATACAGTTTAGGACAATTTTCCATAGAGTCGCCATTGACTCCACGGCACTTAATAACAACACCAAAAGAGTTGTTCATTCATTGTCCTACATTTCTGTGATTAATATGTCTTTTATAAATCTGTCTAATCCCCTTGTGGACAGGCAGGGAGCTATGCATATCTGTAGGATGAGAAGGAACTCACTGTATGTCATGGATAGGGAGAGGGCTGTTTGTTTAACTATAGATAAGGTTGAGGATGTACAGTATATGTGCTGTGGGTAGGGATAGGGGCAGTGGAAGAAATTCAAATTGAGGGCTCCCAAGCACAATATTGGAAAGGACCCTCAGAGCAGGGGGGGAATCCACCTCCGAAGATATCTGAGCGACTATAAATGGGTCCCCTCTTTTTCTGGGCTCCCCTGCACTGCAAGGGAAGTTGGGTGGAATTTACACCATTCGATGGGGGTTCTTTTTTGTGATTGTAGACAGTGTGAATGTACTATCTTATCTGACTTCATCTCAGTACATTCAGAAATTATTTGTAGCATTCAGTGTATAAGACAGTACTTCTGAACACATAACATCACAGTAAATGATGGCAGATAAAAACCAAAATGGCCCATCCAGTCTGGTCAAGAGCGACTTATTTACTTGGGTAGATGTACCTATAAATTCCCATAGGGAACCCAATACCCAGGTCCATTTCCCTTGCATCCCTCTGTACCATGGCTGTATGTAGGCTATCCTCTCCCTTGCATCCCTCTGTACCATGGCTGTATGTAGGCTATCCTCTCCCTTGCATCCCTCTGTACCATGGCTGTATGTAGGCTATCCTCTCCCTTGCATCCCTCTGTACCATGGCTGTATGTAGGCTATCCTCTCCCTTGCATCCCTCTGTACCATGGCTGTATGTAGGCTATCCTCGATGTTGTCTGACTGTTTTTATTGTAACTGGGTTATAAATCCCACATTTTGCAGATTACCACCTGATTCATTTCCATCCTTTTTATCATCAGGGATCTTCCGTGTGTATCCCAGGCAGTGCCAGAAATTCAAAGTATGGGCCCTCAAGCAACAATCTTTAAAAGGCCCCCAGAATGGGAGAAGTCTTCAGAAGATCAGGGAGCAGCTACAAGTGGGCCCCCTTCTTCATCGGGGCCCCTAGAACCCCAGGGGTAGAATTGACACCATTGCACCCAGGCATCTTTGTATTCTGCTACTGATTTAGTCTCTCCCATCTCCTCTGGAGGGGCATTCCAAACATACACCAGCCGGAAAAGTATTTTCTGACATTCCTGAGTCTACCTCCTTGGATCTTCATATTATGACCTTTAGTTCCAGGACTTTCTTTCTATTGGAAAGGCACCAACAACAAAAAGCACCTAAACACCTGTGTGACTGATAACCTGGGCATGAGCGCACAGAGTTAATCTGACGGGTATTGAGGGGTAAGAAGGAAGAGAAACAAAGGACAAAGATACCACCCTTCTTTCCACTGGGACACAGATGTGAGATGAGGCTCTATTTTGGGGACAGATCCACATAAAGGATATGTAGGTGTTGCAAAAAGTACAAAAAGTCAATAGAACTCATGACACAATTAAGATAATGAGCAAATAAAAGGGACAAAAGAGTTATGCAGTTTAGAAACTTGTCCAATCTGTTGATATGTTCTTTTTAATCCTTCTCTCCCAAGATAATTGAGGATGATTTCATTACAGTATATAGTCTTATCAATAGATCCTACAGCAGTGGGTCATGACCCCAAATGGAACCACAAAATCAGTGGAAGGGGTCATTTATTATTTATTTATTTGCAAATCTTTTATATACCGCCATTTCCTAAGATCCGTGGCGGTTTACATCAAATAACATGAAATACATAAAACAGAGCTGTGATAAACAGGTACATTGAACAGTAATCAACTATATACAGGTAATGATAATCAGGTACATTGAACTATAATCAGAACTATATACAGGTAGTATAGACAATGTTTGGAACTATTTACATATATACATATTAAATTTTGTCGTATGTTCTATTTTAGGAGTAGTATTGCGAATATTAAAGCAGGTATATCTTGGAGATCTATGGAGGATGGGAGGCCTTGTCCAGTTCATTATCTATGTTAGAGTAATATTGTGAGAACAGGTATGTTTTTAGGTCTTTTCGCAAATGTTTTAGATCTTTTATTTCCCTTAGTTGGTCAGGGAGATTATTCCATAATGAAGGTGCTACGAATGAGAAGGCACTATTGCTTGTTATGTGTTTAGTTTTTCTTATTGAGTTGGGAACTAAGATAGTATGAAGATTCCTTCTACGTCTTATTCTGTTCTCTATAGGACTATGAATTAGTGTAGATAGGTATGATGGGGCAATCTGGTTTATCAATTTGAAAGTGGTCAATAATATTTTGTATTGAATCCTGCTTTGTATAGGTAGCCAATGCAGAGAGTATAGTATCGGGGTGATGTGATCGGTCAGTTTGGCTTTGGAAATTATCCTCGCCGTGACATTTTGAGCCATTTGTAGGATTTTTAGGCTCTTTTTAGATACACCTGATAGTATTCCATTACAGTAGTCAAAATGGGGAGTTATTACTGCCTGTGTGATAGTTCTAAAGTCATTAATTTCTAGGCCTCAGTTGCTGAATTGAGCGTAGCTTGTAGTAAATTGTTTTAGTTGTTTTCTTAATGTGGTTAGTGAAATTAAGAGCCTTGTCTAGAGTGACTCCTAAGTATTTAATCTCTTCCTTTATAGGTAGGGTAAAGTTCAGAATTTTGATGTCAGTTGGTGGTGTGTAATTTGTGTTTCTTGAAGTGATTAGTAACTCTGTTTTCTTGAAATTAATTTTCAGATTATTTGAACGTAGCCATTGTTCAGCTTCCATAAGGCAGCTTGCTATTTTGTCATAGTTTGGATCATGTATATCGAATGCAGAGTACAGCATAATGTCATCCACATATATCTGGTATTTCATCTTATATTTTTGGAAAATGGTACAAATTGGTTGGAGATAAAGATGAATAGAAGGGCAGATAAAGCAGAGCCCTGAGGTATTCCTTGCTCTTGAGGAAAAGAGGGTGAGGAGTTCTGGTTAACTTTTACAAATTGTGTACGGTCAGATATGTAAGATTTAAACCAATCTAGTGTAATTTTCCTTAATCCAATTTGACTGAGTCTTGATATGAGTATGTTGTGATTTACACTGCCAAAGGCAGCGGATATATCTAGGAATACCAGAATAAATGCTTGCTTTGTGTTGTCTAGTCCTTTATTGAGGGTATCAAGGAGGGCAAGAAGGAGGGTCTCTACGCCTTGAAAAGGTCGAAACCCATATTGGTGATCATCAAGAGGGGCAGATGTATCTATAAAGTCCTGTAGTTGTAATTGTACAACTTTTTCTATGATCTTGGTCATAAATGGGATACTGGCAATTGGGCGATATGAGGTTGGGTCATTCTCATTTAGTGTTTTATTCTTCAAAATCGGGCGGATTGCAGAATTCTTTAGTTCTTTTGGTAGTACCCCTTGCCATGATTAACAGGGCTATTCCCCTCACTCATGGACCTCCATTCCTGCCTCTCTCCATGTCTTCCTGCAACCAGCTGCCACAGAGAGTCAACGCACATTCATAAATCCCATCCATCACTCCTATAAGAGCTTCCAATCAACATAGAAATCAGTGCAGGGGTCTAGGGTCTGTGAGACTGTGCCAACTCTTGATCCCTATTGATAGCTGCTGCCATTACCACTTCTTTGCTTTGGGTCAATGGGGGGGGAGGGCGGGCGTGAGGAGTAAATGGCATCTCATCATCCAGGGGAGTGAAGATTAATATTCCACTGTCCTTCTTGTGACCTTGTGTAAGTCATTTAACCCTTCTTGCTGCGGGCAAGGAATGGGAGGGGGATCTGCTTCTTGCTGTGGTAAAGGGATCTGCCTCTTGCTGCAAGAGAGGGGTAGGAGGGGGAACTGACCTATACAATGTGGGGCACTGGATTGGGGATACAGGTTGGGAGGGCCGACATCAGCATGGACATCTGCCCCTGTCAGCAGGAACTTATTCATGCCTGGGGGCAGGTGTAAATGCCAATGTCTACATTTTCCAGATGTGGATTCCCTTTTCTAAAAGTGAGAATCCACATCTGCATGTGAGCCCTGTCCCCACTACTCCCCCTGACTCTGTACACATGGTGAGTATTCCCACATCTACAAAATGCAGGTTCTAAAATAGCACTGAGTCATGTAACTCAATCTACACATCTCAATTCAGCTTTTTGGACGTGGGAATGTTTCTAAAACAACTTCTTAGTGTGAAAACTAACTAGTGTTACGTGCAGAACCTCCACAGTAAGTATCAGGGGTGTTACCAGCATATTCCCAACAATTACCAAATGGACACATACCCTAATATGAAGCCCAATTAACAGGGGTGCATCTAGCAGTACTCATAGAGGTATCATTATGGACACCCATGTTAATTACCATATTGACAGTGCGTGATATATACCCCTTCGCTCACTGCAATGAGCTCTCCATGCCACACTCCCCTCATACCCTGCTCATTCCCCACCCCTTCACACAATGGGCAATTAAGATGTATTTGAGCAGCCAGTAGCTATCATGGCCACACGTTGTCACCGTGAGCCATTACCACCCACTAAAATGTGCATTAACTGTTTAGCGGGCTTTAGTTAAAGGGCCCCTTCAAACTTAGCTTACCAGCTGCTCCTATAAGTACAGTAAATGTGAAATAATATCTATTATTGATTAATACAATTTTTTATAGTCCTCCCCCCTCCCCCTTAAATTGGGGATTATAACACAGTGGAAACACTATAAGATAAGCGTAAAGATTTTTAGCTGGCCCTTGCGTGTTTGTTGAAAACCTACTGGTGATAAAGTGCTTCTAAGCCATCTAATGGCCCTAAAGCATGTGTGTGCGTGTGTGCAGGCAGCTTGTTCTTTCATAGATTTTCAAAGGCCTGCAGGGAGAGTCCTGTTTTTACCCTGCATTCATTCATTGTATAATGCATAACAGCTCGCCATGAGTTTAAAAAGTGGCTTATCACTAAGGAACTTGTATCGCCTGAGGCCAAATGATCCATCAGACACATAGAAAACAAAGTCATTCAGCACAGATGTTGGGAGATGAGGAGGGCTTAATGCACCCAGCCTGCCACTCCTATCAGTCTGCTGTTCAGATACACTGATCACCTCCCACCCTTGCCCTGCCGTTCAGGTCCCTCTATGCCTGCGCTTACATGCTTGAATCTATGTCTATATTAGCTCCTATAAGCTCTGCTGGAAGTCTGCTCTGGGTATGCACCCCCATGTCAGTGAAAAATTATCTTCCTGCATTTATTTACAGTTTCCCATTTCTCTGCTTTATACGATGAGCCCCTGTCCTTCAGTGCTGAGTATATTTGAAAATTCTTATCATACCTCTCCTTTCCTCTTATTTTTAAAGAGTATGGGGGACATATTCAAAAGGATTAATGTAGACAGAAGACCCGCTAACCGCATTAATCCCAGTGAGCAGGATATTCAAAGGCATGCAGCCGTTTTGTGCTCTGTGGGCAGTGCTCCAGTTAACCCGTCAGTGGCCGCTTAAATTAAACTGGCTATAGTTAGACACATAAAAGGCTGGCCTAACTTCAGCTGGTTTAGCTAACCAGGCATGAGCTGAACATTTCCACTGCCTGGTTAGCTAAAGCGCTATTTGGGCACACCAGAAATTCACTGTCTGTGGCCAGATATGACCATGACAAAGAATATCCAGCTCTAATTAAAAACGGCGACGGCCAAACGCTGGCTGCCATGTTGAATATTGACCCCTACACCTTAAACAATCTTAAGGCGCTCCTGAGACAATTTTCAAAAAGCCCAGAAAAGGGCTGGAAAACCCCACACATCGGGATAAGATTTATGAATCTACATTCATCAGAAATGAACCCACTTTAATGCATTACTGTATGGTATTAGTAAACAGGCATTATTTATAATAATAGGTCATGTTAAATAGCAGGCCTTAATGTGCAATGAAAAGAATTAAAACATTAATGCACATTAGTAAGTCTAGCCCGTGGTTTTGAAAATCAAGGGCGGCATTTTCAAAGCGTTTTAGCCCTTAGCAGAGATGCTGCTAGCTGAAATGTGGTCGCTGTGATATGTAGCAGCACTAATTGGTTAATGTCATTGAATATTCCCACAGACCGCCGAACAAATGGCCAGTTAAAACAGGGGCGGTCTGTGGGCGGAGTTAGCACGGTGACAGCTACTATCCAGCTAGGGGTGATATTTGACCGCTGACTGGATAGCTTAACCAGTTACACTGTCCTAACTTTAACCACTTAACGCTATCTGGTTAGCAGATGAATTTTGCTGCTAATTGACTATCTGAATATCTTAATTAAAGTGGTGGTAGCTAGGTGCTCTATTTAGCATAGCCACCACTGCCGCTGAATATGCCTCCCCCAAATCTATGCACATTGTTTCCCTAGCCTGACCTTTCTCCAACCCTCCCACCACCTCCACTGGAATGCCCCCCCCCCTCAATTTACCTAAAAGTGAATGTTACTGCCAAGCTGAATGGCCACATGGCTGCTGGTAGGAGGAGGTGCCGCCATATTTTGTGCCATTTGAATATCAACGGTTTTGTAAATCAGCCCCCATGTGACCATAAAATTTCTGCACCTCAAATTCATGATGTTGCCAGAGATCCAAGCCATTGCACTATTTCACCATTGCTTTTTAGCTAAAAATCTACAGAAAAACGTTGTCTAAAGAAATCTGCAAAAAGCACAGTGAAACATATGCTCAGAAAAAAAAGCCACAAAGTATTTTAAGGACGTCAGATAAGGCAGAGTAATGCAGGATGTAGAAAGGTGCACCCTGTGTCTTCTATGGATGCCTGCCCACTCCATGGAAGAGATATAAAAGTCACTGTTGGAGAAATAGCTCAAGTATGCTGTGGATGGCAGAAATAAGAGAGTGGAAAGAAAAGCGAAAACATTAATAGGGGTGTAAAAAAGAATGCAACAGAGAAAAAAAAAGGAGAACGAGATTGAGGCTGAGAAAAGGGACAAGGGGGACTGAAATATCAGAAGAACCGAGTCCAGGTAAAAGATGAGATAATATGAAGGTGTTACAGGAAAAACGGGGAGGGAAGGTGGGAAAAGAACTTATAGAAGAGAGAAGTAGAGTTGGGGAAAGAAGACATGGAGCATGAAAGAAGGTGCACAGTTCATGCAATAGCGAGAATGGAAATTATCATCTTTTCAGCTCTATGATCAGTCCCAGGAGCAACCGGAAGGGAGGAGCTCATATTCCTGCGTTTATGACTACAGCTAAGATATTTCTACTACTATTACTACTGAACATTTCTATAGTGCTACAAGACATACGCAGTGCTGCACAGACATATGTAAAAGACAGCCCCTGCTCATCAGTTAAGACAGACAACGCAGTAGCTGTAGATATAGGATACATCTAGAGGGAATGGTAAGGAAACACGAGGGAGATCAGGTAAATCAAGATCTGAAGGTGAGTTTTCAACCTGGATTTGAAAAGGGTCAGGGAAGCCACCTGACATACAGACTCAGGTTGTTTGTTCCAGGCGTAAGGAGCAGCAAGGTGAAAGGAGCGGTCTGGAATTAGCAATAGAAGAGCACAGATAGAAGCCATTTGCCAGAACAGCGGAGTTCCCGAGGAGGGGTACAGGGAGCTGTAGAGTGAATGCACTTAGAGATCAGCAGGAGAAGTTTGAACGGATGTGGAAACCAATAGGGAGCCAATGAAGTGACTTAAGAAGAGGGGTAATATGAGCTTGACAAAGCTGGTGGAAGATTAGCCATGCAGCAGAGTGTTGAATAGATTGAAGGGGGGGGGGGGGAAATGATTAAGAGGGAGACCAGCAAGGAGTAGGTTACAATAGTCTAGATAGGAAGTGTGTTAAGAAAGGAATGGGCGAATTTTGTTGATGTCATAGAGAAAGAAACGGCAGGTTTTAGCTATCAGTTGGATGTGTGTGGAGAAGGAGAGAAAGGAGTAAAAGATAACGCCAAGGTTGCGAGCTGATGAGACAGGGAGGAGTAGAGAGTTATCCACCGAGACTGAGAAAGGAGGAAGGGGAGAGGAGGGTTTAGGGGGAAAAATAAGAAGCTCAGTTTTGGCCATGTTCAATTTCAAGCGGCGGTGAGACATCCAAACAGCAATGTTGGAAAGGCAGGCAGAGATCCTGGCCTGGATTGCTGGAGAGACTTCAGGTGTAGAGAGGTAGATCTGGGATTAATCAATTGTGTTGAACTTGAGTCATGTGCAGGTTGATAGGATAAGACCATCTTGTCCATAAAATATCACCGGACTTTGGGACCTTTGGGTTATTTTCTACTAACATAGTAACATAGGTGATGACCTGAATACAGAGATCTAGATAATCCAACTGTGGTTTCTTTATTAAACATTTGGTAAACTTCCTTTTGGGAAGCATCAAAGCAGTTTACAAATTTACAATTTGTCAGAAAGAGATGTCATTCTTGATAGAAGAATAGGAAGAGAGAAGATAGAAGTAAGTATATTCACTACTGCTACCACATGCCCAGACATTAGGACAGGGCCGCTCTAGCACTCAAACACTAAGGGATTATTTTAGAAATGATTTAGACCCATTTTAGACCCAGATATATAGACGTCCCTGGAGTAAGCACACCCATGACGGAGATGTAGCCTGAGTGGAGCAACAGAGATACCCTTTGTGGTGCGATTTCAGAACAGCACAATCACGTCTAACACTAGTTGTTGAGGTGTCCATGCCTATACCTGCTTCTCAGCATGAATAAGGAGTAAAAAAAATGCTTGTTTCAGACTTCTAACGTTTCCAGGAGGAAAAGCAAAATGCACTCTCATCACCACAGTTATAATTTCCTGGCCAAAGAAACCAACATGTAAATACATACTCCAAACATATTACTGGCCTACCACTTCATGTCTACTTATCTGAAATGGCTGACCAGGATGTGCATGCCTCATAACATAGTTGCCCCGCTTCTGAAATACCCCAGCTGGCCATCCAAATAGCCATGCAATTTGGGGACATCTATATTTGTGAAATGGTCTACACCCGTGCATGTCACGGCCTCGCAGTCTGCGAGGGCTTGTCACCAGAACCGATAAATGGGATGTTTATCTTTCAGTGTGGACACGGAGAGATTTCAGGAGGTGCTTATATATGCCTCTCTTCTTCTTAGACATCCCTTCTAAAATGCCACTTCACATGAAAGAGATGTGATTTTAATAGACTACAAAATTTCTTATATGAGACTTCAGTATGTAACAAAAAGGGGAGGGAGTTCCACAACGAGGGCGCAATAAAGAAAAATCCAGAAAATCTAGGAGATTCTGGTCTTGTAAGGAACATAGGTAGAAAACAAAGATGGTTTTCATGTGCAGAACGGAACGCACGTAAAGGAACGTAAGGTATGATGAGCGATGCCAGATACGGAGGAGAATTTGTATGCAGTGCTTTGTGAGCCAGTCAAAATTTTAAACTGTAGTGTATACAATACAAGAAGCCAATGGTATTGAATCAACAATGGAGTAACATGGTTGTATCTACAGGCATGAGCAAGGAGATGTATGTGGAGCCCAATTCCGGTAGGGGCACATCCAGGCCATCCGGATGGCCCAAGCAAAATGGGCTCGTTTGGACTCAATTCTGGACCGCGGTGGCCGGAATCGGGCCCAAGGACAGCCTGGCATGCCCCTGCCGCCTGTGAGGACATCCTCCTCACAGGGGCCCTGACTCTCACGGCTCCAACCCCCCTTTTCCCTGCTGCCTGACCCAAGTCAGTGAGGACCTTCCTGCACCCGGCCCCAGGGAGGGAACCCTGGGCCTGATCGCTGGGCTTTTGTTGCTTATTCCACCTTATTCCACTGCCCCGCTCCATCCCGATCCTGCCCCCTCCGGCTCTACCCATCCTGAGTGTCAGGACATATGGGGAGAGCTGGAGGGGGAATCGGGGCCCAGACAGCTTGCCCCCTCTTGCCCCTGCCGGGATGTGCAGCCCCGCAACCCGCATCCTGAAATCAGGCCCTAACTGCGGTATTTTGTAACAATTATCAGTGTTTCATTGTAACCCAGAATAAATAATATTACTCATCTGGGATCAAGGTGCTGACTGTAAGGCTGGTGCAAATATATTAGGCACCCGGGCAAAACCTTCAGCATTGCATTCCTTGAGTAATCTACCATTGGTGGTTCCAGCATAGTGCACCCTCTTTTGGTGGTGGTACCTCTGCTCAGCCCAGTTGTTTTGCGCATAACATTTACAAGTGAACAGGAGAGGAGGTCTCCATCTTGTATTATTTGTACACTTAGTCCTGTGGGCTCTTTCTACCACAGCGTCATTCCTTACCTCTGCTACTACCCGGGATGCAAGCTGGATCTTCCCTCTATTTTTCTCCATCTCTCTTCTCAGTTTCCATCTCATCTCTTTTGGCTTTATCAACCATTTGCTACTGTATTTTCCTTTCTTCTATATTTACATTAATTGTTTTTGTCTTCCCTCACCCCTTCTCCACATCATTCTTCATCCATATAATGCCTCCTTTCCTATTTATAGCCCTTGCTACCACTACCCCTCCATTCTCGCTTCTCTAGCATTCGTTCTTCTGCCCCTTTGCCCCATCCCCATCATCTGCCTTTTTGCCTCTTTCCCCAGCATCAGCTCACTAGTTTCTTGCTCCCTTCCTCAGTATCTTCCCCTCTTTTCCAGCAGCACCTTCTTCAACCAGCAATGTAAACGAATACTACAAACGTTTCAAAAAATAAACAAATTGGTATTTTGAATCCTGTTCACAGAAAGTCTGAGATGGGCCACATGAACATGGTTGGTGGGGTCCCCCAGTCCCTGCCAGCAGAAAACAATCAGGAACACGGAAGCTGGAGCGGCAGAGCTCACCAGAACCCGGCAGGATGAGCGGCAGGAACCCACCATGTTGTTCTCTGCACACCCTGCCACCTGATTGCTTCCTCTTTGCTGACACCTCAAATGCAAGTGTATTTATCTTTTTAAAATTATTATTTATTTACATTGGTGGTCAGGGGAGAAGGATGCTGCCCTTTACCACTGTGGCTTAAGTAGGCAACTTTGAGACAGGATATTCCCAGCTATAGTGACAGCGATTGGCTTACTGGCAAGGAGGAGGCAGACCGATGGAGAAGAATGATTGTTTGGGTAGCAGCAGCCTTGAACATGGTCCTACAGTGGTGAGCAGAAAAGGGCAGTTGTCCCAGTCAGTTTTTCACTATGTAAGGTCGGGGTTGATAGCAGAGTGGAGTGTTCAAGAAAGTGCATGAGAGAGCATCAGATGGCAAGCCTGGCTAGGGAGTGGCGTGACAGCATTGTTCTGACCTCAGTGCGTTTTGTTGCACCCTGACGTTTGGCTCTCTAGGTGACAGCCCAGTTTGCCTAATAGAAGAGCTGGCCCAGACTGACCAAAGGTTGCATGGATGTCCAGGTATTCTGCTTCTTGAATTGTCAGCTTGTGCTGGAAAGAAGTACAAAGTGCTGAGTTCAACCAAAAGAATTTTCACGAGTTAGAATTGCCCTCCAGGCTGTCCGGTGATGCTCCTGTCTTTCCTGTGCTCCTTGAATAACTGTGAACATGATCTGTACAGAATGTATTCTGGGCTACAGAAACCGGACTTCCATCCTATCTTTCCCCTTTCCTTATTTTTCACAGCCCTCCTGGGGCACTACGTTTGCTGCATGAAAACAGGCTTCATATTCCTCATCCTTCCAAAACCAGGCTCAAATCTACCCATCACTGAGCCTTCTTTTTCTGCAGTCCCATCCTCTGGAACTCTCTGCCACCTAGAAATCTCTTATCTAAATCATAGCTTAAATCCCACCTATTTCAATAGGCCTTCAGAGCCTAGGCTGGCCAAGAGTCCAGGTAGCCTCCCCCCCCCCCTGCTATCTCACTTTACCTCTTATCTTTTTAGAAGGTTCCCCTTTTTTTTATCTCTCTTGCCCTATCCAATTGTATGGAGTTCCTTTCAGTTTTAATTTTGCCTATTGTAAACCACCTTGCCTTTATGAAAGGCAGTATGTAAAGTTTTAATAAACACAAGCATATTCTAACTATTGCTTGCAGAGAGATTGTGCAGACAGTAGCATATTTCTAGAAATTGGTTGGACCTCTGAGTGGAAAGCAGAATGAGATGCCTTAGTAAAAGGTAAACCTTGTGTGGTGTCTTCATGTGCCAGAACCAGGGTCACACTATTTCTTACCAGTAGGGTTTGATGCATATGTTCCCCCCTCAAGGAAAAGAAACTTCAAGCCTTTCTCTCTCCAGAAGTAGTGCCAATAATACTGGGGGGAGCAGTCTCCATCCCCTTTTCTGAATCCTCTAGGCCTATCTGAGCCGATACTGTCTAGATCCAATGCTCTGAATCCACAAGACCATAGCCTGCTCTACTTTATACTGCGATGGCACTATAAAAGGTGGCATGTGTCTCTTTTCCTTTCAGTGGTATGCATTGTCCAATTTCTCTTTCTCCAGTTCATCAATGACAGGCTGTGCCAATCCTATTTCCCCCTTTGCATCCTCAACTAGCTGGTTCGGCAGTCTGTGAGATTGACTTTGCTTCTCTGGTAGCTCTAGCTCAGGTCTGGAGCAAGGGTACTGGATGTCCTAGACAAACCTTCAGCCATGTGCCCCTCCCCCCATCACCCCCCTTTTGCTTCACCCATCCCATCCCTAGCAATGTGGGATCCCTCACTCTACTACTAGAAGGTACACACTGACAGGCCGCACAACTCTCATCTACTCTCTCCTGACAGGACCGGAGGAAACAGTAACACTGAGGTATCGGTTGGGTCCAGGCAATGAATAAAGCTGCTATTACTACTGCTGTTCAGCCTATCTGCCCCACTCATCTGCATGATATGTACAGTAGGTGCAAAATGACCCCAGTTACACACAGAACTAGACCCTCTACTGATTCACACTGTAAATAAGTTAACTGTATTCAGTATAACCTATTCCCTGTCCTTCCTATTATATGGATAGTTAAAGTAACCTCTGTTATCACATATTTGTTACACTTGTTCCTCTAATTGTTTTATGTAAATTAAGTTCTGTTGTGTTCAATATAAACCACCTTGATACCCTCTAAAGACAGTATATAAGAAATGTTAAACAAATAAATGTATATTATAAAAAATCCCTTATTTTTTAATCTTTAAGATAGACCATTTTTTGATCAAAACATGTCAGCTTGTATATAGCATTCAGCTTAAGTTTTCTGCCTATATGAGTCTGTTTTATTGCAGACACGATAGCATATGATTAGTATCCTGATCAGGTTCTCTGAGACCTCTCTTGCCACTTTAAATACCATTCATTGGGTATTATAAAAATTAGAAGTCAGTAAAGGACTGCAGAATACTTTCTGGTTACAGTACAGAGTATTGACATAGTTTTACATTTTATCCTGATCATTTTTGACAATTGTGATGGAAGGAAGCGTGTAATATGATTTTCCTCTGTCCTTTTCCTGTCTTAGGTCTCTGGGCTCCTCTTGTTTCTACCTTTCTGCCTGTGTGGACAGGTATTCTAAATCTTTTGTTTTACAACATTAAGTCATCCGGTAAGACTAATTATTCTCAAAATGCACTTTGAAAAACTTCACGAAAGAGCAGGCATAGCGCCAATTAGAAGTAATCATCCTGGCATTACATGGCCATGGGGAAATGGATTTTGACCAGACTTTGTCAAGATTTGTTGGGTTGGGCCTGCTATGACTCAGGGAATCTGTGAGACAGTGTTTGTGCCTGTCTGAACTTGACTTTCCCATCTCTGATCTCTGCTCTTTGCTCTCCGTATTTCCCCACTAAAGCACCTTCTTGGCTCACACGCAACGGAAGAAAGCAGGAGATACCGCCTGCCTTTCAGCAGAAATCCCCAGGAGAAGGAATGTGGTCTGGCTGCTGCAGCTGCTACTGACTTTTACCTTCTTTTCAACAGAAAGGGCGCTTGAAGTGCAACCGCATGAAGATTCAAAATAATTAAATTGGACTAGTCGTAACGTGTTGGGTTGCATTGTTCTGAGCAGATTCATAGGAGCTGAGACAACTTTTCAGAATGATTGGGTGTGCTAAACTCAACACAGCACAGCGAAGGAGTTTGCTCAGTGGTGCTTGTGTACCCACTGCACCCACAAAGATGGCACCTATAAACAGATTTGCTCTGTACTTTTCAACACTATGAGGCCAATTCAGAAAGGGGCCCATCCGGACATCCAAAATCTGAATGAGCTGGATCTGCACCCAATTTTGCACCCATGGGAGCTTGACGTTCTGCGGGAGCAGAATCAGGTGCAGAGGGCCTGGACGTGCCAGTTATGCCCTAATTCTGTGCCACTGGACACCCAGGAACCCCCCCGTCTAGGCTGCCCTATATTCCTGCATGGAGTCTGGTGACATGACGTCTTGTGCCATAGCACCAGGATGCCATGCAGGAGCCCCGATCCGCCGCATGCCTCTGAAAAATCACTTTTCCCATTGCTCGACCCCCAATCGGGCCTTCTATGGCCGGGATCAGGCTGTGGGGGATCCATTTCCTGCACCTCACCTTCTTGCTGTTGCCACAACGTTGGGGGAATGTATTCCACCTCTGAGGTGGAATAAGTCCCTCATCTAAGTTAGAAACCCCAGATGTACAAGGCCGTGACCGGAATCAGCCCTGTACGTCCAGGATCAAGGTCCCGTTTCCACCACACTCCTGCCCCCATTCAGAGCTCTCTGCATATCTCCCCTGTATTGTGCGGGGAGCTTTGGGCAGGGAATCTGGCACAGGCATTTAGCAGGGGTGTATGTCCAAACTGGACGTACATCCCGGCGAAACACTGCTCAGAATCTACCCCTATATGTATTAATGTTTTATTTGCATTTAATCTTCATTTAAAAAGCATTATAACATTGTTATAATAGGTAAGGTACTCATTACTGCAAGAGGTAAAGTAGTTTAGCTCTTCCTTATGTAACATCTGGAGTTGAACTTCTCAAGGATTCCTAACTCCCACTATGCTATCTAAGGGTCAGATTCCTACAGAGGCTCCTGACCAATGTTCCCTCTAATTTTCTGTAGGCTCTGTGCGCATAAAATATCAGCTGTGCAGCTTTTGAAGGAAGGTTAAATTTTTGTGTGCCACATAATGACACTCAGAGTTATATACTTTAAAATTTGACTACACGTCAGAATACAGTATGTACACCACATTGATTGCACTAGAAAATATTGTAGAACTTGTGAAAACCGTAAATACACAACAACTTTTCAATTTTAAGAATGTCTGTGTTGTTTTCTATCAGAATCAGAACCGTAATTTTTGTGCGCTCTGTTGTAAAGTATGCGCGCTCACTCGGCGAGGTGTGTGCGCGCGCACACGCGCACAGCTTAGAGGGAACAGTGCTCCTGACCCTTTCTCACTCTATAATCTATGGGTCTGACTGCATAAGAGTTCCTGAACACATCACAATGTGTAATGTGTTGGCCAGATTGTATAGGAGTTCCTTTTCACTGTGTAATCCGAGCGTCAGGTTTTACGTGGGTCTTGACCCTGTCTCACTATGTAATCTAAAGCTCAGATTGTGTAGAGGCTCCGGAGCTCATCTCACTCTATTATCTGAGGTTAGATTGTTTAGGGCAGAGGTGGGGAAAGCTTTTGGGATGGAGGAAACATCAGGAGCCATAGCTGGGCTTCAGGGCTGGTCCATGGTTCGAAGAATGAGGAACATAACATCAAGTAGGTTTTCTCAAATTGGCCAGAGATAGAATCATTATCTGTCAGTTTAAGTGATTTCCAAGTAATGATTCTATCACTGTAAAAATAAATATGTCCCACAAATTAATACCTGGCCACTGCTGCCAACAATGCTGCCCTCCCTCTCTTCTGCTGCCACCATGATGAAAACAGAGGCAGAGCATATTATTGCCCCTGCTGGTTACTTTGCTGTCTTCAATCAGAGCCCTCCTTATCCACCTATAATGGTGCACCAGCATCCAGGGCTCCAAGTGATGATGGCAGAGCTCCCTGCATCTGCTTTCACTATGGCAGGGGAAGGGAAATAGGAGGGGGGGGGTGCATTTAATTACATTTTGGCATTGGGCCAAAGTCTGAGTGCCAGCAGGCTGATCCTAGCTGATGGAGCAAAGTTTGCATACTCCTGAGTTCATTACACAGTATCTTCTGAGGGAACACATTCCAGTGTATTATACCGCAGAACATATTTTTCAAAGACTAATCATTGCCTCTTCCATGTTTTTGGGTTATCGCCACCACATGGTGGACACACTAAGGGGTATGTTTACTAAACCGGGCTAACTGTTAAGCCAGGCTATCTGTAACTAAGTTCAATTGAATAACATGGGACCTAGTTGCAGATAGCCCGGGCTAACCGTTAGCCCAGTTTAGTAAACATACCCCTAAGTGCTGCTGATAACGGATTAGGTCAGAGTCTTTAGGCAGATGTCCAAGGTGCCACTGCACCATTTGGTGCAATTGGAGGGACTCCACGATGGCACTGGCAGCAACACAAAGGCCTATGAATAACCCTGCAGCTTGGGACAAGAGGAAGCTAGGTTAGGCCTGCGGACCCACCTTTACCTTACACCAGACCTTTTCCAAAGTGGGGATGTTTCTGGAGCCTGCTAGATGAGTCTGTCTGTTAGAAGATGACAATGGCAGCAGGTTATCAGTAAGCATGGGGCTTAGGAAAATCCCCACATTTCATTATCACGGCGTCCCACTCCAGCCTGAGGATGGTTTTGGATGAAGTGGTGATATGATGCTTCACAATCACTCTACTGACAGCCTGAAGATCTACCATGGACCCTTGATCTGAACAGATGGGACTGTGACGAGGCTTAATCATTAGGCAAGATAGACAATTGTCTAGGGCAATGCTTCTCAACCTTTTTTTTAGGTATGCTTCACATAAGCTTATGCATAGCACTGAATGTCAAGGGTTGAGGTGGCAGGAAAATTGTGTCTGTCTGTAAGCATGTTTGTACTTGGATGTGTAACCAAACATGTGTGTGGTATCTCAGAGAAATATGGTGGCTCACAGTGAGTTCCCCCACTGCGATGGGTTCCGTTGAGCCCCGCAGTGGAGGAATTGGCTGATCTCGTGGTTTGAAGCCTCACAAGATTTCATAGGAGTAGGTCAGCCTTCCTTCACCACGGGTCTCAGCCATGCAGAGAGTCCATCGCAGTGGGGGAAACGTGAACCCCTGTGGTTTTCAGGAGTTGCAGCTAGGGAGAAGAACCTGTGAGTAAAAAAGCAACTGAATGAAGGGGCAGGGGGATAAGAGAGAGAGAAAAGATGAAGCCTGGGGGAGGGATGTCATGAGAGAGAGAAACTGGGGGAAGGCTGGTGTAAGGTGAGCAGAGTAAGAGATAGATAGTGGAGGAAGCCTGAGAGGGGGTGCATGAGAGATCAAGAGAGAGACACAGACACACAGCTCCTAACACTACCCATGACACACACACATGTACCACCCATATGCCCAATTCTGCAAATGCGGAGAACACGCCATTGTGTCACACTGCAAGCGTACACTTTTCAACTTGGAATTCTTTGGAACACTTTGAGTTTGTTCCATCCTCGTGGCACACCAAATCCAATTTTGCATGATCTTCATTCCCAGTCCTACCAAGACAACAGCACTTTTACCTGTGAGGTTCTTATTCTGTTGGCTTCGATCTGATGTGTGAATATGCAAGAGCAGACCGAAACCACCAAACGATGCACACAGGGAAGAAGCACTGCTCTCCTCCTACCAGTGGAAGAGAAGGAAGGGTAAATCTAGGACACTTGCTCTCTGTAGTGCTAGTACGAAGCTGCTGAGTTTGATGGGAGGATGGGAAAGTCCAGCGGCCTAGCTCCATGGAAAATTGTAGTAACCTACTCTCAAAATACACCTAAATGCACAGGACCCGATATTCTAAAGGCATTTACATGGTTTACTGACCTGTAAACCATGTAAATTCTGCTGAAATATCCCCAACTAACACCGCTATACGCCCTAATGCTAACCACTTATCGGGGCATGTCATGGGTGACAACAGTTGCTAACTGGGTAGCAGCGATATTGCACCGCTACCCATTTAGCGACCTGCGGATAAAACTAGGCGAAGCAAAATCTGGCCTAGTTTTACCTGTGGGAACTGAGTAGCGGTGCAATATCACCGTTACCCAGTTAGCTTCTGCGGCGTCAAAGGCTATGCGGTGACCCCAGGGTGCCAGGGCTGCATATGACCTTGCAGTGGCGCATAGCGATCTCACTACATTATTGGGCCCGCAGTCTTTTAAGTTTTGTTACCACAAAATAATTTTGAGCTGATACATACAAGAGAATTAATTATGCACCAGAAAAGAAAAGTCAACAGGCCAAAACAATCTTAACTATTCTCAACATGTAAATTCTACGCAGGAGATGTGTTCAAGTCAGAAATTTTAGCTAGGACGGCATATTCAAAGGATTAGTGTGGTTTATAGACTTGCAAACTACATTAATCCTGCTTACTGGGATATAGAACAGCACATACTTGGTTTACCTCTGAATAGCCTCACATAGCCTGGTTAAATGCCCCAACATTTACCACTTCATGTAGGGACATTCCAGGGGCAGCAATCAAAGTTAGCCGGTCAACAGTGATATTGAGCACTAACTGGCTAACTAAAACAGCTAACGTTAAGACAGAAAAAATGCTGTTCTAACTTTAGCTATCTGGTCAGCAGCTGAACATCACTGCTGGCCGGATAGCTAGTACAGTACCAGATATCCAGTATCGCTGGCTAGATAGGGCCCTGGATACGTTAAAGCGGCGCTGGCCAGACACTTTAACAGTGTTGCCCACCGCCGTTCAATATGCCTCTCCCCCATTGTCCTACAGGAGGCATACAGCTACTAGATCGCTAAACCAAAAATGAAATGCTTTTTTCTACCTTTATGACCCAAGATAAAGGGATTGAGAAGACATCCTTTTTTACTATGCGGAGTCTACCCCATTCACATCCCTCCCCTCCATAAATGACAGGAGAGTTGCAGATTAGGGAACAAAGCAGCTCTTTCATGGTCTATGCTCCAGGCTCACTCCTTCCCCTCATGTCCTCTACATGCTGCCTCTGAGGGGAGAAGCTGGAGTAGGAAGTAGACAACTCTTCTCTGGGGCATGACACTCATGAGCCCATGCACCAAAGCAGATCAAGAATGTTTCCAAGGCACACTGGTTGAGAAGCGCTGGTCTAGGGCGGCAGTTTCGTGGAATCACACAAATCCAAAGAACCATCAGTGTATATTTCTACCCTCAAGGGGAGGAGTGGAGGTTTTCATATAGCCCAGTGACCCAGATAAACTACTTTTGCAAACTGCCTTTTCAATGTAGAAAAAGTTTAATTTTTAAAAGTATGATGTCTGATTATGCATTTTTACAGTTTTATTCTGGGAGGGGTGACGGTGGTGCAGTGATGATCATGATCTCTTGAGTTTAATCATCAAAATCTCAAAGGTGGGAGGGTACAAGGGTGCCTAATATCCTTACACTAGCCCCAACCTTGACATAATCACAACTCCCTGGTAGTGGCTTAGAACTTATGAGAGTGTGCATGAGAATCTGAGAGGCTTGCACCTGGCATTTGATATAAAGAAAAATGTATTTCATTGTTGGAAAAATACAGTTCATTTAGGACAAGTTGATATTTAGGGTGCAATTGTTTAAACTGTCCATATTAGGAAAAGGTGTCCTTTTACTAAAGAGTAATACGTTCTTGCACTTATCACATTTTAGGATCAAAAACATACATGCGGTAAGTGCAACTGCCCATGCTGTCGAGGGCGTGCCCAACATGTTCCTGGCAGTTATTGCACTGAAAAGACCCTTAGCACGAGTTGAGGTCATTCGCAGTTATCATGGGTGCATTTAACACCACTTACTAATTGCACCACTGACAGCATATGGCAAGTATTGTGCTCTAACTACAATATGCATTCACACCCATTCTCCGCTCTGTTGCACGCTCAGCAGTTAATACGGGAATTAGTGCACAGTATCTGTCATGCCAATGCAGTAAGTTACTGCGACTCCATGCTAACCACTTACCATGTTAGAAACATAGAAACATGATGGCAGTTAAAGACTATATGGTCTATCTAGTCTGCCCTTCCATACCAATTACTAAGCTCTAGAGTCCCTTTGGCTACTTTAGAGATCCTCTGTGTTTGTCCCATGCTTTCTTGAATTCAGATACTGTCCTGGTCTCCAGTGGGAGACTATTCCATGCATCTACCACTCTTTCCATAAAGAAATATTTCTGCAAATTACTCCTGCGTCTCTCACCTTCATCCTATTGCAGAGCTTTCTTTCAATTGAAAAAGACTCTCCTCCTGTGTAGTTATGCCACTGAGGTATTTAAACGTCTCTATCATATCTCCCCTCTCCCATCTTTCTTCCAAAGTATACATATTGAGAACTTTAAGTGTGTCCCCATCTGCCTTATGACGAAGTCCACTGACCATTTTGGTAGCCACCCTCTGCACCAAACACATATCAACCATTAACACAGTTTAGTAAAAGGGTCCCAAAGACTGTACATGCATTTTGAACACCAATACTTTTCAATTGAAACTTGATGGCGATGTGCAAAAGTAGGCATGTAAAGATGAAAATACCATTTACAAATGCACTTTTCCTCCCCCTCCTTAAACACTATCGCAGGGACACCTCTCCACAAAGCAACTAAAGCTTTGCCTGTTTTGGAAGAATGGGAGGACTTCTGGTCCCATCAAAGGAGGGCAATTTTCAGATAGCCAATAACTGTGTGTAAAACGTTTCTTTTTACCCTCATACATCACTTTGAAAATTGTCTACTTAATAACTTGAGTGTTTGAATGAATATTGATAGTGATCTCTATTCACTTGAAACGGTTTTAGGCACCAGCAGGTGAAGAGTCAAAGAAAATAGTTTAGGGTTCTTTTCCCCCCCCCCTTCATTTTCTTGAATATCAAGTAGTATAAAAGTAAATATTTAGACAAAAGGATTATATTTGGAATTGCCTATAAAAGGAAAATGTGCATTGCAGGACATGAAAGAAGCGCTATAAACACTTTACTAATACTTTCAACTGTATCCAGAGACCTGCCTCGCAGAACTGATTTATCCATGTAACACTTATACTTCTTGACCCTGAAGAAACAAATATAAGGACCCTACCGTAGGGTTTTATTTATCAGCCCACAGGGAATGACACATGGCATGTACTATTTACCATGGCCCCCATTATTTGGATATATGTTACTGCGCATGTTAAATAGTTGCTGATAAATAAATCCTAATGGCAGGAATCAATTGGACTGGAGCTTCCGCCATAGCCCCACACAGCTTTCATTGATCACAGTGGGCACTGTAGGAAACATTAGGAATTAAAAACCTATTTAATTAAGGAATGCTATGAGATTGAACTGTATAACAAAATACAACTGATCAGTAGTAGTAGTTATGTATTGTTCGTGCCTTATTTTATCAATGTCCTAATGTCTCTGTCTGTAACTATAGATGTGAATGCTTGTTGTGACCTGCTTTGATCGTAGTGATAAAGGATATAAACTGTATAAATAAATAAACATTCATAACTATGTCTCATGATTGCATTTCTCTGCCCTTCCCAGGCTTCACCTCTTACTCTCACAATAAATGCAACAACAGGTATGTTGACACGTGTCCCCGAAATTTCAAGCTGATGTCACTTTTACAGGGTCAATGCCAGTTCTGCAGGCTGCTGCAGGGAGCTGGAGTCTGTGATACTTGTACTGGTTTAAGTGGTCACCCCTAGATTTGGCATATATATCTTACCATTTACACCCCTAGTTTACGTGCGCTTTACTTTATAAAACAGGTGTAAAATACGCACACGACAATGTGCGTTAAAGTAAGCCTCTTAATGCTGAAAATCAGTGCTAAGCACCTAACTTTTTTTCCACCCTAAACCCTCCTCTTTAGCCATCCACTTTTTAGGAACTTTGATTTAGATATTTAGCCCTTGTTCATTTTCAAAGGTGTTGATTTAAGCTCTTAACTAGTTATAATAGGCACCGAAACACTTTGAAAACTGATCTCAAACAGATTTATTGAGGCATAAGCTTTTGAGGACAAGAGTATACGTCATTAGATGACTAGTTTTTAAGAAATGTGTTATGTTAGTGCAATAAAAACATGTCACCTTATATTTTCTTCTGTTGGCCTTTATCTCTGTGCATTCTAGAAGACTAACACAGAAACAACATCACCCTAGCTTGAATCACACTTTCAGCTGATCTGTTTTGCCATCGCATGGCCACAATGAGGTACTACAAATTACACTAAATTAAATAACCAATTAAAAAACATGGCAAGTGCTAAATAGCTGTATAAACCATGGGTAATTTGCCTTGGTAAGTCATATGATCTCAAATTTCCAATAATAAAACATTTATTTCCCGATAGATATAATACACTGGAAATTGCAATAATTTTCAGTACCAGTAACAAAATAGCTTTCTAAATAGAGAATGGGCACAAACATGTGGGGCCTCGTATATCTCTCCTTCAGATATATTTGCAGTAGTGAACAGAAAAGCTGATATAAAAAGTTAACCAAAATAAGAAAGGGCACAATATTCGAAGGACATTTACATGGTTTACAGCCCAGTAAACCATGTAAATGCCTTAAATCTGAATATTCAACGGCATTTACATGGTTAGTGCCACTGAATATGCCCTCCAAAAGCCCTTTACATGCCCTAATGCTCTGCGGTTAGCATCGGGGCGTGTTGGGGACGTTCCAGGGCGGAGACTGATACTAACCGGGTAGTAGCGATATTACACCGCTATCCGGTTAGTGATCCGCAGCTAAAACTAGGCCGATTTTTGGCTCGCCTAGTTTTAGCTGCTGATGTTAAGCGGGTAGCGGTGCAATATTGCCGTTACCCGGTTGGCTTTGGCAGCTCCGGGGCATGTGCATGACGCCGGATATTCAATTCCATCGCTGCAGCACTCAATATCTGGTGTTAAGTGCTCTTTCTGGCAAGCAAATACCTGTCAGTAGAAGCAGAGAAAACCTTCCCATTCCCCCAATATGTTTCACTCTTTGAAAAAAAGCTGCAGGTGAATAAAGAGACCTTTCATTTGTTTGCTGTGCCGCTGCAAGTCTCCGCTTGCAAAATGGCAGGCCAGGACATGTATGTGGCATCGGATCCATGTGTCCTTTCTGAAATATGATTATGGGCATGTCTATGTTATCTAGACTGCCGCCATCCATATCAGACAAACGAGTGAAAACTTGCATGGGTCCAGCCCATTATTTGGGACGTCCCCGTTTCTTTATGTTTTGATGGAGATGTTTATCTTTTAGGGTAGAGACAGGCCGATTTTAAAAGGCACTTACACAGGCCCACCACTGCTGCCCCTCCCGTGGAATTTTGGACGTCCCAGATGTCACCTACACGGCTTTTCTAAAATGTGCCTTCACATAAATAAACCTCAAACATTTGTTAACATCCCAATCACACCTACACCAAGTTGTTTAAGAAAAGAGTGCCCCTTTTGACTGAAAATTCACAGTCTAAGCAGAGGAAGGATCCATGGACATCAGGACTATAACAGGAGAGGAACTTTCATTGGTAGAGCTGTGTGGTGTGCCGAGGCCTGTGACCACAAGGATCCCAAAAAAAGCTCTAGAGGTGGTGACTTGACACCAAAGGACAAAATAAGGGAGACCAAAACTCATAGAGACCAGTAAGTAGAAAAGTAGTGAGACAAACAACCAGATAATACAAAATAAACAATCATACAATAACCAAATAAGTAAACCTAGTAGACCATAGAGGTTATTTTAGAAGCCTCCACACATGTTGATGGACCTTGGTCTGACCCAGTATGGCATATCTTATGCCATACTGAGTCAGACCCAGTATGTTCTTACACAGCTGCACGTCTCATTGCTAGAGAACCAGGCACTCCCACATCATGCCCATATTGAAATTCCTACACTGACTGCCAGTTGCATCCCGCATCAGGTTTAAGACCATTGTCCTCACACACAGAGCCCTTTTCAACACTATGGCGGAACAGCTACAACTACTAATCGAGCGCCCCAACAACAGCAGACTCTGGCACCAAAATTCAGCAAATCTCCTCCCTCTACCTGCACAGAGTTCCAAGAAACCTCAACACACCAGCACAAGAGCCTTCCAATTCTACACCCCTACCAACTGGAACAAACTACCCCCCACCATACGGGCCCTCCAATCCCACACCCTCTTCAAAAAACTACTCAAGACCTTTCTTTTCGAAGAACATTTCAACACATCCACTGCCACAAATCCCCCACAAGATTATACCTTGCCCCTCCTCACCACTTCCACCACTCACCTCCCATAACTCCCCTGCACCACCCCACCATTACCCCCCCCCCCCATCCTCCCCACTCTCCTTCACATAGCTCGTCCCCCAAGTAGGCAAACTCAACGCGTCACTGCATAGCCTCCAGGCCATCTGTAAATAGTTACTTTTGTTCTTTTGTTTATTGTAACACTGTATTTATACCAAAGTTACTTGTATATAGTTCCAACTGTTTCATGTAAACGTTACTTCTTGTTCAATGCCTTGCAGAAAACCGGTTAAATAAATAAATAGTGGGCCCAATATTCCAAGGCACTTATACAGTTTGCAGATCTGCAAAGCATGTAAATGCTCCTCAGCAAGACATTCAGCAGCACTAACCAGTTAGTACTGGGGTGTGCCGAGTATTGAGTCACTTCCCGGTTAGCAGCACATGGTAAAAGTCAAGTTAGTGTCACATCAATTTGGGCAATTCAGATATTCAACACTGGAGCCCAGATATGGTCCCGGCATTGAATCCGAGTTTAAAGTTCATGTTAGATCGACTAGCCACTGCCACTGAATATCAGGGCCAGTAATTTTAAACATGTTGATTGCCTACATCTGCAAATAGTGATTTTAGTAAGCCACTGTTTACACGTGATGACCCACACCAGATATAGATTGGAAGGAAGTATGGTTAGGGTAGGGAAAGGCAGTGATTAGGTGGGCTTAAAATATCAATGTACTGTATATTCCCCATTTTACAAGAAGAATCCACGTTGTTAAATATTTCTAGTCATTGGAATGTATACCTCCCGCAAGGCAGGCATAAGTACCTGCTTGAAGGGGCAAGTATAAAGGCTGAGGGCAGGGCCGGTGTTACCCTTAGGAAAACCAGGCAGCTACCTAGAACATCAGCACTTCAAAGGCAACCCACTGTCGCCCCTCTCCAGGACAGTAAAACATCAATGCAGTGCTTACTAAAAGCTTCCGATGCTGCATGCTGTTAGTGCCATGCTTTGACCAGCTACTTCCACCCCCATGCAAACAGGAAGTCTGCATTGGAGGGGTGGAAGTGGCTGGTCAAAGAGCAGTACCAACAACACACAGTGTCGGAAGCTAGGCGTAAGCGCTGCTGCTGCAGGTCCCAGAGAGGACTGACAGCTGGAGTGGAGGTGGGAGCAGAGAGGGGGAGGGGCAGAAGAATGAAGGTTTGTCTCAGGTACCTCATATCCTTGCACCAGCCCTGACTGAGGGCAGTCCCCCAGCACACCGTGACAACAAATCCACCTGCACAATCCCTCCCAGCATCAAGATTCCCAAATTAAACCCTCGGCATCAAGATGCTCCCTGCAGACCCCCCCCCCCCCCATCACCTACCCTCCCTCCCCCGATCCCATCCTTGACCCTTATTGAGGATCCTGGTAGTCCAGTGGGAACAAGAATGATTCACAGTCATTCCTGCTCATGGTGCTCTAGGCTCCAAAGTGGTGTTTGCAACTTCTAGCAGTAATCTTGGGACACTTCATAGTGACAGTATTTTAGAAGGGACATTTAGGAAGAATCTGGGACATTCACAATAGAACATCCAAAAATCTGGAGAAGTGGCAGCAGTAAAGGAAGGCGTGTCTAAGTGCATCTGAAATCACTCCATCTCCACCCCAAAAAAATGAATATCCCAGTAACCAGTTCTGAAGATGGACCCTGTGCAAATAGCAAGGCCGGGTACATGGGTGTAGGCCATTTCACAAAAGTAGATGTCCCCAAAGCGCACGACCACAGGTACATGGAAATCTTGGCCTGGGTAGTTCCATGTAAACCGCGTTGATACTAAATAGTGCGGTATATAAGAAACTAAAATAAATAAATAAATAAATGTTAGCCTAGCACGTCTTGCCCTGCCATTTCAGATACTCAGGCGTATGGCAGCAGGCCAGTAATATGCTTGGAGTTTCTTTGGCAAGGCTATATTATCCATGACAATGTAAACACATTTTGTTCTTCTCCCTAGAAGCGCTGGAGCCAAGAAATTAGCTCTTTTATGCACCTTATTTGTAGTCAGGAGCAGGTATAGACATAAACATAAACATCAACAACTAGGGCCAGATGTGCTTGTGTATTCTGAAATCACACCATTGCGTACATCTCCCTTGCTCCATCCAGGCCATGCCTTCACCATGCCCTCCTGCTACCTGGATGTTCTCATGCCAGGGATGTCTATGTACCTGGCTAAGATGGCTCTGGGGACATCTACATGATTTGAATGTCTATGAGCCCATTTTCAGATGTCCAACTCACAAATAAAGCTTCTAAAATGCTCCCATGGCCTACTAAGTTTATTTGTTTATTATTATGATCAGTTATTTATTATTATCTGGTTGTTTTGTCTTTCTATTTTTCTACTGACACAAAAGGAACCACTAGAGGCAGATGAAGCAATAAGAAAACTAGTGCAGGCAGTACTGTGGAGACCACTTACAGGAAAGGAGGCTGTACAAGCTGACGTGAGAGGCATCAAACTGGCTTTTTGCCTTAGTTGTTCCACCAGTATTAGAAAAGTTGATCCAGGCAATTATGAGTTGCAGCGGGGTGATAGCGAGGGAAAAGAACTTACAGTAAGAAACTCTGAGAGGCAGAATTGTCCTTAAATACAAGTGCATGTCTCCACTTGGGAAGACTATAATGGAGTGGAGGAGTGGCCTAATGGTTGGGGCAAGGTACTTCAGGCCAGAAGGGTCGGGGGTTCAAATCCCACTAGAGGACAGCAACCTTGGGACAGAAGGACTGGGGTTTCTAGTCCCACAGGTACTCCTTGTGGTCTTGGGCAAGCCACTTAACCCTCCATAGCCCATGTTCCCTGTAAAATAATTATCTCCAAGTTATAATGCCCTGTTCAATGTAAACCACACTGATGCAGAATAGCACAGAATATAAATGAAGATGATTTTGGGCCACTTTTATTTTTGTGTATTCCTCATAGTAATCTACAGGTCCACAATGCAAGTAAACTATCAATAATTCCTAAAGAACTCAGTTGACCACAGCTACTTGTATATAAATACCCCTGGAGGGGTGTAAGGCCTAACAATCAAATCAGGTAACTGGGCCAGGGCTAATATTAGACATACAGGGATCCCAGGCAGAAAGTGATGAGGGCGTCCCAAAGCTCACCTGCAGACTATGCCTCTTTCAGCTTGAGGCAGATTTCGGACCCCCCCATGCCACTGGGACCCAAGGCAACTGCCCTGTTTGCCACCCCCCAATGCCAGCCCTGATTGGTTCACAACTTCAGGTCTACAATTATACTTCTTTTGCCACTTTTCTGTGTCTATGTATTAAACCAGTTTGTTTGATTTACACTTATGGTTTTCTGCCTGAGTATTTTATTTCATGTAGTTTAGTCCTAGAAGATATCTATTGGTTTATTCTAATCTGTGCACACAACTCTCCTGGCCATAAATACCTCTAAGCGCCATGCTGCAATCAACACTATGAACCTGATCCATTAAACTTTCTTTCCCACAGCCAGAATGGTAGAAGAGGCTTAGTGAATCAAGTCCTTTATGAGCATGACAAAGTTTGGATTCTTGTCCCAACAATTAATAGTTGGAGGTAGGGCTCTATTTCATCAGCAGAAACAGGGCCAGCCCCTAAACTGGCTCAAGGTGTAGATGCCCTAGGCCAGCGATGGCGAACCTATGGAACGCGTGCCAGCTGTGGCACGCGAAGGCCTTGCAGCTGGCACGCGGGAAGGTCCGCAATTGAAAAAAAAAAAGAAAACCTGTCTGCTGCCGTTGTCGGGGCCGCCGCGGCAGAATCGAGCGTGCCGCGGGGCCCCCCTGTACCCACCCGGCAGAGCCTGCCCTCCCCGTAGCAGCTCTCTCTTTGGAGCTACAGTCAGATGCGCCGGCTTGCAGAGCGCGAAGGGAAGAGTTTCCCTTTCGCGACTCTGTTAAGCCCGCGGGGGCTGATGGGAACTTCCCATCAGCCCCCGCGGGCTTAACAGAGCAGCGAGGGAACTCTTCCCTTCGCGCTCTGCAAGCCGGCGCGTCTGCCTGTAGCTCCAAAGTGAGGGCTGCTAGGGGGCGGGCAGGCGGTGCGGGGGGGGTACAGGGGGGCCCCGCGGCACGCTCGTTTCTGCCGCGGCGGCCCCGACAACGGCAGCAGACAGGTTTTCTTTTTTTTTTTAATTTGCCCTGGGCTGGGCTGGGCTGGGCGGGGGGGGGTGGGGGTTAGGAGTGGTGATGGGCTGGGCTGGGCTGGGGGGGGGTTAGGAGGGGTGGTGGGCTGGGCGGGGCGGGGGGGGTTAGGGGGGGGGAGGGGGGGGAGGGGGGGGTGAGGAGTGGTGATGGGCTGGGCTGGGCTGGGGGGGGGTTAGAAGTGGTGATGGGCTGGGCTGGGCTGGGCTGGGGGGGTTAGGAGTGGTGATGGGCTGGGCTGGGGGGGTTAGGAGTGGTGATGGGCTGGGCTGTGGTGGGGGGGTTAGGAGTAGTGATGGGCTGGGCTGGGCTTGGCTGGGGGGTGTTAGGAGTAGTGATGGGCTGGGGTGGGGGGGGTTTAAGAGTGGTGATGGGCACTGGGCTGGGGGGGTTAAGAGTGGTGATGGACACTGGGCTGGCTGGGGGGGGTTAGGAGTGGTGATGGGCACTGGGCTGGCTGGGGGGGTTAGGAGTGGTGATGGGCGCTGGGCTGGGGGGGTTAGGAGTGGTGATGGGCGCTGGGGGGGGGGTTAGGAGTGGTGATAGGCGCTGGGGGGGCTTAAACTAAAAATTGAGTGATGGGGGATTAGGACTGGGAGTGGGCTGATGGGGAGGTTAGGACTGGAAATGGGCTGGTGTGATTAGGACTGGGAGTGGGCTATGGGGGGCTAGGACTGGTAATGGGTTGGGGGGGTTGCTAGGACTGGAAATGGGCTGAGTGGAAGGGGGCTTGAACTGCAAATAGCTGTTGGGGATGGGGCTTGGAATGGAAATGGGCTGAGGGGAAGTGGGGGGCTTGAACTGCAAATAGCTGATGGGGACAGGGCTTGGAATGGAAATGGGCTGAGGGGAAGTGGGGGGCTTGAAGAAGGGAATGGATGCTGGGTGAGACTGGAACTAGAAGGGAGCTGATGTTGGGGGAGGATTAGAATGGGATGGGGCTGGGAGAGTAAAATGGAGAGGGGAAAAATATTTTGTGTAGGAGGGATGAAAAATCTACAATTGGCCAGGTATTGGGAGAGTAATTGGGGATTGAGGATGGAGGGGTAAAATTTGTGTGGATGAAATAGGAATGAGGAAAGAGCAAAAGGAGAAAGATTAGTATGTTAAAGCAGATGTAGAGAGAGAGAATGGAAAAAAAACTAGAAGAGAGAAGAAAGGACAAATGGACAGCAGACGATGGAGAGTTAGCAGAAAACATGAAGAAACCAGAAGAAAATGGCTGGACCAATTGCAACTGAAAAAAAAATGCACAAAAGGTAGAAAGATATCTCTTTATTTTGAATTTATTAACTGGAATATGTCAGCTCTGGGAAATGTGCATCATTAACATCTGCGCTTTGTTTGGTACAAGAGGAAATTCCTATTTGACGTTGCCACTTGTTCTCTTTCCCCAGTATTCTCTGAAATGTATTGGTTTAATATTTGCAGTGTTGCCTTTTGATAGGTAGGGTATGGTGCTTTGTGAGTCCTGGTAATGCTGTCAGGATACGGCGGGTTTGCTATGGGTTCTAAATGGGCAGCGTTTGTAGTAGTTCCTAATGTGCCTGGCGGTTGGCACTGGATTATAGTAATGTAGAAATCTTTTAGTCTTTCTTTATCCATACACTCATTAAGAGACATGTTTACTAAAAGTTAGTGTATGGTAACATTATGCAAATATTTATGCAAATAAGACCGCTTATGCAAATGACGTGCTGGCACTTTGAGGAAATTCTTTGGTTTTGTGCGGCAGTTTGGGCACTCGGGCTCAAAAAGGTTAGCCATCACTGCCCTAGGCAAACCTTAAGCTTTACACACACATACCCATGGATATCAAAATCTACCGTTTAGCTTTGAATGCTCTGTTTGCCACGCCCAGCAACTGCCTAGTTTGCCTAATGGTTGGGCCAGGCCAGCTCTGAACAGGAACATCCACAGGCCAAACTGTCATGGCATGGAGGGAGGGAGGGAGGGAAAGATCTGGCTGGAGACTTACTGGAGTGGCATCAAGTGATCTGTGTTCAAGTCTGGTAAGTTATTGTGCATTAACTGCAAAAGACAGTCAACACTCATTCCACACTGTGCATTTAATACAGGAATTAGTGTGTATAGACCGATGCAGTAATCCTTTGCTAGAGCTGAGTTCTTAAAGCTCTAGCACAAGGTTTCATAGCGCGACTTTAGCGCTGACTCTTTGCACTGGAATGCAATATGTAAATTACCCAGTGCGCAAAAAGTCAGCATTAAACTGGGAGAGCATGTCAAACATGATGACACTAGTTTGGCATGCTGTCCCATAAAAACAGGGTCATCTGAGGTGACATTTGACCTTTCACATCAGATGACCTATGCAGAAACAAAGTCCCCAACAGCCCAACAACCCTGATCCCTCACCAACCCAATAAAAAAATCCCTGGTGGCCCAGCAGTGCTGATCCCTCCACTCACCCAATAAAACAATCCCCAGTGGCCTCCCACCCAAAGAAAAAAAATCCCTGGTGACCCAGCAGCCCCGAACCCCTCCCAAATAAAACTACAAAAAAATCCCTGGTGGCCCAGTGACCTCCAAACTCCTCTATCTCCCCCATTCCTGGTACTTTTAATCTGGGGCAGGAACATTGCCCACATGTTCTCATCCCTGTTCCGCTATCTTGAAAAATGGAGGCACCAGCCCCATGTGATGCATCCTGGGATGCACTGCGCAGGGCCAGATTGCCATATAAGGTAAAAAATGCCTTATATGGAGTGACTCTCCCATACTGCATCCTGGGATGCACCAGCTGTCCCAGATGCAATAGGGAGGTCACTCTGCCATATAAGGCATTTTCTTTTGCTTTATATGGCAGTCTGACCCAGTTTAGTGCATCCCCAGATGCACCATGCAAGGGGTCAGGTGCTGCCATTTTTCAAGATGGCTGCACAGAGGCAGGAGTGTGTGGGCAATGTTCCCATCCCAGATTAAAGTTACTGGGGGAGGGGGTGGAAGGGTCTGGGGGCCACCAGGGATTGTTTTATCGGGTGGGTGGGGTTTGGGGCTACTGGGGATTTTTATTTGTGGGGGGGGGGGGAATTGTGCTCTGGGCACCAGGATTTTGTTTTATTTGGTGGGTAGTGGGATCAATGCTGCTGGATCACTGGGGATTTGGTTTTTGTCAAGGGATCGGTATCTAGGAGGGCACCAGCCCTCCAACTATGCTGATGGCATTGGAAGCTTTCCCCCCATGCCTGGATCATTTGTGGTGAAATGTCAAACTTTACCTCAGATGATACTTTTGCTCCTGGCTGAATCTTTATGCCTGCTTGAAGCTGGTGAAGATCCTTTAAGTTTCAGCAGTTTTTTTTTAACAATGAGCACAATTACTTATGCAGTGATTTGCATGCAGTTTAGCTCAGTTGTTTTTTTTTTGTTCTACATTGTTCAGCATTTTTCTAGTGCTGGCTTGCTTTCTGCATCGAAGAGGAAGCCTAGCATGGGAAAAGAACCAGAAAAACGCTGCGCTAAGAATGTCTGCATCAGCCTATAAGTGTCAAGCCACTGCATTAACAGTTAGCACAGAGTGGAAAAACTAGCTCTTAATGTGGCCAATTCTTCAGCCATATAGTTTTCACTTGATAACAATTCTGGCACTTATTTCTCCGATATACCGTAGTAAGTGGTTCCATTCTGATAAGGGCCTCATTTACCTCCTTGGGAATCATCTTTGACAAGACGTATCTTTTCATGCCCAGGTTTCCTCTTTAGTCAAAAAGTCCTTAAGGCTGATCAGGTCTGTCAAACCTTTCCTCGATGTTAAAGCTTTAAGACTTCTAATACACTCTCTGGTTAGATTAGTGCAATTCCTTACTGGTAGGTCTCTTTCTCATTATTCAATTAACAGATTACAACTAATTCAGAATACAGCTGTTAAAATAATATATAATGCACACCGATAAGATCACGTATCCCCTTCTCTTAGCTAAAGAACACTGGTTACCACCTATTCAAGCTCGTATCAAATTTGATTTTTAAAGTTTATGTTTTGTTCTGCTTTAATACCCACTAAGTTAAATTTTATTGTTCAATGTAAATAGTTAGTTTCTATTGTTCTATGTAAAGAATGTATACAAATGTGTACAAGACTGTTAACCTGTTATATGTAAACCGCCCTAGATCTCTGGAAGGGGCGGTATAAAAGAAATAGTTAAATAAATAAATAAAAAATTACCTATGCCGTGAATGATCCCACTCTTTGGCATTCCTTGATTCAAATTATTCATTTTGCAAGTTCCTATCCTAAATTTAAGAAGCTGTTGAAAACCTGGCTCTTTCAAAGCTCATAGGATTTTAATTAACCCTTCCAACTGTGTTCAGTCCTTGCTATGTTTGTCATTGGTTATAATTGTTGCCTTACACATTCCTCTCCCATATTGTGACTTATTGTTATTTATGATTGTGATGTTGCTCTATTCACCTATTTTGTACTCCTCTCTGTTAACTTGGTTTTATTGTAAACCACTTAAGATGTCACTACGGTGTGCCCATAGAGGTATAACAAATGTTTGATAAATAAATAAAATGTTAAGTGCTTACTGCAGTTTAGTAAAAGGGTCCCTTAATTAAGTTTGGTGTAGGTAAAAATAAAAGTTAACAGTGCATAAGTCAGTCCTATATGGGCACGTGGATTTCACCTGTTTGTATATCACTTATAATCTGGGCTACAAAAAGAAGGAGTTTGATGGGAATGAAGGGGGCATATGTCCATCCATTTATTAGATGTACATAGATGACATGCTGTTAATGCCTCTAACTTTACACCCTCATCTTGTTGTTGCTGGTAAGTACCATTGAGTCGATGCTCATTCCTGGCGACCTTGTTGCTATTTGTTCATGTCGTGGCTATCCCCTGGGTTTTCTTGACAAGGTGCAATCTTATTTTGCCTAAATCTACACACCTATATTTTTCCATCTAATAACCAATTTTCAGTTTCATTTTAGGTGGATACTATGTGTTTGAAAATCAACTTGCTTTATGCAGGCTTAAAAATATACACACAACTTTGATGTTAGGTGCCACATTCGAAATTTACCCCAAGGTGATCAGACAGCTCCATGGTATGTTACACGGGCTGTGCTGGCGCTGGTCCTGGCTTTATGCTGTTATGGGGGAAATTTTCGAAACTGTGTAGGTGGAAAGCCTGCAGCTACTTTTGCCCACAGATTTTGGACTAGTTCTTAAAGGAAAGTATCTGCATACTTTGCCTTTGAAAACTGCCCAAGGGAAAAGTACCCCAGTGATCAGACTGCACCTGCTTTGTCATCTCCCCCAATCTCAGCCCACCATGGCAAGGCCTTCTTGAACACATGGAGTAAATTCCTCCCCTTGTGGAACAATGTGGGCACTTTTACACACATACAGGCTGGGAAGTTTTCAGACAGCCATTCACTTGGGTAAATGGCTTTTGAAAATGTCTATTTTCTGTTATTAGAAAAGTTGGAACTGCAAGTCCATAGATGCATGGGGTAAGAGGTAAAATCAGGACTGGCACAGATAACTACCCTGACAGAAGAGGTGCCGGTACCTGCTTATGTTAAGGCCACATACATGTGCTACTCAAAAGGGCTGTAAATATGGCACAATGGTCTTCCTTTGTCCATATCCTAGCTCTCCAATTCTTGGATTCTCTGAGCCCCTTCTTTCTTGCTCTATGAGATTTGTTGACTGATCTAGCCTATGGGTACCAAAATCTCAGATGCAGCCCTGTCACCTTCATATATGTTCAGACCTTAATAGCCTACAGGTTGAGCCTGTCCTGCCCAGTCAGCTGTCAAATAATGGTTTCCCCCTTGCAGATAAATCCCCAAAATATAAAAGGCCACATTCTTCCTTACAGCACATTAAAATATTGCACTTTTTAGAGTGTTTCTGATTTTATTCTCTTCTTGCCCACATAAAACTTGAAGAAACATAATCTTTTCTTAGCCTTGAAGCACTATACACTTGGAGGAAGAAGGATTCGACTTGTGTCTTCAGAATTCAGCTGAGGAATTATGTCTGGATGAACAGGTGCAATAGGAGGAAGCTGGGGAGGACTGCAGACTCTGATAAGCAGTGTATGCTGTGATCAGTCCTTCTAGCTCTTTAACTTTCACTTCCACTGTCTGTAGTTTTTTCAGTACCCTCTCTTGCAAAATATGGACTCGCGATGCATTCTTCTCTGCTCTAGTAAGAGGCTTGCACTTCTCAACCTTACTGGAGGGGAACCGGGCTCTGAAAAATTCTACAGACTGCTTGTGAGCTGCCTTACAGAATCTCAATGCTTCCTAAAATGACAATATTACAGAAAGCTATAAGCCTTGTTTTAAAGAGAGCAAGCATGTCTAGGGGCATGTCTACTAAACCACGGTAACCCATGGTAAGAGTTCAAAACCTCTATGGCAGTGCTTCTCAAACTTTTTTCTGGTGTGATCCCATTTTAGCAGCTGAAAATTCCCATGACCCCAGACAGTAATCAAATAAAATTAATCACTCAAATAACATAACTGTAAACATGTAAATCTATGCTTTTTAAAGTAATTATCTGATGTACTCAACTTGCCTGACAAATACAGGCTTGGAGGTTACGGCACAGCTTCCTGAACATATGCAGTGTGGGGCTGTGCACCTCTGGGGGCAGTGTGTGCTGGGGATTAATCGTCTGGGGGCAATGTGTGTGTGTGTGGGGGGGTGAATGTCTTGGGGCAGTGTGTGTTGCGTGGGGGCTCACTGTCTGGGAGCTCTATATGTGCATGTTTGAGGTGGCTAAGTGACCAGGGGTAGTGTGTGTATGTCTGAAGCTGAAGAAAGCACAGCTTCATAGTTGGCTTGGAGGTCCCCTCCCAAATGTTTGCCTCAAGTTAGACCTCAGCCATATCTAACACTGGTCCTAACAGATGAGCATTCCAAAAGCTCAGATATTGCAATCACTAAATAGAAAATAAAATTATTTTTTTACCTTTTTTTCTGGCCATTTTATTTTTCTAATCGTATTGGTCCCAGGATCTGGTTTCTGCTTTTCTCTGCCTTCTCTTAACTCTTGTTTCCAGTGTCACATGTCTATTTTACATTTCTTCTCTCTCCTTATATCTTCAATACATCACTTATATCAATCTGTAATACTGATCTTTTTTTTCCAGTTTTCTTCCTGTTCACTGTATTTACCCACAGCTTTCCATCACTTTCCGTCATTCATCTCTTCCATACCCATCTCTCTCTCCTTCCCAAGCCTCTTATTTCCCACTCTTTAACTAACTCTCCCCTGCCTCTCATCCTCCCTATCCCAAGTCTCCTTATCTATCCCATGTTCAGTATCTCCTGTTTGCCTCCCTCATGTCCAGCATCTGTTCTGTTTCCCTAGTACCCCTCCATGCCCAGCATTTCTTGTTTCCCTCCCTCTCATGTCCAATATCTGCTTTTTCTGTCTCTCTAGCCCCACCCCTAATGTTCAGCATTTCCTGTCAGTCTCACCAGTACTTGTACCCCCCGTCCAGCAGCTTTTTCTCACATCCTCAGTACTCCCCCCATATCAAGCATCTCCTGTCTCCCTCCCTCCCTCCTTCCCATGTCCAGCATCTCTTGTCTCCCTAGTTCCCCCTCCCCCATATCCAGCATCTCCTTTGTCTGCCTTCCCTGTACCACCCCCATGTCAAATATCTCCCTGCCTTTCAAACTATTCCAACCCCCGTCATGTCCAGCTTCCTCTCTATTTCCCCATCCCCTAGTGGTCCAGACTCCAACATTCCTTCCCTCTCCTCTGCAGTCCAGCATCTTCCCCAAATCTTGCCTCTCTTAGTCAGTCCATGGCTGACTGCATCGTGCCCTCCCCTCCCCACATCATGTGAACCTGGAGCAGCAAGCACTCATACTACTGCCTTTAACCAACCTCACCCACCCCCGATCCTGCATCAGCCTTCCCCTTCCTTCTGTGGCCAACTGAATCGCACTACTCCTCCCTCCCCTGGAACCTGCATTGGTGCACACAATGTGCGGGGACCTCGAGCTGGAGTCTGTGCATGCGCAGAAGGTTCAGGGAACGAAGGAAGGACATGATTCAATTGGCTGCTAAAGGAAAGGGAAGGCTGATGCTGGATCAGGGGTAGGGGAGGATAGCTGAAGACAGCAGTGGCAGTGTATTGCCGACAGTCTTCTTTATCTTTCTTCAAAACTCTGCATGTGGCTGCAACCCCAAATGAGAATTTTGCGACCCCATTTGGAGTCACAACGCACAGTTTGGGAACTGCTGCTCTGTGGTACCTGCAGGGGCATTCCATGCTTTCCCTCTGCAGATACCACAGATGTTTTGGTCTTACTATGCAGATCTGTGATCCTTATATCAGCAGGTAGTGTGGGAAGTCCAGCAGTGCCCCCCAATGCTTTATGTTGCTTTAATTTACAACCCTTCAAACCAACAGTGGGGCAGTTTACAATAAAATCATTGGCTTGAAAATACTGGAAAGAAACTACAACTCAAAAAGGAAAGAGAAAGGGAAATAAAGAGCAGGACTAGACAGATAGTAAGCCACCATTACAGGCCACAGATAAGGAGGTTTCGAGTGGCAGGTGTTGGCCCATCATCACACTGTGTACATGCCATCTCGAAACACCTCATTGAACAAGTGCGTTTTTAGTGTGGATATGAAAGATTTGTAAGAGGATTCTGTGCACAGAGCAAGGGGGAAGGGCGTTCCAGAGAACAGGAGCTATGAAAAAGGAAGCTGTGCATCTGGTGTTCTCCAATCTGGCACGGAAAGTTGGGAACTTCTAGCCGATTTTGTGGATTGAGTGCAGGGCTCTGGCTGGGGTATGGAAGGTGATCAAGGAGGATAAGTAGAAGTGTCTGTGTATACAGCCTTGTTGGTCAGGGTGAGGATTTTGTAATTGATGCTTTAGCGAATAGGAAGCCAGTGTTATTGAAATAAGAGCAGGTGTTGCGGGTCTCAGCCGTATGTCCAAGGGGAGGACAGGTTGCGAGTGGATACAGAGAGCCCTCACTAGCTCTGTCCCCTGAATTGCTACCGAGTCCCTTGCCAATGCTGTGATCAGACTCCCTCCCAATCTAAGAACATTGTTGGTGTTTCAGATATACAGCTCCGCGGCACCAATAATATTTTAAAAAATGTGGCCACCATCCCCTTCTGCATTGATCCCCGCTGGACAGCTCCCAATCCCCTTCAGTATCTCATCTGGCGGGGATTTGTGCACTCCCAACAAAGTATAACATCCCGGCTAGTCAGTTGGGCCCCTTCACCCACCCCCTTCCCTCCCGATCCATTAAAAAAATACCTAGATAGCCAGTTGGGCCCCTTCTCTCCTCTTTACAAATTCTAAATCCAGGGGAGAATTGGTGCTGAAAGGGGGTGGGGAGGGGGAGAGGTGGCGGCCACATTTTTTAAAATTATAACTGCTGTGGATCTGTACATCCGCAACACTGACAATATTGCTGGATTTGAGGGGGGGGGGGGCCTGATCATGGTACTGGGGAGCTGTGGCTGGCCGTGATGCCTCGCAGACATGATCGCCTGTAGATAACATGACCTCTTGGCTGTGACTGGGTCATTTTTGACAACCACGTGAAATATTTCTGTGCAGTGGCTGTCCAAAATAGGAACACCTATTCCCCACCCTGATCCTGTCTCCCCCTGGGGTCCACCTCACAAAAAGCGGATATCACAGAAAAGTGCCTGCGATATCTACATTTCTCCCAGGTTAGCTGCTACTACCGAGTGATGAATTTGCATCAGCCCCTCAGTAGCAGCTAACACCCTTTTATAGACATGCTCCTAGCTGTCCTGGATAAAGGGCAATTTTCAAACTGGGCAAATAGCAATTTATAAGTTTTAATCAGCCACCTGAAAATGACATCTCTTGATCTGGCTAAAGGTGTGTAAAGTGTTCCACAGCATGTGTACTTTCAACTGCATTTAGAGAAGACATTTCAGGGATGGGGGCGCTTGTGTGTTTTGGGTAAAATCAGAACATAATAGATAGACTGTATTTTTAAATCGACTTGCTTTTTCTGTAGAGAATCTACCCACACAAAAAAGCAGGTGCATAATTCTAGGGTTCTGTATATTCATGGCAAGTTTCAAAGCAGAAGAAAACATGTGCTCTTTCTCTTTGAAACCTGGTGCAAAGTCAGAAAGTAAAACGTCCTTGTGGGTTTTGCCCCAAAGCAAACAGTCTGAAAACTGCCCCTTTCAGTAACTTATAAGCACAATAAAACAGAGTTACTCATGCAGGATGGCTGAATGCGCTGATGTGAATTTTTAACACATTAAAACTACATGTCTAAGCTCATAACATGTATAAACTTGGCTACAGTATAATGAGGCATTTCAACAGGATGCTATGAAACTATGCACATAACTTAAATTTTCAAAAAGTACACATGGAAGCAACTTACACATGTAACAAGCTGATATGAAAACACAATTTATGCAGGTACGTTGCATTTGAAAAGCAGACTGTTTTCTATGGACTTCAAAGTAATCAAATAACTTTTGCATTTAGGCATGCTACCGAAAATGTACTCCTTAATAATGCCTAGAGCCAGTGAAGATTTTCGCTATTTGCAGCTAAATAGTTCTCGTTTGCGCTTTTTTTTCTCTACAAGCAATATAACGTGATGTAATTTCATTCTGGGCCATGCTTTTCTGTGATGTAAGATCTTTGAAAATGGGTGATTTTTCTTTTTAGGGAGAGAACAGTTTGTATTTCATCCAATGAAATTTATTAAGAACAAAATTAACATTATGTGCAGAAATCCCCACTAAGGGGCCCTTTTACTAAAGTTTTTAATGCATGTTAAGTGGACCACAGTCCTTTTATTTCTATAGGTGGAGTGGAGTGGCCTAGTGGTTGGGGCAAGGTACTTCAGGCCGGAAGGTCAGGGGTTCAAATCCCACTAGAGGACAGCAACCTTGGGCCGGAAGGACTGGGGTTTCTAGTCCCACAGGTGCTCCTTGTGGTCTTGGGCAAGCCATTTAACTCTCCATAGCCCATGTTCCCTGTAAAAACAGTTATCTCCAAGTTATAATGCCCTGTTCAATGTAATTTCAGTTTGTTCAATGTAAACCGCACTGATGCAGAATAGCCGAGTATAAGAGAATATAAAAATAGGTGCAATGGCAATTAATGCGCATTAGCCTTTGTGAAAGGGCCCCTAAGTTTTTAAAAATTTAACCCTTGATAACATATTTCCCAGCTCTGTGAAAAGTACATATTTTTTAAATTTGATTGCTTTGGTTTTCTCACACAATGGCCTCATTAATCACAAAAACCATTTACCCAGGTAGAGTTAGAGGATGAAAGGTTCCCCCCCCCCCCCAACTTCCACGGGTGAATTTACCCATGCCGCAAAGGGTCAATGCAGAGGAAGCATATGTTGAAATCCCTGCATATGACTTATGATGCAAACTTTTCATTTGCTGAATAGCAGCTGCAACGTCTCCAGGCAATGAAGTTTCCCTTTGAAACTTTGCCTGCAGGCCCATGAAGACAAAATATGTGGGCCTGCAAGCACCACATAACTTTTAAAAGATTGCCTCTAAATGCTCTACTCATTGGGGCTTATAGCTTATGGGTCACTTTTCAAAAAGATGCTCAGCTGCTGGATGTTCAGTTGAATTTTATTTGAAATCTAGCAGGTTAAGAACATAAGATACACCATATTGGGTCAGACCAAGGTCCATCAAGCCCAGTATCCTGTTTTCAATAGTGGCCAATCTAGGTCAAACCAAGGTCCATCAAGCCCAGTATCCTGTTTTCAACGGTGGCCAATCTACAGTAGGTCGTAAGTACCTAGCAGTTCCCCCAAAAGACACAGGTTCCTCAATGCTTGTATTGGGTCAAGCAGTGATATCCCATGTCCCTTTTAATAATGGTCTGTAGACCTTTCCTCCAGGACGTTGTCCAAACCTTTTTTAAACCCAGCTACACTAACAGCTTTTACTACATCCTCCAGTAACAAATTCCAGAGTTTGAGTATACATTGAGTGAAAAAATATTTTCTCTTATTAGTCTTAAATAGGTTACCCTGCAGCTTCATTGCATGTCCCCTAGTCTTTTTATATTCTGATGATGTAAACAATCGATCTACGTTTACCCATTCCACTCCATTCATTAATTTATAGACCTCTATCATATCTCCCATCAGCCATCTCTTTTCCAGGTTGAAAAGCCCTAACCTTTTTAGCCTCTCTTCATATGAGTATCCTTCCATCTCCTTTACCATTTTGGTGGCTCTTCTCTGTACTTTTTCTATTAACGCTATATCATTTTTAAGATACGGCGACCAGAATTGCACACAATAATCAAGGTGCGGTCGCACCATGGAATGATACAGAGGCATTATAATATCCTTTGTTTTATTTTCCATTCTTTTCCTTATGATACCTAGCATTCTATTTGCTCTCTTGGCCGCCGCTGCACACTGGGCCGAGGGTTTTAACATGTTATTCACGATGACGCCTAAATCTTTTTTCTGGGTGGTGGTTCCCAATGTGGAACCTTGCATCGTGTAACCATAGTTTGGGTTGTTCTTTACTAGGTGCATAACTTTGCACTTGTCCACATTAAATTTCATCTGCCATTTGGATGCCCAGTTTTCCAATTTATCAAGATCCTCTTGCAATTTTCCACAATCCTCTTGGGTTTTAACAAGTTTAAATAGTTTTGTGTCATCTGCAAATTTGATAACCTCATTCGTTATTCCCTTTTCCAGGTCATTTATGAATATGTTAAAAAGCAGTGGACCCAGCCCAGATCCCTGGGGTACTCCACTATTCATCTTTTTCCATTGAGAAAATTGGCCATTTAGCCCTACCCTCTGCTTTCTATCTTGTAACCAGTTCCTGATCCACAATAGTATATCACCTCCTATCCCATGACTTTTTAGTTTTGCCGAAAGTCTCTGATGAGGGACCTTGTTAAAGGCTTTCTGAACGTCCAGATACACTATATCAACTGACTCACCTTTGTTTACCTGTTTATTCACACCTTAAAAAAAACACAACAGATTAGTAAGACAAGATCTTCCTTGTCTAAAGCCATGTTGGCTGTCTCCCATTAAGCCATGACTATCTACATACTGAGTAATTTTTTTCTTTATGATGGTTTCTACCATTTTTCCCGGTACTAACGTCAGGCTCACCGGTCTGTAGTTTCCCAGATCACCCCTGGAACCCTTTTTAAAAATTTGCGTTACATTGGCGATCCTCCAATCTTCAGGTATTACAGATGATTTTAATGATAGTTCACAGATTACTAATAGCAGGTCTGCAATCTCATATCTCAGTTCTTTCAACACCCTTGGATGTATACCTTCACTAGCTAGATTTTGATCTGCCATTTATGACTAGGACTGTCCAACTAACTCATAAATATGCCTCAGGAATACTTCAGGAGCTACTTTTTCTTCAATCAGTTAAATTTTCCTACCTTGTTATTTTGGAAGGTAAATGTGGCCAGTCACTAGGGGCCAGTTTTAAAAGCAAAGATTTAACCAGCTAACTACTCCTGAAGTTAGCTAGGTAATCTTTTAAAAATGGACTCCTGGGTTTGATATATTGAGACATAGCAATAAAAATAATGGCAAAATTACAACTTACCTGCTAATTTTCTTTCCTCCAGTCCCTCTAGTTTGGTTCACGTGGGTTTATGCGTTCCCACTAGCAGATGGAGAATAAGAACCCCAGATCTGATGATGATTTACATCAGAAGAGACTTGAAGACCTAAATGTGTACACTCTGGGGGGAGGAGGGCCAGGGGAGATATGATTCAGACCTTTAAATACTTCAAGAGTATAAATGAACAAACAAACCTCTTCCAAAGATGGGGCAGCTATAAAACTAGAGGGCATAACATGAAGCTGCAAGGGGGTAAACTGCAAGGCAATGTCAGGAAATACTTTTTCGCTGAAAGGTCTTTATCTGCGGTCATATACTATATGTTACTATATAAGATGTCCTGTGCAGCCACCTCATACCAGTATTTCTGTATCTACTACTACTTATCATATGTATAGCACTACAAGATGTACACAGCACTGTACATATACAAGAGACAGATCCTGCTCATCAGAGCTTCCAGTCTAATCAAGATAGCCCACACAACAACTGGGGACTAGGGTAAATCTAGGCGAATGGCAAAGATACAGATAAGTGATGAGTAGGAGAATAAGGGGTTCAAGATTCAAAAGCAGCCTCAAAGAAGTGGTTTTTTAGCCTAGATATGAATAGGAACAGAGATGAAGCTTGGCATATTAACTTGGTTTGTTCTACGCATGTGGAGCAGCAAGGTGGAATGAACAAAGTCTGGAGTTGTTAGCGGCACAGAAGGGCACAGATCAATGTGATCTTCCAGAAGAGCAGAATTGCTGAGGAGGTGTGTAGGGAGAGATAAGAGAGGAAAGGTAGTGAGGAGCCACCAAATGAATGCTCTTATAAGGTCAGTAGAAGTCTGAACTGAATGCGGGAATGGATAGGGAGCCAGTGAAGTGACTTGAGAAAAGTTAGACGCCACCAAAAACAGTTATTGGCAATAATCAATGTAATCAAATAGTACAAACCCAACTATATACACTTGCTCCAAAGAGAGTCTGGAAACCATGTGTATTGAAACCCACTGGCTCCAGATCCTCATTAATAAACAGTCATGAAGATACCACATCACACAGCATAGTCAGACAGTGCCTTTCTGAAGGATGGTAGCCAAAACGTCTTCCAGCTAGGCTTGAAACCTGTAACAGAACAGACTGGTTTTGACTACACTGGAGGGACTCAAGGAAAGAAAATTAGTAGGTAAGGTCTAATTTCACCTTCCTCATCATCTCTTCAAGTACAGTCCAGATGCGTGGGACTTACCAAAGTTGTGCCTAACTATGGGGGAACAGGAGAGCCCAGCCTGCAAAACTGTCAATCCAAACTATGAGTCTCCCTGTGTCTGAATATTGAGACAGAAATGCCAAGTGAAATAATGCAGGGAAGACCACATTGCTGTTTTACAGAATTCCAAAGGTGGCACTAAGTCATACTCTACCCATGATGATTCTTGAGCTCAGGTGGAATGGGCCCAAGCCCAACTGGTACCATCTGCACTTCGAGCAGGTAGGCCATTTTATTTTATTTATTTATTTATTTATTTTATTTTATTTAACACTTATTTATATACCGCATCTTCCAGCGATCAGTTGCGGTGTACAATTAACAACAATTAACAATGCAGAGCTTGTTTTACATAGAACAATTATAACATAGAACATCTTAACTTGTACAACAAAGGATTTAAAAGACTAAGCAGAATAAGCCATTGCAATGGCCTCCTTCAATCAATGGGCAATAGAAGCTTTAGAGGTCGCTTCACCCTTGTGCAATGCTCCAAAAAGCATGAACAGATGACTAAGATGAAAGGATGACACCACTTTAGGCAGAAACAAAGGCACTGGTCCTCCAACTTCTTTGAAATCAACAGAAAAGGTTCCCTACAGGATAATGCCTGAATCTCCAAGACCCTATACGCCCTGAACAGATGGGCACTAAGAATACCATCTTCAATATCAAGTCCTTCACAGAAGACTCCAAGATGGGCTCAAATGGAACCCTTGTCAGTGCTGCTAGAACCTAATTAAGATCCCAATGAAGGAACCATTGCAAGTGTCAGAGGATGGACATGCTTCAGCCCTTGCAAGAAACGAATGACAACAGGATTAGTCATCCGGGAAACCTCCTGGACTCTTCCCCTAAAACAGACTAATGCTGCCCATTTGCACCCACAGCGAATTAAGAGCGAGTCCTTTCTCCAGTCCTGCTTGCAAAAAAGGGAACAGGTTGGGCAGCAAAGACCCTAAGCGGCGCAAGCCCCTGTCCTCGCACCAATTCTCAAAAGATCTTCATACTCAAACATATACCAGAGAGGTAGAACATTTGTGTGATCTAAGCACCTGACCTGAGGAGAGTAGTCCTTCTTCCTAAACCTAGCCCTTTCAAGAACCAAGCCATAAGCAAGAACTGATGTGCCTATGGCAGTGCTGTTTAAACATTTATCCTGTATAACCCCATTTTAATAACTGAAAATTCACGTGACCCCAGATGATGATGAAATCAAAATAGCAGGTCTCCAGCCTCCTTCACTCTCACCACTCATCTAAAGCAGATGGTAGCAGCAACTGTAGTGGCAATAGTAGCAGAAGCAGTCAGCACAACACAGGATCTCTTATGTCAGTGTGCAGTATGTGCTTACAGATCCCAGTACTCAGCATGGGTTTCCAATCTAACAGGAAGCTTACCCAGGAGGGAGCAAGGACCAATGAATATTCACTGGCTCACAGGCCACATGCTGACTGGTGACTGCCACTACTTGGCATAGGTTGCAGTGAAAGTCCAGAGAGAAAAGGAGACATGGCCATGTTTCTGCGACCCCATTTACTGATGATGTGACCTCATTTGGAGACCCAACCCCCAAGTTTGGAACCACTGGCCTATGGCATGAGATTTGGACCTTGAGACAGGAGATTGGGCATTACCACAATGGAAATGGGGTCTCCACTGCCAGGCGCACTAGATTTGCATATGATGGCCTCTAAGGCCAGTCTGGTGTCACTATGATCACCAGATCTGGATGTGCCTCTACATTCTGCATCATGTGACCTTTGAGGGGCCATGGAGAAACACATAAATACCCCCTCCCAAGGCCCGAGACTGAAAAACCAGGCCACCTTGGCATTGACTATTGTCGCCATGAAATCCATTATCAGCAATCCACAAGCAACTGAAACACTGACTCTGCAAGCGACCATTCTCCTGAATCCAAGAGACTGTGACTGAGATAAATGGCTTGCCACATAAGACTCCAACAGCATCAGTAGGTAGGTCTCTGCCCACTTGAGCATCGGAGCCACCTCTTTGGCTACAGCAAGACTGCCAGTGGCCCCCCCCCGATGATTGATGAATGCTTCTAGATCGCATTGATCGACTAATTGCTCTCCTCTGGAGACCATTATCCCTGAGTCACTTGGGCCTGATAGTGCACGCCCCAATCACTCAAGCTGGCATCTGCTTAATCACCACTGAGTCTGGTATTTCCAGCAGCATTCTTGCCATCAGCTTGTAGACTAATCTTGGCTTCCCTCTACAACAGAAGCTTCTGCCACAGAAACTGTGCCTGCACCAACCAGCTGGATAATAATGCATGTGCACTCAGGCCCAAAGGACCAATGGAGTACAGTAACTGCATATAGTCCCTTGCTTGGGGGAACTTCATCTGCAACCATGTCTGTACTAGGTTCTTCAGTTTTTGCACTCTGTCCTGTCAGCAACACCTTGCCTGTTCTGGTGTTGAATAGAGTCTCACAGCTACTCCCCTTTGTGGTTGGGTACACTGGTAATCACTCAGCCCCTCTTACCTCAGCTGTGGCCTGCATTTAAGTCTGCTCTGGCAGCACTCTGGCTCTTCGGAGCCATCATGGTGCTGCTATCTGTGCCTTGCTATGTACTGTACTTCATGGCCTTAAAGGGTCTGCGTCTGTGAAACCCTGACTCCACTCTGAGCCTCCCCCCCAGAAGCTGGAAAAGAGGAACAGAGGAGATATCTGCAGAGCTCTATTTAGGAGCTTCTGCTATCAGAGTCAAAAGATGGGGAGGGATCTGGATTCACCGTATTCTGCACCCTTGAGCCCCTAGCCAGGCCCCTGTGAAGCTTAGAGCTGAACACAAAAATCAGTGTTCCGTTCATTCTATCTCTCTCGTCTCCCTTCTTTTCTTTTTTTTTAGTTTTATCCATCCAGTGTCCGACTGCAAAGAAGCCTATGTCATCTCCATCTGCTGGAGACAGAGAAATACTGGTGTAAGGAGGGCTGCACGGGATCCTTACAGGGTGACATCATCACACCAGTGGTTCTTAGTCTCCATTTGCTGATGAGGATACATAAACCCACACGTCTGGACTGGACTGGAGGGATGAGGAGGAATTTCATGTTAATGTTCACCATCAAAGTTTCAGAAATTCCACATCTTGGACTAGAAGGTCCATCTAAGTCTATAAGCTAATATGTTACTCTTCAGTCATTACTCTAGCTCAGTACTTTACAAGACTGGGGACCTCTGAAACAACATTTGTATTTATAAAGTGCAGATAGTAACTTTATAAATTGTTAAAAAAAATCTTTGCAATAAAATTACTTCATCTACCTTAAAATGTAGGTAGCGCCGATGTTTCCAAAAAATATGCACTGTCAAGCCAAAGGAAGGAATCAGGAAAGCCAAAATGAGGAAATACCCAACAGCAAAATTATCCTGAGTCTTGGCTGCACTTTCCTCAATAGTACGAATTCGGGAACAAGGAGAATGTGAATGAGGACAATCCGATCCACCACCCCAGAGAAAGATCAAAGAAGAAAACATAGCTAAACAAATAAGAAACTAATGTACTTAACATTACCAAAACTGGGTTTTGCAAACAACTGAAAGCATGACCTTTGCTTCGCTGTAAGTCTGTCCTGCACGATGGTCTGGGATGCTTTTACATTGTCTATTATGATGTAAAATGTATTGTGACATCACGCCTTAAACAAATGTAACAAGACATCAATTCAGGAAGATAACCGAGCAACTAGTTCTCAGAAAAATGTAGGGCTGTGCACTTCGCAGGAATATGGGGCAATTATGAAAACTACCCACATAAATTGTTTTTAGAGAGTTACATTAGTTCCCGGTTGCTTGGAGAATCAAATTTAAGGTAGTATTGTTGATTTTTAAATTGTATATCTATCCTTGTTCCATTTGAAACCATCTGCTTTATGAGGTCCTTGGAAAGGCTAAGTAGCAACACTTCTGTAGCTCCCGTAACAGATCTATTGGCCTAACTGAATTTAGCTCATGCCTTTTCTCAGAAGTCTAAGGCAAATTACATTCAAGTACGACGGGTATTTTTCCTATTCCCAGAGGGCTTACAATCTAATTTCCACCTAAGGCAATGGAAGGCTAAGCGACTTGCCCAAAATCACAAGCAGCACTGAGATTCAAACATGGCTTTCCTTCTTCTCAACCCATAGCTCTAACCATTATTAGGCTACTCTGTTATTCTTAATGCTATGTGGAGTGCTGTTCCTAGGAGCTCTGCCAGCAAATGGATAACTATGTTTTAGATAAAAGCGAAGAATTTTATTCAGAAATGTGATAACATTTGTTCCTGAGATTTACAATATTGTTTCATCAGGTTGCTTTTGCCCTTTTTGTTTCATTTCACTGTTATTTATGCATTGTTATAGATTTATGAAATAAATAAATAAATGCAGTGTCATAAATTCAGACCAGTTCTGAAAGGGAAAGAAAGTACAGCATCGTTTCCCTTCAAAAGCTAAGGGAATAAACGACATTTGCACCTGCTTTTTCTATGAATACGTTTTACTTTGAAAACAGTGTTCATACATTTGAAAAATAATTGTAGTCTGTGGGTGCTATTTTCTTCCCCTGAACTAAACATACGTACCTCAGGCTCCATCTACTTTTTGTTTGACTGCATGTACACATGTTGATCCAAGTGCCTACTTTAAGTTAGGTAAAGGCTGGGCAATTTTCAGACAGTCTATTTATCCATGTAAATTGTTATTTAATTTATTTTATTTTAAAATGTTTTTCTAACCCGCTCTGACCTGAAAAGGATAAAGTGGGATTATAAAACATTCAAAATATCCATTTTTGTAAAATAACAATAAAATCACAGCTGAGTCAAGATTTAAAATATAAGCAAGCCAATCAGAAGTTGACATCAAGAATGTTCCAGATAATATTTTTCAGAAAGGAATGTTTTTGAGAGATTGACAAATGACATATAATTTCTAGCTGTTCCAATTTCAACTGGAAGGTAATTCCACTTTAAAGGAGGCTTGGTAGTAAGCACATTTATCAAATACTTTCTTGAACTGAACATCTCTGGCTGTTGGAAAAGCTAGAATAAGGGATCACCCGAGCACAATGATTATGAAATAATATTAAATGATTCATTACCTCAGGGGTGAAAGCACCTACAATCTTATCGACTAGACATAACAGTTTAAAAAGAATCCTAACAGTGTAGTTCTGTCATATTTATGAATTTTAAAGATGTCTAGCAGTAATATTTATTATCCATGTGTCTTCTGAAAATTGCCCAGCCCATTAGGCAAAAAACAAGCTTTAGAGACAAATAATTTCCAAAACTGCTTATAAGGAGTTTAGTGCAGAGGCACAGTAGTTTTTATTGGTCCTGGAAAGGCTGGATTAGTTATATCTTATATTGGTGCAATACAAGAAATAAGCATCTGACGAAAGAACATTTGTTAGACCAATAAATGGCATCATAGCCTACAACGAACCCAGTTAAAAAACACAAATGATTGGGCGTGCATTGTCTTCCTAGCTTACAGCCTCAGATGTGCCGGCTGGAGCAATGGTCTGGTGAGCTTAGCATCCTATCCAGAACTATCCACCTTCTCTCCTCAACTCCCTCACTATCTGCTGTCTTCAGTCACATTTATGTAAATGATTATGAAAAAAAGCTTTCTGAATACAGAATCAGATTTGTTTCTGTTACTGTTGCATATATCTTTCTGTAACATTTTTATTGGCCTAATAAAAGATACAATAGCACTCCAATGTTTCCAATTAAAATGACAGAATTCCAGATCTATGGATTAGTATTAACTGTGCTCACATGAGCCCTGTTAAGCCCAACCCTCGAAAGAGCTCTTGGTTTTAAGACCTGCAGTCCACTGGTTATCTGATCTGACCAAGCACTTATTACCAAGGCTCCTGTAATTATTGGAGATCCTTTTCATTCTTTTTTGATTCTAATTCTCTGTAAACTGCTCTGGGTAACTTAAACAAAGGGCGGTATATCAAAAAACATTGCTTTCACAAAATTCAGAAGATCGCAAACAGAGGAGGAACATCGAAAAGAATACAGGATAAAGCTAAAAGAGACAAAGAGAGAAACGCGGAAGACATGATAGCTAAAGATGTGAAGCGTGAGAAAAACCTTTTCAGGTACATACGACAGAAGAGAAAGATCAGAGGTGGAACTGCAAGACTCAAAAATGCTGAGGACAGGTTCGTAGAAAGTGACATTGCAAAAGCGAAAATGCTAAACAAATATTTCTGTTCTGTATTCACTAAAGAAAATCCTGAAGAACATATGACTGATAAATATACATATGGGAATGGGGTAGATACCACACCATTCACAGAAAATGATGTTTTTGAACAGCTTGAAAAACTGAAAATAGACAAGCCCATGGGATCTGATGGGATAGATTCAGGATACTAAAAGAGCTCAGAGGTTCTGGCAGGGCCTTTAAAGGATATTTTTAATAGATCCTTGGAGACAGGAATGGTTCTGCAGGACCGGAGAAGGGCTGATGTGGTAGTTCTTCACAAAACTGGTAATAGGGAAGAGGTCACAAACTATAGACCAGTAAGCCTTACCTCAGTGGCAGAAAACATAATGGTCACGCTAGACCAACAGCTCAACATGAAAGCACAGATAAGCAAAATGGTCAAAGCCGTCTACCACAAAATTTGGACGCTCCGGCATTTGCGACAGCTGCTTGAGAGCCAGATGACTTTCGGACAGTCTACCAAGCCCTAGTAATCCCACACTTTGATTACGCTAACGCAATACTACACGGTCTCCCAAAGAACACTCTCAATCCTCTGCAGCTTGCAATGAATGCAGCAGCCAGAATTCTGCACGGAGCCTCCAGAAGAGAACACATAACCCCAATATTGAAACAGCTGCATTGGTTGCCAGTCCACTGCAGACTCTCCTTTAAAGTCCTACTGATGACCTTCAAAGCCATCAATAAGTGCTCCTCCACCTCCCTCATGGACCTCATCCAGCCCACCTCCCCCCCACAACAGAGATAGGAGATCAGCCGCCGCCAACAATCTGGTACTCCCGAAGGTGATTACGAAATGTTCACAACTAGAAATAGAGCCTTTGTGATATACGCCCCCACATGCTGGAATGCCCTTCCACCTACCATCCGTGCCATCACCGACCTCGCCCAGTTTAGGAAGGCATTGAAGCACTACCTTTTCCTCCAGCACTATACCGATGCAGATGTCATTTCACAGTCAGTCACACTCAGGGTCCAGGGTGCCATCCCCAGCACCCTCGCCCTCTAGATCTTGATACCCTCGACAGGTTGCATGTAACCATACTCTGACCTGTCAATTTGTATATAGTTGAACCAACCTGTAAATAGTTGTTAGTTGACCACGTAACCTGTAACAACAAGCTTGCCTATCCATAGTTACACCCTGTTGAATTCCTGTTCATTCTAAGTCCAGTATAGGCCTGCCTGCACTGCACAAATTTTGTTGTATGTAAACCGCACTGATTCTAAAAAGCACGGTATAAAAAAAGACAGTAAATAAAATAAATAAATACTTAGAGAGTATAAATAAACCTTTTTCAAAGAAGGGGAAGCTGTAGTACTAGAGGGTAGAAAATGAATCTGCAAGGAGGTAAACTTAAAAGCAATGTCAGGAAATATTTTTTCACTAAAAGGGATGCTTGGAATGTCCTCTCGATGGAGAGGTGGTGGGGGCAAATACAGTGACGGAATTCAAAATGGCATGGGACAGACAAAGTGGATCCCTTTATAGCAAGAGGATAACATTAAAATACACTTAACTGTTTTTTATACTTCAACAGATAGAGAGGGTGACCTTCAGGGAGTGGAGGGTACACCTACTCTAGCCATCCTACTGGGCAGACTAGATGGACTATATTGGTCTTTATCTGTAGTCATATACTAATGCAATAAGAGATGTAAATGCAATAAGAGATAAACTATAGTGATTCATGAACATTTCGGCTGGATGTCATCTCATTGTGGTAGAAAACAAACGAACCAGGTTGACCAGATCCCTTTCGTAACCATCTTAAACAAATCCTTACCATTCTATACTATTTGCTTTGTCCAAGGTGTTTGACATGGGAGTGAAACAAGGCAACAGGTGATTGTAGAAAAAATTGTTTAATTTCAGGACTGTTTCAAATTCTTCAGAAGTGAATAGATCTGACCTGAAGTTGGATTCCAAGTGTTTTGAACCAGCTTCTATTGTAACCGAGAGTGGCAGGGCAATATTGTTATGTACTATTTGGCAGATTTGCAACAAGGTTTATTTTGGTCTTCTGGTAGTTGGATAATGTCACATAACTTTGCATTTAGGCATGCTACCGAACATAGGTCAACTAAATTAAGCAGCTTTTCAACTGAATCTAGAATTAAGGTGTTCAAACTTCAGATACATAAACTTAGCCAGCTGGCTCTGGAAAGCACTGATAGCCTGCTAAGGCTGTTGAAAAAAAAATCTCAAGCCAGAAATCCACCTTACAAAAGTCAAGCTTAAAAAAGTGTTCCGAAGCCTCAATCCCTCATCCTCCCTTATGAATTCATAAGGAGCTGGACACCAAACATGCTAAATACGTAATGAGGACTCCTCCTGCCCAGGATTATCAGAAAAGGCAGGCAAGACTGGAAACTGCTTGGAATGCTAGGCTAAGCAGAGGCGGAGTGCCAAAGTGACATCACTCTTGTCAGTAATGGAAATTTGTTCCTGTATGCCTTTACCCTCAAAAGAACCAACCACTTAGAGCACCATTTAGCCCCAACCATGGCCCTGCTCTTGATGGCTCAAGTTTAGGGAGACTGCAGGGGTTCTCAACCCTGTTCTCGGGACCCACCTAGCCAGTCGAGTTTTCAGGATAACCACAATGAATATGCATGAAACATTTGCATATAATGGAGGCAGTGTATGCAAATCTCTCTCATACATATTCATTGTGGTTATCCTGAAAACCCGACTGGCTAGGTGGGTCCCGAGGACAGAGTCGAGAACCCCTGCAAGTGGGACCTGGGGCAAAGAGGGAGGTTACAGGATCAGGAGAGCGGTATTTTTTTTAAATCAGCAGATGGGGGGATGGGGACTAGGATTCCAAATCTTTATACATTTTGGAAAGAAGGGAAGGAGTTTGGGGATACAATATGGTTTTTATGGTTTTAGGCACTGCCCTTTACTAGGTGTATCAGAGCGGTTTACAGATATATAATTTTAAAATTCACTGTTGAGAAGGTAGGGAGAGGGATAGGGTAGGCTGGTGTGCACCAACCAGATTTAGGTCTGTCACTGTAGTGCCTAGCTTTGGCCAACCAACTTAAGCAGCTAGCACTGAAAATTTGTGCTAGTTACTTTAACTTTCTTCCACCAACTCCTGGCTTGCTGAAATTTAACCAGCCAAAATTTAACCATTTAAGGGGTAGTTTTATAAGATATTTAAATATGTAGAACAGATTGTACATGATGATGTAGGTGCTAATAACATTTCCCTGGCATACACATACATAAGAGTAGTTGTTAGGAAAACACAGCATTTACTTTTACATAATATGCACGTAGGCGTTTTTGGGGGTGGAGAATGAACAAACATACATTGATAGTTACTCCTCCCTTGAAACAAGTGTTACTTTGTATAGGAACTTTCAGGGAGGCATTTTTTAAAGACACATAGGCATACAGGTTGTCTTCATAAAACAAGCACAACGTATTTCACTGCCTAGACTCCCTGTTACAATATTGTCCTCTTAGTGAAACTTTGAAAGCTAAATTTGGTTGCTTAGCCTGGCAAATTTCCAAAGGCTTTCATCTAGCCAGTTAAATCCAGACATAATGGCAGATGCAGAAAGCTGGTGCTAGACTCGTGCTAGATCAATTTTTTTTAACATTCCTGACAACGCACACATTTTAACATGCGATGCAGGAAGGTTAGGGTGTGCAAATGCCCGTCGTGGTAATTGTGCATAAGCAAATGAGCCACCACAGCGTTAAATTGGGAGAGCAAGCCAAATACATGTGCACAAGATGTCTATGCTAGTTTGGTTTGCTCTCAAGGCACTACGTGGCTAATTTGCATATCAGCCCCGACAGTATTTTGATAGCATCTGCGACAATTGTGGCATTGAGAAAAGCCCCCAATGCATCAAAATACTGTCGGGGCCAGTGCCCGACAAAAGATAATCTTTGGTGGCCCAGCAGTCCCGATCCCCCCACCCAACAGTATTCTAATGGCATTAGTCCTAATACTGAACCATACCATCTGGTGGTCACTGGATGCGAGATGATCTCCCACTGTAACATCAGAAACACTTTCCCCATTGGTAAGTACTATGTCCAGTATGGCCCCATCATGTGTGGGTTCTGTTACCAGTTGCCTGAATAGTTCTCCCTGTAGGGGAACAAGTATCTCCTTACTTCTAGATGACACTGCAACAGGGATGTGCCAATCCACATCCAGCATATTGAAATCTCCTATCAGTAGCACTTCTCCTTTCATGGCAAGGAAATCTGACGATGCATGCTCTTGGCAGAACAGCTATGAAGGATCTAGACAAGATTCTCGTGCAGACACATACAGTTTTTCTGTATGCAAAGATTTAACTTGCCCAAGCCATGGGCAGTGAAGAAGAAAGACATGAAAAAATTAGATGCCTTAGAATTATGGTGCTGGCAATGAATATTGTGCATACCATGGACGGCTCAAAGAACAAATCAGTCGGTACTAGAGGAGATCAAACCTAAGCTTTCCTTAGAATCTCAAATTGCAAGGACTGAATGATCAAATGCGGGAGGGAGCCGCAAGACCAGCTTGCAGAATGGTGCAACCAATCCTGGTGTCCTCCACTGCCTGAACATCAAAACAATAATGTCTGGTAAAGGTATGCAATATAGCCAAAGTTGCTGCCCTGCAAATGTCCGCCGGTAGAACCAGGCCTGCCTCTGCCCAAGACGCAGCGTGCACATGGGTTGAGCGAGCCCAGAGCCCTACTGGTGGGGAGCCTACCGTGCCCCTCATAAGCCATGGCTATGGCCCACTTTACCCACCTGGCAACCGTGGCTTTAGAGGCCGCCTCCCCTATGTACGGACCTCCAAACAACACAAACAATCTGTCTAATTTCTGCAGTGACTCCGTACTCCTGAGATACTTTATTTATTTATTTATTTAGAGGTTTTTCTATACCGCGCTCTTTATTATCAGTGCGGTTTACAGATAACAATTTGACCCTAGGGCAGGAACAGAGCTGCCCTGAGTTTACATATAACAGGGAAGATAACATGGAGTTGAACTGGGAGAACTATGTACATTTAAGCAGTGAAAGATGAGGGTAGGTGGCTATTTACAATAATGCACATCTGTAAACTGGATTTAGCCCAATTGATTGTTTATAATGCCTTCGGGTATGTGTTCCCATATTTCTGTGAATGCATATTCTAGAGCTACTAGAGTTAATAGTATTACTGACGTGGCTTACTTACTTACTGACATGGCTTACTAGAGTTAATAGTATTACTGATGTGACTTCCGCAAAACCCTGTGCAGATCCAAGATATGCAACTGCTGATCCTCCACAGTCTCCTCTCATTCAGGAAAGGCTAGCAAGGAAACTGTCAGATTTAAGTGGAATCGCAACACCACCTTTGGAAGAAAAGAAGGAACTGGCTTCAAAACTACTTTTTCCCTGGATATGAGTAGGAAGGGCTCCTGGCAGGACAGTGTTTGGAGTTCTGAAACCTGTCTTGTGGAACAGAAGGCCACCAAAAGTACTGTCTTCAGGGTAAGATCCTTGAGGGATGCTCTCACGAGCGTCTCGAATGGCGCCTCTGTCAGTGCTGAAAGTACTAGATTAAGGTCCCAAGCTGGGGCCACTGTCCGTACAAGCAGCCAAACCTGCTTCACCGCCTTGAGGAACTGCACCACATCCAGATGGGAAGCTAGAGAGTGCCCCTGAACCTGGATTCTATAACAGGAAAGGACTGCTGTCTGGACCTTAATCGAATTGAGAGCCAAGTCCCTGTCCAGACCATGCTGCAAGAAGAGCAAGATCTCAGGGAGTGCACAGCTGAACGCCAGAAGACACCACTCTTGACACCAGCCTTCAAATATCTGCCAAACCTGTACGAAAGCCAGTTGGTGAAATGCTTCCTGGACTTTAACATGGTTGCTATGACCGCTGGGGCAAACCCCTGCCATCTCAACTATGCCCTTTCAAGAGCCATGCCGTAAGCAAGAACCGACTCACTTGAAGCAATGTAATGTGCAAGTTTTATGTTTCATGTGAACTGCACTGATGTTGAATAACGCGGTATATAAGAAAATGTAAATAAATAAATAAATAAGCATCAACACTGGGCCCTGGAAAAGAAGGTTGCTCCCGTCAGGAAGCCTCCAGGGGTGATCCACATACCAAGGCTACCATGGGCAATCTGGTGCGATGAAGACCACCTGCCCTTTGTGAGCCTCTATTCTCTGTATCGGGTGACCGATCAAAGGCCATGGGAGAAAGGTGTAAAGAAGTCCGACCACCAGTCATATCTGGGCAAGAGCATCGAGGCCTTCGGACATGTGCTCTCTGAACCTGCTGAAGAACTGGGACACCTTAGCATCATCGCACGTTGCCATGAGGTCCATGACTGGCTGTCCCCAATGCATAGTGATGTCATGGAAGACAGCCACATTCAATTCCCATTTGCCTGGATTCAACTTGTACCAGCTGAGGAAATCCGCCTGTATATTGTCCTTGTCCGCAATTGCACTGCTGAGAGAGCCGCCAGGTTCTCCTCTACCCAGGTTATGATGGACCTACTCTCCTCCAGTAGGATTGCACTTCCCATGCCTCCCTGCCGGTTGATGTACGCCTCTGAGGTCGCATTGTCTGAGCACATCCGCACCAACTGCCGCACAATCAATGGCTGGAAGTGCTGCAGGGTGAGAAACACAGCCCTCATTTTTAGGTGGTTGATGGACCACAAGCTTTGCTCTGAAGTCTCCTGACCTTGTGCCACCTGCTAAAGGCAATGTGCTCCCCAGCCCATGAGGCTGGCATCTGTCATCACCAGAATCCAGTGTGGGCACTCTAACAGCACTCCCGCTGCGAGGTGAGCTGTCTGCAACCACCACTGCAGGCTGTTCCTAGTTACCAACACACACTTCAACCTCTAAGTCAAGGGCTGAGTCTGCAGAGACCATGGGGACATCAGCGCAAGTGGGTCTGAGCCCAGAGCACAAGGTCCAGGGCCGCTGCCATGGAACACAGAAGTTGCAGGTAATACCATGCCGTATGTGCTGGGCTACTCAGGAAGTGCTGCACCTGCACCTGTATCTTGTGTATCCATTCCTCGGGAAGCGAACCCAGGCCTGCTCGAGTGTTGAAGCAGGCTCCTAGGTAGATACAGTGCTGAACTGGTTGTAGCTGGTTCTTGGCGATATTGACTACCCAGCCGAGTTTCTGCAAGACCTCCATTACCCACATTGTAGCAGCGGAGGACTCAGCCTCTGACTTTACTCTGATAAGCCAGTTGTCCAGGTACGGGTGCACCAAGTTTCCTTCGTTACTACCACCACCATGACTTTGGTGAAGGTGCGGGGGGGGGGGGGGCAAACCGAAAGGCAGTGCCTGGAACTGAAAATGCCCCATTGACACTGCAAAGCGGAGGTATCGCTGATGCTCGGCCTGAGTAGGTATGTGCAGATAGGCCTCCATAAGGTCCAGGGCAGTGAGGAACTCCCCCTGTTGCACTGCAAGAATAACTGACCACAGGGTCTCCATACGGAAATGCAGCGCTCGTAGTGCCCGATTCACATAGGATTCACAAACCCCTTTCCTTCTTTGGCACTACAATGTAGATGAAGTATCGACTGGACCAACACTGATCTGTGGTACAGGAATCACTGCCCCCAGCTGCAGCAACCTGCTGAGGGTGATTCAGACTGCTTCCCCTTTCTGTGGCACCTTGTAGGGCGACTGGACAAAGGCCTCGTGAAGGGGTCTGGTGAATTCAAGCACATACCCCTCCCAAATAATTTCTAAGACCCACTGGTTGATTGTGATGTCGACCCAGGCAGAATAAAACTGTTGCAACCGACCTCCAACTGCTACCTCCACCTAGGTTCACCTGGCTTCATTGGGGTTTTTTGCTTTGTCCTGGGTAGGCAGGATAATATCCCTGCACGGTTCCCCTGGGCCCCCAAAAGGACTGAAAAGGACTGTCCTCGCACTCCATAGTGCCCTCTCTGATAGGGCATGAAACGCATGCCTCGGAACCTTTGAAATTCTCTAGCCTGCCCCTTCTGGGGTGCCCCTGGCTTAAGCCCTTTGCGTCTATCCTCCGCTAAGCGACCCCCTTTAGAATCCCCCAAGACCTTCACAATTTTCTCAAGTGCCTCCCCAAAGAGTAGCTTACTCTTAAAGGGAAGCTTACTGAGTCTGGACTTAAAGGAGGCATCTGCAGACCAATTACGGAGCCAGAGGAACATCTGAGCTGTGATAACTGATATCATGGTATTAGAGGCCATGTGCACGAGGTCGTAGAATGTGTCTGTCAAGTAAGCTGCTGCTGACTCCAGTCTGTTGCTCACCATCACCATGGAGCCTTCTATGTCCTGAGGCGCAAGCCTCTGGTTCCAGCAATGGAAGCCCTGGAGACATAGGCCCCACAAATGGAGGCCTGCAGTGCTAACACACTGGAGTCATACACCTATTTGAGTAGCAACTCCAACCTCCTGTCCTGAAGGTCCTTGAGTGCCGCCCCTTCTTACACAGGGATGGAGGTCTTTTTGTTCACCGTCGAGACCAATGCATCCACCTAAGGCATTCGCAGGATGACCCTTTCCTCTGGCGGAATGGGGTACAATTGACCCAGTGCCCGCGCCCCCCCCTCAAGGTGGCCTCTGGGAACTCCCACTCTGACTCGATCATTTTTTTTAATGACCCTATGCACCTGGAAACACACCTACGCCCCCTTGAACCCTTGAAGTAAGAAGTCTTCCAGGGGCTCACCTGCTAGTGCCGGAGGAGCTACAATATTTAACACTGTCAATGATTGAGAGCAACTAGCTCCTCCTGATAGAAGACCCTGAACACATTAGGGTCATCACCTGGCAGAATCTCTCCTTCTTCAATCTCCTGCACTACCGGGTCCCCTCAGAGGTCTGAGGGCCCCTCCCCCAGGTCCTCTGATGCATGCGACCGAGGGGAATCCCAAGCCAGCCAGGCCTCAGACACCTCCCTTAGTCCGTTGTATCGAAGGGACTACCAAAATGGGGTCCTTGTCATGCAGTGGCTGCTCTTTAGTAGCTGCTTGTTGAAAACTGGATAACACCTAGCCTGGGAAAGATTCATTTTCAAACAATAGGCCCTGTGAAGTGATAAAATGAAGTCCAGTGAAAAAAAACAGCTCAGAACCCTGTGAAAAAAAACCTACCTCTGTCCAAGTTTCTGACGTTATCCTTGGGCTTCCCTCCCCCCCTTCTTTTTACTGCATTTAACTTTTGTCTCCGGGGAAATTGCCACCTGCAAGGAAATGGCCGCGCTTCCTGCAAAATCCTCCGCAGCCTCCCCTGCGAGCCCTTGAAGTGCTAACCTGGTACCTTCTAATTCCATCGGTGTGACCTGAAAACCTCTGTCCTGCCGAACACAAGCCTGCAAACACCTAAGGGAGACAAGCCGCGGCTGCTGGTACAGATTACGCAAACAGACAGCCGTTGCTACATGCACTGTCCCCCTCCCAAGTCTGCCGCTCTGGAGAGGGGAACTGGCAGGAGAAATTGCACGACGGAGAAAGCCCCAAAACCCAAAGCATGCTTCACCCACCAGCACACCCACTGTCAGCAAAGCCTAATACTGGTGCCTAAACAGAAAGTCTGCCTCGATCTGTCTGCTGTGATCCTAAACTCCACCAAGTCAGAGAACTAGCAGCAGCCATGCAATAGGGAACCCAGCCTCCTGTAGCTAATAGGGTCTAGGATACCCAGCTGAGTGGGGAAAGGGACCTGGGGCTCCTAGGTAGTTTGACCCCAGGCAGCTTCTGAACTCCAAAGGGCTCAAGGAAGGAAGGGAGGCCCTGCCACACTGTCTGCCCCAATCACCTACCCCAATGATAGGGAACCTCAGTCAAGCCTGCAGAATTCCAGAACTCTCTTTTTTTTAAACAAATAACTAACTTAGCAAGCCTAATCGTCCCTAAAGGTAGGCCACTGGGAGAGCTCTTCACACAGCTGCTGAGAACAGAGACTGGAGGCTGAGACTCAAGGGGGTGGGGGTCTTCTAGGATCTCAGAATCATGACATGTGCAGTTCTCAGCTACTGGAGGACGGTGACTACCCAAGTGTAACAGGACTGGCTTTGGTGGGGGGGGGGGGGCAGGAAGGATACTCCTATGAAGAAAGGGGATGGAAGGATACTCCTATGAAGAAAGGCTAAAAAGGTTAGGGCTCTTTAACCTGGAAAAGAGACGGTTGAGGGGAGATATGATAGAAGTTGTAAATAGTTGACTGTAATTAGTTTTACAAGATGTTGTTGTTTAAAAAGTTGATTGTAAATAATTCAAAATCGTTCCATGTAAAACCTTGTTCAGTTCCTGTTATCTGTAAACCGCCTTTGATCTCTGGAAGAGGCGGTATATAAGAAAAGCTTAAATAAATAAATAAATAAGTCTATAAATTAATGAACGGAGTGGAACGGGTAAACGTAGATCGATTGTTTACGTTATCAGAATATAGAAAGATTAGGGGACATGTAATGAAGCTACAGGGTAAACTATTTAAGACTAATAAAAGAAACTATTTTTTCACTCAACGTGTAATCAAACTCTGGAATTTGTTACCGGAGGATGTAGTAAAGGCTGTTAGTGTAGCTGGGTTTAAAAAAGGTTTGGACAAGTTCCTGGAGGAAAGGTCCATAAGCCATTATTAAGAAGGGACCCAGGATATCAATGCTTGACCCAGTACAAGCATTGCGGAACCTGTATCTTTTGGGGAAACTGCTAAGTACGTATGACCTAGATTGGCTACTGTTGGAAACAGGATACTGGGCTTGATGGACCTTGGTCTGACCCACTATGGCATATCTTATGTTCTTATGTTATGTTCTAATTAGGAATGCTAATTTTTGTGTGGTGTGGAGGAGTAGCCTAGTGGTTAGAGCAACTACCTAGTACCCAGAAGATGAAGGGTTCGATTCCCACTGGCACTCCTTGTGACCTTAGGCAAGTCACTTTACCCTCCATTGCCTCGGAAGAAAAGGCTGGCAATCTACTTCCGGTGATACATTGCCAAGAAAACCCAGAGATAGCTGGGTCGCTATGAGTCAACACTGACTTGATGGCACAAAAATAAAAACATTTTTTTTCAAAAAAGGTCTCGGAATGATCTGGAAAACTACAGACCGGTGAGCCTGACACCAGTACCGAGCAAAATGGCAGAAAGCATTATAAAGATTAAAATTACTGAACATGTAGATAGACATGATTTAATGGGAGAAAGCCAATATGGATTTAGCCAAGCAAAGTCTTGTCTGACTAATCTGTTATATTTTTTTGAAATTGTGAATAAACAGGTAGATAAAGATGAACCGGTTGATATAGTGTATCTGGATTTTTCAGAAAGCCTTTGACAAAGTCCCTCATGGGAGACTCTTGGTGAAATTAAAAAGTCATGGGACAGAAGGCAGTGTACTATTGTGGATCAGGAACTGGTTAAAAGATATAAAGCAGACAGTAGGGCTAAATGGCCAATTTTTTCAATGGAGAAAGGTGAATAGTGGAGTACCCCAGGAATCTGTGCTGGGCCCACTGCTTTTTAACATATTCATAAATGACCTGGAAATGGGAACAACAAGTGAGGTGAACAAATTTGCAGATGACACAAAATTATTCAAAGTTGTTAAAACACAAGAGGACTTTGATAAATTGGAAGATTGGACATCCAAATGGCAGATGAAATTTAATGTCGACAAATGCACTTAGGGAAGAACAACCCAAAACTACAGTCATACAATGCAAGGTTTCATATTAGGAACCATATTTCTGGAAAAGGATTTAGACAACATCATGGATAATATATTGAAACCCTCGGCCCAGTGTGCAGCGGCGGCCAAGAAAGCAAATAGAATACTAAGAATCATATGGAGAGGAATGGAGATTAAAATAAAGGATATTATAATGCTTCTGTATTGTTCCATGGTGCGACCCCACCTTGAATACTGTGTGCAATTCTGGTTGCCATATCTTAAAAAGGATATATCAGAATTAGAAAAGATACAGAGAAGAGCCACCAAAACTGTAAAAGGAATGGAAGGATACCCCTATGAGGAAAGGCTTAAAAGGTTTGGGCTCTTCAATTTGGAAAAAAGACGGTTGAGGGGAGATATGATAGAGGTCTACAAAATAATGAATGGAGTGGAATGGGTAAACATAGATAGGTTGTTTACTCCTGCAAAATGTAGAAAAATTAGGGGACACGCAACAAAGCTACAGTGTAGTTCATGTAAGACTAACAGGAGAAAATTTTTTTTCACTCAACATGTAATCAAACTCTGGAATTCGTTATTGGAGGACGTAGTAAAAGCTGTAATATAACCAGATTTAAAAAACATTTGGACAAGGTCCTGGAGGAGAAGTCCATAAACCATTATTAAAGTGGACTAGGAAAATCCACTGCTTACCCCTGGAATAAGCAGCATGGAATCTGTTTACCTTTTGGTAACCCGATAGGTATTATGATCTGGATTGGCCACTGCTGAAACAGGATACTGGGCTTGATGGACCTTGGTTTGACCCAGTGTGGCATTTCTTTTTTTTTTTTTAATTTTATTTTTACAAAAATTTTACAATATATCAAGAAGTTACAATAAAGGAATTCAAATCAAGACTTCTTCCACACTAGCCCACCACAAAGGAGTAGAGGAGTCATCCTAAATATAAGCCAAAAGTGATAGGAAAAGTTAAGGCATTTGCAGAGCACAGGAATAATCACTTATGAGAGAACTGGAGAGCCTCCCACCGAGGACTCCAAGCGTCTAGCATTAATGAAAGCAATAAGTTGGGACGGTTCGTAAAACACATAAGAAATTGATTTTAACTTTACTAAACATTTACATGGATGTTTGAGAAAAAACAAACCTCCCAACTGTAAGATACCAGGGCGTAACAAAAGAAATTCTTTTTTACGCTTCTGTGTAGTCCTAGCCAAATCAGGATAAATCCTAACTATTAATCCTCTAAAGGGTATATTCCTTTTCCTAAAAAAAAAGCTTCAACAGCCACTCTCTATCAGATAGGAGAGCGAAGGTTACCAATAACGTAGAAGGAACAGGATCTTCACATTCAGAACTCTCCAACAACTCAGAGACATTTAAGATATTAACTTGTTTCTGAGAATTTCCCATCATAACATTCCCAGTATCAGTCTCAGCCAATGTTGTCTTGGCCATAGGTAGATAATAGACTCTAACCAAAGGTGGAATCAGATCAGCTATATGAGCACCATAAGGGTTTCTTTGGGTGGAGTCTCATACTGGAGTATCTCCAACTCCTCGGTGCATGGGTCCTCCTCCAACTCGGTCTGCATCGCGAGGGCCCTGGCCATATCCCTGGCAAAGTCATGGAAGACCATGTCCTCGGGAGGAGAATGGCGTCAAGGCACCGGGGGAGACAGGTCCGAGGAAATGTCTCAGTGCTCCTGGTGTCCGGGGATGCCTCATCATCTGTCTCCCATTCGGAGTCGAGCGGTGACGAAGAAACCGAGGCCCTGCGACTCCTTGCATCAAGGCCAGTGTTGAAGAATTGTCAGCCTGCGGAGGACTTGGGATCTGAGTCACGGACACTGGCCAGTGAGGACTGGATACCCGATGACCAGGACTGGGACCTTGACCAGTGCTGGGACCTTGACCAGTGCTGAGGGCTGTCTTGAGGCCGTGGGGCACTCGATGCTTGGCTCAACAACCAGGGGACTCCCTCACAGTAGAGTGCCCGGTCGTCGGGGCAGATGAGGTGGAGGAACCAGCCATCATCGCCTGCTGCAGGGCCAAAATAGCAGTGATGTTCTGCTCCAGGGCTGCCATCCTGGTTTCCAAGTCAGGAAGCTCAGCAGCTTTCGGCACAGGCACCGAGGATTTTAGGGCCGATGCTGACACTCTTGGCAGTGCGTCCTCGACGAGGACTACGGCCTTGAGGAACCTTGCATGGTCTCCACCAGCCAAGGAATCCTTAAGGACCTTACTGGGCGCTTCTGAGCCATCTTGAGTCCTCCATGGGGTTTTACCGGGTTTCTCCAGTGCAGCCTCGGCGGACTTCAACTTCTTTTTCTTCTCCGGCTCCCAAGTCTTCTTGGAGGCCCCACAGCCATGGGACTCAGAGGACGCCTGGCATCTCAAGATGTGCTGGGCTTGGAACTATGTGCCAGGGAGGTGGGAGCCAAGTCAGCTTTGAGAAACAAACTTTTTCCTGTTGGTTTTGGCCAACATGGCCTGCCTGGCACGGGTCGCAGGAGGTACTATCATGGTCTGGACCCAGGCAGCAGTCATGGGTGTCAGTAATGGATATGGTTTGACTGCAGTGGTCACACTTTTTGAACCCACTGGAAGACATAGTAGGAGACACCTGGAGGGGGATTGATGACCTCCAGGCGAAAAACGGCACAAATGCCAGTCGAAGGAGATCTCGATAGAAAAAACACAAAAAGGAACCGCAAACAATGCAATGAAGAACTGGAAAACTAAGTTTTAAGAATAGTTTAGTCAAGGATTTTTCTGGGGAAATAGAACCTATGTCCGTTAGGCCCTGCAGGAAAAAAAAAAAAGAGACTGAGCAAGATGACACCTTGGGTGGGAAGGGGACCATGCATGCATGGTGGCATCTCCCAAAGGCTTCCTTTGAAAACTGGGGTGATACTTCCGCACGGGCTCTGTCAGCGCCAACATTACCCATATGTGAGGACTGACTTCTTGCTTGTTCCTGGAGAAGATGATACTATAATCATAAAAAATGAAAAAATAAATACTTGACAAAATAAAAACCTGGAACACCTCTTAACCATATAATAATAAAAATCATTATTGATTGTCTATTTTAAAATGGGGAGTACTAGAGATCACTAAAAACAATCGTAGTGGGCAAAGAACAAGATTAAAATAAAATTAGTACATGATAAAGAAAACACCACTAGATGGTGGTAAAACCATATAAGATAAAGAAATTAACGGGGCATACTAGGGACCATTAAAAACAAATTGTAGTGGGCAACGAGGAACAAGATTAAATTAAATTAAAATCAGTACATGCTAAAAAAGGTTTTGTCAGTATATGATAAAAATGCCACTGAATTATACTAAAGCCAATAAGATAAGAAAAAAAATTGAAGTAATAAATAAATAATTTATGTGACCAATTAAAAATACAAAAAGCCTCTCCACAAACACTGAACACCCAGCTATATAAACTATAAAATAAATTAAAATAATTTAAAAAATAAAGTAGTATTTTAACCCCTTTCACTTCCCTCCCCCCACCACCTTCCTTTCCCTCTTCCTCCTTCTCCCTCTTATATATAGGGGTCGATATACTACTTGGGAAGGAGTTTTTCAGGGTCCTTGATGTGTCAAGGATGAGTGAAGGCTTGAGTAATATTTACCAGATGCCTATAACTCTGACCTCATGAGGTGCTGAGACCCTTTTCTTCTTCTCTTCTAAATTATCATCATTTTTGGAATGAATATAAGAAGCTAAGAAGATTCTAAGTCTGCAAATTTGAAGTGAGTTTTGTTTCTGTTAAAAGTTCAGGATGGCATATGTTTTTATGGTTTTGTGAAAGACCTTTATGTTTTAATTAGTTTTCATCTTTTTGTTTCATAATTTATTAATTGCTGTATATTTTTTAATTAAATCTTAGTTTATCTTATTTTTATTTATGTTCTTATAGTGCCTTTTAACCCCTGAGGAAGGCAGTGCCGAAACACGGCTGTGTCAGGTTAGGCTCCTTGTACCCCAGAATTGAGAGAAACATTGAATAAAGGAATTCAATTAGAAATACCATGTTTTGGATTGCTTTGTTCTTCAAGTCACATGGTAGTCGTGGACTGTTGTTGCCCAGCACATTTAAGACTAGTTAAGAGTAAATATTTTTTCACTCAACATATAATCAAACTCTGGAATTTCTGAAAGGAGGATGAAGTAAAATTTGTTAGCATAGCTAGGTTTAGAGGTTTGGACAAGTTCCTGGAGGAAAGGTCCATAAATCATTAAAGAGGACCAAGGAAATCCACTGATTACCCCTGGGATAAGCAACATGGAATCTGTGTACCTTTTTGGGAACCTGACAAGGACTTGCAACCCGGATTGGTCGCTGTTGGAAACATACTGGGCTTGATTGACCCTTGGTCAGACCCAGTATGGCCTATCTTATGTTCTTAAAACGATTCCGCTGCAACTGGTCCACCACGCGGCAAACTACCCCACCCACTAAAAATATCTCTATCGCAACTGCCCCAACTCTCTAAAACTCCCCCTATATAATGGCCCACCTCCGTTAACTCTCCACTGTAACAACCTCACCATACCGCAAATTATCCCCACCTTCAAAACTACCCCCAATTGTCACCAACCCTCAAAACTACATCCTCCATAAATGCCCCACCTCCCTCAGCTACCCCACCATAGACAGAAGAGATACACAGTACAGGGATAACATGCTACAGGATATACTCATACACACACACGTACATACACACAAAAAGGGATTACAAATAATTCCTTAGCTGTGATGTATTGCAGTTTACAATATGTATATAATTTCATTTTCTTTGTTATTTCTATGGTGAAAACTACTGATTGAACTGTACTGCCTTTGAATTGGTTGCTATGTCTCTTGTCAGCTAGAATTTGTTTCAAACAAAATCCCTCATGAACAAGTGTAAAAAAATTATGTTTTGTCGGACTATATCATCAAATGGTCATTCAATACAGGGCTGACCTATCTCAAATAACCCATCCAATTTTTGATGTAATGTGTCATGAGGCTGGTGCTAATAAAGATGCAGAGTTGAAAAGAAACCCTGTTTCTCACAGAGCTCTAGATGTACAATTACCTCAAAGCACAGCTAGAGGGGGCAGGAGTGATCCTACAGAGGCTAATGAGGGTAGGAGAGCTAACCAGTTGCACCTGAAAGTAAGCTTACCCAGGAGATTCAAAGGAAAAATCCCTTTATAAAAACGGAAGCTTAATGCCAAAGGGGGAAGAACAGCGAGAGAAGCTGGAGCTGGAAGAGAAGGAACAGAAAGCACGGCTGAAGAAGGAAGGAGAGTCCTGAAGGAAGGAATCCTTCCTGAGCAAGCCCAAAAGGACAGAATTCACAGAGGTAGAGTTCAGAGGGGCTATGCTACGAGAGCCACTGTTCAGAGGGAGTCTGCTAAGGAAAGCAGTCAGGCTGGAGGGTGTGCCACTCCCTGCTTAAGCAACGTTCCTGAGTCCACTATACAGAGAGCCAGGCTTGGGGGAAAGCCTGCAGTCATTGGAGTATGCTGAAAAAGCTTTACCAGGTACCAGAAAGAAAGGAGTTTCTAGCAAAGCTACTTTTTCACTGAAGCATAGGGCTGGTGAATCCTCGCCAGGTTTTCCTAAGCTTTCAGGAAGTCCAGCACTCTCCAGAAGCTACCGACAGAAAACCTGTTGTCAGAGAGACATTCTTGAGAGAGAAGGCTCCAGAGCTTCAAGCTACAGAAACTCAAGGTATGGTGGCTTTATTCCTGTTAGAGAAAGCTTAACTCCTAAAAGCACTGCTAAAATTGAACCACAGTTTGTAAGAAGAGGAAAGAAACCAGAGCGGTTTAAAGAAATACCAAAAGACTTTAGAGCACAGTCTTATTGGAGCTGAGATACCAGAGACAGTCCATGTAAACTTGTAACATCCAGGGACAGCGTTTGCTCTGAGGGGGAAACTAGTGAAGCAGAATCTATGGAGATAGAAGGTGCAGATACTATTCCCATTCCTCAGGAAGAGGTTATGGATTGCAGTTTGTGTATGGCTACTAGCCTGGAATCCATAGCGACATTGTAAATAAGAAGCCGCCTTGTTTAGTTGTTTTACCCTGGAATGAATTGAATTCCTCCATTTATCCTTTGCACCTAATTGTGAAGATATCAACAGTTGGTTTGCCTGTTTATTACTGGGACCTTGATAAAAGGACATTCTTTGATTTCCATTGTCTTATTGAACCCTTGCACGGAGGGGAAATAAAAGCCTTGTTTCCCTACACTCGTGGCTTAATTATTGTGTGCTCACAAGGAGCTAAAATCCATAAGACCAATCTGCACTTGGCCTTACATACCCCACGCTCCTTGAAAAATGTGATGTGCAGCCGCCCCTTACCGCCATTGGCCACCAGGGGACGCTGTCATGACAAATGTTAAGATTGATTGGGGTCAACTATCCACTTCAGTTTATTGAAAAGTGGTGGAACGAAACAACCTTTTGAGATATCATAGTCATCATCCAAAAGGTCTCAAGAAGGGTTTACCAGTAAGTCAATTTTTGCGCATCCGACACATACGTATGTTCTTCTTTGGAAGATTTTTAAGTGCAAGCTGGTATTTTGTATGATTGTTTTTCACATTGGGGCTACCCTAAGTAGGTGATACAGTAAGCTTATAAGTGTGCCCGTTGGGTGCATCAGGGGAGTGGCTCTTGCTGCCTATTAATTTAGCTTCTAAAAAAGCCTATCGTCTGTATTCTGCCTTTTATGTATTGGACTTGGGAGGTTGTAACGTTAAGAAATTTTTGAATGTACTTTGTATTCATTCATATTTTTGTAATGACATTTTGTTTTCTTTTTCCTGGGGTCCCAATATTCGGGATCTGGTGGTACACAATATGTTGCCTCCTTTATCTCATTCTGATCATTCTTTGAGCCACTTTCTGTGTGGCCGATGTGAGTTTTGTACAGGCACAATGGAGGGACATCAATGACTTTATGCCCCCACTGGGATAATTTACACTCATCAATTTACCAGGAACTCTTTAAATACATTTGTGGGGTATCTGATTGTGTGCCCTTGCGGACTCTATTATGTGGGCAGGACCCTATGTTCTTTGAAAATTTGCTTATGAGAACATCGATCTACATGAAAAACCATGACGGTCTCAGCACTGATGGTGCAAACACCATATTGATTGTAACCATGTTTTTTTTTCCAGTTGAAGTGGTGTATGATAGATCATGAACCATTCTCCATTCGGGGTGGTGATCACAAATGTTGGCTGAATTATAAAGAACAATTTTGGATTTTCTGGTTAAGGACAGTTCAAACTACGAATCTCAATATGGAAGTGGATTGAATGTCTCTCCTTTAAGGATGGGATTGCAATTGTTTGGACTTTCACCTGTTGTGGTCTATAGGGACCATAGAACACATCACCAGATATAGTTATTTAATAGGTTTTTTTTATACCGCTTGATTATTTTAGTCAATGTGGTTTACAATGTAACTTAAACTTGGTAATGTACATTAAACAAGGACATTGATAACTTGGATTTTTTTCTGAGGCAATAGACGGTTAACTGATTTGCCCAAGGTCACAAGGAGTGCTAGTGGGACTCAAATCCTGGCCTCTTGGTTCCCAAGCCAATACTCTAACCATTAGGCTACTCCTCTATTCAACACTATATAACAGTATGATGCTGTCAGTGTTTTATGTTCCCTGTGATGTGGCTCAATGGAAAGCTTGGTGAAATGATTGCAGATGCCTCTCAGGATTACAGATAAGTGCCATTAGCCCTGAAGCAGAATGTTAACTACTGGTTAGCTTGAAACACAGACTGTGACAGTCATGTTTTTGGTTATGACAATATGCACAGGTTTGTTTTTTTTTAACAATTTTTCTAAAAAAATTAAAATAGACTTTTGGTATATGTCAGCCCTGTATTGGATGACCATTTGATGATATAGTCCAACAAAAAATATTTTTTTCACACTTAGCTGTGAGAGATTTTGTTTGGTTTTAGTGCGATTTGGACTCTAGATGATAGCTAGAATTTGTTGTCAGGGGCAGGGCTATAAAGGAACTGACAAGGTAGGAATATATCTGGGGTCCAAAGTTTAAGGGCGTGCTGCCAGACGTGCTAAGCATTTGGAAGGTTGGATCAGGATACTAAAAGGTAACTTTAGCCCATCCCAGGAACACAAGATGTTTGACGTTAAAATGATCAGGTATTGAGATCACGTGGTGTGGTGAGCTGGGGAAGACGTGAGTCACCTTAGCTCCGGGCCCCCCTCCACCTACCGTTATTTTATGGCCGTGAATAGTGGAGAAAATCACTGATTGCCAGTTTGCAGAGCTTGGTGACCGATTCCTACACCTTTATAGGAGAAAATCGTGAGATGGCAACGTCAGCGAAGGCCGGGAGACGAGAGAAAGACCGGACGGTGGGGCAATCGAAAATGGCGGAATCCCCGACGAAGGCGAGTCTGGCGACCTCCCCCACAATGACCAAGGAAATCACGGCCTCGGTTACAGCGGCACTCTCCATACAGTTTGCAGCCTTACACACTAAAATGGACGCACTGCAGGGTTCGCTGACTGCCCTAGGTACTAGAGTGCAGGAAGCAGAGGGCCGACTAGCACAGGCCAACTCTGAAGCGGGAAGTACTTCTACTACAGACCGAAGCCAAAGCCCATGCATCGAAACTCGACAACCTGGAGAATAGATCCAGATGTAATAATCTGCGTCTGCTGGGCATAGCCAAATCTATTCTTGACAAGGACCTCCGATCCTATGTGGAAGCTTTGGCCGCCTCACTGCTGGAAGGGGAAGAGGGGAATGCCCACATAGTGGTGGACAGGGCCCATAGAGTGGGGCCGAAACCGCAAGCATCGAACGTACGACCCCGAGTAGTGCTGGCCCGCTTTTTGTATTTCACACAGAAGGAAGCCATTCTGAAAGTAGCGCGGCAAAAAGGCACTGTGGAGCGTGGGAATATGAGGATCCGCATAACACCGGACTATTCCGCCGCGCTCAGCCAGCGGCGCAAAGCGTATGCCCCGATATGCCAACGACTGGTCGAGGCTAATGTGAGGTTCCATGTCCAGTACCCGGCTAGGCTCCATGTGCTCCACCAGGGAACCCACCGAGTGTTTGATGTCACTCCGGAGGCCAGCTTATATGTGGAGCAAATGCTGACTACTTTGCCGGTAAATAACTGCGAACAGGCGCCATAGAGGCGCTGCAGGGGTGCGTGCTACGGGACTATTTGGAAGGTGCAGAGAGACACGGCCCTCTGTCGGGCGCGACAACGCACTGTCCTACGAACTTGGATGTCCCTTCGGAGCTGCTGACCTGCGGAGGAGCTGGAGACTACCACACTGGGGATGAGTGGATTACTGGGGGCGGGTGGCGGCCCCGGACCCTCGGCCTCCTACCCCCCCCCAGGTGACTATGTTGTTCCCCTGTAGTGGACAAGCGGTCGTGCCAATATCCCCGGCCCGGCCTGGTGCCCTGTCTGGGAGGCTCTGGGGGGGTGGTTGATGGGTGCTACCCCCGGAGCTAGCGACCGTGGGATCTGTCTTTATGTAGCCGCAGGAACTCCTGTACCCAGGGGCGGCTTCGCGATTACCCCGGGTGCTCCCCCAGGGCCTGTAAACAATGTTCAGCTGTTACCAAGCCCCACTGGGACTGACCTAGCTGTGGGAGGGACGGCGACATAGAGCTGGGACAATATTATGCCCTAGGTTGTTTGTTTACTTCTATTATACTGTTCTAATATGGTGATTAGCGTATTGTATATATGTGGGGGTGGGGGGGGGAGGGTGGTGGGCCTCAACGGCATAAAGCTGGCAGGGAGTCGGGTGGTCGGATTTCCAGAGAGGGGGGCGTGATCCCCCCCTAGAGGGCCCCGGATGACTGTTGTTTAGGGGGGGAGGGGTGGGAGACGGGATAGAGAAGCGCTAATTGGGGAATAACACTCCCCTGTGAAGGACGGTGGGCGCGTGTGGCTGGGTGTGGATGTGTGTGTGCGTGTGTGTGTGTGCGTGTGGGTGTGCGTGCCTCTCCGGCTGGAAGCATGTGCCCTAAATATAGCGTGTGGAGGACAGGCGGGGTTGACGGCAGCCACACTGTTTTGTAAACTAGGGGCGTGTTGTGGAGGTGCCGGTCAGGAAGGCTATGGCCTTGTAAGTGTGCACGGTGGCCGTTTGTATTGCAGGTGGATGGGCAGCTAAGTGGGAACATTTAACTCGGAGCGCTCCCGCGCAGCCCATAGTGCCTGGATTCCATGTAATGGCACCGCTGCAGTCTGGCGCATGTAGCACATAAGAACGGGAGAACATTAGGGGGGGATGGGACAGGGGTCGTGGGTGCAGGGGCTCCACGCCTTTGGACAGACAGAGGGTGGGAGGGGGTCCTGTACACATCTTAGTGATCATTATGGGAGTAAGGAGGCATTTGGGGATGCTGCTTAGGATAGGGGGGGGAGGGGGGGAGAGGGGTAGGGAATAGGAATAGGGGGGGCAGGGGGTGGGGGGGGGGTGGGGTGGTGAGGGGAGGGGTGGGGACGCAGCCCTGGACATTACTAAAGGTAGAAGGCAAGGCATCCCTTAGAGGAAGGAAGGGAGGATCTCAGGCTGGGGAGATCTCTCCCGGTTATGGTGTTAATGACGGTTTACTTGATTTCCACTCCCAGCTGACGTGAGGATCCTATCTTGGAATGTCTGTGGTATAGGCAACCCTATCAAGCGATATAAGGTGCTACAGGCCTTAGCGAGGCAGCGCTGCGACATAGCTATGTTACAAGAAACTCACCAGAGTACAGAGGAGCATGCTAAACTTAAACGGGATTGGGTGGGACAAGAATGGGGGGCCCCGGCGCAGGGTAGGAAGGGTGGAGTGGTCATTTTGATACACAAGAGACTCCGGTTTACCAAGGAGGAGATCTACGTAGATTCCGAAGGGCGATATATTTTGCTCTACGGGACTCTGGAAGGGAAACCCGTAATTTTGGGTAACCTTTACAGCCCTAATGTGTTGGATCGGGCTCTCTATGCCCGGCTGGGTTCACGGGTGGAGCAGCTGCCAGATGCCCCATTGATTCTAGCCGGCGACTTTAACGGCGTCCTAGATCCTGCATTGGACCTCTCGGGGTATGGGGATGGGCGGTCACGCAGGTGGGGCACTCAGGCCCTACAACAATTGCGGCGGCGGCTCCAATTGACGGATCCTTGGCGACTTTTACACCCGGGGGAGCGAGATATTACCCACCAATCCCGAGCGCACGGTACGAGTGCCCGTATTGATTATGTGTTATTATCAGAAAGACTCTTTACTTATGTACAGGATGCGCAGATCGGTCCCTTTGAAATCTCCGATCATGCTATGATATGGGTGGATCTAGAGTGGAGCGATGCTGCTCCGTCGCCTCGTATCTGGCGATTTCCGGTTGAGATCTACCGGGATGCGGACTTTCCTCTGTTTCTTAGGCAGAAATGGCAAGACTTTGCCACGTACAATGAACAACATCGTAATAACCCGGAGCTATTTTGGGAAACGGCTAAAGTGGTTCTACGGGGCGAGATAATAGGATACCTGGCCTGTAAGCGAAAATTGATAGCAAAACAGATTATCCGTCTTGAAGCACAGGTCTGCCAGGCTCGGCGCCGGCAGGCGAGTACCCCCTCAGCGGCAAATAGGAAGGCATTGTGGGAAGCCCAATCTGTCCTTAATGAGCTGCTCCACCAGCGTGCCAAGAAGTCCTTTATGTATTATAAGTATCAACTTTACCACTTTGGGGACAAATCGGGAAAATTACTGGCTCGATGTCTACGGGGTAGAGGGGGGGCCAGAACTGTGGTGGCCCTACGGGATGCGCAGGGTAGCCTCCAGTCAGGGAATCGGGAAATCGCCCAGATTTTCCGCCAGTTTTACCAGAAGCTATATTCGCGGGGGGCTGACCCAGGTACGGCCATGGAAGAGTATTTGCAGGAACTACAGTTGCCCCAACTTGATGAAGAACAGCGAGCGGGTTTAGAGGTGCCGATTATGGCGGAGGAAGTTTCCTTGGTAGTTCAACGGGCGAGTTGCTGTCGGGCCCCGGGACCAGATGGGTTCGGGGCCGAATTTTATAAACTGCTTGGGGAAATGGTATCGCCCGTGCTGCTGGAGGTCTACCATCAGCGGTTGACAACTGGGATGTTTACGTGGGGGGGGGGAACCATGCGCATATTATTCTATTCCCTAAACCTGGTAAAGATAGTACGTATGCGGAGTCTTACCGACCTATCTCCCTTCTTAATTTTGACTTGAAGATCCTAGCTAAAATCCTAGCATTGCGACTTGCCGGGGTGCTGGGAGACCTAGTACATGAATCCCAGGTGGGCTTTGTGAAGGGCCGGTATGCGGTGCGGAACCTGCGGAGGATCTTGGCGTCCTTGGAATGGGTCCATCGACATGGCATACCCTCGCTTTTGGTTAGTTTTGATGCCGAGAAAGCCTTTGACCGGGTTGGTTGGTCGTATTTGAAGTCTCTTTTACCGAAATACGGACTGGGGGAGTCTTTCTGTGGGATGGTGGACCTGCTGTATGCTCGGCCCACGGCGAGTGTTTGTTGTAATGGGGTCCTGTCGGAGGCCTTTGATTTGGAAAGAGGCACCCGGCAGGGATGTCCGCTCTCCCCCCTACTTTTTGTTTTATCTTTAGACCCCCTGGTCCGGATGATTGAAACATCTGCTGCGATTGCCGGAGTACGGGTGGGACCCCATGGGTTTAAAATAGCGGCTTTTGCCGATGACATGTTGGTCCATGTCTCGGCCCCGCGTATCTCCCTTATGCGGCTACTGGAGGAGTTTTCTCGTTTTGGGAGCTTCGCGGGCCTCCGTATCAATATGGGCAAGTCTGAGGCCTTAGATGTGGGGGGTACGCTCCGTGTGGCCTGGGGAGACTCTTTCCCCCTTCGGTGGGCAGAGGACTCCTTCACTTATCTGGGTATTTCTTTGACTGCAAATCCCAAGCAATTATATCGGGCGAACCTGACTCGGATTGTTTCTAAAACTCGAGCACAGTTGCAGGCGTGGGCCCCTCTCCCCTTATCATTGTTAGGCAGAGCGGCGGCCCTGAACATGGTAATTTTCCCGCGTATTTTATATTGGTTGCAAACACTCCCAGTGTGGCCGAGGAAATGTGACTTGCAAGAAATTGAGGGCCTGTTCCGGGGTTTTCTGTGGAAAGGGGCACGGGCTCGTATCCCCCTCTGTCGCCTGCAGAGGAGGTGGAGGGATGGGGGAATCGGCATCCATGATTTACGGTTTTTACGCCCTGGCCTGTCAGGCAAGGCATCTTAGAGATTGGCTGGGAGAGACAGACAACCATACCCCACGGGCGCTAGAGGAGGCCTTGGTTGCCCCACAGGCCTTACTGGCGGCCCTGCATTTGCCGGGTTCCGATCTACCAGGATGGGTAACCCAGAGTGTGCTGATACGGCCGGCTCGATGCGCATGGCAGCAACTAAATAAATGGTGGGGGGCGCCTCCAGAGGTTTCTAGTTGGTTACCGTTACAGGGGAATGTACACTTTACTCCGGGAACCGATGCGCCTACGTTTCGGCTCTGGGAACAGAGGGGGATTCGGCATCTAGGACATGTTATTGATTGCGAGGGGAGGTGTAAATCCTTTCGGGTCCTTTGTGGAGAATACGAACTAAGCATCCGGCATGCGTTTGCATATGCCCAAGTCTCCCATTATGTTGCATCGCTCCCACAGACTGGGCTGGTGGTTGCGCGGGCGGCGCAGATCCTTGAGTTTTTCGATATTGGGACAGGCCCAGGGCCGTCTATAGCCGGATTGAAGCGACGTATTGAGAGGTGGACGCCTCCGTTAGATTATACTGGGGCGGAGAGAGCGTGGGCCAATGTGCTGGGGGTAACAGTGGTCCCTGGTACTATTCACGAGGCCTTGAGACATGTCGGGGAGTTAGTAGATGGGGCCCGTTGGAGAGAGATACAGATCAAATGTCTTTTGCGAGCCCATTTTTCCCCGCGACGGGCACTTCGCTGCCATATTACACTAGATGGGAGTTGTCCGAAATGTGGCGCTGTACTAGCCGATTTGGGTCATATGTGGTGGGGTTGCGTGAAAGTTCGCAGATATTGGATGCGGATTCGGGATTATATGTGTGGCGTGCTATGCCAGCAGGTCTGCTGGACGGGGTCTGTTGTGGTGTTAGATCAACTTGGGCCACTCCACCCGAAGGGTAGATGGGAGCGCCTTTTACTCAGGAAAGCCTGTTTGGTGGGGAAGGGTCCTTTGTTACGCAGCTGGAGGGAACCTACTCCCCCCTCCTTCTGGGAATGGCGTAACAGTTTTCACCAGCTGATGCTGTTCGAGAAGCGGGGGGCGAGAGGCAGGGTTAGACGCTGGACATCCTTCCTGCTGACCTGGGAACCCTATATCCAGACCTTGCGGCCTACTACGCGCAATGAAGTACTCCAAGCGCATCATTAGCTTTGAATAGGGCCAATTCACCATGTGGGAAGTGGAGGATATTGAGGTGCAGGGATTCGATGAGGAGCGGGCAGGGCTGCATGGGGGGGGGAGGTGGGGTAGGGGGGGTGGGGGGGGGTGTCCTTATTGGGGAAAAATGTAAGTTATGATGCTGGACTGTTGCATTCTGGCTGTCTTCCTGGGTGGTGGATCAGATACAACCCTGCCCGGGTAACCAAGTATGTTCTGTGTTCTAGGTTTACGTTGTATTGTGCCGATTATTACTTGTTTGATGGCTGCCTTGTTTCAATAAAAATGATTTTCAAAAAAAAAAAGATCAGGTATTTTGAAACAAGAAGGAGCCGGAAAAAGATTCTGGCTAACATATTATAAGTGATAAAATTCTACTGTCTGACACCTTTTGATCATCCATCCATCTCTCCTTCCCCCTCTCTGCCTTTTCTCCTTTGGAATATCATTGGAATGCTTTTATGATTCAAATTTTCTAGTTTTTGCCATCATTCGCTCACTTTGTCCTGACCTGAGCAAAGGGGTTTAAGTTCCCGAAAGCTAGTAAAAAAATAAATATATATATATATACACACATATATACATACATATATATATACACAATAGTCTAATAAAAGGCATCTTACATTTTTTAAAATTTATTGACCTTTACTTCTATACATTTGAGCAGATTAATACAGCTACCCAAATATTAGTCAGTCAATCTGTTGAGATGACTAAAACAATTACTCTCAGACGGTACATTCATCATTCTTTTTCCTGTTAGCCTCTGTCCTCTGCTCACATTTTTAAACTGTTCTTTTGCTTTATTCTATTACACAAGAAACTCATTTCCTATTGCAGTATCGTTTATTTTTTTCTCATTTGTACATCCTTGAGAAATAAAAGGTAATTGAATACAGCAATACAGATCAAACAGAATCAGTTGATCATTTATTTGCAAAATAAATCAGTATTTAGCATAAAAGAGCAAAATAGAAAATGATTTTGCTTACTAGCAACCATCTACTACATGCACAGAACTGGAGGACTTTCTAGAGATGGCGTTGAGTAATTCAAGCAGAGCTGCTGGAAAAACACCTGGGGGACTTCCGATAATCTATAGCAGAGGAACGTCTCATCCCACTTGACCTAAGGGGAGTATGACAATATCGTATGAGTATGCAAGAGACCTTAAAGTGCACACATATTAAACTGAATCTGTTCAAAGATAAATTTAAATGATTAAGAATACATTCTTGTTTGCATAGGGAAAACGTTCTAGAATGTTCTCTTTAGATCTGACTTCAAGACGAAACTGGATAGAGGTTGGCCTAGTGACCTATGGCAGCCATGTTGAGACGTTTTGATTCCTGGATCAGGTCTTCCTTTCCCCAGGCTGGCTGGGAATGCTGCAGATGCAGTATTCACAGCCACTGGAGCGAGGGCGTTCTAGTCATCACATAATGCCTACAATGCAGTGTTCCAAGGAAAACCTTAGTGCAAGGACCGGGCTAAAACCTGTATTGGGAGGAGGATATAAAATAGAAGAAAAAACCAGGAAGGTCAATATTCAGCCACAGTCAGCATATCATTTGAAACATCTAAATTAGATGGTTTCAAATAATACATAAATTCAGCAGAGCTATTTGTTTAGACAGCACTGCAGAATTCATATATATATGAAATTTTGAAAATCCAAATTTAGACAATTTGAGTTATCCTACCATTTGTGCAGTCCACCTAAATGGAGAAAATTTTACCTGGTAATTTTCTTTCCTTCAATCCTGCTAGACCAGTCCAGACAAATGGGTTATGTTGGAGGCAGACCAGAGCAACTTTCAGTCATCACTAGGAATATATGCTTGTGCAGTACTTAAAGAAGCCAGTATGACACTTCCCAAGCAATAAACTGAAAAACTCAGAAGACCTCATAATGCACAACTTTAATAATCAACAGTTCAACTTTGCAATAAATAACATAAGCCAGTATTTAGCTCTCTTACCAGAATTAACTCTCTGTCAGGTGATCCAAAGACAGCAGGCTTTCCAAACTGTAATTGGAGTCTTCCAAGGCAGGTCCTGGACTGGTCTAGCAGGATTCAAGGAAAGCAAATTATCAGATCAAATTTCTTCTTGTTATCATCCTACTAGACCAGTCCAGACAAGTGAAATATACCCAAGCAGTTCATCTCAGGATGGGAGGAAGATGATGCTCTAGATAGGACTGCCCTGCCAAAGGCGCCATCTGTTCCAGCTCCCACATGCAATCTATAATACATCACAAAAGTGCTCAGAGATGACCAGGTAGCTGCCTTGCAGATGTCCTCTGGAGGCATCAAGGCAGACTCCACCCAGGAGGAGGCTTGTGCCCGAGTCAGCTTTGATGCCTTCCAGCACTCAATTATCAGCCGGAAGGTACACTGGCTTCATGTACTCCTTAATCCAGCAAGCAAGACGACTTGGCTGGTGCCAGTCCTATCCCTAGGCCACCAAAGAAGAGAAAAAAAGATGATCCGACTGGCGGAAAATATTGGTAATTTTCAGGTAACTGATCAACACCCTCTGTACGTCCACTAGACATAACGAGGGGTCCTTCTGAAGATCCTCCTACAAGCAGGACGGCAGAATGATAGTGTGGTAAAGGTGAAAGGAGGACAGAACCTTTGGGAGAAAGGATGGCACAGTCCACAAGGAGACACAGGCTGCCAAAATGACCAAGGAAGGCTTCCTGCAGGACCAGGACACTATGGCCACTAGAAGCACCCCCCCCCCCCCAGAAGGTCAAATCTTGAGAGAGGCTTTGTGAATAGGCTTAAATGGGCGTCATCTTCAGCACCAGAAAGAGGCTCTGCTGAAGAACAATTGGATATACTGGCAGATCTGTTTCACTCCCTTGAGGAAGAGACTTCGGGGTGTGCTGCCAAGGACATCCCTTGGAAACAATCCCTATAGCATGCCAGGGCCACTACTTGAACCTTGAGAGTTCAAGGCTAAGCCCTGGTCCAGGCCAGACTGTAAGAAGGACAACACAGATACCGTCTACCTTCCTGATCTCCAAGAGCAAGAGGACCACCATCTCTCAAAAACTCTCCGGATGCTAACCTAAGCCAAGAATGTAGAAATCCTTTGGGCCTTTAGCAGTGTCCACTACAGAGTAGCCTTTCTTAGAAAGCCTTCACCTCTCAAGGGCCAGATCGTAAGTGAGAAGGGAACAGGATTCTTTATCATTGCCTGAGGCAACAAAAGTGAGGGCCCCACCAACGGAGTCCAGAAATACATGGACCATGGCCTGTGAGGCCACTATAATCACCAGGCCTGCAGAGACCCGAATTTTGCTCATCATGGGCCATGGAGGAAAGACATACAGCAACCCCTCCTGGGATCATGCCTGAAGCAGGTCCCATCTTTGCACTATGAGGTCTCATGCATAAGGGCTTGGTTTCCTCTTATCTAGATCCACAGAGTCCTGACTCTCGAAGTCGGCCTGAACCATGTTGATGCTTGCGATGTATACTGAAGACAGGGCAATCAGATGCTCCTCTGCCCAACAACTTTGCCGGACAGCACGCTCTACTATATGCAGAACTGCCACAGAGTCCTGAAAGAGCATATGGAAGATCTGTCTGGGAAATAGGTGGATCACTGTGAACCCAGCTCTTTACCACAAGACTCAACTAATTCATGTCAGACTTACTTTCTGGTGAAATTAATTTTTTTTTAGTCCATCAACCAACTCCCATAGGGGACAAAGCTGGGTCCTCGGAGGGAATGGATGAGCACAAGTGTGAAGTGGGGTCTTGACCTCCTGACTGCCCATGATGGAGGCAGTTGAAGGCCCGAAGTCCCCATAAGGGGGTCCTGGACCTTGGACCCTCGCAAAGGGGGTTGCCAAGCAGCAGAAAAAACTGAAAATAGCCTGTGAGCTGCTTCAGCAGCTGCTATTCAAACCCAGCAGAAAGGAAGCCCTAGGGCCCTGAGGGGGACTGCTGGGCAGAGACTGAAGCCTCCTTACCTCTATTCCCCTACACCCAGCTGATCCCAAGAGGGGGTCATGACAATGCTGCAAAAATTGGGCTCTGGACATCCCCACCACAGAGGGGGCATCAGGAGCCTGCCATGGAGCTGACCCAGCAGGAGCCACAAGAGGCACAAAGGCGGGCCTCTAGCATGGTAGCTAGGCTCAAAGTGACAAAAAGAAAAAAAAAACACTGCAAAAAGAAAGGCTAAGAAAAAAAATCACAGGCCAAGAAAAGAACCACTGAGAAAAACAGCAGAGACTGCGGAAAAAGGACCACTCTAAAAATGGTTCAGGCCATGAAAAAGATCATCATCATGGCAAAAAAGACCTGAAAAGAGAATCCCAACACCCAACTACCTACATAGGCTAGGGGTGGTCCTGCTCTAAAAAGGCCCAACTTTTTTTTTTAATTTTAAGCTGCTTAATACAGCAACACAGAGAGCCAAACACAGCCCAATAGGAAATAATGGACAAAAATCATTAGAATTTTTTAAAGAAAAAACAGCTTAGCAAGGAGCAAGAGGGAAAAGGGGCCTTGATCCAAATTAACATGCCCTTCAGGGTCTCTGTGGGGTCCGCCTGCTCCTCTCAGACCAACCAAGTGCTAGGAACCTGTGGGCAACAGCCCTGGACACAGGGCAGCTGCTGGCTTAAGGAGACAAAGGCAAACTCGAGCAATCATAGGTCTCAGTCACACAGACCACAGCACCTATTGGTACTGCTACACCAGTCCAAATATCTTTCCACCTACTGGAGGCAGACAATACTGGCTTCTCTTAGTGCTACACCACTATATACAGCAGACATGTCCAACTTTGAACAGGTCGTGATCTACTTTTTCCAGCCAAAAGTGCCAGTGATCTACCACCATGAAAATTAAATTTTAACCCAATAAAGTTGGAGGATTTCCCCCCCCCCCCATTTTTAATGAACCTTCTGTCATATACTTGGATGTGATCAGCTGTTAAGCAAATTAAGCAAAAACAAAACAGAAAGACGAAGATCCAGTAAGAACTGTGAGGGGAAATGGAAAGTACATTTTTTCTTAAAGTTTTATTGAGTAATAACTTTCTTTAACTGTCTTAATAACTTTCTTTAACTTTTATTGAGTAATTTGTGTAAAATTTAGGTCAAGTATTGATCCAGGCTGATCTTGCACAATCTTTAATATTTCGCTCTTGCTCATTAGTGAGACGTCTGAGCCTGCATTTCATCCATCAGCTTTTTGAAGTTGGGTGAATACTGCATGATGGCCAGTCTCAGAGAATCCTGGAGATGTTCATCTGTCATGTTGGAACGTTGAGTACTCTGTCATTTTCAGATGGGAGAACACAGATTCACACAAATAAGTTGAACCGAAACAGGAGTGTACAGCTTCACTGCATTTTCTCAAGTTGGGAAATTTGTCTCTAGGCACTAGCTTCCAAAACGATTCTTGCTCAGCACAGGTCTTGAGAAAAATGTCATTTTTAAGGGTTAATATTTTGTTTTCAAGAGATGGCTTTTTCAATGAGTTATTTTTACTGATAGCAGCTGCAGTTTCTTTAATGTCCACATCTACTTTTAATGGCTATGACAAGTACTCTACAACTGTTCCAATTTCTTGGAAGTCACAGAATCTATTTTCGAATTCCTGGATAACAGAACAGATTTCTGTCACATACTTCTCGTTCTGAAAAACAAAATTTGGATATTGTCCCAGATGGTCCTGCGTATTTGGAAAATGATCAAAAGTGTTGTTTGCAAGGTCAGTCATCATTAGCTCAAATTTGTTCTTGTAAGATGAAACTGTACTTATCATCTCACCAATGCATTTGTTTTTACCTTGTAGTTCAAGGTTCATATCACTTAATTTGCCTGTAAAGTTAGCGAGAAATGCCAGATCACATAACCACTCCTCATCTTCCAACTCTGCTTGGTCACCTCCCCTCTCCTTCAAAAAACTTATTTCATTCAGCAAATCACAAAATCTTTGCAGAAATTTGTGCCTACTTAGCCACCTTACATCTGTGTGCAAAATGATTTCCACTGCCCCTTCATCAAGAGTAAGATTGAAAAGCCGTCTTTGAAGTGATCTTCCATGAACTGAATTTGCAATTTTGAAATTGATGTCCATGACAGTCTTTGTATTGAGTCTTTTGCTTGCCAAAACTTGCTGGTGAATGATGCAGTGGTAAGAAAGGAAATCTGGGAAGTCGTCATGCTGTCTACAGAGGGCTATGAAACCGTTAACCTCACCTGTCATTGCTCTTGCTCCATCAGTAGTGATGGAAACAAGTCTATGCAATGGAAGATTACACTTTGTCACAAAAGAATGGAAAGAACATTAATTTGTACAATGCATGATGACTCATACATTGTACTTACATAGAACAGGTACAGTAACTTGGGTTTTAAACAGGGTAGCTATGTCTGTAGATTCATCCAGTTGGAGTGAGAAAGCAACACAATTTGAAACATCCTCCAACAATTGTTCAGTTGTGTCCCCACACATCTTTTCTATTAGCTGCACGACGGTGTTTCTTGACAATTGTACATCTTGAATAGCAGCTATGATCTCTTTCTTATTTTTAAATCCTTCAAAAAGATTGTCAGCTGCTTCAAGAAAACAATCTTTTACAAATTCCCCTTCGGTGAAAGGTTTGCATTTCTTTGCGATCAGGTTGCTGACCTTAAGGATGCTATGGTTGCATTGACCGAATGTGACCTTGGCTTCGCCATCAACTGTTGCTGAGTAGCCAATTTCGATTTAAGTTCTTTGAGCTTCAGTTTACGAATTTCACTTTTGGGTGGAAAATCAGCATCAAACGTATTGCTATGCAGAGCCTTATAATGATGTTCCAGATTACCCTTTTTGGGCAAGGATACTGGGGCGTTACAAATTAGACAACACTACTTGTCTTTCACCATGACGAAGAAATAGTCCATTTCCCATTCATCATGAAAGTGGTAGGTTTTGCTCTTCTTTGGAACACTCATCTTCGTTATACTGGGGTGGCTGGATGTAAGAAGGCCAAATCTGCTAAGTTAGTATAAACACTGGCTGAATTTGGTCCAAAACTGTCACTGTCCCAAAGTATTAAAGATCAACAGGAACTGAAGACCTCTGGATGATGTGCAATACAAGGACTGGAGATGCCAAAACCACACATGCAGTTCTAAAAGTAAAAATAAGAAATCATAATACTGGCACCAATAACACAGGTACACTAAAAAATTTTTTTTTTAAACTGCCTCTAATGTTTCGATTGATTTTTACGTTTTTTGGTGCGCTGAATCCAAATCTGGTAACCAATTTGCTCCATCACGTACAGATTTTTTGCTACATTGGGTTAGCAGTTTGAGGTGAACGTTTCAGATTGAATGCGATCGAGATAAAAGTTTCTTGGATGAATTCTTTATACTAATTGTTTAGTAGTTATTCAAATAAGAATAAAGAAAATTGTAACAAGGCAGCACATAAGAATAGAGTAATGTCAACAAAACACACTGTGATGGTAGCAAAATTGTCTGCACTTAAAACAGCCACATACATGTGCACAAACATTGAGCATATAAGAGCGAGGTTAGACACAAAGCAAAGCAAAGAAATGTGCAAAAAATGTTGTACAGGTATGTATGTAAGAATAGAAAACGCAAACCGCACCATTGCAATACATGAAGACAAACACCCGATGGTGTGAAAATAAAATTCTAATAAATGAGATCCGACACTGTGGTAAGAACTAGCAAATTTTTATTTCAAAGTTTAGTAAAAACACGATATTTGTCAACACAGTTTAGATTTTAAAGTCATTCTTGGGTCAATCAATCTCCTGGTGGGCCCGTTTCTTCTTCCCCCGAATGCTTCTCTTGGTGCGCTGCTTGGCGTATTTTTCATCTGTGGTTTCCCGCAGTAGCAACCAGCAGAAATCAGCCATCATAGTGGTGTTCCATCTTCCTTGGTACCTTCTCTCTGCGTCCTTGATGTCCTGGTGAAACCTTTCACCTTGTTCTTCACTGTACGCCCCCAAGTTTTCGGGAAAGTAGTTCACATTGGAGTGCAAGAAATGGACTTTCAGGCTCATGTTACAGCCTTGTTCTTTGAAGGCATTGAGCATCCTGGCAACAATATCCTTATAGTTCTCATCCCGCCTGTTCCCCAAGAATTTGAGAACAACATCCTTGAAGGAATCCCAGGCTTCTTTTTCCTTCTCAGACATCGTTTCAGCGAATGCTCCATCTGAAATGAGTTTCCTTATATCAGGGCCAACAAACACTCCTTCCTTTAGCTTTGCTTCAGAAAGTCGGGGGAACTTTGAGCAAAGGTACCGAAAGCACTCACCATCTTTTGGAAGGGACTTGATGAATTGCTTAATGAGACCCAACTTAATGTGGAGAGGTGGTAATAGAATTTTATCACGAGGTACCAAGCTCTCATGAAGAACATTTTTCTCACCGGGTCTCAAATACTCCCGAATTGGCCAGTCTTTTTTCCCCCAGTGTAGGTCGCGGGCCCAGCTATCCCACAAGCAAAGGAAGCAGGGATATTTGGTGAAACCGGATTGCTGCCCTAATAGCATGGATAGAATTTTAAAGTCTCCACAAATCATCCACTTATGCTCATCATAACGAATCTTCTGAAGAATCAGGGCCAAATTCTCGTATTTTTCTTGGAGAATAACAGAGTGAGCAATAGGAACTGAAGCGAATGTGTTGCCATTATGAAGAAGAACACCTTTTATGCTGTCTTTTGACGAATCAATGAACAGCCGCCATTCAGCAGGATCATACTTGAGTTTAAACTTTTCCATCACTCCGTATATATCGTTGCAAAATACCAAATCTTCCTCTTTGCTGAAATACTTCAAAAATTGTGTCTCGCGGTTGCGGTACCAATAAAAAGTTGTTCCTGGTGACAATAGATTTTTCTGTTTAAGCCGAGAACCTAGCAGTTGGGCAGCATCTTTTGGGAGTCCTAAATCCCGGACTAAATCATTCAATTCAGCTTGAGAGAAAAGTTCAGGTTTCGGATCTGGTTCAGTTTCAAACTCGGAAGTACTGGACTCATCGGGAAAAGCCATCTGATGAGTCTCATCATGATCAGAACCGTCCACACAAATATGATCCAAAGATTTTGGTGGTTCAGGCACAGGTACTTCGTTGCTATGAGGCATAGGCCTAATTGCTGAGGGAAGGTTGGGGTAACTTATTACGTTCTTATTTTTTAAGTTGTATCCCTTCACAATGCAAGAGCAAAAATAGCAGTCACTGCTGTGGTCTCTTTGTTCACGCCACATCATAGGTATTCCGAAACGAAATGCTTGTTTTTTACCTTTCATCCATAAGCGTAGATCTTCCTCACATGTCTTGCACACTTTGTGAGGAGCCCACGGTTTGTCTTGATCGCCTAACTTCAAACCGAAATAGGCGAAATATACTTTTTTAATAAATGCAGAAATGTTCCTCTGCCGCTTTTTCACGGTATATTCCCCACAAATAAAACAAAAACTGTCCGGAGAGTTGACGCAACCTCTGGCTCTGTGAGCCATCACAAATACACAGCACTGCAAACTACAACTGTAGTGAACCACTTCGGAAGAAAGCTGGATTACGACTGAGCAAACAAAAGGTAATAATGAACTTGCAAGAAACTGAAATTTGACAGGAACGTTCATGTCGCAACCACCGTGTTTGAGCGAGCGAACGAGGCGAACAGGAAAGAACATGCGCCAGCGCGAGTACTGGATTTAGCCCCCCGCCTCCCAATTGTCCTGTTAATGTATAAAATGAATACAAAACACTCTAAAATATCATGAGGGAGTGTTTCTAGTTAGTTAACCATTACAACCTCTATTTTGGGCCAAGAAAATAAACTGCAGTCGGCTAAAAAGAAATTATGTGAACATTCCTTATATGGGTAAGAAATCGAATTTTGCAAGAAAACGTAACGTGATGGAACATTTTGGCTATTTTTCCTGGATTCAGCACCCCAAAATCTATAGGAATCAGTTGCAAAACTGGAGGCAGTTTTTTGGTAGTGTACCTATGTAATCAAATACCGCCAAACAATCATCAAAAAAACCTCAAACACCTGTCCAGCAAACCAGATAAAATCAAATACCGCCAAACAAGTTCAAATACCACCACACGTGATTTAATAAATTCTGCACACAGTGTAGAATCAACGCAAAGGCTAGGAAAAATAAAATTGCAGAGGCAAGCAAATGTCACAGTGGCTTGAATCAATTCGAAGGCAAGGCATAGGCAAGTTAGAACAAAATTGGAAAAGCCCGCCAAAATCACCAAATTCTTGACACTTTTTTGTGTCTGCCTGAAAACGTTTAATTAAAGCGAACTATAAAGCGACCAAGGACCAGCACACATAGTAACATAGTAAATGACGGCAGATAAAGACACAACTAATAGAGTAAGTGTATTCAGGTAAAGCCCGGGCAAATGGATATCACCCGGTATATAACACACTTCTAAGGGGTGTTGGGGCGGGTGATTCTGAGAGGCAGGAGACCAGGTATGACACCGGGCCTGTGGCGTCTCATCGCAGGGCACGGGCGGCAGCCCCCTAGGGTACACACAAACTACTGGCACAAAAACAACAAGCGCCCCCAATACACCCGCAGGCAAGATTCCCGCAGGCAGGGAAAAGACAGGCAAAGGATCAGCAGCTGTGGCAAGTCCTCGGCAGATGACCTTCTGGCACGAGCTCTCTCCTAGTGACAGGGCGAGCTGCTGGAAAGATGGAGCCAAGTGGGGCTGGCGATCTACCTCTGACCCCTCCGCGATCTACAGGTAGATTGCGATCTACCTGTGGGCATGCCTGATATACAGTATACACCTAGAGACGACAATCACTGAAAGTTGCTCGAGTCTGCCTCCATCTACTGGCAAATGATCATAATCCACTCATCTGAATTGGTCTAGCAGGATGATAAAACAATTTAAGATGAATATTGTTGCTTAGATGTAAAAATTATAAATATATAAATGCTGCCTCGGAAAGCTTCAAATCCTACCCCCTATGTGTACAGAATTCTGGCCATAACACAATGGATGTGGCCAAAGTTTAAAAATGTAGTAATTAGCACTACTGCCACCTGAATAAATGCAAAATATTGGACAGAGAGAATTCAAAATAAAGACTCATAATGCCATACACCAAATGAGGCTGGTTCTGAGCAGCACAAAACTGCTGGGTCCCCCTTCTGTCCTTCCAAAAAGACTTATTTGATAGGATAGTTTTAGCTGCTAAGCTTAAGTGACTATGGAGGTATAAGCAGCAAATATATGACAAACATTCATAACAGATGTTCCACCGGGTGCTAGCTCCAAACAGGACCTGATATTGAAATCTTCCAAACATATAATATAAATGACACAAGGCACTCAAAACAATAAAAAGCAAGCTAAAATAGAAATGTATATACATTCACATTTTCAGTCTTACAGTTATATTGCCAATTCTGATGAAGATCAGGATGTAGGATTGAAATATCAAAGTTATATGTAAGTCTTTAGTCATTATGATACATTCTTTAGGAAAGTTTGGACTATCTGTCTTTATTTAAACCACACGGAGAAAGGAACAGCAGAATTAATAATCAAAAGTTGGTTTGCTTCCCAATACACAACATTATGGGCTCTGTCCATGTGCATCTTTGATTTAGTTCACCACTTCTCCTCCATCAAGGCGCCTTTGCTAGTGTCACACTCCGAGACTGGGGGTTACATTCAGGTGTGTCCTACAAAAGAAATTTCTTAACAGAAGGGTAATGGAAGCATGGTTCCACCTCCCAGTGGATATAGTGGGAGAAAAACAATAATGAAATTCAAGAGAGTTTGGAATAAGCACAGAAGATCTTTAGCTGTGGGGAAGTAAAGACAACACTAAAGACCAAATCAGCTCTGCAGAAAGGAAAAATGGGCAGATGAGATCTGTGCTTACTTCCTTTATCTGCCATAATAGTCTGTTTTTGTTGGAATGTGAATTGTAAAGCTAAGTCCATCCAGTGCAAGCAACTGCTAGCTTGATAAATACATTTCTGAAACCGTTGAATTTGATGGGAATGAATCTTAAAGACACCTCTTGGGACATAACACCTGCATCAAAGTAATCCATTGCCAACTTCCATCTCTGCACTTTTAGTCTTGCTGTGTTGTTTGCCTGGAACAGATTTCCTGAGCCAGTACATCACGTTCCTTCTCTGGCCATTTTGAGGATGTTTTTTCATATTTTACTACTGCTATATATTACTTGTCTTTCTAAAAGAGTGCTACCATGCATATGTAATGCTGGACAGACACACATGAGAGGGTCCCTTCTCTATAGAGCTTCTAACTGAGTAAATGGCAAGCAAGTATTTGTATTATACAGAAGTGGTCACGTCCCCTCTTTATGACTCCACTTCCAACTCCATGCGGAGGATCTGCTGCACCATATGCCTGGAACAGCCTTCCCAAGCTGGTGCATCATGTCTCCTTTTTAGTCACATTCAAGTCCTACCTAAAAATGTCCTTATGAGGCTGCATTCAACTTTTAAAATCTGGCTTTTCCAAATTTTAATCTTCTTCGTTTTAACTGTGCTCACTGTAATAAATAGTTTCCCGAAACTTATTTGTTTTGTCTATATGTTTGACTACATTACAAGCTCCATAGAGCAGGGATGATCTTTTGTGTGTATCTTTGTGACATCAGGGCTAATAAAGGTTTTTTTGTGTATATGTCAGTATACATGTGTAAAAAGCCTCTTACAAAATTACCTCACATGTAAAAGTATTTGTGGTGCAGTTAGGCACATCTTGTACATGACTTTAAAGTAGGCATGTTCAGTGCAGGAGCCTGGACAGAGTACAAGCAGTGTTGTCATGCTCTCAAGCAGGCATAAATGTCTGCAACTCCAATTTATCCTCTATTTCTGCTGGATTTATACTAGTATTTTATAAAGACACAAGCACCAATGTGGCTTTCACGCATCGGCAACCTGTTATGGAATGATCCTACATCTGATGGTGCCACAGAAATAAACAATAGTTGCAATGATAAGGGAAAATACTTTAGACATCTGACCCCAAACTGTTCTCCTGAGAGCATGCTGAAAAAAAGCTTAACACCAATAAATGTCTTTTTTTTCCAAATAAATCCTGTATTATGTACCTTTTCTGATGCTTTTTGTTCCAGAAGCTAAGCATAAGATTTTCTAAAAATTTCAACTTCATCTCATTGAAAATGAGTTTTTTGAACAGTTTGTCCTGGACTTTAATGCAGGAATGTAATTTTTTTGCATCATCATTTGTTAGGTGTGTTATAGCACAAGCAGAACCTTTGGGGCAGTGATACATCAGTGACTTATTTCCACTTATCTGCAATTGAAAAAGAAAAATAGTGGATTTATTAGAATTACTTTACTCAGCTCTTCCTTACATCAGGACATTATCCAAAATTGACCTTCTTTATTGAAAGAGAACCACAGAATGCACAATATTAATACCAAAAATGTTTGCACATAGGAAGGACAATTTTCAATGTAATTTACTGGGTAAATGGGCTTGGCAGCTGAAAATTCTCCACCATACTCCTTCACTCCAATCAAACCCCCCCCCCCCCCCACCATGTAGACATACCTCCACACTATATATATCCCCACAGTCTCCTCCCTTTTGATTGCCAGTTCTGTTGCTTTTGCCACCAGCTCCCCCTCTCCTTTAGTTGGTGAGGCTGAGATAATCATCTTGCCAACTCCACCTCTCTGGCCCATAGCGGCTCCCCCATTAGCACTTATTGTTTCTATTTGCCCACCTCCTGCGTGTTGCTCTACTCTCTGGCTTTGATGTCAGTGTCAAAGAAGGATGGATAAAGGTAAACCAGAAGAAACACTTTTTAAATGTATAAATGTACTAATAAAAATGTTAATATATGCACTTTCATGGAGAAGAACCAGAGTTCAAATCCATACTCAGGTCTTCTGTTCCTTGGGTTAGTTGAGGCTGGGAATTCTGGATTCATAGACATTGTGAGCAGGAGTAGAATGTCAGAGTAATAGCAAAATAGCATTGCCTAGTGGTTGGATTCAGAGTCCATGATTGTAGGATTCTGGAAGAAGCCCTGATGCATGTCTTCCAGCCAAGAACTGCTGCCAGAAAGACTGAACCAAAGGGGATATAAAATAGGGGAGAAATCCCTGTATAGTTTCAAATGAAGATGCGTGCTGCCAGATAGATACCAATTTTGGTTTTGAGGAAGCTGAAGGACAAAGGTGGTGGAGAAAATTACTGGGTCAAAAAATGTTATTGTATTCGAGCTGTCTGCCTCGCACAAATCCCTCCCACTGTGATTTTGAAAGCTCATGTACCGTCCCATCATCCTGGCATAATTCTCATGTTAGTCCAGCAGAAGATATAACAACCTGTGCAGAATCCAAAGAAGGTTTTTGTGCCTTACAGGAAAGCACAGTTACTTACCTGTAACAGGTGATCTCTGGGAACAGCAGGAATAAGTCTTCACATATGGGTACGTCGGTACCGATGGAGCCTGCGTGGGAACGCTCCCCAGCATCCAATAAGAAAGCCTTTGGGAGCATCCCACAGCGCCTGCGTGCTGCCTTCCCGCCTTTCCCAACTGCCTCTCCTCAGTTGAGTTTCAAAGCTGAGACAAAGAGAGAGAGAGAGAAGGGAAAGAAGAGATATATAGATACAACTCCTAGGGGAGGTGGGTGGGTTGTGAAGACTTATTCCTGCTGTTCCCAGAGATCACCTGTTACAGGTAAGTAACTGTGCTATCTCCAGGAACAAGCAGGAATGAGTCTTCACATATGGGGACTCCCAAGCTAAGCTGCCTGGAGTCCCAGCATGTCATAGATTGGAACACTGTTCTGTTTTCTCCTATCTTTGCTATCTCTTTGTCTATCTGTTTCTCCTACTCTGTCCTATCTTATTAATGGCGTTCTTTTCTTATTTTCCATAACATAAATGTAGGATTGTAAACCGCTCTGATGCTTCTTGGCCTGAGCGGTATATCAAATGTAATAAACATAAACATGCTATACCTAATAACACCAGGCATCCTAAGGATGGAGGGTAGGAGTTGAAAAGAGAAAAGTGCTGTGGAAAAACAGCTTAACCTAGCATAGGACTGCAGAGAAGGAGTCTATGTGTGGATGATAATTGTCATCAATGATATTGAAATGAAATATTGCAATATGGACCTCCCCTAACAGGGTTTCACAGAGTATGGAGGTTCATGGGATCTACTGGGGAACCCAGTAGAGGAACCTCGAAGAGGACCTCACTGTAAAGTGGAAGTAGAAAACCTGTAGGAAAAACAGTGGAGGTCAGAAACCTGAAAGGTAACAGGTAACCCCAGTAGAAGAACTGGGGTAGTACAAAAACGGTGAGCCTTCAGCGGAAGGCTTTATGACAAAAACCAAACTCTTTTGGCAGCAGTGGCTCACTCTTAGGAGCAAAAAGAGAAAGGCTAACCGATTTGGACAAACAGGCACAGTCCTTGTGGGGAGAAGGGTATGGGAATCCCTTATATCCCAAAAGAAAGGACAAACGCCTGAGGCGTTAGAGCCTGTGATTAGCTGAAGATCCGCAATGTCTCTCCTAACTGGGGTCAGCTAGGAGAGATACTGGAAGATGGAGAGCTTCAGAGGTACCTAAAACCCTAAGGTTATGGTATAAAAGTTGTTGACTACCACAGGAGTGGTTGTGTGTGTAGAATCCCAAACCTACTGGAGAGCAAGGAAAGCACAGTTATTTACCTGTAACAGGTGATCTCTGGGAACAGCAGGAATTAGTCCTCACTTATGGGTACGTCGGAACCGACGGAGCCTGCGCGGGAAAGCTCCCCAGCTTCCCAGAAAGGAAGCTTTTGGGGCCTCCCACTGCACATGCGCGCTGCCTTCCCGCCTTCCTGACCAGCTCTCCTCAGTTCGAGTTTATAGCTGAGACAATAGAGAGAGGAAAGGAAGATAGATAGAAGATACAACTCCTAGGGGAGGTGGGTGGGTTGTGAGGACTAATTCCTGCTGTTCCCAGAGATCACCTGTTACAGGTAAGTAACTGTGCTATCTCCAGGAACAAGCAGGAATAAGTCCTCACTTATGGGGACTCCCTAGCTAAGATGCCTGGGAGATCCCCTCCCAAGGGTTCACCATCTTCGTATGGATCTCAGGCATCCATCCAGGGAAGGTGGGCAGGAGTTGTTCAAGTATGGAACAGGTGTTTGAGGACAGCCTGACCAAACAAGGCATCCTGGCGGGAGTCCTTGTCCAAACAGTAAGGGGCTGTGAAGGTATGAACCGAGGCCCAGGTGGCTGCTCGACAGATCTGATCTATGGATACAGAGTGAAGATGAGCCATAGAAGTGGCCATGGCTCTCACATTGTGAGCTGTGACATGGCCTTCCAGAGAAATGTTTTTTACTCTGGTAAGCAAAGGAAATACACTGAGCTATCCAATTGGAAAGTGTACGTTTAGAGACTGGAAGTCCCAAATGAGAAGGATCAAAAGCCACGAAAAGCTGGGAAGACTTTCGATGTGGCTGAGTCCTGTTGAGGTAAAAGGCAAGAGCTCTTTTACAATCTAGAGTATGAAGGTTCCTCTCTGCACTGGATGCATGAGGAGCCGGAAAAAAGACAGGTAGATATACCTCTTGATTAAGATGAAAAGGCAAGACCACTTTGGGCATAAAGTGGGGATTCGTCCTAAGGACCACCTTATCATGATGAAACCTGGTATAAGGTGGATGAGCCACTAAGGCCTGTAGTTCACTGATGCGGCGAGCCGAAGTGACTGCAATAAGGAAAAGGACCTTCCAGGAAAGAAATTTCAAGGAGGTAGAAACCAACGGTTCAAAAGGTGGCTTCATAAGCTGACCTAGAACTAGGTTCAAATCCCATGCTACCGGAGGAGGCCGGATGGGAGGTTTAGTTAGAGTCAGGCCTCTCATGAACCTTGCAATAAGAGTATGAGAGGAGACAGGTTGTCCATTTATAGGTTTTAAAGATGCTGCAATAGCACTCAAATGGACTCGTACTGAATTCGTCTTAAGGCCTGCATTAGAAAGATGCAGGAGATAGTCTAATAGAGAATTCAAAGGAAGTGCTAGAGGGTCAAGACCCTGTTGAGCACACCAAATGGAAAAGCGTTTCCATTTGAAAGCATAGGAACGCCTCGTGGAGGGTTTCCTAGAGGCATGAAGGATATCTTTCACTGGTTGAGAAAGATTGAAGTCATGAAGGCTTAGGCCTTCAGTAACCAAGCTCTGAGGTGTAGGGACTTGGGGTTTGGGTGCCACAAAGTCCCCTCCTCCTGAGACAGAAGGTCTGGCGCAGCTCCCAGGTCCAGGGAGGGTCCCTGGGAGAGATGCAGAAGTAGAGGGAACCACACTTGGCGTGGCCAGCGTGGAGCTATGAGGATCATCGATCCGTGATCCCTCTGGAGTTTGAACAGAGTCTTGGGAATCAAAGGAATGGGTGGAAAGGCATATAGGAATTCCTGACCCCAATGCAGGAGAAAGGCGTCGTTGGCCTGAGCTCCCTGACACGGAGTCCTGGAACAGAACCGGGGAAGTTTGGCATTCCACGGACTTGCAAAGAGGTCTATGTCCGGGGTTCCCCATTCCTGAAAGATTCTGCGTATCTGGTCCATATGTAGGGACCATTCGTGTGGAAGCAGAACTCGACTGAGTCTGTCTGCCCGAGAGTTTTGAACCCCTGGAAGATACACTGCCAGAAGATGAATTTGATGCTCTCTGGCGAAGGCCCATAATCTGAGAGCTTCGTTGCAAAGTGACAGAGAGCCTGTCCCTCCTTGTTTGTTTATGTAGAACATGGCCACCTGATTGTCTGTATGGACTTGGACGGTCAGGTTGACAAGGAGGGTATGGAAGACTTTGAGGGCAAAGAAGATTGCTCGCAGTTCCAGGAGGTTGATGTGAAGGGTGGTCTCTTGTGGAGACCAAGCACCCTGAGTGGAGAGGTGTTGAAGATGGGCTCCCCACCCTGTTTGGGAGGCATCTGTTGTGAGGGTTGCTTGGGGCAACAAAGGTTGGAAGGGGGCCCCCAACAACAGATTCTTGGTGGACATCCACCATTGGAGGGACCAAAACAGACGCTTTGAGATGAGTATTTGGTCGGAGAGCGCTCCTGATGCCTGAGTCCACTGGGTGGCCAAGGTCCATTGAGCTGCTCTCATATGAAGACGAGCGTAGGGCACCACGTGTACCGTGGAGGCCATGTGGCCCAGAAGTCGCAGCATTTCTCTGGCTGTCAAGTGACCGCTGGACTGAGCTTGGGAGGCCAAGCACACCAGACGTTGGCCCCGGACTTGAGGTAGGTAGGCCCTTGCAGTGGTGGTGTCCAACTGGGCCCCTATGAATTCCAGAGACTGAGTAGGGATAAGTTGGGAAGGTTTACCACCAGTCCCAGATACTGCAGAATGTGCCTTGTGCGGTCCAGGGAAATCTGGGCCTCTGACTGAGATGGAGCTCGGATGAGCCAGTCGTCCAGATATGGGAATACAAAAATTCCCAGACCTCTTAGAAATGCGGCAACAACTGCCATGCATTTGGTGAACACTCTTGGAGCAGAGGCTAGACCGAAGGGAAGTACTCTGTACTGGAAATGTTTTCCCTGAAACAGAAATCTTAGATATTTTCTGTGGGATGGGTGGATGAGAGTATATGTGTGTACGCATCCTTGAGATCTAGAGAACAAAGCCAATCCTGACTCTGAAGGTATGGAAGGAGAATGCCTAGAGAAAGCATTTTGAATTTCTCCTTGTACAGAAATTTGTTCAATTCTCTCAGATCTAGGATAGGTCTGAATCCCCCTGTCTTCTTTGGTATGAGAAAATAAGGGGAGTAGAATCCTGTCCCTTGTTGAAGAAGAGGAACCTCTTCTATTGCCCCTTGGGCAAGGAGAGAAGAGACTTCCTGACCCAACAGGCCCAGGAGAGATGGGGGAGAATTGAAGTGCCTCACCATGGTATATGGAGGAAGGTTGGAAAAATGAAGTTTGTAGCCCTCTCTGATGATAGAGAGGGTCCATTGCTCTGATGTAATTTGCCCCCATCTGGGAGCAAAGTGAGCTAACCTTCCGGGAATGGTGAGGGGCTCTGGTTGTTCTAGAGCCAGAAAGGTTAAGTTCTCTAGGGGCAAGTCAAAACCCCTGAGGGGGTTGAGCCTGCTGAGGAGTGGTAGACACGGCAGGCTTTGACCTTGCCTGTTTAGGCTGCTGACGTTTAGCAGCAAAGCGAGGCTGAGAAGATTGTTGGCCAGTATTTGTGGAAAATCTGGCCTTCTTGTAGTAAGGCCTCTTGAAAGACTTGTTCTTGGCAGGAGTAGAGGTAGACTTAGAAAGTCTATCTAAGGTAGCATTTTCTGCATCCATTTGAGTGGCTTTAATTTGCCAGTCTTTACCAAATAAGTTCTCACCTGTACAGGGCAGATTCCGTAAGCCATCTAGGACCCAGGGTTCTAGGTCAGAGGCCTGGAGCCAAGCAAGTCGTCGGGCTGCAATGGCAATGCCCGAAGCTCTACCGGCACCCTCAAAGGAATCAAAGGCTGCTCTGTTGGAGAACTTAGAAACATCTAGAAGCTGTTTCACTAAAGAAATGAACTCCTCCTTTCTATCTTCAGGGATAAAGGGGGCAAAATGCTTTACCTTTAGGGCAAGTTCCCTTAGAAACATGCCCATATACAGACTGTATGAATTAATCCTGGCTATAAGCATACTAGCCTGGAAGATTTTTCTATCAAAAGAGTCTAGGGTCTTACATTCTCGCCCTGGAGGGGTAGAAGAGTGCCTTTTGGTACTCTTAATCTTTTTCAGCGCAGACTTCACCACAATGGAATGGTGAGGCAGCTGAGTTTTTTGAAAACCAGGAGAAGGAGGGACCCGGTACATGGTGTCCAACCTACGAGAATGAGGAGACAATGTTAGAGGAGCCTCCCATAAGTCCATCAAGTGTTCTTGAAGGATTTCATGGATAGGCAGGGTAACTGCCTCTTTAGGAACCTTAGGGTATCCTAAAATATCCAATTTCTTTGATCTAGGTTCTTTCTCAGAGGATGTAGTAATAATAGAAAGTCCTTTAGCTACTTCTATAATGAAGTCTTGAAAGGACAAATCCTCTGGTGGAGACATTCTCCTCTTTGGGGAAGAAGGCTCTTCAGGAAGAACAAGAGAGAGCTCATCAGAGTCATCAGAGGAGTCAAAATCCTCAGAGGAATCAGAGTATCCTCTATTCGCTTCCAACGCACGATACGCATACCGGTCGGTATCGACATCGGGCGTACCGGGCATGGGATCGGTATCGGGTGAAAACCCGGATCCGGCATGCACCGATCTGCGTTTGGAAGACGATGGCCTCGGTTCCGGTATGGAAGCCAGTACCGGAACCGGACCCGGAACCGCTGGGTGCGGTACCGAAGGCGTTGCAGCCTCAATGAAAGCCAGGATGGCCTGCTGCATGGTCTGAACAGTATTGTCCATAGACACCACTGCTGCCTGGATGTCGGTACCGGCATGGGCCGGTACCCCAGAGCAGTCTAACAGGTGATCGGTCGAGGCCGTGCCATCGATGTCAACCTGTAACCCCATAGATGGTGCTTTGGAAGCCAGAGCTTCCCGCCGGGGTTGTTTGGCTGGGGCATGGTCCTCAGATTCAAAATTGAGAGCCTCTCGATGCTTTGAAGGAGATTTGCTCTTTGAGGACCTGCCCGAAGGTTTGGTTACCTGAGATCCATCCGGACAGGAAGACCTGGATGACTGTGATGCTGGATTATCTGAAGCAAACAGCACATGGAATTTGTTGGCCCGGTTCTGCAAACCACGTTTAGACATCTGGGAGCAGGATGGGCAGTCCGGAATGGAGTGGTCAGGCCCCAAACATTTAAGACACCAGTCATGGGTGTCTGTAACAGAAATAACAGCACTACACTTGGTACACTTCTTGAAACCAGGAGCTGGTTTCTCCATGAGGAGATTTTGTGTAGGCCTGAGGCCTAACAGAAGTCACCAAGTTGTGCTAAAAAAATAAAAGTTTTTTTTTTTTTTTTTAAGAAAGAAAAGAAAAAAGAGACCGGCGGTACCGGTTTCGGTATGGGGAAGGCAGGTACGCGGTCTAAAGAAAGAAACTAAAATAACAATTTCTTCAGCGGTGACAGGAACACGACCTGCTGGCTCCGCGGAAAAAGAGAAACTGAGGAGAGCTGGTCAGGAAAGCGGGAAGGCAGCGCGCATGTGCAGTGGGAGGCCCCAAAAGCTTCCTTTCTGGGAAGCTGGGGAGCTTTCCCGCGCAGGCTCCGTCGTACCCATAAGTGAGGACTTATTCCTGCTTGTTCCTGGAGATTGGGTAAAGCCCATCTGTCAGAATCATATAGCTATATGAGCCAAGACAGTTAGATAGATAAGTACTTGGATACATATCTATCTATATTGAAATATCTCGACAGATCCATATATCTATATCTATATATAGCTATCTATCTATCTATCTATCTATATATATATATATATATATATATATACAGTCAAACCTCGGTTTTCATGATTAATCCGTTCAAAAAAGTCTGACTAAAACCGAAACGTATGAAAACCGAAGCAATATTTCCCATAAGAAATAATGTAAATCCAATTAATCCGTTCCAGACACCCAGAGCTGAGCATGCGTTCCAGAGCCATGTAGCAATGGCTGCAGCAGCACGAGCCCCGAAGTCTCAACCAGGCAGCAGAACGACTCTCTCCCTGCCTCCGATTCTCAGCAGCAGAACAGCTCGTGCACTTCTGTCACACACCTCCGATCACCGATTCTCTCCCCCGCCTGCAATTCTCAGCATCAGCAGAACAGCTCGTGCACTTCTGTCACACACCTCCGATCACCGATTCTCTCCCCCGCCTGCAATTCTCAGCATCAGCAGAACAGCTCGTGCACTTCAATCACACACCTCCGATCGCCGATTCTCTCCCCCGCCTGCAATTCTCAGCATCAGCAGAACAGCTCGTGCACTTCAATCACACACCTCCGATCGCCGATTCTCTCCCCCGCCTGCAATTCTCAGCATCAGCAGAACAGCTCGTGCACTTCAATCACACACCTCCGATCGCCGATTCTCTCCACCGCCTGCAATTCTCAGCATCAGCAGAATAGCAGCACTTTTCTCACCTCACCGGACAGCACACACACAGATCCCTCAAGTTTGCCAATCAGCAGGGAACATCGGAAGCCACACTCTCACTCCTTGATTACAGTAAGGAACGCTGAAAGCAAAGAGCTCAATCGCAAAAATAAGTACGAAAACCGAGCGGATGTACGAGAACCGGGACAAAATTGCAACCAAAAAAAGTCGTCGAAAACCGAAGCTAACGAAAACTGGGGCAAACGAAAACCGAGGTTTGACTGAGAGAGAGAGAGAGAGAGAGAGAGAGAGAGAGAGAGACAGAGATAAATAGACATATAAGAATATATCTATAGTGAAATATGGAAGGGGCATAAAATACACACAAAAGATAGATATGAAAATGTAGGCCTATATATGGGTGTCTGCTGTTAAGCAGACAGAGATATGCCTACAGCACAGTATTCACATAGGATATGTGGAGAGGAAAGATTCATCTAATAACAAGAAGGTGGACCCTACTTGAGAAGATATATAGAGAATCTATTCCTCCTGGCTATGCTCTGCAAGGATGCTAACTAGTGAAATAACCAGGAGGGTTACGTGAAAAACAGAGGATAATATCAGTCTGTAGCCAGCAAGTCCGGAGTCTTCCAGAACTCTAGCATGGTAAGTGGACAGAAGACGCATAGAGATGAGATACCATGTTGACCTGCTTAAGGGCAAAAAGTATCATGTGTTCTTACCATGAGGAAGAGCTGCAAGGAGAAAGAGCATATCCCCGATTGGGAATACTATGGACCAAGCAGGGAATTGGTAACTCCTTAAGCTTTCACGTAAGAGAAGGCCTATGTCCTTTATATCAAAAGGGAGATAGTAAAAGAAGGGAGAACCCTTCCAGTCATGGGAGACATGACTGAAAAGCCTTTTCCAACCATCTAGGATAGCTGTTGGAGGAAAAACCCCCATGCTCTCTAGCAAGGGCCCATAGTGAAAAGCTTCTCTGTAGGATTGCAGAGAGCATGATGCAGGAGAAAGAGGAGATAGGACTGACTGCTGGAGAGCCCGTATCTCTTCTGCCAACTATGCTGCCAAACCCAGGGAATGGAGATGGCAGAAATAGAAGAGAATTCAGAAAGCCTTTAGTGAGATAATCTCCAAGAAAGATGGAAGCACTGACTTGGAGCCACTACTAAGACTAGACAGAATGTTAGTGGAGGACAAATCTGGTTGTTTGTGGACAAGAACCAGTGATCCAAACATTAAGGCTCCTGCATAGGCAGCTGTTAGCAAGACAGCAGAAAGAATCTTACCGTTTACAAACAGAAAGAACAGACAGAACAGGAGTAGAAAACTCTGGACATGTCTGATAAGCTGCCCCAAGCAAAATAGAAAAAGAGGAGTTAACTCAGAGAGGAAAACTCCGCACTGGAAAGTGACCAAACTAGAGAGGCTGAAGAAAAAGCCTTCCAGTGAAGTAATACCGCTCTTACAAAGGAAAAGCCGGCTAAGAGGGTGAAGAGAATGGAGCTGAAAAAGACTTACCAATTAGTAAGTCTATAGAAAGGAAAAAATACATGCTGGCCCAGGAAACTATCATTTGATAGTGGTTAGACCTCTTTCCCTAGCAGGAAGAAGAGGAGAAACCTGTGACCTATAGGCATGAACATCCTGACAGCTCATAGAAATATAGAAAAAATGGATGTCTTGTGGAAAGAGATCCATGTCTAGGGGTTAGAATGAAGCGGTGGATTGCCTCTATTGGGAAGAAGCAAACTGCAGATTCTAAACCCCAAGAGTCACAAGCATCTGATGATGATTGATCAGAAACCCTGTGGTTGCTGGGTTTGCTGAGCCTGGTGAGAGGTTGGGTTCTTCAGACCAGAACGATGCTTCCCCTGTTTGGGAACATCTATATGATGGGCAGGTGATGAATAAAACCTTCTTCTCCTATGGGAAGAAAGTTTGGTAGGAAATTTCCCACCTACTGGGACAGAAGAAGGTGTAGAACAACTCCTAGGAACAGGTAAATCAGTGGACCACTGAGTAACCTGACGTAAAGACTCCTTGTTGAAGAGATTTTCTCCAGTGCAAGGAGTATGTCCCAGTCTCTGTTGTGCCCATTTGTCCAAGTCTGAAGCCTGGAGCCAGGCTCTACGTCGTGCCCCTATAGCTATAGCAGAAGTCCTGCTAACAGACTCAAAAGAGTCTGGGGAAGCACGAGAAAGAAACCAAGAGATATTCTGGATATGCTTAAGCAGTGAGGAATAGTCTGCACTCTTGGAATCTGGAAGGAAAGGAGTCAAAAGATGTAATTTCTTTGTGACCTCCTCAAGAGACAGACTCATATAAAATATATATGAGAGAATTCTTGCAGAAAGCATAGATGTCTGGAAGGCTTGACGTCCAAAGGCATCTAGTGTCCTAGACTCACGACCTGGCGGATAAGAAGAGTGCTTTTTCTTACTCTTCACTCGCCTCATTGCTGATTCCACTACTATGGAATGATGAGGAAGTTGAGTCTTTTGGAACCCTGGAGAGGGGGGCACCTGATATAGGAGATCAGTTGCTCTGGAAAATGGGGGTACCCTTAAGGGTGCTTCCCACAGACCTAGAAGGAGATCCTGCAAGGAATGATGCAAAGGAAGCATTATGTTCTCCTTTGCTTTGGTAGGAATAGAGCCTTGTGCAGGGTCCTGTCCAGGGATAGGAATGGCAAGTGATCTTGCTATTTCCAGGAGAAAACTCTGAAAAGAGGGATCACCAATGGGAATCTCCTTTGGACAGGTTAGATCAGAAGAACTAGCCTGAGCACCGAAGGATCTATCCAAATATATAGGAATAGAAGATCCTGCACGGTGCAGGGTGGTATCCCTAAAGGATGGTCGCTGGTACTGGCTATCAGGAGCAGCATCCGTCAGTACTTCATCGTCCATGCCAGGTATCGACTCTAAGTCTGGTATAGAAGGGAGCGATCCTGTTGAAAAAAGCATGGCAAGAGCTGGCCACGATGCTACCATGGATACCGGTGCCGATGCCGACACCGGTACCGATGTCGGAGCCGAAGCCGACACAGACATCGGAGTAGCCATTGGTGACAGCTCAATCGGTACCGAGGTAACCGAAAACCTCCGGCAGCCATCCCTGATACCAAGCCTGCGGTACTGATCGATGTCGGTACCAAGGCGTGCCGGTACCCAATCTTCCAGACTAGCAGCAGGCACCGACCGTAAAGGAAATGTGGACATCGGTACCGACTTCGGTACCGTGTCTGATACCGGTGGAAGAAGGCCAACCGGAGGCAACTCACACGGCATCAGAGGAACCGAGAGTTGCAGATCCGAATCATTGGAACCGAACCTTTGGTACCAAGGGGAGCCAGTACCAAGGCGAGTCGGTACCCAATCCTCCAGACTGGAAATCGATTCCAGACTCGGCATCGAAGGAAGCGAGTCTATCGATGCACGTCTGGAGGGTACCGACGTCGGTGGTCATATCAGTGTCGGTACCGATACCGGAAAGTCAGTCTGGGAATTATCCCCCGGACCCAAAGGTACCGAGGACACCAGATGACGATCCCTGGTGAGGAGTGTTTCATCCAACACCAGTGCCGGAACCGGGGTATCGGTACCGTTCGAAGTGGATGCCACCACCGGACACGGCTCAGGTATGTTCTGTGGGAGGTGAACCCCAGGAACAACCTGAAACCCCTCATACGCTTTGGAGACCGAAGACTCCCGCCGGAAAAGGCCCCTCAGATCCCACAGAGGTTCCCAACTCCAGTCCTGGAGGGCCAAACACCATTTAGGTTTTCAGGCGCCCTAATGAATATGCATGTGATACATTTGAATACAATGGGGGCAGTGCATGCAAATGCATCTCATGCATATTTATTAGGGACAGCCTGAAAACCCGAATGGTGTTTGGCCCTCCAGGACTGGAGTTGGGAATCTCTGCTCCAGAGGTTCCTGCCTTCTGCATCCTGTCCGCCCTTACCTTGATAGGACTGTCCTCGGCAGAGCGCACTTCAACCTCACACCTGCAGAAGCCCTCCACTGACACCGCACCCCTCCGGGACCCACAAGCCAGGCAAGAGGTCTTCGAAGGTATTCTGCCCTTAGCCCTTGAAACACAAGGCGTGGTGAAAAATGCTTGCTGGCTTACTCTGAAAAGTGGTAGCTGAACAAGCCCAGCTCTCTATTTGTCTTGAGCTGCTATATTACATTTTCTTTTTTCCTTTTTTTTTTCAAATGTCCTTTTACTTTTACGGAGAAAATAAAGCATGATTGCAAACACCCGGCCCTGCCCTTGTCTGCAATGCACTAACACCCGCAGGGAGAGCAGAATTGCAGCCTTGAGGCCTACCCCCCCGCCACGCGGTCGATCCGAGCATCAGCCCCTGCTGAGGAAATTTCCCGATGTTGACAAAGAAACCCAAAGCAAAAAAGAAACAAAATGCTCAACAGAGTTGATGATCCTGCAGGAGTACCGCCGATGAAGCCCCGACTGTCTGCTCAGTCTGACCTTATCAGCTGTGGCGGCAGCGAAAGGAATATCCTGGAGAGTGAAGAACTGACTGGCTGGCCCCCAGTGAAGTGGCTCCTTACCCACTGACAGGTTCGGGAGCCGCAGGGGTGAAGAAACTGTGAGGAAACAATAGTCCTTGGAAAGGGAAAATTTCACAGAAAAGAAAACACCGGCGGAACTAGTGGCGTCGGGGAAGACAGCCACGACCACAAGAAAAATAAAGAAATAAAACAGAAGTTTCTGCGGTGACAGGAGGACGTCCTGCCGGCTCCACGGAAAAACGAAAACTGAGGAGAGGCAGTTGGGAAAGGCGGGAAGGCAGCACGCAGGCACTGTGGGATGCTCCCAAAGGCTTTCTTATTGGACGCTGGGGAGCGTTCCCGCGCAGGCTCCGTCGGTACCGACGTACCCATATGTGAAGACTCATTCCTGCTTGTTCCTGGAGATAAGGTCTTAGCATGCTGTGTGTCAGTGGGCGTTGAGGATGAGGGTGGGGGAGCTATAAGAAATATCCAAGAATAAGATTGCTTGCTGTTTGTTAGGAAAGCAGAACGCATACTTGTCTGTTGCAGAAGTATAGCAATGCTTTCTCAGTGAGATAAAAGTATTGCACTTTGGGATGAAAGTAACTAAAAGCCATAGTCATCCTTTTGGAGGAGTATCTGCTTGTACGTACTCTCGAGTAGTTCGGGTTGACAGAGGGACACAGTTATTGCAGTCATGTTTTCCTAGTAAGCAAACACACTTATATCAAGTATTATAGGTTCTCAGCCTTATCCCTGATAACCACTCTTAACTTTAGAACTATCCCAATACCACCACTTACCTTCCTTTCCATATTTATTTTGTTGAGCCTTACAAGCCAGTTAGTGAAAAGCAAAAAAAAGAACATTATACCGAGGACTAGAATTTTATACTCAATGAACCAATTAAGTAGGAAGCAGGACTCAGAATCTGAAGCAGGTGACTTATATGCAAAATTCTGTGCATCGCCGTCTAGGTTGCTGTCATCATAAATTCCCAGCAGATACAGTAATCCATCCAGCATCTTAAACTGGGTCCAAATGGGTCACTGAAACCCTTCTGCATTCCAGGAAATTATGCCAGCTGGTGGCACCTGGAGACAGCATGGCTGTAGTCACAGCGACATTCCCAGTGTCTCTGAAACTCAAAGCTAAAGCAGTTAAAGAGACGCCATTATGAGGTCATTTGTGACTTAATGAAAGGTAAAGGTGTAGCAGATGTAGGATAAAGGACTTAGTTGCTTGCACTTTTTATCTTCAAGGTTAAAAAAAGAAAGGAAACATTTTAGATTTGTACATTTTAGGAATGAAGAAGTTAGGAAAGGAGGTAGGTAGTTGAGATCGCTTAGAAGATGGAGGAAAGAAGACTGCTGTGGTATGGATAAATGAAAAGAAAAGACAAAATGTTATATAAACTGAATGGTGCTACAAACAAGTGGAGAGGAAAAAAGGTTTGGAAGAAGACAAAAAAAAAAAAAAAAAAGAGACATTAATCAATACCATTCTTAGGGTACGAAGGCCCATAACGAAAAAAGATAAATACTAAGTAATAGTAGCACTAGTAAGAAAGAGAAGTGTGTTTAATTAGATAGCCTGGCAGAGGATGGCTAGGAATCATGGAGCCTCAAATACCATGTAAGTGAGAAAAGTATATAGCTGCAGAAAAATGTAGGATTTTTTCACTATGAAATATATAGTCCAGGCAACTTCTGGTTCCTTGCAAGATCACATGGGAGACAGAAAAAAAAATTTAAACATGTATCGGAGAACAGCAGTATTCCGAATTCCCAATAAAAGAGTTTCAGCAATCCTGGAGAAATCTGTCATCTTTATAGATTGTGCTTGTTTTTATTGGGCCAACATAAGAATTATTCCATGTACACTGTTATATGCCTGAACTATTGACCAAAACCTACAGAGGTGCATTCTCTTAAAAGATAAAACATCTCAATTCATGTCCTTTTAAAAAGGTTGAAGAGCTTCAATACTCAAAACTCATGAATACTGAGAATGTGCAGATGGACCTAGCTGCATACCCAAGGCTGTGGACTTGGAGTCATGGAGTCGGAAGCAATTATTGGGTTAATGGAGTCGGAATCGGAAAAAATGTACTGACTTAGACTCCGGTTAAAACTACATGGTAATGCGTTAATAAATAGGGATAAACTTTTCCAGCTTTTACAATATAATTCTTATTTCATTTAATGTAATCTTTCATGTTCTATTCATTTAAATTTTATATTCAAACAATGCTTTAATCTCAAAAAGGAAGGGTTATGTAATCATACATAACTTGAGTTTTTTTTTTTAAATGGGCATTTTTTTGACCTTCCTGTAAGAATCCTTAGCCTCTTTTTTAATTTTGTAAGTTTTGTCTTAAGTTTAATGTTACTCAATATGTTGTCTGTAATGTTGTCTGTTGTCTGTAACTTCTTTAATAAATAATATAAAAAAGCCACAACGGCATACAGTAAGCTATATAGCCTTTAAACTCAAATTTTAACATGTTAGGGTGCTACAATGTAGCTTGATTCATGTTGGCAGTGATGAAATGTCTTGTATGTTGTGTGCTTTCAATCAGTATAGGAAATCTATAATTAATCTAATTACACAAAGAGGAGTCAGAGTCAGAGGTACCATAAATTAAGGAGTCGGAGTTGAAGGTTTTGTGTACCAGTTCTGCAGCCCTGAGCATACCTGTATACATATTTCATTGGGACATTTTAATCTCCTCTTCACAATCTGCAGAAAATGCGATACTAGGGGGTTCTGAGAGAAGCAAGCAGCTGAACTTAATGGAGCATGATGGGTTTCAGGAGACCAAAATTTTAAATATAGACTGTCAGTGCTAGTTAAGCATTGCTACTGCTCTAGTAGATTATGAATAAACTTAAAGAAAATGTTGTTGAACTTCTTTCTATGTAGTTTCTGCGATGTTCCCTATATTATGTCTAATTTGCTGCACAATTCAGAAACATCACATCTGGCCAGAGTAACAGCCGTGTAGACTCGACAGCTTTTAAATTCATATAAGGGCATCACTGCACTCTAACTTTCAGGCCGATACAGAAAGCAGGTGCTGAAGTCGCGCAATATTGGCTTTTAACACCTATTTGCAGTGCACCGATAGCATGCGACTTCAGCATGTGGATTCAGAACGGGGTAAGCACACGAATTAGCCACGTGTTAAACCATTTGCATACAAATGAGTCACCCGTTAAACTGGGTACAAAATGGCAGCATTAAACTGGGACAGCAAGCCAAACACATATGCACAAGAAGTTGTTTCTAGTTTTACATCCTCTCTCAGAGAAACGGGCACAGCGAGAAGTGGCTCAGTGGTTGGGACAGGTTACCGCAGGCCGGAGGTTCAGTTCCCATGTAGACACATGTAAAAGACAGTCCCAGCTCATCAGAGCTTACAATCTAGTCAAGACAGAAACAAAATAGCTGTAGACACAGCACAGTTACTTACCTGTAACAGGTGATCTCTGGGAACAGCAGGAATTAGTCTTCACATATGGGTACGTCGGTATTGACGGAGCCTGCACGGGAATGCTCCCCAGCATCCAATCAGAAAGCTTTTGGGAGCATCCCTCGTGCCTGCGCGCTGACTTCCCGCCTTTCCCACTGCCTCTCCTCAGTTGAGTTTCATAGCTGAGACAGAAGGAGAGAAAGAAGAAAAAGGAAGATAGATAGATACAACTCCTAGGGGAGGTGGGTGGGTTGTGAAGACTAATTCCTGCTGTTCCCAGAGATCACCTGTTACCGGTAAGTAACTGTGCTATCTCCAGGAACAAGCAGGAATGAGTCTTCACATATGGGGACTCCCTAGCTGTAGATGCCAGGGGGAGATCCCATAAAATGCGTATCCCTGGGACAGGACGGCATTTCCCACACCTGGATCTCCGGCATCCCATGAGGGATGGGGGGTAGGAGTTGAACAGAGAAGAGCTGTAAAGAAACAGCGAATCTAAAGACTACAGAAAAATGAGTCTTTAGTATGTATGTCAAGTATCAAAAGTATTTAATGAACAAACATAATATAGAGCTTACCTACTTGATTGTAGGAAGTAGAAACTGAGATGGAGTGTACTGTAGATGCAGTAGCGGAATCCTCAAGATAACTTCACAGCAGAGAGGATGAAGTTCCAAACCTGGAATGGGCAGATGACCCAGGTGTCAACTGGGGTAGGATAAGAACGGCAGGTCTTCAATGGAAAGCTTTATGAGAAAAAGCTGAACACTCTTTTAGGTACAGAGTTATTAACATTGAGGACTAAAAGAAGAAGACTGACCGATCTGAAGAATTAGCCCAGTCCTGAAGGGAAGAGGGGGTATGGAAAAAAGCCCTTATTCCCAAGGAGAACAGAAGTGTACTCAAAAATACTGAAGATGTACACTGTCTTTCCTAGCTGGTAAGAGATAGGAAGACATTGAAGCTTGAGACTTCACAGACAGGGAGATCTATAACAAAATAGAAGCTGTTGACATAGAAGCTGGGGGGAGGAGTAGCCTAGTGGTTGGGGAAAGGTACTTCAGGTACTTCAGGCCGGAAGGTCGGGGGTTCAAATCCCACTAGAGGACAGCAACCTTGGGCCGGAAGGACTGGGGTTTCTAGTCCCACAGATGCTACTTGTGGTCTTGGGCAAGCCACTTAACCCTCCATTGCCCATGTTCCCTGTAAGTATTAGTGTATGTGTCTCATATCCCCGCGTGTTAAATGTATCCCCCAATTGTGTTGTGACCGCTTTGATTGAAGGATAAGGCGGTATACAAAACTGTCTAAATAAAATAAAATAAATAAATAAATCACAGCAGTAATTGTGTGTATAACCGCTCCCACTTACTGAGCCGTATGAGAATAGGCAAGTTGACTGTCTGGAACCTTTAAGAAGGTAAAAACTTTATAGCACAGACAGTTAGGGAGATAGTAGGTAATACATATCGTCCTATAGACATCTCCCAATGGACACACACACATAAATATATTATATATTAAAATATATATATATACATGACATATGCCCACGTAGCTTAGAGACATATGTATGTATAGGATATATACATACATGAATATAAGTCTGAGGATACATGCCTGCAACTGAGCCCCACAGAACATTCACATGGGGAATGTGATGGGAAAAGATTCATCTAACAACAAGAGGGTGAAAACCACCTGAAGATATATAGAGAATCTATTTCTGCGGTGCAGGAATGTAGTTCAGTGAAATAACCAGTATGTTTGCGTGAAAAACAGAGGATAATAGTAGTCTGTCAAGAGCACGTCAGGAGTTCTCTAGAACTCTGACATGTCCAATGGACAGAAAACGCATAGAAGAAGATACCAGGATTTATTTATTTATTTATTTAACAGTTCTTCTATACCGCTCTATTTTAGATCAGAGCGGTTTACATTTAACATCAACTATACAACACAAGGAACTTTGAGTTGTATTTACAATAAACAGGGAGATCAACTTGGAAGTAACTGGGGGAAACTATGTACAATTCTTAACTCTATACATTGTATCACACTGGTACCTGATTTCAGGCAGAACATATCTACATCTTATTTACACTGGGGTACATTCTGAGCGATCAGTTGATTATCCTTTTTCATGCTGAGTCTGATTGTTTACTTGTAATGAGAGATTGTCTGGGGGGCCATATGTATGGTTACTAAGGCTAGATTCAGGGTAGTATGTAGTGAACAGGTGCTGCTTTATTGCCTTCCTGAAGTGGGTTAGGTAAGTGATATTTCGAATATAGGTAGGGAGAGCATTCCATGCTCTGGGAGCGTAAATCGTAAAGGCCCTATTTGTTGTTGTTCTTGTGCATTTTGTCATTACTTTTGGGACCTCTAGGGTGTTTTGCATCATGGTTCTTCTGTTTCTGTTCTGTGGTACTTTATGTATCATCTTGCTGAGGGCTGTGGGGGTCAGAGTGTTTGAGGCTTTGAAAGTTAAGGTTAGAACTTTGTGGAGGGTTCTTGCTTGAACCGGTAACCAATGGAGGTTCATCAGTACTGGCGTTATGTGCTCTCTCCGTGAAGCCCCTGTTAGTACTCTTGCAGCAGTGTTCATTGCAAGCTGGAGAGGAGCTAATGTTGCTTGAGGGAGACCGTGTAGAATTACGTTGGCATAGTCGAAATGAGGTAATATTAATGCCTGATAGATCGATCGGTAGTCGCTGAAGTCGAGTAGCGGTCGGAGATGTTTTAAGGTCTTTATTTTCATGTATACTGTTTTTACTGTGTTTTTTATGTGAGTTTTCAGATCCAGGTGTTGATCCAGTGTAACGCCAAGGTAGCGGATTGTGGGTTTGGTTTTCAGTTCTGTGTTGCCGATTTTTAAAGAGAGTGGAGGGGTGAAGTCCTGGTTCCTTGAGATGAAAAGGACATCTGTTTTACTGTAGTTGATTCTCATGTTTTGTGTGCTGAACCATTCTGCTACTGCCTCAAAACATCTTGTTAGAGGGGAGAGGTCCGGTTGGTTAGTCCTGAATGGGATGTATAGGAGGATGTCATCTGCGTAGGCTAAACAGTTGACCTTGAATGAACGTGCTAGGGCACATATGGGCTGCATGTAGATGTTAAACATCAATGCAGATAGTGACGAGCCCTGTGGCACACCTTGGTTTTGTAAAAATGGTTCGGAGGTTGTGGAGCCTGACCTTACATGTTGCCATCTATTAGTCAGGTATGACTTGCACCACTTTAGGGCTGTTCCCTGAATTCCTTTCTCGCTGAGGCGTTGTATGAGTATCTTGTGACTCACCGAGTCGAAAGCCGCCGCAATGTCTAGGAATATGAGGGCGAATCCTTGATGAATTTTGTCGGTTCCAGAGACTAGATGGTCAAATAGGTTGGTGAGGAGGGTTTCAACCCCATGTGCTTCTCTGAACCCATGCTGGGAGGGATCCAGTGGGGCTTCAGTATCAATATGCTGTTGGATTTGGCGCTGTACTAACTTTTCGATTATTTTGGCAAGCATGGGGATACTTGAAATTGGTCTGTATGATTCCACTTTCGATGGGTCCAGCTTGTTATTTTTTAGTAGTGGTCTGATGGATGTTTGTTTCAGACTTGGTGGAAACGATCCGGTTGTAAGAGATTGGTTTATTAATTCACTCAGATATTGGCTTAAGTCACATCGTAACTCCTTTATCCATAATGCAGGGCATGGGTCATTGGGTGCGGTAGTAGGGTTGATTGCAGCGATAGTGTCTTCAATCTCTCTGCGTGATATTTTTTCAAATTTGTATAGTGGTGATGGTTGGGGCAAGGTATGCTGAGAGCTGTTTTCCGCGGAGTTCGAGGTTGTACCAGCCTGGGTCACTTCAGGTTGAAGGTAGTTGGTTGCAGATGTAGTAGTCTGGACCATTTTTGACTGTAAATAGTTGGAGTATGCCTGGGGGTGTGGCATCTGTGACTGGTCTGCAGGAGGTTCTCTTATGAGAGATTTCACTATATTGAAGAGGTCGTGGGGCTTGTTTAGTGACCGCTTCAAGATGTCGGAATGATATTGTTTCCGCTTTTTGTTAATTCATCACGGTGTACTCTTAGATGAGCGATGTAAGTATCTTGTGCAACCGTAGAGTGAGACCGACGCCATCTTCTCTCTAGCCTGCGCAGGCACTTGAGTGAGTCTCGGAGGTCTTTGGTATACCATGGTGCATGCTCTCGTTTCTTTGTTGTTGTTTTATTTGTGGCTGGTATGCATGCAATGGTCTTGAGGCTCTCGTCCCAGGTGGACACCAATGCATCTAGGTCGTGTGGTATGTTGTTGAGGAGTGGGAGGATCTTCTCTCTAAGCTCTTCTTTATTAAAGGGACGGAAGCGCTTCAAGGAGGGTTCGTGGGCAGTGTTGGTTTTGTTGGAGTTTTTATTGTGTGTGTTAATAGGTATCTGGAATTGGATCAGGCTGTGGTCGGACCATGGCACAGGAGTTATGGTAGGTGGTATTAGTGGGGTGGTATCCTTATCCGTCTGCGGGGCAAAGATCAGGTCAAGTTTGTTTCCCTTGACGTGGGTGGGATTAATGACTAGTTGCTCATATCCTAGATCTTGTAACGCTTCTAGGAAAGCAGAGGCTTGAGATTCATGTAGCGTAGGCAGGTTGAAATCACCTAGGATCCAGTTCTGGGATCGTGGTCTGTTTGAGTTGCAGGCGAGGCCCATTATCGTTGCAAGATCCTCTGAGGATGGTGTTGGTGCTCGGTACAGTAGGTTGATCGTGCAGGTGTTATTTGTTATGGTGAGGGAGTCCAGGTGGGCTGTGCTGGTTGAGTTGCACATCTGGAAGCCTAGGCAGGTTTTGACAAGAATGAGTGTTCCTCCTCCTCTCTGATTGGTTCTATGGCATGTGTGGACTGAAAAACCTGTGGGTAACATCTGGTTGATGATTGCGTTGTCAGATTCTGATAGCCAAGTTTCTGTGATCATGATGATATCAAGATTATGGGTTGTGACCAGATCGGTAATTATTGGCCATTTTGTACGTATTGACCTTGCGTTGATGAGTGCACACTTCAGGGCTTGATGGTGTTGCTGACGGTCCAAATGTGACTTCTTGAGATGTTGAAGTGGGATGTGTAATAAATGTGAGTAAGGCGTGTCGTTGGGTTCTCTTGGGAGGTGTTGGTGATTCTCCGTCCATCTTTTCCCGTCACTGTGGAGTATCGGGATGTGGTTAGTGTATGTGTGAAAAGCTTGGGCTGTAAGGGGGATCCAGGAGGCTAGGTGTAGACATGCCAAGGCTAGAAATGAGTGCATTTTGTGATGTTTTTGTGAACTAGTATGTGAGATGTTTGTTGCTGGGTAATTAGTGGGACCGGTATTGACTATTGTGCTAGCTATCCGCAGAGTATAAACTTACTGTCTGGCGATGAGTAGGTATTTGGAACAATGTGGCAGCGTATAAGACAGGAATAGTACAGCATCGAGCAAGCAATGAAGCACTGTGTCCGTCAGCGGATAATGAGACAATGTGACACTCAGCAGAGAACAAAACAGAGTAATATACTGCCAACAGTAATAATAAGTTCACACTTTTGGGTAAGGATGAATTACTGGCGACAGTAATGAGGTATGGCACAGTTGTCAGTAGTAGGATTAGCACTGATGCATGGAAATGGGTTTTTGGCAACAAAATAGCAGTTGAGTGATACTAGCAATAGTATGAAATTAGCATTGATACATATAATGTAAAATCTGGCAGTAAAGTGCTACTGGCTACAACAGTAAGATTAGCAGTGATACATGCGAATGTATTATTGGTAATAAAATCAGGTCTAGCAGTTGGGTGATACTAGCAATAGTATGGAATCAGCACTGAAACATGTAGATGTAAAATCTAGCAATGTAAAATACATTGACACATGTAACAGGCAACGGAGTTACTGGGTAAATATTACACATCTTATGGCATTTCGTAATACTTGCGGTTCAGGAAAGGGAACAGAGACAGCTGGAAATGTGTCCCAACTAGAAGTAGATCTTGTTGCTTCTTGGGGTTTTTTCGATGTGCCACCGCCTAAGGGCCACGCCAAAGGGCCCTCTGGCGAGGCCCTCAGGCGCGGGCCCGCCAGTCGCGGGCGCGCCTGAAGGCGCGAAATTTAAAAGTCCCTTGCTGGGCCCGGATTGGGCGTCGGGAGTCAGCAGGCCCCTGCTGCTGCCGGTGGCTCGATCCCCGGGAAGGGGAGAGCTGCTGGTGGTGGTGGGGGCCCAGGAAAGGGACACAGGAGCATCAGGTATACTAATAGAATATGCGTTGGCCAAGAGGAGCAGAAGAGCATAATGCCAAACTGTAAGGAAAAAAAAGGGATAGATTCCTGCAAGATTGGGAACTCCTTGGACATTCACGCAGAAAAAGCTTGTCTTCTGTATCATAAAAGGAGACAAGAGGGTATAAGAACTCTTATAGTCATGGAATGATTTATAAGCTTTTTCTACTATATGGAAAAGCCCCAAAAGACAAAGTTCAATGCTCTGTAGCAAGGGCCCACAGTAGAAAGCTTCTCTGAAGATTGCAGAGAGCATTGTGCAGGAGAATTAAGACTGAAGTCAGATGTGTTGCCACATCCTAGGAAAGGATATGGCTAGAAGAAGATAACCTGAAGTGAGTAGTATTATGCAAGATAGATGAAAGTAGCTTGCAATGACTACTAAGGTAAGTAATCACTGGAACTCCTGCATGCACAGCAACTGAACAAAACAGCAGGGGGATTCTCCTGTTTAAAAACAGAGAGAAACAGACAAAGGGAGCGGAGATATTCCTGTCCCTGTCTGATGAGTTGTTCAGAGCATGCATTCAAGGAGAACAAAAAGTCTACACTGGAAAGAAAGAGAAGTGTTTCAGTATGGTACCAACTCAATCAGGGAAAACCCTGGAGGAGAGGGGATTGGAAGGTGACTTACCATATGGTGAGTCAGCTGAAGGAAAAGATGTTCATGTGGGGACAGAAACTATCATGGGATAGTTGTAACCTCCCTTCTTAGTAGTAAGAAGAGGAGAATTCTGTAACCCATGGACAAGAGTATCCTAACAGCTTAGCATACTGAAAAAGGAAAATCCAGTGTAGAGTTTGAAGAACAAACTTCTGCTAAGAAGAAGTTAACTATAGATTGCAATGTTCAGGAACCTATGGTTGCTGGTTATGCTTAGACTGGTTAGAGGTTGGAGACTTCAGACTAGGATGAGATGTCCCTTGCTTGGGTACATCTGGAGGATGGGCAGGAGAAGAGTGAAATCTTCTTTTCTTAGGGAAAGAAGGATTGGTAGGACATTTCCTACCTCCTGGGGAAGGCGGCGGCTTAGGATGGTTTCCAGAACCAGGGAAGTCAGTGGAGCAATGAGCAACCTGACGTAAAGCCTCCTTATTGAAGAGATTTTCTCCAGTACAAGGAGAATTACCCAGTGTATGTTGTGCCCATCTGCTCAAGTCAGAAGCTTGCAGCCAGGCTCTATGACGTGCTCCAATGGCAATAGCAGAGGATCTGCTAACAGACTCAAAAGAGTCTAAAGAAGCACGAGAAAGAAACCAAGAGATATTCCGGCTATGACTAAGAAGCAAGGAATAGTCAGTGGCCTTAGGCTCTGACAAAAAGGGGGACAAAAGAGATAATTTCTCTGTGACCTCCTGGAGTGTCAGACTCATATAAAATATATAAGAGATAATCCTCAAAGCCAGCATAGATGTTTGGAAGGTTTGACGTCTAAAGGCATCAAGTGCTTTAGATGCACGACCTGGCGGATAAGAAGAATGCTTCTTCTTGCTTCTTACCTTCCTCATTGCTGATTCCACTACAATGGAATGATGTGGAAGTTGGTTGTTTTGAAACCCTGGAGAGGGAGGCACCTGATACAGAACATTAGTGGCTGTAGAAGGTGAGGGAACCCTTAAAGGTGATTCCCATATTTTCAGAAGAAGATCCTGCAAAGAATGATGTAAAGGAAGCATTATATTTTCCTTTTCTGCAGGAGAGCCTTGGTTAAGAGTAGAGCCAGGGATAGGAATGGCAAGAAAGGTTGCCATGTCAAGGAGAAATTTCTGAAAAGAAGGATCTCCAATGGGAACTATCCCTGGGTAAGCTGAGGTTGAAGGAGCAGCCTGAGCACCAGAAGATATACTGGACTGGTGCAGAAAAAGAACCCTGCTAGATGGACAGTGATACTGGCAGTCCCGATTCGAGGCAGTTAGTACTGCATCGTCAGTGCCAGGTATCGATTCCAAGCTAGGCATAGAAAGGATCGTTGGCACCGATGGAACTGCAGGAATCGACATCGATACCGATACCGGTATCGGAGATGGTAATGTCATCGAGGCAGTCATCGGGGACTGCTGAAGCGGTACCGAGGCAACCAGGGAGGCTTGGTGAATATCCTCGGTACTGCGTATTCGGAGACGATAGGGGTCAGATCCGAGACGCGTCGGTACCCAATCATCTAGACTAGATATCGATTCCAGACTCGGCATCGAAGCTATCGATGCAGGTCCAGAGGGTACCGACGTCGGTGGTGGTATCGGCGATGCCGATACAGGAAAGTCAATCGGAGTCATATCGATCGGTCCCGAAGGTACCGAGGACGCCAGATGACGATTCCTGGTGAAGAGTGGAACACTCGACACCGGTGCCGATGCCGGGATAACGGTACCGCTCGAAGCGGATACCAACCCCGAACATGGCTTAGATACAGTTAAGTCAGTCTGGGTCGTACCGATCGGCCCCGAAGGTACCGAGGACACCAGATGACGATCCCTGGTGAAGAGCGGAACACTCGACACCGGTGCCGATGCCGGGGTATCGGTACCGCTCGAAGCGGATACCATCCCCGAGCATGGGGAATATACAAGAAAGTCAATCTGAAACGTATCTATCGGCCCCGAAGGTACCAAGGACGCCAGATGACGATCCCCGGTGAAGAGTGGAATACTCGACACCGGTGCTGATGCCGGGGTATCGGTACCGCTCGAAGCGGATACCACCCCCGAGCATGGCTCAGGTATGTTCTGTGAGGGGTGAGCCCCAGGAACAACCTGAAACCCCTCAAATGCTTTGGAGCCTGAAAACTCCCGCTGGGGTTTTAATGCCAATGGGTTCTTGAGGGTAAGGCCGGAGCCGTCATCATGCTTGGCATGAGACGTACCACTCAAGGATTGGCAAGTCTTAACAGACTGTTTGTGGGTTACCTGATCCTGGAGAGAAGAATAAACCGGTGTCCTCACTTCAGGAGGAAAAACGGTATCGAGGGAAACTCGAAAAAGGGAAGGTCTTCTCCCAATACTGTAGCCTGATGGTTCAGGGGAAAAAGGGTCAGGACCCAAACAGGTTAGAAACCAAGCATTGGAGTCTAAAAAGAAAACTGTGTTTCCACAGTGAAGGCACTTCTTAGGAAAAGAAGGCTCCATGTTGGAGAGGCCTGGTAGGCCCAAAAAGTTAAGACAAAAACTGAGGAGAAAAAATCTCTCTAGATTTAAGAAAAGAAAAGAATAAAGCACCGGCGGTACCGGTATCGGTGGGAAAAACAGCCGCGACCACAAGAAAACAAGAAATAAGAATTTTAAAGAAAAAAGTTTCTGCGGTGACAGGAGGACGTCCTGTCGGCTCCGCGGAAAAACGAAAACTGAGGAGAGGCAGTGGGAAAGGCGGGAAGTCAGCGCGCAGGCGCGAGGGATGCTCCCAAAAGCTTTCTGATTGGATGCTGGGGAGCATTCCCGTGCAGGCTCCGTCGGTACCAACGTACCCATATGTGAAGACTCATTCCTGCTTGTTCCTGGAGATAGGATATATCTAGGGGGAATGGTAAGGAAACACAAAAGAGACTAGGTAAGTCAAGATCCGAAAGTGGCAGTGAAGAGGTGAGTTTACAGCCTGGATTTGAAAAGGGCCAGAGAAGGTGCCTGATGAACAGACTCAGGTAGTTTGTTCCAGGCATAAGGAGCAGCAGGTGAAAGGAGTGAAGTCTGGAGTTAGCAATAGAAGAGAAGGGCACAGATAGAAGTAATTTGCCAGAAGAGCGAAGTTCCTGAGGAGGGGTGTAGGGAGAGATAAGATAGTGAGGAGCTGCAGAGTGAATGCATTTATAGGTAAGCAGGAGAGTTTGAACTGGATGCGGAAATGTATAGACAACCAATGAAGTGACTTGAGAAGAAGGCCAATATGAGCATGATGAGGCTGGCAGAAGATTAGCCGCGCAGCAGTGTTGAACAGATTGAAAGGGAGAGAGATGATTCAGAGGGAGACCAGCAAGGAGTAGGTTATAATAGTCTAAATGGAAGGTGACTAAAGAGTGGATAAGTGTCTTAGTAATGTGTTCAGAAAGGAATGGGTGTTTTTTGTTGATGTTATAGAGAACGAAATGGCAGTTTTTAGCTACTGGTTGGATGTGTGTGGAGAAGGAGACAGAGGAGTCAAAGACAACCCCAAGGTTGCGAGCTGAGGAAAAATGGAGGAGTCAAGTTATCCACAGAGACTGAGAAAGAAGGAAGAGGAGGGGGGTCTAGGGGGAAAAATAAGAAGCTCAGTTTTGGCCATGTTCACTGATATTGCAAATGCAACCATAAGGCAGAAGGCTCCACAATCAGTAGGCAAACTCTTCCCAAGGCAAGTCTTGGACTAGTCTAAGTATATTCAAGGAAAGAAAATTAACAGGTATTGAAAATTTATCCCTCTTATCATTCAGCTAGACCAACCCAGATGAGTGGGATGTACCCAAGCAGTTAGGGCCCAGGGTGGGAGGAAGACAATATACCAGACATAACTGCTCTGCCCAAAGCACCATCTACTCCAGCTCCCACATGCAACGCTTCAAGGGGTCTGCTTAGAGCCTCAACGAAGAAAGAGGGCGGAATCATAGTCTGAATGAAATGAAAATAGCACTTTCAAGAGAAAGGACGGAACTATCATCAGAGACACAGGGGTAATCAAAATGACCATGAAAATTTTTCTGCAGGACAAAGCCTGTAGTTCCAACACCCTCCTGACAGACGCAACAGCCACCAGAAATACCACCTTCAGAGGCAAATCCTTAAAACGAGGTCTGCCTAAGGGAATCAAAGGGGGGGAGGGGCCTTTGAGTGCCTTAAGAATCAGAGAGAAACTCCACTGTGATATAACTGGACACACGGGTGGATGGATCTGTTTCAACCCCTTGAGGAAGTGGGAGATGTCAAGGTGCACCTCTAAGGAAACTCCCTGAACTTGCCCCTGGTAGCATGCAAAGGGTGTTATCTGAACCTTGAAAGAGTTCAGTGCTAAGCCCTGAATGATGACACGGTGACTATGTCTGCCTTTCTGGCATCCAGGGCCTGAGAGGAACACCGCTTCTCAAAAACCCTCTAAACTCAGAGATAGGTCAGGGATGTCAAGGACTTCCTGGACCTGGGAAGGATGTCAACTACTGCTCCCAAGTATCCCTTCTTAGAGACTTTATGCTTCTCAAGGGCCAGGCTGTAAGCAAGAAGGGAGCAGGATCCTCCATGACCAGAGGACCATGTTGCAGAAGATCCCATTCCTGTGGCAGAGAGGGACCTGCCAACTGACTCAAGAGATCTGTGTACCAAGGCCTGTGTGGTGCTACCAGAATGACAAAACATAGGTGAGACCAAAGTCTGCACAAAAGAAAGCTCACCAAGGGCCACGGGGAACATACAGAAGCCCCTCCTGTAGCCAAGTCTGCAGAAGGGCACCCAAGCCCACCATTCACAGGTCCTTCCTGTTACTGAAGAAGATCCCCAACTTGGCATTCTCCTGGGTAGCCATCCGGTTGAAAACTGGCAGGCCCCACCTCTGCACAATTAAGATGAATGCAGGTAGGCTGAGCTCCTACTCACCTAGATCCACAAGGTTTCAACTTAAAAAGGTTATCCTGCATATTGTTGATTACCACTATGTGTGCTGACAGAACCACCAGCTGAGCTTTCACCACTCTCCGTGGCCAATGCAGAGCTGCAAGTGCTGCCTTGCTTATGTATGCCACTGTTATGGCATTGTCTGAGAACACTCTGACTGCTTTACCCTCCAGGAGAAACTTCTCTAGAGCCAGGCAAATCACCCAAGAGGCTTCCTGAGGGGACTAACACCCCTGCACAAATTGACCCCAATAATGCACTTCCCAGCCAATTCAGAGCCTGCACAGTTATCTCATCCATCAAGGGGTAAGGCTGTGGTCACCAGGTCAACTCCCCCTTGATCCTTTGGGGAAAAGGCAGGTGCTGGGAGACCAGCAAGACAGAAGGTGGCCTTGCAGAGGGTACATATGTATTCAGGCCAAAGGCATTAGTTTCAAGGTCGATGCCGTCAACCCCAGGAGTTACAGGTAACCCCAGGCCTTGGGAGCTGCCTGAGGGCAAAATATCCTGAGCTGAAGCTTGACAAGCCTCTTTAGGGTTAAAAACACTCAGCCTAAGTGGGTACTAGGCTGCTCTTCGAATAGCTGATCTCCCAACTGAGCCTTTCCAGCCACCAGATCACCTGGGTCATTTCCACCCTAGACTTCTCCATGGAGGTCACCCAAATAGAGCTTCAAGAAACACACCTCTATGCACCCAGCATCGCTGCTGAGCTCAGAGCAGCAAAATGAAAAGAAAATACCTGATAGAACCCTCAGTCAAAAAGACAATCCTTGCACCTGTCAGCCAGCCAGCGAAACCCAAGACTGGCCTGCCCAGCTGCCCATACAAGGCTGGGAAACCCCAGCTGCCTGAAGCCTTTCTTTCTGCAACTGAAGCTGTTTTATTGATGCAGCACAGAAGAGAGCCAATTAAAGAAGTACTACTCAATTTAAAAAATTCACCAAAAATTGAAAAGAGCAGAGCATGCAGATAATGGACAGTAAGAAAGAACAGGGGCCAGGATTCAGACTTCCCAACCCCCTCAGGGGTCTCATGGGGTCTTTCTGTTTGCTCTCTGGCCCATCAGTGCTGGAACCCATGGGTAACAGTGCTGAATCCAAGGCAATTGCCATCTCGAGGAGACAATGGGCATATCCAAGCTCCGAGCAAACGTCGGACTAAAGGAATCAATCTCACAGGTCACAAGACCTTGATCTGGGCCAAGGGAGATGGGCCTATCTGCTCTGCTGCACCAGTCCACATATCTTGCTGCCTGCTGGAGGCACTCAATACTAGCTTCTCTCAGTGCTGCACCAGCAGATATACTAGTGGGAGGGATTGTGTACCTTACTTATATTGGCATCTACGGACAACACTTGTTACAGGTAAGCAACACTTCTTTTCCATCGACAAGCACGACTGAATCAGGCGCACAAGTGGGCAACTCCCAGGCTTAGGGTGCTTGCTGTTTAGATATTTCTATTTAAAAACAATGGATCTACTGTCAGGAGGAGTTGTTGGACAATAGGAAAAAGCTGTTAGGCGACGTTGATTGAAAACAATATCTGAAATCCCACATCACCAAAACTGCAAACAAGGCCTATCAACGATTGAGAACCATCAGAAAGATCAAGCCAATACTCCGCCAGGACCACTTCCCCACAATGTGCCAAGTACTCATCACACCTCTGCTTGATTACAGAAACTCACTATATCAAGGCCTCCCTCAGCAGACCTTACACCCACTCCCGATGATGCAAAACACTGCAGCACGCATCATAACAGACACTCCAAGAGCTGAGCACATCACCCCTGTCTTACAACTGCACTGGCTTCCAACGGTGGCAAGAGCAAAATTTAAAACAATCATGATCATCTTTAAAATCATTCACCCTCTCTCAGCAGACGTACTCCAAGACATTATAATAAGAGATATCAGTAACAGACCAAGAAGAGCCAATAATGACAACATGATCAGCACACCTGCAGGATACCACAAGACTAAACAAATAACTTCAAAAAGAGCTCCATCACTATTGGCGTCCACACTATGGAACTCCCTCCCGAGGACATTAAATGACATCACAGACTTCCGCAAAGCCCTGCTCTTTATAGAAACATATGAACTTACAGACAACAGTCCCCACCCGAACAGTAAATACAACCACTTCCGACAACTAGACACCCACTCATCCCAACTAGACACACGAGTTCATTGTACAATGTTGTTAAATTACCCTCATGTTACATGTAACCCTCCAATTGTGATGTGATGTGACCACTTTGATTGAAGGATAAGGTGGTATACAAATCTGTCTAAATAAATAAATATCTAGCAAAGCTCTGCTGATGCCATAAAAGAATAGCAATGTTTAAGGAAGGACCTTTGACTGTCCTGGAGATGGAGGTAACGAGAAAGACTTTTAGCAGAATTACTCTTGCTGTAACCAGATGAAACATATTTAGGAACTGAGAGAAGGTGAAATTAGACTACCTGCTAATTGTTGTTCCTCGAGGCACTCCAGTCCAGTCCCGAACCTCTGGGTTTAGCACCTCCTCCAGCAGCTTTGGAGACTGAGAAATGTCATTCTTTTGACGACACTGGTACAAATACCCCAGGGACTGCCTCCTGACTCCAGTAATCTATTGACAAAGCAGACTCACCGGAGCAACAATTAAGTAGTAAACATTACAAATCAACATGTAAGCTAACTTATCCATTAACTGACTAACAGGAAAAATAAAGTACTTACTTATGTATAGCTTAGGTCCGCCGTCCCTCTTTTTTTTTTTTTACAGAGGATCTTGACCCCACCAGAATTCCCATTTATCAACCTCCCCTTACGGACCGTAACCCACACAGCTGCTCCTCCAGCATGTCCTGTGAAAAAAACTCTTCACTTCAGGCTATAGTCCAAAAGAAACTACTAGGGAGGGATGTGGGACTGGACTGGAGTTCCTCAAGGAACAACAATTAGCAGGTAAGTCTAATTTCACCTTCCTTATCGTCCCTCCAGTCCAGTCCCGTCCCGAACCTCTGGGGATGTAACAGAGCAGTGATAAAACTCAATGGGACCTGCTAGACCAGCCTGAAGAACCGCTGATCCAAAACGCGTATCCCTTTCCGCCTGAACATCCAGCTTGTAATGCTTGACAAAAGAATTTAAAGACGACCAAGTAGCCGCTTTGCAAATTTCAACAGCTGGAACCAGACTGCACTCAGCCCATGACGCCGCTTGCGCCCTAGATGAATGAGCTCTAAGCTCTTTCGGTTCTATCTTACCTTTCAACATGTACGCCGACACAATTGTCTCTTTGAGCCATCTGGCAATAGAAACTTTTGACGCCGCCTCTTCTTTTCTTGGCCCTCCAAAGAGAACAAACAGTCTATCCGTATTACGGAAACTCGCCGTCCTCCGCATATAGTTCTTTAATGCTCGATGAACATCTAACAGATGCAACTTTCTTGAGGACGTATCGCTTCTACCTCCATCAAACACCGGTAAAGAAAACCACCTGATTCACATGAAAAACCGACACCACTTTGGGCAAAAAGGACGGTACCGGCCTCAACACTACTTTCCTCTCATGAAAAAACAGAAAAGGGTTCCTACAAGACAACGCCTGCAATTCAGAAATTCTGCGAGCAGAACATATAGCCACTAGAAACACCACTTTGAGCGTAAGGTCTTTAATTGACGCCTTGGACAAAGATTCGCGAACCAACGCGTCCAACACCAAATGGAGATCCCACGCCGGCACAGTCAGCCTAAGTGGCGGCCTCAGAGACACCGCCCTCAAAAAACGCTTAACATCTGGATGCGCTCCTAGTGCCTTTCCCTTTATCTTTCTCTATAACAGGACAGCACTGCCAACTGCACCCTCAAGGATGCCGCTGCTAAGCCCTTCTCAAAACCATCCTGCAAAAATGACAACACCTGTGGAACCGAAGTCTTCAATGCCTCAACCTCCTTGTCTACACACCACGCTTCAAAAACACGCCAGACTCGAACATACGCCAATGAGGTAGGATTTCCGCCTTGCCTTCAACAAAGTCGAAATCACCGCAGTGGAATAACCTCTCACCCTCAGCCTCGCCCTTTCAAGAGCCAGGCCGTAAGCGAGAAATCGATCTACCTGAGGCATGAGTAACGGACCCTGAGACAACAGGTCCCTCCGACTCGGCAGAAGCCAGGGCCGGTCCACCAAGAGCCTTATCAGATCCGCATACCACAGCCACCTTGGCCATTCTGACGTGATCAATATTACCTGTCCTCTGTGAACTTTTATTCACTGAAGCACGTGCCCTACTAACACCCAAGGTGGAAACATGTACAGGAGTTGTTCTTCTGGCCATCTCTGTATGAGAGCATCTAGGCCTTCCGACATCCTCTCCCACCTTCTGCTGAACAATCGGTTGGCCTTCGCCGACTCAAATGTCGCCATCAGATCCATTACCGGCGACCCCCAGCGGCGTACTACCATCTCGAAGACTTCCGGATTCAGGACCCGCTTCTCCTGGGTCTACCTTGACGCGACTCAAAAAAAATTGGCCTCTACATTGTCCACTCCTGCCACATGCGCCGCTGAAGCAGCCACCAGATTCACCTCGGCCCACTCGAACAACTGCTCGGCCTCGGCTTCCAGTGACACGCTGCTTGTGCCACCTTGTCGGTTGATGTAGGCCACTGCTGTCGCGTTGTCTGAAAACACCCGAATGGCCTTTCCCTGCAGGTAATGCTGAAAGGCTCGAAGAGCCAGTGTTACTGCTCTCAATTCTAACCTGTTGATTGACCAAACCCTTTCTAGCTCGGTCCACTGCCCCTGGGCAAAATGTCCTTGAAAATGCGCTTCCCAGCCTAAGAGGTTGGCATCCGTTGTTAGCGGTATCCAGGAGTGTGATTCCAAGGGCATTCCCTCTTCTAGCCCCCCTGGACATAACTACCACTGAAGAGCCTGAAGTGTCTCCAGCAGACAGGGCAGTTTCCGAGACAGCGGGCCGTCTTGGTGCAACCACCTTCTGAGTAGTGCTCTCTGTAAGGGTCACATGTGGGCTCTTGCCCACGGAACCAGCTCGAGCGTCGCCGCCATGGTCCCGAGCAACTACAGATAATGCCATGCCATGGGATTCGCTCTTCCCAGAAAACTGCGGACCAGTCTCCTTAACACTTGCGCCCGCAGTAGCAGCAGAAACACCTTTCCTACACTCGTATCGAAACGAGCACCAAGGTATTCCAAGCTCTGTGATGGTTTCAACCTGCTCTTTGCCACATTGACCACCCAATCGATACTCTGTAGCAAATGCACCACTCTGGTTGTCGCCGCCACTTCGCTCTCGCTCCTGGACTTTGCCCGAATCAACCAATCGTCCAGATAAGGGTGAACTAGTACTCCCTCCTTTCGCAATGCTGCCGCTACTACCACCATCATCTTGGTGAAAGTCCGTGGAGCCGTTGCCAAGCCAAACGGTAATGCCCGGAATTGAAAATGTCCCATAGGAACTGCAAACCTGAGAAATTTCTGATGTTCTAGTCGAATCGGAATGTGCAGGTAAGCTTCTGACAAATCTAGGGAAGTCAGAAACTCTCCTCATGCAGCTACGATGATTGACCTTAGAGTTTCCATATGGAAATGAGACACTCCGAGACAGCGATTTACTTTCTTGAGATCCAATATTGGATGATAGGCCCCTTCTTTCTTTGGCACCACAAAGTATATGGAGTACCGACTGGAGCCGCACTGGCCTGGAGGCACCGGCACCACTGTGTTGAAGTTCAGTAGTCTTTCTAAAGTTTCTCACACCGCCTTGCACTTGAACCACACCTTGCATGGAGATTGGATGTAAGAATCGACCACCGAGCGTTGAAACTTTAGAACATATCCCTCTTGAATGACTTCCAACACCCACTGATCTGATGTAATTTGGACCCAGGCAGGGTAAAACTCCCGTAGACGTCCTCCCACGGGCACCTGCCCCACCTGGGTCCCCCTGGCTTCATTGTAACTTTCTAAGGTTCGAGGACGAGGAGACAGCAAATCCTCTGCCTGCCCCTCAAAACCCCTGGTTCCTAAAGGCCCTAGGGGAAACGTTCTCTTTGAAATTGAGTGAACCGCGGTGAACGGAAATGGCGAAACGCCCTCTGTTGCCCCTTGGTTGTCGGAGCTGGACGACCTTGCTTCTGCTTGTCCTCGGGCAGCCTTCCGCCTTTTGACTCTCCTAGATCCTTCACCAGCTTATCTAAATCTTCTCCAAAAAGTAACTTACCCCTGAAAGGCAGCTTCCCAAGCCTTGCCTTGGAGGAATCGTCTGCCGCCCAATTACGCAGCTACAGATACCGTCTTGCTGCTATTACCGAAGCCATGCTCTTCGACAAACCTTGAATAAGGTCAAAATGAATATCAGCCAGATAAGCCGCTCCGGATTCCAACCTGGCCAGCTCTCCGTCCGTCTCTTCCATCTGCTCCCCCTGCATCCGTTGGGACCAACGAAGACAGGCTCTCGCCACCCATGCTCCACAAATAGATGCTTGCATGGATAATGCATTGACATCAAAAACTTGCTTCAACAAGGTGTCCAGCTTCCTATCCTGGGCATCCTTGAGAGTGGCGCTACCTTCCATCGGAATGGTGGTCTTCTTGGTAACAGCCGAGACAGCTGCATCCACCTTCAGTGACTTAAACAACTCCCGATCCTGATCCACCAATGGGTAAAGACGGACCATAATCCTGGGGCCTTTAAGACCTGCCTCGGGTACGTCCCATTCTTCCTGAATCATTTCCCTCACTACTCTGTGAACCGGGAAAGCCCTTTGAGTCTTCCGAACGGCCTGCAATAACGTATCCTCTAAGGTGGAATCCTCTACCGGCCCTGAAGATGGCATATTAAGCGTCTTCAGCGTTTCCGTAATGAGTGCCGGTAACTCGTCACGACGGAAAAAGCGAACTACTCTGGCCTGTTCTTCCTGCTCCGGGAGCTCTCCTTCCTCTAACTCGTCCTCTAATTCAAAATCTTGACCCCCCCATCTTCAGAGTGGGGCCCCTCAGAAACCACAGACTGCTCCAGCCGGTCATTCGCGGTCCTAGGCTTTTTTGGAAGGATACCGCTAGCCCCTAGACTCAGGGGGGACCCCGGACGCTTCTCGCCCCGTTCTCCATCCGCGGAACCGGCTCCAAGACCTCTCTTAGGGCCCCCAAAGGCCTGTTGAAGCAGAATTGCAAATTCATGAGAAAAAATTGCCACCAACCCCCCCCCCCCCCCCGGCAACATCGCCTGAGAAGGGGGAATATCCGAAGTGGACAAGGACCCCACCATTGGATCTAGAGGTTTGAAAAGATGGAGAGATAGGTTCCGGCGGAACTAAGAATGGTCCTTTCTGTTCTGCCCCAACTTCTAAGGTCTGCTCCATAGAGGTTGCTTCTTGAATGCACCCCCTACACACACCTGTCTCCGACACTGCTCCTCTTCTAGCACCACAGACCAAGCACTGTGGTCTAGAAGGCATCCTGTTCAAGCAGTTACCTGCTCCTGTCCCCTCAGTTACTTCAGCTATGCTGAAGCTCTGTTAGCAATTGTCGCTTTAACGGATGCCCTGTTAGTCTGTGCAGAGGAAAATCTTCAAACTTTTTTTTTTTAAACTAAAGCTATAAACAAGCGTCCTCTAAGGCACACCAACTCCAATCCTGTGGTGAAACCAAAAAACAAACGAAGCTCCCTTCACTGAAAAACGACCCTCCTGCCACACACACATACACTAGACGACTTTGCCACGCAACCGCCACGCGTCGCGGCCTGCTCGTGGCTAACGGCGGCGCTCGCGTCTCACAGCCCCGTCAATCAAGCACACTCTTTGGGGCCCCCTTACCTTGAAAATGCCTGTGCAGCGTTGCCACTTCCTTCCCTCCCCACGCTCAGCCGAAAACAGCAAATTCAGCGTCGGAGAAGAGCAATGAATTACAGGATCAGAGGATCAGCTGTTACAGCGATCGCCGATCCTGACTGGTGCTCAGGAGGAGAGTTTCTCTTATGCTCTCCGATTCACCCACTGCCGGTTCCTCACCAATAAACATGGGTTCGGGAACCGGAGCCCTTCTCTTTATCCAGCCTTGCCCTCCGCTCCGATACTAACAGCCACGAAGGGGGGGGGGGGGGTGCACCACAGCACAGCAGTTCTGAATTTTCCACTGACACTAAACTATGCCTAATAACTCTACACTACTTTTCTAAACTTTAATTTATATCCTCTAAACTTAAAGCAATCTGCCTCTCCTTAACCGTTCCTTCAGTGAGCCTTGAACTTCCAGGCTCACCAACCCTCCAGCTGCTTGGAGACTGAGATAACTGGAGTCAGGAGGCAATCCCTGGGGTATTTGTACCAGTGTCATCAAAAGTATGACGTTTCTCAGTCTCCAAAGCTGCTGGAGGAGGAGCTAAACCCAGAGGTTTGGGACTGGACTGGAGGGACGATAAGGAACCAGTAGTTGGAAGTTAAGAAAATTTGAAGGAGACAGTCATGATATGATGATATCGCTGCTGGGGCTGAGCATGGCCATGCAGCTGCCTACTCTTTATCCATACCATTGGGGCCAGTCTCGCAAGAAGAGATGTAAAATCTTGCAGTTTTTATCGAGAGATTGGCCCTGCAACAGCAGACTATGACATCTCATTAAAACACTCCTCTTGATCCAAGTGCAGGAAACATAGCAAGGTGGCGGAATGGGAGGGTAAGCAATCATGGGGAATGAAGTGAAAAAGACAGTAGGAAAGAAGAGGTCTGAGCTGCATCCCTTCGGATTGGGTGTTAGTTACCCTGGGCTCGATCCAATATCATAAAATGGTATGATAAACCATATTTTGGGGTGGCACTTGCCTCCCCTTGCCACTCTGTAGCAATGCTTTTGAGAAGAGGTTGCCAAATGAATGTCTTCTTTTATATATTTAGTCATTCTGTCCAGCACTCACTGCAGTTTACATCATAAAACAGAAATAATAACAAAAGCATATATAATAGTCTGTATTCCTAAAAACACAGAGCTTGATATTCAGAAGTGGTGATGCTTAATTTTATTTGTTATTCAGCGATACTATATGCTTAGATAGTGCTGCTGAATGAACATTTATGCAGCAACCATGTCATCACTTCAATGTATTAAGTTATGCCTGCTTTTTCAATGGCCTAACTTATATCCATAACTTATGTGCATAAGTTAGCAGGAGAGAGGATAGCTTTGGTGCTGGCCCTCTGCCTGCCTTTAACCCCATCTCCTAGTTAACGCACAACTTTAATGTGTATAGCTGCCATTATGGTACAATGTATGCATAAAATGACTCCCTTTTGGACCTGCTGTTGCTCTGGGCACAATGTTCTCCCCCTGGAGAAATGTGTTAAGTTATGGAGAAGACGTATTCCAGCGGATGCTCCCTGAGGACCCTTTCTTTTCTAAGTAAGACCAGGGAGTTCATAAGGACAAAGGATGGGAGGAGTTGTTAGTCTGTCTTACACAAAAATGCATAAGAGATGAAATGCATGCCTTGTCACTATTGTAATATTGTAAAAGCAAGATGATCCTCAGGGGCCTACGGATGAAGAAAGCCCCAGGGATATTCACTGAAGAAAAAGAGTTCAAGAAGAATTGGACAGCTATTTTAAATAAGTACTCGTTGGACCTAATGATTTTATTGATCAAGCAGAAGGAAAGCAGAAAGAATTCAAAAAGAAAAATAGATATTAAATTGAATTCCCTCAGAGAAGGACTCCCATTTTGACACTTACAAGAAAGATTTTGACAAAAATATGTTGGAATACAGGAGACTGATCAAAGATAAGAAATTGGAAATGTATAGGAGGGACGAAGAAGATTACAGGACAAGTTCTGTTTACCCTTGGGACAAAAAGTAACAACATGCCTTTAGAAGTGAGTCGTCTCGAAGCAGACTCCCATTTTCAGAGAAACAACAAGCTACCAAGGCCAGGACACCACCAGAACAATAAGGAACTGATCTTGAACAGGGTAAGAAAAAGATCCATAACCAATCAGAGGATCCACTAGAAGGGTCTGCCCCCTTGTTTCCTTCAGGACAAGTCGTGTCAAGTCAGGATTTTAACATGAACCAACTTTGGAAAGGCAGAGGGACAAGCACAAGATGGAACCGCAAAGGACCCAGGAATTCCACAGGTCCTCTTGCTCATAGAGGGGTCAGGGAGAGGGAGGGAGCACCCTACAGGAGGACCTCCTTCTGAGATTAGATAACAGTGTTATTAACCTTTCCGACTACATGTTACTGTAAGTAAGGTTGAGGTATGAGTGCTCAACAAGGGCCTCTCGTTCGTCCCCGCTACTAGACATGACCTCTTCACAACACACATTGATCTATACAAGTTCTTTTGAGAACCAAGGACTTTTTTTTTTCGCAAAGAGGTGAGACATCACAAGACCCTTCAATTATCATAAAACATTCTACTTGGGTGCCCCCAAGTACAGTACATCCAATTCCTCTAGAGACACTTTCGAGAAAGTTGTTCTCAAGAGTTATGAATTGTACTCACGAAAAAGACATGTACTTATTTTAACACTACTAAAGTTGAGAAAGAGGCACTGATGGCACTTAAAGATAACCCAAGTGGAGGAGTAGCCTAGTGGTTAGAGCAACAGCCTAGCACCCAGGACATCTGGGTTTGATTCCCACCAACACTCCTTGTCACCTTGGGCAAGTCACTTTATCCTCCATTGCCTCAGCAGAAAAGGCCTGGCAATCTACTTGCGGTCATACTCTGCCAAGAAAACCCAGGGGCTGCTGGGTGCCAGGAGTCAGAATTGACCTGAAGGAACTTAAAAAAATATATATATAACCCCGATATTGTAATCAAACCTGCAGACAAAGGGGGTGCCCTTGTTATTTTATATAGGCACGGTTATATTAAAGAAGCAGAGCGATAATTGAGCAATAAGGCTTTTTATGAGAGGCAAGACAGAGATCCTACTATTCCCCCTTAAAACCAGTCTGGATAATGTATTGAAAATAGGCCTGGATGTGGGATATCTGACACAAAAGGAAAAAAAAATAGAGTTTAAATGTTTAACAGTGGCCCACCTAGTAATACTGACCATATATGTTTTACAGAACATCCACAAATTGCTGGTGTACCCTCCTGGGCGCCTGATTTATATCAGCAACTGGGTCGCTGTATGAACCTGTCTTTAAATTTTTAGATATATTCCTCAGGCCCTTTGTGACTGAGGCACCATTATATGTCAGAGACATCTTTCATATGATACACATTTAAGTGACCATGGATATTGTCTTTTTAAATACAAAACGTACCACAGAAAGCAGACCTTGACATATTAACAGGTGTTCTTTTGGAAAGGCAAGGCATGATACATACATCTACTGGTTATTAGAAATCAATTGGCGTCTTTGGCACTAACAAAAAACGATTTTTGATTTAAAGGTGTGTTTTACAAACAAATTAAGGGTGTTGCCATGAGGTCTAAGGCTCCAGATATGGCCAACATAGAAATTACACTTACCTGGTAATTGTAGTTCCTGGAGGATCCAGTTTAGTCCTCCACAGCGGGGTAGTGCACCTCCTCCTGCAGCTAGGAGACTGGACCAATCCAATTCTTCCCTGTGAGGATGTATACTGCTGGAGCTCCCATCAGCCCCCCAGTGAACTGTCAACAAGCAAACTTAAGAGAACAATATACAGAACAGAAGGAAACCCCTCCCCAAATAAACTGGACTCCTTCCCCAAACGAGGGAGCCGTAACTGTGCACATCGTGTCCCACTGGACCACTGAGCAAAAAGAAAGGCACTGCTACACCATCAAAGAAAAAGAATAAATGAGCAAGGAGCGCGGAGGACCCCGGACTCGAGGGATCCCAGACAAACAGCATAAGCAGCTCGAGCTCACCCGATAGCAACGCGCCGGACAGAAAGAAGGAATCATTCGGGAGGGAATGAGGACTAAACTGGATCCTCCAGGAACTACAATTACCAGGTAAGTGTAATTTCTATTTCCTGAGCGGTTCTCCAGTTTAGTCCTCCACAGCGGGATGTAACAGAGCAGTAATCAGCGGGAGGGACCAACCCACCTGGCGCGCAAAACCGCAGAACCAAAGCCGGAATCCCTGGAAGCAAAAACATCCAGCCGGTAGTGCTTACTAAAGGCATGGAGCGACGACCAAGTAGCCGCTCTACAAATGTCCACTGGTGGAACCAAACTGTGCTCCGCCCACGACGTCGCCTGCGCCCGAGTAGAATGGGCCCGCAAACCCAGCGGAACCACCCTGCCATGCAAAATGTATGCCGACGCAATCGCTTCCTTAATCCATCTAGCAATAGAAGACTTTGACGCCGCCTCCCCTTTACGTTTACCACCGAACAGGACGAACAGACGGTCCGTCTTACGGATCGACTCGGTGACTCTGAGATATCGGCGGAGCATCCGCCGAACGTCCAGACGATGCAGATCTCGAGCCGCGTCCGTATCTGGGGAGGCAAAGACCGGGAGAAAAACGGCCTGATCCAGATGAAAAGGAGAAACCACCTTAGGAAGGAAAGAAGGAACAGGTCGCAAGACCACTCTATCCCTAGAGAACGATAAGAATGGCTCTCGACAGGAAAACGCCTGCAATTCCGAGATACGCCGAGCCGAACAGATGGCCACCAAGAACACCGTCTTCAACGTCAGATCCTTAAGAGACGCCTGGCGAAGGGGCTCAAAAGGCTGCTGTACCAAAGAGTGCAACACTAAATTCAAATCCCATGGAGGAATGGTAACCCTGCGAGAAGGACGCAGACGAAGCACGGCCCGTAGGAAACGTTGCACATCCGCGTGAACCCCCAGGGGAACCCCCAATACCTTACCCCAGTAACACGCGAGGGCCGCCAATTGTACTTTCAGAGAGCTAGCAGCAAGACCCTTGTCAAAGCCGTCTTGCAAAAAACTGAGAATGGCCGGAATGGAAGCCGTCGCGGCCCGGAGATCGCGCCACGAACACCAATCTTCAAAAATGTGACATACGCGCACATACGCGAGAGACGTAGAAGGTTTACGCGCACGAAGAAGAGTTGCAATAACAGCCGCAGAATAGCCCTTCCGTCTCAACCGAGCCCTTTCAATAGCCATACCGTAAGCGAGAACTGAGTCACCTGCGGCATCTGCAGCGGCCCCTGAATCAAGAGATCCGGCAAGAGCGGCAACCGCCACGGGACCCCGTCGAGAAGCCGAATCAGATCCGCGTACCACGGACGGCGGGGCCAATCTGGAGCCACCAGAAGAACCTTTCCCGGATGAGCCTCTATGCGTTGAATCACCCGTCCGATCAACGCCCACGGAGGAAAGACGTAGAGGAGCCCGGAGGTCGGCCACGGGCGAATGAGAGCATCTATGCCCTCGGACATGGGTTCCCTGCGCCTGCTGAAGAACCGAGACGTCTTGGCCGACTGAAAGGTCGCCATGAGATCCATTATCGGCGGCCCCCATCTGCGCACTATTTGAGAGTACACTTGCGGGTGGAGTTCCCACTCTCCGGCATCCACCCGCACCCTGCTGAGGAAATCCGCCATCACATTCTCCTTCCCCGCGATATGCACCGCCGAAATCGCTAGAAGTCGAGGTTCTACCCATTGGAACAACGAATCGGTCTCTTCCTCCATCGCTCTGCTTCCCGTGCCGCCCTGACGGTTGAGATATGCCACCGTTGCCGAGTTGTCGGAGAGAATCCGCACTGCCCGGCCTATCACCGAGGATTCAAACGCCTGAAGCGCCCACCTCACCGCTCGCAACTCGAGGCGGTTGATCGACCAAGACATTTCCAGGGCCGACCACGCTCCCTGCGCAAAGCGACTGTCGCAATGAGCCCCCAAGCCCGTCAGGCTCGCATCCGTTATGACCGGCAGCCAGAGCGGCTGCTCCAGAGGAACCCCCACCTGCAACGTTTTCGAGCTCAGCCACCAACGTAATGACTGCCGCACTCGCCTCGGGCAAGGCAACCGCCTGCTCATCGAATCCGTTTGAGTCGACCAACGCCGCAAGAGGGCTCGTTGCAGTGGACGCATATGAAACCTGGCCCAGGGGACTACATCCAGAGTCGTTGCCATTGTTCCCAAGACACGAAGGTACCACCAAGCTGACGGAGCCGGAAACGCTAAAAACTTTCGAACCAGAAGGCGCAAAGCTTGGGCCCGGCGATCCGGTAGAAAAACCAATCCTCTCGCCGTATCGAAGCAAACTCCGAGATATTCGAGGGACTGAGTCGGTACTAAATGGCTCTTTTTGTGGTTGACCACCCAACCGAGAGTCTGCAGCAGAGCTATGATTTTGTTCGTGGCTTGCAAACTCTCTGTCTCGTTCTTTGCTCGAATTAACCAATCGTCGAGATAATGGTGAACCAAAACACCGTCCTTCCGCAATGCCGCTGCGACGACCACCATGACCTTGGTAAAAACCCGGGGCGCCGTGGCCAGGCCGAAGGGCAGCGCCTGAAACTGGTAATGACCCCACGGAAGGGCAAACCGCAGGAACTTTTGATGAGCCGTCCTGATGGGAATATGCAAGTAGACCTCCGAAAGATCGAGAGACGTAAGGAACTCTCCCTGACGCACCGCAACCAGGACGGATCTGAGAGTTTCCATGCGAAAATGAGGCACCCGAAGGCAACAATTCACCCCCTTGAGATCCAGGATAGGACGAAGGGCACCGTCCTCCTTTGGCACCACGAAATAAATAGAGTACCAACCCGCCCCGAGATCGGAAGCTGGAACAGGCACCACCGCCCCCAAGTCTATCAGGCGGTTCAACGTTATGCGGACGGCGGACACTTTCTGAGGATTTTTGCAGGGCGACAGAATGAAGACATCCCGGAGAGGACAAGCAAATTCCAGCGCGTACCCCTCTCGGATGATCTCGAGGACCCACTGGTCCGAAGTTATCTGGACCCAGGAAGAAAGAAAATGATGAAGACGACCCCCGATCACTGGACTTTCCCCCGGGGTCCGCCTCGCTTCATTGCGGCTTGCGATTAAAGGAAGAGGAGGACGAAGGGGAGGCAGACGAGAAACCTCTTCCCGCTCCTTGAAACCCTCGAAATCCCGAGGATCGAGAAACCAGTCGTCCGCGCTGGAAACCCCCAAGTCTGGAAGACCGGAATCGGCGAAAATCCCAAAACTGACCTCTAGTCGAAGACAGACCTCTAAGCTGGCGAGGCTTATCCTCCGGAAGCCTCCCACCCTTAGACTCTCTGAGGTCCTTGACCAACTTATCCAGGTCGTCTCCGAACAACAGCTTGCCTTTAAAGGGAAGCTTACTGAGACGCGCCTTAGAGGAGCCATCAGCAGCCCAATTACGAAGCCAAATAGATTGTTGCGCCGCCACAACGGAAGCCATACTGTTAGCCAAAGTCCGAATCAAGTCATAGTGAACATCTGCCAAATAGGCGGATCCCGATTCTAAGCGGGCAACTTCCATCAACCCCTGTTGGTCTAGATGGGAGTCCTGACGCAAATGCTGAGCCCATCGCAAACAAGCCCGGGAAACCCAGGTCCCACAAATAGAAGTCTGCAGGGCCAAGGCATTAGTCTCAAAGGCCTACTTCAATAAACCATCCACCTTTCTATCCTGGGTGTCCTTCAAGGCCGCACTGCTCTCAACCGGAATGGTGGTCTTTTTAGTCACCGCTGAAACCGCAGCGTCAATCCGTGGCGAACGAAATTTCTCCTTGTCCTTGTCCGCCAGAGGGTAAAGACGATTCATCGTTCGGATACCCTTCAAACCGGAGTCAGGGTGATCCCACTCAGCCTGAATCATCTGATCAACCACCCGGTGGACTGGGAACACTGTTTGAGAATCACGGACTGCCTGAATGAGAGGGTCCTCCAAAACCTCATCTTCCCCGTGACGCCCGACTGTCAGATTCAGGGCTTGCAAAGACTCGGTAATCAAGGGAATCAGTTCTTCCCTGCGAAAAACGCGGATGATCCGAGCCTGTTCTTCCGGCTCCGGAATCTCCCCTTCTTCCAAGTCTTCGACCCGGTCGTCAGGTTCCACATCAGACCAGTCCGTCTCAGGCCACGGGATATCCGAGAGGTCAACTTCAGGAACTCTGAGCCGCTTGGCTGCCCTAGGGGCACCTCCCTTCGGCTCTTCCGCCTGGAGAGACGGCGGAGCCGATGGGACCGCGCACGGATCAGATCCTTTCCCCAAGCGGCCCCTCTGAAAGGCTTGATGCATAAGAAGTACGAACTCAGGAGAAAAATCCCCCCAGGAAACCTCGCTAGGCCCTCTTGCCGGAGCACTCCCTGGCGCAGAGGGGGTAGGTGTAAGGGAAGGGACGAGAGCCTCTGGAGTCAGCTCTACCCCCCCTGAAACTGGAGAATCCCCAGATTCCTGAGGGACACTGGTGTCCATGGGCTGCTGCAGCACTGGTGGACTGCAGGCGCAGCCCTTGCAAACCCCCGCGTCAGAAACAGAGCCTTTGCGGGAGCCACAAATGACGCACTGCGGTCGTCGGGACATGGAGAGAAAACCACAAAAGTGTAGAGAGGTTGGAAGAAGAAAAGGGCAGGGCCAACCACAAACAAATGTGCAGCACACTCACAGCCCGTCCAGCAATGGAACTATGTTTTTTTTTTTTTTGAGAGGTAGCGCAGCACACTGCTCACAGCCTAAAGAAATATAAAATAGAATTATCCCAGCAAGCCAGACCGCAGAGCACAGAACACCCCGCAGCACGGCTCCCGAATAAGAAACGGGAGCCGAAAAACAAAATGGCCGCCGGCACTACGAGGCACCGAAAAAAAGGCGCGAAAAGCTAAAGAAAGTAAAATGAAGTAAAAATAAAGAAACAAACTAAAACGCAGCAATGTCGCAGACCCGAAGTAGAGTGGAGACGGAGAAAACGGCCCAAAAGGACACTTACCCCGAAGTGAGGAAGGAGCACAGCAACGGAGCTTACCCAGGTGAAAAGCAAGCTGCAATGGCCCTGCGGTGAGAGGAAACACCGACCGGGGCACTAAGCCAACTGGGATCCTCCAAGTGGCGACATCACCTTTAAAAGAACCCTCAAACTAGGAGATGGTGATGATGGTGGCCAGAGTCTCCCTCCGATCTGTCCTGGAGGAGAGATCACAGGCAAAGAAACTGCAGCCGACGTGCCTTAGCTGAGCAATAAGCAGACGGGCAGTGCAAGCTCGGCTCCCTCCTACAAAGTATTTAAAGGTATAGACCCCTAAATAATAAAATAAAGAAAAAGCACAAGGGCAAAACGAATGAAAGAAAAAACAAATGTATGAGACCTAAAGACCCCAAAGTGAGCCCGTAGAAGGAGAATGGACACACTGGGGGGCTGATGGGAGCTCCAGCAGTATACATCCTGTCATGATGCGGGCACTAATAAAGCTGATTTTATGAAAAGAAATCCTGATTTAGAGGAACTAGAGGTGCAGTTACCTCCTGGCACACATAGAGGGAGCGGGAGCAGACATACTGATCCTAGTGAATCTAATCACAGTAATGACCTGCAGCTGACAGAGAACCAGGAAGTCAGTAACAAAGGTTCTCTTTATAAACCAGAGCAGAACGCTCTTGGAGGGCAGGAGGAGAAGGAGAGGCAAAAGCAGGAGCAGAACCGAAAGACACAGCAATGGAGATGGCAGCAGTTGCAAAGAAAGCCATGGACAAATAAGCAGTGGGAACAACAGCAGGAGCTGAGAAAGGAAGGAACTGGAACCGGAGCTGAACTAGAAGCTGAACCAACAGTAAAGCCTAGAAGCTATCAGAGGTACAAACCTGTTTGCTGTGAAAGAGGCCAAGCTGGAAGTTGGAACAGAAACAGACCACACGAGGTGGGAAGCCATAGAATCCAAACTAAGCCTATTGGGCAAGGAGAGTTTGATAGAAGGTGCTCCAAGGTAAGAGGCGGTGCCACGCCTAGTTCTTTTACTCTGCCTGTTTATGATACAAGGAGAAGGAAGCTAAGAACCAGAGGGGAAGGTTCTGTAAGGAGTTTATCTCCAGAAAAGCACTGCTCAGTTTTACCCAGTCAGAAGGAAAAACAGTTGTATAAACAACAGAGGTTTTTACTCCATGAGCCAAGGTTTGAAACAGTAAGGTTTAACCCTAAGCACTGCACTGCTGGAAGCCACCCGCAAAGAAAGCTTCTCTCTAAGAACAACCTGAATAAAGATTGGTATTCTAATTTACCACCAGCCATAAGAGTTCCTGCTTACCTAAAGCAAAACTCCCATGCTGAAGATGGTCAGGCTAACATAGACAGGGATAGTGAAACCCCTTTGACCCAATATGAGGAAGAGGATATGATGGAGGTGGATTTCCCCTATACTATTCCCTCATCTTTGCCGGAGGACATGGAGTGCGATTGGTGCACGGCCTACGCTCCCAAGTGTGCCTGCTGTAACGAAGAATGAATGTAAAAATACTTTTGGTTGTTTATTGTGAAGAATATTACCTTTAAGAAAAACCTGCTATAAACTGTGAAGTAACAGTTCTCAAGCCAGAGAGCCTTGGCACCTTTTGAAACAAAGGACTATTTTGTTAAGCAACGTATCTCTAATTTGAACCCATGCATTATAACGGGGAATAAAGCCTTTATTACCCTTCACTCAGGTCTTATTGTTCTTTATAGCGCTACATAGTGGCGCGCAATCTTTGTGTCACGACACCTTGTGGCAATCCTCACAGGGAAGATTTGGATTGGTCCAGTCTCCTAGCTGCAGGAGGAGGTGCACTACCCCGCTGTGGAGGACTAAACTGGAGAACCGCTCAGGAACTATATGTTGCTTATTTTGAGCGTAAGTTTCTAACCTGCCACCTGTTCCCTAGTAGGGTTAAATTGTGGAAGAGGTATACTGATGACATTTTTATGCTGTGGGATGGAGAGGAGAGTGTTCGAAAAGATCTTTTTTACTGGATCAATGCACATGATTCCAACCTACAGTTTCAGATCACGATCACCTATAGTTACACTCAAGTCTCTTATTTGGACATTCTTATTTTAAAAAAACGGTCCTGATGGCTTCATGACAGACTTATATAGAAAGCTGACGGACTAATCATTTATAGTAACATAGTATATGACGGAAGATAAAGACCAGTATTGTCCATCTAGTCTGCCCAGCAAGGCGGCAAGAGTAGGTGCACCTGCCGCTCCATGCAGTTCACCCCTCCCCATGCCTTTGTTTAGGGGTGTACAAACCATTGTGTGAGATATAAGATAGTTATGTTTATTTTTATTTTATCCTGTTGCTATAAAGGGATCCACAGTGTCTGTCCCATGCCATTTTGAATTCTGTCACTATATTTGTCCCCACCACTTCCATTGGGAGGGCATTCCAAGCATCCATCACCCTTTCAGTGAAAAAGTATTTCCTGACATTATCTTTCAGTTTACCCTCTTGCAGCTTCATGTTATGCCCTTTAGTTTTACATACAAGGTTTCTCTTAACTTGTTAAATACAGTAAATAAATAAAATTTACCTATAAGTCAGTTTTTAAAGATAATAAGGATTTGCTCCTCTAACGAGGACTTTGAATTTCACACTAAAGATATGCATAAGCGCTTTCAAGACAGAATTGAATGTATACAAACACGCTTATAACACAGCAAAAGATTCTGATCGCTCGGTGTTTTTAAAAAGAACCACTTGTAGAGAGACCGACAAATTGATTTGTTCCCTCACATTTTCCAACCTGTCGAGGGACATTTAAAAGATCTTAAGAGAAGAGTGGCACATCCTCTCCACCATTCCCTCACTTAGTCACAATCAGTTTATGCTAGCACATAAGAGAAACACCAATCCAGCTAACCTTCTTGTCCCTTCTGCTTTGTCTCTTCCTAAACCTAAACCTATGGTTATGTGTCACTTTAAATGTGGGCACTGCTCTGCATGTTATCAGGCTCTGATCACAAAAGGATTCTTTCGCCATCTGATCACAAACAAAAGAATACCATTAATTGATTTCTCTGTGAATCCCATCATGTGATTTATGTAGTGGTCTGTCCCTGCAAGCTCCTTTATGTGGGGAAAACTAAACGCAACATACACACCCGGATCACTGAGCACCACAGCTGTCTTAAAAATAAGATTGAGGACAGAACCCTCATTGCTCATTGGATCTTGGCAAAAGGTAAAATTAGACTTACCTGCTAATTGTTGTTCCTGGAGTGGAACCAGTCTAGTCCCGAGACCTTTGGGTTCCCTATCTCATCTAGCAGCTTGGAGACTGAGAAACTCCTCCTTTTTTTGACATCAATAGTATATCTCCCCGGAGTCCGCCCCCTGTGACCAGTAACCTATTGACAAAGCAGACTCAGCGGAGAAACAAGTAAGAAACTATGCAGTTAACATAAATACAACAGAACTAGTCCCCCTCCCAAACGCCCATAGAGGCCCTCAAGCCCCTACAACAAACTGTGACTGGAAACATTGAACAGACCACTCCCTCATCCAGCATAGGGGATATGAAGTCCCAGAAAGAAACACTCATCGTGCTCCTTAGCAATCCTGTGATCAATAGAAACTTCCTTTTTTTTTGTTTTGACATAAGAAACGAAGCTTGTCTTACCTGTGCGACCCAGCACTAGATCTGCGGGTACCGGTTTGCCAAGGAATCCTGGGAGGGGTACGGACTAGACTGGTTCCACTCCAGGAACAACAATTAGCAGGTAAGTCTAATTTTACCTTCCTGATCGTGTCCCCAGTCTAGTCCCGAGACCTCTGGGTCCGTACCAGAGCAGTGAAAAAAAACCTCAAACACGGGAGGGACCTGGCAAACCAGCCTGAAGAACTGCTGCACCAAACGAGGTCTCCTCCTGCATATGCACATCCAGCCGATAGTGTTGGATAAAGGAATTCAGAGAGGACCATGTCGCCGCTTTACAAATGTCTACGGGCGACACCAAACGAACTTCCGCCCAGGAAGCAGCCTGGGCTCTAGTGGAGTGTGCCCTTAAACCTTCCGGCACCACCCTACCTTTTAAAACATAAGCCGACGCAATGGCCTCCTTGATCCAATGCGCAATGGACGCCTTAGACGCCGCTTCACCTTTCCTCTGTCCCGAGAAAAGGACAAAGAGCCTGTCCGACTTCCGAAAACTCTCCGTACGCTGGAGATACTTCTTCAACGCCCACCGGACATCCAGCAAATGCAACTTTTTAGACGAAGCTCCCTTGGCGCCGACAGTAAACACCGGCAAGGAAATCTCTTGGTTAAGGTGAAACGCCGATACCACTTTCGGGAGAAAGGCCGGCACCGGCCGCAAGACGACCTTAGCCGCAAAGGAGGACAGGTATGGCTCCCGACAGGAAAGAGCTTGAAGCTCCGACACCCGCCTAGCTGAACAGACTGCCACTAAGAACACCACCTTTAAAGTAAGATCCTTAAGAGACGCTCGGCCAAAGGCTCAAAGGGCTCGCATTCTAACGCGTCTAGAACGAATGGCAGGTGCCATTAGGAACTATTTGCCTGGCCGGGGGCCTTGCGAGCGCCACCGCCCTGAGAAACCGCTTCACGTCTCGCTGAGCCCCGAGCGACTGGCCTGTAATTCTGCCCCTGTAGCAAGACAAGGCAGCCACCTGAACTCGCAACGACGCCGCCGCCAGGCCCTTGTCGAAACCATCCTGCAGAAACTCCAATATCTGCGGAAGAGTAGCTTTTAGAGCCTCGCCCTTTCTTACCGTGCACCACTCTTCGAAGACTCTCCAAACTCGGATGTAAGCCAGCGAAGGAGACCGCTTTCTAGACTTCAATAAGGTTGCAATAACCGCTCCCGAATACCCCCGGGATTTCAACCTAGCCCTTTCAATAGCCAGGCCGTAAGCGAGAACCGATCCACGTGCGGCATGAACAGGGGGCCCTGAGACAAGAGATACATCTGGCAAGGAAGACGCCATGGTTTTGCCACCAACAACCGAACCAGGTCCCCGTACCAAGGACGACGCGGCCAATCCGGCGCTATCAGGATTACTTGACCGCGGAACTTCTCTACCCTTTGCAGGACTCTCCATACCAGGGCCCACGGGGGAAAGACATACACAGCAGCTGTCCCTCCAGCCAGACCTGCATGAGAGCATCCAATCCCTCGGACATCCTTTCTCTGCGCCTGCTGAAGAAACGACTGGCCTTCGCGGAGGAGAACGTCGCCATGAGATCCATGACTGGCGACCCCCACCGGCGTACAATCATGTCGAAGACTTCCGGGTGCAGAACCCATTCCCCTGGATCCACTCGCACCCGGCTGAGGAAATCGGCCTCCACATTGTCCACTTCTGCAACATGAGCCGCCGACAGATCTAAGATGTTAGTCTCCGCCCTGGCGCACAGCACTTCGGCCTCTGCCTCTATCACCACACTGCTGGTACCACCTTGTTTGCTGATGTACGCCACTGCCGTTGCATTGTCGGATAACACCCGTACCGCCCTTCCTGCGAGTAACGGCCGGAACTCCCGCACTGCTAGATACACCGCCCTTAACTCCAGACGGTTGATCGCCCACGTCTTCTCCTGAGCATCCCAGCGCCCCTGCGCAAAGTTGCCCTGACAGTGAGCCCCCCAGCCCAGCAAGCTGGCATCTGTCATCACCATCACTCAGACCGGGGTTTCCAAGTCCTTTCCGCATTCCAACGACACGGGCAGTAACCACCAAAGCAGAGCCTGATGAGTCTCCTCCGGGCATGTCAGACCACCGGCGTAGCAAGGCCCTTTGCAAGGGTCTCATGTGGGCCCGGGCCCACGGCACTGTTTCTATTGTCACCGCCATGGTGCCCAACACCTGAAGGTAATGCATTGCCGAGGGGGCCCTGCGCCCCAGGAATCCCCTCAACAACCGACGCAGGCTCCGCGCTCGCTGCTCCGTGAGAAACACTCGCCCGATTTGAGTGTCGAAGCGCGTGCCCAGGTACTCCAGATTCTGGGTAGGCGTAAGATGACTCTTTGCCAAGTTGACCACCCAGCCTAGGCTTTCCAGGAAGGCCACCACCCGGGCCATGACCCTCTCGCTCTAGGCCTGCGACTTCGCCCGGATCAACCAATCATCTAGGTAGGGGTGAACGAGAATACCTTCCTTGCGCAGAGCTGCCACCACCACGACCATCACTTTGGTAAAAACTCTCAGCGCCGTGGCAAGCCCAAAGGGCAGCGCCTGTAACTGATAATGACCGAAGGGCACTGCAAACATGAGAAATTTGTGATGGTCCCGCCTGATGGGAATATGAAGATATGCTTCTGATAAATCTAGGGATGTGAGATACTCTCCCCGCTGTACCGCCACTATGACGGATCGAAGAGTTTCCATGTGAAAATGAGACACTCGCAGGCAGCGATTGACTCCTTTGAAATCTAGAATCGGACGGACTCCGCCACCTCGTTTCAGCACAATGAAATAAATGGAGTAACGATCGCACCCGGACTGGTCTGCGAGAACGGGGGCTATCGCCCTGAGGTCCAGCAGCCTCTGTACCGTCTCCTGCAGCACCGAACACTTTGCTGCTGATCTGCCCGGAGACTGCACAAAGGACTCCCGTACCGGTCGCAGGAACTCCAGGGCGTAACCGTCTCAAATGACCTCCAGCAACCACTGATCTGTGGTGATTTGGGCCCAGGCAGAGTAAAACTCTCACAAACGTCCCCCCACGGAGGGAAGGGACGACTGGGCCCCCCTCATCTCATTGAGTTTTCTTGAAATTAGATGCGGCAGGGGAGGAAGAGGAACCGAAGCCCCTACCGGCTCCACGGAAGCCTCGAAACCCCTGGCTTCTGTTGGAAAAACGACCCCTTGGGCCTGGAAAAAACACTTTTTTGGGAACGGAAATGGCAGAAGTCCCGAAATTGGCCCCGACCTCCCGGGGCCCCACGGGATGGCTTAGGCTTATCCTCCGGTAACCCTCACCCCTTGGACTCGCCTAGATCCTTAACCAGCTTCTCTAGATCCTCCCCGAAGAGTAGCCGACCTTTAAAAGGCAACTTACTCAGCCTAGACTTAGAGGAGGAATCTGCTGCCCAATTGCGAAGCCACAGGTACCGACGCGCCGCTACTGCCGAAGCCATACTTTTGGACAATCCTCGCATAAGGTCATAATGAATGTCCGCTAGATAAGCCGCCCCTGACTCCAACCGGGCCGCCTCTCTTGCCAAGGTACCGGGCTGACCCTCTTGCACCTGCTGTGCCCAGCGGAGACATACTCTGGCCACCCATGCTCCGCAAATAGCCGCCTGCATGGAAACAGCATTAATGTCAAAGACCCGTCTCAACAGGACATCCAACTTGCGGTCCTGGCCGTCCTTGAGGGCAGCGCTACCTTCCACCGGAATGGTTGTTTTCTTGGTCACTGCCGAGACAGCCGCATCCACCCTGGGTGATTTAAAAACCTCTTTGTCCTGATCCAGCAGAGGATACAGGCGCCCCATAACTCTAGCGCCTTTCAATGGAGCTTCCAGAACATTCCACTCTTCTTGAATCATCTCCTGAAACACTCTGTGTACCGGGAAGGCCCGCTGAGACTTCCTGAACACCTGCAGTAGAAGGTCTTCCAGCGTGTCATCCTCCCCCGCACCTGGGACCGGCATATTGAGCGCCTGCAGAGTCTCTACGATGAGCGCTGGTAACTCCTCTCTCCTAAAGACTCTCACTACCCGAGCTTGATCTTCTCTCTCTGAGATCTTGCCCTCTTCCAAATCCTCTTCTAACACCAGGTCGCGGCTCTCATCATCTGACAGCGGACCCTTGGCCAGATCCGCTTGCTCTGTCAATTCCTCCTGAGCACGAGGCCTCTTACCCCCGCCAGGATAACCGTCACCCCACGGGGACGCTGAGCGCTTTCTCGCTCCGCCAGGGTCTGCGGCCAAACCCTGCTGCACCGCGCCGCTGCCAACCGCCTGCTGCACCGCGCCGCTGCCAACCGCCTGCTGCAGTAATGCCACAAACTGTGGAGTAAAAATGGATGCCAGTTCCTTAGGAAAGCCCGCCTGGACGGCCGGAGACCCCGAGCCGGTGGAAGAACCAGCCGCGGGCTCCTCCTGCGTAACCTCAGGCCCCAGGAGAGTAGAGGCCTCCGGCTCCGCCTCCGGACCCCCGATCTGCTGTCCCGGGAGTTGCGGCAGCTCCAGAGTCTGCCCTACACATGACTTGCAGACTCCGGAAACGGAGCCTTTGCGAGCCCCACACACAGGGGCTTCAAAGGCGTCGTGTGCAACATTCAACTTGCTTGGCAACCGCCTAGAAGATGACTGAGACCCCCCCGGAAGCCCCCCCGAGAGCTGTACCAGTACCCTGCAACAGCAAAGAATATAGTAAATGAACCCCCCTATTCTTTTTTTTTTTTTTTTTTTTTTTTATGGTACCTCCGGAAAGGCCCCAACACGGATTAATGCAATTCTCCTGCCCGGGTATGCAATCAGGTCACGCCGCCGCCATGCGGCCGGGCCCAGTCCTCAAAGCACGCCAAAAGGCGCTGAAGAGAATAGAGACGCACTGACAACCGGAACGCCTTACCTTACTAGGCTGAGGCCGTCAAGCACAGAAGCGCCGGTAGGATGCTGTCCTGGCTCTAGGGCCGATGTTAATGATCAGCCTGGGCCCGAACGCACCCTTGTGCTCGTACCCTGAAGCCGAAAATGCGCTTCAGATGTGGAGAGGCCGCCAAGCGCGCTGGCGGGTAGGTCGTCCGCGTGGCGCTGGCGCTCTCTGCTTCCGGCCCGCTGACTCTGCTGGTCCTTTTCGGTTAATTCTAAGGGCTGCCGCGCTCCAGGCAAACCCTCTTGCTTGGCAAGCCCCTGTACCCCAGGCCACAAGTGAGATCGCAGTCGGTAGTGGCAGCAGGGGGGGTGGGGGAGAAAGAAAGCAAAATGAAGGAACTGGACTGGAGCAAGGCTTAAAGTCACAGGTTCCCTAGACTGGGGACACGATCAGGAACATGATGTTTCTGATCTGAAATTCTTTGTAATCAGAATCGTGAGACCACACTGGAAGGGTAGTGACGTTGATAGAATCCTAAAGTTAGAACAGAAATATATTTTTAACTTGGACACCGTGACACCCTCTGGTCTCATAAGAACATAAGATATGACATACTGGGTCAGAACAACGTCCATCAACACTTGAACTGTGCCCTAATAAATGCCCGCTCCTCTTGGAACAAGATTCACACCATATCCAACTACTTCAATGGCCATAACCTTGATGTCATGTTTGTCACTGGATCATGGTTCACAGAGACTGACTGTCCACTCACAAACCAGCTCATCACACCAGAAATAACCCTGCACAATTGCGCTAGATCAAACTAAAAGAAGCGGAGGGATATTTATCCTTTCAAGATGCCATCACATGTTACAAACCACAACCTCCAAAGCCACTGATCTCTCTAATATACTAGTAATTGAAAATAAGCAGTTAAACTATCTGCCTAACATACAGATCACCTATCTCAAAAACAGATAAGCTTTCAACTCCCACTCAACAAAAAAGAAATCATTCATTCTCCTAGGTGACCTTAACCTCAACTCGGCCCCTGCAACCCACACATCCTCATTTCTAGAAGCCATGAACGCCTTGGATCTCATTCAGATCATAACAGAACCCACCCACAAGGGAGAAAATATCTTTAACCCCTTATTTGCACTCAGTTCACTCTGCAAGGGTAACCCCAAAGAAAGTCACTGCCTTTAGTCAGATCACCATATATCATATCAATTACCACACCCCTCATAACTAACACCACCATGATTATGAGACAATCATAGAGGCCTCGCAGGTTCAAAGAGTTCAACAAAGAGGACTTACTACAGCACATCATCCCAAGCCTCAATGCATCTGCATCTGACCTCTCAGAAATCATGGATAAATAGAACAACTTCATTTCTTCCTACGCCCAAGTCCCACCAAGGACTCCTATCACCCGTAAATCCAATGCACCATGGTATTTCCAAGAGATAAAACAAGCCAAGCTCAAACTAAGACAAACTGAACAATGATGGAGTAAAACCCGAGACCTACACCTCTGGAGCAAATACTCACTAAACCAAGAGAAGTACAATACATTCATTTTAAAACATAAAAGAGTACCACACCAACCTTATCCTCAAATCTCTAAACTCACCCAGAGAATTATTTGACATCTTCAGATCCTTCACAAAGGACCCACCCAAATCATTCATGCTTATCCTTCAGCCATAGGAATTTGCTACCTACAGAATAAGCTCCTGTCCTGGCCAGCTAGCACAACTACAAGCCATCCCATGGCACCACAAGAAGCACATACAGATGGATGTCATTCCACCCAACTTCAGCAAAGCACCTAGAGGAAATCTTAAACATGATCAACACAACAACCTCCCTGCTCTTTCCATGCCCTGTGTTGTGGACAAAGATGGCCAGAATGTAGCTCTCTCATATTCTAAGTAAGATAATAAATACATCACTATCCCAATGGATACATGCCTGCCAATCTAAAAGCCACCTCCATCAGACCCATTCTGAAAGGACCCACAGCCGAAGCCAACCCAATCTCCTCTTACAAACCAACCACTAGCATCCTCCTTCTAGTCAAACTAATTGAGAAGACTGTACAACTCCAGTTACAGGATTATATGGACACACTAGCACCGCTTGACTCACAACAGCATGGTTTCCAACTCAACCACAGTCCTGAAACACTCCTCACCTCACCTCACTCTTCAACACCCTTTTCAAGGGTGTCAAACACACCAAAATATAAATTACACTTACCTGGTAATTGTGGTTCCTTGAGGAACTCCAGTTTAGTCCTCCACCTCTGGGTAGTGTACCTCCTCCTGCAGCTTGGAGACTGGGCATGTCAAAACCGTGACATCACTGGATGTAGCCTGCTGGTCTCTCCCATCAGCCCCAGTGAACTACTGACAGAGCAAACTCAAAGGAGCAACAAATAAGTAGCTTTTTTTTTTTAACCTTATATGCAGCTGAACACGTAACACAAAACGTATTCAACTATAAACCCCCCTGGTCAAGAAAGGGGGACTGCTTTCTGCATTTTCTCCTTTCCGCCCTATGCCTAGCCATATACAAGAGAGAGCAGGAAGAGAGAGAGAAAGAAATAGAACGAAGCAAGACAGCCACTCCATTAAGGGCTATACCCTCCTGTAAACGTGCACCTCTCCCACTGAAGGATCACTGCTAATGACACCAGTCCCGGGCGGGAATGAGGACTAAACTGGAGTTCCTCAAGGAACCACAATTATTGGGTAAGTGTAATTTCTATTTCCTTATCTTTCCTCCACCTCTGGGATGTATCAGAGCAGTAATCATTGGGAGGGCCCTTTCCAGCCGGATCGCAGCATCGCTGCCCCAAAACAGGCATCATTTGCCGCCAGGACATCCAGACGGTAATACTTACTGAAGGTATGAAGAGATGACCAAGTGGCCGCTCTACAAATTTCTACAGGTGGAACCAAACTGTGCTCTGCCCATGACATCGCTTGCGCTCTAGTAGAATGAGCCCTTAGACCCACTGGTGCTCTACGCCCTTGCAACAGATACTCTGACGCAATCGCCCCATCTGGAAATGGACGCTATCGCCGCTGCCTCCCCTTTGCGGGGTCCTCCGAACAACACGAAGAGATGGCCAGACTTGCGAAAAGTTTGAGACTTTTAAATATTGCCTCAGCACCCTCTTTATGTCTAAACGGCGCAAACTGTGGTCCGAGACAGTCCCCTCTGCCGAACTTAAGAGTTGGGAGAGAAACCGGTTGATTCAGGTGAAACGGAGAAACTACCTTCGGTAAAAACGACGGTACGGTACTGGTCGCAATATGACCTTTTCTCTGGAAAGACTCAAGAACGGCTCTCTACACGACAACACTTGTAGCTCCGAAATCCGCCTTGCTGAACAGATGGCAACCAAAAACACTGTCTTTAAGGTTAAATCCTTAACAGACGCTTGGTGTAAAGGCTCAAATGGTGCCTTAACTAATGCACCTAAAACCAAGTTGAGATCCCACGGCGGAACCGAGACTCTACGAGAGGGCCTCAAACTGGACACCGCCTTAAGAAAACGCAACACGTCCGCATGCGAGCCTACAGCCACCCCCTGCACTTTGCCCCTATAGCAGGACAGGGCCGCCAACTGAACTCTCAAGGAACTGGCTGCTAGACCCTTATCAAACCCGTCTTGCAAAAAACTCAACACCACGGGAACGTATACTGTTGCCGCGCAAACTTGCCTCCGCGAGCACTAGTCCTCAAAAATACGCCATATCCACACGTATGCCAGAGACGTGGACTTTTTCCTAGCGCGCAGTAAAGTCGTGATGACTGCCGCCGAGTAACCTTTTTTCCTCAACCTTGCCCTTTCAATGGCCATACCTTAAGCGAGAACCGATCCACCTGAGGCATCTGAAGAGGCCCCTGCAGCAACAGATTCTCAGACGTCGGTAACCTCCAGGGATCCCCGTCGAGCAAGCGAATGAGATCGGCGTACCACGGGCGCCACCAACACCACCTTTCCCCGATGAGCTTTGATTCGCTAAACCACTCGACCTATGAGTGACCACGGAGGAAAAACATAGAGGAGTCCTGACGACAGCCAACGTTGTATCAGCGCATCGATTCCTTCCGCCATTCTCTCGCTGCGCCTGCTGAAGAAACGACCCATTTTCGCTGATTGAAATGTTGCCATGAGATCCATTATGGGCCGTCCCCATCTTCGAACTATCGGCGCGAACACGTCCGGATGCAGCTCCCATTCTCCGGCATCTACTCGGACCCTGCTGAGAAAATCTGCCATCAAATTGTCCTTCCCTGCAATGTGTGCCACCAAGATTGCTGAGTTGCGTCTCTACCCAAGAGAACAGTGCCTCTGCCTCTTCTTCCATGGCTACACTTCCTGTACCTCCCTGCCGAATGATGTAGGCTACTGTTGCAGAATTGTCGGACAGCACTCGTACCGCTCGACCTGTCACTGTAGCCTCCAACGCTTGCAACGCCAGACAGACCACTCTCAGTTCTAGCCTGTTGATCAACCATTTGCTCTCCTGTATCGTCCAGGTGCCTTGCGTGAAAAGAGCTCCGCAATGTGCTCCCCATCCTGCAAGACTCGTGTCCGTTATCAAGGGAAGCCACTCCGGTTGTTCCAGAGGCATTCCTGCTGTCAGAGTTCCCGGTAGCAGCCATCACCGAAGGGACTGCCTGACCGTGAGAGGACAGGGAAGTCATTTGCTCAGCGAGTCAGACTAATGCGACCACCGGCGAAGTAGCGCTCTCTGTAATGGTTGCATATGAAATTTGGCCCATGGCACCACTTCCAATGTTGCCGCCATAGTTCTCAGCAATCGAAAATAATCCCATGCTGATGGCGCCGGCATGGACCTGAACTTGCGTACCAACCACTGAAGCACTTGGACTCGATGAGTCGGCAGAAACACCGCTCAGCTCTTCGGGTTGAACCAAACTCCCAGATATTCGAGATCCTGGGACGGAACTAAGTGGCTCTTGGTAGCATTGATCACCCATCCAAAGCTCTGGAGAAACTTCACCACCTTGTCTGTAACCTGAGCGCTCTCGGTCTCTGACTTCGCCAGAATCAGCCAATCGTTGAGATAAGGGTGAACCAGAACCCCTTCTTTCCGTAAAGCCACCACCATAATCTTGGTGAAGGCTCGTGGTGCCGTCGCCAGACCGAATGGCAACGCTTGGAACTGATAATGTCCCCAAGGAAGAGCGAACCGCAGAAACTTTTGATGAAATTCTCTGATGGGAATGTGTAAATACGCTTCTGTGAGATCGAGGGAAGTTAAGAACTCCCCTTGGCGCACTGCCACCATGACCAACCTCAGCGTTTCCATTCTGAAATGCGGCACTCGAAGACAGCGATTCACCCCTTTTAAATCCAGAATAGGCCGTAGCGACCAGTCTTTCTTTGGCACCACGAAATAAATGGAGTATCGACCCACGCAGTAATCCTCTAAAGGAACTGGCAAGACTGTTCCCAACTGTAAAAGCCAGTGTAACGTACGCCGAATCGCCAGCGTTTTCTGTTGACCTTTGCAGGGAGACATCACAAATGAGTCCAGCACTGGCCAATTCCAGCGCGTAACCCTTGCGAATGATCTCCAACACCCACTGGTCGGACGTGATTTGGGCCCAGGCAGAAAGAAAAGCCCGAAGATATCCTCCTTTCAGGTGACTTCCCGCTTGGACCCGCCTCCTTTCTTTTTTTTTTCAACAAAAATGAAACCCCAAACACCAGGGAATAAGAGTACTACAAGAATCCCCCTCAGTAACCCAGAAGGGACCCGAAATAAAAATAAATAAACAGAAAATGAAAAGAGGGCTCTCTGCCTGTGTTATGGCACTTTTTTCATTAAGACGAGGGCCGCTGCAACTCCCACCAAGCGGCCCCGACCGAGCCACTAAGATGGAGCCGATCCTCGTCACGCTTAAAATGGTGCCAAAATTCTGGACTCATACATGGCAATAAGTGCCCCTACCCAAATCTAAGGGCCTTACCTGCGGTGCCGGCAGCACCAGAATCGCTGCTCACAGTGTGACTAAAGCAGCCACTCCAGCCGCGATGCCGCCTGGCACTGCCGCGGACAGCCACTGCACCGGACCACTAAAGGAAACGTGGTCTGCTCGCTGAAGCAATCTGTCTCTGCCCGCGCACCCACAGAGTGCCAGTACAGCCCATGGAGCTCACCCCCGTACCATAGAAACATAGAAATATGACGACAGAAAAAAGACCACATGGCCTATCTAGTCTGTCCTTCCATATCAACAACTACAACAGTCCCCTTTTTACCTTTAGAGATCCTCTGTGTTTGTCCCATGCTTTTTTTAATTCAGTTACTGTCCTCATCTCTACCACCTCCACTGGGAGACTATTCAATGATCCACTACTCTTTCCGTAAAGAAATATTTCTGCATATCACTCCTGAATCTATCTCCCTTCACCCTCATCCCATGTCCCCTCGTAGCAGAACTTGCTTTCAATTGAAAGAGGCTCTCTCCCTGAACATTTATGCCATGGAGGTATTTAAACATCTCAATCATATCACCTCTATCCCGCCTTTCCTCTAAGGTGAACATATTAAGATCCTTCAGTCTGTCCTCATATGCTTTATAATGAAGACCACTAATCATTTTAGTAGCCACCCTCTGCACCTACTCCATCCTGTTCAGTCTTTTGAAGGTGCGGTCTCCAGAATTGCACACCATGCTCCAAATGAGGTCGCACCAAAGACTTATAGAGAGGCATTATCACCTCCTTTTTTCTGCTAGCCATTCCTCTCCGTATGCACCCAAGCATCCTTTTAGATTTTGCCGTCGCCTTTTCTACCTGTTTAGCTACTTTAAGATCATCAGACACAACCACACCTAGGTCCCGCTCTTCTTTAGTGGACAAAAGTACTATATTGCTCCCTTGGATTGCTGCAGCCCAAATGCATGACCTTACATTTTTTAACATTAAATCCCAGCTGCCAAATTCTAGACCATTCTTCAAGCTTAGCTAGATCCCTCCTCATGTTATCTACACCTTCCTGGGTGCCTACTCTATTGCAGATTTTGGTATCATCCACAAAGAGGCAAACCTTACCCGACAGCCCTTCCGCTATATCACTAACAAAGATGTTAAAAAGAATCGGACCAAGGACAGATCCCTGGGGCACAGCACTGGTAACATCCTTCTCCTCACAGTGAGCTCCATTTACTTGTACTCTCTGTCGCCTCCCACCCAACCAATTTCTAACCCAAGCAGTAACTTTAAGGTCCATCCCTAGGGTGCTCAGTTTGTTTATAAGTCGCCTGTGAGGAACAGTGTCAAAGGCTTTACTGAAATCTAAATACACCACATCTAGAGCTCTCCCTCGGTCCAACTCCCTGGTCACCCAGTCAAAGAAATCAATCAGATTTATCTGACAAGACCTGCCTCTGGTGAATCCATGCTGCCTCGGATCCTGTAATCCGCTGGACTCCAGAAACCTCACTATTTTCTCTTTCAGCAGCGTTTCCAATAATTTACTCACCACCGAAGTTAAACTAACCGGCCTGTAGTTTTCAACCACATCCTTACTTCCGCTTTTGTGTAAAGGCACCACATGAGCCTCTCTCCAGTCCTTTGGCACCACTCCCGACTCCAACGAGGCATTGAAAAGGTCAGTCAGTGGAGTTGCTAGAACGTCCCCAAGTTCCCTCAGTATTGTAGGGTGTATCCCATCCGGTCCCATCGCTTTGTCTACTTTAAGTTGAGCTAGTTTCTCACGAACACATTCTTCTGAAAATTGTTCAAGATGTCCCTCACTTCTGTTCCTATTTGTGGGTGTTTTCTGAGGTCCTGCTCCTGGTTCTTCATCTGTGAACACAGAACAAAAAGGTTAAATTAGACTTACCTGCTAATTGTTGTTCCTTAAGGAACTCTAGTCCAGTCCCGGATCCCTCTATGGTTCCGGGACTGGACTAGAGGGACGAAAAGGAATATTTGTTAAGCAATTCCGCTTTATCCTTATCAGCTTCTACATATTCCTCCCTTGCACCCTTGAGTCTGACAATACCACTTTTGCCCTTCCTCTTCTCACTAATATATCTGAAAATGTCTTATCCCCCCCATTTTATTGCATTGGCTATTTCCTCCTCCTTTTGAATCTTTGCCTTCTTGACTACTTTGCTAGCTTCTCTAAGTTTTTCCAAATACAGATGCCTGTCTCCTCTCTCTGTGATCTCTTGTAGTTCATGAAGGCCTCCCTCTTTTTCTTCACTTTTTCAGCTACTTCTTTCGAAAATCATAGCGGTCTCCTTTTCCTTTTACCTTTATTTACCATTTTAACAAAAAGGTTGGTTGCCCTTAAAATATCCCCTTTGAGTTTTGCCCACTGTTTTTCTACATCCCCCAGCTGTTCCCATCTCACTAACGACTCCCTGAGGTATTGGCCCATCTTCGCAAAGTTAGTCTTCCTAAAGTGTAAGATCCTCACCTTTGAATGGATTCTAACAGCCCTAGTCCTAATACTGAACCACACCATCTGGTGATCACTGGATGCAAAATGATCTCCCACTACAACATCAGAAACACTTTCACCATTGGTAATGTGACAAGGAAGCCTGTTTTGAGCCTATGAGTATAGAAAAGGCCAATGACTTTAACTTAGAAAAAGGAGAAATCCCTGCAGGGCATGGATTTCAGGCCCCTCATAGAGAAAGAAACCTGAGGGAGAGAAAGTTCAGGCAGCCACACTCTAACTCCTATGACGTAACTGCAGGCTTGAGAGGTGAATACAATCACCTGGGAGGAGTGGAGGAAGGGCTGGAGCCCTGGAGAGGGAAATATAAAACCCTGCTAAAGCAGAGGAAAGGGGAAGCTCAGAGCAAAGGGGAAGCTCAGAGGAAGGAAGAAGCTCTGGGGAGGCAGAGGTCTCAGGAGGCTCGGACGACTCAGAGGATTCAGGGGAATCAGGAGTGGAACCAGGAGCAACTGCAGATCTCCAGGAGAGAACCCAGAGAGGAATACAGAGAGCGGCTACAGAGAGGCTGGAAGGAGACAAGGAACCGTAGCGAGCACAACCAGGGGAAACTGCCCAGTGCTTCAGGTACTGACTGTCTTTATCGGGGAGAGTTAACCTCAGGAGAGACATTAGAACCCCCAGGGAGGCTGTATTCTGAGCACTGTGTCCAGAGCTCAGAACAGGACACTGCCCTAACACCACCAGAGGATATGCAGATTGAGTTGGCGGGGGAGGAATTGCAAGATCTAGATATCCCCATGAACTGTACCCTGTATCAAGCTACAAGCATGGAATCATTATGCTAAAGGCTAGCATTGAATGAGAAAGTCTCCTAGAAGCAGGTAACTGGAATTGAGCCAGGAATTGGGTTTGAAGAAAACTCCACGTGTTTGCATTTCTCAGGAAGGTGCTGAGTCACGCTGAAGAGAAAGCTTGTGAATGTTTGTTACTTGGTTTCTTATTTTGAGTTTAAAACCTATCCTGAAAGGAAGGAGGGAAAGAGGTTGTTCCAGAGGAACCGAGTTATTCTTTTGCTGTTAAGTGCTTCACAAACACAAGGTTAAAAAGAAGTATTTTTACCTTGCGGAGCAGAGGTGTTTCTCTAAGACTGAGCAACGTTGTTAACCAGCTGCATGTGTTTAAAAGACTGTGAAGCAGTTATACTGATCTAAATGCTCTGTTGCAAACAATCCTGAATGGACAAAATTCCTGTGTACAGTTTACTTGAATCTTTACTTTAAAATAAATTCTGGTCATTTGCCTTAACATCGGACCATGACTACACTTCTTCTTAAGAGCCAAACTACATGTCCCAGAATCCACCTGAGGAAAAGCTAGTTTATTTGAGCTCACCAAGAGAAGTTCTCCGTTACCTCGCCCCTCTAAGCCAGAGGCCAGGGGCAAGGGCGTGACAGTAAGCACCAAGTCCAGTATGGCCCCTTCACGTGTGGGGTCTGTTACCAATTGCCTGAATAGTTCTCCCTGTAGAGAATCCAGGATCTCCTTACTTCTAGATGATACTGCAGCAGGAATGTGCCAATCAACACCTGGCATATTGAACTCTCCTATCAGTAGCACTTCCTCTTTCCTAGCAATGCTGCATATGTCTTCAATTAACTCTCTGTCTACCTCTTCCTCTTGTGAGGGAGGTCTGTATATCACACCAATGCAAATAGATTTCTCTTTCCCTCTTTCTAGTTTAACCCACAATGCCTTCTCTCTCCCTTTTAAGCTCTGTAATTCCAAAGCTTTATTAGTAGTTTTTACATATAGTGCCACTCCTCCTTCCTACCCTGTCCTTTCTGAATAAAGTATAGCCATGTATAGTTATATCCCAATCATGGTTTTCTGTGAACCATGTTTCTGTAACTGCCACTAAATCCAAGTCAGCCACTCCCACCAAAGCTTCAACATCAGGGATCTTATTTCCCATGCTACGGGCATTTATACACACTGCTTTCCATATGTTACCCCTGTTACTCATTTCCATAAAGGCATTTAATGTATCACCTACCTGGGGGCTTTCTTCACCCATCCCCAATGAATCTAGTTTAAAGCCCTCTTCAGCAGATTAGCCAGTCTACTACAGAAGATGCGTTGACCTTTCTTGGACAGATGGATGCCATCTCTGCTCTGCAACCCTTGGAACAGCATCCCATGGTCTAGGAAACCAAAACGCTCTCGATGACACCATCCACGCAGCCATGCATTCATCTCCAGGATGCGAGCCTCTCTGCCTTGGCCTTTACCTTCAACAGGGAGGATTGAAGAGAACACCACATGTGCACCTAACTGCTTCACCCTCTGTCCCAGAGTCATGAAGTCACTTTTGATACGTTCCGAGGTATACCATCAAGGGGGAGAGATCCTAAACGGCAAGCTTTACTGCCCAAGGAGAAGAAAATGAGAAAGGTAGCCAGGCGGGAGGTTTCTTTTTTTTTTTTAAAGGGCAAGTCCTCCAATTAAATGAACAAAATGTAAACCATATTACCTTAAATGATATGTAAATGAAATAAGAATTTAAAAGGGAAGCCAATAAACCCTGATTAAAAAAAAATTTAGGCTTAAATACAATTTTTGTCAATTCATGCCAATATTAATGATTTAAAATTAGAAATCTAACACCCTGACTAAAGAGCTCCTTATCTGTTCCTCTAGTGAGCCCAGCACCTAGACTCACTACGTCCTCCTGCTGCATGGAGACTGGACACACTGGGGCTGCTGGGAGAGACCAGCAGGCTACATCCAGTGATGTCACGGTTTTGACATGCCCAGTCTCCAAGCTGCAGGAGGAGGTACACTACCCAGAGGTGGAGGACTGAACTGGAGGAATGATAAGGAACATGTGTTTCTTCTGATATTCCTTGATATCTCATCTGCATTCGACTCGATAAACCACAACAAACTCCTGGAGCGCATAGCAGACTTCAGCATAAATGGCACCCTTCTGACATGGTTCCGCTCTTACCTTACTGATCGTACACAACAAATAATGACAAGAGACGCAACATCAAAACCATTCAAACTCCAACAGGGTCATCTCTCTCTTTCTTACTCTTCAACTTATTCATTCAACCAGTATGCAAAATTTTCAAAACACACAATATCCTCTACAACATCTATTCCGAAGACCTGATGTTCTATACCACCATCAAAACATCCAATCCAGACTACACTACCATGAAAACCTGTTTTTGTTTAAACAAAAATGAAACCCCAATGGCTAAAAAAACAACACTCTCTTAATAAGCTATAAAAAGTCTGAAGCCATGTTCATTTCCAGAGATCCCTCTTTCACGCCTCCAGAAATAATCATATTTGGCAAGATAGCCCTTCCAGTTAAACAAAAAGTCAAATACCTAGGAATCACCTTGGATCAGCAACTGAACATGCAGGGTCACATAAAGAACATCACATCTTCTGCTTACTATAAGATGAAGACCCTACACAACCTTTGTCCACTCCTGGACACCAGGCACTTCCAGACAGTATGTCAAGCATTATAACCACTCAATTAGACTACTGCAACTTTCAAGGACTCCCAAACATGCCCTCCATCCACTCCAGCTGGCCAGTATACCGCAGCTAGACTTATAAAAGGGATGACACGACACAAACATATCACCCCAGTGCTGAATCTTCACTGGCTCCCTATACAGGCACGAATCAAATTCAGAGCTATTATGCCCACTTAAAAATCCACTCTAACCACGCTCTAGATTGCCTTTGTAATCTCATCAAGAAACCAACCAATACAAGACTAAGGGGCATGTTTACTAAGGAGTGGTAGCGGCTTCCGTGCAATATTGGAGTCGCAGCCCCATTGAATTTAATGGGGCCAGGACTCTGATATTGCATGGAAGCCGCTACTGCTGCTTAGTAAATATACCCCTAAGAAGACAACACAACCAGAACCTGCTCAGCATCCCAATATGCAAGACAACAAGCATCCAAGCAATCTGCCAGAGATCCTTCTCAATATATGGCCCCGCACTCTGGAACTCACTTCCAAGTACACTGAGACTGCAGTGATTTCTGCAAAAAAATAAAAAAACATTTTATTTCAAAAATATTTCAGCTCTGACATCTAACGTAAAATGCCTTTCCTCCCCAATCAATGCATCACACAGCTTTTTGATTACACTATGTATATAGTCCTATGTAATCTTGTATCATAAAAGCATTGTATATAGCTCTATGCAATCTCCAGTCCCCTCCCCCTACATAGTATAACAGTTTCCCACCATTACTCTTTCTACCCAAGTTATTTTTCAAATGTTCCATATACACCGCCTCAATAATCTGAAGGGTGATATAAAAGAAACAGTCCCTGACTAGTACCCCACTTCAAACTGATAGCATCGGAGTAACTCCCGTTGATCCTTAACCTAGCCTTAGGTGCCTCATAGAGGGCCTTTATCCATTTTACAAAATTCATCCCCAACCCCATCTTTTCTAATACTTGTATCATAAACGGCCACTCAACTCTATTGAAGGCCTTTTCTGCATCCACTGTTATAAACACTGCCTTTTAACCCGTCCGTTGTACTTCCCACGTTAGATTACAAATTTTTCGAATATTGTTTCCCCCCCCCCCCCCCCGTCTTCCTGCTACAAATCCCATTTGGTCTTGACTTACTAACTTTTGCATTACCCTTTGCAACCTATTTGCCAACATTTTAGCCAACAATTTTGCGTCCACGTTCAATAACGATATTGGCTTATAAGACCCACACACCATGGGGTCCTTCCCAGGCTTCGGCAGCACGGTAATCCCCACCTCTCCCATCGAGCACGGTAACCCTCCCTCTGCCATTACCCCATTAAACACCTCCACCATTAAGGGTCTGATGGAAAGCTGAAATACTTTATAGAATTTCCCCGTTAGACCGTCCAGCCCCGGTGCTTTGCCCAGTTTCAAAGACTTAATGGTCTCCTCTACCTTCCCCTCCCCAATAGGCCTATCTATCCATTCCACCTCCTCCTAGGTTATTGTTGGTAACTTACAATCAGCCAGATACTCCTCACTTTTCTCCTTCCCTCCCTTAACCTCACTACTATATATAGTTTTTTGTAATATTCACCTCCACCTCCTCACCCCTGCCTTTTCAAAATCTATCATGCTACCATGTGGTATTCCTGTATGTACCTATGTAAACAGTTGATCATTATAAATAGTTTCATATTTTCTACATTTTTTACACCTGTATTCTTGTTTCTTGTTCTATGTAAACAGTTGAAATATACTGCCATGTAAAGTTCTATGTAAACCGTCTTGAATTGCAGAAAGACGGTATATAAAAATGGTTAAATAAATAAAATAAATAAATAAATATTCTTTAAACGCCTGTCTAATTTCATTATTGCCGTGGACCTGCTGCCCTGACACATTTCTTATACTACATATGCAATTCTGTGAAGCCCGCACTTTAAGTCTATGTGCCAAGATGTGTCCCGCCCTATTCCCCCCCCCCTCAAACATAGCTTGCTTCATTACATTTAACTCGTGGACCATCTTACTTGCTCTCAGCTGCCCTAATCTCCCTCTCAGCCGCTGTAACTCTCGTAACACCTCTGGCCTTCTATCACATTGGTGACTACCCTCCAGTTTCTTAATCTCTCCCAATATTTGCCTCTCCGTCTCCCCCTTCAATCTATTCATCCTCGCCACCTCCCCAATCAAATGCCCTCGTACCACCGCTTTTAGTCCATCCCACACCATTCCTATACCCACCTCCCCATTCAAGTTAAACTCCTGGTATTCCTTTATTCCTTTTGTTATTTTCTCTACTATTTCTGGTCCTTCCAGTAGAGACTCATTAAGTCTCCAAATCTTTATCCCTTCATCTGTATATCCCATATTGAACGTCACTCTCACTGGTGCACGATCAGTCCACGTTATGGACCCCTGTTCCACTTCCTCCACCCTGTTCATCCACCTACCTCCCGCCCATATCATATCATATCAATACGACTATATGAGTCGTGCGGTGCTGAATAAAATGTATACTGTTTCCTCCCCGGGTTTTTAAATCTCCAAACATCTGTAACACTTAGAGAGAAAATTATGAAAATGAAAGAAGGCCTATATATTCTCTTCCCCAATCCCCTTCCTCCCCTATTAACTAATCTTGGGTTAATCATTAAATTGAAATCCCCACCTAGAATTATCGGCATCTCCAATGCCTCCAAATCCCCCCCCCATATATGCTCAAAAAATTCCCCTCGTTTCTCATCGGGACCGTACAAACTGAGAACCCAAACCTGTTCCGAACCCAACTGAATTTTCACTCCTACACACCTTCCCCTTTTATCCCAGTACTACCCCACCACTTTCTCTGCCATTCCTGCCCCCACCATTATACCCACCCTCCCTTTCCTAGATTCCGCTCTCTGCCCTGCTAATATTACCTTAGGGTATTTCTTTGTTTGCAGCATTCTCTCCTGTCCCACTTTTAGATGTGTCTCTTGAAAGCATATAAAATCTGCCTGTAATCTGCACCCTTCCTTTTCCACCAGCCTTCTTTTCCTCCATGTTCTCAATCCCTTCACATTTATTGTGGCAACAATCATTTTATGTTCTCCCACTTTTGATCTCCCCTGTTCCCTCCCTCTCCCTCCTGAGGCCTCCTTTGGAGTAGTGCCCATCAGCCTGGAGCAATCCCCCTCACCTTACTCCCTCAAACCCCTTTGTTTTACCTTGGATCCCTTCCCCTCTCTCCCCCCCTTCATCTTTATGTATTCCCCCCTCTCCCCTTCCCACCACTCCCTCCACCTTCCCGCCTCATCTTTTTCTTGGCATTAATATAGCAATAACTCTTAACTTTTAACATCCCCCACATTTTGCACACCCTCCTTCCTCCAGCCCCTTCTCAATTATACAATTATCAGTTAAACTTAATCATTTCTATCAGCAAACCCTCAATGTCCTTTGTTCTTTTGAATTCCAACTCTTTCTTGCTTGCCTCCCTTCAGGTTGAGGCTGCCCTGGTTGGCTTTCCCCTCATCTTCTTGGAACTGCTCAGAGTGTTCCCTCCGCTGTTCCCCATCAGTTGCTTCCTGGCCTCTGGACCTCTTTCCAGCTGCTCTGTTCGCTGATGATCTTTCAGAGTTTCCTTAAACCCTGCTTCCTCCATTGCCTTTTTCGCTTCCACATAGTTGCACACTCTCCAACTCTTGTTCCCCACACTAAAAAACAGTCCAAATGGATACAACCAATGATATCTCACATTCTCTTTCTGCAGAGTACTTGTAATAGGCTGCATTTCTCTTCTCCTTTGCAAAGCAAAGTCCCCGCAGCCAGATCTGCAAAAATTTCTATTTTGTATCCTTGCCACGTGAACTCTCTCAGCCTTCGCATCTGCGCGGCTATCTTTTCTTTGACTACATAGTCATTAACACAAATTACTATGTGTCTAGGTCTGTTTGGCCTGCTCGGGCCTAACGCCCTGTTCGCGCAGTCCAGTTTCACCTTGTCCACCTCCTCCTCATCTTCTTCCTGCAGGATTGCTTTGCACACTGCCTCTGCCACTTTCCCGCTATCACTGAACTCTGGGTCCTCCGGGATTCCCCTTATTCTTAGATTGTTTCTCCATTTGCGATTTCCAGGTCTTCTATTTTATACAACAGTTGCTCTTTCCATTGTTCCACATCTCTTATGGATCTCTCAACAACAGTCTGCTTAGTCATCAATTGATCCAATTGCTGGTCATGCTCTTCCGTTTTTCATGTCAGCTCCCCCACTTCTTCTCTGAACTCTCCACAAACGTCTCCCACCTCCGATTTCACCGCTGCCAATTCTGTTTTGATTTCCCCAAACCACGCTCTCAATTCGTCTCTGCTCACTTTTTGCACCATTTCTCCGGCCTCCATCTCCGCATTCCTTCCTCCCCTTTGCTCTGAGGATTCGCCGCCCGCAAAGCTCTCCACCACCATCTTGTACTCCGCTCCGTCCGCATGTCCTCCTGCATATGCGAACTGCTTAAGGTCTGCTGCCTTTTTTCTCGTGGTCATCCTGTCTCACTACTTTTCCGCCAAGACTTGCCTCTCTCTGCCCGCTTTTGTAAGCTGTCGGGGGGGGGGGGGGATTTTTCGGCGATCACTGGGTTGAGCTCCAGAGCTCTCAGCTCACGCTGCCATCCAGACCGATGACGTCACTTCCCAGTCTCTCTACTTTTTGATGGCGTAAACGTTTACCTGTTCCATTCCATTCATTAATTTATAGACCTCTATCATATCTCCTCTCAGACGTTTCTATTCCAGGTCGTAAGCATCTCCTCACAGGAGTATCCTTACATCCCCCTTTACTATTTTGGTGACTCTTCTCTATACCTTTCCTAATTTTGCTATATACCTTTTGAGATATGGCGACCAGAACTGTACACAATATTCAAGGTGTGGTCACATCATGGAACAATATAGAAGCATTATAAAATCCTTTGTTTTATTCTCTATTCCTTTCCTTATGATTCCTAGCATTCTATTAGCCTTCCTGTTGCTGCTGCTACACACTGGGCGGAGGGTTTCAATGTGTTATCCACAATGATGCCAAAATCTTTATCTTGGGTGGTGGTTCCTAATATGGAATTTTGCACCGTGTAACCATAGTTTGGGTTGTTCTTTCCTAAGTGCATAACTTTGCACTTGTCCACATTAAATTTCGTCTGCCATTTGAACAGCCAGTCTTTCAATTTATCAAGGTCCTCTTGGGTTTTAACAACTTTGAATAATTTTGTGTCATCTGCAAATTTGATAACTTCTCTCATTATTCATCCATTTCCAGGTGATTTACGAATATGTTAAAAAGCAGCGGACCCAGAACAGATCTCTGGGGTACTCCACTATTCACCTTTCTCCATTGGGAAAATTGGCCATTTAGCTCTACCCTCTGCTTTCTATCTTTTAACCAGTTTCTGATACACAATACTACACTGCCTCCTATCCTATGACTTTTTAATTTTGCCAAGAGTCTCTTATGATGGACCTTGCCAAAGGTTTTCTGAAAATCCAGATACATTATATCTACCAGTTCACCTTTGTCTACCTGTTTAATCATACCTTCAAAAAAATATAACAGGTTTTGTCTTACTAATCTTTCTTGGATAAAGCCATGTTGGCTTTCTCCCATTAAACCATGACTATCTACATGTTCAGTAATTTTGTTCTTTATAATGGTTTCTACCATTTTGCCCGGTATTGACATCAGGTTCACTGGCCTGTAGTTTCCTGGATCACACCTGGAATCCTTTTTAAAACTTGGCATTACATCGGTCATTCTCCAGTCTTCAGGTACTACAGATGGTTTTAACAATAGTTCACAGATAACTAATAGTTGTTCTACAATCTCAATTTCAGTTCTTTCAACACCCTCGGATGTACACCATCTGGTTCAGGTGATTTACTACTCCTTCAGGTTATCAAATAGTTGTACTACGTCTTCCCGGTTTAGCAATATTTCTTTCAATTCTTCTGATATATAACCTTTAAGTACCATTTCAGGCATGGGTAACTTCCGTACATCTTCTTCAGTAAAGACTGAAGCATAGAATTCATTCATTCAGTCTCTTCGCAATGGCCTTATCCTCCCTTAATGCCCCTTTTACCCCTCTATCATCCAGTGGTCCAACTGACCCTCTCACAGATTTTTTGCTACGAATGTACTTGAAAAAGGTTTCATTATGCATTTTTGCTTCCAAGGCAAGCTTGTTTTCAAATTCTCTCTTTTGCCTGCCTTATCAGTGCTTTGCATCTAACTTGCCAGCGCTTATGTTGTTTCCCATTTTGGTCATTTGGCTTCTTTTCCCATTTCCGGAAAGATGCTTTTTTGGCTACAACAGCCTTTCTAACCTCACCTTTAAACCATGCTGACAGTCTTTTGGACTTCCTTCCACTTTTCTTAAAAGCATGGAATACACATAGTTTGGGCTTCCAAGATAGTATTTTTAAACAACGCGCATGCTTGATGTAAATCTTTAACTTTTGCAGCTGCTCCTTTAAGTTTTTCTTAACTAGTTTCCTTTGTTTATTATAGTCTCCCTTTTGAAAGTTAAAAGGTAGTACTGTGTATTTCTTTGCTGTCCTGCTTCCATTTACTAAATTAAATGCGACCATGCTATGATCACTATTGCCAAGGGGTCGCAACACACTTACCTCTTGCACCATTGATCCTGTGTTCAACTAAGGACTAGGTCCAAAATAGTTTCCCCTCTTGTTGGCTCATGAACCAGGTGTTCCAGAAGCAGTCATTTATTTCATCTCCCTAGAACAGTGATGGCTAACCTTTTTGAGCCCGAGTGCCCAAACTGCCGCACAAAACCAAAGAATTTCCTCAAAGTGCCAGCACGTCCATTAAAGCCTCATTTGCATAAGGTGCCTCATTTGCATAAATATTTGCATAATGTTACCATACACTAACTTTTAGTAAACATGCCTCTTAATGAGTATATGGATAAAGAAAGACTAAAAGGTTTCTACATTACTATAATCCAGTACCAACCGCCAGGCACATTAGGAACTACTACAAACGCTGCCCATTTAGAACCCATAGCAAACCCGCCGTATCCTAACAGTACTACCAGGACTCACAAAGCACCATACCCTAACTATCAAAAGGCAACACTGCAAATATTAAACCACTACATCTCAGAGAACAACAATACATGACCTACTGGGGAAAGAACAAGTGGCAATGTCAAATAGGAATTATATAAACAGAATACCTCAGCTCAGTTACACATGCAGAACAGACCATCACCAAACAAGGAATCACAATTTAAAAACAGGAAGACAATAATTAAACTGGGAACCCCAAAAGCCAAACTTGGAATATACAACAACACTGTAGAAATAAAACTATAAATTAATTTCCTCTTGTACTAAACAAAGCGCAAAATTAAATGATGCACATTTCCCAGAGCTGACATATTCCAGTTAATAAATTCAAAATAAAGAGATATTTTTCTACCTTTTGTGCATTTTTTTTCAGTTGCAATTGCTCCAGCCACTTTCTTCTGGTTTCTTCGTGTCTTCTCCTAACTCTCCATCTGCTGTCCATTTGTCCTTTCTTCTGTCTTCTTGGTTTTTTTTTTCCATTCTCTCTCTACATCTGCTTTAACATACTAATCTTTCTCCTTTTGCTCTTTCCTCATCCTATTTCATCTACTCAAAATTACCCTCCATCCTCAATCCCCACTTATTCTCCCAATACCCGGCAATTGTAGATTTTATCCCTCCCACCAAATATTTTTCCCCTCTCCATTTTACTCTCCCAGCCCCATCCCATTCTAATCCTCCCCCAACACCAGCTCCCTTCTAGTTCCAGCCTCACCCAGCATCCATTCCCTTCTAGTCCCTGCATCAGCCCATTTCCAGTCCTAGCAGCCCCCCACCCCATTTCCAGTCCTAGCAACCTCCCAACCCAATACCAGTCCTAGCCCCCCCTCATCAACCCACTTCCAGTCCTAACCCCCCCATCAGCCCATTTCCAGTCCTAGCTCCCCCATCTATTTGCAGTCCCATCCGAGTCCCTCCATCAGCTCATTTCCAAACCCCGCCCCCCATGAGCCCATTTCTAGTCCTTTTCCTAGCCCCACCATCAGCCCATGTCAAATCCTAGCTCCCCTCACTCAGCCCATTTCCATTCCAAGCCCCCCATGAGCCTACTTCCAGTTCTAGCCCCTTCATGAGTCCATTTCAATCCAGGCCCCCGCCACAGCCCATTTCCAATCTTAGCACCCCCCCAACAGCCAATTTCCAGTCCTATTCTAGCCCCTCCATCAGCCCATTTCCAGTCCTAGCCCCCCCTCACCCATTTCCAGTCCTAGCTCCCTCCCCTCACAACCCATTCCATTCCAAGCCCCAATCCCATCAGCTATTTGCAGTTCAAGCCCTCCTTCCACTCAGCCCATTTCCAGTCTTGGCCCCCCCATAGCCCATTACCAGTCCTAACCCCCCATCAGCCCATTACCAGTCCTAACCCCCCCGTCAGCCCATTTCCAGTCTTAGCCCCCCCCCATAGCCCATTACTAGTCCTACCCCCCCCCAAATCACCATACCCATCACCAGCCCACTTACAGCATTAGCACCCCCCATGGCCCATTAATAGTCCTAACCCCCCCCCATCAGCCCATTTCCAGTCTTAGCCCCCCCCATGGCCAATTACCAGTCCTAACCCCGGCCAATTACCAGTCCTAACCCCCCCCCCTGGCCAATTACCAGTCCTACCCCCCCCCCCGGCCAATTACCAGTCCTACCCCCCCCCCGGCCAATTACCAGTCCTACCCCCCCCCCTGGCCAATTACCAGTCCTAACCCCCCCCATCAGCCCCTTTCCAGTCTTAGCCCCCCCCCATGGCCAATTACCAGTCCTACCCCCCCCCCTGGCCAATTACCAGTCCTACCCCCCCCCCTGGCCAATTACCAGTCTACCCCCCCCTGCCAATTACCAGTCCTACCCCCCCCCCGGCCAATACCAGTCCTAACCCCCATCAGCCCCTTTCCAGTCTTAGCCCCCCCCCCCCATGGCCAATTACCAGTCCTAACCCCCCCATCAGCCCCTTTCCAGTCTGAGCCCCCCCATGGCCAATTACCAGTCCTACCCCCCCCCCCATCAGCCCATTTCCAGTCTTAGCCTCCCCACCATAGCCCATTACCAGTCCTAAACCCCCTTCCCCCCTATCATCCCAAATTAAAAAAAACCCAAACAAAGCGGCTGCTTCTGCCGCGGCAGCCTCAAGAGCTCTGCCGCGGCAGCCTCAAGAGCTCTGCCGCGGCAGCCTCAAGAGCTCTGCCGCGGCAGCCTCAAGAGCTCTGCCGCGGGGCCCCCCCCCTGCCCGGCAGAGCCTCCCTGCATCATCTACCTTCAAGTCGCAAAACGCGGGCTTCTTTCAGAGCCGCGAGAGTTTCCTTTCTCCGGCTCTCTCCGCGAGAAAGGAAACTCTCGCGGCTCTGAAAGAAGCCCGCGTTTTGCGACTTGAAGGTAGATGATGCAGGGCGGCTCTGCCGGGCAGGGGGGGGGGCCCCGCGGCAGAGCTCTTGATGGCTGCCGCGGCAGAAGCAGCGGTTGTTTGGTTTTTTTTTTTTTTAAATTTGGGACCTTTTAAATGCGGACCTTCCCGCGTGCCAGCTGCAAGGCCTTCGCGTGCCACAGCTGGCACGCGTGCCATAGGTTCGCCATCGCTGCCCTAGAATGTCCTGCTGTGACATGGACCCAGTCAATACTAGGATAATTGAAATCACCATTACTGCGTTGGAACTTTTTCTAGCTTCCCTGATTTCTATCAGCCTTTCACCATACATCTGTTCATTCTGGCCAGGCGGTCGGTAGTACACCCCCACTGCCATCGCCTCCCACTTTTTACATGGGATTTCTACCCATAGAGATTCTACAGTATATTTTGTTTCATGCAAAACTTTAATCCTATGTGACTCAATGCCCTCTCTAACATAGGGCGCAACCCCTTCACCAATTTGATCTACCCTATCATTGTGATATAGTTTGTACCTAGGTATCATAGTTTCACATTGGCATCTCAGAGACCTGGTGGAAGGAGGACAACCAATCATATCTAACCTTTCATTTAGTGCTAGCTCTCCCATCTTATTTTTTAGATTTCCAGCATTCGCATACAGGTATTTTTGAGGTTGTATTTTATTCATATTAAGCTGGTTATCAATTGATGGGGTAATTTGGAATCTTTCAGCTCTGTACTTAAAAGGTATCTGGGTTATTTTTATCTTTATTGGAACATCTCTGTCGGGATGCCCTAACTTCCCTTTCTGGCTAGTATCCTTCAAGGATACATCCTTCCGAACCATGTGCTCTTGGGCGACTGGCACTTTTCCCCTATTAACTAGTTTAAAAGCTGCTCTATCTCATTTTTAGAAGTTAATGCTAGCAGCCTGGTTCCATCCCTTTGGAAAATGTTGCCCAGTTCCTAACAAATCCAAAACCGTCTTCTTTGCACCATCATCTCCTCCATGCATTGAGACACTAGAGTTCTGCCTGCCTTTTGGGTCCTGGGCTTGGAATGGGAAACATTTTGGAGAATGCTACCTTGGAAGTTCTGGATTTCAACCTTCTACCTAAAAACCTAATTTTGGCCTCCAGAACCTCCCTCTCACACTTTCCTATGTCATTGGTACAGACATGTTCTAAGACAGCAGACTCCTCCCCAGCACTATCTAAAACCTTGTCTAGGTGCCGCGTGAGGTCCACTACCAGGCAGGCATGTTACCAGGCAATCCTCACGTCCACCAGCCATCCAGCTATCTACATGCCTAATGATCACATCGTTAACTATAACAGCCGTCCTACCCTTTCCCTCATGGGCACATGGCCCTGGAGAAATATCCTTGGTTCGAGAGGGTTTTACATCACCTGGAGGACTGGTCCTACCGTGTTTCCCTGATAAGACCTATCCTGAAAATAAGACCTAGCACATTTTCCTGTGATTACCGTAATATAAGCCCTACCCTGAAACTAAGACCTAGTGCAGATCATGGAGGAGGGCTGCCTGTGTGTGTTCTTGAGGTAGGGGAATGCATTTTTAGATAAATAGGCATTGTTCCTTTTGGTCCCCATGCATTCATTTCAACCCTTTGACCAGGTTCTAGGAAGCGTGTTTCTGATAGATCAGTTTCAGCCTAAATTCACTGCACTTTACATTTTTTTAACACTGAGTCGAAGAGAAACGTTGGTCACCTCCTAAAATATTACATTGTTGGATTCTGCACTAGCTGTGAATAAACTGGGGATATGGGAACTCAATCATAATGGACATGAACAGCACAGCATGAAGGAGAGCAAGCAGATAATATTTCTATCTGGGTACGAGAAGATAAAACAATCAAATACCGGTACTTCTACATCTGATGCTTATTTTCGATTGGGCCAAGTCTACCGGTATGTCTACAACATTGGTGCAACTCGAGCTCCTTCTGCCATCCAGCACAAATGTTACGGAAAAGATCACTATGCTCTTTCCCTCCTGGCCCCCTCACCTGTTGCAGACGATGCTGAAGCCCCAGTTCCACTGTTCACATTTTCTCCCATGATTTTCCTCCTCCCACCCCCCTGCGCGAACACCGTCTCTTTCTCTCCACGTCTCGCCGACGCGTGTCACGTTTACTAAGAGCAGAGCCCCGGTGAGATTTCCATGTCCGAATTATCTTTCCAAGGCACGGGGGTTTCTGCAACGCGCTTCGCGGGGGCCTTTCAAATCCATCACGTCCACGGGAGAATGTTACATACGCGCCGAGAGGGGGTGTATCCATCACGAAGAATGCGCAGTCTCGCGGCGTGGACCGGGAAGGCAGCCGCATTAATGAGGTGGCGTTTAGGGAGACAAAATACTTGCGACGAAGTTAGAGGGCAATCTGGCGCTTCGGCTTCTCTTTCTCCCTCGGGCCCACCTCTGCTCCATCCTTATGCTCGGAGAAAAGAAAGAAACGCCGATGTGGATTGTTGTATATGAAAAAAATCCACAATGTGGATTGTTGTATATGAAAAAAAAATAAGCCCTACCCCGAAAATAAGCCCTAGTGCATCTTTTGGAGCAAAAATAAATATAAGACCCGGTCTTATTTTCGGGGAAACACGGTAGCTACAGGATCACTTTGTGCCACACAAAGGTTATGCTCTCCTTTCACGTGACCTCTCTCCTCCATGATAACTGAGAGGCTGCCACACTTGAGGTGGGACTTTGGAACCATGTCCCTGTATGTCTCGTCTATATACCTCTCTGTCCTCCTTATATCCTCTAAGTCTGCCACGCTAGACTCCAGAGATCAGACTCATTTCCTGAGGTCAAAGAGCTCCTTGCACCTAGTGCCCACATAAGACCCCTCACCAACTGGGAGAAAATCGTACATGTGACACTCAATGAAAAAGACTCATCTTGCGGCTAGATTGCTATCTGCATCTTGGTTTAAAGGTTTTGTTTAGATATTTAAGCTGTCTACTTAAGTTGCTAGGGATACTGATACAACTATATCTAATAAGTTTAAGGGACTTAGTTCTCCTCAAGATTAATCAATCTATTCCTGGCGAGGATAACCAGCTGAACCTGAAAGTCAATTTGACCACCTCTTCCCCTTTAATAGGTTTAAGAGCCTATAAAGCTAAGATTATATCTGAGGTGGGTGGGAAGGAAATAACACTTAGTAAAAGTTAATTTACTACACTGTGTCCTGATTTGTGCTTCTAAGGTAATCTCTTAACAATATCCTGGGTGATTCGCATAGCCCTTGGTTTGATAGAGGGAGTCTTTCAAATTGCCTCTTTGAGCTGTCACTTGGCTTTAACCTTATTTAAAACAATTTCACAACAAGATCTTTTGCCCCCAACTGGAAGGCCTCTTTGTAAAGGTCTTTAGAAACAATTTATTTCTACTCAAAGAATATTTACCCTTCTCTTCCTTCTATGATGAGCTATACTCTAATTTGATTTAAATTAAAAGCTCCCTTCTGCTACTGACTGAGGTTTAAATTTTAATTAAAATCTCTCTGGTGCTACTGAGTCCTGACCGAATTAGCAAATACACTGGATTCTAAAATACACAGATTTATCAGCTTTAACCCAAAGAATTCTCTTTTACACCAGATTTGGAGAATTTCCCAGAAGTAAATACTTACAAGTGCAGATTTATTTATTCCGGCAGCAGCAGTCCCTTTTGGTGGTAGTTCTTCAAGACCATATGCTTTATGATGAAAGCCACTCTCTAGCTTGATTCCATCCTGTTTATATCCTTTTGAAGGTATAACAGCTGCACACAGTACTCCAAAAGAGTCTCACTAGAGACTTTTACAAAAGCAATATATATCATGGGTCCCGCTTTTCTGTGGTGCACTTTAGTATTTCATCCCCTATACTGTTCCGCTCCCTTGTTTTTTGCAGCCCAAATAGATAATCTTGTATATTTTTAGCATTAAATCTTAGCTGCAACATTTCTTAACATTCTTTAAGCTTTGTTAGACGCCCCCCCCCCCTTCCAGGATGTATACCCTTTTGCAGATTTTGATATCATTTGCACAGAGGAAAACCTTTTCTGACAGATCTTCTGAAACATCCTAAAAACAAAACAAAACCGTTAAAAGGGACAGGACTAAGGACCAATCCCTAGGGCACAGCACTAGTTAGCAAATGGAGTTCATTCTGAAGCTAGGGATGTTATTACTCTCTGTCGTCAATTACGCAACTAGATTTTAACCCAGTCAATCACTTTAGGGTCCATCCAAAGGGCATTCAGTGTATTTATAAGTCTCTGATCCAGAACGGTGCTTTGAAGTCTCTGATCACCCAGTCAAAGAAATAAAATAGAAAACAAGGAGGTAGTAAGAGAGAGGCAATACATCCCTTTAGTAACATCCTTAATCTCTTGCAGTAGTACCATAATAATAATACTCTACTCCAGAGCTTGAATAAATTCGCACCTCGTCTTTATCCGCACAACGAAAAAGAAACCCATAGATAAAACCTGTCACTTTCACACGTCCACTCCCAACGCGATTCGAGCATGAAAATAACACTGCTGAAGCTCCGCAAGGGCCAACACAGCGTTTTCAATCAACCTAGCTCCATATCACCATTTCTCTCAACAACTAACGTCCAGCTCAATTGCTCTAAGCTCCCACAGCCCCTGCCCCCGCCTAGTCCCGCCCCCGCGCTGGCCTGGAAACCGGAAAAGCGGAACTAGATTGTCTCCTTCACGGTGTGACCAGGAAGTAATACCTGTCCTTTGCTCAGCCACTAAAAAATCTGCAGATTGATGTCCCTAAGCCGACCGAAGCCTGCGGCCTCGCTCGCATCTCGCCGCCAGCTTCGTTCCTAGCCGTGCTCGCGAGCTCCCCTCCCGCCCACCAGGCTGCCTGACGTCATCAACGGCTGCCGCGGGTAACCTGCGGTGGGTCGCGCGGAGCGCGTCGGGTCACGTGAGGCGGTTGCCTACGCGCTGTTTGGGAGAGGGAAGATGGCGGACGGGGAGGGGGACTGTGTTGCTGAGCGCGGGGAGATGTCGCTGGTCCCAGCCCTCCAGTGCACGCTGCGAGAGCTGGAGAGCGAGCTCCGGAAGAGCGAGGTATCCGAGAGCTCGTCCCGGAACTACTGCCGAAGTTTCTGCCAGGTACGGAGAGGAAGGGGCGAATGAGAGAGCTGAGGCCCGGTATAACCCTGGAAGGGAGTGGATAGCGGTGCGACGTACTGTAGTGAGGCGACTAGGAGCGCGGGAGGTCGCGACCCCTGCAACGAGTTGGGGGCAAGAGTGAAGACAGAGATAAAGCTGCTGGAATGAACAAGGCTTTCTGTAGCTGACGGGGAGGGGGAACCCTGCCCACCTCCGCCCCCCACATCATTGGGCAGAGAAAAGGAGAGATCGCGGTCCTGAACAATGGGGGAGGGTTGTATTATTCTAGGTCAGGCTCCCTTGTTGTGGGAGGCAGAATGAAATACATTTTACATGCTGTTGACAGTAAAATGAGTTAGCCTGGGGGAAACGATCTGGTGGTTGGTGCTTATTGGGGCGAATACCCTGACCAACGGATGCAGCGCGATGTGTGTGGGGTTTTTTTTTTGTAACGGCCAATTCAGCTCGCGTTTGAAGCGGGCAGCATCATCTATGCTCTCTTGTTTCTAATTATTGCGGCACAGTTTCTTGTTGTGATGCCACTGATACGTTTGCGTTAAATTCTAGTTGACTAGCATTTCGCCATAAATGTCCGTTGTTTCTGAACTTCAAGTAGCGATAATCCCAGATGTCTTTTATCCTGTCTGGTCTAGTAGTCTTTGAACTACAGCTTTTGTTGAGTCTTCAGAAATCTTCAAAAAATTTGATTGCTTGTCTTGCTCTGAAATAGTTTCACTTCCTTAGTGGGTTGCATTGTTTATTACGTTTTGTGTGCTGCAGTTTTTTCTCTAAACATTAATTTTAAGATTTTTTTATATACCTAGGCAGTGAATAAAAGAATTGCATATAAAAACAGATAATACATTATTGAACAGTGTGGAGCATTTTGGCACACTTAGGGGCTCTTTTACTAAAGGGTGCTAAGGTGTTGCACCTGACAAAGTCATAATGTGCAAAATCATACAGGCAGATGCAGAAAGCTGGTGCTAGACCCGCACTGGATCAATTGTTTAACATTCCTGACAACGCACACATTTTAACATGCGATACAGTAAGGTTACAATATGCAAACGCCCACCATGATAAACCTGCGCATGCAAATGAGCCACCACAGCGTTAAACAGGAAGAGCAAGTCAAACACATGCGCACAAGAAGTCTGTGCTAGTTTGGCTTGCTCTCCCCAAGCGCCGGTGCCTAACTTGCATTTTTTTCCCTCTGTCATCCCCCTGCTTCCTGACTATTTAAAAACAGTAGCGTTATCTGCACACAGCAACTTCTTATGACAGATTGATGAAGGCATGGTACAGGAACACCAGAAAACCAGTTTCATTTTGGCTTTATTCTTTTTTTTTGCCGGCACAGTCCAACACTATTTTGATGGCATCCAAGGGCTTTGCCCAATGCCTGATCATCTGGGGAGAAGATGATCTAGGCATCGATGAAAGCACTCGGTGCCATCAAAATACTGTCGACGGCAGCATTAGAGGTTTACTTCTGCTCAGACCCTGCTGTTAAAATTTTATCCTATGGCTGGTTGCAAAATCATCTACGCCTGTCTCTGCATCAGGCATTGCCATGATTTGCATACTAGCCCAGCAGATTTAAATAATGAATATTCATTTAAATATGCATGGCGTTAATTGGTCGCTAGTATTTCTACTGGTGTTTGTCTATTTCCTGCATGGGGAGGATCGTAAAAATGTGTTTAAACATGCTTAAAAGTGGCATTATGGGCTCGTAAAGCCCGCGCTAGCTTTCTGCATCGCCCTGATAGTGTGTTAGGTGTAACACCATGTGTTAACTGTCAGTGGTGTGGAAAGCCAATTTCCATCAGCACAATGCACCCTGCCCTAATGTGGAATAAAATAACATCTATGAAGGTGAGAGTAAGTGCACCTGTGGCAATGACATGCCTTCCAGTTAGTGCGGCCATGCTGACTACATAGTGTTCACCCTGCTTACTCTCTGCTCTTAATTTGCCCACCTACCACCCCAATGCATGAAGCATAGTTGGCGTGAAAATTAGGCTGCGTTAAATGTGCTGGTCCTGTACTAACTGTTTAGCGCACTTCAGTAAATGTAAAAACTAACCTACACAATACCCATCCTGGGGTTGTTGGAAAGTGAGATGTTCCATATATACGGGTTATAGCTTTATATTGTTATGCATTGTTCTATGTAAACCGCCCCTGATCGCTGGAAGAGGCATTATATAAAACAGTTCAAATAAATAAAATAAAAAACCCCTTTAGATGCACCTTTGCTATGGATAATATTTTACTTAAGTGATGGCATAGAAGTTAAAGTCCTTAGTGTTTGTATCCCTGTGCTTTGCAGTATATGTTCATAGAAATACGATATTGATTTGGAAATACTGAGTTTTATTGTTAATGTTCACTGCTTTATTGTTGATCACTATAATATGGCATTGACATAGGCATCAGTAAGATTGGTAATATGGAGATGAATACTCTTTTTCTGGTGTCAGATTTCATAATAATGCTTTTCTAGGTTAGCATGATTGCCTTTGTAATTGTGAATGCTAATCATAGTATGTTCTCACTGTGTGGACATTATAAATCTAATGTTCCTGTCAATATTGTATTAACATGAAATTATAATAGTTATCAACAATAATACTTCACTAACCACAGGAAACTACAACTAGTAATCCATTTGTATAGTGCTGCAAGGCGTATGCAGTGCTGTACATATAGATGTAAGACAGTCCGTGCTCATCAGAGCTTACAATCTAATCAAGACAAAAAAACATTGCAAAACTGGGGACTAGAGTATGGGTAAGACATAGGCGTAGTTTGAGGGGGGTATGGGGCGCGATTGCCCCTTTAAATGTTGCAGGCACTAATGGTGATCTGGTACTCCTCCCCCCACTGTCTGTATTACTTTCTTACCTTCCCCCCCCCCAAAAAAAATAAGGCGGCAATTACATCGATGTGGTAAGATACACATTTATTTATTTATTTTATTTATTTAGCTGCATTTATATCCCGCTTTTCACCGGTTCAAAGCGGTTGGGGGATACATTTAACACGAGGGGATATGAGACACATAGACTAATACTTACAGGGAACATGGGCAATGGAGGGTTAAGTGGCTTGCCCAAGACCACAAGGAGCACCTGTGGGACTAGAAACCCCAGTCCTTCCGGCCCAAGGTTGCTGTCCTCTAGTGGGATTTGAACCACCGACCTTCCGGCCTGTAGTACCTTGCCCCAACCACTAGGCCACTCCTCCCATAAGTAGTGGACAAGAGAGTGAGGAGCATTGGGATCCAAAAGCAGCCTCAGAAATGGGTTTTTAGCCTGGGTTTGAATAGGGCTAGAGAGGAGCCCGACACACTGACTCAGGTAGTTGGTTTCAGGCATATGGAGTAGCAGAGAAAGACACACATAAGAGATCTGCCAGAGGAGCAGAGTTCCTGAGGAGGAATGTAGAGTGAGATAAGAGGGGAAAGGTAGTAAGGAGCCGTAAAATGCATGCACTTTTAAGTAAGTAGGATAAGTTTGAACTGGATAAGGGAGCCATTGAAGTGACTTGAGAAGAGGTGTTACATGAGCATAGCGACACTGGCAGAAGATAAGTGGTGCAGCTGAGTTTTTATTTATTTATTTTATTTTATTTAACAATCATTTATATCCCGCATCTTCCAGAGTTCAGTTGCGGTTCACAATAAAACAAAATCCACAAAGTAAGAGCTTGGTTTTACATCGAACATTTTGTAACAATAAACAATATAATGGTTAACAGCATGAGCTAACAGCATAACTGGCTTGTAAACTATGTACAATAAACTATATACAAATACAAGTTGTAGGTACTTTAGGGTTGAATCATAGAGTTTTTAGTTCAGTGGTTTTTCTGTTAAGTTGTTGGATTTAGTATTACTCAGTCAGGTGATTTTAGCCTTTATCTGAGTGTATTGAGGGATTATCTATGTTGCCGTAGTGCATGAAGAATAGGTAGGTTTTTAGTTTTTTACAGAGTTCCATAATTTATAGATCGTAGGTCCTCTGGAAGGGAATTCCAAGTGGATGGGGCTGCATGAGAAAAAGCTCTGTTATTAGTTAATTTATTTGCTTTTATGAAATCATGAGGAGAATTTAGTTTATTTGAGTGTCCTTTTCTGTGCGTAGTTTTTTGAGATTCCATACTGATTAGGTTGCTTAGTGGGATTGGAGCCATGTGATTTAAGGCTTTAAATGTAGTTATTGTAGTTTTATATATTATCCTGCTTTGAATTGGCAACCAGTGAAGGGAAGCTAGTATTGGTGTTATGTGCTGGAATGAGTGTGCTTTCATTATAATTCTAGCTGCGGCGTTTTGTGCTAGTTGGATTCTTTTGATGTTTTGTTTCGTTATTCCTAAAATAATTAGGTTAGCAAAATCAAAGTGCGGGGTTATTGTAGCCTGGATTATATTAATGAAGTCTTGTAGGTGTACTAATGGGCGAAGTTGTTTAAGTATTTTGAGTTTAAAATATATTTTCTTTATAGTGTTTCTGATATGAGTAGTCATCGTCAGATGTGTGTCTAATATAACACCTAGGTATCTTATTTCGTTCTTTATTTTAATGTCATGATTTTGTATTGTTATGTGGGTTGGAGGGATATATGATTGGTTTTTTGTTACAATTAGGACTTCTGTTTTTGAATGATTAATGTGGAGGTTTTGAGCTTTTAGCCAGGTTGTTATTTCATTGAAACAATCTGATAGTTTTATTGGTAAGTTAGGGATTGTGAAAGGGATGTACATCATAATATCATCTGCATATAGATGATAGTATACTCCGAATTTTTTAAAAATATTGCAGACTGGTTTTATGTAAATATTGAACAGGAGGGCTGATAGTGCAAAGCCTTGTGGGAGTCCAATTTCTTGTTTATAAATGGTTGATGTTTGGTTGCCTATTCTTACATTTTGCGTTCTGTTGTTTAGATAAGAGGTGAACCATTTGTGTACAGTGGCATTTATTCCTATTTGTTTCAGGTTATTAAGCATTATAGTGTGATGAACACTATCAAATGCAGAGTTTTGAATAGTTTGAAGGGGAGAAAGATGATTCAGAGGGAGACCAGTGAGGAGCAGGTTACAGTAGTCAAGGTGGGAGGTGACTAGTGAGTGGATGAGGTTCTTATTAGTGTGTGTAGAAAGGAAGGGATGAATTTTGCCAGTGTTGTAGAGAAAGAAATGACTGGTTTTAGCTGGATGTGTGCAGCGGGAGAGAGTAGAGCTGGAAACGGAGGAGTGTAGTGTTATCCACAGAAATAGAGAAGGGTGGCCATGTTCGGCTTCAGATGGCAGTAAGACATCCAGGCAGCAGTGTCGGATAAGCAGGCATAGATATGGGCCTAGATTCTTGGTGAGATTTCAGGCACGGAGAGGTAAATCTGAGAGTCATCAGCATAAAGATGGTACTGAAAACCATGGGAAGAAATAAGTGTACCAAGGGGCATAGTGTAGAGAGAGAAAAGGAGAGGTCTCAAGACAGAGGTACACCAACTGAAAGTGGGATGGCAGTAGAGGAGGATCCACCAGAACACACACTAAATGTGCAGTGTGAGAGATGAGAAGAAAATCGGGACAGAACAGAGCCCCTAAATCCAAGCGAGGACAGAGTATTGAAGAGGTGGTGGTGATCAACAGTGTGAAGGGCAGCAGAAAGACCAAGAAGGATGAGGACTGAGTAAAGGCCTTTGGATTTAGTGAGGAATAAGTTGCTGGAGACTTTGGCAAGAGCCGTATCTGTGGAATGTAGAGGGCGAAAGCCAGATTGCAGTGGATCTAGAAGGGCTTGAGAGGAAAGAAAGTCAAGCCAGTGGCGGTGAACTTGCTCTTTCAAGTAGTTTTGAAGCAAAGGGGAGGAGAGAGAGAGACCAGTAACTTCAAGGACAGGTATAGCCTAGTGAAGGCTTTATTGCATTATTTAGCCCATCTTACTGAAACTGTTCAGGGCTACATAATGTTTTTTTATAAAATACAACTGTCGCTGTCCTAATAGACTGGTGGACTAACAGCTTGATTTATTAAAATTTTTTATCCCCATTTCTGTGTCTAGGTGGAAGAAAAATTTTAGTAAGTCAATACAACAAAACCAGTTACATTCTATGGGGCTGATACAGAAATGTTAATGCACAGTTTGTACAATGTTAGTGTGGCATCTGCGCATACCTGCTGCTGTGCCACTATGTAGAAGAGATTGGTGTGAGCATAATCTGTGCATAAATGACTGTACAGATATTAGTATTGTGCTTATTAAAATTACATTATAGTGAGTTGTGCATATTCAGATGACGTGGAATAAGGTCATTAGCTATGCCACCTGGACGCAAAAAAATGCACAGAAGACCAAAAGGCTGAGCACAGAGTTCAGTAGTGCCATTGTTGGAATGCCTGTTAGGAGATGAAGTAAAACTTCGGTGTATGTATAGGAGAAAGAGGCTTCGGTGTGTGAAACTTCAGCATGTACAGGAGAATAAAAATATTTTCTGGTGTGATTTTCATGCTGATGGCTTTGCAGTTTAGGCTCGTTCCTTACTGTGCCTACAAATGTATAGGTACCCTCCACAAACCAGTGTTGGGCACTAAAATGAAGCGCATAACTTTCCCCACAGCCATTCATGTAAACAGTTACTACTCAGTGTTGAAAATTGTTATTTAAATACTCTAATAAAGTGTTTTAAATTTCACTACAAATATGTTGTTGCTATCACACAAGCTTTCCATGCATGGGTCTGGCACCACTGCTAGCTCATATGTTTCTGCCTGTTCATCTGCCGCCCGCTGCACATTTAGGGGGTATGTTTACTAAAGGTTAACGTGCTTTAAGTTCTTCCACTGCTATTGCAGCTTTTAACGCACATTAACTTTACTTTATGTGCATTAACCTTTAATAAGCATGGCCCTTAATGTAGTAGTTTCACGCATATCTCATTTGCATATAATTTGCTTATGGCATACAGCTAGAAAACTGTACAGGATTATCGTGCATGGCTCTAATTCCAGTTTTCTGCATTGGCCCCCATGACTTGCAGCTGGGATATGTCCTTGAAATGTGGACAGAAATAGAGCAGACTAGATGGGCCAATTAGCCTTTTTTTTTCTACTATCTACTTTAGAAACATGACAACAGGAGACTATTCCATACTGGCAGAATTTGAACGCCAAGCTAAAAGTATGACAGACAGATTTACAAGTAGAGGTTATCCTTTAAGATGTATAAGAGAAAGTTACAACAAGGAATGTGCAACTAACGGAAAAGATCTCCTACAAGTTAGACACAAGGATCAAGATCCTAAATTTGTCTGTATGCTAAAATTTTCACATTTGGATTCTCACATTCAGAATTCATTTAGGAAAATGTGGCATATCTTGCAGAATTTAGATGGTTTTAAGAACCAATGCTTGGTGGTTGTTTTTAATAGAGAAAGCATATGGCCTAAATTTCTGTCTCATCAGCCTTACCTGTGTTCTTCAGTACTGCAGATCTTAGAAAGGAGCACTTTAAATGTGGCAGATGTTCAGTTTGCCCAGATGCCTTGGTGATCAGTGTCTTTATACACTCAGTTACACAGAAAACATACTACCTGTTAAACAGGTCTGATTGTAACACTTGCTTGACAGTGTATGTTGTTTTGTGCCCATGTGACCTTTTGTATTTAGGTAAAACTAAATGTAACCCATGAGTCAGGATGCTAAACACAAAAGTTGTTTGAAATGGAAAGTGATGCTCCCTTAGTGGAACATTGTTTAAAAATGCACACGTTAATGATCTAAAAATTTTTTGCAATCAAGATCATAAGAGGCACTTGGCAAGGAGGCAATCTGGACAGAATTTTGTTATAGGAGGAACAGCATTTTAGTTTTTTTATTTGAATACCATTGCACCATTTGGTCCGAAATGAAACATTGAATGGCAATTTTTTTTGTAATGTTGTTAAGTGCCGTCGAGTCGGAGTCGACTCATGGCGACCCTCTGGATAGCTATCCTAAATTGTGTTCGGTTTTCAGTCAGGCGGCTCATTGTTGACAGACTGGTACCCGTAGCTGCTGTTATTGTATTGATCCATCTCATTGCTGGCCTTCCTCTTTTGCGTTGACCTTCTATCTTGCCAAGCATAATGTCTTTCTCTAATGATTTCTCTCTTCGCATGATGTGTCCAAGTATGAAAGTCAAAGTCTTGTCATCTGAGCTTCTAAAGAAAGCTTAGGTTTGATCTCCTCTAGTACCGACTGGTTTGTTCTTCGGGCAGTCCATGGTATACACAGTATTCGCCGCCAACACCATAATTCAAAGGCATCAGTTTTCTTCCTATCTGTCTTTTTCACTGTCCAGCTTTCACATCCATATGATGTTTATGAAAATACCATGGCTTGAACAAGTTGAATCTTTGTATGGAGAGAATCTCTGCTCTTGAGAATCTTATCTAGGTCTTTCATAGCCATTCTGCCAAGAGCAATGCGTCGTCTGATTTCTTGACTGCTTGTTGCTTCTTTATTGATAGTTGATCCAAGTAGGTTAAAGTTGTTCACAATTTCAGTTTCTTCTCCTTCAATGATGAACCTGTTGATTATGCCAGTTGTCATGATCTTTGTCTTCTTTACATTAAGGTGCAGGCCCATTTTGAGACTGTTCTTTGATTGTGAGAAGCAAATGTTTCAGATCATCTTCACTTTCAGCCAGTAATGTGGTATCATCAGCATAGCGAAGGTTGTTGATGAGTTCCACCAATCTCCACACCTCTGTTGTCTTCATACAATCCTGCTTCTCTGATGATTTGTTCTGCATATAAATTAAACAGGTAGGGGGAAAGTATGCAGCCTTGTCTTACACCTTTGCTTATTTTAAACCATTCTGTTTCTCCTTGTTCCGTTCAAACTGTTGCTTCTTGATCAATGTACAGATTGCGCAAGAGAACGATCAGGTGTTCTGGTATACCCATGCTGCTTAATGTGGTCCAGAGTTTCTCATGGTTTACACAGTCAAAAGCCTTGCTATAGTCGATAAAGCACAAATAGATATCCTTTTGGTATTCTTTAGTCTTTTCAAGGATCCATCTCACATCTGCAATGATGTCTCTCGTTCCTCGCCCTTTCCTGAACCCTGCTTGCACTTCAGATAGTTCTTGTTCCAGATATGGTTGTAGTCTCTTTTGAATAATCTTCAGTAGAATCTTGCTGGCATGTGGGATCAGAGCGATTGTGCGATAATTTCCACAGTCAGTTGGATCACCTTTCTTTAGTATTGGTATAAACACAGATCTTTTCCAGTCAGTTGGCCATGATGTTGTCTTCCATATTTCTTGGCAGAGCCTTGTGAGTACGGTAACAGCTGCATCAGATTGCTGCAATACTTCTATGGGAATGCTATCAATGCCTGGTGCTTTGTTCTTTGATAAGGCTTTCAGTGCTGCTTCAACTTCTTCTTTCATCACCAATGGTTCCCGATCATAAGGTACAGGTTGAAACGGCTGTTGGTCCACTTGATCTTTATCATATAAAAACTCTGTATATTCCTTCCACCTTTTCTTGATCTTCTCAGCATCATTCAACATAGAACCTTGAGCATCTTGTAACATTCCAATTCGAGGCTGGAACTTTTTCTTTAACTCTCGTAGCTTTAGGAAAGCCGATCTTGTTCTTCCTCTAATAGTTTCTGCTTCTATTTCCTTGCAAGTGTCATTGTAGTACTTTTCCTTGTCCTGTCTTGCTGCACGTTGGAAATCTCTGAGTTCTGCGATTGTCTTTCTTTCTCCTCTGGTTTTAGCTTCTCTGCGTTTCTGGGCAATTTTCAGAGTTTCTTCCATCATCCATTTTGGCTATTTTTGCTTTTTCACCTTTTGTAGAGACTTCTCGCTTTCTTCCAACACAACCTTCTTGATGTCATTCCATAACTCTTCCAGAGCTCTTTCATTTGTATCTAAAGCAGCAAATCGATTTTGCAGGTAGTCTTTAAATTCCAGTGGTATATTCTCAAGGTCATATTTTGCTGTATTCATGAGTGGTTTGCTCTTTTTCAACTTTAGCTTGAGTTTGCATACTAGTAGTTGATGATCTGTACCACAGTCAGCTCCAGGTTTTGTCTTTGACGTTACAGAGCTTTTCCATCATTGACTTCCACAGATGTAGTCAATTTGATTTTTATACAATCCATTGGGTGAAGTCCATGTGTACAGTTGCCGCTTGTGTTGCTGGAAGAAGGTGTTTGAGATGAATAGATCATTGGTCTTGCAGAATTCTATTAGTCTTTCTCCAGCTTCATTTCTGTTGCCAAGTCCATATTTTCCAACTACTTTGCCTTCTTCTTTGTTGCCAACTTTTGCGTTCCAGTCACCCATGACTATCAGGATATCCTGTTTGCATGTTCTGTCAGTTTCAGCTTGTACTTGTTCATAGAACTCTTCAATTTCATTCTCTTCTGCAGCTGTTGTTGGGGCATATACTTGAATTATAGTTGTGTTGATAGGCAATCCTCGTAGACGAATAGAGATTAAGCGTTCGCTGACTGCATTGTATTTCATTACAGTTCTTGCAAGTTTCTTCTTTATTATAAATGCAACACCATTTCTTCTTTGTCTTTCATTTCCAGCATAGTAGACCATGTGATCATCTGATGCAAAGTGCCCCATGCCAGTCCATTTCAGTTCACTGACACCCAACAGATCAAGTTGTACACGTTCCATTTCATTCTTGACCACCTCCAACTTCCCTTGGTTCATGCTTCGTACGTTCCATGTTCCAATGCGTAAGACATCTTTGCGTAAGACATCTTTACAGCTTCTGACTCTCATTTCATGCGCAGCTACATCAGCAGTCAGACTTCCCGAGGGCTTTGATCCAACCACATCATAAATGCAGGCTTTACTTTGAAAAGTCTTCAGCTCTTCCCCAGTAGCTAGTAGAGTGCCTTCTGACCTGGGGGTCTCATCTTCCAGCACCATAGCACAATTTGTTTTGTTGTAACTATCCATTGGGTTTTCATGGCAAGATACAGAAGTAGATTGCCAGGCATTTCTTCCGCGCAGTTTAAGTTTGGTGGTGTTGCTGTTGTCACAAAAATGTGATCCTCCGCCGTCAACACTGTCCCATTCTGCTGCTGCCCAGATGGGTGGTTTGTCTTGGTCTGGCACCTCAGCTGAGACCTGTCCATCTTGGGAGATCCTGCCAGTAGTTAAACTACCAATAGTTTAGCTCTCAGCATCACTGATGCACATAAGCCCTCATAGCACGACATGCTGCAAACCAAGAGAGAGGGTTTTTTTTTGGAATAAGGTCTCCTTTTCATCATGTCTATAATGTTTTTAGGATTTTTATGTAGCGCATATGCCTTATTACTTTTTATCCCTCATTTTATTAGCTTTTTTACATTTCCTGTTGATTATATCCGTGTTTGTTGCAATTGATGTGTTTTCATTGTCTTATTTTTTTAACATTTTTTTTGCTCCTATTTTTATGAGCCTTTGGTATCCCCTCGTGTTATACCTCAGACACCCCTTTTAATTCTTATTCCCAATTTCATTTTTATTTTCATACTTTTATTTTTTATTCCCCACTTTTCAACATTTTGCATTTTATTACATATTTTTATTTTCATTTGTTTTTCATTGATTGTAACCTTTTTTGGTTATGGGCTTCTGCCCGGCTTCCCTATTTTCCCCATTTTTTTAGTTCTTTATGTTCAACGTGTTTCTTTTGAACAAGTTGTGTTCGCAGCTGTTAGCACAGAGCTGCTTGCGTTATTTGCAGTCTGTCTGTCACTCCCGGGGTGGGGGGGAATACCTCCCCTTGGGTTTCCATTTAATTGCTAGCCGCATGTGCAGTTTTCTCACTAATGTTAATGCGATCAGTCCTAAAGGTATGTCTCGCCTGCTGTTTTTTTCCCTTATGCTGTTTTGGTGGTTTTATTTGGATAAGGTTCTCCTGTCCTCTATTGTCTGTTTTAGAGTTATTTTGTTAGTCACTTTTATCTCCAGTCATCCACTGTTCCTCATATGCTCTTGTCGTGCTTTGACGCGCTGATGTGTTGATAATTTCAGCACCTGAAGGACTTGGTCTAATACAAAGTTTTATGCATTTTGTGTTGGCGCACACACTTTTTATATTGATATGTTCAATTTTTGTGTAAAATGAGTATGGAGAGATGAAGTGGTTATTTTATAGTTCCAGTGTGTGGTGTTTGTTAATATTGGGAGCATTCCCCATCCTCCCCTCGTTTATATCTTTTTCTCTTCATTGTTTTGTTTTATTTTTTTTATTTTTCTTTTTTTAGTGCCATCAAGTCAGTGTTGACTCATAGCGACCCAGCTACCTCTGGGTTTTCTTGGCAATGTATCACCGGAAGTAGATTGCCAGCCTTTTCTTCCGAGGCAATGGAGGGTAAAGTGACTTGCCCAAAGTCACAAGGAGTGCCAGTGGGAATCGAACCCTTGATCTTCTGGTTATGAGGCAGTTGCTCTAACCACTAGGCTACTCCTCCACTCCTACATGTAATAAAAATATAACAAAATATAAAAACATATGTAAAGAGACACCACCTCCTCTTTTCCATCCCGTAAATATAAATTGAATTGTTGAATGTATCCCCTCTTGTTTATTGTAAACTGCTTTGACCCGGTGAAAAGCAGTATATAAGCGCAGCTAAATAAATAAATACAAGAGACACATGCTGTTTTATTTATTTTTTATTCTTTATTTTTCTCCACTTATTCAAGTTTTCTGTGTCTACTCTTGGGCGAATTCTACATTTGTCACAATTCCAAATATTTTTCTAACCTTTTCATTTTTTTTATTTTCCATTTGCATGAGCTGGAAATGCAATAATGTTGAACACTTTTTTTAAATATCCATTTTTCTTATATATCATATCTTTTCCTCCTGTTTGTCTGATTTTTAGGTTTGCGGTGCTTTTTGACACAGTTGTTTGTTCTTGATCATTTGCCCATTTTTGATATAGTCTGCAGTCAAGCATCATTCTCTCTTGTAGCAATATTATTCTTTGCCACTGCCGTGTGTCTGATTTTTGTCCTTTAACTTTTTATTCATTTTTTATTTTTATCTGTTTCGTGACTGGCAGATATTGGCTGTTCTTTTGGATAACAGAGGTTTTGTTTAAATATACTCTCATAAACTTTGTTGTGGAGCATTTACCTTCCACATTGATATGCTCATATCTTAGTGCATGAAGTATGTGCATAGTTCAAGTGGTAACTTTAAAAGTTCCAAATATCTTCTTATATAGTCCCCCTCTCATTATTCGTGCCCTTACTAAGATGTTCTTATTATTTTTACTGTGTCATTGATTATTTTTGTTTGTTTACTTGTATATGTATTCATTTTTAGTTGCTTCCTCTAAGCAATCTTTTAATGGTTTGCTAGTATTTTGACTTTGTTCACACTGGTAACATTTTTATATATCAATATTTTTGTATTTTTTGTTTGTACCTCTTTACATATGTTTTTATATTTTGCTTACATGTATGTAATAAAATAATTGTGCATATACATTGATAAATACATGCATTTATTGATGTGTATGCGCAATTGTTTTGTTACAGGCATATGTTTTATATCTTGTTTTATCAAATGGTATGGATTTTTATTTTTTACTTTTTATTCATTGATTTATATGTATATCTGTGTTCCATCATGTATATATATTTTCTATATTTGATTGTTTTATCAAATGGATGTAATAATGTTTTGTTTCAATTCCCCACTAACTAATTTATGTGTATATTTGTGTTTCTAGACCCCTGATGCATGCTAGTTTACTAAATCTCAGCTGAGTTGGGTCTTTTTTTACACCTTTTTACATTTTGGAATAAAAATGTTGGTTTGGACTGCATTAGGCTATGTGTCTACCTCCATTTCTTTTGTTCTTTGGTTCCTGTGTAGCATGCTAGACAGGCTTGGCTCTGAACACCTATACTTCTGTTAGGATTTCTAGTTATTAGTGATCTGCTTGACAGATCTAGCTGTTAGTATTTATTTATTTAACAGCTTTTCTACAACAGAACTTAATGCATTGTAACAGGGTAGTGAACTTGGAAAGAACTTTATAGAATTTTTAGTCATAGCAAAACCTAAATAACTACAGTATTCAATCTTCTAGTTCTCCTGCCTAATCTACCAGAGAGTCCTGGCTAGATGAATGAATGTTTCTTCTGGGATAGCTAGTTAGTACTTGTAGCCTGCTGGACAGTCCTAGTTGAGTGCCCTTCTGCTAAAGATTATACAGTGGAACCTCGGTATTCGTGATTAATCCGTTTGAAAAAGTCTGACTAAAACCGAATGTATGAAAACTGAAGCAATATTTCCCATAAGAAATAATGTAAATCCAATTAATCTGTTCCAGACACCCAAAAATATTAACACAAAATACATTTTATAGATAACTATATATTTGCATACAGAAAACAATGAGAAATATAAATGACTAATGAAATGGATAAATGAACATTTAACATCACTTTTACCTTTATTGAAGACTCTTGTTGGCATATGGAAAACAGTCAATCAGCAAGAGAATCAAAATAAAGAAAATCCCACTTCTGGCCACAAGATGGTGCTCCATTTTCAACTGTACGAAAACCGAGACAGTGTACGAAGACTGTGACAAAATCTTGACGAAAAAAGTCAATGAAAACTGAATTGTACGAAAACTAGGTCATACGAAAACAGAGGTTTGACTGTATATTTGTATTTCAGAAGATGTTACATGAGTTGATGTGTGAGGGGTGTCTAGATGGAGTGTTTTATATTTTTGGGTGGAGTATGTATGATGGTAGCATGAGTTGGGTATGAGTGACTGATTTATGTGGATGTTGTGATTTTATGCTTCTCTGATTATTACACAGTAAAATATTTGAATTAAAACTTGGAATAGCACATACATTGGGTTTTGAAGAAATTTCCTTGTTTAGAAGGTTGATACCTATAAGACAGAGGTTCCCAACCCCAATCCTGGAGGGCCAAACACCATTCAGGTTTTCAGGCTGTCTCTAATAAATATGCATGAGATGCATTTGCATGTACTGCCCCCATTGTATTCAAATTTATCTCATGCATATTCATTAGGGACAGCCTGAACCTGAATGGTGTTTGGCCCTCCAGTACACGAGTTGGGAACCTCGGCTATAAGACCACGTTTTCTTGTGAAATACAGTATTGGTTAGTGGTGGTAGTTTTTTTTTTTGTCTGTATGTTAGTCATATTAAACAGCAGGAGTCACTGAGTTCTAAGATTTTTGCAGAAAGGATTGTCACGTCTACACTTTTTGTCTCAGATTCGCTTCAGTCAGATTCAATTCAGTTCAGTCCTCCACCTCTGGGTTGTGTAACTCCTCCTGCAGCTTGGAGACTGGGCATGTCAAAATCGTGACATCACTGGATGTAGCCTGCTGGTCTCTCCCATCAGCCCCAGTGTGTCCAGTCTCCATGCAGCAGGAGGACATAGTGAGCCTAGGTGCTGGGCACACTAGAGGAACACATAAGGAGCATGTAGTTTAGGTTTAGTTTTATAATTTGAGTTGGTCCCTTAAAAATTAATTCTTTTGGTTTTCAGGGGGAATACACCTTAAAACCCCCCAAAACAAAACAGAGTTAGCAGCCGGCTATAGTCTCTTCTATCCTTTTATACTTTGCTTCATACAGGAACAGAAAGAGGCTCAGATCTTTCACCCTAGGCTGTACGGGGGAGAGCTCTGTCTGCTTCACTCACTCACACACGCTGTTGGGATGATTGGCAGTCAGTTCCTGCGGGATGTCGAGGAGTCAGAGGAGCGGTGACTCACTCCCGGCCAGCAGATAAGCCCTCACCACGGACGTCGCTTGCAGCAGGGCTGCGCCGCTAAGGTAGGAGAGCGTTTGGCCTTTGATTCTGCAGCACGCCGACAGCAAAGGCTTCAGGGACCACACGGCGATCGCTCTTTTTGGCGCCCAATGGGCTGGAAATCAATTGCGGCCTTTTTCTTTGTTTCCCATGCACGACTAGCCACGTGGCGGGCCTAAACGGCGGTTCTCGTGCCGGAGACCGCGGCTCGGAGCGGGCCCGATTCAACGGGGTTCCTTAATGACCTGTGTGATGAGTTTTGTTGCTATTAGGCGTTAAAGGGTTGCTGAGTTTTTTTCATTCCTAGGCTTTTATTTCGGTTACAAGAAAAAAAAAGTTAAAGGAAGAATATATATATTTAAATGGTTTTATTAAAATAACAAAGGAATTAAAAAGCAAAAAACAATAAGGAACAGTGTTGTTTTGTTTTCTACTGCATTTGTGAGCAAGAAGTTGCGGGGGTTAGGGAGCAATACTAATGTCATCTCACCCGCAGTGTGTTGTCTGTGGTACCCACAGAGGCACCCTATCTGACACTGGTATCTGCCGTGGCTGCGACACTGTCTACCAGCGTAGAACAGCAAATGGAGGATAATGTGCCTCCCGAGTCGCGTGTTATCTCTACAGCAGGTGAAGGAGAATTTCAGTTGGAGGCCCAGTCAGTGCTCTGCTCAGATATTTCTCTGGGTCAGACCACTGCGCAAACAGTGTCGGTTACGGAATCACTGCTTGGGGATTTTTGCTCTGATTTTATTTTAACTATTCATCAAGCCTTCTGTTTGAAGCGGCAAGGGAAGGTTCCTGAGCTCTTGCCGCCTCCACCTGCGAAGCAGCAAGTTAAGGTTGGAGAAGTTGATAGCATTTCCTCGAGACCCTTAAAAAGGGCTCAGTCAACTGGCCATTCGTCCTCAGAGTTGGAGTGGCAGGAAATAGAGGAAGCAGATCTAGAGCCAGAGTCAGGCCTAGAAGAGCTGGAAGAAGGTGAAATACCGGAGCAAAAATTATTAGAGTATTCCGTAAAGATGAACTTGTGGCTCTTCTTACTGAATCACTTCAGACACTCAATTTCGCTACGGCACAGCCAGCAGAGGAGGAGCAGGTCGAAGTCCCTCTTATTCAGGCGGTGAGGCAATCCCAGGTGGTGGTCCCTGTTCACCGGGTGGTGGACCGGATGATACAAGACGAATGGGATCATCTGGAAGCAGGGCTAAGGGGGGGTTAGAACAATGAACAGACTCTACCCTTTAGCGGACAAGGACAAGGAAAAGTTTCGTTCACCACGGATAGATGCGGCAGTGTCAGCGGTTACAAAGAAGATGACTATTCCGGTGGAAGGCAGTGCAGCATTGAAAAATGCGCAAGACAGGAAAGTGGATGGTTTGTTGAAACAAGCCTTTGAGGCTAATGCCTTGTCTTTGCAAGCTTCCATCTGTGGGGCCTGGGTTGCAAGAGCATGTCTTCGATGGTCCCAGCATTTAAGACAGGCTAATCAACTTGAGCTGGACAGTTTGATGCAGGCGACTCGAATTGAATCAGGGTCATTGTATTTGGCAGATGTTCACTATGATTTGATCAGAGCGTTAGCGAATAGTATGGCCTCATTGGTAGCTGCCAGGTGATCCCTGTGGTTAAGGAACTGGGCGGCCGATGGCTCATTAAAGTCATGTCTCAGTAAGCTTCCCTTTAAAGGCAAGCTGTTTGGGGAAGATCTAGACAAACTGGTTAAGGATTTGGGGGAGTCCAAGGGCGGTAGGCTCCCGGAAGACAAGGCTAAACAGGCAAAGTCCATGCTGGCCTCTCGGGGCCAGTTTAGAGATTCAGGAGATTTCGTTCCTCTCGTTTAGGAGGTTCCCAAAGAGGAAGGTTTACTTCAAGAGCCCAGGGGTTTCATGGAGCAAGTAGAGGTTTCACGGCGGTCTCCGCAGCGACAAGTCAAAAACAGCAATGAAGTGAGGCGGGTTCGGGTAGGAAGCCAAACGATAGGAGGTCGTCTTCGGTAGTTTCTTCCTGCCTGGGCCCAGATAACATCCGATCAATGGGTGCTCCAGATAATTTGAGACGGATATGCTCTAGAATTGTCACGTCCGGTCCTAGATTCCTTCGTACTCTCGCCCTGCAGAGGGCTATGGAAAATGCTAGCGGTACGCCAAACGTTAGCTCGACTCTTACAGATAAGAGTGGTGTCTCCGGTTCCTACAGGGGAGTACGGCATAGGTAGTTACTCCATATATTTTGTGGTGCCAAAGAAAGATGGGTCCCTCCGGCCTATTCTGGACCTCAAAGGGGTAAATCGCTGTCTTCGAGTACCTCATTTTCGGATGGAAACGCTGCGTTCGGTAATCGTAGCAGTCCGACAAGGGGAGTTCTTGACTTCACTCGATCTCGCGGAGGCGTATCTTCACATCCCCATCAGGGCAGCTCATCAGAAGTTCCTAAGCTTCGCCCTCCCCTGGGGGCATTTCCAATTTCAGACATTGTCCTTCAGCCTAGCAACAGCTCCGCGTACTTTCACCAAAATCATGGTGGTGGTGGCCGCAGCGTTGCGAAAGGAAGGCATTCTGGTGCACTCTTATCTCGACAACTGGTTGATTCCGGCAAAGTCCAAGGCCGAGAGCGTTCAGGTAACGAACAGAGTGGTGAGTTTTTTGCAGAGTTTAGGCTGGGTGGTCAATCAGGCCAAGAGTTGATTGGTCCCGTCACAGAATCTCGAATACTTGGGGGTACGCTTTGACACTCAAAAAGGAGCCATATTTCTACTGGCTCGGCGAGCTCAAGCCCTTCGACACACAGTACGCCAGTTTCTGTCCACACCGGTGCCATAAGCGTGGAGTTATCTTCGTGTGTTGGGAACAATGGGCAGCGACCCTGGAGGTGGTGCCATGGGCCAGGTTTCACATGCATCCATTGCAGAGGGCGCTGCTTCGCCGTTGGTCGCACCAGCGCGATTCGTTAAACAAGCGCATTCCCTGCCCACTCCAGGTCAGGAGGTCTCTTCAGTGGTGGATTTGTCTGGGTCATCTGGAGGCAGGTCTACCCTTGAAATAGCCGCAGTGGCTCCCCTTGTTGACAGACGCGAGTCTCACAGGTTGGGGAGCACAGTGCAGACATCTTTATGCGCAAGGCACATGGACAGATCAGGAGGGGCAATGGTTGATCAACCGTCTCGAGCTTCGAGCAGTAGCTCTAATGCTACAGTCATTCGAGACCGCGGTGAAGCACTGGGCGGTGCAAGTACTGTTGGACAATGCCGCGACGGTGGCTTACTTCAATCGGCAAGGCAGAATGGGAAACGTAACCATGGAAGAGGAAGCAGGAGCGTTGTTCGAATGTGTAGAGCCCCGGCTGCAGGCAATATCGGTGGTGCACAATGCGGAGAAAGACAATGTGACAGCGGACTACCTCAGCAGGGTCAGGGTGGATGCCGAAGAATGGGAGCTCCGTCTGGAAGTGTTTGCCGAAATAGTCCGCAGATGGGGGCGCCCGATTATGAATCTCATGGCGACCTTCCAGTCAGCAAAGACGAATCGTTTCTACAGCAGACGCCGGGAGAGGATATCGGAAGGGATCAACGCTCTGATTCAGCATTGGCTGTCGTCGGGTCTTCTCTATGTTTTCCCTCTGTGGGCTCTCATAGGACGAGTGGTTCAACGCATCGAGGAAGAGTACTATTGGTGGCTCCAGATTGGCCTATATGCCAGTGGTATGCGGATGTACTTCGACTGCTAGACGGAAATCCATGGAGATTTCCGATAACGGAGGATCTGTTGCTGCAGGGTCCGCTTCGAATGCCTCAAGTGGATCGGTTCTCACTTACGGTTTGGCCATTGAAAGGGTGAGGTTAAGGAGGAAAGGCTACTCGGGAGTGGTTATTGCGACCTACTTCGAGCCAGAAAACAGTCCACATCCCTTGCTTATGTGCGCATATGGCGTATATTTGAGGATTGGTGTTCGCGATGGCATGTTCGCGCAGTGACTGCCTCCGTTCCCATCGTGCTAGGTTTCCTACAGGATGGTTTTGAGAAGGGTCTGGCAGCCAGTTCTTGCTATAGAGGAAAAGTTCAAGGAATGGCCCTGGGTTTTCATGGCGATGTTCTCCGTTTTCTGAAAGCGGTGTCTAGGCTGCGGCCTGCTCGCAGGATATTAGTGCCACCGTGGGATCTCAATTTGGTGTTAGGGGCACTAACTAAGAAACCTTTTGAGCCTTTACACCAGGCTTCGGTGAAGGATCTGACTTTAAAAACAGTGGTTTTGGTGGGCATTTGCTCGGCAAGGCGAGTTTCGGAGTTGCAGGCGTTGTCCTGTCGGGAGCCGTTTTTGTTTTTTTCCAGGGAGAAGGTGGTGGTACGACCAGTGCTGTCGTTTCTGCCTAAAGTAGTTTCTCCATTTCACTTGAATCAATCTATTTCTTTACCGGTATTAGGTTCGGCAGAGGAGAGCGTCTCGGACCATAGTTTGAGGCGCTTAGACATAAAGAGAATGTTTTGGCAATATTTGAAAGTCTCAGAGTCTTTTTGCAAGTCTGAATGGCTATTCATCCTGTTCGGAGGTCCCCGTAAAGGGGAAGCGGTGGCTAAAGCATCTATTTCCCGATGGGTCCGGGAAGCGATTGCATTGGCATATATTTTGCAAGGGCTTCGAGTGCCAGCGAGGTTATGAGCTCACTCTACTAGAGCGCAAGCGACGTCATGGGCGGAGCATTATTTGGTTCCGCCGGTGGAGATCTGCAGGGCGGCCACTTGGTCGTCTCTGCACACTTTCAGTAAATACTACTGGCTCGTCGTCCTAGCGGCGAATGATGCCTGTTTTGGGTCGGCGGTCCCTCCCAATAATTACTGCTCTGATACATCCCAGAGGTGGAGGACTGAACTGGAGGAACGATAAGGAAATAAAAATTACACTTACCTGGTAATTGTTGTTCCTTGAGGAACTCCAGTTCAGTCCTCATTCCCGCCCGGGGTGTGGCTCATTAGCAGTGTTTGTTCAGTTGGGAGAAGTGCAAAGACAGGTGAGTATAGTTTTGCATAGGATCGTAATTGTTCTGATTCTTCCTATTTCTGTCTTTCTGTCCTTCCTCTCTCTTGGCTCTAGCTTGGCATAGGGGGGAAGGGGAAACTGAGAGAAGCAGTCCCTCCTGTTTGGAGGGGGGGGGTTAGTTATTACACAAGTTGTCTGTTATTAGTTAGTTTGAGCATAAGGTTGAAATTAATATCATAGCTACTTATTTGTTGCTCCTTTGAGTCTGCTTTGTCAGTAGTTCACTGGAGCTGATGGGAGAGACCAGCAGGCTACATTCAGTGATGTCATGATTTTGACATGCCCAGTCTCCAAGCTGCAGGAGGAGATACACAACCCAGGGGTGGAGGACTGAACTGGAGTTCCTCAAGGAACAACAATTACCAGGTAAGTGTAATTTCTATTCCTTAGCGTTCCTCCAGTTCAGTCCTCTACCTCTGGGTTGTCAATCTCTTCCTGCAGCTAGGAGACTGGTTTGTCAGAATGATGACATCACGGGATATAGCCTGCTGCCCTTCCATCTGCATCCCAGTGTAACCAGTCTCCTTTGCAGCAGGAGGAGTTTGACGAGCCTTAAGGAGAGGCTCTTAGAGGAGTTGTGGATAAGGAGCATGGCTAATTGAGTGTAGTTAAAGGGGTTTGCTTAGTTAGTGTGTACCACTTTAAAAAAAAAAAAAAAAAAAAAGAATCTCGGTGGGACAGCATTGGGCTACAGCCTTCTTGCTTCCTGCCTGTGGCACTGCGGCAGTGTTCTTTCTGGTGGGGGGGGGGGGTCCTTTGGCTCAGTTTGCCGTACCCCTCCTTCCTCTGCTTGGCCCAGGAGTCTCACCCCCCGGACACTACGGGGGTGAGCCTTTCTAGTCTGCCGGTGTCCCGGTGCTGCTGTCGGGCGGTCTCTTCACCTCTGACTGTCTTGTGGAGCCCGGGGAATCGCCGCGTTCCGAGCAGTGCTGAGCAGACCTGACCGGTAAGTGTTTCGCCGGTATCAGGCTGCCGTTCTTCGGTCCCGCCACGTTTTCGCGACAGGACTCCTTCGTCGCTGTGCTTGGCGCCTTTTTTCTTCGCGGCTGTTGCCCGCGGCGGCCATTTTCAAAGCCGCGTGGCAGAGCATCCCCTCCCGTTTTCAGCAACGGAGGGTTGCTGCCTGCTTTGGGGTTTATTTAATTTGGTTTAGTTCTTTTAGTTCTTTTAGTTCTTTTAGTTCTTTTAGTTCTTTTAGTTATTTTTATTGATTTCTTCTTCAGTCCTCTGTCGTCGGTCCTCTGGCTTACCGGGGGGTGGAGAGGGCTGCGGGGGTTTTCGCTTCCTTCTGGGCAGATAGTTCACCAACAACTTTAACGTTAAAAAAAAAAAAAAAATCAAAGGGAACCCTCAGGGGGTAGCCTCCTACAAAGTGTTTCAGCCTACTCCAGTTCTTTGGGCTATTAGGGGGTTCGCATGGCTACCCGGCCTCTATGCCTGGTCTGTGGGTCCCGCAGGGGCCCGGTCACTGAAACGGGAGTGTGCCGGGGCTGCGTGGCTCTTTCCTCAGAGGTGGAACTTCAGATGGCGCCTCCTGAGTCTCAGGATGCGCAAGGGGCGACTGCGGAGTCGCCGGCCGAGTCCCTGCCGATCTTAGGGCAGGAGTCCGATGCAGAGCCGCTGCCGGGGCCCTCCGGGGTCTCCGCAGCTCCGCCGTCAGCGGACATCTCGGAGTTCAGTCCCGAGTTTGTACTTCTTCTCCATCAGGCCTTTTGTCTGCGCCAGCAGGGCAAGCGGACGCGCTCTGTTTCCCCTGTGGCTCAGCCTGCGCAGTTGCCAGCGGAAGGGGCGGCGTTCGTGGAGCCGCCGGTTCCAAAGCGTGCGCGACTTGCAGACCCGACGGACAGTGCCTGGCTGGAATCCGCGGATCCGGACTGGGATCCTGCAGAGGGGTCTCAGGACCTGGAGGAAGGCGAGATCCTGGAGCACGAAGAGCAAACAAAGGTTGTCAGAGTATTCCGCAGAGAGGAATTGCCTGCCTTGATTTCGGAGGCTTTGCAGATGTTGCATTTGGCACCCCCTCCAGCTGTGGAGGACGAATTGGAGGATCCGGTCATTCAGGCGGTACGACAGACTCAGGTGGTGTTTCCACTACACCGGGTGGTCGAACGGATGATTCAGGACGAGTGGGACAAGCCGGAGGCGGGCCTCCGGGGCGTCCGTGCCATGAGCAGGTTATATCCTCTGGCGGACTCGGCTAGGGATCGTTTTCGGACGCCGCGCCTAGATGCCCTGGTAGCGGCTGTCACCAAACGGACCACCATCCCGGTGGAGGGCAGTGCGGCCTTGAAAGATCCCCAAGACCGTAAAGTGGACGGTCTGCTCAAGCAGGTGTTTGAGGCGGATTCTCTTTCGCTCCAAGCCTCTATTTGCGGGGCCTGGGTGGCCAGGGCATGCTTGCGCTGGGCCCAACGGTTGCGCCAATCACCGCATGTTGATCTCGAGGAGATCAAAGAGCTGGATCGTATGGAGTCGGGTGCGGCCTATCTGGCTGATGTTCATTATGATTTGATTCGAGCGCTGGCCAACAGCACGGGTTCCGTAGTGGCTGCCCGTCGCTCGTTGTGGCTGCGTAATTGGGCCGCGGACGGCCCTTCTAAATCCCGTCTCGGTAAGCTTCCCTTTAAGGGGGGTTTACTGTTTGGGGAAGACTTGGAGAAGTTGGTAAAGGACCTCGGTGAGTCTAAAGGGGGCCGTCTGCCCGAGGACAAGCCCAAGCAGCCTAAGTCTGCGGCGAGCGGTCGGGGATCCTTTCGGGACTTCAGGAGGTTCCGTTCCCCGCGACCAGTTGGCTCCCAGAGGGGGAGATTCCCCTCGAGGGGTCAGGGGTTTCGAGGCTTCCGGGGAGCGAGTCGAGGATTCTCCTCTCTCCCGGCGCCCGCGGCCCGAAAGCCCCAATGAAGCGAGGCGGGTCCCGGCGGTGGAGCCACCCATTGGAGGTCGGCTGCGGGAGTTTCTACCTGCCTGGACCCTCATCACCTCAGATCAGTGGGTGTTGGAAATCATCCAACACGGTTATGCCTTGGAGTTGGCCCGGCCCGTGCGAGACGCCTTTGTCCTGTCACCCTGTCGGGGTCCCGCGAAGGTGGCGGCAGTTCGCGAGACTCTGGACAGGCTCCTTCGTCTGGGAGCCGTCGTGGAGGTTCCCAAGGCCGATTACGGATTGGGTCGCTATTCCATCTATTTCGTGGTGCCAAAAAAGGGCGGACAATTGCGACCTATTCTAGACCTGAAAGGGGTCAACCGGTGCTTGCGGGTGCCGCATTTTCGGATGGAAACCTTGCGGTCCGTCATCGTGGCCGTACGCCGAGGAGAGTTCTTGACGTCGCTAGACCTCTCGGAAGCGTACTTGCACATTCCAATTCGAGAGGCTCACCAGCGCTTTCTGCGGTTTGCCCTGCCCTGGGGCCACTACCAGTTTCGGGCCCTGCCGTTCGGCTTGGCGACGGCGCCTCGGACTTTCACCAAAATAATGGTTGTGGTCGCGGCGGCGTTGCGCAAGGAAGGCATCCTGGTCCATCCATACCTGGACGATTGGCTGATTCGCGCCAAATCGGCGGCGGAAAGCCTCCGAGTGACGGACAGGGTGGTGCGTTTCTTACATGATCTGGGTTGGGTGGTCAACCCGGTCAAGAGTCGGTTAGTGCCCACTCAGGTTCTCGAATATCTGGGGGTCCGCTTCGATACGCTCCAGGGTCTAGTGTTTCTGCCGGACCACCGGGCCGAGGGGTTGCGGGCCCTGGTGCAACAGTTCCTGTCGGGGTCGGCTCCTTCGGCATGGGATTATCTCCGAGTGCTGGGCACAATGGCGGCGACGCTGGAGGCGGTACCTTGGGCACGGTTTCATATGCGACCTCTCCAACGAGCGCTCCTTCGTCGTTGGTCGCATCAAAAGCATTCGCTGAGTGCCCAGCTTCCTTGTCCGGAACCGGCTCGGAAGTCCCTTCAGTGGTGGCTTTGTCCCTCGTCGTTAGCGAGGGGCTTGTCGCTGGATCAGCCGGAGTGGCTGCCTTTGCTGACGGACGCCAGCCTGGTGGGCTGGGGGGCTCACTGCGAGGGTCACTTTGCGCAGGGGGTTTGGTCCCCTCTGGAGGCCTCGTGGACGATCAATCGTCTGGAACTTCGCGCAGTGTTTCGGGCCCTTCAGGCGTTCGAGGCCTTGGTGCGCGACAATGCCGTAAGGGTTCTCTCCGACAACTCGGTGACGGTCGCGTATATAAATCGCCAGGGCGGCACCGGCAGTGCAGCGATGGAGGCGGAGGCCGACCGGCTCTTCGAGTGGGTCGAGATCCGCTTGACTGCGCTTTCAGCGGCGCACATCGCCGGCAAGGACAATGTCACCGCGGACTTCCTCAGCAGAGTCCACGTGGATGCCGGGGAGTGGGAACTCCATCCCGCGGTCTTTCGGCAGATAGTCAGGCGCTGGGGAATGCCGGTCATGGATCTTATGGCGACCTTCCAGTCGGCAAAGGTCGGTCGATTCTTCAGCAGAAGGCGCGAACGGATGTCGGAGGGCATCGACGCCCTCCTTCGCCGGTGGCCGGAGGAGGGCCTCCTCTATGTCTTCCCGCCCTGGGCCCTGATCGGCCGGGTGGTTCAGAAGATCGGGGCACATGCAGGACGGGTGTTGTTGGTGGCTCCCGACTGGCCCCGGCGTCCCTGGTACGCGGACATGCTTCGCTTGCTGGACGGGGTGCCGTGGCGGCTGCCGGCCAGATCGGACCTGTTGCTTCAAGGGCCCCTGTTCATGCCGCAGGTGGATCGGTTCTCGCTTACGGTTTGGCCATTGAAAGGGCTAAGCTCTTGAAGAAGGGCTATTCTTCGGCGGTGGTTTCTACCCTGCTGCGGGCGTGTAAACACTCCACGTCCTTGGCGTATGTGCGGGTCTGGCGTGTATTTGAGGATTGGTGTTCCCAGCGTCGGGTTCGGCCGAACTCGGCCTCCATTCCTTCCATCTTGGAGTTCCTCCAGGACGGTTTTGACAAGGGGCTTGCTGCCAGTTCCTTGCGGGTTCAGTTGGCAGCTTTGTCCTGTTATCGGGGCAAGATCAATGGCCGCCCGTTAGGTTCTCATCCCGACATGCGTCGTTTTCTCACGGCGGTGGTCCGACTGCGTCCGGTGCGCAGGGTGACTGTTCCCCCGTGGGATCTGAATCTGGTGCTCACGGCGCTGGCCGAGTCGCCCTTTGAGCCCTTGCGTCGGGCGTCTCTGAAAGATCTCACGCTCAAGACGGTGTTTCTGGTGGCCATTTGTTCCGCGCGACGGATTTCGGAACTGCAGGCGCTGTCTTGCCGTGAACCCTACCTTTCTTTTTCCCGGGAACGAGTGATTTTGCGTCCGGTTCCGTCCTTTCTTCCTAAGGTGGTGTCCCCTTTCCATCTGAATCAGGTGGTTTGCTTGCCTGTTCTAGAGGATTTGGGGGGCGGTTCCGCGGATCGGGGTCTTCTGCGGCTCGATGTGAAGAGGGCTCTACGTCAGTATTTGAAGGCCACAGAGTCCTTCCGCAAGTCAGAGCGACTGTTTGTTCTCTTCGGCGGTATTCGTCGTGGCGAGGCGGCGGCTAAGGCGTCTATCGCCCGCTGGCTCAAGGAAGCCATTGCTTCCGCGTATTTGCTCCGGGGGCGCGCGGGTCCCGGTGGGTTTGAGAGCGCATTCCACTCGAGCGCAAGCGTCCTCTTGGGCGGAGCACTGTTTGGTCCCTCTGGGGACATTTGTAGGGCGGCGACTTGGTCGTCTCTGCATACGTTCAGTAAGCACTACCGGTTGGATGTGGCGGCGGCTTCGGATGCTCGTTTCGGATCGGCCGTGTTGTCGGCCGGCTGGAAGGGTCCCTCCCATTAATTACTGCTCTGGTACTTCCCAGAGGTAGAGGACTGAACTGGAGGAACGCTAAGGAAATGATAATTACACTTACCTGGTAATTGTAGTTCCTTTAGTGACGACAGTTCAGTCCTCCTTCCCGCCCGGATATTTTTTTGATTTTCGGCTTTAGTGTCGCACAGAAGAGAGTTTCAGGTGAGTCTGTTTTCATTACTAGCTCTTATTCGGGGGCTCCCCCTATGTCAGAGCAGGAGGTAAGAAGGCCTGCCCGTGGGGGGGGGGGAAATCCATGCTAGTACCATTGTATTGCTGTTTGGCTACTTATTGATTGCTCCTTTAAGTCTGCTTTGTTATAGTTTACACTGGGATGCAGATGGAAGGGCAGCAGGCTATATCCCGTGATGTCATCATTCTGACAAACCAGTCTCCTAGCTGCAGGAAGAGATTGACAACCCAGAGGTAGAGGACTGAACTGTCGTCACTAAAGGAACTACAATTACCAGGTAAGTGTAATTATCATTTTTACTACTACTACTGAGCATTTGTATAGCGCTACAAGATGTAGGCAGCACTGCACAGACATGTAAGAAAACAGTCCCAGCTCATCAGAACTTACAATCTAATCAAGACAGACAACACAGTAGGTGTAGACAGGGATACACCTAGGGGAAATAGTAAGGAAACACAAGTAGATCAGATGAGTCAAGATCCGAAAGCAGCAGCGAAGAAGTGTTTTCAGCCTGGATTTGAAAAGGGTCAGAGAAGGCACCCGATGTACAGACTCAGGTAGTTTGTTCCAGTTGTAAGGTGCAGTAAGGTGAAAGGAGTGAAATCTGGAGTTAGCAATAGAAGAGAAGGGCACAGAAATGATTTTCCAGAAGAGCGGAGTTCCTGAGGAGGGGTGTAGAGAGAGAGATAAGAGAGGAAAGATAGTGAGGAGCTGCAGAGTGAATGGACATAGGTCAGCAGGAGAAGTTTGAACTGGATGCAGAAACGGATAGAGAGCCAATGAAGTGACTTGAGAAGAGGGGTAATATGAGCATGACGAGGCAGGCAGAAGATTAGCCGCGCAGCAGAGTTTTGAACAGATTGAAGGGGAGAGAGATGATTCAGCGGGAGACCAGCAAGGAGTAGGTTATAAAAAGACAGGAGGTGATTAAGGAGTGGATCAGTGTCTTAGTAGTGTGTTCAGAAAGGAATGGGTGGATTTTGTTGTTGATATAGAGAAAGAAATGGCAGGTCTTAGCTAACAGATGGATGTGTGTGTGGAGAAGGAGAGAGAGGAGTCAAAGGAGGATACAGGGAGGAATAGAGAGTTATCCACAGAGACTGAGAAAGGAGCAAGAGAAGAGTAGGTTTTAGCCAAAACTGAGCTTCTTATTTTCCTCCCTATGTTCAATATCAAGCGGCGGTGAGACAGCCAAGCAGCAGTGTCAGAAAGGCAGACAGACATCCGGGTCTGGATTGCCGGAGAGATTTCAGGTGTAGAAAGGTAGATCTGGGAGTCATCAGCATACGTTTGGAACAAACTGTGTCTGTACGCCAGGCACCTTCTCTGACCCTTTTCAAATCCAGGCTGGATCTTGACTAACATGATCTCCTTGTTTCTTTACCTTTATCCCTGTCTACAGCTTCTGCGTTCTCTGTCTTGACTAGATTGTAAGCTCTGATGAGCAGGATCTGTCTCTTACATATCTGTGCAGCACCGCATTCGACTTGTAGTGCTATACAAATGCTCAGTAGTAGTAGAAGCAGTAGTAAAGATGGTACTGAAAGCCATGGGAAGAGATGAGTGCACCAAGGGACTGGGTATAGAGAGAGAAAAGGACTGGACCCAAGGCAGATCCTGGGGTATACACCAACTGAGAGTGGGATAGCAGAGGAGGAGGATCCACTAGAACAAACACTGAAAGAGCGATGGGAGAAATAAGAGGGGAACCAGGATAGTACAGAGCCCTTAAAACCAAGCGAGGACAGGGTATCAAGGAGAAAGTTGTGGTCAACAGTGTCAAAAGCAGCAGAGAGGTAAAAAAGAATGAGGACTGAGTAAAAGGCCCTTGGAGTTTTCCAGGAACAAATCACTGAAGACTTTGGCAAGAGCTGTTTCAGTAGAATGTAAAGGATGAAAGTCAGATTGTAAAGGATCCAGGATGGCTTGAGAGGAGAGAAAGTCAAGGCAATGTCAGTGACCTGCACGTTCAAGTAGTTTAGAAACAAAGGATAGGAGAGAGATGGGTCAATAGGACAGGTAGGATCAAGTGAGGGTTTCTGGAGGAGAGGTGTGACCACAGCATGCTTGAAGGCAGCAGGGACAGTTGCATTGGAGAGCAATAGGTTGAGAATATGAGAGATGGGAGGGACAACAGTAGAGGAGTTGAGGCTTAGGAGATGGGTGGGAATAGCATCAGAGGAGCAGGTAGTGAGTTTGGAAGAGGAAAGAAGATGTGCGGTTTCCTCCTCAGAGGTCATAGAAAAGGAAGTAAGGCTAGCAGAGGTAGATGGGGAAAGTTGGGAGTGAAGAGGAGGAGGGGAGGAGAGGAAGTAGCTGACTTTGTGGAGAATTGAAGGGTGATCTTGTGGATTTTGTCATGGAAATAGTCAGCCAGGGTTTGGGCAGAAAGGGAGGGTGGGGTCAGAGATGGAGGCACCTTGAGGAGAGAGTTGAGAGTAGTAAAGAGATGGCGAAGGTCAGAGGCAAGAGAGTAAGATAGACATAATAGTCTTGTTTGGCAAGTGTTATAACTGACTGGAAAGAGACGAGCATGAATCTGAAGTGTTGAAAGTCCGCAAGAGTGTGGGATTTGAGCCAAGCACGCTCAGCTGAATGGGCATAAGAACATAGATATTGGGTAGTGGATGAAAGCCAGGGCTGGGGTATAGTACTCCTCACAGGATGTGGCATGGACAGAGTGAGAGCATCCAGAACAGAGGAGAATGCAGTGTTATAGGAAGCTACTGCCTCATCAGCAGACTCAGATGACATAGTGGAGGAAAGAGATGATGAAATGGTGAAGGAGAGAACCAAAGGGTCAATAGCATGAAGATTTCTAGAGGTTGGAGGAGACAGGCCAATGTTGAGGTGGTGGGTGATGAAGAGTGAAGCTTAGCAGATAAGGAAAGAACTGAGGTACAGAGGTTTGAGGGTAAGCAATTAAAGAAAAATGCAAGGTCAAGGCAGTGGCCATGCTGGTGAATAGGGGCAGTAGAGCAAAGCTAGAGGTTGAATAAAGAGGTAAGGGAAAGGAGCTTTAAAGTGTAAGGATCAGAGGGGGTTATCAACATGAATGTTAAAATCCCAGAGAATAAGAGTGGGGAAAGAGGAATCCAGAAAGAAGGAAAGCCACGAGTCAAAGTCAGAGAGAGAGGTAGAGGTGGACTTGTCAGGAGGTCGATAAATAATTGTTTCCCGGAGAGGTAGTGGAGTGAAAAGGTGGATGGAGTGGACTTCAAAGGAGGGAAAGGAGTGAGACTGAGGCAGCAGGAGGGGTTGGACTTGGTGGTGTTGGGCTTCTACTTTCTCCTTCCTGCCATCTTATTTAGATGAGAAAGTTGGTCTTTAGCTATATGGGGCTGTTTCTTTGGAATAAAGTGTTGCAAGAATTGAGGGATGAAAAGTTCCTCTTTCTTGAAAAACGTGCAGGCATGGTTTTTGTAGTAATTATAACTGATGTTTTAGTGATTTCATTTGTGTGATCTTTTTTTAATAGGCTGTTTATAATTTAATTAAGATGTTGTAAACTGTCATGATGATTTTGGGCAGAAGCTGTCTATGAAATCAATCAAAATATTTCCTGATGTTGCGCCTGAATGTGCCACCTTGGAGCATCATACCATGACAATTTTTATTTTTATTTTTATAAAACATTTCATTGACAAAAAGTGTACTTCATTAGTATTCATTTGTTGACGAGGGCACATATGGTAATAGGGATAGGTGCTACACCATTTAGGAAAATTAAATTTCTGTTGAACTAGAAAATCTGGAAATTTCTTATCCTACTAGAACAGCCCAGATGAGTGGGCTTTGCTCCCTTGCCAGCAGATGGAGACAGCCGTGAACGACTTTCAGTGATTTCATTACTTGTTACAGTGGTATGAAAAGTCTTGCATAGATAGTGCCAAATTGGCAGTTTTTAGTTGTTTGGATCATAGGGACAAAATGCGTTATGATTTACAACCCCTTCTGCTTGCCATTTTCTTCTCTTTTGTCTTTTGTACAAATCTGACAAATTTGCCGTGATTTGAGGGTTCTTTTATGATTGTTTAATACTCCTGTTTGTTTGGGAATATGTATACAAAGATGCAGTGTGTGCCCAAAATGTTACTGTATTTTCTATTCCATGAATGTTGGCAGTGTGCATGTTTTTTTTTTTTTTAGGTAGCCCTGAAAAGGACTGTGTTTTGGTTTTATTTATTTATTTATTTTATTTATTTAGACAGTTTTGTATACCGCCTTTGGGCAATGGGGGTTAAGTGGCTTGCCCAAGACCACAAGGAGCATCTGTGGGACTAGAACCCCAGTCCTTTGCTGTCCTCAGTGATCCTCTCTTCCATTTTTTTGTTTTAGGTTACCTGGACAGGGGATGGAATTTGTGCCCTATGGTGGGCATTGTTTGTTTATTTGCTTAATATACCGCTAAACAGTAATATCAAAGCGGTTTACAAAAATAAAGGTACAGAAAGCCAAAGGCGGAAAGTGGAAATGAAGTTACAATAATGGATAGGAAAGTAAAACAACGAAGTCATACAACGAGACAAAAGAGGAGAGGAAGTGGAGAGAGGGCAGGGTGAGTAAGATCACACAGAGGGGGCGGGGAGGTCGAAAGCAACGGTAAAGAGGTGGGTTTCCGGACTGCTCTTAAAGGTGGCGTGGTGGTGTTCAAGCCGGATAGAGGAGGTTAAAGAGTTCCAGAGGGTGGGACCAATGAAAAAGAAGGCAGAGGAGCGAGTGGACTGAAGGTGGGCTCGTGAAGGGGAGGGAAGATGTAAACGATTGAGTTGCAATGATCGTAATGTGCGAGTAGGGGTATGGAAATGAATGAGGTCGGCCATATATTGAGGAGCGTGAGTGTAAAGGACCTGGTGGACAAGTGAAAGGACTTTGTAGTGAATGTGGAATTTAATTGGAAGCCAATGAAGATGAATAAGAAGAGGCGTGACGTGATCGCGAGGAGAGGAGTGAGAAATAAGCTGAGCAGCGGTATTCTGAATCCATTGTAAGCGATAAAGTTGTGAAGAGGAAAGCCCAACCAGAACAGAGTTACAGAAATTGATGCGGGACATGACCAGGGATAAGAGAAGGGTAGTGAGTGCCTGTGAAGTGAGAAAGGGACGAATAGCGCAAATTTGACGGATGTTAGAGAGGGCATTGACTCAGAAAGGATTAAAGTTTTGCAGGAAACAAAATCTGCTGTAGAACCTATATGGATTGAAATTCCATATAAAAGGGGGAAGGCAATGGCAGTGGGGGTGTACTATCGAGCACCTGGCCAGAATGACCAAATGGATGATGAAATGCTCAAAGAAATCAAGGAAGCTAACAAACGTTACAGCGCAGTAATAATATGGGTGATTTCAATTATCCCGGTATCGACTGGGTCAGTGTCACGTCAGGACATGCTAGGGAGATAAAGTTCCTAGATGAAATAAATGACCGCTTCTTGGAGCAGCTGGTTCATGAACCGACCAGAGGGGAAGCCGCTTCTTGGAGCAGCTGGTTCATGAACCGACCAGAGGGGAAGCCACTAAGGAACACCAGATCTAGTGCAAGAGATAAGGGTGTTGGGGCCACTTGGCAATAGTGATCATAGCATGATCGCCTTTGATTTAATTAGTGGAGGAGGGATAGTAAGGAAATCCACAGTACTACCTTTTAACTTTCGAAAGGGAGACTATGATAAAATGAGGAAAACAGTTAAGAAAAAACTAAAAGGAGCAGTTGCGAAGGTTAAAGACGTTCATCAAGCTTGGGGGTGTTGAAAAATACTATCTTGGAAGCCCAGACCAGCTGTATTCCACGCTTTAAGAAAAGTGGAAGGAAGTCCAAAAAACTGCCAGCATGGTTTAAAGGTGAGGTCAGAGAGGCTGTTGTTGCCAAAAAAGCATCTTTCAGGAAATGGAAAAAAAGAGCCAAACGACGAAACCTGGAAACAGCACAAGCACTGGCAAGTCAAATGCAAGGCATTGATAAGGCAGGCAAAGAGAGAATTTGAGAAGAAGCTTGCTGCGGAAGCAAAAACGCGAAATAAAGACCTTTTCAAGTACATTCGTAGCAAAAAACCTGTGTGAGAGTCAGTTGGTCCATTTTTTTATTTTATTTATTTATTTAGACAGTTTTTGTATACCGCCTTATCCTTCAATCAAAGCGGTCACAACACAATTGGGGGATACATTTAACAAGCAGGGATATGAGACACATACACTAATACTTACAGGGAACATGGGCTATGGAGGGTTAAGTGGCTTGCCCAAGACCACAAGGAGCATCTGTGGGACTAGAAACCCCAGTCCTTCCGGCCCAAGGTTGCTGTCCTCTAGTGGGATTTGAACCCCCGGCCTGAAGTACCTTGCCCCAACCACTAGGCTACTCCTCCCTCTAGATGATAAAGGGGTTAAAGGAGCACTAAGAGGCGACAAGGCGATAGCGGAGAGACTGAATGAATTCTTTGCTTCGGTCTTTACTGAGGAAGATGTAGGGATGTTACCCATGACTGAAGTGGTATTTAAAGGTGCGGAAGAATTGAAGGAAATATCAATACATCGGGAAGATGTCTTACAACTATTAGATAAACTGAAGAGTAGCAAATCACCTGGGCCGGATGGTATATATCCAAGGGTGTTGAAAGAACTGAAATATGAGATTGCAGACCTGCTATTAGTAATCTGTGAACTATCATTAAAATCATCTCTAATACCTGAAGATTGGAGGATCGCCAATGTAACACCAATTTTTAAAAAGGGTTCCAGGGGTGATCCGGGAAACTACAGACCGGTGAGCCTGACGTCAGTACCGGGAAAAATGGTAGAAACCATCATAAAGAATAAAATTACTCAGCATGTAGATAGTCACAACCTAATGGGAGACAGCCAGCATGGCTTTAGACAAAGAAGATCTTGTCTTACTAATCTGTTATGTTTTTTTGAAGGAGTGAATAAACAGGTGGACAAAGGTGAGTCGGTTGATATTGTGTATCTGGACTTTCAGAAAGCCTTTGACAAGGTCCCTCATCAGAGATTTTTGGCAAAACTAAAGAGTCATGGGATAGGAGGCAGTGTACTATTGTGGATCAGGAACTGGTTAAAAGATAGAAAGCAGAGGGTAGGGCTAAATGGCCAATTTTCCCAATGGAGAAAGGTGAATAGTGGTGTACCTCAGGGATCTGTCCTGGGTCCGCTGCTTTTTGACATATTCATAAATGACTTGGAAAGTGGAATAACGAGTGAGGTTATCAAATTTGCAGATGACACAAAACTATTTAAAGTTGTTAAAACCCAAGAGGATTGTGAAAAATTGCAAGAGGATCTTGATAAATTGGAAGACTGGGCATCAAAATGGCAGATGAAATTTAATGTGGACAAGTGCAAGGTTATGCACCTAGGGAAGAACAACCCAAACTATGGTTACACGATGCAAGGTTCCACATTAGGAACCACCACCCAGGAAAAAGATTTAGGCATCATTGTGGATACCATGTTAAAACCCTTGGCCCAGTGTGCAGCGGCGGCCAAGAGAGCAAATAGAATGCTAGGTATGATAAGGAAAGGAATGGAAAATAAAACAAAAGATATTATAATGCCTCTATATCGTTCCATGGTGAGACCGCACCTTGAATATTGTGTGCAATTCTGGTCGCCGTATCTTAAAAAGGATATAGCGATTTTAGAAAAGGTACAGAGAAAGAGCCACCAAAATGGTAAAGGGGATGGAAGGATACTCCTATGAAGAAAGGCTAAAAAAGTTAGGGCTCTTTAACCTGGAAAAGAGACGGCTGAGGGGAGATATGATAGAAGTCTATAAATTAATGAACGGAGTGGAACGGTTAAATGTAGATCGATTGTTTACCTTATCAGAATATGGAAAGACTAGGGGACATGCAATGAAGCTACAGGGTAAACTATTTAAGACTAATAAAAGAAAATATTTTTTCACTCAACGTGTAATCAAACTCTGGAATTTGTTACCGGAGGATGTAGTAAAGGCTGTTAGTGTAGCTGGGTTTAAAAAAGGTTTGGACAAGTTCCTGGAGGAAAGGTCCATAAACCATTATTAAGAAGTGACCGAAGATATCAATGCTTGACCCAATACAAGCATTATAGAATTTGTGTCTCTTGGGGAAACTGCTTAGGTACATGTGACCTAGATTGGCCACTGTTGGAAACAGAATACTGGGCTTGATGGACCTTGGTCTGACCCAGTATGGCATATCTTATGTTCTTATGTTCTAAGAAAAATGTTTTGGAAACATGAGAAATGTGATCCCGAAATGACAGATCAGAGTTGAAGAAAACACCCAGGTAACGAAAGGAAGATAACCAGGGGGATAGGTGAGCCAGAGAGAGAAGGTGCAATCGTATTAGGGGGGCTACCGCGGGTGAACCAAATGGTGAGAGTTTTTGTTAGGTTGAGATGTAGACAGTGGGTAGTGAGCCAGTCAGTGACTGCAGAGGCAGGCATTGAGAGTGGTGAGATCGGGATGGAGTGGAGAAGTGTGATGCAGGAGAACCAGATCATCAGCGTAGTAGAAAGCGGAGATCCCATGTTGTTTAACCAGTAAAGCAAGAGGTGAAAGAAAAATGTTAGAGGAGAAGGGCCAGTACTGAGCCCTGTGGAATACCACAGGGGAGGGGGAAAGGCTCGGAGGAAGTTGCTGGGGTGGAAAAAGAGAACCGAGCAAGACCTTGAGCAGAGGAAGGAATGAAACCAATGAAGAACCGTGCTGCAGAGACCCGCCTCACGTAAGCGGGTCAGGAGAAGGGAGTGGTCGACGAGATCAAAGGGAGCAGAAAGATCTAAGGACACTGCCACCGAGTAGTCACCATGGTCATGTGCAACGTGGAGTACTTGATGGGCCAGCCCTTGCTCTTTCTCACTAGACAACATCTTTCTGGCATGGAGTGGACCAATTTGACGAGGTTTGTTATGTGATTCCAGGCTGCAGTCAGTCATTCATTTGGCTTTCACTTGTTCTGTGGCTGCTTTTTGGCGATCTCAATTGATACCTTGTACCAAAGATTCTCAATTTGGGTGAGAACAGGTGACTGAGCTGTCTACTAGTACTACTACTATTTAACACTTATATAGCGCCATGCACGCAGCGCTGTACAGACATAAATATATAGAGAGTGACAGTCCCTGCTCATCAGAGCTTACAATCTAATCACGACAACATGATACACACAGAGTAGTAATCTAGTTCGGGCAAAGCCAGATTGGCGGTCTTCCAATACTACTACTAGTACTACTGCGCATTTACTACATACACAATATAAATAAGTACATACCTTACAATTACACCAAGAGTACATTACAACACATCAGGGTTACATGGGCTGGGCATTATGGCGTACATTACATCAGGGATAAATAAAATTATACTGTAAAGTATGCTTACATGGTTGTGTGGAGACTGAGTCGGTGGAGGCAGAGTGACCTTGAGCGCTCATGCTTTATTTGGATCATGGAGGCTGGAGTGGGTCTTTTTTTTTTTTTTTTTACTTTGAAATACGTTTGCAATGGTGAGAGGGTGAAAGCCACCCCCGCCAAAGGGCCCTTTGGCGTGGCCCCGCCTGCCATGCCAGTCCTTTTCAAATGTTGCCTGAAGCGCCCCGATTGGGCCTTGGTGGGGGGAGCGGGAGGAGCGAGCAGCTCCCACTTCCTCCCCCCCCCCCCTGACGTCCGATCGGCAGCATGGTTGTAGTGTTGAGAGCAGAGCAAGAGGCAGTTACCTGCCGGGTGATCCTTTTCAAGTCTGCCTGAAGCTCTGCGATTGGGCCTTGGTGGGGGGAGCGGGAGGGGCAAGCAGCTCCCGCTTCCTCCCCCCGACGTCCGATCGGCAGCATGGTTGTAGTGTGGAGAGTAGAGCAGAGCACTGGCTAGTCAGTGTTCTGAACTCAGTTTATTTTCTTCCAGTCTGCCACAGTTTTTGCTCGGTGGCAAGGTGCATTGTCATCCTGGAAGAAATATCTGCCAGGAAGCAGTTGCTCAGCTGGTTGCAGCATGCACTTCTGCAGAATTCCTATGTATTTTGCTGCATTGACTATCCCATCATTGATATGGTGTCTTCCAACACCACTGGTTGCCATGCATTCCCAGATCATGTCCATGGTTGGATGCTTCACAGAGTTATTCAAGCACTCTGGTTTGTACTCTTCATGAGGAAACTCCCTCACATAGGTTTTGCCCTTGTCACTCAGAATGCAGAACATGCTTTTGTCACTGAATGGAACTTTCTCCAAGTCAGCCTTGCTCCATTTTGAGTACTTGGATGCCCACTCATGCATCTCTTCCTCTGTTCCACCATTAGTAGCAACTTCCTCTGTGCCTTATAGCCCCTCAACCCGTACTCCAAGCATCGTCTCCGCATAGTGGAAGTGCAAATTGCAATGGAACACTACTTCTTCTATTCGCGCAGAAGCTTGTGGTTGCCAAGAAATGTCCCGCTTGGTTGATTTTTTTTAGGCCGACTGCTATGATGTCGGTCATGCGTATTTCCCGCCTCCTTATGCTTCTGCAGAATACGGACAACAGTGCTTTGATTACAGCAGACCTTTGCTGCAATTTGTGGGCTGGAATACCTCTCTTCATGCAAAAACACCATCCGGACCCGGTCCTCCATTGATAGAAAATGCGAGCTCTTCGCCATGCCAAGACTTTGAGCTTCAGATGCGATACACACCAGTTGATCTACATTCAGTTCAAATCTTATGTGCTGCCAAAATACCATGCACTGATTGGCTATCAAATATGACTTTCTATTGGCCGAGGAAGCGCAGTATTCTATTGGTTCATTTTGATCCCGCTTTGACACAGAATCCGCTTGATTGTACTGGGACATTGTTTCCTCATGACAGCCATACAAAAGTTCACAGGCAAGTAATTTTGCATGCAGAAATGGCTGCCAAATTAAATTTGCAACAAAACAGTATATAATAAGCCAGAAGTCTGTCACATAATTTGGAAAGATTGTCAAAATAAAGCAGAATAGCTTGATCATGAAGCCTTTGTAAGACTTTTGTACACCACTGTATATCCTCTGGTGTAGCACTGAGAGAAGCCATTAGTTTCTGATTCCAGCAGGTGGCAAGGTGTGTGGACTGGTTAGCAATGTAGATAGTATGGGTCGGGGAACTCAGGCCTATGTTGCAGTGGTCATCATGATTCTGCAAAGGTCTAGCATTGCTTGGAGAACGTGTTTGTCTGTGTTTCCTGGAGCTGCTAGCTGCCCTGTCTCCAACGCTTTTTCCTATGGGTTACTAGTACTTGGTCCTGAAGAGGAGTAAGAGGACCCCTTGGGACAAATGAGGGGAGTTGATAAGTTGGGTCCAGGCTCCCCTTTCCTCTTGCTGTCCTTATCTGCACACCTTGTGTGTGTTGGATTTTTTTCAGATTTCCCCCCAGTGGTTTTAATGGGAAGTATTTGGCTTTCTGCTGCTTTGAATAAAGCAACTTCAGACTAAAAAAACAAAAATGGGCCTTGTTTGGCAGCTGGGCCTCCCAGGCTTGGGTGTGTCCAGTCTTTTGGATTTATTTTTCAAAACTCCCTTTTTGATGTGGTGTTTTTTTTCCCTGGTCTTTTGCTTTTTTGCAATTGCCTCTTGTGGTCTTCAGCCATTTGGTCCGTATTTTTATTTTTCTCTTACTGTGGCTGCTTTATGTCCCTGTTATGGCTGCAAAGCCTGGGGCACTTTTTTTTTTTTCTTCAGCGTTCTGCCACCCCCCCATAGGAGGCTCAGGGTCTGATGCTGTTCCTGTAGCCCATGCCACTTTTTCTCTTTCTGCTGGTGATATAGTGGCTTGGGTCTGGCCAAAATAGAACAAGGCGGGGTAGCTCCTGAGGACCTCGAAGCCTTACTTGTAACCTGCTTATGTTGCAGCTTCTGAAACAACTCGTGTGTTGTGTTCAGTCTGGCTATCTGCTTAGCAGCTCCCTTCGTGGGGGCCCGAGGTCTGGGCTTCCCTTTCAGAGACCAGGGCCCACAAGTATCATGACACTGTCTTTGTCCTTGCGCTCTTCTGTTCCTTTGGGAATCCAGCCTTTCCTCTGTTGGTGGGGGGGGGAGGGTTGGTTGAAGGACTCGAGTGAAATTCCTGTCGCTGGACAGTAAGTCTGAGGAGGATAGAACGATGCTTCCCCAAAGGACTGGTTAGGATCTCTGTGCTCACCTTTTCTTTGATTGGCCCTGTTTATGCCCTTTCAGGACTCTATGACTGTGCAGGTTGTGGAGCTAGCTTTTGAGAGAGTTTAGTAGATGACGTTCCTTTTATACTTGGTGGTCTACTGTGTTCCTACAGGACATAGGATTTTAGGAAAAAAAACCCCTGAAATTTGCACCTGATGCCTCGGATTTTCTCTCCCCTTAAAAAATGTGGGGCAGAAGACCGCTTCTGTCTGTCTGTGGGATCCAGTCTTCTATAGGCAGAACAGGAGGGGAAGGCTATTGTGGCTTCAAGGCAGCTCGCTGCCTGCGTGGATCCCATTCCCCATGGGCAGAAGACAAAAAGAGCCCCCACTGCGTCTAAGGCCCCTTCGTCTGCCTGCCGGAGATCAGATCCCCATGACCAGAACAGAAGGGATGCTGGCCAGGAAGGTACTAGACCGCCCCTAAGGGATCCAACCCCATGTGCAGAGGATAGCAGTGATTGGACCTACAGAAAAAAAAAGTTAGTTAGATATGGGGGGGGGGGCGGGAATGATGCAGCACAAATTTAAAGGGACAGTAGTTAAAAAAAAAAAAAAAAGAGGAGGAGGATAATAGGATGAAATGGAGTGCTAGGGGGTAGGAATAAGGGGAGAGACTGAGAAGGGGTTGAAGGGAAGAGTGCAAGGGTTGAGGGTTAAAGGGATGAATGCATTGGGGACAAAAGGGCACAATTTGTATATGCCAAAAGGTGCATTCCCCCCACCCCATCTACACACGTGAACACATAGATAGGTACCCCACCTCTGCACAACAGACACACAGGTATAGCTTAAAGGGGGTGGTGGGAGAGGGAGGAGTAGGAGTGGGGCCACTGACATCTGTTGGCATTGTGCAGTGGCCCATTAAGAGTCTGATTTATTGAGTTTTTCCCCCATAGAAAATGGGAAAATGGTCTTAGTAAACCAGGCCCTAAAAGCTAAAAAAGAAGCTGCAATATATCTTCTGGGGGGGGGGGGGGTGCACTGTGACCTAAGTTTCGGCAGCTGTCTTCTAGATTCTTAGGCTGGCTCCTAGATTCCAGGAAAATTTATCAAGGCCTGTATTATTGTATCCTTTCCTGGGCTCTTTGTAAGGGCAGGTAAAATCTAATAAATGAAATGAAATGTTGTACTTTATTGGCTGTTTTTTCTTCCATTAGCATTTTTGCTTTCCTGACTACTTTGCCAGTTTCTTCATATATTGTTGTTTGCCTTCCTCTTTCTGTAATCTCGTATAGTTTATGAAGGCTAACCTCTTTCCTTATCTTTTCAGCTACTACTTTCAAAAACTATAGTGGCCTTCTTTTCCACTTACTTTCTATTTACCTTCCTAACAAAAAAAAAGTTTCATTGTACGTAAAAGATCTCCTTAGTTTTGCCCACTGTAGCTCTGCTTTCCCCAGAAGTTCTTATCCAGCTAGCAACTCCTAGAGATATTCCCCCCCTATCTTTGAAAATTTTTTCTGAAGACTAGAACCCTCGTTTTGAATGAACATTCTCCACCCATGTGCTAATATTGAAGCTCTCCCAACTGGTGGTCATTGCACGCTAGATGATCACTCACTACAACATATTGCATTCCTCTTCGTCCCTCCAGTCCACCACCAGTGGATAATCGCTACCCTCCAGTAGCTGGGACCTGAGCTTGTTAAGAGTCACCCCTTCAGCTCCAAGAGTCCAGCATTACAGATCCCAGCAGCTGGAGAGCATCTTTCTAGTGGTGGACTACACTGGAAGGTTTTAGGCCTAGTAGACTAGAAAAAAATAAACAATAAAAAAATGAAGGAAAGGAGTATTGAAACTGGTGCTGCTGTTTTTTGCTGCATATTCACCTGATTAGGTCTGGCTGACTGGTTCAAGTACTGTGCTGGGGTGCAGCATTGGGCTGATTAAGGACAGAGACTCCTCACCAGGCTTCCTAGCAGGGCACTGGGTAGCCCAGTAAAAAAAAAAAAAAAAAGAAAAAAAAGGGGGGGGGGGGGTTAAGTCTGCCTGGCAGGCCAGGGCCCTTCTTCCCCCTCCCCCCCCCAGCCGGGAAGCCTTTCACTTGCCCTATTAGTGACAGGCATCCTTGTTCGCGAGTCTCTATTTTTTTTTTTTTTAAATAGACAAAAAGAGAGCCTTATTAGAGCAGGCAACCTGGGGAACAATAGGAGGGCTGATCGCGTGTTTTTTTCTTTTAATTGGTTTGTGTTCAGCTGCTTTGTTGTTTCTTGATCTGAGAGAACGGGTGCTGTTCAGCCCGATCTCCACATGTTAGGCCAGAGGTGTTTTTCTTCCTGTGTATGTGCAGCCCAGCTCCTCGCTGTGTAGCATGCTCAGGGAGCCACAAGCTGTCAGTGGCCAGTGTGCCAGGGTTGCCTGCATTAGGGGGAAAGCTGCGAAGCAAGTCCATTTGCTCGCGAGCATGGAGAGCGCCACAGCGAAGGCTGAAGAGCGCAGGATATAGATCAGGAGATCATGAATTTGGCGAGAAGAATGGCCTCGCAAGGTCAGTCATCCATTTTGAATGCTTCACAGCCTAAGAAGGCTAAATGAAGATCAAAGCACTTGGATTAGTCGGAGGCACAACCGGGCCTTCTGTCAGCTGCCACTGGCAGTTTTTTCCTCACCTGATTTCATATTAGTGATGCACTGGGCCTACTGCCTTAAGCAGCAGTCAGGACAGGTAAGCAGTTCCCCAGGGTCGTTGCAGCCATGCTATTTTAGAGCTTAGCCTCCCAGGAGGGAGCAGCCCCAACCTGGGGATATTTGTCTTCCAGGGAAGGATGAGGTTGAAGGTGGCCTGTCTCCTCCAGGCACCCCGGAGTCTGAAGTGCTGGGATGAAGGGCCCTGAGATGTTTGGGGAGAGTCTGGTGGGCAAGAGCTTTAAGAGGGTGAGATCCCGCAGGAGGAGGACCCTAATGTGTTCTGGGTGTTCCATTGAGAGAAATTCCCAGCTGTGTTTGCTCATTATTTGGCAGCATTGAACATGGACCTTGTGCCGTCCATGGCAGAAAAGCCTCTGGAGGATTCGCTGATGCAGAGTTCCAAAGGTCCCAAACCTGCTTTCCTATGCACAGGGTTATCAAGGGAATCATAGAAGCGGAATGGGAGGTTCCGGAGTTCAGCTTCTGGGGCGGATGGGCTATGGCCCTCATTTACCCAGTTCTAGAGAATGAGTGGGAGCTGCTTCGGATGCCCAAGGTGGATGCCCTGGTATCAGTGGTCACGAAGAAAACGACCATCCTGGTAGAAGGCGGGGTGGTGCCTAAAGGATTTGCAAGACTGAAAGTTGGAGTGTCTCCTTAAACAGGCCTTCAATTCAGGGGTTCTGGAGCTGCAAGCTTCCATTTGTGAGGACCATGAGACTAGGGCGTCCATTTGCTGGTGCCCAGGGGATGTGGATGGCCTGCAGGATCACCCTGAAATTATCAAACGAGTCAGCTTCAGCGTACTTAGCAGATGCCTTTTATGACCTGGTGTGAGCTTCCTCTAAGAGCATGGCTTCCATAATTGCGGCCATCGCTTTCTCTGGCTCTGTAATTGGTTGGCAGACATTTCAACAAGTTGCCTTTGAAGGACAAACTGCTGTTCAGGGAAGCATTGGAAAAGTTGGTAAAGGATTTGGGAGACACAAAGGGTGCTTGTCTCTCAGAGGATAAGTCAAAGGGGCCTAGGCAAGGAGATCCAGAATGGGAACAGCCCAAGGATTTTAAGCATTTCCAGGACTCCTGGTTTTCGTCCTACCAGCGGGGCCAATTTCCGCATAGAGGGCAGTCCTTTTGAAGTTTCAGGGGAGCCAACAGCAGCTACTATGAGCCTCTGGCAGCCCAACCTAAGAAGTCCCAATGAAACCAGACTGGTCCGGGCGGATGTGCCACCGGTGGGGGGCCAGTTGCAGTGTTTTCTTTCCACCTGGACTGCCATCATGACAGACTATGGATCCTAGAAGTGATTTCGGGAGGGGTATGCGCTCAAATTTGCACGACCTCTCACTGAGGCATTTGTACAGTTCCTTTGCAGAGTGCCGTTGCAGAGGCAAGCTGTCGGAGACATCTTGCAGCGCCTCTTGGACCTGAAGGCAGTCATTCTGGTTCCCCCAGACGAATGCGGCTGTGGACACTACTCCATTTATTTCGTGTTCCAAAGAAGGGGGGCTCCGTCCTGTATCTCAGGCACATCAACCTTGCCCTCCATGTGCCTCACTTCAAGATGGAGACTTCGCGGTCTTTCATCACGGCAGGATGGAAGGGCGATTTCTTAACAGCCCTGGATCTTATGGAAGCGTACCTACACATTGCCATTTGGCCGGAACATCGGAGGTTTTTGTGTTTTTTGCATGGGATATTACCAGTTCAAGGCACTACCCTTCGGGTTAGCTATGGCTCCTTGGTTACCAAAGTTATGGTAGTGGTGGCAGTGGCCCTGCAGAAGGAGGGAGTTCTAGAACACCCGTACCTGGACGATTGGCTGATCAGAACCAAGTCCAAGGAGGAAAGCCAATCTGCAACGGAGAAGGTGATGTGTCTGTTGGACAGTGGGTGTGTCTCCCTACCAGGGGACAGGATCCTGAAGCTGCAGCTGTGACGTTTTCTGGAGATGTCGGCACCCATGGGTTGGTATTACTTGCAGACCCTGGAATCTATGGTGGCGGTCTTGGATCTTGTTCCGTGGGCACGGGCGCCCATGAGGCCGCTGCAGTGAGCCCTGCTGTCCAGATGGTCTCCTTGGTTCCATCTGTTTTCCTGGAGACTAGTCTGCCTCACCGAGGTGAAGGTGCAGCTCAAGTATTGGCTGCAGGAGGTTCACCCGATGGCGAGGATACCTCTGGAACCACCAGACTGGGTGGTGGTCATGATGAATGCCAGCCTCTCCGGTTAGGGGGATGCATTGTCAAGGTGAAGTGTCATAGGGGCCCTGGACATTGGAGGAGAACACGTGGTCCATCGACCGTCTGGAGATGAGAACGGTATTTCTGGCCCTCCAGTTCTTTTCACGCATGCCTACAAGGTTGGGCGGTGTGTGCTTGTTCTCACAGCACAATCACGGTGGCCTACATCAACCGCCAGGGGGGGCACAGGCAGTGCAGTCCTGGCAGCGGAGATTCAGCCATTGCTGTTTGGGGCAGAGGCGAACCTAATGACTCTCTCATAACATAAGAACATAAGATATGCCATACTGGGTCAGACCAAGGTCCATCAAGCCCTGTATCCTGTTTCCAACAGTGGCCAATCTAGGTCATAGGTACCTAGCAGTTTCCCCAAAAGACACAGGTTCCGCAATGCTTGTACTGGGTCAAGCATTGATATCCTGGATCCCTTCTTAATAATGGTTTATGGACCTTTCCTCCAGGAACTTGTCCAAACCTTTTTTAAACCCAGCTACACTAACAGCCTTTACTACATCCTCTGGTAACAAATTCCAGAGTTTGATTACACGTTGAGTGAAAATATATTTTCTTTTATTAGTCTTAAATAGTTTACCCTGTAGCTTCATTGCATGTCCCCTATTCTTTCTATATTCTGATAACGTAAACAATCGATCTACGTTTACCCGTTCCACTCCGTTCATTAATTTATAGACTTCTATCATATCTCCCCTCAGCCGGGAGAGAGAGCTGCAGTGGGTAGCTGCCCCTTGTGCCGAGGACCCCCCCGAGACCTACAAAGCACAGCGGGAGCTGTGCCTTGCTGGAGAGAGAGCTGCTTTGTGTGGGAGCTGCCGCGGTTTTCCCTTGCCACGGAGCAGTGTGGTCAGCTGGAGCTGGGTGCCTGCGGAGACTGCTGCAGGCAGTGGGTAGCCGCCCCTTGTGCCGAGGACCCCCCCCCCCCCGAGACCTACAAAGCACAGCGGGAGTTACACGCGGCCGTGTGTTTGTGGCCCACGGGGTCGTGTCCTAAGGGGCGTGTCACAAGGGGCTAGACATGCTCCTTGTGTGCTCCTTTGGTGCTCCTGTGGTGGTTTCAGGAGCGCTAGTGGTTGTGTGTTCTTTGATGGGGAAACGGAAGGCGAAACCAGCTGCCAAAGTAACATCAGGGGATGGAGGTAAGGTGTCCGGCCCTATGGATAAACACATAACTTCCCTTCCACCTGCTAGCCAGTCTCTGCATGGGGCTTCTCTGAGCCCGGACATCTGGACACCACCTCCTTTCCCCCAACCCTCACACTCTTCTACGCCCTTGGAGTTACCTTTGCAAGATGCATCTCCGGTGTTAATTCCTGTGGTCCCTGCCACTTCTGAAAATCTTTTTGTGCCACTTAAAAGTGAGGTGACTCTTTTGGATATTTGGTCAGTGCTTCAAAAGATTGAGTCTCGTTTGACTACTACTGTTACCTCCTTGTGTAATTTTTCACATGATATTGTTGCTAAGGTTAAAACTATTGATAATCAAATGACTGCTGTCGCCGGTTCTCTGGCCCGGGTTGACTCTCAGCTCCAAACGTATAAGGATTCTAATGTTTTTGTTAAGGATATTTCCTCAGTCTCCTATCGTTTGGAATTGCTTGAAAATCAACAGCGGGCTAGGAACCCGCGCTTTTTGAATTTTCCTTCCACCCACTTGCTTTCTCCTGAGATATTGCTGAAAAAGTATTTGTCTGAGATCTTACATTTAAATGATTCTGTGGATATTGTGCAATTGTATTCCTTTTTTTCTGGTTCTAAGGCAATGTCGCAGGCCAAGGAGGAATCTCCTCCTTTGGATAATTCGGCCGGCCTTAATTTAACAGTTTTTTCCGGATTCGCTGGATGTCATTCCAAAGCGTTGTACTTTTGGTGGTGAGATTCGGGTCTGAAACTGAGAATTATACATGCTTATTTTAAATGTAAAGATGCAATGTTTTGTGGATATAAACTCCAGGTTTTCCCAGATGTGGGTCGGGTGACTCAGGCTCGGCGGAAGCAGTTCCTCGAGCTTAGAGCCCGGGTTCTAGCCCTGGGGGACTCTTTTTTTTTTTTTTTTTCCTGAAGTTTCCCTGTAGATGTTTAGTAACTTATGAGGGTCGGGATTATGTGTATATTGATGTGATTCATTTGCGTCGGTTTCTTGCCGATAAGGAGGGTGTGGTCAGGGAGGGTGAAGTTTAGGTGGGTTAGCTTTTTCATTTGTGCTCCCAAATTTGGAGTTTTATTTAAACTCCTTTTTTCTTGATATTTATCTCCAGGAACAAGCAGGAATGAGTCCTCACATATGGGTACGTCGGTACCGACGGAGCCTGCGCGGGAACGCTCCCCAGCTTCCCAAAAAGGAAAGCTTTTGGGAGCATCCCACAGCGCCTGCGCGCTGCCTTCCCGCCTTTCCTAACCAACTCTCCTCAGTTCTTCTTTTCCGCGGAGCCAGCAGGTCGTGTTCCTGTCACCGCTGAAGAAGTTCTTTATTTTAATTTATTTCTTTGGTCGCGTGTCTGCCTTCCCCGACACCAGACCGGTACCGCCGGTCTTTTCTTTTCTTTTCTTTAAAAAAAAAAAAAAATATATATATATATTGGTGTATTTTTCTTCTTAGGCCTTCAGGCCCACAAGAAAATTTTCCCTCATGGAAAAACCAGCCTCCGGGTTCAAAAAATGCACTAAGTGTAGCGGTACAATTTCTGTTACAGATACCCATGAATGGTGTCTTAAATGTTTGGGTCCTGAACACTCCGTTCCGGATTGCCAGTCCTGCTCTCTAATGTCTAAACGGGGGTTACAGAACCGAGCAGCCAAGCTCCATGTGCTGTTTCCCACGGATGCACCGGCGGTGGCATCGACATCTTCCAGGTCTTCCTCTCCTGATGGGTCTCAGGTAACCAAACATAAACCTAGCAGGTCCTTGAAGGGCAAATCTCCCTCTAAGCATCGCGATGCCTCCGGGCTTGCCCTCGAGGATCCTGCCCCAGCCAAACAACCCCGGCGGGAAGCTCCGGCTTCCAAAGCTCCTCCTATGGGGTTACAGGTTGACATCGATAGCACGGCCTCGACCGATCACCTGTTAGACTGCTCTGGGGTACCGGCACTATCTCCCGGTACCGACATCCAGGCAGTCGTGGCGTCCATGGATCACACTGTTCAATCCATGCAGCAGGCTATAATGGCTTTTATTAAAGCTGCGACGCCGGCGGTACCGCAACGAGTTCCGTTGTCGGTACCGGTGCCGGTACCGGTACCAGCACCGATAACGGTACCGACTGCATCGACATCGACCAGGATACCGACTGCGGTTCCTTGTCCAGGGCTTTTTCTCGGTACCGATCCGGTACCGGGAATGCCCGATGTCGGTACCGATCGATACGCGTATCGATCGTTGGAATCGGACAGACGATCAGGAGACTCATCTGATGAATCAGAATCATCAGAGGAATTGAAGTAAGTATCCATTACTCTTCCTGAGGAGCCTTCTTCTCCAAAAAGGAGAATGTCTCCTCCAGAGGATTTGTCTTTTCAAGACTTCATAATAGAGGTAGCTAAAGGACTCTCTATTTCAGTAACCTCTGAAACAGAGCCTAGAGCAAAAAAAATTAGATATTTTAGGATACTCTAAGGCTCCCAGAGAGGCAGTCACCTTACCAATTCATGAAATTCTTCATGAACATATGATTGACTTATGGGAGACTCCTCTCACCCTTTCTCCTCATTCTCGCAGACTGGACACTATATACCGTGTCCCTCCTTGTCCTGGATTTCAGAAAACTCAGCTTCCTCACCATTCCATTGTGGTGCAGTCAGCTATGAAAAGGATAAAGAGTACAAAAAGACACTCTTCTGCTCCTCCAGGAAGAGAATGCAGGACCTTGGATGCTTTTGGTAGGAAAATCTTCCAAGCTAGCATGCTTATTGCCAGAATCAACTCATATTTATTTTATTTATTTTATTTATTTATTTATTTAGCAAACATTTATATACCGCTGCTTCCAGCGATCAGCAGCGGTCTGATTACACAAGGAGAACATAAGGAGGACTGTCAATCAGTACAGTAAATTTGGGTGTGTACAGGTTGATCAGGGGGGTAGGCACATCACACGAGGGGTTTGTTAAGTATATGAGTACTAATTACATATATACATATATACATTATACAATAAACGAGCAGGAGTACATAAATATGTTCTGGACTTAGACCCCTTAGGTTAATTCAAATTAAAATGACTCTGGAAAAGATGAGTCTTGAGGTTTTTCCTGAAGACAGTTAGGTCTTTGCAATCTCGTAACTCTGGCGGCAGATGATTCCAGAGTGTAGGTGCTGCGTATGAGAACGCTCTATTACTAGTATTGGTTTTAACAGTTCTTATATCAGCTGGAATGAGGAGGGTGTTGGAGTTGAAGGTTCTTCTGCTTCTGTTGGGTGGTTGTGAGCATATCAAGGTGGAGAGGAAGGATGGAGCAATGTTATGTAGGAGCTTGAAAGTGGTCGTGAGTGATTTGTATTTTATACGAGCCGTGATGGGGAGCCAGTGGAGCTCAATCAATACCGGGGTGATGTGATCAGCAAAGCCTTTTTTCGTGATGACCCTAGCGGCTACATTCTGCGCCATTTGCAGAATGTTCAGAGTTTTCTTTGGGAGACCCTTTATATGGGTATGTTTCTAAAGGAAGTTGCACAAAAGCTGCACAACTTTCTCCCTTTTCTTCCAGACGATAAAAGGGATGAGTTCCTCCTTTTGCTTAAGCATACTCAAGACATTTCAAAGTTTTCCAACAGGGCAGCCTTTGACTCCTTTGAAGGTGCCAGCAGAGCCTCAGGCATTGCCATAGCCGCTCGCAGAATTGCTTGGCTCCAGGCTTCTGATCGAGAGCCCTGGGTTCAAGATGGCTTAGGAAATCTGCCCTGTATCGGTGAAAATCTCTTTGGCAAAGAGTGGCAAATAAAAGCCACTCAAATGGATGCAGAGAATTCTGCTCTGGATAGACTTTCCAAGTCAGCCTCCACTCCAGCCAAGAAAAAACCTTTCAAAAAGCCTTTTTACAAAAGGAGCAGATTTCCTTCTACTTCTGGCCAACAATCTTCTACAGGTCACTTTGCTAGTAAGCGTCAGCAACCTAAACAGGCCAGGCCTAAACCTGCAGGGACTGCTACAACCCAGCAGTCCCAACCTCCTCAGGTTTTTTGACTTGATACTAGAGAACTTAACCTTTCTGGCTCTACAACAGCCAGAACCTCTCACCATTCCAGGAAGGTTAGCTCATTTTGCTCCCAGATGGGAGCAAATCACATCAGAGCAGTGGACCCTCTCCATCATAAGAGAGGGCTACAAACTTAATTTCTCAGACCTTCCTCCCTACACCATGGTGAGACACTTCAATTCTCCCACATCTCTCCTCGACCTTCTGGATCAGGAGGTGACTACCCTTCTGGCCCAGGGGGGCCATAGAAGAAGTTCCTCTTCTTCAACAGGGGTCAGGGTTCTACTCCCCCTATTTTCTCATTCCAAAGAAAACAGGGGGATACAGACCCATTCTAGATCTCAGAGAATTGAACAAATTCCTATGCAAGGAGAAGTTCAAGATGCTTTCTCTAGGCACTCTCCTTCCATACCTGCAGAGTCAGGATTGGCTTTGTTCTCTAGATCTCAAGGATGCGTACACTCATGTCCTCATCCATCCATCTCACAGAAAATTCCTACGTCTTCTGTTCCAGGGAAAACATTACCAATACAGAGTGCTTCCTTTCGGTCTAGCCTCTGCTCCGAGAGTGTTCACCAAATGCATGGCAATAGTAGCTGCATTTCTACGCACTCTGGCAATATTTGTCTTCCCATACCTGGACGACTGGCTCATCTGAGCTCCAACCCAGTCAGAGGCTCAGATCTCCCTGAACCACACCAGGCGCATTCTGCAATACCTGGGACTTGTGGTAAACCTCCCAAAGTCCCAGCTCACCCCTACTCAGTCCCTGGAATTCATAGGGGCCTGGTTAGACACCACCTCTGCAAGGGCCTACCTTCCTCAGGCCCGTTGCCAACGTCTAGTGCAGTTAGCCTCCCAGATTCAGTCAAAGAGCCACTTAACTGCCAGGGAGATGCTACAGCTGCTAGGCCACATGGCTTCCACAGTACATGTGGTACCCTATGCTCGCCTACACATGAGAGCAGCTCAGTGGACTTTGTCCACCCAGTGGACTCAAGCTTCAGGAGCTCTCTCAGACCAAATAGCAACCTCCAAACGAGACTTTTGGTCTCTCCAGTGGTGGAGGTCCACTCAAAATCTGTTGCTGGGGTCCCCCTTCTAACCTTTGTTGCCCCAAGCAACCCTCACAACAGATGCCTCCCAAACAGGTTGGAGAGCTCATCTACAAGACCTCTCCACCCAAGGCACTTGGTCCCCACCGGAGACCTCTCTTCATATCAACCACTTGGAACTTCGAGCAGTGTTCCTAGCTCTCAAGGTCTTTCATACCCTGCTCAGCTACAAGACAGTCCTCATTCATACGGACAATCAAGTAGCCATGTTTTACGTAAACAAGCAAGGAGGAACTGGCTCTCTGTCTCTTTGCAACGAAGCTCTAAAATTATGGGCCTTCGCCAGAGAGCATCAAATCCATCTCCTGGCAGTATACCTCCCAGGAATCCAAAACTCTTGGGCAGACACTCAGTCGAGTTCTGCTTCCACACGAATAGTCTCTGCACATGGATCAGGTACTCAGAATCTTCCAAGAATGGAGAACCCCGGACATAGACCTCTTTGCAAGTCCGTGGAATGCCAAACTTCCCCGGTTCTGTTCCAGAATTCCGTGTCAGGGAGTCCAGGCCAAGGATGCCTTCCTCCTTCATTGGGGTCAGGGCTTCCTGTATGCCTTTCCACCCATTCCCTTGATTCCCAAGACTCTGTTCAAACTCCAGAGGGATCAAGGATCTATGATCCTCATAGCTCCACGCTGGCCACGCCAAGTGTGGTACCCTCTACTTCTGCATCTTTCCCAAGCCCTCTCCCTGGACTTGGGAGCTGCTCCAGACCTTCTGTCCCAGGAGAAAGGGACTTTGTGGCATCCGAACCCCAAGTCCCTTCACCTCAGAGCTTGGTTACTGAAGGCCTAGACCTTCAAGACTTAAATCTTTCTCAGCAAGTGAAGGATATCCTCCATGCTTCCAGAAAACTTTCCACTAGGCGTTCCTATGCTTTTAAGTGGAAAAGATTTTCCATTTGGTGTGCTCAAAAGGGTCTTGACCCTCTGGCACTTCCTGTGAATTCTCTATTGGAATATCTCCTGCATCTCTCCAATGCAGGCCTTAAGATGAATTCAGTAAGAGTCCATTTGAGTGCTATTGCAGCATCCCTTAAGCCTCTCATTGGACAACCTTTTTCCTCTCATCCTCTCATTGTAAGATTCATGAGAGGCCTAACTTTAACTAAACCTCCCATTCGACCTCCTCCGGTGGCATGGGACTTAAACTTGGTTCTTGGTCAGCTTATGAAGCCACCTTTTGAACCCTTAGCCACTACCTCCTTGAAATTTCTTTCCTGGAAGGTTATTTTCCTTATTGCACTCACTTCTGCTCGCCGCATCAGTGAACTGCAGGCCTTAGTGGCTAATCCACCTTACACAAGGTTCTGTCATGATAAGGTAGTCCTTAGGACAAATCCACACTTTATGCCTAAAGTGGTCTCACCTTTTCATCTTAATCAAGAGGTATATTTACCTGTCTTTTTTCCAGCTCCTCATGCATCTAGTGCAGAGAGGTATCTTCATACTCTAGATTGTAAAAGAGCTCTTGCTTTTTACTTACACAGGACACAGCAACATAGAAAGTCTTCCTAGCTTTTTGTTGTTTTTGATCCTTCTCATTTAGGACTTCCAGTCTCTAAAAGAACACTGTCCAATTGGATTGCTCAGTGTATTTCTTTTGCTTACCAGAGTAAGAACCTTTCTCTGGAGGGCCATGTCACAGCTCACAGTGTGAGGGCCATGGCCACCTCTATGGCTCATCTTCATTCTGTGTCCATCGACCAGATCTGTCGAGCAGCCACATGGGCCTCGGTTCATACCTTCACAGCCCATTACTGCTTGGACAAGGACTCCCGCCGGGATGCCTTGTTTGGTCAGGCTGTCCTCAGACACCTGTTCCATTCTTGAACAACTCCTGCCCTCCTTCCCTGTATGGATGCCTGAGATCCATAGGAAGACGAGGAACCCTTCAGGGTCTCATATCCTTGGGGATCTCCCAGGCATCTTAGCTAGGGAGTCCCCATATGTGAGGACTCATTCCTGCTTGTTCCTGGAGAAAGCACAGTTACTTACCTGTAACAGGTGATCTCTGGGAACAGCAGGAATTAGTCCTCACAACCCTCCCACCTCCCCTAGGAGTTGTATCTCTCTCTATCTTTCCTTTCCTCTCTCTCTCTCTATTGTCTCACCGTTAAACTTGAACTGAGTAGAGTTGGTTAGGAAAGGCGGGAAGGCAGCACGCAGGCGCTGTGGGATGCTCCCAAAAGCTTTCCTTTTTGGGAAGCTGGGGAGCGTTCCCGCGCAGGCTCCGTCGGTACCGACGTACCCATATGTGAGGACTAATTCCTGCTGTTCCCAGAGATCACCTGTTACAGGTAAGTAACTGTGCTATCTCCCCTTAGGGGGAGTTATATTGGTCTCTCTCTCTCTCTCTCTCTCTCTTGATGTGTTTCGACTAATGTGCATGATATTTTGATCTTGGATGCTTTATGATCTTTGTTAAGACTTCTTTGTATTGATTTATTCTTGTATTCAGGAAAATCTAAATAAATTTAAAAAAAAAAAAATCTCCCCTCAGCCGTCTCTTTTCCAGGTTAAAGAGCCCTAACCTTTTTAGCCTTTCTTCATAGGAGTATCCTTCCATCCCCTTTACCATTTTGGTGGCTCTTCTCTGAACCTTTTCTAATAACGCTATATCCTTTTTAAGATACGGTGACCAGAATTGCACACAATATTCAAGGTGCGGTCTCACCATGGAACGGTATAGAGGCATTATAATATCTTTTGTTTTATTTTCCAGTCCTTTCCTTATGATACCTAGCATTCTATTTGCTCTCTTGGCCGCCGCTGCACACTGGGCCGAGGGTTTTAACATGTTATCCACAATGACGCCTAGTTCCTTATCGTCACTCCAGTCCAGTCCCTTACTTCTGGGTTGCGTAACCCTTCCAGCAGCTTGGAGGCTGAGCCCAACCTTTTTGGGGATGGAGCGGTATAAATACCACTGGGACCACCCCCTAACTCCAGTATTGCTCAGCCTCCAAGCAGCTGGAGGGTTCCGTAAGCCTAGGGCTTACTGGAGTCCTGCCTTCTCTTAATTAATGTTATTTAATTTTATTTAATTGCTGAATTCTTTAATTATTTATTTTCTTTCTTTAGTTAAGGTGCTCATTTTTCCTTTAGTGCCTGTACCTTTAAGTTCTGCATCTCTCTGCTTCTCCCTCCCCCTCCTCCCTCCCTTTCCGACCGGGCCGGAGACCGGAGGGGATACCGGAGCTGCCTGCTGCAGGGGGATAAAAGATCTCCCTCTTCCTCGGCTGGGGGGATTTCTTGTTTTTTTTTCAGCACCCTCGAGGAGCAGCCCTGCCTTGCGCCGAAGCCCCAAAGGCGGCTGAGCGCTAGAGGCAGAGACACGAGCGGGACATTGACGCCCCCCCTGGAGCAGCGGGGTGCGGCGGCGATTCACGGGGCCGGCAGCTGAAGCCTCTCTCCTCCGAAGGAATTTCTAGCGGCGGCAGCCCTTGCAGTCGGCGACGCGGAGAACGCTCCCTCCTAGCAGGCCTGCATAACAGGGCAGCGTGCAGAAGCGCGATCCTCCGTTCCGGACTCCACGTGGCCGCGGCCTAACACGTGTAGAGCCAACGGAGTGGAATCGCGGCTTTCTCGGTTCAACAAACAGCAAGTATTAACTTTGTCGGTTTTACTTTACCTTTATTTAGTTTAAAGTTATTTTTATGCTATTCTTATGCTATTTTTAGGTTATTTTAAATTAAATAGCTCGCTGTGGATCACGTTGGTTTTAATCGTCTAGGCATCTCTTCAACGAAATTGCTGACCTTTCTTAGGACAGAGGAAGGCTCAGGAGTTAACTAGTTTCTTCCCACAGCAATTCCCTGGAGTGGGACCCCTGATTTGCCCTCAGTTTTGCTTTGGGTTTTGATTTTCAGTTTTTCTCTCATACAGCCAATTGCTTAGTCCTGCCACTAAGCACAGCCTTCGGAGCCGACTGGAAAGCATGGCTACCAAGGCAAAGTGCCCATCCTGTGGCACACGGAGGGGCACCCCCACTGAGGCGGGAATCTGCAGGCCATGTGCGGCAGCGTCTACCTCTGTAGAGCAGGAAATCAGTTTGACCATGTCCCAAACACCTCAGGTGCCTGGGGAATCCCTGGTAGCGGAAGGGGGGGGGGGTCAGTTACCTCCGGCTACTAGCACAGAGGTTCCCTCACCCCCTCTATCCCGTGCCACGCTGGAGGAAGGGGTCCGGAGAGCTCTTCTCCCCAGACTTCATCCTTTTGCTTCACCAAGCTTACTGCAGGCGCAGGCAGGGGCTTGGCCCAGGCGATACAGGTCCGCCAGCAGAAGCCAGATTAGACAAACCTAGGAGAGCGAGCGGTCAGGACTCAGGGATACCCCACAAGCGCACCAGGCTAATAAGTGAAGAGATCCTCCCTCCCCTGTCTCAGGGCACTCCAGAGGAGGAGGGTTCCGAAAGGGACTTAGAGGAGGAAGACGAGGAGCTGGAAGAAGGGGAGATCCCGGAAGAGGACCATGCTCGCATTGTCAGGGTGTTCCGCCGTGAAGAGCTCTCTTCTCTAATCAATGAGTCCCTAAAGGCCCTCAATGTTACCTCTGATTCCCCAACAGAGGAGGAGGCTCTAGAGGATCCCCTGATTCAGGCTGTCAGAAGGTCCCAGAAAGTCTTCCCTGTCCACAGAGTGGTATGTCAGATGATACAAGAGGAATGGGATCAACCAGAATCAGGCTTGCAAGGGGTACGAACCATGTCTCGCCTCTACCCTCTCCCTGAGTCAGATAAAGAACTGCTGAAGTCCCCCAGAGTAGATGCGGCGGTATCAGCAGTCACCAAGAAGACCACTATCCCAGTGGAGGGAGCCACGGCTCTAAGGGATGCTCAAGACAGGAAACTGGATACGCTCCTGAAACAAGCTTTTGACATCAGCGCCCTTGCCTTGCAGGCCTCAGTATCAGGAGCCTGGGTGGCTCGGGCCTGCTTAAGGTGGGCACAACAGATCCAGTCAACAGAGGGATCAACGGCCGAAGCGCAAGCCAACTCGGCTAAGGTGGAATCTGGAGCAGCCTATTTGACGGATAGCCAGTATGATCTCATCAGAAGCCTAGCCAAGAACATAACCTCGGTGGTGGCGGCTAGACGCTATCTTTGGCTACGGAATTGGGCAGCAGATGCTTCCTCTAAGGCACGCCTGAGCCGACTTCCTTTTAAGGGCAAACTGTTTTTTGGCGAAGATTTGGAAAAGCTAGTTAAGGACCTGGGGGAGTCAAAGGGAGGCAGGCTCCCAGAAGACAAACAAAAACAGGGGCGCTCCCTACCCCCCTTACGTACCCAGCCTAGGGAACCACGGAGGTTTCGTCCAGCCAGGTCAGCTCCCTTTTCCAAGACCCGTTTTCCCCCAAGGGGACAAGGTTTCCGAGGGTTCCGGGGAGCTGGCCGAGGTTTCGGAACAGCCTCTTCCTCCTTCTCGGGTTCCAGAAAACAATGAGAGGCCGGGGGCCCAGGAGGGAAGGCACCCGATTGGAGGCCGCCTGAGGCTCTTCCTTCCCGCCTGGTCCCGAGTCACGTCTGATCAATGGGTCCTAGAAGTGATCAGAGAGGGCTATGCTCTCGAATTCGCAGAACAAATCCCCTCGGCCTTTGTCTGCTCTTCCTGCGGCTCTGCTCCAAAGAGGGCGGTGGTGGAGGCGACTCTCGCCCGCCTATTAGCTCTCGGGGCAGTAATCCCCGTTCCACCAAACCAGCGAGGATCGGGTCGGTACTCAATTTATTTTGTGGTACCAAAGAAGGAAGACTCCCTTCGACCGATCCTGGATCTAAAACAGGTAAATCGCTGCCTCAGGGTACCCCACTTCCGGATGGAGACTCTACGTTCTGTCATAGCAGCCGTAAGGGAAGGGGGAGTTCCTAACATCCCTCGACTTGACAGAAGCCTACCTGCACATCCCAATCAGGAAGTCCCATCAGCAGTTCCTGAGATTTGCGGTACCAGGAGGCCACTTTCAATTCCATCCCCTTCCATTCGGCCTAGCTACGGCTCCCAGAACATTCACCAAGGTAATGGTAGTGGTAGCGGCCTTCCTTCGGAAGGAGGGCATATTAGTTCATCCTTACTTGGACGATTGGCTAATCCGGGCAAAATCCGAAGAAGAAAGTCTCTCGACAACGGCCAGAGTAATCCAGGTTTTAGAGGACTTGGGTTGGGTCATCAATCATACAAAGAGCAGACTGACTCCCTCCCAGGAACTCGAGTACCTCGGGGCAAGATTCGACACCAACAGCGGAAGAGTTTTCTTGTCACGAACGAGATCAAGGGATTTAAGGCTCCTAGTCTCTCAGTTTCTAGCCAGAAGAAGCCCCTCGGCGTGGCATTATCTTCAGCTTCTGGGAACAATGGCGGCGGCAATAGAAGTAGTACCATGGGCCAGGGCCCACATGCGCCCATTGCAGCGTTATCTGTTTGCGTCGGTGGTCCCCCCAGCATCATCCTCTCTCTCGACAGTTACCGTGCGCTCCGCGGACCAAACAGGCACTATACTGGTGGAAAAACCCAAGGAACCTGGACCGCGGGATGCCTCTCGAACCCCCTTGGTGGTTACTGTTGACGACGGATGCCAGCCTATTGGGCTGGGGGGCACACTGCCAAGATCAGTTCGCCCAGGGTCGCTGGACACCGTTGGAATCGCAGTGGCCCATCAACAGACTGGAGTTGTGGGCCGTCACCCTGGCACTCAAAGCTCTCGAGACATTAGTTCAAGGAAGAGCAATTCGCGTCCTCTCCGACAATGTCACCGCGGTGGCCTACATCAATCACCAGGGAGGCACCAGCAGCCCCGCTCTCGAAAAGGAGGCGGACACCCTCTTACAGTGGGCGGAGATCCATCTGCAGGCGCTATCAGCACAGCACGTGGCCGGAACGGACAACGTCACGGCCGATTTCCTCAGCAGATGCAAGATAGACCACGGGGAGTTGGAACTGGAACAGGAGACCTTCAACCAAATAGAAGCTCGGTGGGGAGTGCCAGTCATGGACCTCATGGCACGGTTCTCGTCAGCCAAGGTGGACAGATTCTTCAGTTGGCGGAGGGAAAGAATGTCCGAGGGCTTGGATGCCCTGTCCCAGAAGTGGCCTTCGGAGGGTCTTCTCTATGTATTCCCGCCGTGGGCTCTGATCAGAAAAGTGCTCCAGCGGATAGAGTCTCACCAGGGATTGGTAATCCTCATAGCCCCAGACTGGCCTCGCCGACCCTGGTATGCGGATCTGGTGAGGATGATCGCCGACCAGCCGTGGCGCCTCCCTTGCAAAAGGGATCTACTAAGGCAAGGCCCGGTACTGATGCCACACGTGGATCGGTTCTCGCTTACGGCCTGGCTATTGAAAGGGCACGGCTCCTGAAAAGAGGTTACTCAGGGGCAGTAGTCTCAACTTTGCTGCAGGCCAAGAAGCGCTCGACCTGTCTTTCCTACGTGAGAGTCTGGCGCATCTTCGAATCCTGGTGCGCGGAGCGCCGAAAGAAACCACTCTCGGCCTCTGTTCCGGAGGTCCTGGAATTCCTGCAGGCAGGGTTTGACAAGGGTCTGGCCCACAGTTCCTTAAGGGTCCAGCTTGCGGCCATCGCTTGCTACAGGGGCAAGGTCCGAGGCAAACCCCTAGGGGCCCACGCGGACGTCGCAAGGTTCTTAAGGGCAGTTAGACGGCTACGACCACAACGAAGGTCAGTCATCCCCCCTTGGGACCTTAACCTTGTGCTAAATGCGTTGATAGGGAATCCCTTTGAGCCATTAAAGAATGCCTCCCTAAAGGATTTAACCCTGAAGACAGTTTTCCTTATAGCCATCTGCTCGGCCAGAAGAATCTCGGAACTACAAGCACTGTCCTCGCAGCCCCCCTTTCTGTCCTTCCTCAGGGATAAAGTGGTGCTGCGCACGGTTCCATCCTTCTTGCCCAAAGTCTCCTCCCCTTTCCATGTGAACCAGACAATTACCCTCCCGGCCTTCGCAACGGAAGGGCAGGAAAGTGGGGCTGACAAGCTTCACCTACTAGACATTCGCAGGACCCTGAAGCGATACCTCTACCGCACAGCGCCCTTCAGAAAATCCGAGCGACTATTCATTCAGTTCGGGGGTCCGCACAAAGGGGAGGCGGCGGCCAAGGCCTCCATCTCTAGGTGGATCAGGGAGGCAATCGCCTCCGCCTATATCCTGAAGGGGAAGCAAGTTCCCATGGGCCTGCAGGCACATTCCACGAGGGCTCAGGCTACCTCTTGGGCGGAGTTCAGCCTAGTTCCTCCACTGGATATCTGTAGGGCGGCGACTTGGTCCTCCCTCCACACCTTCACCAAGCACTACAGGTTGGACGTCCAGAGTGCAGCGGACGCTCGGTTTGGCCTGGCGGTTCTTCGTTCCGGTATGCCGGATCCCACCCAGCTTTGAACTGCTCTGGTACATCCCAGAAGTAAGGGACTGGACTGGAGTGACGATAAGGAAATGGTAATTAGGCCTTACCTGCTAATTGCTGTTCCTGAAGGAACGACAGTCCAGTCCCTGATCCCTCCCGTTTCCGGCTGAAGTTAAGAGTATTGTTTAGTCTGAAGCATCGGAACGAACCCAGGCCAGGGGCGGCTAGCCCCGGCAACCCCCCTCCGTCCGGGGCCATCCCTCCCATCCTCCCTATGCTATTCCAAAAAAAAAAAAAAAAAAAGTTTTAGTTATGGTCAATTTTTTTTTAGATCTTTTAGCTATATAGTGTGTTACGAAAGTTTGTTAGGTCTGCTTTTTCATTCGAATACTGGAGTTAGGGGGTGGTCCCAGTGGTATTTATACCGCTCCATCCCCAAAAAGGTTGGGCTCAGCCTCCAAGCTGCTGGAAGGGTTACGCAACCCAGAAGTAAGGGACTGGACTGTCGTTCCTTCAGGAACAGCAATTAGCAGGTAAGGCCTAATTACCATATCTTTTTCCTGGGTGGTGGTTCCTAATGTGGAAGCTTGCACTGTGTAACCATAGTTTGGGTTGTTCTTCCCTAGGTGCATAACCTTGCACTTGTCCACATTAAATTTCATCTGCCATTTTGATGCCCAGTCTTCCAATTTATCAAGATCCTCTTGCAATTTTCCACAATCCTCTTGGGTTTTAACAACTTTAAATAGTTTTGTGTCAGCTGCAAATTTGATAACCTTACTCATTATTCCACTTTCCAGGTCATTTATGAATATGTCAAAAAGCAGCGGACCCAGCACAGATCCCTGGGGTACACCACTATTCACCTTTCTTCATTGGGAAAATTGGCCATTTAGCCCAACCCTCTGCTTTCTATCTTTTAACCAGTTCCTGATCCACAGTAGTGCACTGCCTCCTATCCCATGACTGTTTAGTTTTGCCAAAAGTCTCTGATGAGGGACCTTGTCAAAGGCTTTCTGAAAGTCCAGTTGCACTATATCAACCGACTCACCTTTGTCCACCTGTTTATTCACACTTTCAAAAAAAACAGATTAGTAAGACAAGATCTTCCTTGTCTAAAGCCATGTTGGCTGTCTCCCGTTAGAAGATGACTATCTACATGCTGAGTAATTTTATTCTTTATGATGGTTTCTACCATTTTTCCCGGTACTGACGTGACGCTCACCGGTCTGTAGTTTCCCGGATCACCCCTGGAACCCTTTTTAAAAATTGGTGTTACATTGGCGATCCTCCAGTCTTCAGGTATTAGAAATGATTTTAATGATAGTTCACAGATTATTAATAGCAGGTCTGTAATCTCATTTTTCAGTTCTTTCAACACCCTTGGATGTATACCATCCGGCCCAGGTGATTTGCTACTCTTCAGTTTATCTAATAGTTGTAATACATCTTCCCAATGTATTGATATTTCCTTCAATTCTTCCGCACCTTTAAATACCACTTCAGTCATGGGTAACATCCCTACATCTTCCTCAGTAAAGACCGAAGCAAAGAATTCATTCAGTCTCTCCGCTATCGTCTTGTCGCCTCTCAGCAGCACATGGCCTGCAGCTTGCCCTTGCCTGCCAAGACTTTCTCAGCAGACCTGAACGAGTAGTCTCTGGATATGGCAGTGTTTCATGAGATTATAGAGTGGTGGCGCATGCTTGTCATGGACCTGATGACAATGTTCCACAATGCCAAGGTGAGCAGGCTTTTCAGCAGGTGCAGGGAGTACATGTTGGAGGGTCTGGATGCCCTGGTGCAAAAGGTGGCCTGTCTATGTGTTCTCCCTGTGGGTTCTCATCGGCCGGGTCCTGCAGTGAATAGAGGTGCATCGGGGTCAAGTGATTCTCCTTGCGCCGGATTGGCCACATCAACCCTTTTATGCGGATCTGGTGAGTCTGTTGATTGCTCCCTTCCCAAAAAAGGGTCCATCTGTTGTTGCAGGGGCTCATTCTCATGCTCCAGGTGGATCGATTCTCCCTTACGGCTTGGCTCTTGAGCAGGTGAGGCTGAGCCACAGGGGCTATTCACCCGTGGTGGTGGCTACCCTGCCGAAAGCCCGGTGGCCATCAACCTCTCTAGCCTACGTCAGGATCTGGAGGAGTTTTGAAGCTTGGTGTGCAGATAAGGGCCTGCGGGCCTTATGTGCTTCAGTGGCAAAAATTTGTCTGTCTTGCTGGACTGCTTGGATAAAGGCCTAGCGCTGAATTCCCTTGAAGGTTCAGGTCGCCGCCTTGGCCTGTTACAGAAGATTCGTGCAGGGACACCTTCTGGCAGCTCATCTGGATGTGCCTCATTTCCTGAAGGCGGTGAAGCTCATCCGGCCCCGTTCACGGTTGGTGGTGCCTCCCTGGGATCTGAACTTGGTCTTGTTGGTCCTGACAGAGGCTCCCTTTGAGTCACTTGACAACGCTTTGCTGAAAGATCTTACTCTTGTTGTTGTTAAGTGCCATCGAGTCGGAGTCGACTCATGGCGACCCTCTGGATAGCTACTCTGGATCTTACTCTTAAGACCATTTTTCTTGGTAGCCTTCTGCTCAGTGAGACGGATCTCGGAGCTCCAGTTTTTCATGCAGGGAACAGTTTCTCATATTTTCTAAAGAGATGGTCGTTTTGCAGCTGGTGCCTTCCTATTTGCCTAAGGTGGTATCCCCTTTTCATCTGAGTCAAATGGTGTCCTGTCCCCATTTTTTCTCGGTCTGGTTCCACAGAGCTGGATGGGCGGTTACGTTTGCTCAATGTGTGTCGGGTGCTGCAGTAGTATCTGTGCTGCACAGTAATTTCAAAAGATAGACCAATTATTAGTCTTGTTTGGGGGCACGTACAGAAAGAGGAGGTCGCCTCTAAGGCTTCTTTGGCTCACTGGTTAAAGGAGGCGATTGCTACGGCATATGTGCTGAGAGGTAAGGCTGTCCCAGTGGGTCTCTGTGTGCATTCCATGCAGGCCCAGGTGTTGTCTTGGGCGGAGCATTGCCTGGTGCTGCCGGGAGACATCTGCAGAGCGGCTACTTGGGCAACCTTACATTCCTCTATTTGTCATTAGCGCCTGGCTGTGCAAGCGAGATGGGATGCCAGTTTTGTGGCCTCTCTGCTTAAGGCCAGACTGTCTGGTCCCTCCCATATGTGAGTATTGCTTTGATACATCTCACTGGTGGTGGACTGGACTGGAGGGATGAAGAGGAAGGTGAAATTAGATCTTACCTGCTAATTGTCTTTCCTTGAGTACCTCCAGCCCAGTCCTGTTCCCACCCTTTAAGAGTCTTCCTTTTGTTAATCAGGTTGCTGCTGGATTGGAGGAAGAGAAGGTGTCCGGCTGGTCGGAGAAAATGGCCCAGGCATTTGGAGTGGTCTGGGAGGCATTGGCTGCTGGTCAGATTCTGAAGGTGCAGAGGGCCTGGTAAGTCTCTGTCCTTGATATGTGTTTTCTGCTGTACCTAATTGGTATTTCATGGGCTTGCTGATGTCTTTTTCCTCGTCAGTTACATGATACGGTGTCCATGAGCCTGATTGGTGATGCTTTGGCTAGTCGTCTTTGTCATTAGAATACTGGACTACTGGAACTGAAGGGGTGGCTCTTATCCTTTGAAGTCAGAATTCTGACATGCTCAGTTCCCAGCTGCTGGAGGGCAGTGATTACCCACTGGTAAAGGACTGGACTGGACTGGAGGTACTCAAAGAAAGATAATTAGCAGGTAAGATCTAATTTTGCCTTTTTAATGTTGGAGGAAACGTAAATGAATGTTGACTAGAAGAAAAGAGCCATGTTGATGCTAGTTTGTAATAATTGGGATAAAGAATGGGTTGAAATAATGAAATTATTGACGCCATCTGCCTCTTGTGAGGGGCTGTAGTTTGGAAGAATTCTCATTCTAGTAGTATGCAATGGATATTTTTCTTGCTTATTTATTGATAAAAGCTTATCAAATAGTTCAGGCTTGAGCTTCCTGTTTCTCAAGATTGAATACTGTTGTGTGCTTTTTCCTTGAAAATACTTCAGACTAAATGTCAGAAATGGATTACCCTAATTTTTATATTGACATGAAATTAAATTGACTTCACTGCAAACTCCTCAGTGCTGTTACCTCAAAAAATGTGAGTGAAAATCAAGTATGCCCTGAGAGAAATGAGGAGCTTTTCAGGAAATAGAGTCAAGTATGAGTTTTATCAGGTGAGAAAATAGGTCACATTAGTTCAGCCAAATGTTGGAAATTCCATGAAGGACTAGAGATGCACAAGATATGCAAAATAAAAGCCTTTTTTGGGGGCCTGACTCTTTTTAATTGGCAGGGACGAATTGAGATTAATTGTCCTAAACTATAGACCTTCACTGTCTTGCATGTACTGGTTTTATTTCATGGGGGAAGTCAAATGCATTGATATTCTTTCCAGGGCTCAATAGATCTTGAGGGCCAGGTTGCCACAGCAACTGAAAAATCAGATGTGGGGCTCAGAGCACATGTGGGCAAAGGCTGGAAAAGGCTGTGATTGCGTCCAAGACCAGTACTGTCTGCCCTTGGAAAGTCTATCTCCTGCAAGTAGAAGTGGTACAAAGGGCCATAATCGTGGCCAAGATTGGGAGAGAGTGCCCTCAAGAAGATGGCATCACTGTGGTTAGAAGGGTTGCAGCTGGAGCTGGCAAAAAAAAAGTTGGTGCACAGATACTAAAAAATTTTAAAGGGACAGCAAGTTGATTTGATAAAGAATGGTTGAGGGGGGAGTGCAATGGGGGGAGGGAGAGTCTGGATGGGGGAGAGACAGCAGAGGAGGGGTTGGGGTGGCGGGGGAGGGAAGAGTGAAAGCAGTTGGAAGGTGAAGAAAAGAACTAAAGGAAAGAAAAGTGCAGAAGATGCACCCCTCTTACCTACACATGCAGGCACCCCCACCTCTCTCTCTCTCGAGACACACATACAAGGAAGTAGCCTAGAGGGTCAATGGGGTGGTGGGAGAGGGAGGAGGAAGAGGAGTGGGGTCTGCTTTAGTCAATTAAGCCCGGGATTTAAATAAATTCTTGACTATCCTCTATACATTTTATAACTGTTAACTACATCTGTGAGTCATGAAAATTTCCAGCTGTCAACCATTCTTTATCTCCAGGAACAAGCAGGAATGAGTCTTCACATATGGGTATCGTCGGTACTGACGGAGCCTGCGCGGGAACGCTCCCCAGCGTCCAAAAGGAAAGCTTTTGGGAGCATTCCACAGCGCCTGCGCGCTGCCTTCCCGCCTTTCCCAACCGTCTCTCTCCAGTTCTTCTTTTCCGCGGAGCCAGCAGGTCGTGTTTCCTGTCACCGCTGAAGAATTTCTATTTTCTTGTTTTATTATTCTTATTTTCTTTAGTCGCGTGTCTGCCTTCTCGAAGACCGGTACCGCCGGTCTGTCGTCGTCTTAAAAAAACAAACAAAAACAAACAAACTTCCTTATCGTCACTCCAGTCCAGTCCCTTTACTTCAGGGTTGCGTAACCCTTCCAGCAGCTTGGAGGCTGAGCCCAACCTTTTTGGAGGTGGAGCGGTACAAATACCACTGAGACCACCCACCAACCCCAGTAATCTCAGCCTCCAAGCAGCTGGAGGGTTCCGTAAGCCTAGGGCTTACTGGAGTCCTTCTTTAAATTTAGTTAAATTTATTTACTATTGATTAATTGATTTCATTGATTTAATTGATTTATTTTAATTTCTATACTGTTTGTAGCTAATTAATTGCAAGGGCTCTGTTGCTTTAACTCTCCTGCTCTCTCCTCTCCTCTCCCTCCTCCCCCCCCCTACCGGTTCAGGCGTCGGAGGAGAACCGCGGATCGCAGCATCGAGGAGGTCTCACGGCTGATTTGCTCCTCTGCTGCTGAGCCGCGCTGATCGCTGCTGCCTCGCGCCGAAGCCCCCCGGAGGCTGAGCGCTTGAGGCAGCACCGCGGGCCTGACGCTACCGCCAGACCCGTCCGGAGACTGAAGGACGCGGCGGCGAGGTTCGGCCCCGTCGGGGACCGCGAGAGGAGAACGCAGGCAGCGATCCCCACAGGAACTAAAGGTTTTTCGGCTCCGGTGAGCAAGGACAGAGTCGGACCGCGGCCGTGAGAGAGCCTTACAATTTCCCGTTCTGGCTCCACGTGGTGAGGCCTACCACGTGTAGAGCCAACGGGCACACAACGCTGAATCGGCCCAGTTCCTCATCGCAGCTAACCGCAAGTAAAAGGGATGTGACTGCAATTGCTTTTAATCCTACATTTAATTTTACTAGCAACAGAGCGCTTAACTTACAAATTTTATGTTTTAAATTTAATTCAAATTTAATTTAAATTTCTTTTAAATTTATTTAGGAGTACAGTGGTTTCCTTACTTTTGGCTCATTTTCCTTTGTTCTGTGGTTTCCTTTACCTCAAGATTAATAGCCGGTTTCTTCCCTGGGGTTCCTCGAGGAGAAAAGAAACCTCAGATCTGTTGGTCAGGGAACAGCTAGTCTCCATCTTCAAGGAGAGTACCCCACCCCGGGTCTGGAGGTCTGGGACTGGAAAGTCCTCAGCCCCGGGTCATGTCATCCAAATCCCGCTGCCTTTCCTGTGGAATACGCAGGGGTACGTCTGCTGAAACAGGTATCTGCAGAAGCTGTACTGCATTGGCGGCCTCTGCGGAGCAGGACATTAATTTAACCATGGCCCAGGCCTCCCAGGGGTCTGACGATCTCCCAGTAGGGGAGGGGGGGTCACAAGCCCCTCCGTCTACATCATCGGACTTGCCCACCCCTTCCCTATCCCCCTCCCCCCTCCCGGCGGGGGAGGATGGGGTAGGAGATTTCTTCTCCCCGGATTTCATTCTCTTGCTTCACAAGGCGTATTGCCTACGTAAGCAGAGTTCAGGGGCAGCAGGAGCGGCGCCCTCGGCAGCGGAGGTCAAGACAGCCAGGCCCTCGAGGGCGACCAATCCAGATTCAGATGTCCCACCTAAGCGCCCCCGGATGAGCGAAGAGGAGACCCTTTCACAGGGATCCCCGGAAGAGACGCCATCGGACAAGGACTTGGGCGAGGATGAGGAGGAGCTAGAAGAGGGGGAGATTCCGGAAGAAGACCAGGCTAGGATAATTAGAGTATTCCGCCGGGAGGAGCTTCCGGCCTTGATTAACGAGTCCCTGAAGGCCCTCAACATGACCTCCGATACGCCTGCGGAAGAGGAAGCGTTGGAGGATCCGTTGATCCAAGCCATTAGAAGATCTCAAAAGGTCTTTCCTGTACATAGGGTGGTGCGACAGATGATCCAAGAAGAATGGGACCAACCGGAGTCTAGTCTAAGGGGTGTTCGGTCCATGCTTCGTCTCTATCCCCTCCCAGAGGTAGACAGAGAACTGCTAAAGTCTCCCAGGGTAGATGCGGCAGTGTCAGCGGTCACCAAGAAGACCACTATTCCAGTGGAGGGCAGTGCAGCCTTAAGGGATCCTCAGGACAGAAAGTTGGATACTCTCTTGAAGCAGGCCTTTGACATAAGCGCCCTCGCCCTGCAAGCCTCGGTCTCTGGAGCTTGGGTGGCCAGGGCCTGTCTAAGGTGGTCACAACAGCTACAGACAGACGAGAGCCCCGCAGATGAGACACGGACCAACGCAAGCAGGTTGGAATCTGGCACAGCTTACTTGGCGGATAGTCAGTATGACCTCATCAGGAGCCTGGCGAAGAACATGGCCTCGGTAGTGGCGGCCAGGCGATATCTATGGTTACGCAATTGGGCAGCGGATACTTCCTCGAAGGCTCGCCTGAGTCGCCTCCCCTTTAAAGGGAAACTGTTGTTCGGCGAGGATTTAGAGAAATTGGTAAAGGATCTGGGCGAGTCAAAGGGTGGCAGACTCCCGGAAGATAGACAGAAGCAAAACCGCTCACTTCCCCCGGCACGTACTCAGCCCAGGGATTTCCGGAGATCTCGCCCCGCCAGATCCAGCTCCTTTTCCAGGGGGCGTTTCCCTTCGAGGGGCCAGGGCTTTCGGGGGTTTCGGGGAGCAGGTCGTGGTTTTGGGGCAACCACCTCCTTCTCCTCTTCCTCGTCTTTCAGAAAACAACAATGAAGCCGCGGGGGCCCAGCTGCGAGGGCCCAGCTGCCCATAGGAGGACGTTTAAGACAGTTCCTTCCCGCCTGGTCCCGGGTCACGTCGGATCAATGGGTACTAGAGGTGATCAGGGAGGGCTACGCCCTCGAATTTTTGAAGCCAATAACACCAGCCTTTGTTCTGTCCCCCTGCAGTACCCCCGCAAAGAAGACAGCGGTGGAATCTACCCTCACGCGCTTAATTGCACTCGGGGCCGTGTCCCCAGTGCCCCCAGATCAGTGCGGCTCAGGTCGATACTCGATTTACTTCGTGGTGCCAAAGAAGGGAGGCACCTTCCGACCGATTCTGGACTTAAAACAGGTCAATCGCTGCCTCAGGGTCCCGCACTTCAGAATGGAGACCCTGCGGTCAGTCATTGCTGCCGTAAGGAATGGGGAGTTCCTGACAGCCCTCGACTTGTCAGAGGCCTACTTGCATATCCCAGTCAGAAAATCCCATCAGCAGTTTCTACGGTTTGCGGTACCAGCGGGTCACTTTCAATTCAAGGCCCTTCCCTTCGGCCTAGCGACAGCTCCACGAACATTTACCAAGGTGATGGTGGTTGTAGCGGCCTTCCTCCGGAAGGAGGGGATCTTGGTTCACCCGTATCTAGACGATTGGCTGATCCGGGCAAAGTCAGAGAAAGAAAGTCGCTCGGCGACGGACACAGTAGTTCGCTTGCTAGAAGAATTGGGATGGGTGATCAACCGAGCAAAGAGCAGGCTGACCCCCTCCCAGAATCTCGAGTATCTCGGCGCAAGGTTCGACACCGGCAGGGGCAGAGTGTTCTTGCCCTCTTCCCGGGCCGGGAACCTAAGGCTTCTGATCACTCGGTTCCTAAGCAGGCGAAACCCCTCAGCATGGCATTACCTTCAGGTCCTGGGCACGATGGCAGCAACGATAGAGGTAGTACCTTGGGCCAGAGCCCACATGCGCCCATTGCAACGATCCCTATTGCGTCGGTGGTCTCCGCAACTTCATCCTCTGACAACACAGTTACCCTGCGCTCCGCGGACCAAACGAGCTCTTCGATGGTGGCAACACCCGAGAAACCTGGAACGGGGAATGCCCCTCGAGCCCCCCCAGTGGGTCCTCTTGACGACGGATGCCAGCCTGTCAGGCTGGGGGGCACACTGCGAGGACCAGTTCGTTCAGGGATGCTGGTCCCCGATGGAATCTCAGTGGCCCATCAACAGACTGGAGTTACGGGCCGTCACCCTAGCGCTCAAGAAACTCGAGCCCCGGGTACGAAGAAGGGCAATCCGCGTCCTCTCCGACAACATCACAACGGTGGCGTACATCAACCACCAGGGCGGCACCAGCAGCCCGGCCCTGGAAAAGGAGGCAGACACTCTCCTCCAGTGGGCGGAGGTCTACCTCGAAGCGCTTTCGGCCCAGCACGTGGCAGGCTCGGACAATGTCACGGCCGATTACCTCAGCAGGCACAGAATAGACCACGGAGAGTGGGAACTGGAGCAGGCAGTCTTCGACCAAATAGTGGCTCGGTGGGGTCTCCCACTAATGGATCTCATGGCAAGATTCTCTTCGGCCAAGGTGGACCGATTCTTCAGTCGACGAAAGGAGAGGATGTCCGAGGGTCTGGATGCCCTGTCTCAGAAGTGGCCGGCAGAGGGCCTCCTCTATGTATTCCCTCCCTGGGCTCTGATCGGAAAGGTTCTTCAACGAGTGGAATCTCACCAGGGCCGGATAATCCTCATAGCTCCGGATTGGCCCCGCCGCCCCTGGTATGCAGACCTGGTGAGACTATTAGCCGACCACCCATGGCGGCTGCCCTGCAGGAGCGACCTTCTCAGGCAAGGCCCGGTCCGGATGCCTCACGTGGATCGGTTCTCGCTTACGGCCTGGCTCTTGAAAGGGCGCGGCTTCTGAAGCGCGGATATTCGGCGGCAGTAATCTCAACGTTGTTGAGCGCTAAGAAGCGCTCGACGTGTCTCGCCTATGTAAGGGTCTGGCGCATCTTCGAGGCATGGTGCGCGGAGCGCCGTAGGAAGCCCCTGACCGCCTCAGTCCCAGAAATCCTGGAATTTTTCAAGCAGGGTTCGACAAGGGTCTAGCGCACAGCTCACTTCGAGTACAACTAGCCGCTATCGCGTGCTATAGAGGAAAGATCCACGGCAAGCCGTTAGGGGTGCACACGGACGTCACCAGGTTCCTAAGAGCAGTACGACGGCTGCGTCCCCAGCGGAGGTCGGTCGTACCCACCTGGGACCTTAACCTGGTACTAAATGCACTGATGGGGGAACCGTTTGAACCGGTAAAGAGGGCCTCCTTGAAGGACTTAACCCTGAAGACAGTCTTCCTGGTTGCAATCTGCTCGGCCAGGCGGGTCTCCGAGCTACAAGCTCTCTCCTCCAAGCCCCCCTTCCTGGCCTTCCTCAAGGACAAGGTCGTTCTGCGCACGGTGCCCTCCTTCCTTCCCAAGGTTATTTCTCCTTTTCATGTAAACCAGACTGTCACGCTCCCGGCCTTCCCAACCGGGTGCCTGGCAGGCAAGGATAGCAGGCTGCGGCTATTAGACGTTCAGAGAACCCTAAAGCGCTACCTCTCCCGAACCGCTCCGTTCCGGAAGTCAGACCGGCTGTTTGTCAAGTTCGGAGGCCCCCACAGAGGGGAAGCGGCGGCCAAGGCCTCCATCTCTAGGTGGATTAGGGAGGCGATTGCCTCCGCCTACATCCTGAAAGGCAAGCAGGTTCCGGGGGGGCTGCGGGCTCATTCCACCCGAGCTCAGGCTACCTCATGGGCAGAATTCAGTCTAGTCCCCCCGCTGGATATATGTAGAGCGGCAACTTGGTCCTCCCTACATACCTTCACCAAGCACTACAGGCTGGACGTGCAGAGCTCAGCGGATGCTCGGTTTGGCCTAGCGGTTCTTCAGTCCGGTTTGCCGAATCCCACCCAGAATTGAACTGCTCGGGTACTTCCCTGAAGTAAAGGGACTGGACTGGAGTGACGATAAGGAAGAAGTAATTAGATCTTACCTGCTAATTATTGTTCCTGAAGGAACGACAGTCCAGTCCCTGACCCCACCCGGCTATATCGGACCTGAAGGCCTGTCGGAATAGGGCGGAACAGCGAACCGAGCGGGGGACCAGATCGGGGTGAGGGAGGCCAGGAGTAAGTAGGCGAGCAGTCCTCCTTCGGCGCCTCTCCTCCTCTCCCCCCTCTACTCCTTTTTCCTGTTTACTTATGAAAAAAAAAAAAAAAAAAAGTTTGCATGTTTGTTAGGTTTGATTTTTAGTTGGGACAAGGTTCACTTAGGCTACTTTTTCAGTCGATTACTGGGGTTGGTGGGTGGTCTCAGTGGTATTTGTACCGCTCCACCTCCAAAAAGGTTGGGCTCAGCCTCCAAGCTGCTGGAAGGGTTACGCAACCCTGAAGTAAAGGGACTGGACTGTCGTTCCTTCAGGAACAATAATTAGCAGGTAAGATCTAATTACTTCTTCTTTTTGCCTCTGCACTTTTTTCTGTGGCCCTAGGCCTGCAGTCTTTCCTCATGGAAAAGCCCGCCTCTGGGTTTAAAAAGTGCACAAAGTGCAGTGGCACTATTTCTGTCACAGGCACCCATGATTTGGTGTCTAAAATGTTTAGGTCCTGACCATTCCACGCGGATTGTGAGTCCTGCTCCATGATGTCTAAAAGAGGGTTACAGAATCGGGCAGCCAAGCTCAGTACCCTGTTTCCCTCCGATGCAGCTTCGGTGGCATTGACGTCTTCCAGGGCTGCTTCTTCATCCCATGGATCTCAGATAACAAAACTTTAAGTCCGGTCGGTCCTCAAAGGGTGCATCTCCCTCTAAGTATCGAGATGTTCCCGACATTACTATTGAGGAATCCACACCGGCAAAATTACCCCGGCGGGAGGCTCCGGCTTCCAAAGCATTATCTATGGGGTCACAGGTTGACATCGATGGCATGGCCTCGACCGATCACCTGTTACAATGTTCTGGGGTACCGGCGGTTCCCGGTACCGACATCCAGACATTGGTAGCGTCGATGGATCAGAACATTCTGACCATGCAGCGTGCCATTACGGCCTTCATACAAGCTGCGACGCCCTCGGTACAACAACAAACATCCTTGTCGATACCGATTCCGGTTCCGGATCCGATACCAGTACCGCTTGCATCGGCATCAGCACCAAAAGCAGCCATACGGTATCCAGTGATGCCTATTAGTACCGATCCGGTACCAATGACTCCCGATGTCGATACCCCTCGGTACTCGTATCGGGCTCTACGAGAGCATCCAGACAGTCGATACTTCGATTCCTCTGATGAATCTGATGCATCAGAGGTCTCCATCGAAGCATCGGAGATTCGTCCTGAGGAACCCTCTTCTCCAAAAAGGAGAATGTCTCCTCCTGAGGACTTGTCTTTCCAGGACTTCATCAGGGAGGTGGCCAGAAGCCTGTCCATTGCAGTAGCCTCTGAAACTGAGCCCAGAGCCAAAAAATTGGATATTCTTCAATATCCTAAGGCTCCTAAAGAGGCAGCCATTTTACCAATACATGAGATTCTTTATGACCACATGTTAGGTATATGGGAACCTCCTCTTACCACCTCTCCTTTTTCTCGTAGGTTGGATACCATGTATCGTGTTCCTCCTTGTCCTGGATTTCATAAAACTCAGCTTCCTCACCACTCTATTGTGGTAGAGTCTGCTATGAAAAAGATTAAGAGCACAAAAAGACACTCCTCTGCTCCTCCAGGAAGAGAATGCAGAACCTTAGATGCTTTTGGCAGGAAAATCTTCCAGGCCAGTATGCTTGTAGCCAGAATCAACTCCTATAGTCTCTATATGGGGATGTTTCTGAAAGAGGTTACAGACCATCTACACACCTTATCTCCTTTTATATCAGAAGATAAGAGAGAAGAATATATTACCTGGCTTAAACATGCACAGGGTGTATCCAAGTTTTCCAATCGTGCAGCCTTTGACTCCTTTGAGGGTGCCAGTAGAGCTTCAGCTATTGCCATAGGCGCACGCAGAGTAGCTTGGTTACAAGCCTCTGATTTGGAATCTTGGGTACAGGATGGTCTGGGCAACCTTCCCTGTACAGGGGAAAACCTGTTTGGCAAAGATTGGCAAGCAAAAGCCACCCAGATGGATGCTGAAAATTCTGCTTTAGATAGACTTTCAAAGTCTACTACTACTCCTTTCAAGAAGAGGTTATTCAAAAAGGATCTTTCCCAAAAAAAGGGAAATTTTCTTCTGGTTATGCTCAAACCTCTTCTCATGGTCGTTTTGCTACAAAGAGACAGCAACAACCAAAACAGGCCAAGGCTCAGGCTACGAGGACTGCTACGGCCCAACAGCCTCAGCCTCCTCAGGGCCTTTGACTTTCTACTAGAGAACTTAAAATTTCTGGCTCTAGAACATCCAGAGCCTCTCACCATCCCAGGAAGGTTAGCTCACTTTGTTCCCAGATGGGAACAAATCACAGCAGAACAATGGACCCTCTCCATTGTAAGGGAGGGATACAAACTACATTTTTTAAACCTTCCTCCTCACACCATGGTGAAACAGTTCAACTCTCCAAAGTCTCTTCTCGAACTTCTAGGTCAAGAGGTTGCTACCCTTCTTGCCCAAGGGGCAATAGAGGAAGTACCCCTACTTCAACAGGGCTCAGGGTTCTACTCCCCCTATTTTCTCATCCCAAAGAAAACAGGGGGCTACAGACCCATCCTAGATCTCAGAGAGTTGAACAAGTTTCTATGCAAGGAGAAATTCAAGATGAGTTCTCTCGGAACTCTCCTTCCATACCTTCAGAGTCAGGACTGGCTTTGTTCTCTAGACCTCAAGGATGCGTACACCCATGTCCTCATCCATCCAACACACAGAAGGTTTCTTCGGTTCCTTTACCAAGGGAAGCACTACCAATACAGAGTGCTTCCTTTCGGTCTGGCCTCTGCTCCAAGAGTGTTCACAAAATGCATGGCAGTAGTAGCTGCATTCCTACGCACTCTGGGGATATTTGTATTCCCATATCTGGACGACTGGCTCATTCGAGCCCCATCCCAATCAGAGGCCCAGACTTCCCTGGCCTGCACAAGGCGTGTTCTTCAGTATCTGGGACTGGTAATCAACATTCCAAAATCCCATCTCACCCCTACTCAGTCTCTAGAGTTCATAGGGGCCTTACTGGATACCACAACTGCAAGAGCCTATCTTCCCCAACCCCGTTGCATACGCCTAGTGCAGTTAGCCTCCCAGATTCAGTTAAAATCCCATTTAACTGCTCGAGAGATGTTGCAACTCTTAGGCCACATGGCATCCACAGTGCATGTGGTTCCTTATGCTCGCCTTCACATGAGGGCAGCTCAGTGGACTCTATCCTCCCAATGGACCCAGGCATCAGGTTGCCTGTCAGACAAAATAGCAACCTCCAGTCACCTCTTTTGGTCCCTCCACTGGTGGAAGTCCACTCAAAATCTGTTGTTGGGGTTCCCCTTTCAACAGGTGCTACCCCAAGCAACCCTTACAACAGATGCCTCTCCAAAGGGTTGGGGAGCTCATCTCCAAGATCTCTCCACTCAAGGCATCTGGTCTCCACTGGAGACATCTCTTCACATCAACCTCTTAGAGCTCAGAGCAATCTTCTTGGCTCTCAGAGCAATCTTCTTGGCTCTCAGAGTATTTCACACCCTGCTCAGCTACAAGACAGTCCTCATCCATACGGACAATCAGGTAGCCATGTTCTATGTGAACAAGCAGGGGGGACGAGCTCTCTGTCGCTTTGCAACGAAGCTCTGAGATTGTGGGCCTTCGCCAGAGAGCATCAAATCCATCTCATGGCAGTGTATCTTCCAGGGGTTCAAAACTCATGGGCAGACAGACTCAGTTGAGTTCTGCTTCCACACGAATGGTCCCTCCATGGGGACCAGATAGCCAGAATTTTTCGGATTTGGGGTACCCCAGACATAGACCTGTTTGCAAGTCCGTGGAATGCCAAACTTCCCCAGTTTTGTTCCAGGATTCCATGTGAAGGAGTTCAGGCCAGGGATGCCTTCCTCCTTCACTGGGGGCAAGACTTCCTCTATGCCTTTCCACCTATTCCCCTAATCCCCAAGACTCTGTTCAAACTTCAGAGAGACAGGGGGTCTATGATCCTCATAGCACCACATTGGCCACGCCAAGTGTGGTACCCTCTACTTCTGCATCTCTCTCAAGCTCCCTCCCTGGACCTGGGGTCTACTCCAGATCTCCTCTCCCAAGAGGAGGGAACCCTGTGGCATCCAAATCCTCAGTCTCTTCATCTCAGGGCCTGGTTGCTGAAGGCCTAGACCTTCAAGATTTACACCTTTCTCAGCAAGTGAAGGATATCCTTCATGCTTCCAGAAAGCCTTCCACCAGACGCTCTTATGCTTTTAAATGGAAAAGGTTTTCCATTTGGTGTACAGAAAATGGTCTTAACCCTACTGCAATACCCTTGAATTTGTTACTAGACTATTTACTGCATTTATCCCATGCAGGCCTTAAAACAAATTCAATCAGGGTCCATTTGAGTGCTATTGCAGCATCCCTGAAGCCTCTTAATGGACAACATATTTCCTCTCATCCTCTTATAGCAAGAGTCATGAGAGGCCTTCTTTTAACTAAACCTCCCATCAGACCACCTCCAGTGGCATGGGACTTAAATTTGGTTCTTGGCCAGCTTATGAAGCCACCCTTTGAACCCTTAGCCACTACCTCCTTGAAATTCCTTTCCTGGAAGGTTATTTTTCTCATTGCACTCACCTCAGCTCGCCGTATCAGTGAGTTGCAAGCTCTAGTGGCTAATCCTCCTTATACAAGGTTCCATCATGACAAGGTAGTTCTCAGAACTAATCCACACTTTATGCCTAAAGTGGTCTCACCCTTTCATCTGAACCAGGAGGTATATTTACCTCTCGTCTTTCCAGGACCTCATGCATCAAGTGCAGAGAGGAGTCTTCATACCCTGGATTGCAAAAGAGCACTTGCTTTCTATTTACAAAGAACACAGCAACATAGAAAGTCCTCTCAACTTTTTGTTGCCTTTGATCCTTCCCATTTAGGACTTCCAGTCTCTAAGAGAACTCTGTCCAATTGGATTGCTCAGTGTATTTCCTTCGCCTACCAGAGTAAGAATCTTTCTCTGGAAGGCCATGTCACAGCTCACAATGTGAGGGCCTTGGCAGCCTCTATGGCTCATCTAAACTCTGTGTCCATCGACCAAATCTGTCGAGCAGCCACCTGGGCCTCGGTTCATACCTTCACAGCCCATTACTGCTTGGACAAGGATTCCCGCCGGGATGCCTTGTTTGGTCAGGCTGTTCTCAAACACCTGTTCCATACCTAATTAACTCCTGCCCTCCATACCTCACTGGATGCCTGAGATTCATAGGTGGAGATGGAGCCCTCCAGGGACTCACAATCTGGGTGATCTCCAAGGCATCTCTAGCTGGGGAGTCCCGATGTGTGAAGACTCATTCCTGCTTGTTCCTGGAGATAGCACAGTTACTTACCTGTAACAGGTGATCTCTGGGAACAGCAGGAATTAGTCTTCACAACCCTCCCACCTCCCCTAGGAGTTGTATCTCTCTATCTATCTTTCCTTTCCTCTCTCTCTCTTTGTCTCAGCTTTAAAACTCGAACTGGAGAGAGACGGTTGGGAAAGGCGGGAAGGCAGCGCGCAGGCGCTGTGGAATGCTCCCAAAAGCTTTCCTTTTGGACGCTGGGGAGCGTTCCCGTGCAGGCTCCGTCGGTACCGACGATACCCATATGTGAAGACTAATTCCTGCTGTTCCCAGAGATCACCTGTTACAGGTAAGTAACTGTGCTTTATCTAATTTAGGTCAGTTTACATATATAAAACAAAGGTTTACTGGCAAAGATGTTTTCTTTTAATATTGCCAAAACTATATTTATTTATAAGTTGCTTGTTTTTTGGGTTTTTTTAATACTGCCCCTTCCAGGAATCGGAGCGGTTTACAATTTAACAAACAATTACATTAAACTGTTGCATTAAACTTAAACAAAACATGGAACTTGTATATAGAACAGTGATGTTTATAGCATTTACAGATTGTGTACAGGTAGGAGGATATAGCATTTACAGATAACATATATTACAATAAGCTTATTTACAAGAGTGTTATATGCACATAAACTTGTGCATCTACAATCTGTAGTTGCGTAAGATTACTTTAATTCAGCAGAAGCATTCCAGGAGCACGTTAGGGAGGTTAGCATGTATTCACATGCTTATAAAATATGCACATAAAATAAGCTGGAAAGTTTGCATATACTAAATAAAAAATGTAAATGTGTGCAAATTCTTAGTATGGTAATTTTTTCAAAGGAAAACGTGTGCATATTTTCCCTTTGAAATTTGGTATAACTTATGTGCATACCTTTTCTATACAAGTCAAGCAGCCTATTATAAAATTATCCACTTAATGGCCATCAATGAAAAATTTGGGTTTTTTGAGGGAGAAGTGGGGGGGGGGAGGGGGGGATAAAACAACATTTTACAACTGTAATGATTCTCTCCTTATATACAAGAAAATTAAATATTTTTGATTTGCTTTTTTTTTAAATTAGGTATTGCTTCAGTATGCAGATAAACAAAACGGATCAGGAAATATTTTATCTCTTTTGGAAGTGTATCGAATATCCATACAAAGCTTTGCCTACGCACGACCGTATCTTACCACAGAATGTGAAGATGTTCTTTTGATACTTGGAAGACTAGTCCTGTAAGTTAAATTCCATTTTTTTTTTAATTAAATTGAAGATTTATATGCAAACAATAAATGTTAATGGAGCAATATCTTACAGCAGGATTTTGTCAAACCTAAAGAAAACCCATACTTGACTGTACAAAACATGTTTCCATAGGTGATCTTTTCAGTGATAATTAACATCAGATACCTGTCTTTGATTCTCATCCATTAACTGTTGCTGTTGTATGTTTATTGCTACCACAGTGCTCTACTGCTGTCCTGCATGTTTGTATTGGGACGCTATCTGTTGGGTGGTCTTAGATAAGTAAGTTATTAGCTGGTTTAGAGCATTATACAAAGCCCAAAATAATAATTGAAAAAAGAACGTAAAATGCCATTGCGGTTTGGGTTTGGATTTGAATTTTAGATTCATTACTTGCCTTTTCCAGATCCATGTTTAAGGAAAGCTTCAAGCATAAACACAAGTTATATCTCCAGGAACAAGCAGGAATGTAGTTTTCACATATGGGTAACATCAGTACTGATGGAGCCCACATGGGAACGCTCCCCATTGTCCAATAGGAAAGCTTTTGGGAGCATCCCACTGTGCCTGCGTAGCTGCCGTCCCGTCTTTCCAGCTCTCCCTCCTCAGTTCTTTTCCGCGGAGCCAAGAATCAATTCCTGTCGCAGAAAATTTGTCCTTTCTTATTTTTTGTGGACGTGTCTGCCTTCCCGTTGATGCTGGTACTGACCCCCCCCAATCTGTGCTTTCTTTCCAAAAAAAAAAAAAAAAAAAATCTGCAAGGGAAGGAATTATTTCTTCCTTCGGGCGCATTGACACCATCTTAGCCCTCTCCTTTTGTCACAGATGAAATGGAAAAACCATCCAGTGGTTTTAAAAAGCATACTAAATGTGGCAGTACCATTTTGGCCACAGACACCCATGACTGGTGCCTAAAATGCTTAGGTCCGGATTGTAGGAAGATGACAAAGAGAGGCCTACAGAACCGAGCTGCAAAGCTAGGCACCCTCTTTGCCTCCGATGCAGTATCTTTAGCATCGACGTCATCGAGAGCTTCATCTTCCTCCCAAGGATCTCAGGTATCGAAATCTAGTCACTGAAGACTTTGGAAAGAGCTGTTTCGGTAGAATTTAAAGAACGAAAGCCAGATTGTAAAGGATCCAGGAGGGCTTGAGAGGAGAGAAAATCAAGGCAACTGCGTTGAACCACACGTTCAAGTAGTTCAGAAAGAAAGAGGAGGAGAGAGATGGGTCGCTAGTTAGAAGGACAGGTAGGATCAAGTGAGTGTTTCTGGAGGAGAGGTGTAACTACAGCATGCTTTGCAGGCTGCAGGGACAATTGCAGTGGAGAGCGATAGGTTGAGAATATGAGAGATAGATGGAATAACTGTGGAGGAGATGGGGCTTAGGAGACTAGTGGGAATAGCATCAGAGAGTAGGTAGTGAGTTTGGAGGAGGAAAGAAGGTATACGATTTCTTCCTCAAGATCATAGAAAATGAAGAAAACAGTAGCAGAGGTAGAGGAGAGAAGTTGGGAGTGATGAGGGGGAGAAGGGGAAGTCGCTGACTTTGAGGAATTGGAGGGTGATTTTGTGGATTTTGTTATGGAAATAGCCAGGGTTTGGGCAGAAAGGGAGGAAGGTGTCCGAGGCACAGACACCTTGAGGAGAGAGTTGAGAGTAGTAAAGAGACGGTGAGGGTCAGAAGCAAGCGATTTAGTCAGCTGGACATAATAGTTCTTGTTTGGCGAGTGCTAAGGCTGACTGGAAAGAGAAAAGCATGAATTTGATGTGTAGAAAGTGTGCAAGGGAGCGGGATTTGAGCCAAGCATGCTCAGCTGAACGGGCACAGGAATGTAGGTAGCAGGTAGTGGAAGAAAGCCATGGCAGGTATAGTACGCCTCAAAAGATGTGGTTGCAGCGAGAGCATCCAGAGCAGAGGAGAGTGCAGCCGTTATAGGAAGCTACTGCATCATTAACAGACTCAGATGACATAGTGGAGGAAAGAGGTGATGGGTGGAGGAGAGAACCAAATGGTCAATAGCATGATGATTTCTAAAGAGGTTGGAAGAGACAAGATGAGATTGTAGATAGGCCATGCGGTCTTTTTCTGCCGTCATGTTTCTATCTAGTATGCCCTTCCATATCAATCACTACAACAGTCCCTATTTTCCCTTTAGAGATCCTTTGTGTTTGTCCCATGCTTTTTTGAATTCAGATACTGTCCTCATCTCTACCACCTCCACTGGGAGACTATTCCACGCATCTACCATTCTTTCCGTAAAGAAATATTTCCGCATATTATTCCTGAGTCTATCCCCTTTCACCCTCATCCTATGTCCCCTCGTAGCAGAACTTGCTTTCAATCGAAAGAGGCTCTCCTCCTGTGCATTTATGCCACAGAGGTATTTAAACGTCTCAATCATATCACCTCTATCCTGCCTTTCCTCTAAAGTATACATATTAAGATCCTTAAGTCTGTCCTCATGTGCTTTATAACAAAGGCCACTAACCATTTTAGTAGCCACTCTCTGTACAGACTCCAACCTGTTTATATCTTTTTGAAGGTGCTGTCTCCAGAATTGCACACAATACTCCCAGTGAGATTGCACCAAAGACTTATATAGAGGCAGTATCACCTCCTTTCTTCTGGTAGCCATTCCTCTCCCTATGCACCCAAGCATCCTTCTAGCTTTCGCCGTTGCCTTTTCTACCTGTTTAGCTACTTTAAGATTATCAGACACAATTGCGCCTACGTCCTGATCTTTTGTGGATAGACGTACTTCATCCCCATACTATATTGCTCCCTTGGATTGTTGTAACCCACATGCATGGCCTTGCATTTTTTAACATTAAATCTCAGTTGCCAAATTCTAGACCATTCTTCAAGCTTACCTAGTTCCCTCCTCATGTTATCTACACCTTTCTGGGTGTCTACTCTATTGCAGATTTTGATATCATTTGCAAAGAGGCAAATCTTACCTGACAGCCCTTCCTCAATATCACTAACAAAGATGTTAAAAAGGTAATAAGAGGACTGTTTGATAGTTTTGAAGGTGGTTAGGAGTACTTTGTATTTGATGCGGCTTGTTAGGGGGAGCCAATGGAGTTGTTCAAGAATGGGAGTTGTGTGGTTCATTGGATGACTCGTGCTGCTGTGTGTAGTGCTATTTTTAGGGGGAGAAGAATGGATTTGGTAGGCCTTGGAGAATTGAGTTCCAATAGTCGATCTGTGGTAAAATGATTGTCTGGAAGACTTTGCGGAAGTCAGGTGGGTCTTGGAGGGGGTGGGGTGTTATAGTCGCCAGCCTCCCTCCCACCAGCCCCCTCCTCGTTACCTTCTTCTTTTTCCTCATGACTATCTCTATTCTGTTCTGTCCTCTTTCTTTCCTGTCTGATGATTGGTGTTCCTTTCTTTTCTAAATAACAATTTGTTTTTATTGTGCACCGCTCTTACGCACATGCTTGAGCAGTATATCAAGTGACGAAATAAAGATAAAGATGGTGTACAGATTTTGTGATAAATAGTTCTTGTGGTATTTTGTATGTGTGGGGTTTGAGAGAGAGGCACTGTCAAAGGTGATGCCAGGTATTTGATTTCTTTTTTTGGTTGATACTTGAATATTGTTTAGGGTTAGTGATGGAGGAGGGTGGAATGCTTTGTTCTTAGTGATGAAGAGCATTTTTGATTTCTTGTAGTTAATCGTGAGTGAGTTCGCTGCCATCCGATGAGAGATGTCTGTGAAGCATTTTAGGATTCCATTGTAGATGGGTTTGTTGGTGTTGAAGGGTGTAGAAATCATTATGTCTTCTGCATAGATGTGGAAGTGGATATTTTGGGAATGTATGATTGTGTATAATAGTTGGAGGTAGAGGTTGAAGGGGGACGCCTTGGATTTGCGGAAATGGGGTTGATGTGTGTGATCCCACTTTCACTTGTTTGTGTTCTTTCAGGTAGGAGTGTAACCATTTTAATACTTTGTTTTGTAATCCAATTGATTGAAGCCTTTGGAGAAGGAGGTCGTGGTTGATGGAGTCGAATGCTGCTGTGATGTCCAAGAATATTAGTATGTATCCTTGTATTTTATCTTCAGGAAAAGCAGGAGTGTAGTCTTCACATATGGGTGACGTCTGTATTGACGGAAAACTACGCTTTGTGTTCTTTTTATTAATGTGTTCATTAGGGAGGCGAGGAGGGTTTGGACTCCGTGGTGTGGTCTGAAGCCGTGTTGCTGTGGGTCTAGCAGATCATGGTTGATAAATTCTTGGAGTTGTTGAAGGACGGTTTTCGCTATTATTTTGAATAGGAATAGGAGACTGACAATTGGTCTATATGCTGAGGGGTCTTTCGGATCAAGTTTTGTGTTTTTTAGTGTGGGAGGATAGAGGACATCTTTAGGGTTTTTGGCATGTGGCCTTGTGATAAGGGGTAGTTGTGTGATTTTCAAAAGGAGTGTACTCAGATCAGACCTGGTTGCTTTTATCCAGTTGACTGGGCAAGGAGGTGGTAGTTTTCAGAGATGTGATCGTGGATTCACTGTTTTCCTGGCTAATGGAACTGAATGAGGTCCTTGAGTTGTCTGTGGTTGTGAAGTTTGGGGTTTGTGTGGTCTGTATGGTTGGTAGAGTGGTGGAGGTTCTGTAGTGGTTTGCTAGTGTCTGAGGGCTGGAGGTGGATTCTGTATCATTTGTATTGGTTATTTTTATTAGGTTCTTAACAATATCAAACAGTTCTCTTGGTATGTTGTTCGAGATAATAATGAGCTTGGAGTAGAATTTTTTTTTTTTTAATGGTTGTCTGTTGTGGTTCATTATTCATTTAGTAGCATCATGTAGTTATTGCGGTCGTGTGTGGATTTGGTTTTTCACCATTTGCGTTCTTGTTTCCGTAGTTGTGATTTGAGTTCTCTGAGGTGAACCAGGGGGTCTTTTGGTATTTCTTAGTGGGGTGATGAGATGTGGACACTGTAGCTGCTTCTCCGATGACTTTGTTCCAGGTAGACATGAAGGTTTCTATGTCATTAGTGTTTGTGGCTAGAGCTGGCAGGATTTCATTGAGGAATTTTTGTTCCTTGAATTGCTTGGTTGTATGGTGCTGGTTTGTATGGTTTCTTGTTGTGGTGCAGGGGAGGTTGAAGTTGATGAGTATGTGGTCTGGCCATGGTATTGGTAATAGGTGGGGTGCTGACGACATTGTGTATGGGGTTTTTATTTACGAATATGAGGTCCAGGATATTGCCTTTTTCATGGGTTGGTGTGGTGATGAGTTGTGAGAAATCCATGGAATCCTTTGCTTCAAGGAATGACTGCTTGTTTGGGACAGATGGGAGGTTGAAGTTGCCTAATAGTATGAGGTCTTTATTTGTTTTTGTGTTTTCAAGTGCTAATTCGAGGATGTTTGATAAGTCAGTGGATATGGTGGTGGGGGATCTGTATATGAGTCCGATGGTTATGTGACGGCTTGATATGGTGAGTGTCCAGTCCTTCCGTGCTTTCGGCTGAGATTTTGTGGAAGTTGAGGTGGGATTTTGACAGAATGAGAACTCCTCTTCTTCTTCAATGGGTTCTTGGTCAGTTGAGTAGTGAGTAATATGGTAGTTTGATTGGTTCATTAGAACTGTATCTGTTTCTGAGAGCCAGGATTCTGTGATGCATAATATATCAAGACTGTGCATCATTTGAACAAGATGAAACACTAAAGTCATCACAGAAATTTTCAACAACTTGTGCTGTTGAGGCATTCTTTCTGACACAGTTCCAGTGCTATGTTAGTCTCACTTTTAATACATATTCCTGATCGTCCCTCCAGTCTAGTCCCGGAATCTCTGGGTTGTGATCCTCCTCCAGCAGCTTGGAGACTGAGAAATGTCTTTCTTGTGACGTTACTGGTATATAAGCCCCGGAACCGCCTCTTCTCACCTGTTATCTCAGTCTCCAAGCAGCTGGAGGTTGGATGACCCCAGGGAGTTCGGGGCTCACTAGAGAGATGATTAAGGAGAGATTAGGTTTAGGAATAGATTGATTGATTTGAGAAAAAAAAAGGTTTTGGAGCTAAGCTGTTCTGCTGCTAAGGTGCTTAGATGCTCTTTCCTTCCCGGTGCCTTTGAGTCCTCTGCCCCCCCCCCCCCCTTCATCCTTTCCCTGCCTGGGGTTAGCGTTGGGGGCTGCTGAGGGGAGAGAAAGCACAGCCACCGGTGCCAGATCCCATCAGTCGGGGAGAGGAACCGGCAGACCGCAAGCTCAGCGTGTGCAGAAGGTTTGCCTGCAAACGTGCCTGAAGCCAGCGGTTCCCACAGCAGCTCAGTGGCGAAGTTCTTTGCTCCGGTCCTGGTCAGCCCATGCCTGCAGCTCCCGGGAGATGGTAGAGTGCAGGGAAGGAGGCAGCACACGCAGCTCCTATAGCTGCCGAGGTAGGAGACCTCAGTTTCAAAGGGCACAGAAGCGCGGTTCGCAGCGGTGCAGGCTGGACTGCGTGGCACTCGCGCAGGAGTGCGGGGTGCAGTTGAAGCCTTTTGGAAGCTTGATATCTCGGCCCCAAAGCCTCTTTTTGAGGAACTTTCCTCACAATTAGTCTGGGGAAGCGTTTCTGAGGTGAATTCAGTTATTAGATTAAAAAAAAAAGAAAAAGAAAATCTTCAGCCCAGCAGTAACACGGTACTGTAATCTGCTTAAGGGCCTGAATTATTTGTTGAGGGGATCTGACACGCAGGATGCCTTCTAGGCCGCTTTGTTTGCTGTGCGGGGCTAGAAGGGGATCCGTGTCCCTGGAAGGGGTTTGCGAGGTTGCAGTCAGGAGTCAGCGGTTATGGAACAGGACGCAGCCGATGCGAGGGGGTCTCGAGGGGGCGTCTGCCGCCCTTCGGAACCGCTATTAGATGCTGGGGCCATGCGGGAACCGGTGCCTAGTACGTCTTCGGCTCCAGACCCTCTGGCGGCACAGCCTCCATTACCGGGAGGCCTAGCGGCGATTTTTATGCCAGATTTTGTGGCTCTGCTTCAGCAGGCCTTGAGCTGCTCTCTCAATAAGCCTTCAGCCAGCCTGGCCGAAGCAGGGCTGTGGGATGAGAGACCGAGTACGCCTTTATCGGCGGCGGTGACAGGCATAAGTGCGAAAAGGCCCAGAGGAGACAGGGACAGAGTGGATGGGTCGGTCATGTTGGAGGGGCTGAGGTCGGAGGATCCGGATCAAGACGTGGACTTAGACGAAGATCTGGAGGAAGGCGAAATCGTGGAGCAGGAGGACCAAGCGAGGGTGGTCCGTGGGTTTCGTAGAGAGGAGTTGCCGGCTCTCATTGCAGAGTCGCTCAAGACACTTTATTCCGCCAGAAGGTCCGGCCGAGGATTATACACTAGAGGACCCCTTGTTGCAGGTGTTTTGAAAGACTCAGAGTGTTTCCCGTACATAGTGTTTAAGGAGATGATACAGGAAGAGTGGGACATGCTGGAGGCCGCACTTAAGGGTTCTAGAGTTATGGCGAAGCTTTACTTGCTGGCAGATCAGGAGAAGGACTTGTTTAATTCGCCTAGGGTAGATGCAGCTGTGTCGGCAGTTACAAAGAAGACCACAATCCCAGTAGAGGGGAGTGCGGCGCTCAAGGATGCTCAGGACTGCAAGTTGGAGGCCTTGTTGAAGCAGGTCTTTGAGGTGAATGCTGTGGCAAGGAGGCCTATCCGGAGTCTGGGGGAGGACAAAGAGACAAGGAATTCACCCTAGTAAAGGGCCCCCTTTCACCAAATCAGGGTAGGAAAGCCATAAACACCTCCAGGAATCAGAAAACGTCCACGTGGACCACATTTCATGCTCCCCCTAGTGGAATGAAGGGGAGAGGATACAAGGCTCAGAACCCTTTAGGCAGTGAATGCTTCAAGCACTCAGGTGCCCGGAGTCAGGCTGATTGCCGTCACCTGAGTAGGGTGGGGTTGGAGCTAGAGCCCTGGAAGTATAAACCCAGAGCAGAGTATGATTTAGTGGAGAGGAGAAGCAGGAAGCCAGGCTGAACAGAACAGAGGAACAGAGCTTCCTGCCGGAGAGAATGCTATTTGGCATGTAGCACGGCTGCAGGAGAGTTTGGAGCCAGGAACAAGAGAGACTCTAGGATTCCCCGGAAGGCTGTTAGCTGAGCACTGTGAGCAAGGTGGGGAGTCAGAGCCTATGCAGCTGGGAGAGCCTGAGGTGAAGCTGATTGAGGAGGACACTCCCATGGACTGTTCTTTGTGCCAAGCTGTAAACCTGGGAACGTAGACAAAGCAAGCCAGTCCTGAAAGAAGGTTATCCAGGAAAAAGGTACCCTTATTCCACAAGCAGGGTGGCTGTGTTTCCCTTGTGTTTATAGAGGGGAAGTTTACCACAGACTTTAAATGTGATTTTTGTTTGTGCTTTATTTATTTATTTTATTTATTTACATTCTCTTATATACCGCGTTATTCTGCATCAATGCGGTTTACATTGAACAAACTGAAATTACATTGAACAGGGCATTATAACTTGGAGATAACTATTTTACAGGGAACATGGGCTATGGAGGGTTAAGTGGCTTGCCCAAGACCACAAGGAGCACCTGTGGGACTAGAAACCCCAGTCCTTTCGGCCCAAGGTTGCTGTACTCTAGTGGGATTTGAACCCCCGACCATCCGGCCAGATGTACCTTGCCCCAACCACTAGGCCACTCCTCCACTCAAGCAAGGCTAAGAAGGGAATACAATAAGCTTGCTAGTAGAAACTGTGTATCCTGCAATAGAGAGAACCTTTAAAACTGCATTTTGTGGTTGGATGTGTTTTGGACTATTTTTGCTTTCAAAGAGTCCTGAACCAACAATCCTATGTGTGGTATGAACGAACCATTGTGTATATAAAAATAATAAATTTCTGTCATTTGCCTTACCTACTTTGAGCCTGACTACAGCTTTCTGCATGGTGCACTCATACAGCTGAATAAGGACTACATTTCCCAGAGGGCATTGCAGGGAAATAGTTAAAAAAAAAAAAAAAAAAAAAGCTGAAAAAGCATACAGCAGAAAGTTCCTCTAAAAATCCACACCCCTCTAACCTAGAGGTGAGTGGTGGTGGTGTGACAATGCGCTCTCTTTACAGGCTTCTATTTGTGGAGCTTGGGTAGCAAGGGCTTGCTTACACTGGGCGCAGCGGATTCAAGGGGGCCCACTCCGAGGGGGCAGACAAGGAGGCGTCCAGACTTGAATCCGGAGCAGCTTATCTGGCTGACATTCATTACGACCTTATTAGGAGGTTAGCAAAGAGCATGGCTTTGGCTATAGTGGGACGGCGTTGTCTTTGGCTGCGCAATTGGGCGGCAGATGGCTCTTCCAAGGCGCAGTTAAGTAAGCTGCCCTTCAGGGGAAAGCTACTGTTTGGTGAAGATTTGGAGAAATTGGTGAAGGATTTGGGAGAGTCCAAAGGCAGGAGATTGTCGAAGGACAAGCAGAAGCAGGGGTGGTCCACTCCCTTGCCGCAGGGTCAACAATGAGACTTTTGGCGTTTCCGTTCTCCGAGGTTTGTCCAGAATTAGCGGGACCGCTTTCCCGGTAGAAGCCAGGGGTTTCGTGGCTCTAGAGGAACAGGCAGGGGGTTTGCGGCCTCTTCGGCGTCTTCAAATTTCAAGAAATCACTATGAAGTCAGGAGGGCCAAGCTGGGGTTGATTTCCGTGGGAGGTCGGTTGCTGGAGTTTTACCCTGTCTGGGTCCAAATCACCTCAGATCAGTGGGTGTTAGAGGTAATTTGAGAAGGGTGTGCGTTGGAGTTTCAGCGGCCAGTGACTGACTCCTCTGTTCAGTCTCCGTGCAGATCAAGCATAAAATGCAAGGCAGTACGGGAGACTGTGCAGAGGCTGCTCTACCTCAAGGCAAATGTACCGGTCCCATCTGCCCAGTTAGGGTGTGGTCGGTACTCCATTTATTTCATAGTTCCAAAAAAGGAGGGAACCTTTCGACCTATTTTGGATCTCAAGAGAGTAAATCGTTGTCTAAAGGTGTCTCATTTTCGCATGGAGACTCTCAGGTCTGTTATCATGGCAGTAAGAAAGGGTGAATTTCTGACGTCCCTAGACCTATCGGAGTCGTATCTTCACATTCCGATTCGGCAGGAGCATCAGAAATTTCTCAGGTTTGCCGTCCCTATGGGACATTTCCAGTTTCAGGCGCTTCTGTTTGGCCTGGCTATGGCGCCACGCACCTTCACGAAGGTGATGGTGGTAGTGGCGGTGGCCTTGCGGAAAGACAGAGTGTTGGTACACCCTTATCTGGATGATTGGTTAATCAGTGCGAAGTCCCAAGAGGAGAGTGTGGCGGCCTTTTTGGAGAAGTCTCGGTTGGGTAGTAAACATGGCAAAGAGCAAGTTGGAACCATCTCAGAGTCTGGAGTATCTGGGAGCGTCTTTCGACACAAGAGTGGGGCGAATTTTTCTGCCACAGCAGCGGGTGCCGGGGCTCAGGAGGTTGGTCAGGCAGTTTCTCGGCAAGCAGGGCCCCATGGCCTGGGATTACCTACAGTTGCTAGGAACCATGGCGGCGCCACTCAAATTAGTTCCATGTGCAAGGGCCCATATGAGACCGCTGCAGAGGGCGCTGTTGAGGAGGTGGTCGCATCAGAAAGATCAGCTGTCTCAGTGGCTGCCTTGTCCGCTGCTAATGTGTGCGGCACTGCAGTGGTGGTTGCGTCCCGGGTGTCTGGAGAAAGGGATGCCATTAGTCTCACCTGCGTGGATGTCTCTGATGATAGACACCAGTCTTATGGGCTGGGGGGCTCACTTTCAGGGACGGTTTGCGCAGGGACAGTGGTCCGAACTAGAGAAGAGTTGGTCGATCAACACGCTGGAGTTGAGAGCAGTGGCACTGGCGCTGCCGGAGTTTCAGCCGACGCTCCAGGGAAAGGCCATTCGGGTGTTTTCAGAAAATGCAGTGGCTTACATCAACCGTCAGGGAGGCAACAGCAGCGTGGCACTGGAAGCCGAGGCCGAGAGTTTGTTATAGTGGGCCGAGGACAATCTGGTGGCTTTGTCGGTGGCGCATGTAGCAGGGGTAGACAATGTGGAGGCCGACTTCTTGAGTCGGGTAAGGGTAGACCCGGGGGAGTGGGTTCTACATCCAGACGTATTCGTGATGCTGGTGCGTCACTGGGGGACGGCGGTTATGGATCTCATGGCAAATTTCCAATCGACAAAGGTAGAGCGCTTCTTCAGCAGAAGAAAGGAGAGACTGGCGGAAGGCTTGGATGCTCTTATTCAAGCCTGGCCGGAAGAGCAGCTACTCTACATGTTTCCGCCTTGGGTGTTGATCGGTCGGGTGATGCAGTGCATAGAGCGCCACAGAGGTCAGGTGATTTTGATAGCGCTGGATTGGCCCAGAAGACCATGGTACGCGGATTTGGTGAGTGTTGGTAGAGAAGCCCTGGCAGCTTCCGGCTCAAAAGGATCTTTTGACACAGGGGCCCCTGTGCATGCCTCAGGTAGATCGATTCTCGCTTACAGCTTGGCTCTTGAGAGGGCTAGGATGAGAGCGAAGGGTTACTCGGCGGGGTGATTTCTACTCTGCTGAAAGCTCGGCAACGGTCTACTTCGTTGGCTTATGTTAGAGTGTGGCGCGTGTTTGAAGCATGGTGTGTGGATAGTGGTTGCGTTCCCTTGAAGGCGTCTGTTCCACAGGTACTGTCTTTCTTGCAAGATGGTTTTCAAAAGGGCTTGGCCGCTGCTTCTTTGAAGATTCAGTTGGCAGCGCTGTTCTGTTATAGGGGTAAGGTGCAGGGCGAGGCACTCGGGGGGGCATGCGGATGTTATGCCTTTTTTGCGGGCAGTAACGCTTTTGAGGCCGCCGCGCAAGCAAGTTGTTCCGACTTGGGATCTCCCATTGGTGTTAGGTGTGTTAGGGAGAGCGCCTTTTGAACCATTGGCGAAGGCGACTCTGAAGGATCTCACTCTGAAGGTAGTGTTCTTGGTGGCGATTGCTTCGGCGAGACGAATCTCAGAATTGCAAGCGCTGTCCTGTAGAAAGCCTTTTCTGGCTTTCTTTGATAATAAGGTGGTTTTGAGACCGGTACCATCCTTTTTACCTAAAGTGGTCTCCGTTTTTCATATGAATCAGTCAGTGTCTTTGCCGGTGTTTGCGGCACGGAGTGAGGGTCAGACAACGGGACAGTTGCATCTGCTGGATATTCGGCGATCTTTGAAGCGGTATATCCGCAGGACAGCCAGTTTCCGTAAATCAGAGAAGCTGTTTGTGGTGTTTGAGGGTGCAAGAAAGGGCGAGGCAGCGTCTAAAGCTTCTATTGCCCGGTGGTTGAAGGAGGCAATCGTGTCAGCATATCTGTTGAAAGGCCGGGTGGTTCCAGAGGGTCTGAGAGCTCAGAGTACAGGCAGCCTCTTGGGCAGAATGCAGTCTGGTGCCAGCAGTGGAAATCTGTAAAGCAGTGACCTGGTCGTCTTTGCACTCTTTTGTGAAGCATTACCATCTGGACGTTCAGGCGGAGAGGGATACCTGTTTTGGATCGGTGGTGCTGCAGCCTGGTCTAGCAGGGCCCTCCTGTTAAATTTGTTTACTGCTCTGTTACATCCCCAGAGATTCCGGGACTAGACTGGAGGGACGATCAGGAAGATTAAATTGGACTTACCTGCTAATTGTAGTTCCTGGAGAAACTCCAGTCTAGTCCCGTATCCCGCCCTGATAAATGAGTGGACTATGGCCTGAAGCAGGGCTAAGATAACAGGTAAGAGTCACAGGTGGTTTTTTGATGGGTCAGCATCCTTCGCAAAGGGGGGAAAGTGGACCTCAGCACGCAGGGCTCTTTTCAGAGGACTATGTACATAGTTTGGCTTGGCGTCCTTCAGGGGACAGGTAATGGTTGAGGTTTTTGGTTATGGTATAGTTACTAATTAATTGTTGCTCCAGTGAGTCTGTTTTGTCAATAGGTAACTAGTGAGAAGAGGTGGTTCTGGGGCTTATATACCAGTGACGTCACAAGAATGACATTTCTCAGTCTCCAAGATGCTGGAGGAGGATCACAACCCAGAGATTCCGGGACTAGACTGGAGTTCCTCCAGGAGCTACAATTAGCAGGTAAGTCTAATTTAATCTTCCTTAGCATCCCTCCAGTTCCGTCCCAGAATTCTGAAATCTGGGACTAGACTGAAGTTCCTTCAGGAACGCTAATTAGCAGATGAGCTCTAACTATACTTTCCTTAGCGTCCCTCCAATCCAGTCCCGGAATTCAGGATTGTGCACCTCTTCCAGCAGCTTGGAGACTGAGCACGTCATCCTTTTGATGACAACCTCCTATATATACCGTTGGCATCTCCCACAGGTCCAGTATGCTCAAGCAGCTGGAGGTAGCAGTGAACCAGAAGTCTGGGCTCACAGGAAGGCAACTAAAGAGAGTTAGGTTTAATTTGTTTTCTTTGGTTTTATTTTGGTTCCTTTGCTCTTGAGGCTAGCTTCTGTTGGGGGGGAACAGCTTGGGGTCCTCTGCCCTCCCCCTTCCTTCCCTCTTCACTTACATGAGTTTGAGAGGCTCCGGAAGCGCAGCAGCATCTGGCTCTGGTGGTCTGATCCCGAACCCCCTGTACGGGTGAGAAGTTGGGAACCTGGAGTTGAAAGGCGGCAGTTTCCCTCTGCAGAGAGCAGTGGAAAAGCCTCAGGCAGACCCACCCCGTCGCCGAAGCCTGCTGGTGGAGAGCAGCGCTGGTCTTTTGTGGGTTTCACAAGCTAGCAGCAGAGGATAAGGTGGTATCCATGCAGCAGCGCCCCGAGACTGCCCCGTCGCGGGAGCGGCATAGCAGCAGGGCACTGGGCCTCTTCTTTTTCTGCACAGTGCACGTCGGTCTGCGTGGTGGGAGCGGCCTAGGCGTGCAGCGCTGAACTCAAGCAGACTCCTCAGAGCCAGTAAGAGCTTTAGGACAGCGCGCCCCTTTTGTTTTTTCCCACGTCCAGGCTGTGGGCTGCAGAGCAGCTGTCGGGAGGAGTTTTTCCATCGGACAGACCTTTTACAAACCTTAAAAAAAAATAAAAAGGGGGGGGGGATTCTGTTCAGTTTTTGGGTGCATTTGGGAGGGGGGGTTCCCTTCCCTTTCCCTTAAGCCCCCAGGAAATGCTATTCAGGGATTTTCCTGAGAAGGACACTATACCCGGCTAACCACAGTGCTTGGTTTGTGGTACCCGCAGGGGGACAGTGTCAGAGGCAGGTGTATGCTGCGGCTGCACCCAGGAGGCTGCGTTAGTGAAGCAGGAATTGCAGACTGCTGCGGATCCAGAATGGGGCTCTACCCTGTCCCAGGATTTGGGGACTTCCCCAAGTCTGGAGAGGGGAGCGTCGGGTTTTTGCTCTCCCTTGCCGGAAAAGCAGCCCAATCCTCAGCTTATTCCTAGGCCCTCCACCTCTCAGAAGCAAGGAGTGAGGTGGGACTGGGGAGGATTTTCCCCAGAATTCGTCGTCCTCTTGCATAAGGCGTATTGTCTATGACAGCAAGGGGCCAGTCCGGCTCCTGCAGGAAAGAGTCACGCCCCTAAGCGTCCTGCAGCTCCGCTAAGACGGAGGCCCCTAAGAGGACAAGAGATTCAGAATACTGGGGAGACCAGTCGCCCTGGTCAGAGATCTTGGAGGGAGTGGATCTGGACATGGTTCTGGATGCTCCGGAAGAGGAAGAAGAGTTCGAAGAAGAAATAATTCCAGAGCAGGAAGAGTAGGCGTGGCTTGTTCGCGTCTTTCATCGAGAGGAGCTACCAGCGCTCATTGGGGAGTCCTTGAAGATGCTCATTATGCCTAAAGGCCTCCAAATGGAAGAGGAGACGCTGGAGGATCCTCTGCTTCAAGCGGTACAGAAGATGCAAAGTGTATTTTCCGGACCATCGGGTGGCCGGCTTTGGTGGTTCTTGGTCCCTCTACTCCACAAGGTTTTGGGGGGTGGCTCTGCAGGGATTCTCTCCAGAGTTTGTGCTTTTATACTGCATCAAGCCTTTTGCTTGTGTCAGCAGGGATCGGTGGGGGATCCCTTGGCAGCGGGGCCGGTATGTGCCAAGAGGGCCTGGCCCTCGGAGGAGTGGCCGGAGCAGTCTCCCTTGTCCGATAGGCTGGAAGCAGACAATTTGGAGCTGGAGTCAGATGTGGAAGGTGAGGAGCTCGAGGAAGGGGAGATTCCGGAGCCGTAAGAGCAGGCTAGGATTGTCTGGGTCTTTCGGCGAGAAGAACTGCCCGCTCTAATTGCGTAATCTCTAAAAGCCCTCAGTTTGTCCACTAGCCTACCAGTAGAGGATGAGGTGCTGGAAGATCCTCCCATACAGCCTGTGTGGAAGACGCAGGCAGTCTTCCCGGTGCACCGAGTGGTCAGGCAGATGATCCAGGACAAGAGGGACCTGCCTAAGGCAGATCTTAAGGGGGTAAGGACCATGTCATGTCTCTATCCCCTGCCGGATCAGGAGCGCAAACTGTTTAGTTTCCTGTGGATGGATGCGGCGGTGGCTGCGGTTGCGAAGAAGATGGCCATCCCGATTGAGGAGAGTGGGCCCTGAAGGATGGGCAGGGCAGGAAATTGGACACATTGTTGAAGCAGGCGTTTGATGTCAATGCTCTATCCTTGTAAGCCTCTATTTCCGGGGCCTGGGTGGCGAGAGCCTGTTTTAGCTGGTCACAGCGGTTGCAGCAGCCGGGAGATCCAGCACTGGAGCAGGTAGCGGAGGTAGCTAAGCTGGAGTCAGGTGCGGCTTACCTTGCTGATGTCCATTATGATCTCATTCGCGGACTTGCCAGAAGCATGGCGTCTGGTGGCAGCTTGTCGTTATCTTTGGCTGCAGAATTGGGCAGCGGACAACTCCTCCAAGTCCCATCTTAGCAAACTCCCCTTTAAGGGGAAGCTTCTGTTCGGGGAGGACCTGGTCAAGGACATGGGAAAATCAAAAGGGGGATGCCTGCCGGAGGATAAGCCGAAGCAGGGTCGCAATATGGCAGTGTCTCGGGTTCAGGCACGAGATTTCCAGCGTTTTTTGTACGTCCCGCCTTGATTCCTTCCAGAGGGGGAAGTTTCCCGCCTGTGGGCAGGGATTTAGAAGGTTCTGAGGGGCGGGCAGAGGTTTCTCTGTTTTCCCCGCCTCGGGCCTTATGAAAGTGCAATGAAGCGAGGGGGGCCCAGACAGTGGAGCAGCCCATGGGAGGTCGGCTACTGAAGTTTTACCCTGCTTGGGCCCAGATCACGTCCAACCATAGGGTCCCGGAGATCATCTGCAATGGCTATGCCCTCGAATTCGCTTGTTCAGTGGGCAAGTCCTTCGTCCAGTCCCTGTGCAAGGCGTCGGGCAAGGCAGCGGCAGTAAGTGACACCCTGTTGTGGCTGCTTCAGCTGGGAGCAGTGGTCCCAGTCCCCGAAAGCAGTCGGTACTCCATTTATTTTCTGGTCCCCAAAAAGGATGGGTCCTTTCGTCCGATCTGGACCTCAAAGGATGAACCGTTGTCTGCGAGTTCCATGTTTTCGCATGAAAACATTGTGATCCATGATCGTGGCGATGAGGGTGGGAGTTTTTAACATCCCTCAATCTCACAGAGGCATACCTTCACATTCCCACTAGGCCTGAGCATCAGCGGTTCCTGCAGTTTGCCGTACTGATGGGACACTTCCAGTTTCAGGCGTTAAGAACGATGGCAGCCACTTCAGAGGTGGTGCCATGGGCGAGAGCGCACATGTGCCCATTGCTGAGAGCCTTGCTCCATTGCTGGTTGCACCAGACGGACCCTCTTCCCCAGCGGCTTCCCTGCTTGCAGGGAGTCAGGGAGGCGCTTCATTGGTAACTGGGGGATCTGGCGATAGGCTCCTTGTGTTGCCACAGTGGGTCCCGTTGCTGACTGATGCCAGTCTGGCAGTGTGGGGAGCTCTTTGCTCAGGGGAGCTGGAACGAGCAGGAGGCCAGTTGGTCGAACAGGCTAGAAATGCGGGTAAGAACATAAGAACATAAGATATGCCATACTGGGTCAGACCAAGGTCCATCAAGCCCAGTATCCTATTTCCAACAGTGGCCAATCTAGGTCATACGTACCTAGCAGTTTCCCCAAAAGACACAGGTTCCACAATGCTTGTACTGGGTCAAGCATTGATATCCTGGGTCCCTTCTTAATAATGGTTTATGGACCTATCCTCCAGGAACTTGTCCAAACCTTTTTTAAACCCAGCTACACTAACAGCCTTTGCTACATCCTCCGGTAACAAATTCCAGAGTTTGATTACACGTTGAGTGAAAATATATTTTCTTTTATTAGTCTTAAATAGTTTACCCTGTAGCTTCATTGCATGTCCCCTAGTCTTTCTATATTCTGATAACGTAAACATTCGATCTACGTTTACCCGTTCCACTCCGTTCATTAATTTATAGAGTCCCGGGCGCTCGGTGCCTTCAAGACATGCTTGCTAGGAAAGGCAGTCGGGGTCCTGTCGGATAATGCAACCACGGTGGCTTATCTCAACCGTCAGGGGCATAGGCAGTGCAGCCCTCCGGGCAGAAAGGTTGTTCAGCTGGTCAGAGCCTCGTCTCCAGGTGTTGTCGGTGTCATACATTGCGGGAGTTGATGATGTGACAGCGGACTACCTCAGCCGGGTCCGCGTGGAGCCCAGGGAGTAGATGCTTCACACGGAGGTCTTCGCGCAGGTGGTGCGCGCCGATTATGAACCTCATGGCAACGCTCGAGGCCGCCAAAGCGTGCCGTTTCTTCAGCAGGAGACGGGAAAGGATGTCCGAAGGACTGGATGCTCTGTTGCAGCAATGGCCCACGGAGGGGCTTCTGTACGTTTTTCCACCATAGGCTCTCATAGGCTTTGTGATGCAGTGAATTGAGACTCATTGCGTGCGGGTCATATTGACTGCCCCAGACTGGCTGTGGCGCCTGTGGTACGCCGACTTGGTGTGTCTCCTGGAGGATTGGCCATGGCACCTTCCGGCTCGGAAGGACCACCTTTTCAGGAACCACTGCGCATGCCTCAGATGGCGATTCTCGCTTATGGTTTGGCCATTGAAAAGGTGTGGTTGAGGCGGAAGGGGTACTCGAGATCCGTGATCTCAACCTTGTTGAAGGTGTGGAAGAGGTCTACCTCTCTGGCCTACATCCAGTTATGGTGTATTTTTGAGGCATGGTGTGCGGAGAGGCAGGTGTGGCCGGCCTCCGCCCTGGAGATCTTAGCCTTTTTGCAAAACGGTCTTGATAAGGGTCTAGCGGCCAGCTCGTGGGTGCAGCTGGCAGCAATTGCTTGGAAAGTCCAGAGGGTGCCTTTGGGGTCTCACCCGGCCGTGTTAATGTTTCCTGAGGGTGGTGGCCCCGTTACGCCCTCCGCGTAGGACGGTGGTGCCGCTATGGGACCTCAATTCGGTTCTGACGACGCTGACTAAGGAGCCTTTTGAGCTCTTGAGCCGAGCCTTGTTGAAGGACTTAACTCTGAAAATGGTCGTCTTGGTGGCAATCTGCTCCGCGCGCAGGATCTCAGAGCTACAAGCCTTGTCGTGCCAGGAGCCATTTCTTTCCTTTTTGTGGGAAAAGGTTGTTCTACGGTCGGTTCCTTCCTTTCTACCGAAGGTGGTTTCAGCATTCATGTGAATCAGCCCATGTCCCTGCCGGTTCTGGAGGGCTCAGGTGAGAATGCCTCCAGCCGCAGCCTTCGCTTGCTGGATGTGAGATGGGCTCCCAAGCATTATTTGAAGGAGTCTGAGAGCTTTTGCAAGTCGGATCGCTTGTTCGTCCTCTTTGGGGGTCTGCTCAAGGGCAAGGTGGTAGCTAAGGCTTCCATCTTCAGATGGATTCGGGAGGCGATCGTGTCGGCTTATATTCTGCAGGGCCGACAGGTGCCTTTAGGGTTGCGAGCCATTCCATTAGAGCTCAGGCGGTTTCATGGGCAGAGTATATTTTAGTGCCTCCGGTGGAAATCTGTAGAGCAGTTACCTGGTCCTCACTGCATACCTTTAGTAGACATTATCACCTGGATGTTCAGGCAGTGGGGGACGTCTGTTTTGGATCGGCGGTACTGTGTGCCGGTCTGGCGGGTCCCTCCCATTAAGTTACTGCTCTGTTACATCCCAGAGGTGCGGGACTGAACTGTAGGGACAATAAGGAAAGCGCAATTAGACTTACCTGTTCCTTGAAGAACTCCAGTCCAGTCCTGTATCCCAACGGGGTGTCACAAGCGTTTCGCTGTTTAGGGGCGGACCAGGGGTGTTCCGCCTCTCATGGGTAGCGCATTGGCGACCGGACATTCTCTGAGAGGTCTTTCTTTCTCTCTTTCACTCTCAGAAGTTCCTCCTTGGGTGCGGGAGGGGAGGAGACGATAGTTTGGTTTTCAGTTTAGTCTAGTTTTTTTTTTTTTTGCCTGTTTAACTTCTTATTTTTTGCCCCTGTGAGTCTGCTTTGTCAATAGGTTACTTGGAGCTGATGGGAGGTGCCAGCGGTATAAGTACTGGTGACATCAAAAGGTGACATTATCAGTCTCCAAGCTTCTGGAGGAGGTGCACTACCCAAAGGTGCGGGACTGGACTGGAGTTCCTCAAGGAACAACAATTAGCTGGTAAGTCTAATTTTGCTTTCCATCAGTAACCTAGTGCAAAAGCTTAGTGATTAGAGTTGTCTTGTATAGGAACTGTGTATTGAGGACTAGACTTCCTAACAAATGTTTGTTTGTCCATCTAGTTTTACTTTTTCAAAGTTCCTCCTTTATTTATACTTCACTAGGACTTCAACACTGTATTTCTGGATGATTTTCTTCCTCGACCACAACTGGAGCAGCCCTCCTTCAGCAATGGCAGGGAACACACTGTATTTTGAAGATAAAATAACTTCTTCTGATCTAGACTTCTCTTCCCGAAAGATATCGCCAAACACATCACTGAGGGCCCCTCCCACCAAGTTTGGCATAGTTGTATAAAATTCCGCTCCCAGTCTAACATGCTGGGGACTTGTAGACAATTTTAATTTTTTAGTAGCCTCTGGATTTCCACCACAGTGATTGGCCTATTCAAACTTTGTAGCTCCATCGTCCATCAGCATAGGTAATTTCAAATTCTTGAAGAATTCCTCCTTCTGGACTGTATCTTCATTGCTTTTATTATATAATGATTGATAGAAATTTACAAAGCATAGCACCACTTTTTCAACTTCTGTTATAGTCATCATCCCTATCTTTCCTAATTTGGGAGATCGTTTTCTTGCCTTGCGCATTATGAACTAAATAGGCTGGTAACTTCCCTGCTTTGCTACCCCATTTATGAAGGTTTCTCGCAGGCCAGCACATCTGAGTCCCAGGTGCCAGTTCTATATGTTTTTTTTTGTTTTTTAGTTGCCATGGCGACCTGGCACCTGGGGTTTGTCAATCCCTGCATTGCTCCATGCGTCTGCCTCTCTGGAGGATGCTAGATGTAGAGCGATTTCAGGCACAAGGGGATTCCATGGATGGCAAGCTGGGACAGCCTAGGCGAGGAATGCTGTGTGGCCTCCTCTCTGACCCTGGGTGAGCAGTTTTCCACACAGGTAGCGACCCTGTACATAGTTGCCTTTGTTACACATAATTACTGTTGTACATAATTATCCCTGTTACACTGTTCATCTGATTGTTTACTATTCATTATACCCTGGGAAGTTCAATGTAAACCACTTTGATAATATGAAATATGGTATATAAAAACTGTTAAATAAATTTGATCCTGTGTTCTTAAGGGCCTAGGGATTGATCATACACAGTGTGTGTTTCTTGGATACTTGGGCCAAGCGTTGTGGTTTGTTCTTCCTTGTCAAGTATGAGGCTACAGAAGAAGCATGACAGGGGTTCTTGGTTTCTCAGAGCCTGCTCGCTTAGGGCCTGGCCCTAGCAGGCGCATTAGTATTTTAAGCCACTTAGTGAATCTTTGTGCCCTTGACAGACGTTAGAGCCTTTTAGCAGTTCCATCTGGACTGCGGTTTGCCTGACAGCTGTCAGAGCTACAGGCCTAGTCCCATAAGGAATCTTTCTGACAGTGTCTGTGTTCTGGGGATGGTACTGTCCTTTCTTCTGAAGGTACTATAGTCTTTTCATCTTAATCAGTCTATTATCTTAGAGGAGGATCTTAGAATGGACCCCTTGCTCTATCTGTTGGACACAGGGTGGGCTTTAGGGAAGTATATGGCGCATGCTAATTCCTTCCATCAGTCGGGCGATCTCTTTGTGCTGTTCAGCGGTCTGAAGAAAGGACAGGCAGGGGCCAAGTCCTCTATTTCCCATTGGATTAAGGGAGTCTATTGGTTCAACCTACCTTTTGTGTGAGAAATTCATGCTGCGGGGGGGGGCACAAGCCTCCTGGGCGAAGTCTGTCTTGGTGTCTCTGGAGAATATCAATGAGGCAGCTGCCTGCTCATCTGAGTACCTTTGTGAAACACTCTAGGTTGCATGTGGGAGCTGGAGCTGATGGCACCTATTGGCAGAGCAGTTTTATCCGGGGCATTGTCTTCCTTCCACCCTGGGTTCTGACTGCCTGGGTATGTCCCATTCATCTGGACTGGTTTAGCAGGATTTATAAGTAAGGAGATATTCCAATTTGTCCCTCCTGTCCAGTCCAGGTGAGTAGGTTATGCTATAGGCAGCCTGTGCTAGCCAACAAAGCCAGTATTCTCAGTCTCCAGCAGATGGTAAAGGAGCATACCCTGTGCTGTGTAGTGCAAGGTTGGGCCTATGTAGGTGCTGCAGGCCTGGGGTGCATTACCCGGTGGTCCCGGGTCTCTCCTCTCTTCTCCCCAGCGGGCTCCTCCTGTCCTCCTCCCCAATTCTTGGGAGGGGTAAGGGGTAGAAAAAGCTCCTTTAGGGGGGAGTGGGGGAGGAGTAAAACCAGGAGCTGACAGCATGGGAGACTGGCCGCCGAGACAACAGCAGTCTGTGGAGTGTACGGCCGTCAGGTAAGTCCAGGATTGGCTTCAGGGGGATGCTTTTGGCACAGGGGGAATTGCTGTGGAACCATAATCATGGACTGCATGTGGCAGCCACAGGGCACAGCTTTCTGAGTTTGGGCTGTGCCGTGGCAGCCACAGGGCACAGCTTTCTGAGTTTGGGCTGTGCCATGGCTGCCTATGAGAGAACGCAGCCGCCTAGGATTGCCTTGGGGGAGGCCCTGGGGAGGCTGGAACCATGTGGGACAGGAGTTGGGGAGCAAGCTGGTTCTCCCAAAGATGAGACCTGTATTTTTGGCGGGAATCGCTGCCATTTTGAAGGCATTGGGGACGGCAGCCCTAGAAGGCATACATACATCCTCCCTGCCCTGTAGGCTATGGCTGAACCCTCACCTGGAACGTTGGCAACGGTGTTTGGAGAGACTGGAGGGGCCTGGGGCTCCCCCTTTTCTTCCAAATTCGTTGTCTTGCTACACTGAGCCTTTCTCATGCAGCAGGGCTTGGGAGAAGTTACCATGGGTTCCCCCCCAAGCTCTCCTGAGGCAAGGCCGGCAGTTTCAGCTGTGGCTAATTGTCTGCGCTGGGACAGGCTGGAGGAGGATATGGATGTCTGCTCTGTGGGGTCAGCGGAATTTGTGGACCCCCTTGAAAGGAACAGAGGATCTCCTGGAGAGCACCCGCTGGAGGAGGAGGAACTTCCAGCATGAGAAGATCCAACAGCTATTTGGATATTCCATCGGGTTGAGCTCCCCTCCCTGATAAATGAGTCCCTTTCGATGTTGCGCATTGCAGAGGAGCTGGGACCAAAGCTTGTGGAGTCCCAGGAGGATCCGCTTATGGAGGGCATCTGCAAACCTCCATGGGCCTTCCTGGTCCATAGAACTCTGAAGCCAATGCTTGCAGAGGTGTGGAACTCCCCTGACACGGGCTTGCATGTGGATCGCAGTATGGCGAAGTTGTACCCGATTCCCCCTGAAGAGGAGGAGAAGTTTCACTTGCCTCAAATGGATGTGCTTGTGTTGGGCGGTCACTCAAAAGACTACCATCCCAGTAGAGGGTGGTGTGGCACTAAAGGACCCGCAGGACATGCGGATGGAAGTCCTGCTTAAGCAAGCTTTCGAGGTGTCTGTGCTGACTCTACAGGGGGCCATTTGCGGTACTTTTGTGGCTAGGGCCTGCCTCTGGTAGTCTCAGAGGATTCCTGAGGAGGCAGGGGCAGATCCTGTTGGCTGAGTGGAGGCTGCTCGGTTGGAGTCGTGCTCTGCCTTTTTTAGCAGATCTGCTTTGACCTACTTGTGCTTCTGCCAAGAATATGGCAACGGTGGTTTCGGCGGGCCATCTGCTTTGATTGTACAATTGGTTGGCGGAAGTGACCTCTAAGACTAGGCTTAGCATACTCCCCTTTTTAGGGGTTTATAGTTCATGGTTTATTTTATTCTTTGATTATACTGCCTTTAGCCAGTGGCAGCAAAGTGGTTTACAAAAATGATGCTAATAGTATAAATAGTTGCTAATAGTTTTTATTGGATAAATACCTGGAAAAACACCACTTCCCCAGTACTTTTTTCACCTCTACTCAGGATTTGTATCTTTCTTTTAAATGAATGACTCCTAAGTGACAGAAACGTATATGTTTGATCTACTAGAAAAGGTACTTGGCAATAAATATATGTGGTGTAAAACAAGAGAAACACTTTTTGTACCCTCAAAAACACCCAATTAGCTGTAAAATAAACATCTAAATTTACAATTTATAAGCACCTAGGAATAAGAACCCTACATATAAATTATTCTAGAAGTAATTTGGGGTGCGTTCAAAAGTTACCTTTTCTAAAACTGCTTACTAACAAAATGCTAGTTCCAAGAACAGTTTGTTTTTTGTTCATTCCCCCACTCCTGCTACTTTGTCAGTTATATGAGGCAAACCAAAAGCTGGCCTGGTCTCTGGAAGAAATTATTCCTTCAAGGCGTCTCTCTTACATGATAAATTGTTCTCATAGTATATATCAGTGATGGCTAACCTTTTTGAGCCCGAGTGCCCAAACTGCCGCACAAAACCAAAGAATTTCCTCAAAGTGCCAGCATGTCAATTAAACCTTAACAACAAGATTTTAGTATCTAAAAACTCTTTATAAAGTTGCCTGAACTATGTAACATCATTTGTAAAGGTTGGAATCTTTGTATTGTCAGAGAATCAATTTGATTCTCTCTCTACATCTCCTTTAACATAATAATCTTTCTCCTTTTGCTCTTTCCTCATTCCTATTTCATCCACTCAAATTTTACCCCTCCATCCTCAATCCCCACTTAGTCTCCCAATACCCGGCCAATTGTACATTTTTCTTCCCTCCCACACAAAATATTTTTCCCCTCTCCATTTCATTCTCCCAGCCCCATCCCCTTCTAATCTCCCCCAACATCAGCTCCCTTTTAGTTCCAGCCCCACCCAGTATCCGATCCCTTCTAGTCCCCTCATCAGTCCATTTCCAGTCCTAGCTCCCCCATCCATTTCCAGTCCTATCCGAGTCCCTTCATCAGCTCATTTCCAATACCAGCCTCCCATCAGCCCATTTCTAGTCCTTTCCTAGCCCCACATCAGCCCATGTTAAATCCTAGCTCCCCTCCACTCAGCCCATTTCTAATCCAAGCCCCCCATGAGCCTACTTCCAGTTCTAGCCCCTCCATGAGTCCATTTCAATCCAAGCCCCACCACAGCCCATTTCCAATCTTAGCTCCCCCCAACACCCAACACCCAATTCTCAGTTCTATCCTAGCCCATCCATCAGCCCAGTTCCTGTCCTAGCTCCCTCCCCTAAAAGCCCATTCCAAGCCTCCCTTCCCATCAGTTATTTGCAGTTCAAGCCCCCTTCCACTCAGCCCATTTCCATTCCAAGTCCCCCTCCCCATTAGCTATTTGCAGTTCAAGCCCCCCACTTCCCCTCAGCCCATTTCCATTCCAAGCCCCGTCCCCATCAGCTATTTGCAGTTCAAGCCCCCTTCCACTCAGCCCATTTCCAGTCCTAGCAACCCCCCCAACCCATTACCAGTCCTAGCCCCCCATAGCCCACTCCCAGTCCTAATCCCACCAGCCCATTTTCAGTTTAAGCCCCCCCATAGCCCATTACCAGTCCTAACCTCCCCATCAGCCCACTCCCAGTCCTAATCCCCCATCACTCAATTTTTAGTTTAAGCCCTCCCATAGCCCACCAGTCCTAACCTCCCATCAACCCACTTCCAGTCCTAATCCCACCAGCCCATTTCCAGTCCTAATCCCCCCTCACCCAATTTTTAGTGTAAGCCCCCCCAGCGCCCATCACCACTCCTAACTCCCCCAGCCCAGCGCCCATCACCACTCCTAACACCCCCAGCCAGCCCAGTGCCCATCACCACTCCTAACCCCCCCAGCCAGCCCAGTGTTCATCACCACTCCTAACCCCCCCAGCCCAGTGCCCATCACTACTCCTAACACCCCCCCCAGCCCAGCCCAGCCCATCACCACTCCTAACCCCCCCAGCCCAGCCCAGCCCAGCCCATCACCACTCCTAACCCCCCCCCAGCCCAGCCCAGCACCACTCCTAACCCCCCTAACCCCCCCAGCCCAGCCCATCACCACTCCTAACCCCCCAGCCCAGCCCAGCCCAGCCCATCACCACTCCTAACCCCCCTCCAGCCCATTACCACTCCTAACACCCCCCAGCCAGACCAGTGTCCATCACCACTCATATCCCCCCAGCCCAGTGCCCATCACCACTCCTAAACCCCCCCCAGCCCAGCCCAGCCCAGCCCATCACTACTCCTAACACCCCCCCAGCCCAGCCCAGCCCAGCCCAGCACCACTCCTAACCCCCCCAGCCCAGCCCATCACCACTCCTAACACCCCCCAGCCCAGCCCAGCCCAGCCCATCACCACTCCTAACCCCCCCAGCCCAGTGCCCATCACCACTCCTAAAACCCCCCCCAGCCCAGTGCCCATCACCACTCCTAACACCCCCCCCAGCCCAGCCAGCCCAGCCCAGCCCATCACCACTCCTAACCCCCCCAGCCCAGCCCAGCCCATCACCACTCCTAACCCCCCCCAGCCCATCACCACTCCTAACCCCCCCCCAGCCCAGCCCAGCCCAGCCCAGGGAAAATTTTAAAAAAAAGAAAACCTGTCTGCTGCTGCTGTCGGGGCCGCCGCGGCAGAATCGAGCGTGCTGCGGGGCCCCCCTGTACCCGGCAGAGCCTGCCCTCCCCGTAGCAGCGCCGGCTTGCAGAGCGCGAGGGAAGAGTTTCTCCCTCGCGGCTCTGTGAAGCCCGCGGGGGCTGATGGGAAGTTCCCATCAGCCCCCGCGGGCTTAACAGAGTCGCGAAAGGGAAACTCTTCCCTTCGCGCTCTGCAAGCCGGCGCGTCTGACTGCAGCTCCAAAGAGAGAGCTGCTACGGGGAGGGCAGGCTCTGCCGGGTACAGGGGGGCCCCGCGGCACGCTCGATTCTGCCGCGGCGGCCCCGACAGCGGCAGCAGACAGGGTTTTTTTTTTTTTTTCAATTTTACTTTTAGAAAAGAATGTTTTTTGCGCGGGGCCCTGTGCAAAAAACATTCTCGCTCAATGGACGGGCCGGCCCTGCCAGCACACTCACCTCCCGCCGCGCCGCATATCTTAATTGCGGACCTTCCCGCGTGCCAGCTGCAAGGCCTTCGCGTGCCACAGCTGGCACACGTGCCATAGGTTCGCCATCGCTGGTATATATAAACAAAGTTACTGTTTGAGGAGAACTTGGAAAAACTGGTGATTTAGGGGATTCTAAAGTGCCAAAACTACCACAGATAAGCCTATGGGAGTAGGCAGAAGGGCCCTTCTGTGGGGCCATAGTCGAGAGTCTTGCAAGTTTAGGCCCACCGGGGTGTTTAGTTTGCAAAGGTCCTGGTTCTTGCAGCAAGGGCTGCCCTTTTGTGGAGGTTGCGGAGGAGCACCTGGGGCTTCAGGGACCGCAAAGCCCTCTCAGTGAAGTTGTGGGAGCCCTGGCGGAACTTTAGCCTGTGGGGAGCATTCTGCAACACTTTTTCCCACTTGGGCCCAAATTGTCAGACCCTTTTGTGCTGGAGGTGAACCGAGACGGTTACACCCTTGAGTTCGTCAGGCCTCTCCCAGATGCCTTTGTGTTGTTGTTCTGTCAGGCTGCTGCCAAGGTTTGGGCAGTGGAGGAGATGCTTGAGTGCTTGCTGAGGCTGGAGGTGATCGTTCAGGCCCCTGGCGAAGACGGGCTCAGGCTGGTATTTCATCTATTTTGCGGTTCCCAAAAAGGAGGGTACTTGGTGATCGGAAGGGAGTCAACAGGGTCCTGGAGGTTCCGTGTTTCCACATGGAAACTTTGTATTCAGTGGTAGTGGCCATAAGGAAGGGAGAATTTCTGACCTCTCTGGGCTTGACAGAGATCTGTTTATACATTCCTATTTGCCCCGCTCACTAACAGTTTCTACAATTCACAGTGCCAAGAGGGCATTTTCAGTTCAGTTTGATCTGGTATTGCACCACTGGTGTTTACTAAGGTCCTGGTGGTTGTGTTAGCAGACTTCCACAAGCAAGAGATCCTCGTTCATCCGTATCCAAGCTAAGTCATTCCAGGAGAGCCTCGAGGCGAAGACTTTGGTGATCTGGCATCTTCAGGATTTGGGTTGGATTATCAACTTGACCAAGTGCAGATTGGAGCCATCGCAGTCCTTAGAGTATCTGGGAGCATGGTTTGACACCCTCAAATGTATGGTTTTCTTCCTGGAGGGCAGGATTGCGAAGCTGCAGGCCCAGGTGCAAGAGTTGAGGGTCCCTCCATCTCCGGGCTCGAGACTATCTCCAGATATTGGGCTCGATGGAGCGGGTGACCTGGGCAGGGTTGCACATGAGGACCTTGCAGATGGACCTCCTTTCACGGTGGGCCCCCCCCCCTCTGTGGCAGTCCATGGAGGTTTGTTGCTCTCTTCGGGCGCTGGCCCATGCGAGCTTGTAGTGGTGGCTGAATTTGGGCAAGCTTGTGGCAGAGATGCCTCTCGAATCTCCGGAATGGATGGTGCTGACCACGGATGCCAACTTTACCAGATGGGACAGACATTGCATATCTCAGATAGTTCAGGGCCAGTAAATTCTGGAGGAGAGCCACTCGTCAATCAATTGCTTGGAGATGCTTGGAGAAGTGTGCGGGGTATCTGGCTTTGGAGGAGTACCTGCCACTGAGCCGCAGGGCGGTGCGGGTGCTGTTGGACAGTGCCACGACAGTGGCATATATCGTCCTTCAGGGTGGCACCTGGAGTGCGATGGTAGCAGCGGAGGTGATCCTGCTACTGCAGTGGGGGGAGTCCCTTGCTGGCACTCTCAGCAGTCCGTGTTGCCAGGAAGGACAAGTATCCAAGTGGACTATCTGAGTTGAAGTTTCCTGAAACCTGGGAGTGGGCATTGTTGGAGTTAGCATTTCAGCTGATTGTTGCTCACTGGGGGCAGCTGCTGATGGACGACTTATTTGTTTAGCTGTACTTATATACCGCTTTTCACCGGGTTTGACACCCTCAAAGAGATGGTTTTCTTCCTGGAACACTTGCTAGTGTTCTGGACGAATGCCTAGGTCGGGTGCTTCTTCAGTCATCTCAGGGCACATATGTCTTAAGGGCTGAATGCCCTGGTTCCAGTTACAAACCAGGTTCACCCTTGGCCGTGTTTCCTCTGTGGCCTCTGATAGGTCAGGTCCTGCAGATGATAGAGGCTCATCAGGGGAGAGTGGTTCTGATTGCACCGGACTGGCCTCAGCACCTCTGGTATGTGGACCTCGTGTGGCTCCTGATTGTGTAGCCATTCCAGTTACCAGCAGATGTGGACTTGCTTACCCAAGGTCTGGTGCAGATGCTGGAAGTGGCTTGGTTCTCATTTACAGCTTGGCTCTTGAGAGGGCTCGGCTGAAGCATAGAGGTTACTCGCCTCAAGTCATTTATACCTTACTACAGTCCTGCAAGAGGTCAACATCCTTGGCCTATGTATGGGTTTGGGGCATATTTCTATCACCACTACTACTACTACTACAGTAATTATTTGTATAGCGCTACAAGGCATACACAGCGCTGTACAGACACATGAAAAAACTGTCCCTGCTCATCAGAGCTTACAATCTACTCAAGCCAGATAAAACAATAGTTGAGGGCAAGGATATATCTAGGAGAATGGTAAGAAAACACATAGGAGACTAAGCGGATCAGGATCCAAAAGCGGCCTCGAATAGGTACATGTTCAGCCTGGATTTGAAAAGGGCCAGAGATGAAGCCTGACGCACAGACTCGGGTAGTTTGTTCCAGGAATAAGGAGCAGCAAGGTGAAAGGATCGAAGTCTATAGTTGGCAGTAGAAAAGAAGGGCACAGATAGAAGAGATCTGCCAGAAGAGCGAAGTTCCTGAGGAGGGATGTCGGGAGAGACAAGAGAGGAAAGGTAGTAAGGGGCAGCAGAATGAATGCACTTATAGGTCAGTAGGAGAAGTTTGTACTATATACGAAACTGAATAGGGAGCCAGAGAAGAGGGGTTATATGAGCATATTGAGGCTGGTGGAAGATTAGCTGCGCAGCTGAGTTTTGAAAACCAGGGACATTGATGACTTGGATTCTTCTGAGGCATTGGAGGGTTAAGTGACTTACCCAAAGCCACAAGGAGTGCTAGTGGGTTCCCAAGCCAGTGCTCATTAGGCTACTTCTCTCCTATTTGAAGCTTGGTGTGAGGAAAGCATGGTGTTTGCCCCCTTGTGGTCTTGCTCCCTGAAATTCTGGCATTTCTGCAGGCGGGGCTTGGATCTTTTCTTTTGGCTCTCCAGGGTGGATATTCTGATAACGGAGTTACCTAACAGACCACCATTCTGGTGGAAGGAGATTCGGTACTTAACGATGCTCATGATTGGAGAGTAGTTCTCTTAGAGCAGGACTTTTCATCACTGGCTGGTGTTGGGGGCTATTTTCTTGGCAGAGCATTATATGGTCTGGTCAAGTTCAGTTCAAGATCGGTGGCCTCAGCAGAGATGGTTAGGGTTTTGCATTTGGTCAGCAGACTGTCTCTAAAACGTGTCTGAGTAAATTACCTTGTCGAGGCAAATTGCCTTTATGGAGGATCTTGAGGGGTTGATTGAAAGCCCAGGGGAGGCTAGACAACTGGAAGATTTGTTCTTGCTTGTCAGTGAAGGGGTCACGTTGCTTCGAGGATTGGGGGACAATTCTAGTTAGGTAAACATCTGTCTTCATTCTCGTATTAGGCAAGCAAATGCCACAAGAACCTGCTCTTTCGTGGTGTCTGAATATTGCATGACAGTGTAGAGTGCTAGAAATATAGAAAGATGAGGGCAGAAAAATACCATATGGCCTATCCGGTCTGCCCTTCCATAACTACCATAGTCCCTTTTTATCTTTTAAAGGTCATCTTCTGTTTCTGTCCCATGCTTTCTTGAATTCACTGGAAGCAAGGGATTCCAGTGAATCATGGCGGACCCTCTCTGGAATAATCCAGGTGGGAAGCCCTCTTAAGAATATTTTGCCTATGGAGCAGAGCATATTCATCAGTGGTGATTACTAAATAGCTTAAGACACGTAGGACCATGAATTCTCCAGTGTATGTTCAGGCTTGGCATCTCTTTTGGAGTCCTGTTTCAGATGGTAATTTTCTATTTGGTGCACAACCATTTTTGCTGAACTTGCTGGAGGGGCTGGATGATGTTCTCAAGGACCACATTGCAGTGCTGGTTTGTTCCAGAGAATGTATTAAAGGGGCGCTCTTAGTCCCATTACACAATTAGTTCCTCATCGGCATTCTTGAAGGACTTGTCTTTGAAGGTGGTATTTTTAATGACAACATTAAAATCTCATGATTAACTGAATCAAAAGAAAATCATAAAGGTCTTGAAAAATCTAACTCAGAATTTATTAATTAAGTTATCAGTCATGGTGGTCATAAATGTCTGTGTACCATGGTGTTGCCTCAAACCATGCTGCTGCTCATCCAGTGGAAAGGAGTGATCAATATGATTAGTTGTAGGAACATGATGTGCTCAAGTAATTTTGCCAACAAAAGTAGACTTGAAATCGTTCAATATGTGCTAGGTACCATAAAGTCCACCTTTTGAACTCTTAAACACTCGGCATTCACTGACCTTTTTAAGTTCCCTGAACAGAACAGACCCATGGGGTACACCAGCTGAAAGTGTAATAGCAGTAGAGGAGGAACCACCAGAACAAACATGAAAGAGTGATGGGAGAGAGAAGAAAACCAGGACATCAAAAAGCCACTGAAACCAAGTGAGGATAATGGGGCAGCATTATCAAAAGCAGCAGAAAGTTCAAGAAGGATAAGGATAGAGTAGAGACCTTAGATTTAGCCAGGAACACATGGTTGGAAACTTTGGCAAGTGCCGTTTCAGGAGAATGTAAAAGGCGAAAGCCAGACCTAAAAGGATCCAGGAGGACTTAAAAGGAAGGAAATTCAAGACAACGGTGGAGGACTGTGTGCTCAAGAAGTTTGGAAACAAAGGGAAGAAAGGGAGATGGTATGATAATTAGGTGAGCTAGGATCAAGAGAAGGTTTCTTGAGCAGGGGTGTGACCACAGCATGTTTGAAAGCTACAGGGATAATAGCAGTGGAGAGTGAGAGGTTGAGAAATATGTGAGATGGAAGGGATGACAGAGGAGGAAATGGAGTTAAGGAGATGGGTGGGGATAGGATCGGATCAGAAGAGCAAGTAGTAAATCTGGAGGAGAAAAGAAAATGTTTCGTCTTCTGAGATCATGGAAAAGGATGAAAGGCTAATGGATATTGATGGGAGAAGAGAGAATGAAGTTGTTCTAGTGGGGAACTGGAGAGTAATCATGTGGATTTTATTATGAAAAAGGTTGGCTAGGGCTTGGGCAGAAAGGAGGAGGGTTTGGAGGAGGAGGCACCTTGAGGAGAGAGTTAAGAATGGAGAAAATATGGCTGGGTTCAGTGGCAAGAGAATTAGATGGGTTGTAAAAGTTTTTGCTTGGCAAGTGCTAAGGCTGATTGTAAAGAGGTAAGCATGAATTTGAAGTGAAGGAAGTCTGTCAGAAAGGGAGCGAGATTTGAGCCAAGTGCACTCACCTGAGCAGGCACAGGAAGTGGAGATAGCGGATAGTTGAGGATGATCAAGGCTGGGGTGTAGTGCGTCTCACAGAAAGTGGAATGGGTGGAGCATCTAGAGCAGAGGAGAAGGCAGTATTATAGTAAACAATAGCCTCATCACAGAATTAGAAGACAAAATGGAAGAAAGAGGTGATGAGACAATAGTGAAACGAGCCAATGGATCAATAGCATGAAGATTCCTAAAAAGGTAGGAGGAGACAGTGGGATTGAGGTGGGGAGTGATGAAGGATGAAACTTAGGAGGTGATGATCGGATAAGGGAAGAACTGAGGTACGGAAATTGGAGGCTAAACAGTTGGAGAAGAAAACCAAGTCAAGGCAGTGACACACTGATGAGTAGGAGCAGAAGAGTAAAGTTGGAGATTGAAAGAGGAGGTAAGGGAAGAGTTTTAGAAGCATAGAGATCAGAAGGGCTTTCAGCATGAATATTGAAGTCACCAGGAATAAGGGGGAAGAATCTAGAAATAGGAAAAGCCAGGCATCAGTCAGTGCGAAAAGTAAAGATGGACTTATCAGGGGGTCTTTAAATAGCAGCTATCCAGAGAGGTAATGGATTAAAAAGGCAGATGGAATGGACTTCAAAGGAGAAAAAGGAATGAGATAGAAGTAGAAGGAGGGGTGAGAATTGGCAGGAAAAAGAAAGCAGAAACCCAACATCACCACCATGGCCAGTGGCACAAGGACTGTAGGGAAATTCGTATCCACCATGACGGAGGGCAGCAAATGAAGCAGTGTCATGGGGAGGAGCCAGGTTTCAGTATGAGCTAGAAGATTGGAGGTCATGAGTAAAGGGGAGTTTATACGTACTGCTAGGTACGTATGACCTAGATTGGCCACTGTTGGAAACAGGATACTAGGCTTGATGGACCTTGGTCTGACCCAGTATGGCACATCTTATGTTCTTATTAGAAATGGAATGTGCAATCTCCAGGAACAAGCAGGAATGAGTCTTCACATATGGGTACGTCGGTACCGACGGAGCCTGCACGGGAACGCTCCCCAGCGTCCAATCAGAAAGCTTTTGGGAGCATCCCACAGCACCTGCGTGCTGCCTTCCCGCCTTTCCAACTGTCTCTCCTCAGTTGTTCTTTTTCCGCGGAGCCAGCAGGTCGTGTTCCTGTCACCGCAGAAGAATTTCCTTATTTTTTTCTTTATTTCTTTTCTGTTGCGTCTGCCTTCTTCGACGCTGTACCGGTACCGCCGGTCCTTCTTCTTTTCTTTAAAAACAAAAAAAACCCAACCTTTTTTCCATTTATTCTCTTCAGGTGTACTTCTGTTTTGGGCCTTAGGCCCAAAACCTTTTTCCTTAAATATGGAAAAGCCTGCCTCAGGATTTAAGAAGTGCACAAAATGTGGCGATACTATCTCCGTCACCGACACCCATGACTAGTGTCTAAAATGTTTAGGCCCTAACCATTCCATTACAGATTGTGTGTCCTGTTCTATGATGTCTAAGAGAGGTCGACAGAACCGAGCTGCCAAGCTCAGTACCCTGTTTCCCTCTGATGCGGCTTCGGTAGCATCGACGTCTTCCAGGGCTGCTGCTTCCTCACATGGATCTCAGGTAACTAAACATAAATCCAGCCGGTCCTCGAAGGGCAAATCTCCTTCTAAGCATCGAGATTCCTCTGGCCTTGCCCTCGAGGGTTCTGCACCAGAAAAATTACCCCGGCGGGAGGCTTCGGCCTCTAAAGCATCATCATCGGGGTTCCAGGATGATCTCGATGGCGTGGCTTCCACCGGTACCGACTTCCAGGCATCGGCGGCTTCGATGGATCAGAGGATTCTGTCCATCGAACGCAGTCTGGCGGCTTTCCTTGTGGCATCGACGCCCGTGGTACCGCAACAGACTACTCAGCCGGTACCGGCTCCGGCATTGCCATCTGCACCGATCCCGGTACCGGTGGCGTCGACATTGGCATCGGTGTTCACTATGCCGGTACTCTGCCCTCTGCAGCCCTCCGGTACCGATACCCCAGTACCGGTGATTCCCGATACCGATCCCAGTCGGTACGGGTATCGGGCTTTGCAAGAGCATCCCGACAGACGATACTTTGATTCCTCTGACGATTCTGAGGATTCTGAAGAGTCTGTCGATGCAGTGATGCTTCTTCCACAGGAGGAGTCCTCTCCCAAACGAAGGATGTCTCCTCCAGAGGACTTGTCTTTTCAAGACTTTATCAGAGAGGTGGCTCGGGGCCTCTCTATTACAGTGGCCCCAGAGTCAGAGCCTAGAGCTAAGGAGTTAGATATTTTACAATATCCTAAAACTCCTAAGGAGGCAGCTACCTTACCTATTCATGAGATTTTGTATGATCTCATGTTAAGGATGTGGGAAGCACCACTAACACCTCTCCTCATTCTCGCAGGTTATTGTGTCCCTCCTTGTCCTGGTTTCCATAAAACTCAGCTTCCTCACCACTCTATTGTGGTTGAGTCTGCAATGAGAAAGATTAGAAGTGCCATGCCTCTAATCCTCCAGGACGTTTATGTAGAACCCTGGATGCTTTTGGTAGAAGAGTCTTCCAAGCTTCCATGCTTGCTGCGAGAATTAATTCTTATAGTCTCTACATGGGAATGTTCTTAAAAGAAGTTACTGACCATTTGCAGACTTTAAGTCCTTTTATGTCTGACAGTAAAAGGCAAGAATTTCTCGCTGGGCTCAAACATGCCCAGGATATCTCCAAATTCTCCAACCGTGCAGCTTTCGACTCCTTTGAATGCGTAAGCAGAGCCTCAGCTATAGCTATAGGTACACGTAGGATTGCTTGGCTTCAAGCATCTGATTTGGAGATCTGGGTCCAAGATGAATTGGGGAAATATCCCTTGTACAGGTGAGAATCTGTTTGGCTTTTGCTTGCCAATCCTTACCAATCAGATGGATGCTTAAAATTCTGCTTTGGATAGACTATCCAAATCTACAGCTGCTCCTGCTAAGAAAAGGTTGTTCAAGAAAATGCCTTTTTCTAAAAAGGGAAGATCCTATCCTGCTTATAGTCAGAGAGCATCTTCTGCAGCTCAGTTCCCTTCCAAACGTCAGCAATCCTCCAAACAGACCAAGGCAAAGGCTGCGAGGCCTGCTCCAGCCCAGCAATCTCAGCCCCCTCAGGGCCTTTGACTTTCTGCTAGAGAACTTAGCCTTCCTGGCTCTAGAAGGACCAGAGCCCTCCACCATTCCAGGAAGGTTATGTCACTTTGCTCCCAGATGGGGGCAAATCACAGCAGAGCATTGGACACTCTCCATCATAAGAGGGGTACAAACTTCATTTTTCCAGCTTGCCCCCTCTCACAAGAGTGCACCAGTTCAATTCTCCAACCTCCCTCCTCACCTTGTTAGAGCAGGAGGTTGCCACTCTTCTAGCCCAGGGGGCAATAGAGGAAGTGCCTTCTCAACAACAGGGCACAGGGTTCTACTCCCCCTGTTTTCTTATCCCAAAGAAAACAGGGGGCTTCAGACCCATTTTAGATCTCAGAGAGTTGAACAGATTCCTAGTCAAAAAAAAATTCAAGATGGTTTCTCTAGGAACTCTGCTGCCATACCTTCAGAGTCAGGATTGGCTTTGTTCTCTAGATCTCAAGGATGCGTACACTCATGTTCTCATCTATCCAATTCACAGAAGGTTCCTTCAGTTCCTTTTCCAGGAAAAGCACTGTCAATACAGAGTGCTCCCCTTTGGCCTGGCCTCTGCACCAAGGGTGTTCACGAAATGCATGGCAGTGGTTGCTGCTTTTCTGCACACCCTAGGAATATTTGTCTTCCCTTATCTGGACGACTGGCTCATTCGAGCTCCCACTCAATCAAAGGCCAAGACTGCTCTAACCTGTACAATGAGTATCCTTCAATATTTAGGGCTGGTAATAAACATCCCAAAATCCAATTTGATTCCTACCCAGTCCCTGGCGTTTATAGAGGCGTTGCTGGATACCACAAGGGCAAGGGCCTGGGCCTGGGCCTATCTTCCTCAGGCCCGTTGCCTTCGCTTGGTGCAGTTAGCTTCTCAAGAAGAGTCTAAACCCTTACTAACTGCTCGAGAACTGTTACAGTTGCTAGGCCATATGGCATCCACCGTTCATGTGGTACCATATGCTCGCCTTCACATGAGAGCAGCTCAGTGGACTTTATCCACCCAATGGACCCAGGCATTAGGCTGCCTGTCAGACAAAATAGCAAACACAAGTCGCCTCATTTTGTCCCTCCAGTGGTGGAAGTCCCCTCAAAATCTGTTGCTGGGGTGTCCCTTTCAACAGCCCCTACCCCAGGCAACACTTACAATAGATGCTTCTCCAATGGGTTGGGGAGCTCATCTTCAGGACCTCTCCACCCAGGGCATCTGGTCCCCACAGGAGACTTGTCTACATATCAATCTCTTGGAACTCAGAGCAATCTTCCTTGCTCTGCGAGTTTTCCACACCCTGCTCAGCCACAAGACAGTCCTTGTCCACACGGACAATCAGGTAGCCATGTTCTATATAAACAAGCAGGGGGGAACTGGCTCTCTGTCGCTTTGCAACGAAGCTCTGCGACTATGTGCCCTCGCCAGAGAGCATCACATTCATCTTCTGGCAGTCTATCTTCCAGGTGTTCAAAACTCTTGGGCAGACAGACTCAGTCGAGTTCTGCTTCCACACGAGTGGTCCCTACATATGGACCAGGTATCCAAGATTTTTCAACTTTGGGGAACCCCGGACATAGACCTCTTTGCAAGTCCGTGGAATGCCAAACTTCCCCGGTTCTGTTCCAGAACTCCGTCTCAGGGGACTCAGGCAAGGGATGCTTTCCTCCTTCATTGGGGTCAAGACTTCCTGTATGCCTTTCCACCCATTCCCCTAATTCCCAAAACCCTGTTCAGGCTTCAGAGAGACAGAGGCCACATGATTCTCATAGCTCCACATTGGCCACGGCAAGTGCGGTACCCTCTGCTTCTACATCTCTTTCAAGCTCCCTCCCTAGAGTTAGGGTCTGCTCCAGACCTCCTCTCTCAGGAGGACGGAAAGTTGTGGCATCCCAATCCCCAGTCTCTGCATCTCAGGGCTTGGTTGCTGAAGGCCTAGATCTCCAGGATCTTCATCTTTCTCAACAAGTGAAAGATGTTCTTTATGCTTCCAGAAAAGCTTCCACTAGACGTTCTTACGCCTTAAAGTGGAAAAGGTTTACCATCTGGTGTTCTGAACAGGGTCTTAACCCCCAGTCCATACCTCTGGAATCGTTGCTGGAGTATCTCCTTCATCTGTCTAATGCAGGCCTTAAGACAAATTCAGTAAGAGTCCATCTGAGTGCTATTGCAGCTTCCCTCAAGCCTCTAAATGGACAACCTGTTTCCTCTCATCCCCTTGTAGCAAGGTTCATGAGAGGCCTCCTTTTAACAAAGCCTCCCATTAGACCACCTCCGGTGGCATGGGACTTAAATTTGGTTCTTGGTCAGCTTATGAAGCCGCCTTTTGAACCTTTAGCTACTACCTCCTTGAAATACCTTTCTTGGAAGGTTATCTTTCTCATTGCAATCACATCAGCACGCCGCATCAGTGAATTGCAAGCACTAGTAGCTAATCCACCTTATACAAGGTTCCATCATGACAAGGTGGTCCTTAGGACTAATCCACACTTTATGCCTAAGGTGGTCTCGCCTTTTCACCTCAACCAAGAGGTCTACCTACCTGTCTTTTTTCCAGGGCCTCATGCATCAAGTGCAGAGAGGAATCTTCATACCCTGGACTGTAAAAGAGCTCTAGCTATTTACTTAGAGGACACAACAACATAGAAAGTCTTCTCAACTCTTTGTTGCTTTTGATCCTTCTCATTTGGGACAACCAGTCTCCAAGAGAACACTTTCCAACTGGATTGCCCAATGTATTTCTTTCGCCTATCCAAGCAAGAACATTTCTCTGGAGGGCCATGTCACAGCTCACAATGTGAGAGCCATGGCAGCCTCAATGGCTCATCTGAACTCTGTGTCTATCGACGACATCTGTCGAGCAGCCACTTGGGCCTCGGTTCATACCTTCACAGCCCATTACTGCTTGGACAAGGACTCCCGCCGGGATGCCTTGTTTGGTCAGGCTGTTCTCAAACACCTGTTCCATACTTAATCAGCTCCTACCCACCATCCCTCATGGGATGCCAGAGATCCAGGTGGGGAAGTGCAGCCCTGTCCCAAGGACCCACAACTTATGGGCTCTCTCCCTGTCATCTCTAGCTGGGGAGTCCCCATATGTGAAGACTCATTCCTGCTTGTTCCTGGAGATAGCACAGTTACTTACCTGTAACAGGAGATCTCTGGGAACAGCAGGAATAAGTCTTCACAACCCACCCACCTCTCCTAGGGGTTGTCTCTCTATCTCTCTTCCTTTCCCTCTCTCTCTCTCTTCCTTTCCCTCTCTCTTCCTCTTTGTCTCAGCTATAAAACTCAACTGAGGAGAGACAGTTGGAAAGGCGGGAAGGCAATACGCAGGCGCTGTGGGATGCTCCCAAAAGCTTTCTGATTGGTCGCTGGGGAGCGTTCCCGCGCAGGCTCAGTCGGTACCGACGTACCCATATGTGAAGACTTATTCCTGCTGTTCCCAGAGATCTCCTGTTACAGGTAAGTAACTGTGCTTTCCTTAATGCTCAGGAGAAAGGGAGAGAGAAGGGGGAAAGGAGAGGAATATAGATGAGATTAGAATGGTTGAAAGAGGAATAGGCGTGGGAAAATAGTATGGGGACTAGGGTTAGAGTTAATGTCACCAGAAGAAAGGAGGAGGCGAAGAGTGTGAGGCACAGAGTAGATGGCATGGTGGAAACGAGGATGAGGTATTTTAAGAGAGGAGGGAGTCTGATGAATCAAAGGAATAAAAAGATGAAGTTCAAGAGCTGAGGAAAGGGAGGAAGACTAGATTGGGGAAGAGAGAATTTATTTATTTAACCAGTTTTGTATACCACCTTATCCTTCAATCTAAGTGGTTGACAAGACAACAAAGGCTTACATACTTGAGGGTATGTGAAAACAAAAACCATACATTACAATATAAATACAAAACAAAACAGCATGTTATAATACTATATCATAGTGAAATTAAATATGCATAAGGTTAATTTAAGTTATTTCACCAAATGATTCTATAAATAAATAAGTCTTTAAAGATTTGCGAAAGTCCTTAATGTCTTTCTGAGTTCTTAAGTCTTCAGGAATAGAATTCCATAACTCCGGTGCCATAAAGGAAAATGCTCTTTTAGAAGTCATTTGTTTTGATTTGTTGAAGTTCAAAGGAGTATTAAGTTTATTGATATTTTGAGATCGTCTTGGTCCTTATACTCTTGTCTTTTGAAATTATAGATTGTAGAATATCCACTGAGGATTGGTGAAAATTTTTGAAAATAGTCATTAGGTTTTTTATATTTTGCTCTTACAATTACCCGAAGGAAATGTAACTGAGGACAGTAGTTATGTGTTCAAATTTTGTAGAGCCAGTTATAATACGCGCAGTGGTGTTCTGAACTAATTGGAGAGGATGGATAGAGTGTTTAGGAAGACCTTGATACAAGATGTTTCCAAAATCAAGTAGAGGTGTTATGACTGCCTGACATACCGTGCGAAAGTGATTTGTATTTAGTATTTGTTTTAGTCTTCTTATAATCTTTAAACGATGATATGCTTTTGACGCAATTTTGTTTATATGAGATTTTAAATTTAAATATTTATCTAATGTTACACCTAAATATCTATCTTCATCTTTAATTTTTATTTCTCTATTTAATAAATTAATTTCAATTGGTAGTTTTAAGGATTGGCATTTAGATATGAACATTCCTTCTGTTTTGTCAGAATTTATTTTTAAGTTGTTATTAAGCCAATCATTCATATCAGCCAAACAGTTATTAATTTTTGTTGTATCAAAGGTATTTTGGTCAATTATAGTAAAACCATAATGTCATCAGTGTATAAATGATGATTAATTTCATGAAGATTAATAAGTTGACATATGGGTTGAATATAAATATTAAAGAGAATAGATGATAAAGCTGAACCTTGAGGTATGCCTTGTCCAATCGAAAATTGAGAGGAACTTTTGTCACCATATTTTACTAACTGCATACGATTGGTTAGATGAGGCAAACCATTTTAATGTATTGTTGCATAAGCCAATATCTTGTAGACATTGTAACATTATTGTGTGAGACACAGTATCAAATGCTGCTGAGACTGATGAAAATTAACAGAAATAACTTATTTCTCTCTTTGATAATCTTATAACAGGCCTTGAAAAATATAAGAGTTTCCACATTGTGATGAGATTTAAATCTATGCTGATGTACGAGGGGGTACCCAAAAAAACCAGGAATTATTTTTTAAAAGCTATTTATTTCAAATTCTTTACAAAACAACCTTATCCCCTTCAAAATACTCTCCATTACAACTGATACATTTGTCCCACCGGTGCTTCCACTGTTCGAAACATTTTTTGCAGTCATCTTTAGAAATGGCTGACAGCTCCTCCCTCCTTTTTTTCTTGACTTCTTCAATGTTGTCAAATCGGTGTCCTTTCATGCCCCTTTTCATGCGTGGAAATAAGAAAAAGTCGCACGGAGCCAAGTTGGGCGAGTAAGGTGCGTGGGGCAGCGGAACCATGCCATTTTTAACCAAAAACTGTCTAACAGAGATGGCCGTGTGTGCAGGTGCGTTGTCATGGTGGAAGAACCAGTCTCCTGTCTGCCACAAATCGGGTCTTTTTTGACGAACACTGTTGCGCAATCTTCTTAAAACTTCCAAATAAAAGGTTTGATTGACGGTCTGACCTGGGGGAACAAACTCTGAATGAACTACCCCCATGGCATCAAAAAAGCAAATCAGCATTGTTTTGATGTTTGATTTGACTTGACATTTTTTTGGACGGGGTGACGATGACGTCTTCCATTGGCTTGACTGTTGCTTTGTTTCTGGGTCGTAACCATAGCACCATGACTCACCACCTGTAATGACCTTTGACAGAAAATCTGGATCAGTTTCAAGCTCTTGTTTCAAAACACGACATGTTTCAACTCTATGTTCCTTTTGATTGTCAGTCAGAACCCGAGGAACAAACTTGGCAGCAACCCTTTTCATTCCCAAATCTTCCGTTAAAATTCGCTGAACTGAGCTCCAAGATAACCCACTAATCTCTGACAGTTGATCAATTGTCTGTCGACGGTCTGTGAGCACAAGCTCTCTAATTTTTTCAATATTTTCGTCGATTCGGGCAGTTGCTGGACGCCCAGAACGAGGTTTGTCATCAATCGACATGTCACCATTTTTAAACCGAGCAAACCACTGGTACACTTGACTTTTTCCCATAGCGTCATCTTGATAAGCTTTTTCAACATTAAAACAGTTTCAGCAGCATTTTTACCGAGTAGAAAACAAAATTTCACAGCTGCACGTTGTTCACTTAAACTTGTCATCATAAAAAAAGAAACAAGAACAAAACAGGGCTAGCAAAAACAATCACTGCAGATGAACAGAACAAGCCAGGTCGACAACACAGGTGGCACTGAACTGACAATCAGTTGCACTATACACGCCTACCGGCAGAAGTGCGTACTACACAAGCTTCGCCCACGGCAATGTTATTCCTGTTTTTTTTGGGTACCCCCTCGTATATCCAAAGGGGCATACGAGTCAATGTGATCTTGCAGCTGATTTTGTACCACCACTTAAATAATTTTTGAGATAAATGGTAAACTCGAAATAGGACGGTATTACTTAGGGTCAGTGATGTCTAGTGATTTCCCTTTATAGACTGATCGAATTATAGCACTCTTTAGTATAGGTGGTAAGTAACCTTGTTTTAAAGAATTATTTACAAAATTTACAATGTGAAAGCTAATATGGTTTTTAGTACTTTTAATCCATTCTACTGGACATGGGTCAGCTGGTGAAGTTGTTGTATTAAGTGTGCTGATTTTATATTTCAATCTGTTTTAAAGTTGATAAAGAAAAATCCTTCCAGACTTTTGTGGATTGAGTGCAAGGTTTAAAACAAAGTTGGTGGAATTGTGATGTAGATAAGTTGACGAAATAGCATTCTTGCTTATCAGGTAATTTGCAAATTTTTGGGGGTCTATTTGAGGATCACCATATAAAGTGGTCACTTTTGTAAGTTGTTGAACAATGTTGAATAGTTCCCTTGGTTTGTTAGTTGCTTTCATTATTAGATTTGTATGGTATTATTGTTTAAGATCATTTATTAACTTATTATATTCCATTTATTTTACATTAAATAGGAATTTTACATTTTGAAATTTAGTTAGTCTCCATTTACGCTCAAGTTTTCTTAGCAAACGCTTTGCCTCTCTGATTTCATTAGAATACCATGGTGCGTCGTTCTTCAAACGCATTTGTACTTTATTATTTTTTGGAGCTAGCGCAGCATTTGAAATGATATTCCAATTTTCTATGTCTTTATCCAGTTCAGTGCAATTTTGTTGCAATTGTGGAACAATGTCCTTAAAGTCCTCTTTATGGAAAGCTCTAAATTTTCTAATCTTGTAATCTTTTAAGTTGTTAGGGGATGTTTGTAGTTGCAAGGTAAATGAGATAATATAATGATCAGACCAAGGTACTGGGGTAGTTTTTGGGACTGTAATTTAGTTTTGTGAAAAAGAGTTGCTCAGGGCAAAAAATTAGATCAGGAGTGGTTCCATGTTGGTGTGTAGGCTGATTATCTGTTGATAATCTAAAGATTTCACTGCTTTCAAGAAGGATCTGTACTCATTAGAAGGTGGTGATGATTGTAATCACCTAATGCAATTGATGGTTTAATTTGAGAGCTATAAGTGCAAATTAATTCTAAAATTGTTGAGAGGTGATCCTTAGCAGCATTAGGTGGTCTATATGTGAGGCAAACATTGAGGTGGTGATTTGATATAATTGAAGTTGTTTCAGTTGAATTGTTAGTTGTAATAGATTTAAACTTAAAGGTTGTTTTTGTTAATATTAAAATTCCTCCTTTGTTCTCTAGGACAATTAAATATATCATAATCTAAAAGGGTAATTTGATTTAAAATAATTTGATCTGTGTCTTTTAACCAGGTTTCAGTGATGCAAATAATATCAAGCTTTTGATCTTTAATATAATCATAGATAATGTTTGGTTTATTCCGTATTGACCTTGCATTCATTAAAACACACTTAATGGGTGAATAAAGGATTGGATTTCTAGTGCTATGTTTAGATGATGAAGAATGAATTTTATTTAATTTCTTACGTTTTTGATTATGATGATGAAGTTGTTTGAAACAATTATTATTATACCTAGCATAGTTTGGACAAATAGGATTAATTACTACAGCATTTGGTAAAGCTTGCTGTGTAAGGAATAGCATATTAAAATATAGAAGTATAAATTGATAAGTTGTATGCATGTTTAAGAAACTAATATGAAATTTTAAATAGATATACGAGTTATTTTAATTATTAAGAAGATATACGCTTAAAATTTCATATGATTACATTGTGTATTAAACTTTCTAACATTTGTTTTAGTTGGGAGGAAGAATAGATTCAGTAGGTTTTTAAATTGAATTATTAAAGTAGGTTGATGAACTATTGATGTGACTTAGTAGCTTACCATTAGTTTACTTTCTTTTGTTGTTGACAGTTTTGCGTGTTTTTTATCACGTCCCCGCCTAAGGGCCACGCCAAAGGGCCCTCTGAGGACTGCAAGGCGCGGGCGCGCCTGACGGTGGCAGCTCCTAACGGTATGAAGGCTCCTCCCCCTAGCCCCAGTTGGTAGATTAAGCAAGGGAATGCCTTAGATGCGATCAGGCAAAGAGCTGCTTAATGATACTTAAATCAGCTGTGCAGGACAAACAGGCAGTCCAATCCCGATGGTGGCAGCTCCTAACGGTATCAAGAGAAGATAGTTCACCATTTTTACATGCTACTGTTTGATTTATTAATGTAAATTTGTTAATTGTATTATATCTTGTTCATATGTTCAATGTAAATTGTTCTGTGCTGATTACGAATAGTGTGATGTAAAACCAAATAAATAAATAAATAAAGATAGAGGGTAATAAGGAGGGGGGTGTATGAGGGAAGAAGGTTAGGGAGTGACAAAAATAAAAGGAAAATATAATGTGGAGCTATGAGAAGAGAAGAGATGGAGGGGGAAGCAGAAGAATTAATATAAGAACAGAGATGGTGTCCATCTGCCCATGAAGGGTCAGTGTGTCTTCAGTGGTAGACTGGCTAACCTACCAAAGAGGTCTTTAGACTAGATTTGTTGGGGGTGGGTGAAGAAAGCTCCCAGGTAAGTGAAAACCCTCAGGTAAGTGAAACATTAAATACCTCTGTAGAAATGGGTAAAAGGTGCAACATCTGGAAAGCTCTGTGCATTAATGCCCATAGCATGGGAAATAAGAAGTCAGATGTTGAGGCTTTAATGGAAGAGGCTGACTTGGATTTAGTAGTGGTTGCAGAGACATGGTTCACGGACAACCATGACTGGGATGTAATTATACCAGGCTATACTTTATTCAGGAAGGATAGGGTAGGAAGAAGGGGAGGAGGAGTGACACTATTTAAAAAAAAATATATTAAAGCTATAGAATTACAGAGCGTAAAGGGGAGAGAGGAGAGGCAATGTGGGTTAAACTAAAAAGAGAGAAGGAGAAATCCATTTGCATTGGCATGATATACAGACCCCCCCCCACTCCCTTCACAGGGAGAAGAAGTGGGCAGAGATTTAATAGAAGACATACGAAGCATTACCAGGAAAGGAGAAGGGCTACTGATAGGTGATTTTCAATATACTGGATGTGGATTGGCACATCCCTGCCACGGTGTCATCTAGAAGTAAGGAGATCCTGGATTCTCTACAGGGAAGAACTATTCAGGCAACTGATAACGGAACCCACATGTGAAGGGACCATACTGGACTCAGTGCTTGCCAATGGTGAAAGTGTTTCTGATGTTATAGTGGGAGTTTATCTTGTATCCAGTGATCACCAGATGGTGATGTTCGGTATTAGGACTAGGGCTGATCAAATCCATTCAAAAGCGAGGGTCTTAGACTTTTGGAAAACTAACTTTTCCAAGATGGGCCAATACCTCAAGGAGTCGTTAGCAGGATGGGAACGGCTGGGGGATATAGAAAAACAGTGGGCAAAACTGAAAGGGGATATTTTAAGGGCAACTGACCTTTTTGTGAGAAAGGTAAATAAATGTAAAAGGAAAAGGAGGCCACTATAGTTCTCAAAAGAAGTAGCTGAAAAGGTGAAGAAAAAGAGGGAGGCCATCATGAAATACAAAAGATCACAGAGAGAGGAAGATAGGCATCTATATTTGGAAAAACGTAGAAGCTAGCAAAGTAGTCAGGAAAGCAAAGAAACACAAGAAATAGCCAATGCAATAAAATGGGGGATAAGACATTTTTTCAGATACGTTAGTGAGAGGAGAACGGGCAAAAATGGTATTGTCAGACTCAAGGGTGCAGGGGAGGAATATGTAGAAGCTGATGAGGATAAAGCACAATTGCTTAACAAATATTTCTGTTCTGTGTTCACAGATGAAGGGCCAGGAGCAGGACCTCAGAAAACACCCACAAATAGGAACAGACATGATGGGGATCTAAAACAATTTTCAGAAGACCTTGTTCATGAGGAACTAGCTAAATTTAAAGTAGACAGAGCAATGGGACCAGATGAGATATATCTGAGAATACTGAAGGAACTTGGGGATATTCTAGCAGCTCCACTGACTGACCTTTTCAATGCCTCTTTGGAGTCTGGAGTCGTGCCAGAGGACTGGAGAAAGGCACATGTGGTCCCTTTACATAAAAGCAGAAGTAAGGATTTGGTTGAACACTACAGGCTGGTTAGTCTAACCTCTGTGGTGAGCAAATTATTGAACATTAGGGTTGCCAACTGGCTCCAGATGCGCCCGACAGGGTCAATCCAGTCCTGGGTTTACCCCATTGCATGCAGTGACTTGTAGTTTTCCATTTCTTATGGAGTGCAATGGAGAAATTAGAACTACATATCCCTGCATGCAATGGGGTAAACCCAGGACTGGATTGACCCTGTCGGGCGCATCTGGAGCCAGTTGGCAATCCTATTGAACATGCTGCTGAAAGAGAAAATAATGAGGTTTATGGAATCTGGTGGATTACAGAATCTGAGGCACCAGAGGCAGGTCTCATCAGATAAATCTGATTGATTTCTTTGACAGGGAGTTGGACCTAGGGAGAGCTCTAGATGTGATGTATTTAGATTTCAGGAAAGCCTTTGACACCATTCCTCACAGGCGGCTTATAAACAAACTGAGCACCCTAGGAATGGACCCTAAAGTTACTGATTGGGTTAGAAATTGGTTGAGGGGAGGTGACAAAGGGTGCAGGTAAATGGGGCTCACTCTGAGGAGAAGGAGGTTACCAGTGGTTTGCTGCAGCAATCTGTCTTTGGTCCGATTCCACAGGTCTGCGAATAAAAAGCTGTTTGATTATTTTCATCTAATTTCCATGTATTTTGGTGTGCTGAAATCAAATAAAATATTGAAAAAACTCCTAGACATCATGATTTACTACAACATGCAAAATTGTCTTCAAATTTATCATATTTTTTCAAATTACTATTAATTAATTCAAATTACTATTAATTAATTCACATAAGTGCATTTAAGATATAAAATGCCAAAAAATCCTTAAAGGGGTTGGCCGAGTTATGTTAAAAAAAAAAAAAATAGCACTGTAAATCTGATGGTCAGCAATATATACATAAGCTAAGCAAGTTTTAAGTCCGTGCTTCTAATGGTAGAAGGGGTTAATCTTTCCTGAAGAATCCAGTGGGAGGGAGACACAGGGCAGATAGCAGCAGCTCCGGTCAGTGCAGGGGGACGTGGCCAGCACTGTGATGTCTCGTGTACAGACACAGAGCTGCTCTCTCCTGCATGCCACACTTGTGCACGAATCATCATCAGGTTCTTGGTTCTAGGCTGTTCACACTTTTTCATCGCAATTCGTGTTAGCTCGTCATTCTTCATCCGTTATGTTATGGCTAAGCAAAAGTGTATTAATTCGCCAGACAGTTTCTGTTTCATCTGGGGTGAATATACAGTGTTGAAGGAACAGCAGAATATTTCAGACTTTGTGAAAAAAGTATACTTTGCATACTTTGGACTAAAAATTGGAGATCAAGATAAAGTCTGTGCGCCTCATAAAGTGTGCAAACGGTGTGTTGAGGACCTCCGAAACTGGTTCAAGGGTAAGAAAAAATCTTTCTGTTATGGGATTCCTATGGTATGGCAAGAGCAAAAGAACCAAAGTGACGACTGTTACTTTTGTTCATGCGATGTGAAAGGGTTTAATTCCAAATGGAAGCATTCCATTTCATACCCCAATCTTCACTCGGCAATTCGTCCCATCCCCCATGGCACAGATATACCAGTACCCAAGCCCCCTGCTACCTTGGAAGAGATACCTAGCTCCGATGAAGGTGAAGTTATACCTGAACCAGATGACGAATCAAATTTTGACTTTGAAGATGATACAAGACCAAAATTGTTTTCTCAGGAGGAGATGAATGATTTGGTAAGAGACTTGATCTTCCCAAAGATGCCGCTGAGTTACTCGGATCAAGGCTGAAAAGCAGGAATTTATTGTTGCCAGGAGTGTCATCTTCATGGTTCAGACATCGTGAAAAGGAGTTCGTTCCTTACTTCGCCCAGGAAGACAAGTTGGTTTATTGCATCGATGTCGAAGGTCTGATGGGTCAATTTAAAATCCAATATGATTCAGAGCAATGGCATCTTTTTATAGATTCTTCAAAAAGAAGTCTCAACTTTGGTACCTTCCCATAAAGTTCTTCTACCACCTCTCCACATAAAATTGGGATTGATGAAACAATTCATAAAATCACTTCCAAGAGATGGAGAATGCTTCAAATACTTGGTCACCAAGTTTCCAGGCCTGTCGGAGGCAAAATTGAAGGAAGGGTGTGTTCATCGGACCAGACATTAGAAGGCTTATAGTTGATCAAGAGTTTGTCAATACCATGACGGATCCTCAAAAAGAAGGGTGGATTACATTTAAAGAAGTCGTACAGAAATTTTTAGGCAATAACAAAGATCCTCACTACAAAAAGATCGTCGGACGAATGCTGAAAGCATTTCAAGCTTTAGGTTGCCTGATGAGTTTGAAAGTGCATTTCCTCCAGTCCCACCTTGACTACTTTCCTGAAAATTTGGGAGCTATGAGTGAGGAACAAGGTGAACGATTCCACCTAGATATTAAAGAGATGGAAAGGAGATACCAGGGAAAATGGAGCATTACAATGATGGCAGACTACTGTTGGATGCTTCAGAGAGACATTCCAGATGCTACTCACAAGCGTAAATGCACCAAGAGGAGCCTCACAAGGAAGAAGAATCGCGTTTAGTGTGTGTAGGTGAGCTCATTTCAGTTCAAAAAAGGATTTTCATGAAAATATTGTAATAACTTTAATTTTATAAGTCTATTTCCATTTATTTTGAGGTATTGCCTTATTTAACATAGTTACCTAACTTGTCAGGAAACGTGATGTCCTATGACAAAATGGAGGTCATTTTCGGATTCAGCGCACCAAAAAACATAAAGATTACGTGAAATAACCAAAACAGCTCTCGAAAAAATTTTTTTTGCAGACCTGTGTTCTTTTTAACATCTTTGTCAGTGGCATTGCAGAAGGGCTGTCGAGTAAGGTTTGCTGATACGAAAATCTGCAATAGAGTAAACACAAGGAGGGATCTAGCTAAGCTTGAAGAATAGTCTAGAATTTGGCAGCTGAAATTTTAATGCTAAAAATGTAGGGTCGTGCATTTGGACTGCAAAAATCCAAGGGAGCAGAACAGTGTAGGGGGTGAAGTACTTCTGTCCACAGAAGAAGAGCTGGGCGTGATTGTGTCCAACTATCTTAAAGTAGCTAAACAGGTAGAAAAGGCGACGGCAAAAGCTAGAAGGATGCTTGGGTACATAGGGAGAGGAATGGCCAGCAGAAAAAAAGGAGGTGATAGTGCCTCTATATAAGTCTTGTGCAACCTCATTTGGAGCATTGTGTGCAATTCTGGAGACCACACCTTCAAAAGGATATAGATATGTTGGAGTCAGTGCAGAGGTTGGCTTTTAAAATGGTTAGTGGTCTTCATTAAAAAGCATATGAGGACAGACTTAATAATCTTAATATGTATTCTATAGAAGAAAGGTGGGATAGAGGAGATATGATAGACATTTAAATACCTTCGTGCCATAAATGTACAGGAGGAGAGCCTCTTTCGATAGAAAGCAAGCTTTGCTAAAAGGGGACGTAGGATGAGGGTGACAGGGGATAGACTTAGGAGTAATATGTGGAAATATTTCTTTACAGAAAGTGGTTGATGCGAGGAATAGTCTCCCAGTGGAGGTGATAGAGATGAGGAGAGTTTCTGAATTAAAAAAAAAGCATGGGACAGGAGAGATCCCACATGATGCGTGAGTGAGCAGGACGGGTTCTTGCTTGCTCCGGGGCTGCCCTGAGCAATATTCTGCATTTATTAATCTTAATCCACCAAAAAACTATCCTGCACGACTGCCGACTCTGACATCTGGAAAATAGATGAAGCGGGGCCTGAGAGCGGGCGGAGATATGCCAAACCCGCTGAAAAAAGATAAGGAAAAGCCGGGCAAACCGGGGGCCTCAGCTACAGCAATGGCGATACCGGCCTCCCCTAGTGCGCTGAGCACGGATTCGACGGCGGAAGACTTAGCCAAAGAAGTGGCGAGCCTACTGGAGCCAAAGTTTGATCAAGTAATGAAAAAACTGGACACTTTAGGAGACTCCCTCGCAGATATGGGCAGGCGAGTGGAGGAGTTAGAACATCGAGTTTCCAGCGTGGAAGAGGGCGAGGGGCAAATGGAGAGAGAATTAACTGAGCAGCGGAAGCAAATAGAGACTCTCCGGTCCAAACTGGATGATCTGGAAAACAGATCCAGAAGAAACAATTTACGAATTGTTGGAATACCGGAGACACAAACAGATCATATGCTGCTACCACTCCTGGAGGAATGGCTGCCTAAGGAGCTGGGCCTCGCTTCCCTGGTGGGGCAATTGAAAATTGAGCGCGCACATCGACTTGGCCGGAGGCAGGATGAGCAACAGAGGCCGCGGGTAGTGATTCTCCGAGTCCTCAATTTTCACCATAAGGTGCAACTGTTGCGAGCCTATAGAGAGAAGGGCGAGCTCAAATGGGAGAATCAAAAACTTTTAATGTTTCAAGACTATTCAGTATTGGTGACAGAACGGAGGAAAGCGTATTCTTTGGTTTGTGCGGCGCTGTTCCAACGGAAAATCCGCTTTACGTTAGCTTTTCCAGCAACATTGCGAGTTTGGCACCAGGGGAAGAGCATGGTTCCCTCGACCCCGACAGAAGCGCAGCGCTTTTTGGACGAGAGGAGAGGAGAATCTGGCAGCGCGGGAGAGGCACAGAAGAGAGATCAGCGCTGAAAATACTGTGCTGACAGCAGAGACTGTTTATATTGTTATGAGGACGGCAGGCAAGCTGAGACGTTGTCAAGCAGGACTCAGATATAAGATCCTATGGGACCTAGTGAGAGAGAGCAAGAACTTGGTATAGTTGTGTGAGTGAATATAGTTGGCTTGTATATTTATGTGTGTGTGACTATGAGAGTAACTACTGCTCTGGGTAGAGATCACATAGCGCAACTGGTGGAACTTGAACAAGGCTGGGGGCAGCCCTGTTTCATGTTACATGTTAGGGATCTCATTCTCAGCAGGGGAGGCTGAGTTTCATTGTTGTTGTGTTTTAAGGGGATGGGAGGGGGTGGGGGGAGGGGTGGTGGGGGAGGAGGGTAAAAGACGGGAGGAGCAAGGGAGCATTATCCACGACCAGTTTACACTTCCCCACCCTATGTGCTACGAGGGCTGTTCAGAGAGATCGAGGGGGGTGGTTTGCCAGGGAGTGGTAATTTGTTCGGGGCTGAGGCTGGGCGGCCTGGAACAAAAGCTAATGCAGTAGATCCTGCATGGAGTGCCGTGGCCATCTTTAAACGCTGTGCATTCTGATTTAAGAATAACCACGTGGAACGTGGGTGGGATAGGCACACCTGTAAAGCGGACGAAAATCCTGCAGGCTTTAAAGAAAGGGAGAGCACAAGTTGCCCTGCTGCAGGAAACCCATTTAACACAACGGGAACACGGTAAATTAAAAACAGACTGGGTAGGGCAGGTTTTTTCCGCCGCCTCAGGGGGAAGGAAAAGAGGAGTGGCAGTTTTGATCCAGCGAGGGATCCCGGTAGAGGTTCTCAGCGAGGATTCTGACCCTCAGGGGCGATTTCTTTTTCTTCATGCCAGAATTGCTGGGGAGGAAATGTTCTTGGGAAATATTTATGCCCCTAATAATTATGACCATAACTTCTTTAAATTGATCTTGCAGAAGATCATGGGGGCACCTAAGATTCCATTAATACTTGCGGGGGATTTCAACTGCCCACATGATCCCGTACTCGATCGGTCGCAGGGTTTGAGGAAAGGAGAAGGAGGAGGGGGGAACTGGGAAAATAAAGGAGTGGGTTATTTATGTCAATGGGGAGATTTGTGGGATGTGTGGAGAACTTTGCATGAGAAGGAAAAAGACTATACGCACCTCTCGAGGGCGCATCAATCTTGGTCCAGAATTGATTATATCTTAATTTCCAGGGACCTCTTTGATAAGGTGCTGCGCACAGAGATCGAGCCAATAGTTATTTCCGATCATGCTAAGGTATTCCTGGACCTAAAAGGGCGGTCCCCTTCCAGAGGCAGATGGGCCTTCCCAAGGCATTTGTGGAAAAATGAGAAGTTTCGACATTATTTAACACAAAAATGGGAGGAATATCTGAGTCTGAATGAGTCCCCGGACTTGTCAGTGTCGACTTTCTGGGAGGCCGGAAAGACCGTTCTCCGAGGCCACATTATAGCGTATGTAGTGAAGGAGAGGAAGCGTGTTAATACCACCATTCTAGAGCTAACCCGTGATCTCAAGGAGGCCAAGCGAGTTGCTCTAGCGCGCAAAGACAGACTGGAAATCTATTTGCAGAAGCAGAAAGCTCTCAATGCCGCGTTGCAGGAAAGGGCGGTATATTCCGCACAATATTATCGCCATCAGCTGTTTCGATATGGGGACCGAACGGGGAAGCTTCTGGCGCGATTGGTAAAAGAACGCGGGGGTGTCCAGAGTGTAACGATTATCAGGGATCAGGCTGGGATACGGCAACATGATCCAGAAAAAATTTGCAAGTGTTTGGGCAGTATTATCAAGATCTATATACCCCTGAGAACGCGAATAAGGTCCAGCAGCGGGATTTCTTGCGGGCTGTCCAGCTCCCAAAACTTACGGAAGAGGCTTTGCACGAATTGAATGCGCATATTACTGGGGAAGAGGTGCAGAGGGTCATTGCACAGGGGAAGCCGTATAAGGCCTGATGGATATGGCGCGGAATTTTACAGAATTTTATCGGCTTCGATTACCCCTACACTGATGGCTCTCTATGAGGAGGCGATAGAAGTGAGATCTTTTCCGAGGGATATGCGGACGGCAGCGATAACCATCATCCCAAAAGCGGGAAGGGATCCGGAGAATCCAGCCTCTTATAGGCCCATCTCCTTAATTAACTACGATATGAAGCTTCTTGCTTTGATCCTGGCAGGGCGACTGCAAAAGGTTTTGCCTGGACTGGTAGGGAGCCATCAAATAGGATTTGTCAGAGGCAGAAATGCCTTTACGAACATCACGAGAGTCTTGCTGGGAATGGAACGATGCTTGCTGCAAAATACTCCTTTGCTACTGGTTAGTCTGGATGCCGAAAAGGCGTTCGATAGAGTATCTTGGGATTATATGTTTGAGGTGTTAGCTCAGTTTGGATTTACGGGCGCTTTTTTGGCATGGGTGACAGCGTTATATATGGATCCGTTGGCCTGTGTCGTTAGTGGCGGTAGGGTCTCCCAGCCCTTTTCTTTGAGGCGAGGCACGAGACAGGGTTGTCCCCTTTACTATTTGTGCTGCAATTAGAACCTTTACTTCGGAGGCTTATCCAGGAGCAGAAGGTGGAAGGGATAGAGTGGGAGGGCGGAGGCATTAAGCTCGGTGCTTTTGCGGACGACATGCTGTTGTGTTTGTGCAACCCAAGGGAATCCTTACCAGCGGCCTTGCAGCTCATGGAGATGTTCGGCTCCTTTTCGGGGCTGCGTATTAATCAAGATAAATTTTTGGCCTTAGATGTGGGGGGACGAGTCAAAGATAATTGGCAGGGCACCTTTCCTTTGGTGTGGGCACAGAGTAGCTTGAGGTATCTAGGCGTTCATATACCGGAACATACGGCACGATTGTATGAGATTTATTTATTTATTTATTTATTTAACAATTATTTCTATACCGCTCTTTCCCAAGTATCAAGTGCGGTTTACAATGAACAGTAAGTTATATGGTATGGGAAATATCATACCAAGTCATTTTACATAGAACAGTTGGAACTATTTACAGGTAACAATACAAAGTTAGAACAGTAAACTATTAGAACCTATTTACATTGTGGGTATTTACAAATTATATCATAGATCACCTGTGGTTGCATAAATTATTTTAAGAGTGACGAGATAAATGTTAAAATCTTGCTTGATAAAACCATTGCTCGGTTGCAGAAGTGGAGAGATTTCCCACTGTCGCTCATGGGGCGTGTGGCTCTGCTGAAAATGGTGGAGCTCCCTAGGTGGATATGTGTTATGCCACCTCCCAATATGGTTGGCGCGGAAAGACATGCAGCTGCTGCGGAAACACATTGGCCGGTTTCTATGGAGAGGTAGACTATCTCGCATAGCGTTTTCGGTACTTATGAAAGCCAGGGAGGAGGGGGGGATAGGTCTACCATCTTTACGTCAGTACAACTTGGCCTGTTTGCTCAGGCCTCTGGTGGAACTTATAGGGAACACTGGTAACATCCTTCCTTTGGAATTACTAGATGGGCTGTCGGCGCCATATCATCCGGTTTACTTATTACATGCGCCCGGAGGGATTTTACCGGAGGCTTGGAAAGCATCGGTGTACCTGAGGGCAATGAGGCAAATCTGGAGGATACTGTGTCAACAGAAAGGTGTAAATTGGAAATGCACGGATTGCCTCCCATTAGCGAGGAATAAGGATTTTGCTCCGGGCTTGCAGGGCCTGACTTCTAAGAGCTGGGGGAACAAGGGAATTGAATGTATTGGTCACTTACTAATGGCAGATGGTAGTGAACTGGACTCTTTTGAATCGCTGGCAAGGCGACATAATTTGGAACATAACTCCTTTTTCTTCTATTTGCAAGTGCGTCATGTGAGGGGCCTTCAGCAGCGATGGGGATTGCGGATAGGTCAGGGGGCTATGTGGGAGTTTTTTGTATTGATGGAAGGTGGAGTTTCCACACGGGCTGTCCGACAGGAGCTTTGGCCGGGAGGGGATGGAGGGACCTTAGAGAGGCTGGCGCAGCGATGGGTTGCGGATGGGGTACCGCAGATGACGGGGCGTCTGCTGCAGGAGGCATTCTCCAAAGTCGAGAATATCTCGGAGTCGGTACGCCTCCAAGAACTGCAATATAAATTTTTATGGAGAGCATATGTTCCCAATGTTTGGGCTGCCAAGATGGGACTGGTCTCGACTGATATATGTACGCTCTGCGCAGCAGAGCGTGGGACCTTGCTCCATCGCTTTTGCCACTGTTCCAAGATTCAGAGTTTCTGGCATGCAGTGGAGCGCAAGCTGATGGGTTGGCGGTCTGTGGGTAGTGACTTTTCCCTTCAGTGGTGTCTGTTTGGGGTCCCTGCAGGGGAAGGGGTGGTGGGGGGGGGGGGGAAGCAGTCTAGGCAGCTGTATGAAAAGGGATTCATCATAGCGAAACACTGTATTCTGCGACATTGGTTAGAATGGGAGGCGTGGTCTAGTGGTTAGGACAAGGTACTTCAGGCCGGAGGGCCAGGGGTTCAAGTCCCACCTGGGGACAGCAATCTCAGGCCGGAGGGACTGGGATTTCTAGTCCTATAGGCACTCCTTGTGGTCTTGGGCAAGCCACTTAACCCTCCATTGCCCATGTTCCCTGTAAGTATTAGCGTATGTGTCTCATATCCCCTCGTGTTAAATGTATCCCCCAATTGACCGCTTTGACCCGGTGAAAAACGGGATATAAATACAGCTAAATAAATAAATAAAATAAAGAAGGGCATCCCCCGGGAATTACTGAATGGGAGTCCCAAATGAGAGACTTGTACTGTATGGAGTTGAAAACAGCTAACATGCTGGGGCCGAAGCGGGTTGAGGTGGTCGCGCAGATTTGGGAGGGGGTGGGATTTTTCCCTGGATAACTGGTTTGGGTAGGTTTCCCTGGAGGATAAGACGTTAGATTGAGACCCCCGGGTTATGAGATCTCATACAGAGCCTTCGGTGGGTGAGCTAGGAGCCGAGATCGGGGAGGGTAAGCTGGTCATAGGGAGGATGGGGCAGGGAAAGGGGGTGGGGCTGGAGGGTGTGGAAGAGAAGTGCAGCGGAGGACTGGACATACACCTTAGAAGTCTGGAACGGAGTGGGAGGAACTCACTCTCCGTATCCGTAGAAAGTGGGCAGTCCCTGAACACAGCTTTGTATTGAACACAGCTTTGTATCGAGGGTGAGTGTCATAGTAGTAAAATTGTTGCTGTTATAGATGCCTTCCCAACAGAAACCATTGTTATTCCCCGTCCCAACTGCTTTTTGGGGCTGTTGTGGAAATGTTGGGGTTATTGTTGTTGTTACCTTCTTTAACGAATGTCTTTTTAACACATGTCATTGTACGGTACAGATTGCATTGTCCTTCATTTAGACGAGGGGGAGGGTGAACGGTATACCTGTATGCTAGAATGTAATTTATGAATAATGTACTCCAGGCCCATTGTATGGTGGACACACTGTAACATCATAATGTTGGTTTCATCTAGCATCTGAACAAATAAGGGTGTCCTACATGGAGTGGTGGGTTCACCCCTAAATAGAAACAAAAACATGGGGAGGGGTGGCCTGCACAGAGCGACAGGTGCACCTACTCTTGCCATCTTGCTGGGCAGATTAGATGGACCATGCTGGTCTTTATCTGCCGTCACTTACTATGTTACTATATATCTCTGCTGCAGTCCTATCTGTTGTTGTTCTGATTAGTAGTAGTAATACTAATAAAAAGTACTTTCATAAAAGCATGGGACAAACACACAGAATCTGTAAAGGAAAAAAGGGGATTATTGTAGTAGGTGATATGGAAGGGCAGACTAGATAGAAACACGCTGGCAGAAGAAAATCACATGGCCTATCTTAGCAGTATTAATAGTACTAAGTGGAAAAAGTGATCAGTCATACAGTGTAAAGGCATAAGCAGTGCTGCATGGACAAATGCAAGAGCCTGTCCTCTGAATTAACTTAATGCAAATATCCACAGGAATTAGGTCCATGTTTGGTACAGGTGAGTCTTATAACTGATAGCGCACAGTCACTGGTATAGTCCAGATAAATAGTAGTGTGATTTGCTTGTCATGTCGGTGTGTATATATAGCTTGCTAGGGGCTCATCCAGATTAGGTTAGTGATCAGTGATCTCAAACAGATAAAGTCCTGAACCATGCATCTCCAGGAACAAGCAGGAATGAGTCTTCACATATGGGTATCGTCGGTACCGACGGAGTCTGCGCGGGAACGCTCCCCAGCGTCCAAAAGGAAAGCTTTTGGGAGCATCCCACAGCGCCTGCGCGCTGCCTTCCCGCCTTTCCCAACCGCCTCTCCCAACCGCCTCTCTCCAGTTCTTCTTTTCCGTGGAGCCAGCAGGTCGTATTTCCTGTCACCGCTGAAGAATTTCTTATTTTCTTTTCTTTTTCTTTAGTCGCGTGTCTGCCTTCTCGATTCCGGACCGGTACCACCGGTCTTTTTTCTTTCTTTAAAAAAAAACCTACTCTTTTCTTACTTCAGTGCATTTTTTCTTCTGGGGCCTTAGGCCCACAGATATATTTTTCCTCATGGAAAAACCCGCCTCCGGGTTTAAAAAGTGCACGAAGTGCAGTGGCACTATTTCTGTCACTGACACCCATGACTGGTGTCTAAAATGTTTAGGTCCTGACCACTCCATTGCGGATTGTGAGTCCTGTTCTATGATGTCTAAAAGAGAGTTACAAAATTGGGCAGCCAAGCTCAGTACCCTGTTTCCCTCCGATGCAGCTTCTGTAGCATCGACGTCTTCCAGGGCTGCTTCTTCATCCCATGGATCTCAGGTAACCAAACTTAAATCCGGCCGGTCCTCAAAGAGTACATCTCTCTCTAAGTATCGAGATGCCCCCGGGCTTACTCTTGAGGAATCTACACCGGCAAAATTACCCCGGCGGGAGGCTCCGGCTTCCAAAGCTTGCTCTATGGGGTCACAGGTTGACATCGATGGCTCGGCCTTGACCGATCACCTGTTACAATGTTCTGGGGTACCAGCGGTTTCCACCGGTACCGACATCCAGACATTGGTGGCGTTGATGAATCAGAATATTCTGACCATGCAGCGTGCCATCACGGCATTCATACAAGCTGCGACGCCTACGGTACCGCAACAAACCCCGTTGTCGGTACCGGTACTGATTCCGGTACCGGATCCGATACCGGTACCGCTTGCATCGACATCAGCGGTACGCTATCCAGTGATGCCCATCAGTACCGACTCGGTACCGATTACTCCTGATGTCGATACCCCCCGGTACGCGTATCGGGCTCTCCGAGAGCATCCAGACAGTCGATACTTCGATTCCTCTGAAGACTCTGATGCATCAGAGGCCTCTATTGAAGCATCTGGGAACCTTCCTCAGGAACCCTCTTCTCCAAAAAGGAGAATATCTCCTCCTGAAGACTTGTCTTTTCAGGACTTCATCAGGGAGGTGGCCAGAGGCCTGTCCATCTCAGTGGCCTCTGAAACTGAACCTAGAGCCAAAAAATTAGATATCCTTCAATATCCTAAGGCTCCTAAAGAGGCAGCCACCTTACCAGTACATGAGATTCTTTATGATCACATGTTAGGCATATGGGAGACTCCTCTTTCCACCTCCCTTCATTCTCGAAGGTTGGACACCATGTATCGTGTTCCTCCTTGTCCTGGTTTTCATAAGACTCAGCTTCCTCACCACTCCATTGTGGTAGAGTCTGCTATGAAAAAATCAAGAGTACAAAAAGGCACTCCTCTGCTCCTCCAGGAAGAGAATGCAGAACCTTAGATGCCTTTGGCAGGAAGATCTTCCAGGCCAGTATGCTTGTGGCCAGAATCAACTCCTATAGTCTCTATATGGGGATGTTTCTGAAAGAGGTTACAGATCATCTGCAAACCTTAGCTCCTTTTATGTCAGAAGATAAGAGAGAAGAATATATCACCTGGCTTAAACATGCACAGGATGTATCCAGGTTTTCCAACCTTGCAGCCTTTGACTCTTTTGAGGGTGCCAGTAGAGCCTCGGCTATTGCCATAGGTGCACGCAGAGTTGCTTGGTTGCAAGCCTCTGATTTGGAATCCTGGGTACAGGATGGTCTAGGTAACCTTCCCTGTACAGGGGAAAACCTGTTTGGCAAAGATTGGCAAGCAAAGGCCAACCAGATGGATGCTGAAAACTCTGCTTTAGATAGACTTTCAAAGTCTACTACTGCTCCTTTTAAAAAGAGGTTGTTCAAAAAAGGATCTTTCCCAAAAAAAGGGAAATTTTCTTCCGGTTATGGTCAGGCCTCTTCTCAAGGTCGTTTTGCTACAAAGAGACAGCAACAACCAAAACAGACCAAGCCTCAGGCTACGAGGACTGCTACGACCCAACAGCCTCAGCCTCCTCAGGGTCTTTGACTTTCCACTAGGGAACTTAGCCTTTCTGGCTCTAGAACAGGGGTCTCAAACACGCGGCCCGCGAGACAACTTTGTGCGGCCCGCGACGGAGGAAAACAAAAAAAACCCAAAACCCTGGCTTCTGCCGTTGCCGCCGTGGCAGCGGCAGAATCAATTGTCAAATTTTTAAAAAAACTTACTTCTGCTGCTCAAGCAGCAAAATCAGCTGTCCTGCGGCCCCTTCCCCTGTGCCCGGAGATCCGAGTCTGCTCTCTTAGCGGCGTGCTTTTCAAGCCGCGAAGAGAGTATTCCCCTCTCGCGCGGTTTCAAGCCGCGCGAGAGGGGAATACTCTCCTCGCGGCTTGAAAAGCACGCCGCTGATAGAGCAGACTCGGATCTCCGGGCACAGGGGAAGGGGCCGCAGGACAGCTGATTTTGCTGCTTGAGCAGCAGAAGCCAGGTTTTTTTTTAATTTACCTGGGGGGGGGGGGTGTAGGACTGGAAATGGGCTATTGGCAGGGGGGGGGTATGACTGGAAATGGGCTATTGGCAGGGGGGGGGGTATGAATGGAAATGGGCTATTGGCAGGGGGGGGGTATGACGGGAAATGGGCTAATGGCAGGGGGGGGGTTATGACGGGAAATGGTCTATTGGCAGGGGGGGGTATGACTGGAAATGGGCTATTGGCAGGGGGGGGGTTATGACTGGAAATGGGCTATTGGCAGGGGGGGGGTTATTACTGGAGATGGGCTATTGGCAGGGGGGGGTTATGACTGGAGATGGGCTATTGGCAGGGGGGGATTATGACTGGAGATGGGCTATTGTCAGGGGGGTTATGACTGGTGATGGGCTATGGTGGGGGCTAGGACTGGAAATGGGCAGGTGGGGGTTAGGAAGGCCTGGAGGCGGGCTGAGGGGGGGAGTTAGGACTGGTAATGAGCTATGGAAGGGCTGACTGAAATGGGGTAATGGGGTTAGGGCTGGAAGTGGGCTATTGGCAGGGGGTTATGACTGGTAATGGGCTATGGGGGGGGGTAAGACTGAAAATGGGGTGATGGGGGGTAAAACTGGAAGTGCGCTATGGGGAGGTTAGGACTGGTAATGGGCTATGGGGGGTCTAGGACTGGAAATGGGCTGAGTGGAAGGGGGGCTTGAACTGCAAATGGCTGATGGGGAGGGGGGCTTGGAATGGAAATGGGCTGTGAGGGGAGGGAGCTAGGATTGGAAATGGGCTGACGGGGGCTAGGATTGGAAATGGGCTGATGGTGAGGCTAGGATAGGACTGGAAATGGACTAATGGGGGGACTAGAAGGGAGCGGATGCTGGGTGGGGCTGGAACTAGAAGGGAGCTGATGTTGGGGGAGGATTAGAATGGGATGGAGCTGGGAAAGTGAAATGGAGAGGGGAAAAATATTTTGTCTGGGAGAGAAGACAAATCTACAATTGGCCAGGTATTGGGAGAGTAAGTGGGGATTGAGGATGGAGGGGTAAAATTTGAGTGGATGAAATAGGAATGAGGAAAGAGAAAAAGGAGAAAGATTAGTATGTTAAAGCAGATGTAGAGAGAGAATGGAAAAAAAACTAGGAGAGAAGAAAGGGCAAATGGACAGCAGACGATGGAGAGTTAGCAGAAGACATGAAGAAACCAGAAGAAAGTGGCTGGAACAATTGCAACTGAAAAAAATGCACAAAAGGTAGAAAAATATCTCTTTATTTTGAATTTATTAACTGGAATATGTCAGCTCTGGGAAATGTGCATCATTAATGTTTGCGCTTTGTTTAGTACAAGAGGAAATTAATTTATAGTTTTATTTCTACAGTGTTGTTGTACATTCCAAGTTTGGCTTTTGGGGTTCCCAGTTTAATTATTGTCTTCTTGTTTCTAAATCTTTTAGTCTTTCTTTATCCATACTCATTAAAGAGGCATGTTTACTAAAAGTTAGTGTATGGTAACATTATGCAAATATTTATGCAAATGAGGCCCCTTATGCAAATGAGGCCCCACGTCTTATGCGGCCCCCGGGTTACTTTACAAGTCCTCATTTGGCCCTCAAAGCAATTTGAGTTTGAGACCCCTGCTCTAGAACATCCAGAGCCTCTCACTATCCCAGGAAGGTTAGCTCACTTTGCTCCCAGATGGGAACAAATCACAGCAGAGCAATGGACCCTCTCCATCATACGGGATGGGTACAAGCTTCATTTCTTAAACCTTCCCCCTCACACCATGGTGAAACAGTTCAATTCTCCAACATCTCTCCTCAACCTTCTGGGTCAAGAGATTGCTACCCTTCTTGCCCAAGGGGCAATAGGAGAAGTACCTCTTCTTCAACACGGCTCAGGGTTCTACTCCCCTTATTTTCTCATCCCAAAGAAAACGGGGGGCTACAGACCCATATTAGATCTCAGAGAGTTGAACAAGTTTCTATGCAAGGAGAAATTCAAGATGACTTCTCTCGGAACTCTTCCATACCTCCAGAGTCAGGACTGGCTTTGTTCTCTAGATCTCAAGGATGCGTACACCCATGTCCTCATCCATCCAACACACAGAAGGTTCCTTCAGTTCCTTTACCAAGGAAATCACTACCAATACAAAGTGCTTCCTTTCTGCGCACTCTAGGGATATTCGTATTCCCATATCTAGACGACTGGCTCATCCGAGCTCCATCCCAGTCAGAGGCCCAGGCTTCCCTGGCCTGCACAAAGCGTGTTCTTCAGTATCTGGGACTGGTAATCAACATTCCAAAATCCCATCTCACCCCTACTCAGTCTCTAGAGTTTATAGGGGCCTTACTGGATACCACAACTGCAAGGGCCTATCTTCCCCAGGCCCGTTGCCTACGCTTGGTGCAGTTAGCCTCCCAGATTCAGTTAAAATCCCATTTAACTGCTCGAGAGATGTTGCAACTCTTAGGCCACATGGCATCCATAGTGCATGTGGTTCCTTACGCTCGCCTTCACATGAGGGCAGCTCAGTGGACCCTATCCACCCAATGGACCCAGGCATCAGGCTGCCTGTCAGACAAAATAGCAACCTCCAGTCGCCTCTCTTGGTCCCTTCACTGGTGGAAGTCCACTCAAAATCTGTTGCTGGGGTCCCCCTTTCAACAGTTGTTACCCCAAGCAACCCTTACAACAGATGCCTCTCCAAAGGGTTGGGGAGCTCATCTACAAGATCTCTCGACCCAAGGCATCTGGTCTCCAAAGGAGACATCTCTACATATCAACCTCTTAGAGCTCAGAGCAATCTTTCTGGCTCTCAGTGTCTTCCACACCCTGCTCAGCTACAAGACAGTCCTCATCCACACGGACAATGAGGTAGCCATGTTCTACGTGAACAAGCAGGGAGGGACTGGCTCTCTGTCGCTTTGCAACGAAGCTCTGAGATTGTGGGCCTTCGCCAGAGAGCATCAAATCCATCTCATGGCAGTGTATCTTCCAGGGGTTCAAAACTCTTGGGCAGACAGACTCAGTCGAGTTCTGCTTCCACACGAATGGTCCCTCCATGGGGACCAGATAGCCAGGATTTTTCGGATTTGGGGTACCCCAGACATAGACCTGTTTGCAAGTCCGTGGAATGCCAAACTTCCTCGGTTTTGTTCCAGGATGCCATGTCAGGGAGTTCAGGCCAGGGATGCCTTTCTCCTTCATTGGGGGCAAGACTTCCTCTATGCCTTTCCACCTATTCCCCTCATCCCCAAGACTCTGTTCAAGCTTCAGAGAGACAAGGGGTCTATGATCCTCATAGCACCACATTGGCCACGCCAAGTGTGGTACCCTTTACTTCTACATCTCTCTCAAGTCCCCCCCCTGGACCTGGGGTCTGCTCCAGATCTCCTCTCCCAGGAGGAGGGAACCTTGTGGCACCCAAATTCTCAGTCTCTTCATCTCAGGGCCTGGTTGCTGAAGGCCTAGACCTTCAGGATTTACACCTTTCTCAGCAAGTGAAGGATATCCTTCATGCTTCCAGAACGCCTTCCACCAGACGTTCCTATGCTTTTAAATGGAAAAGGTTTTCCATTTGGTGTGCAGAGAAGGGTCTCAACCCTCTTGCAATACCTTTGAATTCTTTACTAGACTATTTGCTGCATTTATCCCATGCAGGCCTTAAAACAAATTCAATCAGAGTCCATTTGAGTGCTATTGCAGCATCCCTTAAGCCTCTCAATGGACAACTTATTTCCTCTCTTCCTCTTATAGCAAGATTCATGAGAGGCCTTCTTTTGACTAAACCTCCCATTAGACCACCTCCAGTGGCATGGGACTTGAATCTGGTTCTTGGCCAGCTTATGAAGCCACCCTTTGAACCCTTAGCCACTACCACCTTGAAATTCCTTTCCTGGAAGGTTATTTTTCTCATTGCAGTCACCTCAGCTCAGTGAATTGCAAGCTTTAGTGGCTAATCCTCCTTATACAAGGTTCCATCATGACAAGGTAGTCCTCAGAACTAATCCACACTTTATGCCTAAAGTGGTCTCACCTTTTCATCTGAACCAGGAGGTATATTTACCTGTCTTTTTTCCAGGACCTCATGCATCAAGTGCAGAGAGGAATCTTCATACCCTGGATTGTAAAAGAGCACTTGCTTTCTACTTAGAAAGGACACAGCAACATAGAAAGTCCTCTCAACTTTTTGTTGCTTTTGATCCTTCTCATTTAGGACTTCCAGTCTCTAAGAGAACTCTGTCCAATAGGATTGCTCAGTGTATTTCCTTCGCCTACCAGACACTGAGCTGGTGATAAAGCACAGTTACTTACCTGTAACAGGTGATCTCTGGGAACAGTAGGAATAAGTCTTCACAACCCACCCACCTCCCCTAGGAGTTGTATCTCTCTATCTTTCCTCTCTCTCTCTTTGTCTCAGCTTTAAAACTCGAACTGGAGAGAGGCGGTTGGGAAAGGCGGGAAGACAAGCGCGCAGGCGCTGTGGGATGCTCCCAAAAGCTTTCCTTTTGGACGCTGGGAAGCGTTCCCGCGCAGGCTCCGTCGGTACCGACGATACCCATATGTGAAGACTTATTCCTGCTGTTCCCAGAGATCACCTGTTACAGGTAAGTAACTGTGCTTTATCACCAGCTCAGTGTCTTGTTCAGAGTTCCCACCAGACTAGGGCCATTGTAGACCTCTGATGACAGAAGGGGGCTGTACTGGGCCTCAAATTGCCACGTTGCAGTCAGCTGCAATCCCCAAAGGAGCCTGTCCTCAAACAAGGTACCTGCAGCGACATAGTGATAAACAGGACTATCACACTGCTCTGCTGTGATATCCCAATGCATTGACAATCCAATGCGTATAAGCTGCTCCTAATGTCTGCAGCACATGCGTGTGTGTGCGGGCAGGCCTTCCCTGAAGCTCCTTCATTCGGCCACTGTTGCTCCCGGGAGAATGCTTCGCTTAATCTCTTACTCGTTTGTGTGCAGACAATATCCCAGCACTGCTGCCTTTGTGTTTGTTTCGGAGCTGCTGTCTCTGCAGAGATCCAGGCTGCAGATGGGCTTTTTAGGGCGATCCGGGGCTACCAGAGGGAGGCATCTGCTGTATCGCAGCGGCTGGGCATGGCAGTGACCTAGAAATCTGGGGGGGGGGGGGGCTTCGGGACCTACCAGCTAGGATCTGGGTCTGCTCCTTCTGCATATTTTCCTGTCAAATTTTCTCTCTCCCTCCTCTCCAGTCCTTGTTTGACTGGAAACCTTTAGTGATCGCTGGGTGCTGCCGCCTGCACTCTTTCTATTCCCAGGAGAAAACCTTATTGCTGGTATCTTTCCATTGTGTCTTATTGGGAAGCTGCAAGTGTTTGGAGTAGTCTAATTCCCACTGCTCTTTTACAGGCCCTTAAAAGCCGCAGGCTTCACAGGCATCATTCGTCTGCCTCCTTGATCCTACTGACTGCATTTATAGTATGTTTCCAGTGATCAGATTCCAGCAGTGCGGCCGCACAGGGCGCAAGTACAGAAAGGTTACTAATAGTTGTCATTCTATAAAGACAGTGCTTGAATGACTTTACAGAACATATTCTTTTCCTCCTTTAGAACTATTTAATTTTGTCGGTTTGAACCTTTGTATATTCCAGCTGCTCAGAGGGACTAACAGTTTCTGCGGGAAAAATAATTACACATTGAAATGTTTTCTAAATGATAAAGAATCTAGATCTCTGTCTGGCTGAGATACACCTGACATAGACTTTATACATGTGAATTTGTTATTTCCTTATCGTTCCTCCAGTTCACTACCTCTGGGTAGTGAACCTCCTCCTGCAGCTTGGAGACTGGGCATGTCAAAAACTCATGACATCACTGGATATAGCCTGCTGGTCTCTCCCATCAGCCCGCAGTGTGTCCAGTCTCCATGCAGCAGGATAGCGTAGTGAGCCTAGCTTCTGGGCTCACTTGGGGGGGGGGAACAGATAAAGAGCATTTAGTGTGACAAATTCTATTCTGATTTTACTTTTGATTTTTACCTTTAGTTTACTTTTAATTTTACTTTTAATTCAGTTAGCTTTGGTTAATTGGCAATCTGGGATTAGTTCCCTTTAGTTGTTAGGAGCAAATTTCCTTATGTTTACAGTAATTTTAAATTTGAGCCTGGCTCTTTAAATTAGTAGCAGCTCTCGCCTTCCCTCCTTGTCAGTTATTTTATTTATTTAAATTTTCCTGAATACAGTAATAAACAAAATGAAATAAGTTACAAATATATCAACAAATTCAAGAACCAAAAAAGTAATCACAACAATAGATCACATCAAGGGAGAGGAGCTATTGTGACCTGCAAGGGGAAAGAAAAACAAAATAAGCAAAAAGGAGTTACAGTTAACTCCACATTAGGGAGTTGTACTATGCAACCCACCTATTTTTTCCCCACTGATTCTTATCAGATAAGAACTGACGTAATTGAGCTACATCAGTATAAACATAATTTTGTCCCTCTAATGTTACAAGACAATGACAGGGAAATTTCAAGAAAAAAGAAGCCCCTAAAGCTACAACCCTGGCTCTTAACTCCAGGACCTGCTTTCGCCCTCCTTGTCAGTTATTTTCACTTGCTGCAGGCATTCACCGGTGCGGATCTCTCTCCCTTGACGGTATGGGAGAGAGCTCCGGGACCCGTACAGCCACACTGAAGCTGTGTGAGACAGAGCCTCTCCGTTTCTGCGGGATTTTAATTTTACTCTGTGGAACCGGCTGAGCGGTCCTCGTCACGGCTGCCAGGTGCATCAGCGCAGCTTGACGATCGGATGAATTCAAGGCGGTAGGAGCAGGCTGCGTGGCTTTCGGCCCTGCAGGTAAGGCCTTCGGGCTCTGTCGGTCTGCTGAGGCCTCCTTTTTGCAGCGGCTGCTGTTCTTGGCGCCAAAATTCGTTGGCAAAGGGGTGGCCATTTTCTCTCTAGGTATTTGGACCGCATGGCGAGAGTTGCAGTGAGCTGCCTGTGTGAGGAAGACAGGCAGAATAGCTAGATTTTTAGGTCTAGTGTTTCTTTCTTTTGTTGTAGGTTTTTTGAGGCTTGGGGGGTTCCTCAGCCTTAAGGGGGATGTCAGTCCTCTTTATTTTTAAGTTTATTCTTAGTTTTATAGGACATCAGTTTTGGCATTGATCTATGATGCCACATGTTCTTTCCCTCCTAATCATGTCTCTGAGGAGCATCAGTTAAGTCCCGGGATATTAGGCAAATTGCCAGCTTTTAGAGCACAACCCTAACTTGTAGTTGGAAGGAGGGACAGGCTGGAAGTGCGCTTTTGTGTATTCTAAAGTGAAAGTTGCCCAAAAGCCTGTGGTTTCACAGGGACAGGTTTAGGAAACCTTAGGCTTTAAAAAATATAATAATAATGACAGTTAAACTGTCAACTAAGAAGTGCCTGTGCTACAGTCTATGGCCACCAGAGGGCAGCTGGTACACTCAATAGTGCCTTTCTGTGACTGTGTGTATGCAGCCATCATCAGTCAGATTGATCTCTGCAAGTCAGGGAAGAAATAACTACAGGGCCACCTCATGGGCACTCAGGGGTTAGTGACTAAACAAGCAACTGTAATGTTCTGCAAATGTTCCCTGTAAAATAGTTATCTCCAAGTTATAATGCCTTGTTCAATGTAATTTCAGTTTGTTCAATGTAAACCGCACTGATGCAGAATAGCGCGGTATATAAGAGAATGTAAATAAATAAATAAATAAATAAATAAAAATTATATGACCAAGATTTAAAGCTCTTAACTTCTGTATCGTTTGTCGGGCTCTGGTGCCCTAAAGGCCACCGGATGGCAGCGCTGCTCATGAATCACATATAGTATTCAGTGCCCCCATCCCTGGGGGGAGGGGGGTGGTAAAATACGAAATCGTATTCCTCATCAGGTTCACACAGGCAGCAATCTCTAAGACCTCCACTTGCAAGGTTGTCGGTGTATCCCACTGCTATTTCTCTGACTGCAGGAAGGCCGGGGGGGGGGGGGGGTGCCTATGTGTTTCATAGCTCCACTTAGCATGCCCTTCCCAGGAAATTCTCATCTATTTCTAGAGCCTGTGCTGTCAGAGCAGGGCTTTAAGCACTTAGCAGGGGCACTGACCCATCTGTGCCATCTTGTTAAAGGGCCCGTGCTGAGGGTGAAGAGAAGGACATCTAGGTAGCACAGTCTGGGGCTTAGCGCTCCAGGGCACTGGAAGGTTTCATAGAGGAAGTCAATACTCTATGTATGCTCCATGCATTCAGCCTATGTTCAAGCATGTTCACTGCACTGAGTTTGGGTGACAGGTGCTGGGTCACCCATATATGTAGATGTGCATTTTGTATGTGCTCACAATTGCTTAGGCATGATTTTTGGGTGCACGCTTTGCAGAGTGAGACTGCATTTCTTTGCTCAGACTGTATTATCAGACTAAGGTAATTTCTCCAGTAATGGGGGGGATGTCGATTGTAATAAAGTGCGTGAGGTCCTCATGGTGTTACATGGGGTTGGAGATGCAGTCGTGGGATCTGCTGTGGAGTGAGCCGTCCGGAGGAGATAGTGTCACAGTCACCAGTTTCTCTTTCTCTTTGGGCTTTGCTCCCAGGTCCTAGCCCCTCTTTCTCTCTGATGTCCAGAACGCAAGGTCCCCAGCCCACTGGACAATCTATTCTCAGCCTTTTCTCAATGCTGGCAGAAGGACTGGGAGAGCAAGAAAGGAAGACCAGGAACCAGTGCCAGCTCTGATGTCTCTCCACTGCCAGTGTTTGCTACGGTCGCATATTCCCAGTCAGTTATTTATTTGAGTATACTGATTGCCTACAGGTCAGGGTGGCATACAGTCGATTACAGTATTTCTATTTCCCTTGTCCCTGAAGGGCTCACAATTTATGTTTTGGTACCCGAGGCAGAGGGTTAAGTCGCTTAACGAAGACCAGAAGGACCACCTGTGGGACCAGAAACTCCAGTTTTTATGGCCCGATGTTGGTGGTCTTGATTGGAATTCAAACCCTTGGTCCTCTGGCAACTTGCCTCAACCACTAGGCCGCACTGCTCCGTGTGAGCTAGCCAAAGGGCCATAGGGCCAGGCGCAGCCTGTTACTTCCAAGGCAGAGACCTTGGGGAGGTTCCCTTCATAAGGATACGAAAAATGCCATACTGGGTCAGACCAAGCTCTTTCAGGTCCAGTATCCTGTTTCCTAGGGTAGCCAATCCTGGTCTTAAGGACCTGGCTGGTTTCCAAAAAGACGAATAGGCTACTCAATGCTTGTATCGGGGCAAGCGGTGGATTCATGTATGCTCTTATTTTAAGGGTTCCGTTGCATGTACAACAGATGTGACGCTCTGTTGGGTTGTGTGCCTTGTAGAACATCTTGAATTGGTGAAAGTTGGTATAAAAAAATTATAATTTTCCAGCTTCTCTCTAATAAAAGGTTATGGACCTTTCCTCGGGGAGCTTGGCCAAAAACTTTGTTAAACTCCCCTACGTTCAGAGATCTTTTCGCGCAAGGCTTTTAGAGTACACAGGTGACCCATTGGTCAATCAACTGATTGGAAATGCGAGCAATACGTCGGGCGTTACAGGCGTTCGAAGCTACGGTGACAGGTCGAGCGGTGTGAGTACTGTCCGACAACTCCACGGCGGTGGCCTACATCATTCGGCAGGGCAGAACCGGAAGTGTGGCCATAGAAGCCGCGGCAGAGGGTCTGTGTGTGTGGATAGAGCTTTAGCTGCCAGCATTTTCGGTGACGTATGTTGCGGGTAAGGACATTGTGATGGCGGATTTCCTCAGCTGGGTCCGAGTAGATGCCAGAGAATGGGAGTGGCATCCGGAGGTGTTCGCACAGATCGGTCGCATATGGGGAAAGCCAGTAATGGACTTCATGGCGGCGTTTCACTCTGCGTAAACGGGTCGCTTCTTCAGCAGACGACACGAAAGGAGGTCGGAAGGCATCGGCACACTGTTTCAATGGCGGCCGTCGTCCGGCCTTCTCTGTCTTTCCACCGGGGGCACTCATAGGTCAAGTGGTTCTGCATATCGAAGTGCTTCGGGGAAACGTGTGGTTGGGGGCCTCTGGCTGGCTGAGGCGCCCGTGGTATGTATGCCTCATATGGTTGCTCGACGGGAATCCATGGAGGTTTCCGACATTGGAGATTCTGTTGCTACAGCGTTCCCTTCGAATGCCTCAGGTGCATTGGTTTTTGCTTACAGGGTGGCCATTGAAAGGGCTAGCTTAAGGAAAAAGAGTTGCTCGACAGCAGTCTTTGCCACCTTGCCGCAAAAAAAAAAAAAAAAAAAAAGTCTACGTCCCTTGCATATGTGTGTATATGGCGCATCTTTGAGGACGGGTGCTTGCGGAGGCACGCTCGCGTGACAACAGTGTCAGTTCCCTTGGTATTAAGTTTTCTGCAGGACGGGTTTGGTAAAAGGCAGGTCCTGGAGAGTTCAGTTAGCAGCTCTGTCTTGCTATAGGGGCAAAGGACAGGGAGTGACTCTCATGCACAGATCGATGTGGTATGCTTTCTCAGGCGGTTACCAGACTGTAGCCCTGTCATAGGATATTAATTTCACCAGGGAAGCTCAAGTTGGTTTTAGGAGCGTTAGCTAGCGCGCCATTGGGGCCCTTGCAACAGGCATAGGTTAAGGGTTTTGTCTTGAAGATGGTATGTTTGATGGTCATCTGTTCGGCAAGGCGATTTTCAGAGTTGCAGGCGTTGACCTGTCAGGAATCGTTTTTTGTCTGTCTCCAGACAGAAGGTGGCCTGGCGGCTGGTTCCGTCGTTGTTGCCAAAGGTGGTTTCTACATTCACCTACCTAAAATGGTCTCTATTCCAGCGCTAGGTGCAGCGGAGGGGAGTGTATTGAACCATAGCTTGCGCTGTTTGAACGTCAAGAGAGCGCTGCGGCAGTGTTTAAAGGTTTCAGAAACTTTCGCAAGGCGGATCGTCTCTCTTCGGGATGTTCGAAGGGCCCCGCAAAGGGAAGTGGCGGTGAAGGAGTCCATTTCTGGATGGATTGGAGTGGTGAGTGCATCGGCTTATCTTCTACAGGACCGTATAGTCCCAGGGAGCTTACGAGCTCACTCTACCAGAGTGCAAGCGTCGTCTTGGACGGAGCATTGTTTGGTTCCGCCAATGGACATCTGTAGGGAGGCCTCTTGGTTGTCTGTCCATACTTTCAGCAAGCACTACCGCCTAGATGTTCTGGCGGCTAAGGATGCCATTTTCAGGGAGGCGGTGTTGAGATCTGGCTGGAAAGGTCCCTCCCAATGATTACTGCTCTGATACATCCCAGAGGTTGAGGACTAAACTGGAGGAGCGATAAGGAAATAGGAATTACACTTACCTGGTAATTGTGGTTCCTTGAGTGACTCCAGTTTAGTCCTCATTCCCGCCGGGTGATGGGGTCTTAGCAGTGGTTTTTCTGTTGGGGGAAGTGCAAGGTTAAAAGTGGATATAGGCCTTCACTTGTGTTCAGTTGTTTTTGATGCTTCCATTTGTTTTGTGCTATATTGTTATATTATGATATATATATATTGCTATATTGCTCTGGATTGTTTAGGGCTAGGTATTCGACAGAAAGGAGAGCATGCAGGAAGCAGTCCCTTTCCTTCTGGAAGGGGAGTAGTAGGTAGATAGGTTATATGTTCTGCGTGCCCTTGAATATAATAATTAAAAAAAAAAAAAAAAGATACTGATTTTTTGCTCTTTTGAGTCTGCTTTGTCAATAGTTCACTGGGGGCTGATGGGAGAGACCAGCAGGCTATATCCAGTGATGTCATGAGTTTTTGACATGCCCAGTCTCCAAGCTGCAGGAGGAGGTTCACTACCCAGAGGTTGAGGACTAAACTGGAGTCACTCAAGGAACCACAATTACCAGGTAAGTGTAATTCCTATTTATACGTTTGGCAAGCCACAGTTCATAATTTAACTTGACTACAACTCTAACATTAGTCTTCCAAGAAGATTGGCCATGCTGTGCAGCTTTTAGTCTTTGGGTTACAATCCTTATATCAGTATTATAACTGCATTAGGTTTCCAAGAAGGCTATGGAAACTTGTACAGAGTGGCTATGATTATAATACTATCATCAGTGCTTGGGGGTATCTGAATGTTTCATATAACACCTGTAGTATTGGTGGCAGAGTTATTACAAAACTTGGTGGTAAGACATGGGAGAGGGCTTGGGGATTAGATTATATGTAGGCCTTGTTGGCTGAAACTCAATTGGAGTCCATTAACTTCCAACTACAGAGAGTAAATCAACATTATTATGAGTTCAGGAACAAAGCGGGGACCCTGCCTGCATGTAAATTGAAAGAGAGAGAGATTCCGACCCTAATAATGAAGATAACAGAGGGATAAGGACCAGTTGTATAAAAATGAGAGCATAAGGGGGCAAGTTAAACAATTTTATATGCAGCTCTGTACTAGAGGGGAGGATTTAATTGGGGATTATTTGAAGGAGGTTGAAATGGTTCCGATTATAGCTGAAGAGGCAGAGAGGTTAGAGTGGGAGATAAGGAAATTTTGCAGGTGATTAAGGATCTGGCCCTGAATAAGTCTCCAGGGCTAGATGGATTCAAACAAAGTTCTACAAGGTCTTTAGTCATAAGTTAGTCCTATTATTGGAACAAGTATTTTATAGGGTGGTGAATGGCAAGGGATTGCCACCCTCAATGTAACCAGCAGGAATTTCTGTTTGTTCTTAAGCCAGGAAGAGATCCAGCTAAGTTTGGGTTTTATAGACCTATTTTGTTACTAAACTATGTCAAGATCCTTGCTAAAGTTCTAGCAAATGGAACGGGGGATGGCTGCTGCCTGGTTTAATTCATCCTGACCAGACCGTTGTTTTTCAGGGCAGTGCACAGGGGATAACACCCATGGGGTGCTCTTTTCAGCGTGGGTAGCAAGGCATGAAAGTTAGGAGACCATGCTCTTATCGGTTGATGCTGAGAAAGCGTTCGATCATATGCACGGAGAATTTGTTTGCTGTCATGTCCAAGATTGGGCTGGGACCTAGGTACATGGGATGGATACAAACAATGTATGATAACCCGGAAGTATCCCTCTGTATTAATGGGGGCTATACTGAGATTTTTCCCCTGGAAAAGGTGTCTTCTCTCCCCTCTGCTCTTTGCTCTTGTGATGGAGCCGCTGGCCTGGAGAATTCGGATGCACCCAGCTATAAAGAAGATGGAGACGGGAGAGTTCTCATAAAATATAATGGTTTGAAGATGTCCTCCTAATTCTAACTCGACTGTTGCTCTTCCAGTACCTCCAGTATGGGATGGCCTCTAGCTTCAAAATCAATATGGACAAAATAGAAGCTTTATATATAAACTTGCATACTGATTCATCAACACAATTGAGAGGGCAGTATGTATTATTAAGTATCTAGGGGTGTGTATAACAAAGCTCCCGGGTCAACAGTATGGGGCAAATTATCCACCACTATGGACGCAACTTGATAAGGACTTGGCAAGGTGGGGAAAAGGGGAGATTTCTTGGCTTGGTAGAGTAGCAGTTCTAAAAATGAATGTCCTGCTGAGACTGCTTTATTTCAGATGTTGCCTTTGCAAGTCACCCTAGCTATATTGCATAGGCAGCCGTTTATTTGCATTTATATTTGTATGGCACTAGTGACTCCCCCCTCCCCCCCAACCCGGGTTTCTAGAAAGGTGATGTATGCCACTAAGAGATGGGGCGGGTTGGGAGTCCCTGACATAAGGACTTATTGTCTATCAGCTCAGTTCTGCCAGGTCATGGAATGGAGGGAATTGGTGGAGACCAAACCATGTGTACAGATCGAGCAACATTATGTTCCAAATATGTAGATCGACTATCTGACATGGTTCTCTAAGCAGCAAATTTGGAACCAGCAGTTGGTTAATCCCTATACTTGCCATTTGTAGGATTCTTGGCAGAGAAGTCTAGGGCGAGTGGCACCTGTGACTACTGTTTCAGTCATGGCTCCCCATTATGAGCGCTCCTGATTTTAGCCCGACAAGGGAGGGGACATTTAGGCAGTGGTGTGAGCTCTGGATTGATACTTTTGCTAAACTAGTAGAATGTTGGGAGATGAGATCCTTTGATGATCTTACAGAAGATTACCCTTTGGAAACCAAAGATCTTTTTTGCTTACTTACAAGTCTCTCACTACCTTTGGGATAGAACTCAGAGTTTATCTTTATGGCAGGGTTCTTCAGGAACAAGCAGGAAGTCAGTACTCACATATGGGTGACATTTGTACTGATGGAACCCTCGTGGAAGCATCCCCCCCCCCCCCAGCTTTCAGAGAAAGCCTTTGGGAGATGCACTTTCCGCCCAAGGGTGCCATCTTGCTCAGTCTCCTTTTTTTCTGCAGAGCCCTTCAAATGTCTGTCTGGTTTCCCCCAGAAAAAGTTGATTTTTTTTTCTTGACCTGTGTTTTCATACTCTCTCCGGTTCTGCACTGGTACTCTTTCTGCCACTCGAACTTGCTGTTCCGGCATAGAGTCTCTGGTTCATACATTTTTTCCTTTTTGGTGCCTTCGCACCCTTTTTTCCAGCTGGTAGTACAGTGGGTCTTCGACCTCGCTTGGGGGTACCTTTTCTCCCCGTGTTACCAATAGTTTTAAGAAGTGTGATTGGTGTGGCCGATACACGACTGCTGCCTGCACTGCCTAGGGCCGGACTATGACCCTGCAGCATGTGGTCTTTGTAAAAGGATGTCCACCAAGACCCTCAAAAGCCGCCAGCAGCAGCACAATGTTTTTCCTGGAGTCCCCTGTTGCCTCTGAGAGCCAAAGCCTACTCCGAAGCGCGGAATCCCAGGGCACCCTTGGGGACCCCGATCTATGCCGTGGCTCCTCAGAAAGGGGGTCTCCCTCGAGGAAACAGAAGAAGAAAAACCTCAAACGTGGCGTTCCTGGATGGTTCAGACATGTCGGGTAAGCCCCAAGCCAGGTCCCACAGTCCAGACACTCGAACGAGGTATTGGAGCGGCAGAGGCCTACAAAGGTCCCCCCAAGGTCTCAGACGCCAGAACCTATCCTCATTGAGGATGCCCCCTTAGGGGAACCGGCGCAGGGCCCGAGTTCCTTTGTGTCCATGCTGATGGCTGCGGAGCCTTCTGGTCTTGAAACCAGAATGGTGGCCCTGGAACGCAGTCTTCTGCCTTCATGGACCAGCAGTGGGCATTGTTGTCCAGTACCATTGGTTCATCCACCAAGACCACTGGGCCATTGACTTAGAGAGGAAGTCCCCAGAGGTTAAGCCAATCCTCAAGACCATATGGCCTCAAGTGAATCCTCGGCCGAGGTCTTGATCTGCCTTCTGTTTGAGGGGACAGAGATCTTCCCCAGTTAGTGCACATGGCACTAACCACGGGGCCTCCGAGGGACTTGGGCAGGGCTCAGCCCGTGGGCTGCCCTTCTCTCGAGTCTTCGACAGACTACTCGGAATGGGAGACCGAGAATGAAGAGTTGCCGGACACCCATCACCATCACACTGTCCCCTCGGATGACGACTCCTTTTGAGACCCAGCGTCGGTCTCTGCCCAAGGACATGGCATTCCATGCAGGACATGTCAAAGGCCGTAGCGTTCCTGATAGAGACTGAGTAGGACCCTCGGATGGAGGAGCCTAGAAATCATTCAATACAAGGCCCCTCCGAGGGAATCGCTTACGGTACCCATTTCACCCATCCTGGAACGGCTAATGTGCTCGGCATCTGTGCCGATGGTGAGCAAGCAGCTTGACTCGATGTATCCCTGGATTCCAAAAGGCGCAGCTGCTGCATAACTCCACAGTGGTGAAGTTGGCCATGCGTCGGCTGAAGAGCCAGAAGGCGCACTTCTCGTTGCCCCCAAGTAGGGAGGTTCGCATCTTGGACGCCCTCAGCAGAAAGTGTTGCCAGAGCTCAATGCTCATCAGTCGGATCCAGGCCTACCAGCTGTACATGGCAAAGGAAGTCACCGGATTCTTAGCAGGTCTCTCCGAGGAACCTCTGCAGTGGTTCAAGAACTGGGCCAAGGCCGTCCGTGAATGCTCCAAATTTATCTCTCGAGCAGTCTGACTGCTTTTGAGTCAGTGACTTATAGCGGCAGCGGGCATTGGGGCCTAACGCCAGGCATGGCTATAGTCTTTCGACTTTGAGCAATGGGTTCAGGACAAATTGGTCGTCCCATGCCAAGGGGAGAACCTCTTTGGTAAACCCATTACCGAAAAGACTGTCAGATTGGAGACAGAGTTCATGATGAGGACCAGGCTCTCTAAAAAGACTGCTGCCCCCCGCTGACGGAAGGCCCTGGGTAAAAAGCCCTTTTACCCGAGGAAAGGGGCAGCTTACAAAAATTGCCCACATTTTCAGGCTCCCAAATAGGCCAAGGGACATGGGCAAGGCCCTTGTAAGTAGAAGGCTCCCAAACCCCAGGCATTGGCTCCGACCCAGTCAAGGGGGAGCTTTTGACTCCTTTGGCATAGCTTCTCTACCCCAAGGAGGTCAGCAGTCCACAGGGGGATGTCTGATCCACTGTGCTCAAAGGTGGCCAGCCATCACCACTGATTCCTGGGCACTGCAGGTGGTCGGGGTGGACTATTTCCTCCATATGGTTCAGACACCACCTCCTTTCTTCCCCGGAGAGCCCCCCCAGGTCTCCCCTTCTCCGGGACCTCCTGTTGAAGGAGCTCCCAGGCCTTCTTGAGGACAAGGCGGTAGAATCAGTACCCCAACATCTCAGGGGCAAGGGGTTCTACTCCAGGTATTTCCTCGTACCAATAAGAACAGGGGGTCTAAGGCCCATCCTGGACTTGCACAGTCTGAACAGGTTCCTGGTGAGGGAGATGTTCAAGATGCTCTCCCTTGGAACATTGCTGCCTTACCTCCAGCAGAGAGACTGGCTATGCTCCTTGGATCTGAAGGATGCCTATACCTACATCCTCATCTACCCCAGGCACAGGCAGTACCTTTGCTTCATGGTGGGGAGTGGCCACTACCCTATACAGGGTACTTTCCTTCGGCCTGGCCTGGCAGTAGTGGTCGCCTCCCTCCGCCTCCAGATGACTGGCTCATAAAAGGAGGCGCAGCAGGCCACGGCACGCACCATTCAGGTCCTCCAACATCTAGGATTTGTGATAAGCTATCCCAAATCCCACCTCCTCCTGACACAAAGTCTGGAGTTCATAGGAGCAAGGCTGGACACTCTTCAGGCAAAGGCCTTACTTCCCTTGGACTGAGCTGACCATCTCAGGGCACTGGCCACAGATTACAACACCATCCCTCGATGTCAGCTGGGCTACTGCTGCGCTTACTCGGGCACATGGCCTCTATGGCCCATGTCACCCCAGAAGCCCATCTGCACAAGAGGGACGCTTAGTGGGCACAGGTCACGGGCCGTCTCCAGGACAGTCTCAGTGACCCCACCAGTTGGCGGAATCTCTGACTTGGTGGCAAACTCCCCATCACCTACAGGCAGGGATGCCCTTCCAAACCCCAACCCCTCTAAGGGTCTTCACGACGGACGCTTCCCTGCTGGGATGGGGCTGGGGAGCCCACTGCGAAGAGTAACCAGCAGTTCAACCTCCTGGAGCTTCGGGCAATATACCTAGCCCTCCGAGCATTTTGCCATCACCTGAGGCACCAACCGGTGCTGATTCAATCAGGTGGCAATGTTCTATGTGAACATATAGGGGGGGGCATGGGGTCTCACATCCTCTGCCATGAAGTGACGATTCTTTGTTCTTATGCAGTTCAACAGGGAATACTCTTATGGGCGGTATACCTACCAGGCCAGGAGAATGCTCTAGCTGACAAACTGAGCAGGGTCCTCCAGCCATATGAGTGGCAACTGGACCCCAGAGTAGCCACCTGGCTCTTCCAGCTCTGGGAAACCCCATGGGTGGACCTCTTTGCCAGCCCGGACAAGTACCTGTTGCCCCACTTCTGTTCCTGGCAGCCCCATCTGTCCTGGGTGGTGGCAGATGTGTTTCTCATTTCATGGTCGGAAGGTCTCATGTATGCCTTCCCACCCATGCCCTGATTGCCATGACTCTTTAAGGATCTTCGCGATAGAGCCTCACTGATCCTACTGGCTCCTCTGTGGCCCAGGCAGCCGTGGTTCCCGCTGCTCTTCTGAATGTCAGTGGAGACTCAGATTCCACTGGGAAACTACCCAGGGCTCTTATCACAGGAGGAGGGTGCTCTCCTGCACCCCATCCTGGGGTCCCTGATGACATGGCTGCTGAAAGGGTGACCCCTAGACCCTTTCAAACCTTTCAGGAGAGGTGGAAGAGATCCTACTGGCTTCCACCAGGAGAGCTTAGGCCTTCAAGTGGTGCAGGTTCTGCAAGTCCCTTTCAGTCCAGCCTCTGGTGACCCGCTTCTTGAAAGGACTTTTGCTGTCCAAATCCTCCATTCACCCTCTGGCGACGGAATGGGGGATCTCAATGTAGTATTGGCGCAGCTCACTTTGCCCACCATTTGAACCTCTGGCTACCTGCCACCTGAGATACCTCTCGTGGAAGTTTTCTGTTCCTAGTGCTGTTCACCTCCACTTGCAGGGTCAGCGAACTTCAAGCCCTGATGACAGAGTTGCCATATACTAGGCCAGGGGTCTCAAACACGCGGCCCACGAGACAACTTTGTGCGGCCCGCCACGGAGGAAAACAAAAAAAACCCCCAAAACCCTGGCTTCTGCCGTTGCCGCTGTGGCAGCGGCAGAATCAATTGTCAAATTAAAAAAAAACTGACTTCTGCTGCTCAAGCAGCAAAATCAGCTGTCCTGCGGCCCCTTCCCCTCTGCCCGGAGATCCGAGTCTGCTCTATCAGCGGCGTGCTTTTCAAGCCGCGAAGAGAGTATTCCCCTCTCGCGCGGCTTGAAAAGTGAATAGGCTTAAACCGCGCGAGAGGGGAATACTCTCTTCGCGGCTTGAAAAGCACGCCGCTGATAGAGCAGACTCGGATCTCCGGGCAGAGGGGAAGGGGCCGCAGGACAGCTGATTTTGCTGCTTGAGCTCTCCCAAGGGAAAGAGGCGCCCGAAGGAAATGGAGTTCTAGAAGGTCATAGGGACAGTAGCCGGACGCTGCTTGCAGCATTGGAAGGAGGGAGAGAGGGAAGAGGAACTGACTATAGTAGCCGGTGTACTATCGGACCTGATCAGGTGTGCTATATAGTAGAATACTTACCGTTTGCCTGATGCTAAGTCATACGAGAGCCATTTTCAGTATCTTTCCTCCGAGGAAATGTCTTTATTGCATGTTAACTGCATAGCAGGTAATACCAGCTCAGTAGGTGTTACTGAATGCATCGCATTAAGGAGCGCTACCTGTTAACGCGGCCAAGAGCAAGAATGGGCGAGATATGGCAGAGAGTGGGCATGGGGGTTACCGCCGGCATCAACAGCGCGCAGTCACAAAGTTACAGAGAACACTACTTCAATGGGGTGGCATTCTTTGCATCCACAGTGCTGCCGGGCTGTCTTATCTGCTGGAGAAATGCTGTGCATGCCCCCAAACGATAGCACACAGTGCTGTTTGCATAATAACAGCACTCTAGCTGCAAAAGTGTAACAGGTTTGTAAACATACCTCTTAATAATATATGAGGTGTGTCACCTTTGCATCAGGTGGGCACATTAATAAGCAGTCCTTCTAATCTAGCGGCTGCTCAGATATTTACATTTCCAATGATCAAAGCACCAACTACATCGGTAGTGACCCTTCTTTCCTGAGCATCCTTGGTACCAGAGGATACTGCATCACCTTGAGGACAGGTCCCAGTTACAGGATTGCTTTCTGCCACAGCAAGGTGATGCTGTCCTAGGTGACATTTCTCCTCCAAGGTAGCACAGAGGCTGCCAGACTGGATATGAAGGTCTCCTCTGTCTGCCTCAGCCAGGTCTGACAATCTAGCCTCCAGTGATCATATTTGTTCTCCAAGAGCCAGGAGCTCTTTCCACTGAATGCATATATATAACCTCTTACCAGCTGATAGAGAATGGTACCTTTGACACTTAGGGGCATGTTTACTAAAACTTAGGATGGGGTTAGCTATTGGCAGGGGGGGGGTTATGACTGGTAATGGGCTGGGGGGGGTTATAACTGGTAATGGGCTATGGTGGGGGCTAGGACTGGAAATGGGCAGATGGGGGTTAGGACTGGAAGTGGGCTATTGGCAGGGGGGGTTATGACTGGTAATGGGCTATGGTGGGGGCTAGGACTGGAAATGGGCTGATGGGGGGCTAGGATTGGAAATGGGCTGATGGTGAGGCTAGGATAGGACTGGAAATGGACTGATGCAGGGACTAGAAAGGAGCAGATGCTGGGTGGGGCTGGAACTAGAAGGGAGCTGATGTTGGGGGAGGATTAGAATGGGATGGAGCTGGGAAAGTGAAATGGAGAGGGGAAAAATATTTTGTCTGGAAGAGAAGACAAATCTACAATTGGCCAGGTATTGGGAGAGTAAGTGGGGATTGAGGATGGAGGGGTAAAATTTCAGTGGATGAAATAGGAATGAGGAAAGAGCAAAAGGAGAAAGATTAGTATGTTAAAGCAGATGTAGAGAGAGAGAATGGAAAAAAACTATAAGAGAGAAGAAAGGACAAATGGACAGCAGACGATGGAGATAGCAGAAGACACAAGAAACCAGAAGTGGCTGGAGCAATTGCAACTGAAAAAAAATGCACAAAAGGTAGAAAAATATCTCTTTATTTTGAATTTATTAACTGGAATATGTCAGCTCTGGGAAATGTGCATCATTAATGTTTGCGCTTTGTTTAGTACAAGAGGAAATTAATTTATAGTTTTATTTCTACAGTGTTGTTGTACATTCCAAGTTTGGCTTTTGGGGTTCCCAGTTTAATTATTGTCTTCCTATTTCTAAATCTTGTAGTCTTTCTTTATCCATACTCATTAAAGAGGCATGTTTACTAAAAGTTAGTGTATGGTAACATTATGCAAATATTTATGCAAATGAGGCCCCTTATGCAAATGAGGCCCCGCGTCTTATGCGGCGCCCGGGTTACTTTACAAGTCCTCATTTGGCCCTCAAAGCAATTTGAGTTTGAGACCCCTGTACTAGGCTATATAAGAACAAGGTCGTGCTATGCACGCACCCCAAATTCCTTCCGAAGGTGGTATCTACTTTCCACCTCAACCAGGTCATGGTGCTGCCTACCTTCTTCTTAAGGCCTCGCTCCAGCAGGGCGGAGACAGTCCTTTACACCTTAGACTGTAAGATGGCCCTGTCTTTCTACATTCCGCATACACAGGGCCAACAGAAAGCTACTCAACTTTTTGTTTCCTGTGACCCTAGTCGAATGGGGGAAGTGGTGACCAAATGGACGTTGTCCACCTGGGTGGCGGATTGTATCGCCCTCGCCTGTGAGCAAGCTGGGCTTACTTTGGATGGCCGGGTCACGGCACACTGCATCAGGGCCATGGTAGCCTTTGTAGCAAACCTGCGCTCCGTCCCGATGTTGGACATCTGCTGGACCACCACCTGGTCTTCAGTACACACCTTTGCAGCACATTACTGCCTGGAATAGGAGTCCCAGCGGGACAGCGCCTTTGGTCAGGCCGTGCTCTGTAATTTTTTCGGGGTCTAGGCAACTCCTACCCTCCAACCCTTCTGTGTTCAGGCTACCGGAGCATTGGTTATCATCGGATATACATGGGTCCTACTGCAATCTGTCTCTGTGGACTCAATTGCTACTGCTCACGGCTCCCCTTGAGGGTGACGATGGCTTTTTCCCTATGGGCTTGCGGTAGCCTATAGCTAGGGAGTCCCATACATGAGGACCGACTTCCTGCTGTTCCTGGAGAAAGTGTAGTTACTCACCTGTAACAGGTGTTCTCCGGGGACAGCAGGAATCGGTCCTCACAACCCTCCTTCCTCCCCTTGGAGTTGCTTCTTTACCATCTTTTATTTTTTGCCATCTTTAAGCTATGTCATCTGACTGAGCAAGATGGCACCCTTGGCATGTGTGGTGGCATCTTCCAAAGGCTTTCTTTGAAAGCTGGGGGGATGTTTCCGCAGGGGCTCCATTGGCGATGATGTCACCCATATGTGAGGGCTAATTTCTGCTGTCCCTGGAGAACACCTGTTACAAGTAACTAACTATGCTGTATCAGAGCTCCAGGGGTTCATTTGATTGCTTTACTGGGTGTTGCAGCCTAGGTGCTTACAAAGGTATGAGTTTATGCGGAATTGGGAGAGGGATCTGTGGATCCAAGTTGTTAAATCATGGGAGGAGATTTTCCTTGGGGTGGCTAAAATCTCTCTCTCACTTATTAAGGAAAATGCTTATAAAGTGCTGTTACGATGGTATTATACTCCTGAAAGGCTCCATAAAATTTTCCCAGCGGTCTCTGACAAATGCTGGCAAGGGTGTGGGGAACGGGGCACGTTCTTTCATATTTGGTGGATGTATCCGAATGTGTCCACTGGGGGCATATGCAGCAGGCAATGTCAGTGTTTGAGGTGGATGTGGGGCTGAATCCTCAGTGGTATTGCTTTGGGGTATTGAAAAAGTGGAAAGTGCCAATTCAAGCTTATCTGACAGCTTGTGAAACGATATGGCATGGTTTTGTAAGAGGGGTTGAGGCCCTGTCTATGACAGAGTGGATTCAGTGGTTGCGAAAGGTGGTGTTAATGGAAAAACTTGCAGCCATACTTGAGGGGAAAAACAAAACAGAACATAAATTTGAAGAAAAATGGAAACCTGTATTAGACTGACTAGCTACTGGCAGAAACCTTTTGTTTTTGGCGGGGTACTATCATTGTAACATTGATAGTTGCAGTGGATAATTTGGTAATGTTTTGGGTTTTTTTCTTGCTTGTACTTTTGTTGGAAATTTTAATAAAAATTAAAAATGGGGAAAAAAATAAACGTAGGCCTTGTAAGAACCAAAGAGGTAGATGGCAAGGCCTGTAATAGCTTAACAGGGGTAATGGAGTCCATCATTGTAACAGAATTTAAATATGCTTGGGGCAGAAGAGGACATGGAGGGAGCTGGTGTTGGTTTAAGTATGGGAATTGTATGTACTCATCTTTCCAAAATTGATATAGAAGCAGAGAAGAAAACTGGACAGTGTATGTGACTCTTTTGGTCCTTATTTGCCATTATTTATTATGTTATGCAACTGGGAGTCAAGAAATTTACAATTTAAAAAATAAATATATAAATCTCTTTTAAATACATTTGAATGCTATTTAATTACACACTGAAAAATGACATTTTTAGCTCTTTGTCCTTGGAAGTGGAATATAGTGTGTTATACTCATTTTGTAGTTTTTACTGTAAACACTATACATGCACATATACACAGCGGCAACATTGATTTAAATGCATGGGGGCATTAGAATTTCATGAGCCATGTTCCATGGGCTTTCTCCACTTATTTGTAAATGGGGTATGACTTCATTTAGGCAATTTTTGAAATGCTTTAAAATGTGTAGGTTTTAATGTAATGCTGGAGTAATTGACTGAGCCATGCTTTTACTTTGTTAAATGTTATGTATTTGTATTTTATGTTTACTTTGTAACCAACGTAGATCAAGTTTTGGATCAGTGGGAAAGAGCTACTTCCTAATCGTCTCTCCAGGCCAGTCCAGGGAATGTAGGGTGTTCAATCCCCTTCAGCAGCTGAGGACTTGAAACAACAGAGCTTTGCTGACACCCTGTCTAGCTCCCTCTAGTGCCAGCAGCTCAGTCTTCAGTCTTCAGCAGCTGGATTGGACGTAGGATAGCTAGCTCCCTCAACAAAGACATGGTAGTGGTTTAAAAAAAAAAGAAAAAAAAAAGATCGCAACCCAGAGAAACGGCAGTAAAATACAGTGGCAGAGCTGGCTTGCCCTAGTGGGGCAGTAAGACCGGTGTCCTTTGTTGATCGGCAGGGGAACTTGTGTAGAGGTCAGAGGCAGAGCCTGCCTCGTGGAAGCTGACATGCCGAATCTGCCTGGGAGCCCCTGAGCACGCGTTCTGCCTCCGCAGCCGCCTGGGATTGTTTTCTTCTGTCCTCGCTAGCAGCGAGGGAGGGAGCGAGCGTGTGAAGGCAAGCGAGATACCGAAAGATGAGCTTTGCCTTTTTTGCCGGTAGTGTGAGGAGATTGTTGGAGCACATTGGAGTGCTTGAGTTTGGAGGTGTTTTGTTCGCTGAGAGCACATGTTGCCAACTCCGGGGGCTTGTGCACAGTGTGGAAGCAGACGCGGATTAGCAGGTCCCGGGCTCTGCCGCATTTGTTTTCGGCAGGGGAGTTCGGTGGAGCGCACTCTCTCGGAAGCCATGGACCCCAAGTTAGGATCGGGGGACAGTTCGGGGAAGCCTCAGGCTCCTGTAGAAAAAGCGGGAATGGCGGCCATTTTGTTGGAGCCAGACGTTTCTCCCGCGCTGGGAAAGCCTCAGAAGTCTCAGAAAAGAGCGGAGAAAAGTAAATCTAAGGGAAAGAAACCAGTACAGGCTGCTCAAGAACCACAGAAAGTCTTAGCTGGGCTGCCAGAATCTGTGGAATCTGTGTTTTCAGCGGATTTTATTTTGTCTTTGCACAGGGCCTATTGTATTAAGCAGAAGCAGGCCCTAAGTAATGAAGTCTTTCTCAGCCTATCAGGCTCTCTGACTGGCGGCTTAGGGGTGGAAGAGGATCCGGGAGAGGGGTCCTCTAACATGGCTCTGGCTCTGGCTCATCCAGGCTCAGACTGGGTTGGTCAGCAGGAGTCTGAGCTTCGGGGTACAGAACAAGGAGAGCTGCTTTCGGACTCGGGCCTGGGTCCCTGGGCAGGAGATTCTTCCGGGGGAAGATCCAAACTTGTTTAGAGTGTTTCATAAGGAAGAGCTGGGAGTGCTCATAACGCATACGCTTACGGCACTTAACATAGCTCTGCCAGTAGTCCAGGAAAAACCGCTGGAGGATCCCTCTGCTCCAGGGGTTTAAAACAGAACAGAAGTGTTTTCCCATTCATAGGGTAATTAAACAAATGGTGGAGTCAGAATGAGAGTGCCCAGAGACTATCTTACGAGGTAGCAGAGCCATGGGTCATTTGTATCCGATCCCTCAAGAAGAGAGGGACCTTCTGCGCATGCCCAAGGTGATTGCGTTGGTCTCGGCGGTTACAAAGAAGACGACTATTCTGGTTGAAGGGGGCGCTGCCCTTAAAGATTTGCAGGATTGGAAGCTCGAAGCTATTCTCAAGCAGGCGTTTGACACCGGCGCTCTGGCTCTACAGACTGCTATCTGTGGGGCCTATATGTCTCGAGCCTCTATCAGGTGGCTTTAGGGAGACAAATCTTCTGAAAGAGAGGAGTCTGTTTCCTCGGAAGGAGCAAAGTTGGAATCGGCAGCAGCCTATTTGGCGGATGCGTTTTATGATCTCGTGAGGATATCGGCCAAGTCTATGGCTTCCATGATTGCGGCCCGTCGGTTTCTTTGGCTAAGAAATTGGGCCGGGGATGCGTCGTCGAAGGCGCGTCTCAGTAAACTGCCCTAAAAGGGCAAGCTTCTCTTTGGGGAAGCCCTGGAGAAGATTGTGAAGGACTTGGGTGATTCCAAAGGTGGGTGTCTGCCTGAGGACAGACCAAGAGGTCAAAGACCAGGGGGTCTGCCGAGGGGCCAAGGCAGAGATTTCCGGAGGTTTCGAACACCTCGGTATGCGCCCTATCAATGAGGTCAGTTTATGTCCAGGGGACAGACCTTTCGGGGGGCGCGCGGGTTTGACAGGGGCTATTTCTCGTCCCAGTCAACTCCGTCCAAGAAACCACAGTGAAGGAGGACAGGCCCAGCCAGAGGTTCCAATAGGAGGAAGGTTACAGAAGTTCTACTCCGCCTGGGCCGAAGTTACGACCGACCAGTGGGTTCTAGATGTAGTCCGCAAGGGGTACGCCTAGAATTCGATATGCTACTGATGGATGCATTTGTAATGTCTCCCTGCAAGGCACAGTTGAAACGGGAGGTGGTACAGGCGATGCTGCAGCGTTTGCTTCAGCTGCAAGCGGTGGTTCCAGTCCCATTAGACCAGTACGGGTTAGGTTGGTACTCGATTTATTTCATGGTCCCCAAAAAGGAAGGTTCGGCCTATTCTCGATCTCAAGGGCATAAACTGCTGCTTGCGGGTGTCGCACTTTTGGATGGAAACTCTCCGGTCTGTCATAGCGGCGGTAAAGCCAGGAGAGGTGCTGTCTTCCATAGATCTGTCAGAGGCCTATCTGCACATTCCAATCAGACAGGATCATCAAAGATTCTTGCGGTTCGCCGTACCTATGGGTCATTTTCAGTTCCAGGCCTTGCCGTTCGGGCTGGCTACAGCGCCGCGTACCTTCACAAAGGTGATGGTGGTGCTCACAGCGGCTCTCCGGTAGGAGGACATTAAAGTACATCCTTATTTGGATGATTGGTTGATTCGGGTAGAGTCTGAAGTGGAATCCCTCAAGGCAACCAGGAGAGTGGTAGACTTCCTGGAGCGGCTTGGTAAGTCATATGGTAAGTCAGCTGAAGGAAAAGATGTCCATGTGGGGCCAGAAATTATCATGGGATAGTTGTAACCTCCCTTCCTAGTAAGAAGAAGGTGAGAATTCTGTAACCCATTGGATAAGTATCCTAACAGGTTAGCATACTGAAAAAGAAAAAAAACAGTGTAGAGTTTTAAGAATAAACTTCTGCTAAGAAGAAGTTAACTGTAGATTGCAACATACAGGAACCTATGGTTGCTGGTTATGGTTAGACTGGTTAGAGTCTGGAGACTTCAGACTAGGATGAGATGTCCCTTGCTTGGGTACATCTGGAGGATGGGCAGGAGAAGGGTGAAACCTTCTTTTCTTAGGGAGAGAAGCTTTGGTAGGACATTTCCTACGTCCTGGGGAAGGCGGCGGCTTAGGATGGTTTCCAGAACCAGGGAAGTCAGTGGAGCAATGAGCAACCTGACGTAAAGCCTCTCTATTGAAGAGATTTTCTCCAGTGCAAGAAGAATTACCCAGTATATGCTGTGCCCATCTGTTCAAGTCTGAAGCTTGCAGCCAGGCTTTACGACGTGCTCCAATGGCAATAGCAGAGGATCTGCTAACAGACTCAAAAGAGTCTAGAGAAGCACGAGAAAGAAACCAAGAGATATTCCTGCTATGATTAAGAAGCAAGGAATAGTCCGTGGCCTTAGGCTCTGACAAAAAAGGGGACAAAAGAGATAATTTCTCTGTGACCTCCTGAAGTGTCAGACTCATATAAAAAATATATGAGATAATCCTTGAAGCCAGCATAGAGGTTTGGAAGGTTTGACGTCCAAAGGCATCAAGTGCTTTAGATGCACGACCTGGCAGATAAGAAGAATGCTTCTTCTTGCTTCTTACCTTCCTCATTGCTGATTCCACTACAATGGAATGATGTGGAAGTTGGTTTTTTTTGAAACCCTGGAGAGGGAGGCACCTGATACAGAACATTAGTGGCTGTAGAAGGCGAAGGAACCTTTAAAGGTGATTCCCACATCCTCAGAAGAAGATCCTGCAAAGAATGATGTAAAGGAAGCATTATATTTTCCTTTTCTGCAGGATCTTGGATAAGATTAGAGCCAGGAATAGGAATGGCAAGAAAGGTTGCCATGTCAAGGAGAAATTTCTGAAAAGAAGGATCTCCAATGGGAACTATTCCTGGGTAAGCTGAGGTTGAAGCAGCAGCTTGAGCACCAGAAGACATACTTGACTGGTGCAGAAAAAGAATCCTGCTAGATGGACAGTGATACTGACAGTTCTGATTCGAGGCAGTTAGTACCGCATCGTCAGTGCCCGGTATCGATTCCAAGCTAGGCATAGAAAGGATCAAAGGCACCGATGGAACTGCAGGAATCAACATCGATACCGATACCGGTATCGGAGACGGTAATGTCATCGAAGCAGTAATCGGGGGCTGCTGAAGCGGTACCGAGGTAGCCAGAGAGGCTTGGTAAATATCCTCGGTACTGCGTAGTCGGAAACGATATGGGTTGGTTCCGAAACGCGTCGGTACCAAGTCATCTAGACTGGATATCGATTCCAGATTCGGCATCGAAGGGAGCGAGTCTATCGATGCATGTCTAGAAGGTACCGACGCCGGTGGTGGTATCGGCAATGCCGATACAGGAAAGTCAATCGGTGTCGTATCGATCGGTTCCGAAGGTACCGAGGACGTCCGATGACGAGTCCTGATGAAGAGTGAAACACTCGACACTGGTGCCAATGCCGGGGTATCGGTACCGCTCGAAGCCGATACCAACCCCGAACATGGCGAGGATACAGGAAAGTCAATCTGGGTCGCATCGATCGGTCCCGAAGGTACCGAGGACACCAGATGACAATTCCTGGTGAAGAGTGGAACACTCGACACCGCTGCCAATGCCGGGGTATCGGTACTGCTCAAAGCGGATACCACCCCCTAGCATGGCTCAGGTATGTTCTGTGAGGGGTGAGCCCCAGGAACAACCTGAAACCCCGTAAATGCTTTGGAGCCCAAAGACTTCCGCCGGGGTTTTATTGCCAATGAGGTCTTGAGGGCAAGGCCAGAGCCGTCATAATGCTGGGCATGAGACTTACCACTCAAGGATTGGCTAGTCTTAACAGACTGTTTGTGGGTTACCTGATCGTGGAGAGAAGAAAAAACCGGTGTCCTCACCTCAGGAGGAAAAACGGCATCGAGGGAAACTCGAAAAAGGGAAGGTCTTCTCCCAATACTACAGCCTGATGGTTCAGGGGAAAAAGGGTCAGGACCCAAACAGGTTAGACACCAAGCATTGGAGTCTAAAAAGAAAACTATGTTTCCACAGTGAAGGCACTTCTTAGGGGAAGAAGGCTCCATGTTGGAGAGGCCTGGTAGGCCCAAAAGTTAAGACAAAAACTGAGGAGAAAAAATCCCTCTAATTTTAGAAAAAGAAAAGAATAAAGCACCGGCGGTGCCAGTATCGGTGGGAAAAACAGCCGCGACCCCAAGAAAACAAGTAAATAAGAATTTTAAAGAAAAATGTTTCTGCGGTGACAGGACGACGTCCTGTCGGCTCCGCGGAAAAACGAAAACTGAGGAGAGGCAGTGGGAAAGGCGGGAAGTCAGCGCGCAGGCGCGAGGGATGCTCCCAAAAGCTTTCTGATTGGATGCTGGGGAGCATTCCCGTGCAGGCTCCGTCGGTACCGACGTACCCATATGTGAAGACTCATTCCTGCTTGTTCCTGGAGATAGTCCATGATCAGACGTCCCCAACGCCTCATGATATCATGAAAAACCGCCGCATTCAGCTCCCACTCTCCGGGGTCTAACGTATAACGACTGAGATAGTCGGCCTGCACGTTGTTCTTTCCCGCTACATGGGCTGCCGACAAGGCCAAGAGATGACATTCTGCCCATTGAAACAACAGTTGGCTCTCCTCCAACAAGGCCGCGCTGCCTGTGCCTCCCTGCCGATTGATATAAGACACACTCACCGCATTGTCGGAGAAAACGTGCACTGCCTTGTGAGAAACCAGACTCTCGAATTCCAGTAGCGCCAACCTTACTGTCCGTAACTCCAGGCGATTGATCGACCATTGGGCTTCCTCCAACGTCCAGGTGCCCTGCGCTACCCGTACCAAACAATGAGTCCCCCATCCGGCAAGACTCGCATCCGTGGTTACCAGCAGCCAATCGGGCCGCAGTAGTGGCACGCCCGCCTTCAGATGGACCTCCATTAGCCACCACTCCAAGCTGACCTTTACGCCTGCTGGACATGCCAACCTTTGCGACAATGGTTGAGTTTGCGGCGACCACCGGGACAGGAGCATCCGCTGCAGCGGCCTCATACATGCTCTGGCCCACGGTACGAGCTCCAAGGACGCCGCCATCGAGCCCAGCTGCTGCATGTAGCGCCACGCTGTTGGTGCCTCCAATCCTAAAAAACTTCTCACCTGCACGATCAGCTTCTGTACTCTACCTTCAAGTAGAAACACCAACCCGGCCTGCGTATCGAACAAGGCCCCGAGATACACCAACTGCTGTGCCGGTTGCAACTGACTTTTTTCTCCTTCCAACCCCCTCTCTTCCAGGGTTTCCCCTGCTTGAGTTGGTACCATACTGAAATACTTTTCCTGTGTAGACTTTTTGTTATCCTTGATTGCATGCTCTGAACAACTCATCAGACAGGGACAGGAATATCTCTGCTCCCTTTGTCTGTTTTCTCTCTGTTTTCACACAGGAGAATCCCCTCTGCTATTTTGTTCAGTTGCTGTGCATGCAGGAGTTCCAGTGATTACTCACCTTAGTAGTCATTGCAAGCTATTTTCAACTATCTTGCATAATACTACTCACTTCAGGTAATCTTCTCTAGCCATATCTTTCCTAGGATGTGGCAACACACCTGACTTCAGTCTTAATTCTCCTGCACAATGCTCTCTGCAATCTTCAGAGAAGCTTTTTACTATGGGCCCTTGCTACAGAGCATTGAACTTTGTCTCTGAGGGCTTTTCCATATAGTAGAAAAAGCTTATATAATCATTCCATGACTATAGGAGTTCTTATACCTTCTTGTCTCCTGTTGAAATACAGAAGACGAGCTTTTTCTGCGTGAATGTCCAAGGAGTTCCCAATCTTGCAAGAATCTACCCTTTTTTCCTTACAGCTTGGCATCATGCTCTTCTGCTCCTCTTGGACAACGCATACTCTATTAGTATACATGATACCCCTGTGTCCCTTGGCTGGGTCATCCTGGTATCTTCTTCTATGCGTTTTCTGTCCATTGGACATGTCAGAGTTCTAGAGAGCTCCTGACGTGCTCTTGCCAAGCTGCTATTATCCTCTGTTTTTTCACGCAACCATACTGTTTTTTTTCACTGAACTACATTCCTGCACTGCAGAAATAGATTCTCTATATATCTTCAGGTGGTTTTCACCCCCTGTTATTAGATGAATCTTTTCCCATCACATTCCCCATGTGCATGTTTTTGTGGGGCTCAGTTGCAGGCATGTATTCTCCAGCTTATATTCATGTATGTTTATATCCTATACATACATATTTCTATAAGCGCTGTGGGCATAAGTCATGTCCATCTATATATATATATTTATATCTATATATATATCACACATCTATACCTATATTTATATGTATGTATCTCCATATATACATATATACATATGTGTCCATTGGGAGAGGTCCATAGGACAATATATATTACCTACTATCTCCCTAACTGACTGTGCTATAAAGCTTTTCCCTTCTTAAGGGGTCCAGACAGTCACCTTGCCTATTCTCATATGGCTCAGTAAGTGGGAGCGTATATATATATATATATATACACAATTACTGCTGTGATGTCAACAGCTTCTATTTTTGTTATAGATCTCCCTGTCTATGAAGTCTCAAGCTTCAATGTCTTCCTATCTCTTACCAGCTAGGAAAGACAGTGTACATCTTCAGTATTTCTGAGTACACTTCTGTTCTCCTTGGGAATAGGGGCCTTTTTTCCATACCCCCTCTTCCCTTCAGGACTGGGCAAATTGTCTAGATCGGACAGTCTTCTTCTTTTAGTCCTCAATGTTAATAACTCTGTACCTAAAAGAGTTTCAGCTTTTTCCTATAAAGCTTTCTATTGAAGACCTGCCGTTCTTATCCTACCCCAGTTGACACCTGGGTCACCTGCCCATTCAAGGTTTGAAACTTCATCCTCACTGCTGTGAAGTTACCTTGAGGATTCCACTACTGCATGTACAGTACACTCCATCACAGTTCTACTTCCTACAATCCAGTAGGTAAGCTCTATATTATGCTTGTTCATTAAATACTTTAATGACACTTGACATACATTCTAAAGACTCATTTTTCTGTAGTCTTTAGATTTGCTGTTCCTTACAGCTCTTCTCTATTCAACTCCTACCCCCCATCCCTCATGGGATGCCGGAGATCCAGGTTTGGGAAATGCTGTCCTGTTCCATGGATACGCATTTTATGGGATCTCCCTCTGGCATCTACAGCTAGGGAGTCCCCATATGTGAAGACTCATTCCTGCTTGTTCCTGGAGATAGCACAGTTACTTACCTGTAACAGGTGATCTCTGGGAACAGCAGGAATTAGTCTTCACAACCCACCCACCTCCCCTAGGAGTTGTATCTATCTATCTTCCTTTCCTCTTTCTCTCCTTCCGTCTCAGCTATGAAACTCAACTGAGGAGAGGCAGTGGGAAAGGCGGGAAGTCAGCGCGCAGGCGCGAGGGAAGCTCCCAAAAGCTTTCTGATTGGATGCTGGGGAGCATTCCCGTGCAGGCTCCGTCGGTACCGACGTACCCATATGTGAAGACTAATTCCTGCTGTTCCCAGAGATCACCTGTTACAGGTAAGTAACTGTGCTTGATGGACACTCTCGACAATGAAAAGGCATCTCGTTTCTTCAGCAGACGCAGGGAACACATGTCAGAAGGGCTCGACACTCTGGTGCAGCCCTGGCCGAGCAACGGGCTACTTTGTGTTCCCACTGTAGCCGATGATCGGTCGGCTACTTCAGAGAATAGAGGATCACCGCGGGAGGGTGATTCTCATTGCGCCGGATTGGCCGCGGTGGTCATGGTATGCGGATATTATGCGGCTGCTAGTGGATCGACCGTGGAAACTGCCCAATTGTCCCAACTTGTTGGTCCAGGGACCGGTTTTGATGCCGCAGGTGGATCGGTTCTCGCTTATGGCTTGGCTCTTTAGGGGGCAGGATTGCGATGCCGTGGCTACGCTCCGGAGGTCGTAACAATGATGTTACGTTCTAGAAAGCGGTCTACGGCCTTTTTTATAAGGACCTGGCGCATTTTTGAAGGCTGGTGTGCAGAGAGGGGCGGTGAGCCTTTCGACTCAGCATTGCCTGACTTGTTGCTGTTCCTACAGGGGGGTCTAGATAAGGGCCTCGCTTGGAGTTCTCTGAGGGTGCAGTTAGCTGCACTGGCTTGTTATAGGGGAAAGGTGCACAGCACCTCCTTAGCCTCACACCCAGATGTGGTTCGATTTTTTGGAGCAGTTAAACTATTACGTCCTCCCGTGAGGCAGGTGGTTCCCCCCTGGGTTTTGAACTTGGTGTTGGAGGCGCTGACAGAGCCACCCTTTGAGCCGGCTGCGAAGGTTGGTCTGAGAGAGCTATCATGGAAGACGGTTTTCCTGGTGGCATTGTGTTCGGCAAGACGGGTTTCTGATCTTCAGGCGCTCTCGTGTAGAGCACCTTTCCTACAGCTTTCGGAAGAAAAGGTGGTGTTACGGACAGTGCCCCCTTTTTTGCCGAAGGTGGTATCTAAGTTTCATGTGAATCAAACGATTTCGCTTCCGACTTTCCAAGGCTTGGGGGGGGGGGGGGCAGAGCTGGATGAGGCTCTTCGGAAGCTAGATATTGGCTGAATCCTTAGGAAGTATCTTAAAAGAACGGAGTCCTTTCGTAAAACTGACCGGTTGTTCGTGATTTTTGGAAGTTTGCGAAAAGGGGAGGCTGCCTCCAAAGCCTCTATTGCCAGTTGGGTGAAGCAGGCTATTGGAGCAGCCTATTCTGTGTGGGGTAGACTTTCTCCTGTGGGGCTTCGGGCTCATTCTACTCGTGGTTAAGCTGCGTCTTGTCAGAGTCTGCCCTGGTACCTCCAGTGGATATTTGCCGAGCAGCGAAGTGGTCTTCGCTGCATACCTTTGCGAAATACTACCGCTTAGATGTGCAGGCTAGGGGGGGACACCCAAGTTGGAGCTTCTGCTATCTTGGCAGGGCTTCATGGTCCCTCCCGGTATTAGGTACTGCTTTGGTACATCCCTACATTCCTTGGACTGGCCTGGAGAGACGATTAGGAAGGAGAAATTAGACCTTACCTGCTAATTGTCTTTCCTTGAGTTCTCTCCAGGCCAGTCCAGGGCCCACCCAGTCAGTTGTGCAAGGCGGCTTACAGCAGAAGGGGCGATGACTATGGAGGCAGATATTGCGTGTTTGGAGGCCATGGGAGTTCCAATGGGGTTTTTTGGCAGTCAGTTTCTGCAGGATGCCTCTACCTGTTCCTAATTCCTGGGGCAGCAAGTTAAAAAAAAAAAAAAAAAAAAAAGTCAGTCAAAAGGATGAAGAAGGAAATTCATTGAACAGTAGTTTAGGTTACCGGTTAGGGGATTAGAGAAGTATAGAAGGTCTGTAAAGTGGGGTACGCCCATTGTTTTTTTTGTTTTTCTTGGTTACGTTTTTGTTGGGAGCTGCTTTGACAGTAGTAGACTGAGCTGCTGGCACTAGAGGGAGCTAGATAGGGTGTCAGCAAAGCTCTGTTGTTTCCAGTCCTCAGCTGCTGAAGGGGATTGAACACCCTACATTCCCTGGACTGGCCTGGAGAGAGAACTCAAGGAAAGGCAATTAGCAGGTAAGGTCTAATTTCTCCTTTTAAGCGGGTCTAGTGCTGTAGAAATGATGCATAGTAGTACATGATAGCATTCTTTCAAACTGTTTTCTTTATATTGCAGGAGTTGTTTTGAACTTCTCTTGTCTGTGCCTGATAATGAACTATCCTATGAAGCATGGTTACAGTTCCAGCAGTCTTTACAAGTAAGTATGCTTTTGTTCTGAAAGTCAATTTTGTAAGGTTTCTGCTCTTTGATTTCTTTATGCCTATTTTTAAAGATGCAGAACCTGGCTAACTGTTATATGAATATTTAATGAGAGCATTCTTTGTATTGATTCTTCTTTTCTAGCCTTTCTTTGTCTGTTTAGGCTTTGTCAAGGTTGACTTAACTCTATTGAGCCACCTTTTTTTTTTTTTTGTGGTTCTGCTCTTACCTGTTGGACTGCATTGTCTCCTGTCTTGCGTTTTCTTCCATTTATGAAGGGAGAGGTGGTGGTACTGGGGGACTTTAACCCACTGGATGTAGATTGGAATATACCCATCTGGAAAATCAGAAAAGTAGAGAGATGCTTTAGAAAGGACTTTGTGCAGACTAATGGTGATAGAACTCACCAAGGAAGGGGCGATACTGGATCTAATACTCAAAGATGGAGATGGGATATCTATTGTCTGGATGTGTTCACCTAAATACCAGTGATCATAAATGTTATAGCCTGATATAAGAATGAAGAGACTGGACACTCTAAAGCTCAAATTCCTGGATTCCAAAAATGCCGACTTTCACAAAATGGAAAAGTACCAAAAGGATAGGGTGTGAGGAGATAGTGGAAGAAGAATGAGCTAACTAAAAGAAGGTATAATAAATGCAACTAATATTTATGTAAATAAAGTAAATAAAAGAAAGAGAAAAAGGAAAATGAAATAGATATCCTTTTCTAAGGAAGTGGCTGGAAATAAAGGCAAAAAGGTTTGCATTTGCAAAGAGGAACTTAGAAAAAAGTACCTGACATGCTGAAAGATAAAGAAATCAGGAGGCAAAAACGGAGGGCAGAAGACGAGGTGGCTAATGACATAAAGTGAGGTTTCAAGAATTTTTTTTCAGTTATGTCGGGGAGAGAAGGAAGGTCAGAGGTGGAATTGTAAGATTGAAAGGTACCGAGGACCCATATGTGGAGAGTAAAGGCAGAATAGCTGAATAAATATTTCTGTTCAGTGTTCACAGAAGAAAACCCTGGAGGTGGCCTGCAGATGATCTGCAGAAGTATGTACGGGAGTGTAGATCATTCACGTCCACGAACAGTGAGTTTTTATGAATAGCTTACAAAGTTGAAAGTGGACAAAGCCATGGGCTGGATGATTTATATCCCAGGATACTAAAGGGGACTCAGAGTTCCTGGCAGGCCCATAGAAGGCTATGTTTAATAGATTTTTGGAGATAAGAGAGAGGCAGTAATGTTCTCTCTTCACAAAGTGGTAAGGGAAAAGAGATGGGGACGTACAGGATAGAAAGGATAGTAAACCCAGTGAGATGCAAGATCTGAGACAGTATGGGTTTACCAGAGGCATATCCTGGTAAACAAATGTGATTAATTTCCATTAATTGGGTGACTAGAGAACTAGATTGAGGGCATGTGCTGGTTGTAGTCTACTTAGATTTCAGCAAAGCCTTTGATACTGTGTCCCATAGGAGACTCATAAATATACTGAGTGACCTGGGGTTGGATCTCAAGGTGGTGAACTGGATTAGAAATTGGTTGAACAGATGGCAGAAGATAGTGGTAAATGGAATTCACTCGAAGAACAGAAAGGTGAGTAGTGAAGTATCTCAAGGATCAGTCCTAGAGCCATTTCTATTCAGTATCTTTGTGAGTGATTATTGCTTAAGGCATAGAAAGATAAGTTTGCCTTTTTGCAGATAATATGAAAATCTGCAACAGAATGGGTATCCTGGAGACAACACAGTATAAGGCAATTTGTAAAAACTGGAATACTTGGTAATAAAGCTTTAATGTGAAGAAATATGGTGTGATGCATTTGGTGACAGATCTAAAGAAGCCATATGTGATAAGGTCAGAGACACTAATGTACAAGTAGATGGACCAGGAGAGAAACCTAGGGTGATTATCTCAAAGTAATGAAACAATGTGATAAGGTGATGGCCAAAACCGGAAAGATGCTGAGCTGCATAGCGAGAAGCATAACCAGCAAAGGGCCTTTTCTGGCATAATGTATTCAGTTTTGGAGGCCATATCTCATTAAAGAATTACAAAGAGGTATGATGTGTTCCAGAGGAAAGTGACCAAAATGGTTTGTTGTACTAGAAAACATACAAACGGTGAGTGAAGACTTTTAATATGTATATGCTGGAGGAGAGGATGATGCAGATATTTAAAACCTTGAAAGATATTAATGTACTAGAAACAAATCGTTTTCAAAGGAAAGTAAGCTGTAGAGCTAGGGGGTCATAATATGAAGCTGCAAGGAGGTAGACTCAGGAGCACCCCCAGAAAATATTTTTTCATGGAAAAGGTGGTGGAATGCCCTCCCAGAGATCGTGGTGGATGCAGAATTTGTGATAAAATTTTTTTAAAAAAGTGAAGTATACAGAGATGATTCCTAAAGAGTAAGAAGATAGAAAATAAAGTATTGAACTCTTGTGTTCAAATAGTAGTGAAATGGCACTTGCACTTTATAATAAGGCAAAAAAGGAAGGTATAACAACTTGCATGGATTAGCATTTACAACCATAAATGAAGACATTGGGCAAGGTAACTTGCACAGAGCAGCAGTTAACAGATCTAGCACCTTATTGGGTAGAATGGATGAGCCAGTTTGGTCTTTATTTGCAGTCTTCTACTGTGTTACTATGAATTACTTTAAGATTTCTACTCGCTTAGCATAGTGCTGTTCTGTATCTATTTCCTTCTTGTTTTGAGACTTATTTATTAAGCCTTTTCTTCTACAGATAGCAAAGGGAGCAGAAATTTAGTTAAGGCCTTTGTCACGTTTTTTTGTGTTAATGACACCTGGTTCTTAATCTGTCACTTTCTCTTCATCCAGTCCAGTCCAGACCAGCAGGTTGACACTCCTGAGCATGCCCAAAACTTAATGATGTCAGCCCATGTATACCACCTACATTGCCCACTAGAGCCAGTAACTCAGTATCTCCAGGAACAAGCAGGAATGTAGTCTTCACATATGGAGGAGTGGCCTAGTGGTTGGGGCAAGGAGGGAGGAGTGGCCTAGTGGTTGGGGCAAGGTACCACAGGCCGGAAGGTCGGTGGTTCAAATCCCACTAGAGGACAGCAACCTTGGGCTGGAAGGACTGGGGTTTCTAGTCCCACAGGTGCTCCTTGTGGTCTTGGGCAAGCCACTTAACCCTCCATTGCCCATGTTCCCTGTAAGTATTAGTTATGTCTCTCATATCCCCTCGTGTTAAATGTATCCCCCAACCGCTTTGACCCGGTGAAAAGCAGAATATAAATGCAGCTAAATAAATAAATATGGGTATCGTTGGTACCGACGGAGCCCGCGCGGGAACGCTCCCCAGCGTCCAATAGGAACGCTTTTGGGAGCATCCCTCAGCACATGCGCGCTGCCTTCCCGCCTTTCCAACTGTCCCTCTTCAGTTCTTCGTTTTCCGTGGAGCCGACAGGATCTATTCCCTGTCACCGCAGAAAATTCCGTCTTTAAATTTGTTTTCTTGTGGTCGCGTTTGCCTACCGCACGATGCTTACCGGTACCGCCGATTCTTTTCTTTAAAAAAAAAAGAAAAACGTAGGTTTTAAACTGTTTCTCTTCAGAAACTTTTCTCTTTGGTGCTAGGCGCCATTTTGGGCACTAGGCCCCATATTCCTAAAACATGGAAAAGCCAACTAGTGGTTTTAAAAAAAATGGACTAAGTGTGGCGGTACCATTTCCGTCACTGATACCCATGATGGGTGTCTTAAATGTTTAGGGCCTGAACATTCTCCAACTGAATGTCTCTCCTGTATGGGGATGACTAAAAGAGGAAGACAGAACCGGGCTGCAAAGCTCGGTACCCTCTTTTCTTCGGATGCCAGATCCATTGCATTGACATCGTCAAGGGCCTCTTCTTCCTCCCATGGATCTCAGGTAACTAAACATAAAAGCTGGTCCTCAAAGGGTAGCTCTCCTGTTAAGCATCGAGAGGCCATTGGCATTGCCCTTGAGGGAACCACACTGGCAAAACAGCCCCGGCGGGAGGCTTTGGCTTCCAAAGCATCAATGGGGCTTCAGGATGTTCTCGAGGCCCCAACCTCGCAAGAACTACCTGTGCTATGCTCAGGGGTTCTGGCTGTTTTTACCGGTACCGACACCCAGGCATCGGCAGCGTCGATAGACCAGAGGTTCCTTGCTATCGAACGCAGCATCGCAGCTCTTCTTTCAGCTGTGGTACCGTTGGTCCAACGGGCACCGGTACTGACATTGATACAGTACCGGCCCTGGTGGGAACTCTTCCCATGCCATCTCTGGCTGGAATTGACAGATCGGTATCGGGTCAACTCGGTACTGACTTCAATCCGTACCGGGACCGTGCTTTGCAGGAGCATCGGGGTCAGGAATACTTTGATTCCTCCGATTCCGAAGACTCTGACAATTCTGCTGGTACTAGAGGTTTTCTCCCAGAAGGTCCCTCTTCTCCCCAACGCAGAATGACACCTCCAGAGGACATGTCTTTTCAGGATTTTATCCGTGATATGGCCAAAGGTCTTTCAAGCACAGTAGCTCCTGAAGAGGAACCCAGAGCAAAGGAATTGGAAATTCTCCAATATCCAAAGCTCCTAAGGAGGCAGCCACTCTGCCTATCCATGAAATTCTGCATAACCTGATGCTCAGAATGTGGGAGACACCTCTGGCTACTTCTCTTCACTCTAGGAGACTTGATACTATGTATCGAGTTCCGTCATGTCCTGGATTTCAAAAATCTCTGCTGCCACAGCATTCAATAGTAGTGGTATCAGCCATGCGTAGGATGAAAAGTGCAGAGAGGCATGCATCCAATCTTCCAGGTCGTGAATGCAGGACTCTGGATGCTTTTGGGCACCAAACCTTTCAAGCTTCCATGCTTTCAGCTAGGATCAGTTCATATATTCTCTATATGGAAATGTTCCTCAAGGAAGTCACAGGAGACTTGGAACTTATGAGCCCATTTCTCCCAGATGACAAGAGACAAGATTTTCTTGCTCTAGTTAAGCATGCTCAAGATGTCTCCAAGTTTGTTAATCGTGCAGCCTTTGACTGCTTCGAATGCATCAGCAGAACCTCTGCTATTGCCATTGGCGCACGACGGATTGCCTGGAGACTTGGGTACAGGACAATTTAGGCAACATTCTTTGCGCGTGGGAGAATCTCTTCGGCAAGAACTGGCAGGAAAAGGCTAACGAGTTAGATGCTGACAATTCGACCTTAGATTGTCAAAATCTACAGCCACTCCAGCCAAAAAGAAGCCTTATAAAAAGCCCTCTTTCAGCAAAAAAGAGGACGTTTTATCCTTCTTATACCCCGCAGAGTCAAACTCAAGGTCTGGTTGCCCAAAAGGGACAAACTAGACAACAAAAGAAGCCAAAAGGCCCGAGAGCCCAACCAGCTCTCCTGGTTCAGCTCCCTCAAGGGCTTTGACTCCTTTCTAGAGAGCTTTGCCTTCCTGCCTCTGAGGGGGTCCCCAACCCCCCAATATCCCGGGCAGGTTACGCCACTTTGCCAACAGATGGCATCAGATAACAGCAGAAGATTGGACTTTGTCCATTGTAGGAGAAGGGTAGAAGCTTCATTTTCACAGCATGCCCCCCTCCTACAATTCTAAAGCAATTCAATTCTCAAACTTCTGCAGACAATCTGCTAGATCACGAGGTCTCGACACTTCTTGCCTGAGGGGCAATAGAAGAGGTACCCATTCTTCAATGGGGTGCGGGGTTCTACTCCCCCTATTTTCTTATTACAAAGAAAACAGGAGGACACAGACCCATTCTGGACCTTAGAGAATTGAACAAATATCTGTTTCGAGAGAAGTTCAAAATGATTTCTCTAGGAACTCTTCTGCCATGCCTTCAAAGCCAGGATTGGCTTTGCTCTCTAGACTTAAAGGATGCATACACTCACATTCTGATCCATCCAGATCACAGGAAATTCTTACGTTTCCTTTTCAGGGGAAAACATTTCCAGTACAGGGTTCTTCCTTTTAGTCTGGCTTCAGCACCAAGGGTATTCATGAAATGCATGGCAGTAGTAGCTGCATTTCTACGAACCCTGGAGATTTTCGTCTTCCCTTACTTAGACGACTGGCTCATTCGAGCCCCTACAGTTGCAGAGGCCAGCACTGCACTGTCCCGTACAATGCGAATCCTTCAATACTTGGGATTGGTAATAAACTTCCCAAAATCCCAACTAGTTCCTTCCCAATGCCTGGAATTCATAGGAGCCTGTCTAGATACCAGACAGGCAAGGGCTTTCCTTCCACAGGCCCGGTGTCTTCGCCTAATGCAACTAGCTTCTCAAGCAGCAGGCAAATCCTCCCTCACTGCTCGAGAGCTACTACAGTTACTGGGACATATGGCATCCACAGTTCATGTAGTCCCATATGCTCGCCTCCACATTCAAGCAGCTCAGTGGATCCTTTCCACACAGTGGACACAGGCCACAGGTCATTTGTCGGACAAAATAATAAACTCTCAACGACTAATTTTTTTCATCCAGTGATGGCAATCACTAGAAAACCTGACAGTGGGGTCTCCCTTTCATCAATCCCTTTTTCAGGCCATCCTAACGACAGATGCATCACAGGTGGTTTGAGGAGCACACCTGAATCATCTCTCTACCCAGGGAACCTGGACTCCACAGGAGGCTGGTTTACACACAAACCACCTGGAATGAAGAGCAATCTATTAAGCTCTTCAAGTATTAAGAACATAAGAACATAAGAAATGCCATACTGGGTCAGACCAAGGTCCATCAAGCCCAGTATTCTGTTTCCAACAGTGGCCAATCTAGGTCATATGTACCTAGCAGTTTTCCCAAGAGACACAAGTTCCACAATGCTTGTACTGGGTCAAGCATTGATATCTTCGGTCACTTCTTAATAATGGTTTATGGACCTTTCCTCCAGGAACTTGTCCAAACCTTTTTTAAACCCAGCTACACTAACAGCCTTTACTACATCCTCCGGTAACAAATTCCAGAGTTTGATTACACGTTGCGTGAAAAAATATTTTCTTTTATTAGTCTTAAATAGTTTACCCTGTAGCTTCATTTCATGTCCCCTAGTCTTTCTATATTCTGATAAGGTAAACAATCGATCTACGTTTACCCGTTCCACTCCGTTCATTAATTTATAGACTTCTATCATATCTCCCCTCAGCCGACTCTTTTCCAGGTTAAAGAGCCCTAACCTTTTTAGCCTTTCTTCATAGGAGTATCCTTCCATCCCCTTTACCATTTTGGTGGCTCTTCTCTGTACCTTTTCTAAAATCGCTATATCCTTTTTAAGATACGGCAACCAGAATTGCACACAATATTCAAGGTGCGGTCTCACCATGGAACGATATAGAGGCATTATAATATCTTTTGTTTTATTTTCCATTCCTTTCCTTATCATACCTAGCATCCTATTTGCTCTCTTGGCCGCCGCTGCACACTGGGCCGAGGGTTTTAACATGGTATCCACAATGACGCCTAAATCTTTTTCCTGGGTGGTGGTTCCTAATGTGAAACCTTGCATCGTGTAACCATAGTTTGGGTTGTTCTTCCCTAGGTGCGTAACCTTGCACTTGCCCACATTAAATTTCATCTGCCATTTTGATGCCCAGTCTTCCAATTTATCAAGATCCTCTTGCAATTTTTCACAATCCTCTTGGGTTTTAACAACTTTAAATAGTTTTGTGTCATCTGCAAATTTGATAACCTCACTCGTTGTTCCACTTTCCAGGTCATTTATGAATATGTCAAAAAGCAGCGGACCCAGCACAGATCCCTGGGGTACACCACTATTCACCGTTCTCCATTGGGAAAATTGGCCATTTAGCCCTACCCTCTGCTTTCTGTCTTTTAACCAGTTCCTGATCCACAATAGTACACTGCCTCCTATCCCATGACTCTTTAGTTTTGCCAAAAGTCTCTGATGAGGGACCTTGTCATAGGCTTTCTGAAAGTCCAGATACACAATATCAACCGTCTCACTTTTGTCCACCTGTTTATTCACTTCTTCAAAAAAACATAACAGATTAGTAAGACAAGATCTTCCTTGTCTAAAGCCATGTTGGCTGTCTCTCATTAGGTTGTGACTATCTACATGCTGAGTAATTTTATTCTTTATGATGGTTTCTACCATTTTTCCCGGTACTGACGTCAGGCTCACCGGTCTGTAGTTTCCCGGATCACCCCTGGAACCCTTTTTAAAAATTGGTGTTACATTGGCGATTCTCCAATCTTCAGGTATTAGAGATGATTTTAATGATAGTTCACAGATTACTGATAGCAGTTCTGCAATCTCATGTTTCAGTTCTTTCAACACCCTTGGATGTATACCATCCGGCCCAGGTGATTTGCTACTCTTCAGTTTATCTAATAGTTGTAAGACTTCTTCCCGATGTATCGATATTTCCTTCAATTCTTCTGCACCTTTAAATACCACTTCAGTCATGGGTAACATCCCTACATCTTCCTCAGTAAAGACCGAAGCAAAGAATTCATTCAGTCTCTCCGCTATCGCCTTGTCGCCTCTTAGTGCTCCTTTAACCCCTTTATCATCTAATGGACCAACTGACTCTCTCACAGGTTTTTTGCTACGAATGTACTTGAAAAGCTCTTTATTTCGCGTTTTTGCTTCCGCAGCAAGCTTCTTCTCAAATTCTCCCTTTGCCTGCCTTATCAACGCCTTGCATTTGACTTGCCAGTGCTTGTGCTGTTTCCAGGTTTCGTCGTTTGGCTCTTTTTTCCATTTCCTGAAAGATGCTTTTTTGGCAACAACAGCCTCTCTGACCTCACCTTTAAACCATGCTGGCAGTTTTTTGGACTTCCTTCCACTTTTCTTAAAGCGTGGAATACAGCTGGTCTGGGCTTCCAAGATAGTATTTTTCAACAACACCCAAGCTTGATGTACGTCTTTAACCTTCGCAACTGCTCCTTTTAGTTTTTTCTTAACTGTTTTCCTCATTTTATCATAGTCTCCCTTTCGAAAGTTAAAAGGTAGTACTGTGGATTTCCTTACTATCCCTCCTCCACTAATTAAATCAAAGGTGATCATGCTATGATCACTATTGCCAAGTGGCCCCAACACCCTTATCTCTTGCACTAGATCTGGTGTTCCACTAAGGACTAGGTCTAATATGGCTTCCCCTCTGGTCGTTTCATGAACCAGCTGCTCCAAGAGGCAGTCATTTATTTCATCTAGGAACTTTATCTCCCTAGCATGTCCTGACGTGACACTGACCCAGTCGATACCGGGGTAATTGAAATCACCCATTATTATTACTGCGCTGTAACTTTTGTTAGCTTCCTTGATTTCTTTGAGCATTTCATCATCCATTTGGTCATTCTGGCCAGGCGCTCGATAGTATACCCCCACTGCCATTGACTTCCCCCTTTTATATGGAATTTCAATCCATATAGATTCTACAGCAGATTTTGTTTCCTGCAAAACTTTAATCCTTTCTGAGTCAGTGCCCTCTCTAACATAGAGTGCAACCCCTCCACCAATTTGATCAGCTCTATCATTACGATATAGTTTGTACCCAGGTATCACAGTGTCCCACTGGTTGTCCTCCTTCCACCATGTCTCTGATATTCCAATCATATCTAACCTTTCATTTAGTGCTATATATTCTAACTCTCCCATCTTATTCTTTAGACTGCTAGCATTTGCATACAAGCATTTTATAGAATGTATTTTATTCATGTTAATTTGGCTATTGTTAGACATGGGTAAATTGGGATCTTTAAGCTCTGTCTGCTCCATACTTGAGGGGCATTTGGGCTACTTTACTCTTATGTGGAACCTCTCTGCTTTTGGTAGTATCCTTCAAGGATACATTCTTCCGAACCATCCGCTCTTGGGCGACTGTCGGCTTTCCCTAATATCTAGTTTAAAAGCTGCTCTATCTCCTTTTTAAAGGTTAATGCGAGCAGCCTGGTTCCATCCCGGTTAAGGTGAAGCCCATCCCTTCGGAAGAGCCCCTCCTTTCCCCAGAATATTCCCCAGTTCCTAACAAATCCAAAACCCTCATCTCTGCACCATTGTCTCATCCACGCATTGAGACTCCGGAGCTCTGCCTTCCCTTTGGGTCCTGCGCGTGGAACAGGAAGCATTTCGGAGAATGCTACCCTGGAAGTTCTGGATTTCAACTTCCTACCTAAAAGCCTAAATTTTGCCTCCAGAACCTCCCTACCACATTTTCCTATGTCATTGGTACCGACATGTACCAAGACAGCAGACTCCTCCCCAGCACTATCTAAGACCTTATCTAGGTGGCGCGTGAGGTCCGCTACCTTCGCACCAGGCAGGCATGTTACTAGGCAATCCTCATGTCCACCAGCCACCCAGCTATCTACGCCCAGCTCCGCCTCAAGATGGTCCTAGTCCAGACGGACAATCAAGTAGCCATATTCTATGTGAACAAGCAGGGCGGAACAGGCTCTCTATCGTTATGCAACGAAGCTTTACAACTGTGGGCCCTCGTCAGAGAGCATCAAATTCACTTTCTAGTGGTATATCTTCCAGGCATTCAAAACCTTTGGGCAGACAAACTCAGTCGAGTACTGCTGCCTTACGAGTGGTCCCTCCACCTGGAGCAGGTGGCAAAGATATTTCATCTCTGGGACACTCCAGACATAGACCTCTTTGCAAGTCCACTGAATGCCAAACTTCCCCGGTTCTGTTCCAGGATTCCAGCTCACAGTTGTCAGGAAAGGGATGCCTTCCTCCTTCATTGGGGGTCAGGACTTCCTTTATGCTTTCCCACCCATTCCCCTCATCCCCAAAACACTCTTCAAGCTTCAGATAGACAGGAGTCGCATGATTTTCATAGCACCATGATGGCCACTCCAAACATGGTATCCCCTGCTTCTACATTTCTCTCAAGCTGCACCTCTGGAGTTAGGGCATGCTCCAGATCTCCTTTCTCAAGAGAACGGGACGCTATGACACCCGAATCCCCAGTCCCTGCACCTCACGGCCTGGTTGCTGAAGGCTTAGACCTCCAGGATCTCAACCTGTCCCAACAGGTAAAGAATATCCTTCAGGCTTCTAGGAAACTTTCCACAAGAAGATCTTATGCCGTAAAGTGGAAACGTTTTACTATATGGTGCTCCAAGAAGGGATTAAACCCCCTTGTCATACCCTTGGAATTGATACTAGAGTATCTTCTTCACTTATCAAATTCTGGTCTAAAGACCAATTCAGTAAGAGTCCATCTTAGTGCAATTGCAGCTTCTTATAAGCCTCTGAATGGACAACTAATTTCCTCTCACCTACTCATATCAAGATTTATGAGAGGCCTTTTATTAACTAAACCTCCCATCAAGCCACCACCGGTGGCATGGGATCTAAACCTAGTTCTCAGGCAGCTTATGAAGCCGCCTTTTGAGCCTTTAGCCACTACAGCCCTTAAGTTTTTGCCCTGGAAGGTCATCTTCCTAATTGCAATCACCTCTGCATGTCGCATTAGTGAATTGCAAGCTTTAGTGGCTGATCCTCCTTATACTAGGTTTCATCATAAGGTTGTTCTTAGAACTCATCCACACTTTATGCCAAAGGTTTTTTATTTTATTTATTTTATTTAACAGTTCTTCTATACCGCTCTATTTTAGATCAGAGCGGTTTACATTTAACATCAACTATACAACACAAGGAACTTTGAGTTGTATTTACAATAAACAGGGAGATCAACTTGGAAGTAACTGGGGGAAACTATGTACAATTCTTAACTTGTTGTTTCGCCTTTTCATTTGAATCAATCAGTTTATCTTCCTGTATTTTTTCCGAGGCCTCATGCCTCTAATGCAGAAAGAAACATTCATACTTTGGATTGTAAAAGGGCCTTAGCCTTTTACATACAAAGAACACAGCAACATAGAAAGTCCTCGCAACTTTTTATAGCTGTTGACCCTAGTCATTTGGGACTTCCAGTCTCCAAAAGAACTTTATCTAAATGGATTGCCCATGCATATCCTTTGCTTACATAAGAACATAAGATATGCCACACTGGGTCAGACCCCAAGGTCCATCAAGCCCAGCATCCTGTTTCCAACAGTGGCCAATCTAGGTTATACGCACCTAGTAGTTTCCCCAAAAGGCACAGGTTCCGCAATGCTTGTACTAGGTCAAGCATTGATATCCTGGGTCCCTTCTTAATAATGGTTTATGGACCTTTCCTCCAGGAACTTGTCCAAACCTTTTGTAAACCCAGCTACACCAACAGCCTTTACTACTTAGTACTCTGCTTTCTATCCTTCAACCAGTTCCCTATCCACAGCAGCACACCGCCTCCCATCCCATGACTCCCCAGCTTATGAGAGTAAGGGTATTCCTTTTCAGGACCATGTCACAGCTCATAATGTGCGAGCCATGGCTACTTCCACGGCTCATCTCCACTCTGTGTCTATCGATGACATTTGTCGAGCAGCCAGATGGGCTTCGGTACACACCTTCACAGCCCACTACTGCCTGGATAAAGCCTCCCGTCGGGATGCCTTCTTTGGCCAAGCTGTTCTTCAAAATCTCTTTTAGACCTAATTCAACTCCTACCCACCAACCCTGGTGGAATGCCAGAGATCCATGGGAGGAAGGATGCCTATCTTTATGGGTTACAATAAAATATTTAAACCTATCCAGTCCCCCATATATATATTTATAAACTCAGAGAGACACACAACATAAACAAATTTTTTGTCGGAACCAGTACCTTGACGGGGAAGCCCCTTCTCGCGGTACATCGTTCCTTTTTATTCTTTAAATTGGGGACACAACCCCATTCAAGGGTTCAAAGGGGACACAACCCCTCGATACCAAACATTATCACTTGATGTCCAAAACTTTCTCCTTAATCCTCCATATAATGGATAAATATTCAAAAGGTCACTTATCTGGATGTGAAAAATACATCTTCACCCTGAAAACGTCCAGCAAACATACTTCAACAAAGTGGAGCACATCAGCAAGCAACTCCCCATCAGTCAAAGACGGAAGTGACAGATCTTCAAAAGTTCTCGTTTAGAAGCCTTTTCTCCTTTCAAGGGTGCTCACAGATCAATTATTCGCCACCGCAAATCAGAGAACATCGTTCACGAATTAATGGAGCAGTTTTGACTGCCTCGATGGTCCCACATTGTCTCGAAAAAAATCATAGGTTCTATGATTTCCGTTGGCGAATAATTGATCATGTTCCACCTAATGAGAGAGGGGGCGATAGGGGATCTTGTTTGATATACCGGGAACAGTTCTGGATATATCATTTGGATTCAGTGATACCATCGGGTTTGAATGCTGCGCTGGATTGATGGACTCTCCTATGATGTAGTGGGAGGGGTTTGAATGCACGGTTGAGCCATTGGCTATCACTTGATCAGGTGACCTGAAGACCAAAAATAAAGGACGGCTACTTTCGGGGGAGTATCTGGGCAACATGGTTTGAGAGAGAGCCAGGAAGACACAGTGGCTTGAAACATCGTCAACGTTGGTTACTGGAACAGGGTGAGGGCCTCGGAGTTGCCATTGAAAGAATTATATTCAACTTTGTTTTGGATGTGTGTTTACATCTGTGAGCACCCTTGAAAGGAGAAAAGGCTTCTAAATGAGAACTTTTGAAGATCTGTCACTTCCGTCTTTGACTGATGGGGAGTTGCTTGCTGATGTGCTCCACTTTGTTGGAGTATGTTTGCTGGACGTTTTCAGGGTGAAGATGTTTTTTTCACATCCAGATACGTGACCTTTTGAATATTTATCCATTATATGGAGGATTAAGGAGAAAGTTTTGGACATCAAGTGATAATGTTTGGTTTTGAGGGGTTGTGTCCCCTTTGAACCCTTGAATGGGGTTGTGTCCCCAATTTAAAGAATAAAAAGGAACGATGTACCGCGAGAAGGGGTTTCCCCGTCAAGGTACTGGTTCCGATAAAAATTTGTTTGTTGTGTATTTTTATGGGTTGGCACCTTCCTGGGGCTATCTCCCTGGCATCTTCAGCTAGGGAGTCCCCATATGTGAAGACTACATTCCTGCTTGTTGCTGGAGATAGCATAGTTACCTGTAACAGGTGATCTCCGGGAACAGCAGGAATTTAGTCTTCACAACCCACCCACCTCCCCTAGGAGTTGTCTCTCTATCTCTTTGTCTCTTTCCTCTCTCCCTCTATCCTTTCATTCAGCTACAAACTTAACTGAAGAGGGACAGTTGGAATGGCGGGAAGGCAGCGCGCATTTGCTGAGGGATGCTCCCAAAAGCATTGCTGTTGGACGCTGGGGAGCTTTCCCGCGCGGGCTTTGTCGGTAGCGACTATACCCATATGTGAAGACTAAATTCCTGCTGTTCCCGGAGATCACCTGTTACAGGTGAGTAACTACACTTTCCAGCAGCTGGTGAGCAGTGTCTGGTCTATTCTCTTCTCTAAGCTGATTCCCTTTTGGGTAGAGTGTTCAGGATTGGGACTGGCCCAACAAACAGCAAAAAAAAAAAAAAAGACTTTATTAAATTGAGAAGAGTCATTCTGCCTTTGAGGTTTGCTCCATGCTGAGCCCTTAAGTGGGTGGTTTGGGGGTAGGGCGTGCTGAGAATCAGCTAGGGTGGGCAAGGGCAGGCATCCTGAGAGACACGGCTATTGAATTGGTCCGGCCCAGCTTGAACGGAAGTGTCGTGGAGATGGCCGTCTGTCTCTCAGAGGTGGTTTGGGTCTACCATCACTCACCTGTTCAGGTAGGAGTTGCAGGAGTCAGTGGGGGGATTTGGAGGCATGGCAGCGCAGGAATCCCAGGGTGTGAGCTACCCGCATGGGGTCCAGCTTCTCCGGTGAGGACTGTGGACCACATAGCATTGGGGCCACCCCATGTTTGGATGCCGGGAGTTGCGTTGGATGCGTTGCAGTTCAGTCTGTGCATGGCCTGCTTACGCTGTTTGCACATTGCCATGTTGAGCAGCAAGTTCATGTGCGTGGAGTGTGGTGCATGCCGCTCCAGTGTCTTGGCAGCTAGTGTCTGCCGACTCTGTGAGCGGGAGATGAGATAAGCAGAGAATGCTTTGTCGGTGAGCAGCTTTGCGCTGGGATCCGTGGGAGGTGAGGCACAGGCCATAGAGGTTGACCCAAGTCCTGTGATTTTGGCAGGAAGGGAGGCCATCTTGCCAGCTTTTCAGAGACAGTCTGAGGGGCCAGGCAGAGAGGAGTTGGGGGGGCGGGGTTCAGTACCCATGGACTCAGGCCTTGGGAGAATTTTCCCCAAAACTTGTACTGCTCCTGCATTGGGCTCTTTGCCTGAGGCAGGGGGCAGTAAAGCAGGGGACTGGTGGCCCGTCACTGTTGGGGACAGCAGCACAAGGGGTGCCTCGCACTTTAGAAAGGAGGGGGAGCTTAGGAGAGCTGGCGGCAAAGACCTCCAGGTTGGAATTGGAGTTTTGGGAGGAACCCAGTCTGCACTCTTGGAGGCTTGGGAGGATTCCCTAGAGGGTACCTCGGAGCTTATTGGTGGAAGGGGCCCGAGAGGATCTGGAGGAAGGGCCTGCTCAGGTGGAAGAGTCAAGTGTATTCTGTAAGGAGAAGCTGCTTGCTCTCATAGTGCACTTATTGGTAGCCTTAAATATCACCCCGCTGGGGGTGTCAGAGGAAGAGCCTCCGGAGGACCCCTTGTTTCAAGATGTTAGGAAGTCTCAGACTGCCTTTCCAGTGCACCAGGTCTTCCGTTGGATAATGGAAGTTGAATGGGAGATGCCAGAGGCAGGGCTGCCATGGAGCTGGGCTATGGCACGGCTGTACCTGATACCCGACCAGGATCAGTGCAGTTTTGACAGCCCAGAGTGGACGTGGCTGTGTCCGCAGTTAACAAGAAGTCTACCATCCCAGTGGAAGAGGGTGCAGCCTTGAAGGACTCCCAGGACAAGAAGCTGGAGGCACGGTTGAAACAAGCCTTTGATACTATTGCCCTAATGCTCCAAGCTTCCATTTGTGAAGCCTGTGTTTCATGCCCATGCTTATGGTGGGCCCAAATGTTGCCCGACTAGGAAGGATGCTCGCAGCTGGAGTCGGGACGGTGTTTCTGGCAGAAGCCTTTTATGATTTCATTAGGTCGGCCTCAAAGGCCATGGTCTCAACTGTGGCAGCATGGTCCCTCCTATGGCTGTGGAATTGGGCAGTGGATCTTTCATCCAAGTCCCGTCTGATGCAGCTTTCTTTTAAGAGCAGACTTCTCTTCGGGAGGCATTGGAGAAGTTGATAAAGGACCTGCGAGACTCCAAGGGCTCTAAACTGCCGGAGGATAAGCCTAAGCCAAGTCAGGGGCAAGCTCCCTCTCAGGGGCCAGTGAGAGATTTTCGGCATTTTTGTGCCGCTTGTTTTGCCCCTTTTCAAAGGGCTAGGTACCTGAGCCAAGGTCCGTCCTTTTGGAGGAGTAGGGGGGTTGGCAGGGGATACTTTGCTGCCACTTCCATGGCCCCCGAAAAGCCCCAATAAAGCAAGGCAGGCCCAGGACTGGTTAGAGCCTGTGGGGGGTTGCCTACAGCGTTTTCTATCCGCCTAGGCACAGATCACCTCTGACCAGTGGGTGTTGGGGGTATTAAGAGATGGATATGCATTGAGGTTCGCACACCCGCTGTCAGATTCCTTTGAAAGGTCTCTGTGCAGAACTCCAGGGAAAGCCCAGGTGGTTCAGGAGACACTGAGGTGCTTGGTACAGCTAGATCCCTTGGTAAGAGTGCTGTGCGACCAGTGCAGTACCGGTCAATACTCAATCTATTTTGTGGTTCCCAAGAAGGAAGGTTCTTTCAGGCCGATCCTAGACTTGAAGCAGGTGAACAGGTTTCTGTGGGTACCATGTTTCTGGATGGAGACCCTGCAATCTGTCAAGGGGAGTTTCTTACATCCTTGGACCTTACCAAGGCCTGTTTGCAAATTCCAATCCAGCTCGATTATCAGCGTTTTCTCAGGTTTGTAGTGCCTGTGGGACATTTCCAGTTTTGGGCTCTGCTGTTTGGTTTGGCCACGGCTCCTCGGATGTTCATCAAGGTAATGGTGGTTGTGGTGGTGGCGGCACTGCATCAGGAAGGGGTGCTGGCGCATCCATATCTCGATGATTGGCTGATACAGGTGAAGTCGGCCAAGGAGAGCAGGGAGGCAACACAGAAGGTGGTAGACTGCCTCCAGAGGCATGGTTGGGTCATCAAACTGGCCAAGAGTCATCTTCAGCCGTCACAGGACTTGGTTCATTTGAGGACTCATTTCCAAATGGCATGCGGCCGGGTCTCATTACCGGAGCACAGAACACGGCTACTTGATTGTCTGTCTTGACCAAGTACCCTTTGAGTCCTTAAGTGATCTTGAAACACTCTGAGGGAGTTGGAGGTAGCACAAAGCTTCAGTAGATTGATCTGGAGTTGTGACTCTTGCACTGTCCAGAGGCCCTGTCTCTCCATCCGAACATGATGTCCTACATCTTTCAGACCTGGGGAACTCCAGACATAGATCTGTTTGCCACTCCACAGAATGCCAAACTTTTTCCTTTCTTCATCAGGACTCCCGTGTCCAGCAATCAGCAGGTGGATGCTTTTCACCTCCACTGGGGTCGAGGACTCCTTTATACTTTCCCTCCCATTCCCCTCATTCCCAAGACGTGCTTCAATCAGACAAGGGTTACATGATTCTCATAGCTCTGCTGCTGCATCTGACTCACTCAGCCTGTACGACTGGGATCCACGCCTGATCTTCTCCCAGGAAGAAGAGACACTGCTTCATCCCAATCCATAGTCCCATCTCACAGCTTGGCTGCTGAGGACATAGCATTATAGGACCATAACCTTCCACAGGAAGCCATCTACCAGATGTTCATATGCTTTCAAGTGGTGTAGATTCTATACCTAGTGTTCTCAGAAGGATCTCAATCCCTTCTCTGCTCCTGTGGAGGCACTCCTCCAATACCTCCTTTACCTCTTCTCAGTTGGTCTCAAGACCAACTTGGTAAGAGTTCACCTTAGTGCCATTGCCACCTCTCGTCTTGTCTTAGGACAGCCCATCTCCTCCCAACTGCTTATAGCACGCTTTGAGTGGTCTTTCGCTGACCAAGCCTCCTTTCAAGCCACCCCGGTGGTTGGGATCTTAATGTCGTTCTAGAGCAGCTTCTCAAGCTGCCCTTTGAACCCTTGGCTACAACCCCTCTAAAGCTTCTTTCATGAAAGGTCATATTCCTTGTTGCCTTTACATCAGCTAGATGCATCAGTGAGCTTCAGGCTTTGGTGGCGGACCTACCTTATACCTGGTTCCACCATGACAAGGTAGTCCTTAAGACTTGCCTGCATTTCATGCCAAAGGTGGTGTGTCCTTTCCATTTGAATCAGTCAGTTTTCCTTCCTGTATTCATCCTAGACCACATGCGTCTAGTGCAGAGGCAAACCTACATACTCTTGACTGCAAGTGTGCCTTGGCTTTTTATCTCCAGAGGACTCTATCACTGTAAAGCTTTGCAGTTGTTCACTTCCTTTGATCCTAGTCACCTGGGTCTGCCAATAAAGACTGCATCTCATTTGCTTATGATAAGGCAGGACTGTTACTACAAGGTCACGTCACTGCTCATAACGTTTGTGCCATGGCTATCTCAATGAAAATAAACCCCCGTATCTCGAATGACTACAAAATCATGCTAGAACAGAAAGTCATTGAAAAACCATGAAGGATTCTCCCAAAACTTTCAATGAACTTGCCTGAATACTTTTTTTGTCGGGACCAACCGACAAGAGAGGGGAGAAGGAAACTCCCGCCTCAGCGTCGGGAGGGCCCTTTTATTCAACAAGATCAAAAATCAAAGAACGGTGATGTGAAAAAATAGTGTAACAAACACTTATCTGAGAGGATAGGCGATGAAATCTTCATAGTGGATTGGCACACCATGCATGTTTCGGGCTTGAAAAAGCCCTGTATCAAGTGTTCCCCTTGGTCTGACTAGAAGATCGCCTCTGCGTGAACACGATCCCACGGTTAACTTATTCGTAGCAAAAATGGCAGCAGATTGGTTGCTCAAAACACATGATGAGAACACGTGATGAGAAGGGGGAGTGGACAAAACATTGCCGATGAAAGACATGGCTTCACTCAATGAAAAATCATTCAATCCGTTAAATCACACTCCACCAGTCACATTCCATGTTAAGTCCCAGAGGTTCGATTGTGTTCAGACGGAAGATCCAGTGTTGTTCACAAAGTTGAAGTCGATGCTCCCGATCACCCCCTCGCAAATTTGCAGGAACCCAATCAATGACCCGCCATCAAAGGTCAGAAAAAGAATGGTGCCTTTGAATACAATGGTCAACTATGGGTGCAGAGATGATCCTATTACGCAATCTGGAAGCATGCTCGCCCAATCGTATCCGCACCGGACGAATTGTCCTGCCGATGTAAGACAAGCCACAGGGGCAGATCAACATATATACCACAAAGGAGGACTGGCAAGTAGAACTCCCAAGAAAGGTAAATGATTCACCCGTGGCCGAGTAAGACCATTGTATGCCCTCTACAGTGGTGGAACAATGTTTACAATTCCGGCAACCCCAATGGCCCTGGATTCAGTCTGAGAAGGAGAAGGGGGGTGGGCATGAACCAATCGGTCACGTAAGTTGTGCCCCCTGGTATAAGCCAACCGTAAAGGTTTCTGAAAGCAAGAATGTAATTGCAAAATATGCCAATGTTTTTTCAAAAGACAAGTGACTTGGGCTGTGTCAGTCATAAAGGTTTTGGGAGAATCCTTCATGGTTTTTCGATGACTTTCTGTTCCAGCATGATTTTGTAGTCATTCGAGATACGGGGGTTTATTTTCATTGATGTTTACGGGGTCCTCCTAATGTAGCATGGCAGCAGATACTTTTGCGTTTATGGAGGAATATTTGGACAAGCTTAGGCAACGAAAATCGATATTTGATTCCTGCACTTCTGAACCGGAACAGCAATCTTCAGCAATTTCTAAAATTAAATCCCTTAGGAAAAGGGCTATTCGGGCTCAGGTGCATGGGGCGGCTATGCTTCAATATTTAAAAAACAGAATCATTCCTCGTGGCCTTCGTGTGCCACGAGCCCCGAAAATGTTATCTGATGCTGAGTTTGTGTCCAAGTGGAACTGCATTTTAAACAAGTGTAGTTTTGATTTGATTGCTCTGATTATTGACTGCACAACGTTTGAAGAAACTGTTATTTCTAAGGAGCTTGAGGAGGTAAAATCTCTCCTTTGTGAATCTCTGGGGGAACAGGTGTTCGGTCAGAAAATGGAGGATATGGAACGACAGCTTCAAGGTTTTTTTGATTATTTAAAAGCATTTAAAACCCACAAGTTTCAGAGGGACAAAACGGACTACGACTCAAATAAAGTTTACCCTTGGATTTATGAAAAACCAGAGCTGGATCCCAGCAATCCTGCGGAAGCCAAGCGAGTTACGTTTGAGCAGTCCTCGGATGATACTGAGTCTAGTGATTCCTCTCGGGACCGGTCTAGGACTCCTAGATCGGCTGGATCATCTGAGGGTTTTCGTTCGGGCCAGCGGGGAAGAGGGGGTCGGTCCCGCCGGCCTGCCATGGACGACCAGTGGGAGCCTCCCAATACCAGACAGAGATCTCGAAGACAACAGTCACCAACCTCTCCGGGCTGGTGTTAACATCCGCTCAATTAGAGGTGCTTGATCTCGGCCTTTCCTTCATTCCGACGGTACGTTATGACCCCTTTACAATGAGGGTGGCATTATTCCGTTTTTTTTTTTAAATTGCACGTAATCCAGTATTTTGCTGATCAACCTGGGCCAGTTGATGGCTCTATTCTTAGCCCTAGATCTCGATGGGTCCCTCCGGGTGCCCCGGATCCAGCTATCTTGACTTATCAGTCCTTGATATTACGGGAGCTATCGTCTTGTGAGAAGGGTTTTCCATTACCTCATTCTAACATCTCTAATGCGCAACGCTTGGCCATTAAGCAATTGGCGGCCAATAAGGACTTAGTAATATGGGGAGCTGACAAGGGGGGCGTGGTGGTGGTACAATCATCGTCCGTATATGAACGGGTCTTATCTCAGTTGCACGATTTGAAATATTACAAACCTTTGTCAGCCAATCCCACAGCTCCTTTACAGATAGCCATTCAATCCTTAGTGAAGGAGGCACACACGAAGGGTTGGGTCACATCTCGGGAGGCTTCTTTTCTAGTGCAGCGGCATCCTTTGATACCGGTCATCTACACCGTCCCCAGAGTACATAAATCTTTATCAGCTCCTCCGGGACGTCCAATCATGTCATGCAGGGGTTCTGTCCTTGAACCCTTGTCTCAATTTAGCGATGTATTTTTGCGACAAGAGGCTTGATGTGTGAAGTCTTATTTGAGGGATACCTCTCATTTTCTTACCATTCTTTGAGTTTACGGAACCATTGGTGACCTTATATTAGTTACTTTGGACGTGACAGCGTTGTACACAAACATTCATCAGGAGGAAGCTTTGACCCTCCTTGAATCAGCTTTTACGACAGCTCCGTTGAGAATACCTAAAACCTTTTTATTAGACATCACTCAGCTAGTTTTGACAAAAAACTATTTTCTTTTCCAGGGGCAATTTTATCAACAATGCAATGGGATTGCGATGGGAGCCACCTTAGCTCCTTCCATAGCCACTTTATATTTGGCAGCTATGGAGGAACAGTTTATTTATCCTGCGGAACAGTTTCAACACGTAAAACTTTGGCTCCAGTTCCTCGATGACATTTTTTTACTGTGGTCATCAACGGAGCAGCAATTGACTGATTTTCTCAGCTGGTTGAATACCATCAAGTCCAATATCCAGTTTACGGCTCACATAAGTAATCAGCGGATCGAGTTTCTTGATGTATTGGTATTCAAACAGGAGGGTAGGTTTTCGACCACACTATTTCGAAAACTGAGCCAAAGAAATAGTTTATTGCGGTATCATAGTCATCACCCCGCCGTCTCCCTTACGGTCAATTTTTACGGTTACGCCGCATTTGCTCCTCATTGCAGGATTATAAGCTTCAAGCAAAGGCTCTCCGATCCCGACTTCTGTACAGGGGATACCCATGGATGATAGTTCGTCAGGCATACCTTAGGGCACGATTCTCACATCGCGAATGGTTGATGGATGCTTCAGCCCCCCGTTCATCCTCGGGGGTGGAGGGTGATCCGACTGTCATAACGGGAGTGCTCCCTTTTATGACTGACACAGCCCAGGTCACTTGTCTTTTGAAAAAACATTGGCATATTTTGCAATTACATTCTTGCTTTCAGAAACCTTTACGGTTGGCTTATACCAGGGGGCACAACTTATGTGACCGATTGGTTCATGCTCACCCCCCTTCTCCTTCTCAGACTGAATCCAGACAGGGCCATTGGGCTTGCCGGAATTGTAAACATTGATCTCCAGGAACAAGCAGGAATGAGTCCTCACATATGGGTACGTCGGAACCGACGGAGCCTGCGCGGGAAAGCTCCCCAGCTTCCCAGAAAGGAAAGCTTTTGGGGCCTCCCACAGCGCATGCGCGCTGCCTTCCCGCCTCCCTAACCAACTCTCCTCAGTTCTTCTTTTTCCGCGGAGCCAGCAGGTCGTGTTCCTGTCACCGCTGAAGAAATTGTTATTTTAATTTGTTTCTTTGACCGCGTGTCTGCCTTCCCCGATTCTGGACCGGTACCGCCGGTCTTTTTTCCTTTATTTCTTTAAAATAAAATAAAAAATTACTTTTTCCCCACTTGGTGTGTTTATTCTGTGAGGCCTCTAGGCCTTCTCAGATTCTCCCTCATGGAGAAACCAGCCTCTGGTTTTAAAAAATGCACCAAGTGTACCAGTACTATTTCAGTCACAGATACCCATGAATGGTGTCTTAAATGTATGGGGCCTGACCATTCCATCCCGGATTGTCCATCCTGCTCTCTGATGTCCAAACGTGACTTACAGAACAGAGCAGCCAAGTTTCATATGCTGTTTTCTACGGATACTCCAGCATCAACATCCTCCAGGTCTTCCTCTCCTGATGGATCTCAGGTAACCAAACATTCTTCAGGCAAGTCCTCAAAGGGCAAATCTCCCTCTAAGCAGCGAGAGGCCCTTGGGTTTGACCCTGAGGACCCTGCCCCAGCCAAACAACCCCGGCGGGAAGCTCCGGCTTCCAAAGCTCCTCCTATGGGGTTACAGGTTGACATCGATGGCACGGCCTCGACCGATCACCTGTTAGACTGCTCTGGCGTACCGGCTAACACCGGTACCGACATCCAGGCAGTTGTGGCGTCTATGGGTACTACGGTACAATCCATGCAGCAGGCCATACTGGCTTTCATTAACGCTGCAACGCCCTCGGTACTGCGACAATCGGTTCCGACTCCGGTTCCGGTACCACAACCGATACCGGTACCCAGAGCATCTACTTCCAGTAGCATGCCGGTTCCGGTCTCCGGTTCTGGAGGTTTTCTCGATACTGATGCGGTTCCCGGTACGCCCGATGTCGATACCGGTCGGTACGCGTATCGATCTCTGGAAGCTAATAGGCGGTACTTTGAATCTTCTGAGGATTCTGATACCTCAGATGATTCTGCTGATGTCTCTTTTACTCTTCCTGAGGAGCCCTCTTCTCCAAAAAGGAGAATGTCTCCTCCAGAGGATTTGTCCTTTCAAGACTTCATTATTGAAGTAGCTAAAGGACTCCCCATTTCTGTAACCTCTGAAAAGGAACCTAGAGCAAAAATATTAGATATTTTAGGATACTCTAAGGTTCCCAAAGAGGCAGCCACCTTACCCATACATGAAATTCTTCAAGAACACATGATGGACTTATGGGAGGCTCCTCTCACCCTATCTCCACATTCTCGACGTTTGGACACCATGTATCGGGTTCCTCCTTCTCCTGGTTTTCAAAAAACTCAGCTCCCTCACCACTCTATTGTGGTGAAGTCTGCTATGAAAAAGATAAAGAGTACCAAAAGGCACTCTTCTACCCCTCCAAGAAGAGAATGTAGGACTCTGGATGCTTTTGGTAGAAAAATCTTCCAAGCTAGCATGCTTATTGCCAGAATCAATTCATACAGCCTCTATATGGGCATGTTTTTGAAAGAGATTACACTAAAGATACGTCATTTTCTCCCCTTTATCCCAGAGGATAAAAAGGAGGAGTTCCTTCTTTTGCTAAAGCAAACTCAAGATGTTTCAAAGTTCTCCAACAGAGCAGCCTTTGACTCTTTTGAGGGAGCTAGCAGAGCCTCCGGCATTGCCATAGCTGCTCACAGACTTGCTTGGCTCCAGGCCTCTGATTTGGAACCCTGGGTACAAGAAGGCTTGGGCAATCTGCCCTGTACAGGTGAAAATCTGTTTGGCAAGGAGTGGCAAATTAAAGCCACTCAAATGGATGCAGAGAATGCTGCTTTAGATAGACTTTCTAAGTCTACCTCTACCCCTACCAAGAAAAAACCTTTTAAGAAGCCTTTCTATAAAAAGACCAGATTTTCCACAAATACTGGCCAGCAATCTTCCCAAGTTCGCTTTGCTCCTAAGCGACAGCAATCTAAACAGGCCAGAACAAAGTCTACAGGGGCTGCTACAGTCCAGCAGTCCCAACCCCCTCAGAGTTTTTGACTTGATTCTAGAGAACTTAACCTTTCTGGCTCTGCAACAACCAGAGCCTCTCACCATTCCAGGAAGGTTGACTCATTTTGCTCCCAGATGGGAACAAATCACATCAGAACAATGGACTCTATCATCAGAGAAGGCTACAAACTACATTTCTCCAGCCTTCCTCCCCATACCATGGTGAGACAATTCAATTCTCCCCCATCTCTCCTGCACCTGTTGGGTCAAGAGGTGACCACCCTTCTTGCCCAAAGGGCAATAGAAGAGGTTCCTCTTCTTCAACAGGGGTCAGGGTTTTACTCCCCTTATTTTCTCATCCCCAAGAAAACAGGAGGGCACAGACCCATCCTAGATCTGAGAGAATTGAACACATTTCTGTACACGGAGAAATTCAAGATGCTCTCTTTAGGTACTCTCCTTCCATACCTACAGAGTCAGGATTGGCTTTGTTCTCTAGATCTAAAGGATGCGTACACCCATATACTCATCCATCCATCCCACAGAAAATTTCTACGATTTCTGTTCCAGGGAAAACATTTCCAATACAGAATACTCCCCTTCAGTCTAGCCTCTGCTCCAAGAGTGTTCACCAAATGCATGTCAATAGTGGCTGCATTTCTACGCACTCTGGGAATATTTGTCTTCCCATACCTGGACGACTGGCTCATTCGAGCTCCATCTCAGTCCGAGGCTCAGACTTCCCTGGACCACACCAGACGCATACTGCAGTATCTGGGACTCGTCATCAATCTGCCAAAGTCTCAACTCACCCCTACTCAGTCCCTAGAATTCATAGGGGCCTGGCTAGATACCACCACTGCAAGGGCCTATCTTCCTCAGGCCCGTTGCCACCGTCTAGTGCACTTGGCCTCTCAAATTCAGTCCAGAAGCCACTTGACTGCCAGGGAGATGCTACAACTACTAGGCCACATGGCATCCACAGTTCATGTGGTGCTTTATGCTCGCCTACATATGAGAGCCGCTCAATGGACTTTGTCCACCCAGTGGACCCAAGCATCAGGAGCTCTCTCAGACCAAATAGCAACCTCAAAACGTCTTTTTTGGTCTCTCCAATGGTGGATATCCACTCAAAATCTGTTCTTGGGGGCCCCCTTCCAACCTTTGTTACCCCAAGCAACTCTCACTACAGATGCCTCCCAAACAGGTTGGGGAGCTCATCTCCAAGACCTCTCCACTCAGGGCACTTGGTCTCCACAGGAGACCACCCTTCATATCAACCTTCTGGAGCTGCGAGCAATTTTCCTTGCTCTCAAGGTCTTTCATACCCTCCTCATCAACATGACAGTCCTTGTTCATAGCGACAATCAAGTAGCCATGTTCTACATAAACAAACAAGGAGGGACTGGCTCTCTGTCGCTTTGCAACGAAGCTCTAAAATTGTGGGCCTTCGCCAGAGAGCATCAAATCCATCTCCTGGCAGTATACCTCCCAGGAATCCAAAACTCTTGGGCAGACAGATTCAGTCGAGTTCTGCTTCCACACGAATGGTCCCTGCACATGGATCAGGTACTCAGAATCTTTCAGAAATGGGGAACCCCGGACATAGACCTGTTTGCAAGTCCGTGCAATGCCAAACTTCCCCGGTTCTGTTCCAGAATTCCGTGTCAGGGAGCTCAGGCCAAGGATGCCTTCCTCCTTCATTGGGGTCAGGCCTTCCTGTATGCCTTTCCACCCATTCCTTTGATTCCCAAGACTCTATTCAAACTTCAGAGGGATCAAGGATCTATGATCCTCATAGCTCCACGCTGGCCACGCCAAGTGTGGTACCCTCTACTTCTGCATCTCTCCCAGGCACCCTCCCTGGATCTGGGAGCTGCTCCAGACCTTCTATCTCAAGAGGAGGGGACTTTGTGGCACCCAAACCCCAAGTCCCTTCACCTCAGAGCTTGGTTACTGAAGGCCTAGACCTTCCAGACTTCAATCTTTCTCAACAGGTGAAGGATATCCTCCATGCCTCTAGGAAACCTTCCACCAGGCGTTCTTATGCTTTTAAATGGAAAAGATTTTCCATTTGGTGTGCTGAAAAGGGTCTTAACCCTCTAGCACTACCTTTGAATTCTTTACTCGAATATCTCCTGCATCTTTCCAATGCAGGACTTAAAACAAATTCTGTAAGGGTCCATTTGAGTGCTATTGCAGCATCTCTTCAGCCTATCAATGGACAACCTGTTTCCTCTCATCCTCTTATTGCAAGATTTATGAGGGGTCTAACTTTAACTAAACCTCCCATTCGGCCTCCTCCGGTGGCATGGGACTTAAACGTGGTTCTTGGTCAGCTTATGAAGCCACCTTTTGAACCCTTAGCCACTACCTCCTTGAAATTTCTTTCCTGGAAAGTCATTTTCCTTATTGCAATAACTTCTGCTGGCCGCATCAGTGAACTGCAGGCTTTAGTGGCTAATCCACCTTATACAAGGTTTCATCATGATAAGGTAGTCCTTAGGACAAATCCTCACTTTATGCCTAAAGTGGTCTCACCGTTTCATCTTAATCAAGAGGTATATCTACCTGTCTTTTTTCCAGCTCCTCATGCATCCAGTGCAGAGAGGAGCCTACATACGTTAGATTGTAAAAGAGCTCTTGCCTTTTACATCCACAGGACACAGCAACATCGAAAGTCTTCTCAACTTTTTGTTGCTTTTGATCCTTCTCATTTAGGACTTCCAGTCTCAAAAAGAACACTGTCCAATTGGATTGCTCAGTGTATTTCTTTTGCTTACCAGAGTAAGAACCTTTCTCTGGAAGGCCATGTCACAGCTCACAATGTGAGAGCCATGGCCACATCTATGGCTCATCTTCATTCTGTATCCATCGATCAGATCTGTCGAGCAGCCACCTGGGCCTCGGTTCATACCTTCACAGCCCATTACTGCTTGGACAAGGACTCCCGCCGGGATGCCTTGTTTGGTCAGGCTGTCCTCAGACACCTGTTCCATTCTTAAACAACTCCTGCCCACCTTCCCTGAATGGATGCCTGAGATCCATAGGAAGATGAGGAACCCTTGGAGGGGGATCTCCCCGGCATCTTAGCTAGGGAGTCCCCATATGTGAGGACTCATTCCTGCTTGTTCCTGGAGATAGCACAGTTACTTACCTGTAACAGGTGATCTCTGGGAACAGCAGGAATTAGTCCTCATAACCCACCCACCTCCCCTAGGAGTTGTATCTCTCTCTCTTTCCTTTCCTCTCTCTATTGTCTCAGCTTTAAACTCGAACTGAGGAGAGTTGGTTAGGAAGGCGGGAAGGCAGCGCGCATGCGCTGTGGGAGGCCCCAAAAGCTTTCCTTTCTGGGAAGCTGGGGAGCTTTCCCGCGCAGGCTCCGTCGGTTCCGACGTACCCATATGTGAGGACTAATTCCTGCTGTTCCCAGAGATCACCTGTTACAGGTAAGTAACTGTGCTTTCCACCACTGTAGAGGGCGTACAATGGTCTTACTCGGCCACGGGTGAATCATTTACCTTTCTTGGGAGTTCTACTTGCCAGTCTTCCTTCGTGGTATATATGTTGATCTGCCCCTGTGGTTTGTCTTACATCGGCAGGACAATTCGTCCGGTGCGGATGCGATTGGGCGAGCATGCTTCCAGATTGCGTAATAGGATCATCTCTGCACCCATAGTTGACCATTGTATTCAAAGGCACCATTCTTTTTCTGACCTTCAATGGTGGATCATTGATTGGGTTCCTGCAAATTTGCGAGGGGGTGATCGGGAGCATCGACTTCAACTTTGTGAACAACGCTGGATCTTCCGTCTGAACACAATCGAACCTCTGGGACTTAACATGGAATGTGACTGGTGGAGTGTAATTTAACGGATTGAATGATTTTTCATTGAGTGAAGCCATGTCTTTCATCGGCAATGTTTTGTCCACTCCCCCTTCTCATCACGTGTTTTGAGCAATCAGTCTGCTGCCATTTTTGCTACGAATAAATTAACCGTGGGATCGTGTTCCCACAGAGGCGATCTTCTAGTTAGACCAAGGGGAACACTTGATACAGGGCTTTTTCAAGCCCGAAACATGCATGTCGTGCCAATCCACTATGAAGGTTTCATCGCCTATCCTCTCAGATAAGAGTTTGTTACACTATTTTCACATCACCGTTCTTTGATTTTTGACTTGTTGAATAAAAGGGCCCTCCTGACGCTGAGGCGGGAGTTTCCTTCTCCCCTCTCTTGTCGGTTGGTCCCGACAAAAAAAGTATTCAGGCAAGCTCATTGAAAGTTTTGAGAGAATCCTTCATGGTTTTTCGATGACTTTCTGTTCTAGCATGGCTATCTCAATGGCAAATCTACGCTCTGTGGTCATTGATGAAATTTGCAAGGCAGCAACTTGGTCTTCTGTCCATAGCTTTGCTGTTCATTAGTATCTAGACAAGGACTCCAGCTGGGATGCCATATTTGGTCAAGTTGTTCTCCAGCACCTCTTTGAGACTTAAGGGCAATTCCTGCCCTCCGTCCCAGACCTTAATGATACCAGACATCAAAGAAGGTTTCATGCCCTCTTGAAGCCTACCCTGAGGCAAATCTTCACTGGTTCTGAGGTCACTTCTCTGGCATCTGAGTGCTAGGGAGACCCATATGTGAAGACTACACTCCTTGTTCCTGGAGATAGCGTAGTTACTCACCTGTAACAGGTAATCTTCAGGAACAGCAGGAATTTAGTCTTCACAACCCATCCTCATCCCCTAGGAGTTGTAGGTTTTCTTTTTACTCTCCTTTTGTCTCGGCTACAAACTCAAGTGAGGAGGGAGAGTTGGGAAGGGGAAGGCAGCTACGCAGGCGCAGTGGGATGCTCCCAAAAGCTTTCCTGTTGGACGTTGGGGAGCATTCCTGCGCAGGGTCCATCGGCACAGACGTCACTATATGTGAAGACTAAATTCCTTCTGTTCCCGGAGATCACCTGTTAGAGGTGAGTAATTATGTTTACTTGAAGCGCACGGAGTGTTTCAAGAAGTTGGATCAGCTGTTCATGTTTATAGGACTGCACAAGGGGTAGGCAGCCTCCAAAGATTTGATGGCACGATGGATAAGGGAAGCAATTCCTTCTGTGTACCTCCTTAAAGGCCGAGCAGTACTGCAAGGATTGTGGGCATACTCTTAATAGGGCGCATATGGCGTTTTGTACGTAGTGTTCCCTGATGCCTCCACCCAATGTTTGCAAGGCGACAACGTGGCCTTCGTTGCATACTTCTGTACAGCATTATCGCTTGGACATACAGGTGGCACAGGACATGGTCTTCAGGGCATTGGTTTCGTTGCTGAGCTCATAGGACCCTTTCAGGTTTAGGTTTAGTATTTCTTTGGTACATCCCACTGGTCTGGACTGGACTGGGAGTGATGAAGAGGAAGGGCAAATTAGGTCTTACCTGCTAATTTGCTTACCAGTTCAGGCCCCTCCTGTTGTGTTATCTGTGTTACTTGGTTGGTGAGCCCAGTTTGTGTGGTAGTTCCTAAGTGATTTTCGCATGCTGAAGTGATTTCCTGACGGTGGTCGGGGACGGTGTTTGGCTGTTCTGAATGTTGCTCGGGCAAGCTGTTGGCCAGTTCTCAGCGAATCAGCTGACCCATAGTGATATTCACAGAAATTAAATTACAGTGGATGCTGGCAAGATTGTAAAATGAAAAAAGGAAAACAGAAACGGAAAAAGCACGAGAGAAAATGCAGTGACAAGAATAGAAATATGTCAGCTTGGTGCTGGGCAGAAGGTCGGATGATATGCCCTGGAGGGGGTTCCTTGTGGGGGGGCTCTCTTCCTTGTTTTTGCTGTTTGGTGCTGGTTAGTTAAGGTTTTGTGATACTGTTTGTCAGGTGGTTACTGGCTCTAGTGGGTAGTGTAGGTGGTATACATGGGCTGACATCATTAAGTTTTGGACATGCTCAGTTTCTAGCTGCTGGTGGGGAGTGTCAACCCGCTGGTCTGGTCTGGGCTAGACTGGACTTGAGGGATTCAAGGAAAGCAAATTAGCAGGTAAGACCTAGTTTCCCTTTGCATTCCATGATGGAATAATTTTGCAGTGTAAAATTGTTTTGAAGTTTAGTTTAGAAGCACAAAAATTCCCTGGTCTTGGATCGCCAAGGACTTATCTGATCCAGATTACCCCTAGACCTAGCACCATGCAGCTGGATAATAATATCTGGTCTGGGGAGCTATTCAGCACCGCCTTGTATTACTATCATCTTGGAAAATGGCACCGCCTGACCCCTAGTGGTGCATTGGGAGGAGTTATTCTGCCAAATATGGTTTCCTTATCCTGCTAGACCAGTGTAGGCATATGGGGTTCTCCAGGAACAAGCAGGAAGTCAGCCCTCACTTATGGGTGACGTCGGCACAGACGGAGCCCGCGTGGAGCAATTCTCCAGCTTTCAAAGAAAGCCTTTGGGATTGCTGCCACGCATGCATGGTCCTCTTCACACCCAAGGGTGCCATCTTGCTCAGTCTCCCTTTTTCCACAGAGCCCTTCAGACACACGCCCTCGTCCCTTGGAAAAAGTTTTTTCTCTTCCGGCCTTTTGGCCCTTTTTTCCGGTAGCACCGGTCCTCTTTCTTCTTCCTCATCACTCCTGCTCCGGCTGTGGGCCAGGGGACCCCTATTTTTCTCCTTTATTTTTCTCTTCGGGTCCTTTTCGTGCCCTTTTTTTCAACCACTGGCCTCGAGGGTCTTTGACCTCACAGGGGCTCTTTTTGCCCCCATGGCCACCGGCTTCAAAAAATGTGACAGATGCTCCCAGAATATGTCGCTCACGGACACCCACGACTTGTCTGGGGGCTGACCACAACCCGGCGCTCTGCTCGCTCTGTAAGAAAATGTCCGCTAAGGCCTTACTAAGCCGTAAGCAGAAGTCCGACAACATTTTCTGTCAGGTATCCCCTTGGTCCACGATGGCACCTCACCCTACCAATCCACCACTTGCGGGGTCCCCTTCAGTGGCCCTGTGCCCCAAGCATCACTCCAATCAGGGTTTGCCCGAGGTGGAACGGCGAAAGAAGACAACCTCTAAGTCACTGTCGGGGGCTCCAGACAAGCGTTAGCGGTCTTGCGCTCATTTCCTTAGCCCTCCTCGGCGTTCTCGAGGGTCGAACAAGGAACGGCCTCGAAACGTACTTCGTACAGATACGGAGGCCTCCTTCGATGGTGCCTGGTCTCCTGAGGGTCGTCTCAGCGAGGATCCCCCTCTCTTCCTCCACGCCAGACTCTATAACCTCTGTGTCGATGTCACAGGGACCCATTCTTTCGTGGGAGCCCCATATGCTAGCACTAGAGCGCAGCGTTTGTCTTCCTAGCTGCCCAGCAGGCACTTTTACTCAGCCCGGCTGGCTCGCAACTCAAGACTGAGGGTCCCTCGACAGGGGTCCTGAAAACTGCCTTGAAAAACCCCGAAAGCCACGGGCCTCATCAGGGTCCTCGGTATCGGTCTCGCCCGCTGTCCCGTTCCTCAGGGGCGAGGTCTTCCAGAGTCGGTGCCTCCAGCTCCAAGCGGGCTTCGGCCACTGGGCATGGGGATCAGTCCGATTCAAACTCCTTCTCGGACCTCTTGGGCTGGGAATTGGATGGGGACACATCCACTGAAACCAGTGCCCATAGGGACTTTCCTTTTGACTCGTTCCCGCCCGCCTCGCAAAGGTGGTCACCTCCCGAAGACACCTCCTTCTTGGTATTTGTGCGGGATATGGCTCAAGCCCTCAATCTGCCCATGCAGACCGAGGAAGAGCCGAGGGCAGAGGAACTCGACTTCTTGCAATATGTCTCCCCCTAGGGAGTCTCTCACGGGCCCTGTACCGTCCATCCTGACCCGGCTGCTCCTCCGCATGTGGGAAGCACCCGCCTCAGTCCCTCGTGTCAGTTAAGACTTGCTACCATGTACAGGGTGCAGCATAGCCCAGGGTTCCGGAAGACCCAACTTCCCCATACCTCCATGTAGTTTAATCCGCACTCTTTGGTCCCGCCTGGTAGAGAATCCCATGCCCTCGACGCCCTCGGGCGCAAGGCTTACCAGGGATCACTGCTGGCGTGCCGCATCCAGGCATACCAACTGTATATGGGGATGTTTCTTTGCAACCTTGCTAAAGAGCTTGGCAGTTTCTCTGCGAGCCTCGGAGGCAAACGCCGCCTCATATTTCAGACCTTTCTGAGATTGGTCACAGACTGCTCTAAATACCTTTCCCGTGCCGCCTATGACGGGTTCAAGTCTTCAGCTCGTGTGGTAGCGGCAGGCATCTGAGTCCGGCGTCAAGCGTGACTCCAGTCTTCAGACCTGGACAATGGGTCCAGGAGAAGCTCTTGGATGTCCCCTGCCTCGGCGAACAACTGTTCAGCAAGCCCATCAAGGACAAGGCAGCCAAGATCGAGACGGAATTCGTGACCTGCACTCGTCTCTCTCGTAAAACCTCTTCTGCGGAAGAAACAACACAGCAAGAAGCCTTTCTTCCAGAGGAAGTGCCTCCCTTACTGGGGATACCCGCCTGCCCCTGCGCCGGCGGCCAGGTTAAAGGGGGAGCTCAGGATCACTAGAAACCAAAGGAACCCAAAACCCGACCACCGGCGCCACCCCAGCCAGCTTCAGGGTTTTGACGCCAAGTGCATAGCCCCTCGTCTCCTGGCAGCACCTCTGCCCGTAGGAAGGCTTCTGTCCCTTTTCACCCCTGTATGGGCGGCCATTACATCGGACTCCAGGGTCTTCCAGGTAATCCAGGACAGTTATCGTCTTCATCTGGAAAGATTTCCTCCTCCCTTCTCTCCAGCAGAGCCTACTCGGCTTCCCTCGCACCAGGCTTGCTTGCAGCAAGAGCTGAACAATCTCTTCGGTCAATAGGCGGTCGAGAGAGTTCTGCCGCACCTCCGAGGTCGGGGGTTTTACTCCCAGTACTTCCTCGTTCTGAAGAGGACGGGGGGGCCTGCGCCCCATCCTCGATCTCAGGAATCTGAACAAATTTCTGGTGCTGGAGAAGCTCAGAATACTATCGCTTGGCGTTCTGCTGCCCTTCGCTGCCCTTCCTTCAGCATGGCGATTGGTTATTCTCCTTGGATCTCAGAGACACTTGCGCCCACATCCCGGTCCACCCCAAACACAGAAAGTACCTGCATTTCAGGGTGCAAGGGGAGCACTTCCAATACAGAATGCTCCCTTTTGGTCTCGCGTCTGCCCTGCGAGTCTTCACAAAATGCCTGTTAGTGGCTGCAGCCCACATCCGGCTATAGGGCATATCCATCTACCTTTACCTGGACGACTGGCTTGTCACAGGCACATCGGCAGAGGAGGCTCGCCTCTCGGCGTTGCACACAGTCTTCCTCCTCGAGTGCCTCGGTTTCCTGATCAGCTACTCCAAGTCTCACCTTGAGCTGGTTCAGACCCTGGAGTTCATCTGTTCTTCTCGATATGGAACGTGCGACTGCCTTCCTCCCTTGAGCGCGCGCGGATCGGCCCCGTGCCATGGCTGCCGAGGTCCAAAACCGGTCCAGGATCTCTGCTCGGACCATGTTGCGCCTTCTGTGGCACATGGCCTCGACCATCCATGTCGTCCCCCATGCGAGTGGCCCAATGGTGCCTCAGAGCGCAATGGGCCCAAGTCTCGAGCTGTTTCTGGGATCCTGTCTTGGTCTTCTGCAGCCTCTCCAGTTCCCTGGATTGGTGGCAGAGCCCCCAGTCGCCTTCGGGACATGCCCTTCCAGACTTGGCAACACAAGCTCATCTTGATGACGGATGCCCCACTGTTGGGCTGGGGAGCCCACTGTGGCAACCTCCATACCAAGGGCCAGTGGTCACCCGAGGAATCTCGGCAGCAGATCGACCTGCTCGAACTTCGAGCGGTCCGGCTAGTCCTGAAGGTCTTCGAGTACCATCTGCAAGGTGAGTCGGTGCTCGTGCAGACTGACAACAAGGTTGCAATGTTCTACATAAACAACGAGGGGAGTACGGGCTCCCTCCTCCTCTTTCGGGGGGAAGTCCTCCTCTGCTCCTTGGCCGTATGCCGGAGCAAGACCCTAAGAGCGGTATACCTCCTGGGCCAGGACAATGTGCTTGTGGACAGACTCAGCAGGCTCCTTCGCCCACATGAGTGGCGCCTGAGTCCAGAGGTGGGTCTCCACCTGTTCCACTGCTGGGGAACTCGGTCCATGGACCTGTTCGCCAGCCCAGCGAACACGCAGTTTCCCTGCTTTTGCGGGCCAATACCGCACTCGAGCAGGGTGGCCCCAGATGCATTCCTCCTGAACTGGACCTCTAGGCTTCTGTATGTGTTCCTTCCCACTCCTCTCATTGAGAGGGCCCTCCACAAGATTCAGTGGGACCGAGCCTCGATGATTCTCGTGGCTCCTTCGTGGCCTCGACAGCCCTGGTTCCCGCTTTTACTCCGGCTCTCGTCAGAATCTCCGGACCCCTGGGCAGTACCCCAGGTCTGCTGACACAGAAGGAGGGTCAGGCGCTTTCCCCGAACCCTGGACTCGCTATCCTTGACAGCCTGGCGGCTGAATGGGTCTCTTTAGCCTCGCTGCACCTCGCACAAGAGATCAAGGAGGTTCTCCTTGCATCGAGGAAGGACTTGACAGGACTGGCCTATGTCCTGAAGTGGTGGCGCTTCTCAGTTTGGTACTCCGAGTTCGATTGACCCGTTCTCCTGCTCCACCCGGTTGGTTCTCCAGTACCACCTCTACCTCTCGCAGGTGAGGCTGAAATCCAGTTTGTTCCAGATTCACCTGAGCGCCATCTCGGCCAACAACGTCCCCGTCAAGGGTAAACCCCTCTCGGGCCAGCCTCTGGTTTCCCGCTTCATGCAGGGCTTCTTATTTTCCAAGCCCCCCATCTGACCTCCACCAGCAGAGTGGGACCTGAACATCGTCCTCATGCAGCTGACGCAGCCACCCTTCGAGCCGATGGTGACGTGCTCGCTTCGGCATTTCTCCTGGAAGATAGTCTTCCTGGTGGCGCTGACCTCGGCCTGGCGAGTCAGCGAGCTGCAAGCCCGGCTCCCTACACAAGGTTCTGCGGAAACAGGATGGTCCTTCGGACTCAAAAGATCATCTTACTGACTTTCTTCTCGAGACCCCCACGCCAACCGGGCATCGGTGGTCCTACATACGCTCGACTGCAAGAGGGCTCTCGCTTTCTACCTGCAGCACACTCAGGGTCATCACAGGTCTGACCAGCTCTTCATTGCCTACGATCCTAATCGCTTGGGGCTTGCAGTCACCAAGCGCACCATCTCCGTCTGGGTTGCGGACTGCATCACCTTCGCTCAGGCAAAGGCTGGGGCCCTGCTGGATTGCTAAGTCACTGCGCACGACTTCCGGGCCAATGCGACATCGGTGGCTTCGCTGTGCTCAGTGCCTCTGACAGACATCTGCCAGGCTGCGACCTGGTCCTCCGTGAATACATTTGCTTCGCACTACTGCCTGGAGAGGGAATCCCGCTAGGACAGCACCTTCGCCAGGCTGTATTCCGTAATCTGTTCGGGGTATAAGCAACTCCTGCCCTCCGACCCTTCTTCTGCGGCTACCGAGAGCTTGACCTCAAGGGCCTGAGGACTCGGGCTTCCTTCGGTTATCGGCTTCTGTTCATGGCCTCATGGAGGCGTTTTTGGCTTGCAGGTTTCGGTAGCCTGTAGCTGGGGAGTCCCATAAATGAGGACTGACTTCCTGCTTGTTCCTGGAGAGCATAGTTACTCACCTGTAACAGGTGTTTTCCAGGGACAGCAAGAATCAGTCCTCACTACTCTCCCACCTCCCCTTAAGAGTTGCCATTTTTGTTTTTCTTTCTTTGCCATCTGCTCTAGCTATGGGACCTGACTGAGCAAGAGGGCACCCTGGGGCGGGAAGAGGATCACACATGTGTGGCAGCAATCCCAAAGGCTTTCTTTGAAAGCTGGGGAATTGCTCCGCGCGGGCTCTGTCAGTGCTGATGTCACCCATAAGTGAGGACTGATTCCTGCTTGTCCCTGGAGAACATTTGTAATAGGCGAGTAACTAAGCTTTATGCTCCCTTGCCAACAGGTGGAAGAAGACTTGAAAACTTTCATTGATGCCATCACTAGGTATATCTGCTGGTGCAGCACTGAGAGAAACCAGAATTGTCTATCTCCAGCAGGTGACATTATATGTGGACTGGTGTAACAATGTAGAGAGGTCTGTGCTCCCTGGTCCAGACTACATTCCTGTAGCCTGTGTGCATGAGACCAATAGGCCCAGCATTTGTTTGGAGCTCAGATATGCCCCTGTCTCCTTGAGCTGACAGCTTGCCCTACTACCCATACATTCCTAATGCTTCAAAGGCTGTAGAACGGCTAGGAGGGACCCCATAGGCCCCTTTTTTGCAGTCCTATTTCTGCTTGCAAATTTTGTCTATTTTCCCCCCCCCCCCCCCCCCCCCGCTATCTCCTTTTATGTCCCTATTAATTTCAATTGGACTGTATTTGGCTCTCTGCTGTTTAAACTAAAGAAGCTCTAAATTAAATTAAAACAAACAAACAAACCAAAAAGAACCCCTCTTTGGCAGCTAAGCCTCAGGCTGAGGGGGTAGCAGGGGACTCCTTCAGGCCATCCTGACAGGTTCCCTTTTTGCCTTAGTTTTCATTTTTTTTTCTAGCAGGCTTTTTTGTGGACCCCCCCCCCTCGTTTGAGCTGTTGCTATGCTTTGTCACAGACTGATGGAGCCTGCGTTCTTTGCTATTTTTATTTTCCTGTGGTGCATTTGTTTTGCCCCAGGTGCCATAGGATTGCCTCGAGGCTTATTTTTATGGCACATTCTGAACCCTCCATATTCCCCCCCTACCCCCACCACCACTACTTCCACCAGCGGACTCCATGTCCTTTCATATGGTAGCATGGTCCCTGCGGAAGGAGGGGGGTGGGGGGGTCTTTATAGGCCGTTCTAGGGCTTCTGGGATCCTCTTTCTAATGACTTGTGCAGTAGCTGCTGAAACAGCTCACAGGCTGTTTTCAGTCCTTGCTGTTTGTTTGTTAGCCCCCTCCAAGGGGGTCAGAGGCCCAGGCTTCCCCTGTATAGGGTCTGGGGCCCTCAAGCATCTCTGTCTCTATGGGCCGGGGGGTTAAGCACCTTCACTGTACTTTTTTTGCCTGCCTTTTTCTCCAGGAACCCAGTCTTATTCTTTGCAAGGGTTGTTAGGATGCTTCTTCTATATCATTCTCCGGAAGGTGAGTCTGCGGAAGGAGGAACAAATTCACTTTGGGAGAATGAGGATTCTTCTGTGATTTGTCTGTTTCACTGGGAGGCCTTTCTCTTTTATTCAAGATGGTACAGAAGCCTTGCAAGTTGCAGAACCTGCTCCTGTACAAGCTTCTATAGTGGACCCCATTTTGGGGGCCGTTGAGTATTCTTCTGGCTTTTCCTTTCCTGGAACTCATGCAGTACCTTGTAATTTCTCAGTGGGAGGCTCCTGAACTGGGCATTAGGAGCCCTAAAGGTATTTCTCAGTGGTACCTTCTGCTACAGGACAAGCTGGATCAGCCTTTTGTGCTTCCTTGGGTGGAAGCTCTGATCATGGCTGTGGCAAAGCACACAACCATTCACTGAAGGAGTCTCTTTAGGAGGATAGGGACCCTCCTTAACCAATGCCTTTGCAGCTGATACCTTAGGCTGTCAAACAGCACTGTGAACAGGCTTGGTTGCCCAAGCCCTCCTATACTGGGCCCATCAGCTGCTGGATAGTCCAGAGGCTGCATGATAAGCAGATTATGAAACCAATGCGGCTGGCGTCCTCTACCACTTGATCAGAATATTTCTTCCAAGTCCATGGTGGTAGTAGCCAGTCGGTAGCTTTGCCTCTGCAGTTGGCTGGCGATGCTGCCTTCAAGCTGTGACTGAACAAACTCCCCTTTAAGGGCCAGTTAATATTCAGGGTGGAGAAGATGGTGATAGACCTTGGGAGTTCACCCACAGAGACTCCCAGATGACAGGCCTAGAGATACCAGGAGTACCTCTCATAGAGCCATGCATGGAGCCTGGAGATGCCCTCAGACTGCTAGGGGTCTAGATGGGGTCTGTTCATGCCATGGCCTTGGCTCATGCAGGTGCAGTTCTTTCAGGGCTCTCAGCATACTCTAGATTCTACTAAAGATCTATTCAGAGCTGGTAAACCCCCTCAATGAGATCCTGTGCCTCTCTCCTGAGAGGTAACTGTTTGGGGGACAGCTCAGGTTGTTCCTCGGAGCAAACATATATTGCATCAACCAGTGGGTCCTCAGTCAGGGTAACGTGCTGAAGTTGGTAGAGTCTCTGTGAGACTCCTTTGTGGAATCTCCCTGCAGATCCCTGTTCAATGGGTGACTATCAAGGAAACTCACTATTTCACTGTCTGCAGTTACAGGCTGTTCTACCCATGCTCTCTGAAGAGTGGAGCCAAGGGTGATATTCCATCTGCTTTGCTGTTCCCAAAAAGATAGGTTCCCTCTGACCTATCCTGGACCTGAAGTCACTGCTCAGAGTCTCCCATTTATGCATGGAGACTATCAGGTCAGTCATTGCATTGGTCAAGCATGGGGTGTTCCTCGCCTCCCAGGATCATTCTGAGGCATAATTTTATGTTCCCATTGGGGAGCAGCATCAGCGAATTCTCTGCTTCTGTGTTCTGGGCCACCATTGTCACTTCTATGCCTTGCCCTTGGCCTGGCCATGGCTCCTTGCACCTTCTCGAAGGCCAAGGGGGTGGGGGTAGTGGCAGCATTCCTGCACAGGCAGAACATCTGAGTTCTCCTGTACTGGGATGATTGACTGATTTGCTCAGACTCCTGGAGACGTCCAGGGACCACATGACCCTAGTGATTCATTGGATGGAAAGGTTAGAGTTGGTGATAAACTCCAAAGTGCAGCCAGAATCCCTCCCTTGGCTCAGTACTCTTTCATGTTCAGGGAACTACTACTGTAGGGCTGGTACCTCTGCAGATCTGCGGCCTGCTCAAATGCTGAAGCCTGAACCAAAGCTGACCAAATAATATGGTTTCCTGCTGAAAGGAACTTTTGCTGTGCTTCCAGTCTCAGACTTGACCTTCAAGTAACTGCTTGCCGAGTGATTATTCCTGTGCATACAGAAGACTATTGTTTCTGTGTAATTATTTTTCCTGGGCAATTAGTTTCCCAGGCCAATTAGTTGTCCACATGCAAGAACATCTGCTTCTCCGGTCTTCATCATCCACTAATGATGTTACTGGTCTTGGGATGTCCGAAACTGCATGCCGTTATCTTCTCTCATTATGGCTACTGTGTCTGCTGGATGAACACCTGTTCATTATCTTCTGATTCGCTGAGAACAGTTCGGACTGTCTTGTGCCAACCAATCACTGGACCTATGTTGGAGACTCTACACAAAGAATAATTACAGTATGCAACACAACTTTTGCGCCTCTTCGAAACTTTTGCCGCTTTTGTGCCTTTTCTGCTCTTGTGCCTTTTCTGCTCTTGTGCCTTTTCTGGTGCCTTCTGCCTACCTTGGCCTGTCTGCCAAGACAGACACGCACTGCGGGTGTGCAAGACTGTTCTCCTAAGGACAGAGATAAGACTCTCACAGATACTTCCGGTTCTGTGTTCTCATGCAGCACACCTCCAAAAGGGCTGTAGCCTATGTTATCTAGCCTAGCTGCCTCTTTGGACACTTGTGCTGCTTCAGAGACTACCTCGGATCCCCAGCTTATCCATCTGGCCAAGCTGAGGTATCGTCTTATTTCTTTTCCTCCAGGAGGGTGATTGCTAGTCAGAAACAAGTTTCCATAATTCTTCTAACTGCAGAGCGAAGTGGTGACCTTCAGTCACTAATCAGTGATTCATTACTTTGTATAACTGTGATTGTTGTGCTGCTATAACTTGCTACCTCATATTTCTAATAATATATATATAATATATAATAGCTATATGAGTCTGTATATTTTTCTGCGTTATCCATAATAAACATATATATATACTAAACTGTTTTCATGGATCATTGCCAGCAGTCTCTCTGAACCCTTGGGTAGGGATCTAGCAGCCAATTACTCCTGGACAAAACAGAGCATTGCTTATTTCTGTTTGTTGCTAATAATCCTCACACTTCCAAATGCTTGGGTTGATGGGAGTCTACCCTAGAGCTGGTTCTGGCCTATGGTCTCTCTGTTCTTAATTGTTCACCCAGATCCTTAATTTTTCCTGGGAGATCAAAGAGAGGTTAACATGGTTGCAGTCCCTGCCATATGATGGCTGGAATGCCCATGGAAGCACCAGATTGGGTGATTATCCTCAGTTGCCAACCTGAAGGGCTGGAAGGCTCACTGCCTAGGCCAGTTTGTCCAGGGATTGTGGTCCTCTCAGGATGCCTCCTGGATGATTAACTGGTTGTCAGCTAGAACACCTGCCTGGTTCTGGAGAGGTTTCGGTCTCTCTTGGTGAGACAAATAGTCCAGGTGATCTTGGACAATGCCACACAGTGGCATATGCCGACGAGCAAGGCAGATCTTGCAATGTCTGAGTGGTTCTGTATGGCCGAGCTGTGTTATTGGACAGAGGTACATCTGGTTGCCCTTTCAGCAGTGAACATCACAGGCATAGACAATATGAAGGCTGACTTTCTGAGTAGGAACACACTGGATACAGATGAGTGGGCATTCTGCAGTATGAGGTCGAATGTGCAAAGGCATAAGTAGGGTCTTCCAATATTCGACTTGAAGCAAACTCGAAAGAATGCCATAACAAAGAACTTTTTGTAGGAAGGATATATGAGTGGTGGGCTTGAGTGCCTTGTTTTAGGGGTGGCCCCAGGAGGGACTTCTGTATTGCTTTCCTCCATGACATTTGGTGAACCAGTGACCCGTCGCAACAGAACAGCGCAGACAAATGAGCATGCAGACAATGCAGGGCAAAACAAAATGGCGCAGACAGAACGTTGGAAAACAGCACAGACAAGCGTCCTGACAAAACAGCGGAAGTTAAAATAATACCTCCTTGTCATTGAATGGTTCACTGTGAAGCCGTATATTCGGGAAGGTAAGTTGAAATGTTTGTATTTAGGCATATCCGGAGTGCACCTACAACTAGTTAATGGTGGTTTTTCTTGGATGGAAACAATCCGTTTACAAAAATGAAAGACAATGATAGTTCACGAAGGCTATTGCTATAAAAAAGATAGTTAACAAAGATGGAAGCAGCACATGGAGCTGCCCAAAAACAGATTGCAAGGGACAAGTCAAAGTTATGAATTAAAACAGAGCATGACCATGCTTCAAATCCTGGGGAGATTGAAGCTTTACAAGCTGTTGATTCAATGCGTCAAAGAGCAAAAACATCAACTGAAAAACCACGCCAAATAAAACATACTACTAACGGAATTTCGCTAGAGGCAACAACTTATCTTCCCAAATATGCGGCTTTACAGCGAACCATTCAATAACAGTGGAAACGACACCAGCTGCCATACACAAATCCTCGACAACTTGAAGAAATTAAAATTCCAGATGCTCTTAAAACAATGGCAAAAGGTGAGAATTTTATCCCATGATATTCTGGGAGTAACTATCCAAAGCAAATGTTTCTATTTGGTACAAATGAAAATGTACAGTTGTTAATGGAAAACAGTCACTGGTTCGTTGGCAGAAGTTTTAAAAGTCTCTCCTGAACTATTTTACCAAGTACATACTATACATGTTCTCATTGACAATACAGCTGTTCTTGTCATTTATGCCTTGTTATGTGACAAAACAGAGGAAACATACACCAGTTTGTTCACAAAACTAGTTAAATCTGGATACTCTTTTGATTGGCTTTGAAAAGGTGCATTTTAATGCATTAACTTCTACCTTTCCAAGAGCACAGATTAAAGACTGTTTGTTCCATCTTGGGCTGTGTTTGTGGCGCAAAATTCAACAATATAATTTGGCTGGCAGATACTGCGATGAAGAGGAGTTTTGCATTCGCTTGAAAATGATTTTGGTGCTGAGATTTGTGCCTGTTGATGATGTCCAATGTTTTGAAGAGCTGATGGACTATCTTTCTGTCGATTTTGCACCTCTTACTGATGACTGACATAGTGGTCTTCCCAGTAATTTGGCGTCACCGTCGTGGCACACCGCTTTTCCCAGTTGCAATGTGGAATGTACACTGCCTTGTTATGCAACATTTACTTTGCCTTTGCACCTTCCTTTCCAAGCCAAGTAGCTCCAGATCTCGCAGGACTAACTCTGCAAACCTGCTCCACATACCAGCTCAAAAACTAAAAAGCAAGCAAGCTATCTGCAATCATGTTTTCTCCCTCTACACCCTTACAGAATGGAATGCCCTCCCACCTGACCTTCGAAGTTGCCCTGATCATGCAGAGTTCTGCAAAAAGCTTTAAACATTCCTTTTCCAAGAGTACTTTAGCTCCACCCTCCAAAGTACTATCCTACCCAGTGCCTCATAGATCTATCTAACCTCTTACCCACCAATCAATTTATCCCATGCCCCCTATATATGTCCTGGTCCCCTTCCTCCCCCTCACTCCCATTCACTGTACATAGTTGCCTCATTTTGCGTTATATCCTAACCTGTAGTTTTATTAATTGACCTTAGACAAGTTCTCTCTAGTTTATTGTTCAATGTACAACAGCTGTAACCAGACTGTTTTGTTGGGTTCCATGTATACTGCCATGAATTGTAGAAGGATGGTATATAAAAACTTTAAATAAGTAAATTTACCACACACTAGCAATTCGGTGGAAGCATGGCACCGCACTTTTCAAAGAACAGTTGATTACCATTACTCTTCTTTCTTTCATCGTCTTGAGCAGTTTCAGAATGAACAATATCACTATGAAATTCTTATACAGCGTTTTTGTTAGTTATCATAGAAAAGAAGCATCAGAAAATAAATATAGATGACTCAATAGGTACTCCAAACATTGGTTAAAGATTATGAAACCATATCCTTAAAAGAATTTGTATGTGGAATTTCTTATACAGCGTTTTTACTTGGAATTGTCCATAATATTGGTATGTACTTATACTGCTTTCAGTAAAAGACAATAAAAATTACTTTGTTTTATTTTATGCTGTGTTGACTTGTGCTTATTTTATGCTGCACTGTATTCGTTTATTTGATGGCATGCCGTTTTGTCTGCACTGTTTTGTTGTGCACCGGTTTGTTACAGTGCCTGGTGAGCCGTCTTCACTGGATTCGCATGTATCAGGGCTTGATTATTCTGGCAGCTATGGACTGGCCTCGTAGGCCTTGATGTGCAGATCTCTTTATCCCGTTGATGGGATCCCCCTCTTGCTGTCTCCAGAGAAGGGCCTCCTGTGGCAAAGATCTCATTCCTCTCTGGCTTAAAGCCTGGTCCTTCAGAGACATAGGCTGTCCAAGAAGGATTACTCTGGAGCAGTAGTGGACATCCTTCTTAAGGCCCAGATAGCCTCTGTGTTCTTAACTTAAGTGGAGGTCTGGAGAGTTTTCAAGAGGTGGTTTCCCCTCTGTCCCTAGAGGTCAGGAAGGCAGACATAGTTGCTGTTTTGTCCTTCTTACAGTCTAGTCTGAACCAGGCCTTGGTCTTGAACTTGCATTCAAGGGATGTCATTGTTGGTGCATATAGATGTCTCCTGCTTCTTCAAGGTAGTGAAACAGATCCATCCGACAGTGCATCTGATGGTTCCACAGTGGAGCGTCTCTCTGCTGAGGGAGGCACTTAAAGGGCCTCCTTGGGAGCCCATTCGTAAGTCCTCTTTCAAGGATTTGATCTTTACAGTGGTTTTCCTGGTGGCTGTAATGTCAGCCAGGCAGGTTGTCCTGCGAGAGCCTTTCTGGTCTTCTCAACGCTTCTCCTTGTAGACTGTGCCGCCCTTTCTCCCAAAGATGCTGTCCTCTTCATCGTAACCAGACTCATTCTTCCCTCCGTGGAGGTGGGTCTTCGGAAGGATCCCTTGCTGCATCTGGAGTATGAGCGGAGGACGTTGGCAAGATTCCCACTGATGCTGCTTGTGGCCTTGGGCAAGTCACTTAACCTTGCATGGCCTCAGATATAAACTTAGATTCCTTATCGTCCCTCCAGTCCAGTCCTGAACCTCTGGGTAGTGCACCTTCTCCAGCAGCTTGGAGACTGAGTACGTCACATTCTTGAGAGTAGCAGTACTAATACCACTGGCTCCTCCCACGAGTTCCCAGTATACTCAGTCTCCAAGCAAGCTGGAAGACGTGGTGAGCCTAGGTTCGAGGCTCACTGAAGGAACAAATAAGGAGTTTTTAATTTGGTTGATTTCTTAATTTCTTTCTTGAATTCTTTTTTGATTAAGTTCTTTAAAAAAAAAAAAAAAGACGGGGACAACACTTTCAACGGAGGTTCTTCAGTTACTCCCCTCTTCAGTTACCTCTGTGAAGAGTCATCAAAGTTTCTGTTCTGCACAGCAATCCTGGCGCTTTGGCAGCTCCCGATCCCGTCAGCGGGTGAGGAGCCGCCATCTCTTTGCTGCAGACTGCTCTTGGTGCTGCTGCTCCCCCCTCTTTTGCGCCAAAGCTGAAAGCTGGCTGAGCGCGGGAGGTTGCAAGGCCCGTTCTGCTGTTACCCTTCTCCTTCCTACTTCTCGCACTGCCTCGGAGGTAGGCTGGGGATCTTTCATTATTGGGTTTCTTATTTGAGAGAAACAAGAGAGCTGAGGGGGTTACGGCCGTGATTTTCAATAGCGATTTGCCGCCTTGTAATTCTCACAGCGGCCCGGTGCGGGGAGACGGTTGGTGGGCCTATTTTCCGTGTTTTTCTCCTGCACTTCCTTTCTAGGCTCCATTTGCGCCGTGTATCAGTCTTGGGCTTCAGCTACACGTTTATTTGGGGTTTGAGTACCGTGAGCTGCAGTCCTAAATTTAAAAAAAAAAAAAAGGGGGGGGGGGATATTTTTTTATTTTTGCCTTCCCTTGCTGTGTTTTGACTTTTTTCTTTTATACCTTCTACAGGGTTATCTAAAGCAGAGTGGCACTGGTATAGTAGTTAATCAATGCCTGCCTGTCCGCAGTGCTTGGTTTGCGGTACCAGGAGGGGAGCTGTTTCAGGCGCAGGTGTGTGTCGTGCCTGTGCTTCAGAGGCCGTGGATATGGAGCAAGCGCTTCAAGAAAAATCCAGGGAGCCTGCACCCTCAGCACCGTAGGTTCCTCTTGGACCTGCGGAGTTGCTTCTTCCTGCGGAAACTCCTCCTCCCCATGAGTCGGGTCCTGCCATTTCGGGCCCCTCGACTTCCCTCAGTCTGGGAGAATTGACTTTGGGGGGTTTCTCGCCAGAATTTGTGCTTTTACTGCACCAGGCCTTTTGTTTACACCAGCAGGGGGTCGGTACTGACCCTGCTGTGAGTGCTGCTGCGGTGGGACACACTGGCTCACAAAAGGGAGAGGTCTCTGGTCCCGGACCAGCGAAGACGGCCAGATTGGGTGAGGATCACCCACTTTTCTCTGATTGGTCAGGGTCGGATGAGGTAGGACTGGATCCAGAGTTGGAGGCTGAGGAGTTAAGGGAAAGGTGAAATTTTAGAACCGGAGGGTCAGTCGTGCATTGTCTGGGTATTTTGGCAAGAGGAGTTACCCGCTCTGATTGCGGAGTCCCTTCAAGCCCTCAATTTACCAACTGGTCACCCAGTGAAGGAGGACACTCTGGAGGATCCTCTCATCCAGGTGGTGCAGAGTACCCAAGCAGTCTTTCCTGTCCACCGGGTAGTTAAACAGATGATACAGGACGAGTGGGATTTGCCGGAAGCAGGCCTTATGGGAGCTAGGGCCTTCTCTCGTCTTTATCCGCTTTCAGATCAGGAGTGGGAGGAGTTTCGCTCTCCTCGCGTGGATGCAGCTGTGTCATCTGTGACAAAGAAGACTACCATTCCGGTAGAGGGCAGTGCTGCCCTGAAGGATGGTCAGGACAGAAAATTGGATACACTGTTGAAACAGGCTTTTGATATTAATGCCTTGTCATTACAGGCTTCTATTTGTGGGGCCTGGGTAGTCAGAGCCTGCCTTCGCTGGTCCCAAAGGCTACAGCAGCCGGAGAGTGCGACTCTTGACCATGGGGCTGAGATTGCTAAGCTAGAATCGGGAGCAGTTTACCTGGCAGATGTTCACTATGATCTCATTTGCAGTCTTGCTCGCAGTATGGTGTAAGTGGTTGCTGCTCGTCGCTACCTATGGCTGTGTAATTGGGCAGCGGATTCTTCTTCTAAGTCCCGTCTTAGTAAGCTTCCCTTCAAGGGAAAGCTACTGTTCGGAGAGGACCTAGATAAGTTGGTCAAGGACTTGGGAGAATCCAAAGGAAGACGCCTGCCGGAGGATAAGCCAAAACAGGTGCGTAATTCTGTAGCGCCTCGTGGTCAGGCATGGGCTTTTCAACGTTTTCGTACCTCCTGTCTGTCGGGGTTTCAGAGAGGAAAATTCTCTTCCCAAGGTCAAGGATTCAGAGGTTTCCGAGGTGCAGGCAGAGGATTTTCTGCACCCTCAACCTCTGGTTTTAAAAAGTCACAATGAAGGGAGGAGGGCCCAGGCAGGGGAGCAGCCTGTGGGAGGTCGGCTACGGGATTTTTATCCTGTTTGGACCCACATAACCTCCGACCAGTGGGTGCTGGAGATCATCTGCGAAGGTTATTCCCTCAAGTTCACACGACTGATAACCAACTTTTTTATCCAGTCCCCCTGCGGGGCATCGGACAAGGCCCTGGTGGTAAAGGAAACTCTGGCTCGACTTCTGCAGTTGAGAGCAGTGGTTCCGGTACACAGAAACCAATACAGATGCGGTTGGTACTTGATTTATTTTGTGGTATCAAAAAAAGATGGTTCCTTATCGTCACTCCAGTCCAGTCCCTTTACTTCTGGGTTACGCAACCCTTCCAGCAGCTTGGAGGCTGAGCCCAACCTTTTTGGGGATGGAGCGGTATAAATACCGCTGGGACCACCCACCAACTCCAGTATTCTCAGCCTCCAAGCAGCTGGAGGGTTCCGTAAGCCTAGGGCTTACTGGAGTCTTTTCCTTTTAAAACTTTGTACTTTAAATTTTGCTTCCTTTTAACTTCTTTAAGTTCTTTGCTTTTGGCTTTATTATTTTACTTATTTGCCTAGTTGCCTTGCGTTTTGCTACTGTGCCTTTAAATCCGGCCTGCCTGTTTCCTCCCTACTCCCCCCCCCCCCCCACCCCTGACCGGGCCGGGTGTCGGAGGTGATTGCTGCCCGCAGCAGCGAGGAGGACCGGTCAGCTCCCCTCCTCGCCGCTGATCCGCTGGATTCCTGCTCTCTCTCCCTCACCGCGGAGTTCTGCCCTGCCTCGCGCCGAAGCCCTCCTGGTGGCTGAGCGCTTGAGGCACGCCGCGCCTGAGGTCCTCCTGCCGGTCCCGTCCCAGAGCGGAGGGATGCGGAGTCGAGCTCCGGAGCCACGATTTTGGCGCCTTTCAACAGCGGCGCTCAAGCCTGAGCGGGCGGGGGGGGGGGGGGGGCGGCGCACAGCACCGGTCTGCGCTTCTTCTCCAGAGCAGAAGGCTGACTCGCGGCCCTCCGTTTAGGCTCCACGTGGTCGCGGCCTACCACGTGTGAAGCCAACGGCCTGAGGTAGCTGAGTCGGGTCTGTGCACCGAGGCAGAAGAAGTTCTCCAAACAGCAAGTATTAGCCTAATTGGCAGGATTTGTTCTACCTTTCTTTAATTTGAATTTAATTTTGATTTATGTTTAATTAAGTTTAGTTTTACGTTTATTACTATCTTGTTTTTTCCCCGGATTTCTGACCTTAGCTTGCGGAGGGGAGAGCACTGTTAAAGCCTTATTGCACAGTTATTTTTTATCTTGCTGGTACAGTTTATTGCCCAGGCGCTTAAGCTTCTCCTTAGTAAGCCTCCTGGAGAGCATGACTGGCAAATCTAGGTGCCCTTTCTGTGGCACTCGGAGGGGCACGGCCTCGGAGGCAGGAATCTGCAGGGGTTGTGCGGCAGTGGCTACCTCCGTGGAGCAAGAACTTAGCTTGTCCATGGCCCAGGTTTCTCAGGGGTCCAGGGACTCCCTGGAAGGGGAGGTAGGCTCCCAGTTACCGTCTGCTATTCGCTCGGAGGTAACCCCCCCTCCTCTGTCCCTCCCCCCTCTTCCCTCCGGAGAGGGGTGGGTCGGAGATCTCATCTCCCCTGATTTTGTTCTCTTGCTCCACCAAGCCTATTGCATGTGCAAGCAGGGGCTTGGGGCAGCGGAAGCGGGTCCGCCGGCGGAAGGCAGGTTAGCCAGACCTATGAGGGTAAGCGGTCAGGATTCAGGGATACCGCTGAAGCGCTCCAGGCTAATGAGTGAAGAAATCCTCCCTTCCATTTCACAGGGCACTCCAGAGGAGGGCGGCTCTGAAAAGGATTTAGAGGAGGAAGAGGAGGAGCTGGAAGAGGGGGAGATCCCGGAGGAGGACCATTCTCACATAGTTAGTTTTTCGTCGGGAGGAGCTCCCTGCCCTAATCAATGAGTCCCTGAAAGCTCTCAACGTAGCATCAGACTCCCCAGCTGAGGATGAGGCGTTGGAGGACCCCTTAATCCAGGCCATCAGGAGGTCCCAGAAAGTTTTCCCTGTCCACAGGGTGGTGCGTCAGATGATACAGGAGGAATGGGATCAACCAGAGTCAGGTTTGAGAGGGGTCCGAACCATGGCTCGCCTCTACCCTCTCCCAGAGTCAGACAAAGAGCTGCTGAAGTCCCCCAGGGTGGATGCAGCAGTATCAGCTGTTACTAAGAAGACGACTATCCCGGTGGAGGGCGCCACGGCCTTGAGAGATGCTCAAGACAGGAAATTGGATACGCTCCTGAAACAAGCCTTCGATGTAAGCGCTCTCGCCTTGCAGGCCTCCGTGTCAGGAGCTTGGGTAGCTCGGGCCTGTTTAAGGTGGGCACAACAGATCCAGGCAGCTGAGGGCGCAACGGACGAAACACAGACCAACTCGGCTAGGGTGGAATCCGGAGCAGCCTACTTGGCCGATAGTCAGTATGACCTCATCAGAAGCCTAGCCAAGAACATGGCCTCAGTGGTGGCGGCTAGGCGTTATCTCTGGCTACGGAATTGGGCAGCTGATGCCTCCTCGAAGGCACGCCTGAGTCGACTTCCCTTTAAGGGGAAGTTGTTATTTGGAGAAGATTTAGAGAAGTTAGTAAAGGACCTGGGCGAATCTAAGGGAGGCAGACTCCCGGAAGATAGACCAAAACAAGGGCGCTCCTTACCCCCTTCTCATTCCCAGCCTAGGGACTCGCAGAGGTTTCGCCCAGCCAGGCCAAACCCTTTTCCCAGGGGCCGTTTGCCCTCGAAGGGACAAGGTTTCAGAGGGTTTCGAGGAGCAGGTCGAGGTTTCGGGGCTTCCTCTTCCTCCTCCTTCTCGGCACCCAGAAAGCAACAATGAAATGACGGGGGTCCAGGAGGGAGGGCAGCCGGTAGGCGGACGCTTGAGGCTGTTTCTTCCCGCCTGGTCCCGAGTCATGTCCGATCAGTGGGTCCTAGAGGTGGTCAGAGAAGGCTATGCTCTCGAATTTGCAAAACAAATACCCCCGGCCTTTGTTCAGTCTCCCTGCGGTTCTTCTACAAAGAGGGTGGCGATAGAGGCAACTCTCGACCACCTAATAGCGCTCGGAGCCGTGGTCCCAGTTCCACCAGACCAGTGCGGCTTGGGTCGGTACTCGATTTACTTCGTAGTACCAAAGAAGGAAGGATCCTTTCGACCAATCCTGGATCTAAAACAGGTCAATCGCTGCCTCAGGGTTCCACATTTCCGGATGGAGACCCTGCGTTCAGTCATAGCAGCCGTGAGGGCCGGGGAATTCCTAACGTCCCTTGATTTGACAGAAGCCTACTTGCATATCCCGGTCAGGAAGTCCCATCAACAGTTCCTGAGATTCGCAGTACCAAGAGGCCACTTTCAATTCCAGGCCCTACCCTTCGGTCTAGCTACGGCCCCCAGGACGTTCACCAAGGTAATGGTGGTGATAGCGGCCTGCCTTCGGAAGGAGGGAATATTAGTGCACCCTTACTTAGACGATTGGCTGATCCGGGCAAAGTCAGAAGAAGAAAGTCACTCGACGACGTCCAGAGTGATCCAGGTTCTAGAAGAGTTGGGGTGGGTCATCAATCGGGCAAAGAGCAGGTTGACTCCCTCCCAGGAACTCGAGTACCTCGGGGCAAGGTTCGACACCAACAGGGGCAGAGTATTCCTATCACGAACAAGATCAAGGGAGCTAAGGCTTCTAGTCACGCAGTTCCTAGGCAGACGAAACCCCTCGGCGTGGCATTATCTCCAGGTTCTGGGAACAATGGCGGCTGCGATAGAGGTAGTACCATGGGCGAGAGCTCACATGAGGCCGTTGCAGCGGTCGCTATTACGTCGGTGGTTTCCTCAGCTTCATCCTCTGTCACAGCAGTTACCTTGCGCTCCGCGGACCAAACAGGCACTCCACTGGTGGAGGGACCCAAGGAATCTGGATCGCGGGATGCCCCTCGAACCTCCACAGTGGTTACTATTGATGACGAATGCCAGCCTGTCAGGCTGGGGAGCGCACTGCGAGGACCAGTTCGTCCAGGGTCGCTGGACAGCATTGGAATCGCAATGGCCCATAAACAGGCTGGAATTGCGGGCCGTCTCCCTAGCGCTCAAGGCTCTGGAGACCTTAGTGCAAAGAAGAGCAGTTCGCGTTCTCTCCGACAATGTCACCGCGGTGGCTTACATCAACCACCAGGGAGGCACCAGCAGCCCCGCCTTGGAAAAGGAGGCGGGTGCTCTCTTCCAGTGGGCGGAGTTCCGACTGCAAGCGCTTTCAGCTCAGCACGTGGCGGGCACGGACAACGTCACAGCCGATTTCCTCAGCAGATACAAGATAGACCACGGAGAGTGGGAACTGGAACAGGAGATCTTCAACCAAATAGTAGCCCGATGGGGACTCCCGGTCATGGACCTCATGGCAAGGTTCTCGTCAGCCAAGGTGAACAGATTCTTCAGTCGGCGGAAGGAAAGAATGTCCGAGGGCCTGGATGCCCTGTCCCAAAAGTGGCCGTCGGAAGGTCTTCTCTATGTATTTCCCCCTTGGGCTCTGATTGGAAAGGTCCCCCAGCAGGTAGAGTCCCACCAAGGGTTGGTAGTCCTCATAGCCCCGAATTGGCCTCGCCGCCCCTGGTATGCGGATCTGGTGAGGATGCTTGCCGACCAACCTTGGCGGCTCCCTTGCCAAAGGGATCTGCTGAGACAGGGCCCGGTGCGGATGCCGCACGTGGATCGATTCTCGCTTACGGCCTGGCTATTGAAAGGGCGCGGCTGCTGAAACGAGGTTACTCAGGAGCAGTAATCTCGACGCTGTTGCATGCTAAGAAGCACTCGACCTGTCTTTCCTATGTAAGAGTCTGGCGCATTTTCGAAGCCTGGTGTGCGGAGCACCGGCGGAAACCCCTTTCGGCCTCTGTCCCGGAGGTTCTGGAATTCTTGCAGGCAGGATTTGACAAGGGTCTAGCGCACAGCTCCTTAAGGGTTCAGCTGGCTGCCATTGCTTGCTATAGAGGCAAGGTCCGTGGAAAACCCCTAGGGGGCCCACGCGGAAGTCTCCAGGTTCCTAAGGGCGGTTAGACGACTACGCCCGCAACGGAGGTCGATCATCCCCCCTTGGGATCTTAACCTAGTGCTGAATGCCTTGATCGGGGCTCCCTTCGAGCCTTTAAAGAGGGCCTCCTTAAAGGATTTAACCCTAAAGAAAGTTTTTCTGGTCGCCATCTGCTCGGCCAGGAGGGTTTCAGAATTACAGGCGCTTTCATCTCAGCCCCCCTTTCTGTCCTTTCTCAAGGACAAAGTGGTTCTGCACACGGTCCCTTCCTTCTTGCCCAAGGTTATCTCTCCCTTTCATGTGAACCAGACGGTTACCCTCCCGGCCTTCTCGGCCGAGGGGCATGAAGATAAGGATAGCAAACTTCGTCTCTTGGACGTCCAGAGGTCTCTGAAGCGTTACCTCTCTCGCACAGCGCCCTTCCGGAGGTCCAACCGACTATTCCCTCAGTTCGGAGGTCCGCACAAAGGGGAGGCGGCAGCCAAGGCCTCTATCTCCAGGTGGATCAGAGAGGCGATTGCTTCAGCCTACATCCTGAAGGGGAAACAGGTTCCAGGGGGTCTGCGAGCGCACTCCACTCGGGCTCAGGCTACCTCTTGGGCGGAATTCAGCCTAGTTCCTCCGCTGGACATTTGTAGGGCAGCGACTAGGTCCTCTCTGCATACCTTCACCAAGCACTACAGGCTGGACATGCAGAGTTCAGCGGACGCTCGGTTTGGTCTAGCGGTTCTTCAATCTGGTATGCCGGATCCCACCCAGGAATGAACTGCTCGGGTACTTCCCAGAAGTAAAGGGACTGGACTGGAGTGACGATAAGGAAATAGTAATTAGATCTTACCTGCTAATTAGTGTTCCTGAAGGAACGACAGTCCAGTCCCTGATCCCACCCGGTTCCGGCGAACGATGAGGCCTATTGTTTACAGAAGGGCTTCGGACCGAGCGTAGAGCCGGTTCGGCATGAGGGAGTGCAGGAGAAAGTAGGCTCGGGCAGGCTCTGATTATCCCCCCCCCCCCCCGCCCTTTGCCATTCCTCCTCTCCTTTTCCTATGCCATAATTTAAAAAAAAAAAGGGAATGGATTGTTTAATTTTTCCTTTGAGGAAATAGGTTATGTACATAGGTTGTTGTTGGAAGTTCGTTATGTCTGCTTTTTCAGTCGAATACTGGAGTTGGTGGGTGGTCCCAGCGGTATTTATACCGCTCCATCCCCATAAAGGTTGGGCTCAGCCTCCAAGCTGCTGGAAGTGTTGCGTAACCCAGAAGTAAAGGGACTGGACTGTCGTTCCTTCAGGAACACTAATTAGCAGGTAAGATCTAATTACTATTTCCTGGCACCCGATTCTGGACCTCAAGGGCGTAAACCATTGTCTGCGAGTGCCGCATTTTCGCATGGAAACCTTGCAGTCGGTAATAGTAGCAGTGAGAAAAGAGGAGTTCTTAATGTCCCTAGATCTCACTGAAGCGTATCTACACATCCCTATCAGGTCCGACCATCAGCGATACCTGCGGTTTGCAGTACCGATGGGGCATTTTCAGTTTCAAACATTGCCTTTCGGGTTGGCTACGGCGCCGCAGACATTCACCAAGGTCATTGTGGTCATAGCTGCAGCGCTCCGAAAAGAAGGGGTGCTAGTGCATCCTTATCTCGACGACTGGCTGATCAGGGCAAAGTCTAGGGGCGAGAGCGTACGAGCCACTGCCTGGGTGGTGCAGCTTCTGGAAAGTCTGGGCTGGCTGGTCAATCGGGCCAAAAGCTGATTGATCCCTTCCCAGAACTTGGAATACTTAGGAGTCTGATTCAACACGTGAACAGGGGCAGTTTTTCTGCCGGAGCACCGGGTACAGAGTTTACAGCTCCTGGTGCGGACCTTTTTGAGGCGCACGAATCCGACAGCCTGGCAGTACCTACAGTTATTAGGAATGATGGCGGCAACTCTGGAGGTGGTGCCCTGGGCAAGAGCGCATATGCGTCCTTTACAGAGGGTTCTGCTTCGTCGGTGGTCGCATCAGACAAGACTCCCTGACTCAGCGTCTTCCGTATCCATGGGAAGTCAAGGTGGCTCTTGGTGGCTCCAACAAAAAAATCTGACTGCGGTCATGCCTCCGGAGTGTATACCGGTTATCACCGATGCCAGTCTGTTGGGCTGGGGGGGTTCACTGCAGGGGTCTCTTTGCTCAAGGAACTTGGAGCATACAGGAGTCCGCTTGGTCAGCCAACAGACTGGAATTGAGAGTGGTATTCCTGGCGCTCAGGGCTTTCGAGAAGATTTTCCTAGCCCGATCTGAGAGTGTCTTATCGGACAACGCGACCGCCGTAGTGTATCTCAATCGACAGGGCGGCACAGGCAGTGTGGCACTCAAAGAGCTGTTGGAGAGGTTATTTCTCAGGACAGAGCCTCAACTTCAGGCGTTGTCGGTGGCGCATATCGCGGGAGTAGACAACGTGGCAGCAGACTATCTCAGCCAGTTTTGTGTGGATCCAGGGGAGTGGGTTCTCCACTCGGACGTCTACGCTCAGATTGTCCACCGATGGGGAGTTCCGTTGATGGATCTGATGGCAAACTTCGAATCCGCCAAGACCAGTTGTTTCTTCAGCAGACGACGGGAAAGGATGTCTGAGGGGATAGACGCCCTGCTGCAACAGTGGCCGATGGAGGGAATTCTGTGTTTCCACCGTGGGCCTTGATAGGCTGCATGATTCAGTGGATCTGAGGCACATCGTGGATGTGTTATTCTAATAGCTCCGGGCTGGCCAAGATGTCCTTGGTACGCGGACCTGATGCGAATTCTGGCGGATTGGCCGTGGCTTCTACTGCAGCGCAGCAACCTTTTGTTGCAAGGTCCTCTGCGCATGCCTCAAGTGAGTTGATTCTCGCTTACGGCTTGGCTCTTGAAAGGGCACGGTTGAGACGGAAAGGATATTTGGCGCCCATCATTTCAACCTTGTTAAATGCCCGAAAGAGGTCTACTTCACTAGCCTACATCCGCGTTTGGCATGTGTTTGAAGCGTGGTGTTCTGTTGGACAACTACAGTCATCTTCAGTGACGGTTCTGGACATCTTGGCTTTTTTGCAAGACGGCTTTGATAAGGGATTGGCGTCCAGCTCACTTCGGGTGCAGCTGGCGGCAATTGCTTGTTTTCGCGGAAAGGTGCTTAAAGAGCCCTTGGGCCCTCATCCAGATGTTACGCTTTCTTCGGGCGGTAAATCGTATGCGACCACCTCGTCGGGTCCTGGTTCCTTCGTGGGATCTCAATTTTTTTTTAAATTTATTTATTTATTTAATTTTAAACAAAACAGCAAGAACAATAATACAATCTTGCGAAAGAAAATGGATAGGTGAAAAAAAGCCCCATAAGAAATAACAGGAGTGGAGGAGTAGCCTAGTGGTTAGAGCAATGGCTTGGTAACCAAGCAACCAGGGTTCGATTCCCGCTAGCACTCCTTGTGGCCTTGGGCAAGTCACTTAACCCTCCATTGCCTCGGAAGAAAGGCCTGGCAATCTACTTCCGGTGACACTGCCAAGAAAACCCAGGAGCTTCTGGGTCGCCAGGAGTCAGGGCTGACTCGAAGGCACACATTGCATTTGCAAGAAATAACAATATACATTAAATCCTAACAACTCCATATAGTCCACATACTAGAGGGAGGAGAGAGGAAATACAAACCAGAGCGGAGTACTCTGGCAAATTAATTAAACCAAACAACAATATCTAAACTAGAGAAACCAAAATGGCCCCAAAGTATCCAGGACATATTCCAAACTAGAGGAAAAAGATAGTTTATTCTGGGACTGCTATAGAATAAAGTCTGGCATTAATGAAAGTACCCAAATCATTTGAATCAGAAAATGCATATCTTACAGAATTAATAATATCCAGGCATCTACACGGAAACCTCAAATAGATAGCCCACCCCTCCCCCAATTTGTAACACTCCAGCTTTATAAAGAAGAAATTGTTTCCGCTGTTTCTGGGTCTCCCTAGTTAAATCAGGAAGCATGGATAAGGTGAGACCAAGAAAAGACTCCAAACGCTTCTTAAAGAACATCTTTAAGAGCCAATTTTTATCTGAGACTAACGCACATTGTACCAATAATGTTGAAGGAACACAAGATTCTCCTCCGGTGTCTTCGAGCAGGCCAAAAACATTCAGAACGTTAAAGTCCACATTAGACACTACTGCTGGGGCCTCAGTGCTCTTCTTCCCATGAGGGAGATAGTATACCTTATTTAAAGGTGGTATCAGTTCTGAGGGGACTTTTAAAATCTCCTGCAAATACCTTTTATGTATAAATTTGTTTATTGAACACAGCACACACAACAATAACAAACCATAACATCACACTAACACAGCAACTGAATATCACAGCCATGAATCAGGGTTCAATAGGATCATACCCCCCCAACCCCCTCCCCCCCTGTAGCATATACAGTCCTTCCTCAGGAGACAAGAGCATACACGAAAAGCACTACAAACCCCAGTGCCAGCCACCGTTCAGTAAGCTGTACACACCGAGAAATCAATAGAATATATGCCACATCCCGTGCTTATGGCAACTCCGCTACCCACCAGAGCACCATTGTGGGTGTACCTTACCTCTGGAACCCAACGACTCTTCCAATCCACTAACCCACCATCCATTCACAGATCCCATTCCCCAGCTCTCCCTGCCCACATGTGTGAATCCGAGCCACAACCTAACAGCAACTGCCACACTCCAATCCCTCGCACAACCACCATTCACATTCAAGGGGTACCCACCTCCCTCCCCCCCATGCCAGACCACCCACCATTTCATCATCCAAGCACATTAAGGATTCGGCTCCGTTCTCGCGGAGACAAGGTGTATAAGTATGGACCCCATTCCTCCAAGAACCGATCAGTGGCTACATCCCCATGTTTGCCCCTTGTTGCTCAAGCAGTAACAACTGATGTACCTCCCTTCGCCACTGACCCATGGTCGGGTCACAGGGGAGCAGCCAATTCAGCAAAATCACCCTCCGAGCTACTAATAGAACCTTATGGACCCAACGCCTCGGGCCTCCCCCCAGACCGACCACCCGGCTAGTCATACCTAATACCAACACCCTGGGGTCCCGTTGAACTGGACAGCCCAAAACCCCGGTAAGACATCCCACAAGGGCCTTCCAGAATCTAACCACCACCAAGCATTGCCACCACATATGCCCCAGATCTGCTCGGGCCACCCCACACTGGGGGCAGCTCGCGGTAGCCCCGCAACCCGCCCTATACGCCCGACAGGGAGCAAAGTGGCAGCGTAGCAGAATACGATATTGCAAATCCCTAAAATCCGCCGGCTTAAGTCTTCGAGGGATATCCGCTAGCAATTGCACCATATCAACCCCTCTAAGCTCCACCCCCAGATCATGAGCCCACGCTGCTGCCAAGACGCCTTCATCAGGAAACCCTTTTAGAGAGAGATATTCCTTGTGTAATGTGGCCACCCGGGCCCAATGCACGCTCCCCGCATACAACAATTCCTCGAGTTTGGAACAGATATCTGTATGCAGATTCTGACCATCCAAACTTCGAATATAACTGCGTAGTTGTAAATAGGGGAACCAATCCCGAGGTACCAAACCATAACTACTCTGAAGGGCAGGAAAACCGAGAGCCTGCCCACAGTCATTCACTACTTGCTCCAGGGCCACAATCCCCTTAGCCTCCCAGCCGCGAAATGCCCCCCCTGGCATCCCCGGCCCAAAAGCCCCATTCCCATACAGAGGCAAAAAGGGGGTCGTCCCAGGGTTCCAAGAACACTGAGAACATAACAGACGCCAAACCCGTCGCATGACTTTAAAGATAGGGTGCCCCCCTACCAGGGGAGGTAAATCAGCCGCCGCCGCATGTAAGATATAGCGCAATGCCAGGGGCTTCGCCACTTCCTGCTCATACTCCAGGGGCGTATAATCCACCGAGGTCGCCAGCCAATCCCGCAAATTCCTCAGCAGGCAGGCAACATTATAACTCCGCAGATCGGGGACTCCCAGACCACCACCTCCCCACGGTCTCTGCAAGATCTTAAGACTTAGCCGAGGTCTCTTCCCCCTCCAGTAAAAGAAGGCTAAACATTTCTCCACCTTTGCAATCTCCCTCTTCGTCAACAAGATGGGCAAGCTCTGCAACATATAGAGCCATTTAGGAAATATAATCATCTTATACAAAGCTACCCTAGCTCCCAAAGAGAGCGGTAGGTCTCGCCAACCATGCAAACGCTCCGCAGTCTGTGACAACAATGCCGCCAGATTAACCATCTGCAGGTGTGCTACATCAGCAGTTAAATATATCCCCAAATAGTGAAGTTTTGTCCCTGCCCACTTCAGGGGGAAGGCTTCCCAGTCCCCAGACAAGGTCTGCTGCAGATCCAAGGCCTCAGACTTATCCAAATTTAACTTCAGGCCCGAAAATGTCCCAAAATCCGCTATCAACCTCAACAAAACAGGTAAGGTCGGCTTAGGTGCCCCCAGGTACACTAGAATGTCATCAGCAAAAGCCGAAATCCGGAATTCTTCGGCGCCCACCCGGCCCCAACCAATCCCCTATGTGTCCTTATGCGCTCCAAGAGAGGTTCCAGGGTTAAGACAAACAAGAGCGGGGACAGGGGGCAACCCTGCCGCGTCCCCCTCCTAATCTGAAAGTCTTGAGTGAGGGAACCATTAATCAAAATCCGCCCTCGGGGATCCGAATACAAAAGCTTAACCGTATCCAAAAAGAACCCCCCTATCCCCATGGCCTCTAACAAATGATACATGTATGACCACTCCACTCTGTCAAACGCTTTCTCAGCGTCGAAGCTGATTAATAAGGCGGGTTCCCCCGCCGCGGCAGTCAAATATAACGAGGAAACGATCTTACGCAGATTCTTGATAACGTGCCTACCTTTCACAAAACCCACCTGATCCTCCTTAACCAGTTGAGGGATATACTCAGCTAGCCTATTAGCCATAACTTTGGCCAGAAGTTTGATATCCACGTTCAAAAGCGAAATAGGCCTATATGACTCAGGTAACAACCCATCCCTACCAGGTTTAGGAATCAAGGTAAGCACCGCACTATTCTTCTCATAGGGGAAAGCCTGACGCTCGATCAAATCCGAATAATACCGTCGCAGCGGCCCAACCACCCTGTCCCCCATTAACTTATAGAATTCACCCCTATACCCATCGGGACCCGGCGCCCGACAATTATGCAGAACCTTTATGGCCCCCCTAATTTCCGCGTCCGTGAGCGGGCCGTTAAGAGAAGCGCACTCTTCCAGAGAAAGACTAGGCACATCAATCGCCGCAAGAAATTTCTCAGCCTGCACTAAGTTCCCAGTGCCAGTACCATAAAGCGTCTGGTAATATTCACGAAACTTTTCCTCGATGTAAGCTTGCCCAGTCCGTATCACACCCCGGGTATCCCGCAGGGCCCCGACAGTGGTCTGCCCTCGACTAGTCTTCACCAACCTTGCCAGCAGGCTCCCCGCCCGACTACCGTACCTATAAAACTTATACCTATAGTAGAGCAAAGATTGCTGTGCCCGTTCATGCAAAAGCGCATTCACCTCCTGCTGCAATCTACTAAATTCCAATTTCTGCCCCCTCGTTGGTTGCTGTGCTAGCTTCCGCCGTGCCTGGCACAGCTGTCTTTCCAGCATAATTAAACGAGAAGCATAAGTTTTCCTTTTCCGGGCACCAAATTCAATAATTCGCCCTCGCAAAATCGCCTTGGCAGTCTCCCAAAAAAGAATGGGGTTATCCCTATGCTGCCCATTGAATTCCTCAAATTCGGCCCACTGCGGATGTAAGAAAGCCTCAAACTGGGCACCCCGGGTATAGCTGAGCGGATAGCGCCACAAAGACCCACCCCTCTGCAGCCCCCACCGCACATCCAACCTGACAAAGGCATGGTCCGACACCTCCACCGGCCCAATCTCTGTGCCAGTGACTTTAGGAAATAATTCTTGAGACCCCAAAAAATAATCCAACCGGGACCCCGTGTCATGGGCTCTAGAGACATGAGTATAGTCCCTATCCAGGGGGTGCAGCACCCTCCAATAATCTAACAAATTAAATCCCTCACACACTCCCTGAATCCACTGAGATTTCTTGTCCTTGGTCAACCCTCGGTTCCCAGACCAATCTATTGTTTCATCTAACACACAATTGAAATCCCCTCCCATAATGAAAGGAGTTGGGCCGAGGTCACTCAAACATTTATTCAATCTGGTATAAAAGCGAGCATCATATATATTTGGGCCATAGATGTTCACCAAGCCTAATTTTAACTCCCTTAATGGTCCCCACTATAATAACAAACCTTCCATCCGGGTCACAAATGGTATGTTCCACCTCCAAATCCACCCCCCACCGAATTAAAATCACCACTCCTGCTTTCTTCCCGCCCGAGGAGGCCCCGTAGACCCTCCCGACGCAGCCCCTGGCAAGCTTGTCATGCTCTAGGGCACTCTGATGCGTTTCCTGTAGGAAGGCCACATCAGCCCGTTGATCTCTAAGAACACGCAAAATCTTGTAACGTTTCACCGGGGATCCGATACCACACACATTCCAAGTAATCAGCCTCAACCCCTCACCCATGATCATCCACATACATACGAACCATACAAAGAAGCATCACCATACACAAAGACGAAGGGAGCTCCCCCAGCCTAGAGCTCCCCCCAGCATCCTCCCCCATACACACTTGTCTCAGTTGTCCCGGATCCTTCCCACGCTGAAGCCTGTCCCTAACTGTCTGACCCCTAAGAGGGCCTGGCATGTGTCCCCAAGTCCTTCCCCCTCTCCCCAAGCCCCCCCCAAAGAATCGCAAATGCCCACTACACTCCCAACCCCCACCCGACCCTCCCCCCCCCACCAACCCATCCCCCTCCAAAGAAACCACCGTCCTCTGCCCATGGGCCCAAAAATTAGCAGCCCCCCCAAGCAGCCCAAGAGAAGAAACAACTCCTCCCCCCTCCCCCTTCCCTACCCCATCTGCCCCCCAGCCCTCCGCCCCACCCACCTACCCGCTTCCCTTCTCCCACTAACCTACCCCCCTAGTCCTTTAAGGTAATGCACACAACCCCCCGCTGACTCTGGCCAAGGCTGACTCCCGTGCCGTACACCACAGGGCCGCCCCCGCCCCCCTCCCAGCAAACACATAAGAACAGTCAGTATCCAGTATAAGAACAGTATACCTACAAATAGTCCCCCCATCACTCTCAAGGCCCAAACAGGACCCGGTGCCTTTAAACATGTGAACACACAAACAGAGTAGGAGACAGTGCTAAACAATACCCCGCAAAACAGCCCTCCCCACCAGGAAAGAAACCCCAGTCCCACTCTGGCAAACATGGAACTGCCTCAAGAGTCCCGCAACCCAAACATGGCGCTGCTGCTCACTCCAGGCACCATCTCCGACTCTCCTGCAGCTCCGCCGCTCGACAAGCACGCAACCATGCTTAGGCCACTCCACCACACTGCCATCAGCCGAAGTCCATCTCGTGCTCAGGAATCTTCTCTCTGCGCCGCCGCTGATATCTCCAGGCCTGCCTCAAAAGCCTGAGCTGCACCCGCCGACTCAAACACATGCTGCTGCCCCAGATGTGTGACCCGAAGCACCGCCGGGAATGCCAAGGTGAAGCGCACATTCTTTCTCGCCAGTTCCGCACAGAGCGGTGAGAAGGCTTTGCGTTTTGCTGCAACCAGAGCGGAATAGTCTTGAAATATCAGCAACTTTTAGGTTTAGGTTTATTCATTTGATATAACCGCCTTTCTGGGGTAATCAAAGCGGTGTACAGGTAGTAAAATACATAAAAATTCATAAAATACATAAAATAGATAAATTATACAAAACATAAAAACAGAATACATAAAAACTTTGGCCATGGCCAGAAAGGAAAGGAAATGTACAATTTTTTAAAAGGATAGGGACTAACACGCAGCAAGTACGGGACAGGATACAACAGGTGGGTAGGTACAGCAGGAACAGATTCATACAAAAGGAGAGGGGATATTGAATGCCAGTGAAAAGAGATGGGTTTTAAGGTTTTGTTTGAAAATTGCGAATTGTGGTTCCAGGCGGAGGGAAGGGGGGAGAGAATTCCAGTGTGCGGGACCAGCAAAGTAGAATGCAGATAGACGTGTGAATTGAAGGTGGGCACGGGAAGGGGGGGGGGGGGGAGAGCGAGACGGTTAAGATGGAAGGAACGGGGAGTGTAACGTGAGGAGTGAAAAGATAGAAGGTCAGACAGATAGGATGGGGTACCAGTGTGATAGACTTTGTGAAGTAAAGTTAGCAATTTAAACTGGGAACGGAATGGGACCGGCAACCAATGAAGATGGAAAAGTAAGGGAGTGACATGATCTCGAAGAGCGGAAGAAGTAATAAGACGTGCAGCAGTATTTTGTATTCTTTGGAGCCGGGTCACCTGGTTTTTGGGGAGGCCAAGGAACAGTGCGTTAGAGAAGTCCACCCGTGACATGGCTAAGGACAGTACTAGTGTGGTCAGAGCAGAAGGGGAGAGGAAAGGACGGATTGAGCGGATTTGTCGGAGAAAAAAGAAAGAGGTTTTAGTGATATGGGAGATGTGAGAGTGAAAGGAAAGATCCGAGTCAAAGTGGACACCTAAATACCGGAATGTAGAAACCAGTGGGACTGGGGAATTGGAGAAGGAAGGGGCTAGAGTGGGGGAGGGAGCACCATAAGTAAACCAGATAGCAAGAGTCTTTGTGAGGTTAAGATGGAGGCAGTTGGTAGTGAGCCAGTCAGCAACAGAGGAAAGACAGGAATTCAGAGGAGTGAGATCGGGGCAGGAGGAAGAGGTGTGGTGGAGTAAGAGAATATCATCCGCGTAGAAAAAGGCTGAGATACCTGACTGCTGGATAAGGAGTGCAAGGGGAGCGAGAAAAAGGTTAAAAAGAAGGGGGGCAAGAACAGAACCCTGTGGGACCCCACAAAGAATGTGCTGTGGATCAGAAGGGGGAGTGCAGATGAAGAAGGAAGGACCGTGCAGGAACGAGAAGAAAGAAAAGAATGGAACCAGTGATGAACAGTGCTACAAAGTCCAGCTTCACGAAGTCGGTGAAGAAGAAGGGAGTGATCAACTAAATCAAACGCTGCTGAGAGGTCCAGAGCAACCGCCACTGATATATCACCTCGATCGTGAGCTACAAGAAGCGCGTTAGTGAAAGCCAGAAGAACAGTGTCGACGCTATGCCCAGAACGGAAACCTGATTGACGGGGGTGAAGGAAATTAATAGAATCAAGGTGATGGGAAAGTTGTGCAAAGACAAATTTCTCCAAGAGTTTAGACAAAAAGGGGAGGTTAGAAACAGGTCAATAGTTGGACAGAAGAGAGGGATCAAGAGAGGGATTCTTCAAGATGGGACGGACTAGTGCATGCTTCCAGGGAGAAGGAAAAATCCTGGTGGAGAGACTAGAATTGAAAATGGTGAGGATATAGGGGAGAACACCCAGGGAAGGGGTGAGAAGCCAAGAAGAGGGAATAGGATCAGATGAGCAAGAGGTTATTCGGGATGAGGAGATGAGATGATGGAGTTCGGGTGCAGTGATGGGTGAGAAGGTAGCCCAGAAATGAGAAAGCTGAGAAACAGGCGGAGGCGAAGGAAGAGAGGGGGGGGGAGGAGATAGGAGCAGGACATGAGGGAAGGGAATCCCTCAAAGAAACAACCTTCGAGGTAAAGAAGGAAGCCAGTTGTGATGGGGAGGGGGCACACTGGGTAGTAGTGGTTGATGAAGAGGTGTGTAGGGAAGTGAGAGAGCGAAGGGTGGAGTACAGGTGCCGGGTTTGATTGGGTGCCTGGGAAATGGCATTAGAGAAGAAGTCACGCTTAGCGGAGTGGAGTTGAGTGCGGTAGAAGGAGTGGTGGGATTTGAAAGCAGATGTAGGGAAGTGAGAGAGCGAAGGGTGGAGTACAGGTGCCGGGTTTGATTGGGTGCCTGGGAAATGGCATTAGAGAAGAAGTCACGCTTAGCGGAGTGGAGTTGAGTGCGGTAGAAGGAGTGGTGGGATTTGAAAGCAGATAAATTAGCAGGGGAAGGGTCCTTGCGCCAAAGGCGCTCGGCCCTTCGAAGGTGAGTGCGCAGAAGTCGAAGGCCACCATGGAACCAGGGATGAGAAGGACGCTGACGGGGAGGACGAGGACGGAGAGGGGCTAATAGATCAAGCGTAGCAGAAAGGGAAGAGAACCAGCAAGCGGCTTGAGAGTTTGGTGAGAGGAGTGAGAAATCACTGGGCAAAAGCTCAGAGGCGGGTGGGAATCTTTGTAAAGTGAGAGGGGTAAGAGCCCGGGATAGAGGCACTGGGGATGATGACATAGGGGGAGCTGGGGTAATAGAGGAAGAGACTCCTGGGAGGGAACAGGACAAGGTAAGATAGAAGTGATCTGTCCAAGGGAGGGACGTGGCGGTTGGAACTGATAAAGTGAAAGAAGAGGAGGCAGGGGACAGGAACAAATCTAGGATGTGGCCAGCTTGATGGGTAGGAATGGAGACATGCTGAATTAAGGATAGATCCCGGAGGAACGAAAGAAAAGAGAGCTCTCTAGATGAAGAGGGGGAATCCATATGAAGATTGAAGTCGCCCGCTATGAGTAAAGTCGCCCGCTATGAGTAATTTGATTCTCCAGTCGCAAATCCCCTTTCTTACGGTAGGCTTGCATGAGCTGAACTTTATGTTGAAAGTTGAGGAGCTTCAGGATCACCACTCTAGGTCTAGACCCATTTTGCAATTTGGCGCCAAGTCCCGATGTGCCCTCTCCACCTTAAGATCCCCCACCAAAGCGTCCAGTCCCAATTCCTTCGGGAGCCACTTTTCAATCAGCGGAATTAGCAACTGATCAGTGGTAGTCTCCGGTATGCCCACCAGTCGCAGATTATTGCGGCGGGATCTATTCTCGAGGTCGTCGACTTTGGCCAGCAAGGCCTCCACTTTCTTGGCCTGCGCCTCGTGCTCAGCCGCGCGCTTCCCCCCCCTCCTCTTCCAGGAGCGCCACACGCTGCTCTACTTCCTCAATGCGGTGATCCATCTTGAGCAGCGCCGTCTCCATCGACTCCAGTTTTGCCATGATCCGATCAAATTTCGGGTCCAACAATTTAACAACTTCCCGGGCTAGCTCCTCCGTCGCGGAGCCCGTGCTGTCAGCGCTCGGGGAGGCAGGCTGCGACTCAGGAGGCCTAGCAGCGCCACTTTTCCCCCCTTTGTCTCGATCTTTTCGGGCAGGCATCGGTATTGTAAGCACCATCTCCCCTTTCCACTCACAGCATACCAGGCGCTATCCACTCCTGCCTACCGCCGGCGTGACAGGGCTGTAAAAGTGAGGATATTTAAGAGAAAAACATGAGGCGGCCCCGGAGCGAGCGAAAAGACGTCTCACTCGCTCATGTGTCACCAGAAGTCTCCCGCAAATACCTTTTAAACATATCCAGAGCAGTTATACCAGATGTTTTTGGGAAGTTCAAAACGCGAAGATTGGCAGCCCTAGAGGCATTTTCCAATACCTCTAGTTTATATTTTATTGCCCCATTATCTCTTGATAAAGCCGAAGATATACCAGAAACAGTTTCCACCTGAGAGCTGAGATCTTTTATCTGAGTCTTCAACTGATCACAAGCAGATACAGCCATATCAATATTACCAGCGTTCTTCTGAATGTTAGCCACATTCTCTTGGACCCGAATGGATAATGCGGAAGTCTGAGAATGAATCGCCACGGATAGAGTTGCAGTGGCCTCCCAAATAGATTCCAGAGTGAAAACATTAGGGCGAACCAGCAAGATCATAAGATCATAAGATATGCCATACTGGGTCAGACCAAGGTCCATCAAGCCCAGTATTCTGTTTCCAACAGTGGCCAATCTAGGTCATACGTACCTAGCAGTTTCCCCAAGGGACACAGGTTCCACAATGCTTGTATTGGTTCAAGCATTGATATCCTGGGTCCCTTCTTAATAATGGTTTATGGACCTTTCCTCCAGGAACTTGTCCAAACCTTTTTAAACCCAGCTACACTGACAGCCTTTACTACATCCTCCGGTAACAAATTCCAGAGTTTGATTACACGTTGAGTGAAAAAATATTTTCTTTTATTAGTCTTAAATAGTTTACCCTATAGCTTCATTGCATGTCCCCTAGTCTTTCTATATTCTGATAAGGTAAACAATCGATCTACGTTTACCTGTTCCACTCGTTCATTAATTTATAGATTTCTATCATATCTCCCCTCAGACGTCTCTTTTCCAGGTTAAAGAGCCCTAATCTTTTTAGCCTTTCTTCATAGGAGTATCCTTCCATCCCCTTTACCATTTTGGTGGCTCTTCTCTGAACCTTTTCTAAAATCGCTATATCCTTTTTAAGATACGGCGACCAGAATTGCACACAATATTCAAGGTGCGGTCTCACCATGGAACGATATAGAGGCATTATAATATCTTTTGTTTTATTTTCTATCCCTTTCCTTATCATACCTAGCATTCTATTTGCTCTCTTGACCACCGCTGCACACTGGGCCGAGGGTTTTAACATGGTATCCACAATGATGCCTAAATCTTTTTCCTGGGTGGTGGTTCCTAATGTGGAACCTTGCATCGTGTAACCATAGTTTGGGTTGTTCTTCCCTAGGTGCGTAACCTTGCACTTGCCCACATTAAATTTCATCTGCCATTTTGATGCCCAGTCTTCCAATTTATCAAGATCCTCTTGCAATTTTCCACAATCCTCTTGGGTTTTAACAACTTTAAATAGTTTTGTGTCATCTGCAAATTTGACAACCTCACTCGTTATTCCACTTTCCAGGTCATTTATGAATATGTCAAAAAGCAGCGGACCCAGCACAGATCCCTTGGGTACACCACTATTCACCTTTCTCCATTGGGAAAATTGGCCATTTAGCCCTACCCTCTGCTTTCTATCTTTTAACCAGTTCCTGATCCATAATAGTACACTGGCTCCTATCCCATGACTCTTTAGTTTTGCCAAAAGTCTCTGATGAGGGACCTTGTCAAAGGCTTTCCGAAAGTCCAGATATACAATATCAACCGACTCACCTTTGTCCACCTGATTATTCACTCCTTCAAAAAAACATAACAGATCTTCCTTGTCTAAAGCCATGTTGACTGTCTCCCATTAGGTCATGACTATCTACATGCTGAGTAATTTTATTCTTTATGATGGTTTCTACCATTTTTCCCAGTACTGATGTCAGGTTCACCGGTCTGTAGTTTCCCGGATCACCCCTGGAACCCTTTTTAAAAATTGATGTTACATTGGCGATCCTCCAATCTTCAGGTATTAGAGATGATTTTAATGATAGTTCACAGATTACTGATAGCAGGTCTGCAATCTCATATTTCAGTTCTTTCAACACCCTTGGATGTATACCATCCGGCCCAGGTGATTTGCTACTCTTCATTTTATCTAATAGTTGTAATACGTCTTCCCGATGTATCGATATTTCCTTCAATTCTTCCGCACCTTTAAATACCACTTCAGTCATGGGTAACATCCCTACATCTTCCTCAGTAAAGACTGAAGCAAAGAATTCATTCAATCTCTCCGCTATCGCCTTGTCGCCTCTTAGTGCTCCTTTAACCCCTTTATCATCTAATGGACCAACTGACTCTCACAGGTTTTTTGCTGTGAATGTACTTGAAAAGGTCTTTACTTCGCGTTTTTGCTTCCGCAGCAAGCTTCTTCTCAAATTCTCCCTTTGCCTGCCTTATCAACGCCTTGCATTTGACTTGCCAATGCTTGTGCTGTTTCCAGTATTCGTCGTTTGGCTGTTTTTTCCATTTCCTGAAAGATGCTTTTTTGGCAATAACAGCCTCTCTGACCTCACCTTTAAACCATGCTGGCAGTTTTTTGGACTTCCTTCCACTTTTCTTAAAGCGTGGAATACAGCTGGTCTGGGCTTCCAAGATAGTATTTTTCAACAACAGCCAAGCCTGATGTACGTCTTTAACCTTTGCAACTGCTCCTTTTAGTTTTTTCTTAACTGTTTTCCTCATTTTATCATAGTCTCCCTTTCGAAAGTTAAAAGGTAGTACTGTGTATTTCCTTACTATCCCTCCTCCACTAATTAAATCAAAGGCGATCATGCTATGATCACTATTGCCAAGTGGCCCCAACAACCTTATCTCTTGCACTAGATCTGGTGTTCCACTAAGGACTAGGTCTAATATGGCTTCCCCTCTGGTCGGTTCATGAAACAGCTGCTCCAAGAAGCAGTCATTTATTTCATCTAGGAACTTTATCTCCCTAGCATGTCCTGACGTGACACTGACCCAGTCAATACCGGGGTAGTTGAAATCACCCATTATTATTACTGCACTGTAACTTTTGTTAGCTTCCTTGATTTCTTTGAGCATTTCATCATCCATTTGGTCATTCTGGCAAGGCGCTCGATAGTACACCCCCACTGCCATTGCCTTCCCCCTTTTACATGGAATTTCAATCCATATAGATTTTACAGCAGATTTTGTTTCCTGCAAAACTTTAATCCTTTCTGACTCAATGCCCTCTCTAACATAGAGAGCAACCCCTCCACCAATTTGATCAGCTCTATCATTACAATATAGTTTGTACCCAGGTATCACAGTGTCCCACTGGTTGTCCTCCTTCCACCATGTCTCTGATATTCCAATCATATCTAACCTTTCATTTAGTGCTATATATTCTAACTGTCCCATCTTATTTTTTAGACTTCTAGCATTTGCATACAAGCATTTTAGAGAATGTATTTTACTCATATTAATTTGGCTATTGTTAGACATGGGTAATTTGGGATCTTTAAGCTCAGTCTGCTCCATACTTGAGGGCATTTGGGCTACTTTACTCTTTTGTGGAACCTCTCTGCTTTTGGTTGTATCCTTCAAAGATACATTCTTCCGAACCATCCGCTCTTGGGCGACTGTCGGCTTTCCCCTAATATCTAGTTTAAAAGCTGCTCTATCTCCTTTTTAAAGGTTAATGCCAGCAGCCTGGTTCCATCCCGGTTAAGGTGAAGCCCATCCCTTCGGAAGAGCCCCTCCTTTCCCCAGAATGTTCCCCAGTTCCTAACAAATCCAAACCCCTCATCTCTGCACCGTCTCATCCACGCATTGAAACTCCGGAGCTCTGCCTGCCTTTTGGGTCCTGCGCGTGGAACAGGAAGCATTTCGGAGAACGCTACCCTGGAAGTTCTGGATTTCAACTTCCTACCTAAAAGCCTAAATTTAGCCTCCAGAACCTCCCTACCACATTTTCCTATGTCATTGGTACCGACATGTACCAAGACAGCAGACTCCTCCCCAGCACTATCTAAGACCTTATCTAGGTGGCGCGTGAAGTCTGCTACCTTCGCACCAGGCAGGCATGTTACCAGGCGATCCTCACGTCCACCATCCACCCAGCTATCTACATGCCTAATGATCGAATCACCAACTATAACGGCTGTCCTAACCATTCCCCCATGGGCACATGGCCATGGAGAAACTTCCTCGGTGCGAGAGGGTTTCACATCACCTGGAGGACAGGTCCTAGTTACAGGATCACTTCCTGCCACACCAGGGTGATGCTCTCCTGTCACGTGACCTCTCTCCTCCATGGCAACAGGGATGCTGCCAGACTGGAGGTGGGACTTCAGGACTATATCCCTGTAGGTCTCGTCTATGTACCTCTCTGTCTGTCTTATGCTTTCCAAGTCTGCTACTTTAGCCTCTAGAGAACGGACTCGTTCCCTGAGAGCAAAGAGCTCCTTGCACCTAGGGCACACGTAAGACCTCTCACCAACTGGGAGAAAATCATACATGTGACACTCAATGCAAAAGACTGGAAAGCCCCCATCCTGCTGCTGGACTGCTGTCTGCATCTTAGTTTTAAGTTTGTGTTTAGATCTAAGTTCTTTACTTACTAAGGGTTGCTATGGATATTTATACTAATAAAACTGTACCTAATACGTGTAATATACCTTGTTTACCTGAAGCTTAACTAATCTCAGGTCCTTAGTGTATGACTGATTTGGGTAATGAGCTTCAGCTGAGAGCACCTCCTGTCTTTTAAGAGGTGTAAGTACCTATAAAGCTACGATTATCCCAGGGGTAGGTAGGTGTGGGGAGGGAGGGAGGGAAATAACACTTATTAAAAGAGGGCTTCTACACAGTACCCTGTCTTGTGCTGCTGAGGTAAGCTAAGGGTAAGTCTATCGGTGAAGGAGTAGATGCAGACTGAGGAGGTAACCTTCCATCCAGAGCAGGTGTCACCAGAATCTCTGCCATCGAAATTACACCCACAGCCTCCTTGGAACTCTCAGGTGTTGACGGAGCCAAACCGTCAGCAAAATCCCCATCTGCGGTGCTTACAATCCCCTCTCCAGGAGACAACGGCGTTGCAGTAGCCAGGGATGGATCCGAAGCAGCTAAGGGTGGCGGCGGCGTATTCAGCACAGGGGAGAGAGAAGTTTCACCATCCGATGGAAGCGCAAGAGTGTCCACACTTGGCGTGACCAAGCCGGCTCGAATCTCCTGCCGATGGTCCTGGGATAGCTGAACAAAATGATCCATTGGATCGAGAACAGGTAGTTGGGGCTCAGAGGGGAAAGCCCTCAACTTTCCTTTGCGCTTAGACATGAGATTAAAGGAAACACTTCTCAGCCATCTTAGAATGTCTCCGCCCCTATCAATTTGGTTCTGAGAGCGTTAACTAAGGCGCCTTTTGAGCCCTTGAGTCATGCTTCATTGAAAGACTTTGAAGACGGTCTTTTTGGTAGCGATTTGTTCTGTACGAAGGATTTCGGAATTGCAAGCTTTGTCTTGTCAGGAGCTGTTTCTTTCTTTTTCTCAGGAGAAGGTGGTTCTTCGCCTGGTTCCCTCTTTCCTTCCAAAGGTGGTCTCGGCGTTTCATGTCAATCAGACGGTTTCTCTCCCGGTCTTAGACGGTTCTGATGGATCTACGCTTGGGCGTGACCTGCATTGGTTGGACGTCAAGAGGGCCCTCAAGTGTTATCTGAAGAGTTCCGAAAGTTTTCGCAAGTCAAATCGTTTGTCCTTTTTGAGGGTCCGTGCAAGGGCGAAGCGGCAGCTAAGGCCACCATATCCAGGTGGATTCGGGAAGCGATTGCTTCTGCTTATATTTTTCAGGGACGTGTGGTACCTCTAGGGCTTCAGACTCATTCCAGTAGAGCCCAGGCAGCTTTTTGGGCCGAGTATAGTTTAGTTACCCCAGTGGAAATCTGTCGGGCGGCTACTTGGTCTCCACTACATACTTTCAGCAGACACTATCACCTGGATGTGCAGGCGGCGGGGGAGGCCCGTTTTGGTTTGGCGGTTTTGCAGACTGGATTTGGTGGGTCCCTCCCATTAAGTAACTGCTCTGTTATATCCCAGAGGTTCGGGACTGGACTGGAGGGACGATAAGGAAAGCAAAATTAGACTTACCTGCTAATTGTTTTTCCTTGAGGAACTCCAGTCCAGTCCCATATCCCACCCAAGAATTTTGTAGGATTCTGCAGTTTTTTTGTTCGGTTTCGGCTCCATTATTAACGGAGCTGCTGCTCAGTCTTGCATACTTATCCGGTAGCTTATACTTTGAAAACTTTTATGGGATCTGTTGTCATTCAGGAATCCTCCAGAGGGTTTCTTTCTCTTTCTTTCCTTACTCTTTCCCACTCATGGACGTTAAAGAAGTACCTCCTGGAAGAGTGGGACACGTATTTCTAGTTAATCGTTTTCCTTTTGGATATATTTCTACTTATTTGTTGCTTCTCTGAGTTTGCTTTGTCAATAGGTTACTGGGAGCTCGTGGGAGGAGCCAGTGGTATTAGTACTTCTACTCTCAAGAATGTGTTGTACACAGTCTCCAAGCTGCTGAGGAGGTGCACTACCCAGAGGTTCGGGACTGGACTGGAGCTCCTCAAGGAACAGCAATTAGCAGGTAAGTCTAATTTAGCTTTGTAAGCCCTCTAGGAGCAGGGAAATAACTACTGTGCCTTGAACCTCTACTGGAAAAGATGTGAGCTAAATAATTAAATATCTGGAAATTATTAATCCCTTCCAGCAGTCGGATCATCTTTTTTTTTTTTTTTCCTCTTTGTTGGTTTGAGGAAAGGACAGTCAGCAGCCAAATCCTCCATTGCCCTTGGGATTAAGGAAGCCATTGGTTCAGCATACCTTCTGGCTGGAGAGCGTGTGCTGGAGGGTGTCAGAGCTTGCTTCCTGGGCAGAGTTTGCCTTGATGTCTCCAGAGTGTGTCTGTAAGGCATCTACTTGGTCTTCTTTGAATGCTTTTGCCAAGCACTACAGGTTGCTGTAGGGAGCTGGAACAGATGAGCCTTTCGCAGGGCAGTTCTGTCCAGAGTGGCCTCTTCCTTACACTCTGGGTCCTGACTGCTGGGTACATCCCATATGTCTGGATTAGTCTAGCAGGATGATAAGGAAGGAGAAAGCTTTACATACTTTATAATTTCATTTCCTTGAATCCTGCTAGACCAGTCCAAGACCCGCCCTGAAAGATATATATATTTTTTAAATTTTATATTTATGAAATTTTACATACATTGAGAAAGTTTACATAACTATACTTGCAGAAACAGAGCAAACATAATAGAAAAAAATACTCAAGACATACCAGAGTATACATTCAAAGTAATAATCATAAGCATTGCCAAACGGCACTATATACCAGCTCTCCCTAACCCACTATAAGGGGGAGAATACCAACTCACAATCCTTAAACACAACACATAAGGAAAAAGGCAAACAGTCATCCTCCGGAACCACTAGCTGTTCCTAGGGAGGGTCAATAGAAGATTCAACCCGTCTAGCATTTATGAAAGCCAGCAATTGGGAGGACTCGTAAAATATATAAAACTAACTGGTATTTCACCAAACACGGGTGTTTAAGAAAAAAGAGTCCTCCCAGTTGTAAATCCCCAGAACGGAGCAGAAGCTCCTCTCTGCGCCGCTTCATGGTATCTCTTGCCAAATCAGGATAAATTCGTACAGATAGACCTCGAAATAAAAGTTTCCGCTTCTGAAAAAACAATTTTAACAACCATTCCTTATCTGATAACAGAGCAAAAGTTATTAATAATGTGAAGGGGACCTGAGACTCAATCCCCGAATTTTCTAACAAATCAGTGACATTCAAAATAGCTTCCTGAGTTTGGTTACTCCCCAGCTCACCCCAAACCGGAGCAAGCTTCGATTTAGATAGATGATAAATTTTTACCAGGGGAGGAACCAAATCAGAAGATACCCTAAAATCTCCACTAAGTATCTTTGAAACATATCTCTGGCTGAAATTGAAGGCACCTTAGGGAAATTAATAATTCTCAAGTTATTAGCTCGCGAAGCGTTATCTAGGTGCTCCAACTTAACTTGTAATGACAGAAAGTTCTTCCTATACATATCCGAGTGTTCCTCAAGACTCACAACCTTGTTGCATGTATCTTCGCACTCCGCTTGCACTGCTGAAACTCACGTAGTGCTCCAGTAGAGGAATTCACCTTAGTAGCCAAGGAGGACACTTGTGGCAAAAGCACCTCTCCTAATGAAACAATTGCATTCCAAATAGCCTCCAACGTAAAATTCTGATGTCGCTGCAAGGAAAACACCACTTCTGAATCAGCCGTAGAAAACTCTGGCTCCATAGATGCAGGCGACTTCTCTTCACACGTAGGGAAGATCTCCTTTCCAACACATACCCCTCCTCTCAGCGCTGAAGATTTTATCGAGCATGACTCTGCAAGAACCACACTCTCTTGGTCCTCCAGCACAGCCTGTCCTGGTCCTCACAAAGTTTTCTCCCCCTGCCAACGGAGGAGAAGCAAGCTGCAGGAAGCCTTCCGGCAAAGGTTGGCTATGGATCAATTTCGGTGCCGGGCTCAATGCGGAGGACAAAGATGATGCCGAAGCAGACGCCGGGCTCTCCAGCTCCGGCAAAACTGCTGGCCGGCAAACACCACCCGCTCCTTCCGATGCTCGTGCCGCGCATAAAAGAAACGGATCCAAGGGACCCACCACCAAGTCAGCAATCGGTGTAGAGGTGCCAGAGGACTGAGAGGGCAAAGGCCCCAGCTTCCCCTTTTGCTTCCTCACCATGGTGCATGGTCAAACGAGACTGACTGCTGCTGCAGCCATCTTGGAAATGCCCCCGGAAGGATATTTCCTACAGGTTTGGGAGTCCAGCTGCTATTGGGTGCATTGTTGGTATCATGTTCTGATGCAGAGCTCATTGTAGTAAGAGAGCCAAATACTTGTTCAAAATAATCATTACAATGTTGGGTTGTTGGTTACCAACACTATTTGTTTTTGAGTTTTTCTCAGTCTTGCTTACTAGTTGGGAAGTGTCATACTGGCTTCTCTCGGTGCTGCACCAGCAGCTATACCTAGTGATGAAATCACAAAGTTGCTCAAGTCTGCCTCCACCTGCTGGCAAGGGAGCATAAACTATACATCTGGACTGGTCTATCAAGATTCAAGGAAAGAAAACTTATCAGGTTTGTAAAATTTCTCCATAGTCTCCCTTATTGGAAAGTATTGCCTTATTTGATATACTGACCCCTAGTGGTATGTCGGCTCCTGCCATTTTTCAAGATGATGGCGGTATGAGAAGGACTCTGCTGGATTCCTCCCAGACCAGGTAAATAATAATGGTCCAGTGAGGTTCAACAGTTTCAGAAGCTTTCTGGTTGAGGACCTCTTTGTGCTGGGTGCCCTGGACTAGATAGCTTTTGGGTAGAAGTAACTACTGGGCTCACCTTGGCCATGAGGTTTCTGAGGTGAAGTGCTGCATTTTACCTCAGATGACCCTGTTGTTCTCTCATAGGATCTTACTTCAGCCCTAAGTTGAAGTAAAGATTCTACACTAAAGGGAAAGTATGAACACCACCCCCCCCCCCCAACACAAAATCTAAGTGTAGCTTTTTACATCGGGAGCAGTTTGTGATTCAACGGGTTTGCATGCCAACTGTGCGTTAGTGCAGTGATTCTACTGCAGAGTTTTCCATTCTAAACCCCGTCCAGCAAAGGAGTAAGGTCAGCATGGGAAAAACGTAGGTAAGTGGTCAATAATAACGATAGCATAACTTATTGCTTCAGGCTGTGAGTAAGCAAGTTGAATGCAGACTGTTTAGTATTCACTTGCTTGAGAAAGTAGCTCATTGATTCATCTAGACTGTAGCTGAAAATCAAACCGAAGCCATCTTTGACAGAAATCATTTATCACAGTTCGGTATTCCATTTTGAATTCAGTTTATAGTTGCCACTGCCATTTGTAATATTGATGTTACTCTAGACTAATAATGCTTTAATTTCTACAATATGGGCTACTCTTGTTCCTCTATATTCACTCCTACTCATGTCTGCTGCTTGACCAAGAACTAAGAAAATAGTTGTTGCTGTGTAACCCATTTTGTTACCTAGAATACTACCTAATATTTCTTTTTTTTGTTTCTAGAAGTCACATGATGTTTTACTGGAATTTGGGAACAATAACCTTAAATCACTGGTTGATATTACTAAGGAAGGTGGTATTTGGAAAAACCCATTATATCTTAAGATTCTCTCCCAGCAGCCAGTGGAAGCAGATGAAGGTAAAAATCATTTATTTTTAATTTAAAGTCTGTTAAAGTAGACAAAACACAAGCACCAAAAAAAAAAAAAAAATTATGTAATCAAGGTGAATACATCACAGAGTTAATATACGGCAGGTCTTAGGTCAATCATCGCTTCCCCCAATCATAACTTTGGCCAGAAATAAAAGCAAAAATGAAAAGAAAATTGTGCAACGGGACCCATTCTAAGGCAAATTATAAAAGGACAGTTAATCTTTCAAATTGGGTAGTATTGTCCAAGCTCTTCCTTTAGTACAGTATAAAGAATTGCATTTAATATTAAAGATCTCAAGTACTTATATACACCATTGATCATCATTGCAACCAACATGTTGGGTCATGAAGTGAGCTGCGTGTAACATGTTATTTCTAAAATGTGCATTGTTTTTTGTCATTCAAGGCCATACAGAGACAGAATGAAATATAAATATCATTCCCTCAGGTTTCAGTCACATACAGGGTGCAAATTCAAAGAGGGAAAGGGATTGGATATTTGGATTTAGCTTATGTCTGTCTTTTTTTTCAAGAGTAGCTTAAGGCGAGTTGCATTCAGGTATAGTGGGTATTTTCCTAAATTTATACTTAAGTGGAGGATTAAATGACTTGCTCAAGGTGTACCCGTGTCAACCATTTACTCCAGGTATTTCTAGTACTTCCCCCAAATCTTGTCATAAGTAACAAGGTCACTTTTCACCAGCTACATCAGTCTCGTGTCAATGCAGTCTCATGTACATGACTATGCCACCACATGAGGAGGGGGGTCGTAATACAAGAAGCTGTATATAGTGAAAACAAAAATCATCCAGACCAATCCAGAATGAACGGGTTATGCTCCTCTACTAGCAGATGAAGTCCAACCAAATGCTTGTGAGCTCTGCCCTATATAAAGGGCACCTTATAATCATATGCTTCTCAGTATACTTTTTCTCCAGCAGATGGTAGACTGGCATTGTGTGTAGAACCATTTCCTGGGCCCATTTGGAGAACTGGTCATCCAGCTGAATGTTCTGGAGTTGTCTAGATACCTTCCCTTTCTCTTTCTCACTGAGCCCAGGATAATACCTGGAGTCAAAGTCCCTTCCTGCAAGCTCCCTCCCTCCCTCTCTCTTTCTTTTTATTTTTTTTTTAAATTTTTTCTATAGTGCTTTCTCTACCTCCCTCTCCCCCCATCATTCTCTTCCGGTGCTTCTTACTAAAAAAACAAAACTTCAAAGGCTAACTGAACTGCTGTGGAAGTAAGCAGGGTCAAAGGCTATGGGGCAGTTGCGGAAATATGGATGTCTAGTACAGCTGGGGAGCTCTGGTGCTTGGAGGCAGTGGGTGCTTTAGAGAGAGTGGAGGAGAGGAGAGTTGGACAAGGCACCAGGAAGGGTGTGAGTTTCATCTCCAGGAACAAGCAGGAATGTAACATAGTAACATAGTAAGTGACGGCAGATAAAGACCAGCATGGTCCATCTAGTCTGCCCAGCAAGATGGCAAGAGTAGGTGCACCTGTCGCTCTGTGCAGGCCACCCCTCCCCATGTTTTTGTTTCTGTTTCTGTTTAGGGGTGAACCCACCACTCCATGTAGGACACCCTTATTTGTTCAGATGCTAGATAGTTCAGAAGTTAGATGGTACTGTTTATTTTGCTTTTATCCTGTTGCTGTAAAGGGATCCACTGTGTTTGTCCCATGCTGTTTTGAATTCCATCACCGTGTTTGCCCTCACCACTTCCATCGGGAGGGCATTCCAAGCATCCACCACCCTTTCAGTGAAGAAATATTTCCTGACATTGCCTTTCAATTTACCACCTTGCAGCTTCATGTTATGCCCTCTAGTTTTACAGCTTCCCCGTCTTTGGAAGAGGTTTGTTTGTTCATCATTTCTCTTTAAGTATTTAAAGGTCTGAATCATATCTCCCCTGTCCCTCCTCTCCTCCAAAGTGTACATATTTAGGTCTTCAAGTCTCTTCTCATAAGGCTTCTGACGCAGGCTCCAAATCATTTTGGTCGCCTTTCTCTGAACAGTTTCCAGTCTTTTTACATCTTTTGCAAGACATGGCCTCCAAAACTGAACACAGTATTCCAAGTGAGGCCTCACCAGTGGCTTGTACAGTGGCATAAGTACCTCTTCCTTTCTGCTGGTAATCCCTCTCTGAATGCAGCCCAACATCCTCCTGGCTTTTGCCACCGCCTTGTCGCACTGTTTTGCCACCTTGAGATCATCAGAGATAATCACACCAAGGTCTTTCTCCTGAACCGTGCATACCAACCTCTCACCCCCTATCGTGTACTTTTCCCTTGGATTTCTGCTACCTAAGTGCATGACACTGCACTTTTTCACATTAAATCGTAGTTGCCAAGCATTAGACCAGTCTTCCAGCTTTTGTAGATCTTTCCTCATGTTATCCACTCCCTCGGGGGAGTCCACTCTGTTGCAAATTTTTGTGTCATCTGCAAAAAGTCAGACTTTTCCATTCAGTCCTTCAGCAATATCACTCACAAATATATTGAACAGTGCCGGGCCCAGGACCGAACCCTGAGGCACCCCGCTAATCACCTTCCTCTCATCCGAGTGAGCTCCATGTACCATCACCCTCTGTTGTCTGTCAGTCAACCAATTTCTAATCCAGTTTACTATCTTGGGACCCATCCCCAAGCTACTGAGTTTATTGACAAGCCTCCTATGAGGAACAGTATCAAAGGCTTTGCTGAAATCCAGATAGATGACATCCATTGCATGCCCCAGATCTAGTTCCTTGGTCACCCAATCAAAGAACTCAATCAGATTTGTTTGGCAAGACCGTCCTTCGGTAAAACCATGTTGCCTGGGATCTTGCAACCTGTTGGTTTTGAGAAAGTTTACTATTTGCTCTTTCAGGAGCGCCTCCATTACTTTTCCTGCCACCGAGGTAAGGCTCACGGGCCTGTAATTTGACACTTCTTCCCTGTCACCACTTTTGTGTAGAGGTACAACATTAGCCATTCTCCAGTCCTGAGGAACCACTCCTGTTTCCAAGGATCTGTTGAAGACATCCTTTAACGGTCCTGCAAGAACCTCTCTGAGCTCTTTCAGTATCCTGGGATGTATCCCATCTGGTCCCATGGCTTTGTCCACTTTCAGTTTAGCAAGTTGTTCTAACACCTCATCTTCTGTGAATGGTGTGGTATCTACTTCAGTCCTATTTTTATATTTGGGAGTCACAGCTGGTCCATCTCCAGGATCTTCTTTAGTAAAAACAGAGCAGAAGTATTTGTTTAGCAATTTCGCTTTTTCAGTGTCACTTTCCACGAGTCCTTTCCCAGCACTTCTGAGTCCTGCAATTCCAACTCTGATCTTCTTCCTTTCCTGAATATACCTGAAGAAAGTTTTGTTGCCACCCTTAACATCTTTAGCCATTTTTTCTTCTGCCTTTGATTTTGCTATCCTTATTACTCTTTTAGACTCTTTGAGTTGGATCCTGTATTCATTTCTGTGTTCTTCTGTTTGCAAGCTTTTGAATTTTGAAAAAGCTGTGTTTTTTGCCTTTATTTGCGCAGCCACCTCTTTGGAAAACCAAATAGGTTTCCTTCGCCTCTTGTTTTTATTTATTTTTCTTACATATTTATCTGTTGCCCCTTTTATTGCCGCCTTTAGTTTAGTCCATTGCAATTCCACTTCCCTTATCTTCTTCCACCCCGTCATCTCATCCTTTAAGTACTCGGCCATTTTATTGAAGTCAGTGTTTTTGAAGTTTAGGACTTTGAGCTTGCTATGATTGGCCTGTACCATGGCTTTTATCTCAAACCACACCGTGTGATGGTCGCTGTTGCTCACAGGGGCACTCACGCAGACATTCGACACGTTTTCACTGTTGGTAAGCACTACATCCAGCGTTGAGCTTTCCCTGGTTGGTTCCATCACCATTTGTATAAGTAATGCATCTTGGAGAGCATCCACAATTTTTTTGCTTCTTTCCAGATGTGCAGAAGGAGTAATCCAATCCACATCAGGTAGATTAAAGTCACCTAATATGATCGCTTCCCCCTTTGCTGCTATCTTGGCAATATCTATAATCAATTCGTTATCTCTCTCTTCAATTTGAGTCTGAGGTCTGTAGACTACAGCAATATGGATGACAGTTCCATCTCCTCTTTCCAACGCAATCCAGAGCGCTTCTTCTTTTCCCCATGTTCCCTGCATTTCAGTAGCTTTAATACTGCTTTTGACATACAAGGCTACTCCTCCTCTTCCATTTTCTCTGTCTCTTCTGAATAGATTATAGCCAGCTATGGCTATATCCCAATCATGCGATTCATTAAACCATGTTTCCGTAACGGCCACGATGTCCAAATCCGTTTCCATCATTAGGGCTTCCAGGTCTGGAATTTTTTTGGCTAAGCTTCGAGCATTTGTGCTCATTGCTTTCCAGCATTTACCTGGCTTGTGTGTATTTTGCATTGATTTTATTCTGCCCATTTCTGCCCACTTGTTTTTGATGTGTGGTTTAAGAGTATGGCTGTTTCTGATGTTCTGCTTTTGCAGGGGGTGGCATGCAGATGTTGACCTTCCACATCCGTCACCCCCTTTTCCTAGTTTAAATGCATATCCACATACTGCCTGAATTTTTCATTTAGGTTTCTTTTCCCTGCGACAGAGAGATGTAGTCCATCAGCACAGTATAGTCTCTTGTTGGTCCATCTATTGTCCCAGTTGCCAATAAATCTGAATCCTTCTTGTTTGCACCAGGTCTGGAGCCATGTATTAAAGTTGTTAATGCGATGCAGCCTTTTTGTCCCCTTACCAAGAACAGGTAGAACTTCTGAGAATGCAACAGTGTTAACAATGGGCTTGAGTTTCTCTCCCAGAGATTGGAAGTCCTTTCGGGCTGTAGAGGCACTGTTTCTAGCCAGGTCATTTGTGCCCAAGTGGATAATAACATCTGGTTTGGAGTGCTCACTTTTTGCGCTAAGTATTTCAACAACTTGGTTTGTATTCCTGCTGGCTGAAGAGCCTGGTAGGCACATGACTATCTTCTCTCCTTTGAACTGTGTTCCCAAGTTGGTGCCTCTGATGATGGAATCTCCAAGTAGTAATAGTTTTCTGTTTGGTGAGGTTTTCTTCATATTTGGTGCTTTAGCAGGAGATTGGGCATTGTCTGACTCATTTAAGGGCCCTTCAGTTTCCTTGGGTTGGGCATCATCATTAGCCAAGGCAGAGAAGGCATTTTGCAGGGATATCTCTTGATGTGTAGGATGTCTCTGCATTACAGGTCGCAATCTTCCGGAACCCACTGTGATCCATTTGTTCCTGGGGTGTTTGATTCTTTGTGGGAGCGGTGGTGGACTTTGTTCAGTTTGTATCCTAGAAGAGGTGCGCTTCATTGCAGCCAGTTCCTCCCTCAGTAGAGAAACCTCTTTATGCATGGCTGCTAGGTCTTTCCTTAGTATAGTCAGTTCTTCATGCATGGCAGCTGACTTTAGGCATATAGGACAAGCTCTTAGGCTCCAAATGATTCTTCTTTGAATGAAAGTACCACAGTTATTGCACTGAATACACGACATGTTGCTTAAGCAGTCCCAGAAGAGGAAGAATAATAAGAAAAGTTGAAGATGTGGGCGTTACCCAAGTTAGGAACGACAGATGGCACGTATGTGACCACTATATAGGCAATGTAGCCCCTGGGGTGAGGGGTAGGGTGGGCGGGAACCTAAGTGTCTCTGGCCAGTAGGCTGTTCCTGAACAGTGGGTACACAGCAAGGGAGTAGGTAAGGGAACCCACCAAGAAGGGCAAATAGATAGATAAATATGTGGAGACAAACAGACAAAAAACTCACAATTTAGCAGCAAATTCAGCAAAAATCACCTTTTGGATGAGCTCTGGAAAGCACTGCTCTTCTTAAGAAGCACAAGGGCAGTCTGAGCAAGCCCACATGCACAACAGGAATGGAGGTTTACAACAATGCCTCAGCAGGGGGGGAGGGGCAGTAACTCAGGTAGACTAAGAGAAAGATAGTTTAAAACTCTACAGCAATGGAGGCTGGTCCTGAACAGTGGGCACACAGCAAGGGAGTAGGTAAGGGAACCCACCAAGAAGGGCAAATAGATAGATAAATATGTAGTCTTCACATATGGGTATCGTCGGTACCGATGGAGCCTGTGCGGGAACGCTCCCCAGCATCCAATAGGAAAGCTTTTGGCAGCATCCCACAGCGCCTGCGTGCTGCCTTCCCGCTTTTCCAACTCTCCCTCCTCAGTTTTTCGTTTTCCGCAGAGCCGACAGGACGCATATCCTGTCACCGCAGAAAAATGTATCCTTATTCTTTTGTTTTTTTGTGGTCGCATCTGCCTTCATTCGACGCCTACTGGTACCGCCGGTTCTCTTTTCTTTAAAAAACAAAACAAAAAACTAGCTTTCTAAGAGATTTTTTCTTTCAGGGGCCTTTCCCCTCTCGGTGCAAGGTGCCATTTTGGGCACTAGGCCCACTTCAAACATGGAGAAACCAGCTACTGGTTTCAAGAAATGTTCTAAATGTGGCAGTACCATATCCGTCACCGACACCCATGAATGGTATCTTAAATAGTGTATTATAAATAGTGTATCCCTTTTTATCCAAGTTCTTAACCTGTTATCTGTAAACTCATACTTGTTTAAATGTACTGAGTTGTTTTGTTCCATGTAAACCGCGCTGATGCCGAATAGTGCGGTATAGAAGAAACTTTAAATAAATAAAATAAATAAAGTATTTAGGTCCTGATTATTCTCCATCGGAGTGTCTCTCCTGCAGAAAGATGACCAAGAGGGGCCTGCAGAATAGAGCTGCAAAACTCGGTACCCTTTTTTCCCTAAGATACAATGTCAGTTGCATCAGTGTCTTCCAGGGCTTCATCTTCCACCCATGGATCTCAGGTAACTAAAAATAAGTCTTCTAAGACTGGCCGGTCCTCAAAGGGTAGATCTCCTTCCAAGTATCGAGATGCTATTGGCGTTGCTCTCGAGGAAAGTTTACCAGCAAAACAGCCCCGGCGGGAGGCCTCGGTCTCCAAAGCATTAACGGGACTCCAGAATGTTCCAGAGGTTTCCACCTCTGCAGAACTACTGGTGCCATGTTCTGGGGTCTTAGCCGCTTCCACCAGTACTGATACCCAGGCATCGGCAGGAGCGATGAATCACAGAATCCTCGCTATCGAACGCAGTCTAGCGGCCTTCTTAGCAGCTTTGGTACTACTAAGACCGCTACAGACAGTTCCACAGATATCGGTACCGACACCAAGTGCCTCGGCTGGTATGCTCCCCCCATGCCGAGCCTTGAGTCTATCTCAAGTATTGACAGACCGATACCGAGACACCCTGATACCGACTTTGAGCGGTACCGGTACTGTGCGTTGCAGGAGCATCCGGCGCAGAGATACTTCGAATCCTCCGATTCCAATGACGGACTCTGCCGGTACCAGAGCAAACCTTCCGGAGGATCCATCTCCTTCTCCTCAATGCAGAATGTCTCCTCCAGAAGACATGTCCTTCCAGGATTTCATACGTGATTTAGCTCAAGGTCTCTCAATCACGGTGACTCCAGAGAAGGAACCCAGAGCAGAAGAATTAGAAATTCTTCAATACCCTAAGGCTCCTAAAGAGGCAGCTACCCTGCCCATTCATAGGATCTTGCATGATCTTATGTTAAGAATGTGGGAAACTCCTTTAACGGTGTCTCCACACTCTCGACGACTCGATACCATGTACCGAGTTCCAAGCTGTCCTGGTTTTCAAAAGACTCAGTTACCACACCATTCAATGGTAGTGGAATCGGCGATGCGTAGGATTAAGAGTGCTAAAACACATTCTTCCAATCCTCCAGGCTGTGAATCGAGGACGTTCAATGCCTTTGGGCGTCGATGCTTCCAATCCTCCATGTTGTCAGCCAGGATCAGCTCTTACATTCTCTATATGGGAATGTTCCTCAAGGAGGTTACAGGAGACTTGGAGCTCATCAGCCCTCTTCTTCCTGAGGATAAAAGGGGGGAATTCCTTACTCTGGTCAAACATGCCCAGGATGTCTCTAAGTTTGTGAACCGTGCAACCTTTGATTGTTTGGAATGCATTATCAGAACCTCTGCTATTTCCATCAGTGTACGTCATATTGCCTGGCTTCAGGCATCAGACTTAGAACAATGGTTGCAAGATAAACTGGGAAATATTCCTTGCACAGGAGAAAATCTCTTTGGCAAGGATTGGTAAGACAAAGCCAATGAGATTGAATCTGAAAATACTATCTTGAACAGAGTATCAAAGTCTACAGCCTACCCAGCAAAGAAAAAGTCAGTCAAGAAACCCTTTTTCAACAAGAAAAAGAAATTTTACCCATCTTACACCCATCAGGGACACTGTCCAGTTCATGTTCCCCAAAGGGGGCAACAATAGAACAGACAGCAGAGGAAGCCACAAGTTCCAAGAGCTCATCCGGCTCAACAGACTCAGCCTCCTCAGGTGCTTTGATTTCTTCCTAGAGAACTTAGTCTTTTTGCCCCTGAAAGGTCTAGAACCCCTTACTATACCGGGCAGGTTATGCCATTTTGCCAGAAGGTGGCAACAAATAACATCAGAAAACTGGACTCTGTCCATTGTACGAGAGGGGTACAGACTTCATTTTCACAGCATACCCCCTCCTACAATCATAAAGCAGTTCAATTCTCAAGTCCCTGTCACCAATCTCTTGGCTCAGGAGGTCGCATCACTTCTTGCTCAAGGGCAAATAGAAGAGGTACCCATACCCCAACAGGGTACGTGGTTCTACTCCCCCTACTTTCTCATACCAAAGAAAACAGGGGGGACAGGCCTATTCTGGACCTCAGAGAATTAAGTAAATATATTTTCCGGGAAAAATTCAAGATGATCTCCCTCGGAACACTCCTGCCATACCTTCAGAGTCAGGACTGGCTATGTTCTCTAGATCTAAAGGATGCATGTATGCATATTCTCATCCATGCAGATCACAGGAAATTCCTTTGATTCCTTTTCCAGGGAAGACACTTCCAATACAGGGTTCTTCCCTTCGGTCTTGCTTCTGTCCCAAGAGTCTTCACAAAATGCATGGCAGTAATTGCAGCATTCCTGAGAACTCTAGGAATATTAGTCTTCCCTTACTTAGACAACTGGCTCATTCGAGCATCAACAGCTCCAGAAGCTGGGACTGGTCATAAACCTCCCAAAATCTTATCTCAGCTCTTCTCAGTCTCTAGAATTCATAGGGGTTCGTCTAGACACAAGGCAGTCAAGGGCTTTCCTGCCACAGCCACGTTGTCTTCATATAGTACAGCTGGCTTCCCAAGAGCTATGAAAGTCCTCCTGACTGCTCGGGAGATGCTTCAGCTTCTGGGGCATATGGCATCCACTGTCCATGTGGTTCCCTATGCTCGCTTTCATATGCGAGCAGCCCAGTGGACCCTATCCTCTCAGTGGACACAGGCCTCGGGTCGGCTAATGGATGAAATCAAACTCCACACGTCTCATTTTGTCCTTGCAATGGTGGCAGTCACTGGAAAACCTTCTCGTCGGCTCTTCTTTCCAGCAGCCTCTATGCCAAACCACCCTAACAGATGCGTCCAAGTTGGGTTGGGGGGCTCACTTGCATGATCTATCAACTCAGGGTCTCTGGACCCCCACAAGGGAGGAGTGGCCTAGTGGTTGGGGCAAGGTACTACAGGCTGGAAGGTCGGTGGTTCAAATCCCACTAGAGGACAGCAACCTTGGGCCAGAAGGACTGGGGTTTCTAGTCCCGCAGGTGCTCCTTGTGGTCTTGGGCAAGCCACTTAACCCTCCATTGCCCATGTTCCCTGTAAGTATTAGTGTATGTGTCTCATATCCCCTCGTGTTAAATGTATCCCCCAACCGCTTTGACCCAGTGAAAAGCGGGATATAAATGCAGCTAAATAAATAAATAAACAAGGAGACTTGTCTTCACATAAACCTCCTATAACTCAGAGCCATTTTCCATGCTGTCTGAGTTTTTCAGGCCCATCTCAGCTACAAGACAGTTCTGGACCAGACCGACAATCAAGTAGCCATGTTCTATGTGAGCAAGCAGGGTGGAACAGGCTCTCTGTCGTTATGCAACGAAGCTTTGCGACTGGGCCCTCGCCAGAGAGCTTCAAATCCACCTTCTAGTGGTATATCTTCCGGGCATTCAAAATCTTTGGGCAGACAAACTCAGTCAAATACTGCTGCCACACGAATGGTCTCTGCACTCAGACAAACTTGCTTGAGTGTTTCGAATCTGGGGAACGCCAGATATAGATCTCTTTGCAAGTCTACAGAATGCCAAACTTCCCTGATTCTGTTCCAGAATTCTGGCTCAGAACTGTCAGGCAAGGGATGCTTTCCTCCCCTACTGGGGTCGGGACTTCCTCTATGCCTTCCCACCCATTCCCCTCATTCCCAAAACTTTGTTCAAGCTTCAGAGAGACAGAGGTCATATGATACTCATAGCTGCACGTTGGCCACGGCAGATGTGGTATCTTCTGCTTCTGCGTCTCTCTCAAGCCACACCTCTGGAGTTGGGATGTGCTCCAGATCTTCTTTCCCAGGAGAACGGGACGCTATTGCACCCGAATCCCCAGTCTCTGTACCTCAGGGCCTGGTTGCTGAAATCCTAGGATTCCCAGATATCAACCTATCTCAACAGGTAAAAGATATCCTTGTGGCTTCCAGAAAGCCTTCCACAAGGCAATCCTACACTTTTAAGTGAAAAAGATTCTCTGTATGGTATTCTCAAAGGGGACTTAACCCCCATACAGTACCTGTGGAATCGCTTCTGAAGTATCTCCTCCATTTATCAAATTCTGGTCTTAAAACCAATTCAGTAAGGGTCCATCTTAGTGCCATTGTTGCTTTTCGCAAACCTCTGGATGGACAACCTATTTCTTCTCATCCACTCGTAGCGAGATTTATGAGAGGTCTACTCTTAACAAAACCTCCCATTAAGCCACCGCCGGTGGCATGGGATCTAAATCCTTGTTCTTGGGCAGCTCATGAAACCGCCCTTTGAGCTCTTAGCCACTACAGCTCTAAAATGTCTTTCATGGAAGGTCATCTTCCTAGTTGCACTCAGTTCTGCAAGACGCATCAGTGAGTTACAAGCTTTAGTGGCGGATCCTCTTTATACAAGATTTCACAATGATAAAGGTAGTTCTTAGGACTCATCCCTCACTTTATGCCAAAGGTGGTTTCGCCTTTTCATTCAAACCAAGCGGTTTACCTTCCTGTATTCTTCCCATGCCTCCAATGCAGAAAGGAACCTTCATACTTTAGATTGTAAAAGAGCCTTGGCTTTTTATTTTCAAAGAACTAAGCAACATAGAAAATCTTCTCAGCTTTTTGTTGCTTTTGATTCCAGTCATTTTGGACTTCCAGTTTCCAAAAGAACTCTCTAGATGGTTTCCAAATTGCATATTTTTTGCATATGAGAACAAGGGACTTTCTCTCAAAGGCCATGTCACAGCTCACAATGTGAGAGCAATGGCAGCCTCAATGGCTAATCTTCGTTCTGTGTCCATTGATGACATCTGTAGAGCAGCCACTTGGGCTTCGGTACACACCTTTCTCCAGGACCAAGCAGGAAGTCAGTCCTCACATATGGGTGACGTCGGCGCCGACGGAGCCCCCATGCGGAGCATTTCCCCAGCTTTCAAAGAAAGCCTTTGGGAATGCAGCGCGCATGCGCGGTCCCCTTCCCGCCCAAGGGTGCCATCTTGCTCAGTCGTCTTTTTTCTGCAGAGCCCAACGGAAGTGTGTCGTGGTCACCTGTAAAAAAGTTGATTTTTCGGTGTGGATCCGTGTAATTTCTCAGTTTGATGCTGGTTCCCTTTTCCGCCTGGGCCCGGTACACCGGTATCGAGCCCGGACTTCATTTTTAGGTTTTTGTCCTTAGAGACTAGCGTTCGTGCCATTTTTTCATTTTTCCCTGGCAGCCCAGTCTTTTGACCTTGCAGGGGCTCTTTTTCCCCCGATGGCTGCCAGCGGGTTTAAGAAGTGTGATTGGCGTAAGAAACTGATGTGTCTCACTGACACACACGACTGCTGCCTCCAGTGCCTCGGGCCCGACCATGACTCGCTGGTCTGTGTCCCGTGTGGCAAAATGTCCTCCAAGGCATTGAGCCGGCAGCATCAACGCAAAAGGATCTTCTCTGATTCCGCGTCCGGCTGAGCCCGGACTTCGTCAGAGGCCCCGACGTCTCGGGAGTCCGACCCCGAGCGTCATTGGGGCTCCTCTGAGAGGGGGTCATCTTTGCGGGAGCACCGCAGGAAGAAGAAACCCGCAAGGGCGGCATCAGTGGATGCTCTTGGCTCCTCGAGGGCCAGGTCGCATAGCCCCGACCGCCGTCCCGGGTCTTCGGAGTCGGAGAGGCCTGCTAAACAACCTTGTGTAGAGACGGAGGCCCCGGGTCATGTGAGTACTGTAGTCCTCGTGGACTCTCCTCCGGGGGAGCCGACGTCGGGCCAGATGCCGTCGGGGCCCGAGTTGGAGGTTGCTGGGTCTCCTGAGCTCTGACTCAGGTTGACAGCCTTGGATAGCAGTTTGGCTGCCTTCATGGAACAGCAGCGGGTACTGATCGCCGGTCTCACCGGTGCATCTGCCCCGACCATCGGGACCTCGACGTCCAAGTCGACCCCGGAGGCCGAGCCAATCCTGAAGTCCATGAGATCTCAAGTTGATCCTCGTTCGAGGTCACCCTCGATCTCCCGTGCGGGACCGAGGTCGTCGACGCTGGTACCCTCGGCGTCGGGGCAGATGGCATCGGTGCCTGCCCGACCGGAGCCGCTCGACGACGACTCGGAGGGGTCAGGATGGGAAACGTAGGATGAGGAGTCCCCCGGACACTTTTCGGACCCGGTGCGTCCCTTCGGACTCACTGGAGTCTGAACCTCAGAGAAGGTCATCCCCCCCCCCCCCCCGAGGATACCCGGTTCTCGGACTTCGTGAGGGACATGGCCAAGGCCTTGGCCTTCCCCGCGGACCCCGATGAGGAGCCTTGAGCTGAAGAGCTCGAGGCACTGCAGTATGACTCTCCCCCCAAGGAGGCCTTTACTGTACCGGTTCCGCCAATGCTGGAACGGTTGCTCTTCCGCATGTGGGGGACGCCGGCCTCGACGCCGGTTCTTAGCAAGTGGGTCGATTCCATTTATCGAGTCCGCAAGAGCCCTGGGTTCCAGAAGGCACAGCTGCCGCACCACTCCATGGTTGTGGAATTGGCCATGCATCGTCTGAAGAGTCAGAAGATCCACTCCTCGGTGTCTCCAGGCAGAGAGGCCCGGAACCTGGATGCCCTCGGTAAAAAGTGCTTCCAGGGTTCTATGCTTGCTTGCTATGTCCAGACTTACCAGCTGTACATGGGCATGTACCTTCAAGACCTGGCAAAGGAGATTGCCGGATTCTCTGCTGATCTCTCTGAGGAACCTTTGCAGAGGTTCACAGCCTTGTCAACTGGGATCTGGGAGTGCTTGAAGTTTCTCGAACAGCCTATGATGGCTTCGAGGCTTCGGCCCGAGTAGCTGCGGCCGGCATCGGTGCACGCTGTCAGGCCTGGCTACAGTCTTCAGACCTCGAGCTATGGGTGCAGGACAAGTTGGTCGATGTCCCTTGCCAAGGTGAAAACCTCTTTGGCAAGCCCATGGCTGAAAATGCTGCAGAGCTCGAGTCCGAGACTCTCACCAAGACAAGGCTGTCCAGGAAGACCTCTGCCCCTTCTCAAAAGAAGAAGGGCTTGGGGAAAAAGTCCTCTTACCCGAGGAAGTCATCTGCCTACAAATCTTACCCTCAATACCAGGTCTCCACAGCTCCCCAACAGTGTCAGTAGGCCAAGGGGTAGGGACATGGGCCCCGTAGGCAGAAAACCCCCAAGCCACCAGCTCCGGCTCCTGCACAGCAGGGAGCGGGGTTTTGACTCCAGTGGCATAGCCTCTCCTCCTCAGCTGGCCCCTCTCAGCACAGGAGGCTGGCTGACCCTGTACGCCCACAGGTGGTCAGCCATAACAGGGGATACCTGGGTGCTCAGCATAGTCCCAAAGGGCTATTTGCTCCACTTCAACCAGTTACCCCCTTCTACTTTCAAGGGGAGCCTCCAAGATTCCCTCTGCACACTAACTTACTCCTTCAGGAGTTGACAGGTCTTCTAAAGGAGCAGGTGGTGGAACCAGTGCCTCACCACCTGAGAGGACAAGGCTTCTATTCCAGGTACTTTCTGGTACCAAAAAGGACAGGAGGCCTCAGGCCCATCCTCGACTTGCGAAATCTCAACAAGTTCCTGGTGAGGGAAAAGTTCAAGATGCTTACCCTTGGAATACTGCTGTCCTACCTCCAGCAGGGAGTTTGGCTATGCTCCTTAGACCTAAAGGATGCTTATACTCACATCCTCATTCATCCAGACCACAGACAATATCTCAGATTTGTAGTGTGAGGAAATCATTTTCAGTAAAGAGTACTTCCATTTGGCCTAACCTCCGCACCCAGGGTTTTCACCAAATGCCTGGCGGTGGTAGCAGCCTATCTCAGAGTCCAGGGCATATTTGTCTTTCCATACCTGGACGACTGGCTCATCAGGGGTCAGTCTCCACAGGAAACCAGACAGGCCACCCTCCGCACTGTCTGCCTTCTACAGCATCTGGCGTTTGTCATAAACTTTGCAAAGTCCACTTTGCACCCCCTCACAGAACACAGAGTTCATAGGAGCAAGACTGGATACCCTTCAGCTGGCTCCTTCATTCTCTGGTTCTGCTGTTCCTCTAGTCTCTTCTTTTCGTTACCTCGGTGTTCTCTTTGATTCGGATCTCTCCTTTCATCACACCTTTCTCATGTCACTAAATCATCTTTCTTCTTCCTTCGTCAAATTCGTGCGGTGCGTCCTTTTCTGTCCCCCTCAGCCCTCTCCACCTTGTTAATGTCTCTAGTTATGTCTCGTGTAGACTTCGCCAACTCTACTCTCATTGGACTCCCCAAGTACCGACTATCTCAATTACAACGGATACAGAACACTGCCGCTCGTCTTGCCTGTCATGCCTCTCTCCGAGATCACGTCACACCCCTGCTTTTTCATCTCCACTGGTTGCCTTTTCCTTACCGCTCACAATTCAAGCTGCTCACTCTGGTCCACAAAGCTTTCCATACTGGCACCCCTCAATATCTTGCTGACCTTCTCTCTTTTCACTCTCCCCGGTACACCCCTCGTTCTTTTCACCTCAATCGTCTCACTCTTCCTTCCCCCTCCCGTGCTCACCTACAATCCACACGTTCCTCTGCTTTTTTCTTCATTGGCCCTGCCCTCTGGAATTCTCTACCCTCTTCCCTCCATTTAGAACCTCACCACCCTACCTTCAAAAAGCATCTGAAAGCTCACTTCTTCTCCCTTGCTTACGATGTGCCCTCCCCTTTTGTGTGACCTCCACTCCCCTTGCCCCAACCCTCCTTTTGTTTCCCTTTCCTATCCCTTTTCTGTCTCCCCTGTCTATATTCCGGCTTTTATAATGAAATTATGATTGTTCTCTTTCTTTTCTTTTCTATTCTTTCCTGCCTCTAATGTCTATACTATGGTTTTATAAAGATATTGTAATTTCCTTTTCCTTTTCTTTTCCATGGCTCTGGCCATTTTAATAACGGTTTTTTAATTGTACATCGCTCTGATTTCTGGAGAAGGGCGATTTTATCAAGTAACAATAAACATAAACATAAACAGAGCCCACAGACTGATGGACTTGGCCAGACAGTTCCGCAGCAATTCTCTGGTTTCCGCCAGGCAATTCCTGAGACTATTGGGCCACATGGCATCCACGGTCCATGCTACTCCAAATACCCGTCTGCACATGAGGCCTGCTCAGTGTGGCCTCAGAACTCAATGGCTGCAAGCCACAGGACACTTGAGAGACAAAGTAAGGATGTCCAAACTGCTGGCAGCCTCTTTGCAATGGTGGCTGCATCTCCTGAATCTAGTGCGCGGAGTGCCTTTTCAGCCACCACCACAAACACAAGTACTGACAACAGATGCTTTTCTTCAGGGTTGGGGTGCACATTGCCAGGGGGTATGCACCCAAGGACTCTGGTCCCCTTGGGAGGCCGCACATCAGATCAACCTCTTGGAGCTGAGAGCTATCCGTTTGGCTCTCCAAACTTTCTCTCATGCCCTCTCTCACCAGTCTGTTCTGGTTCAGACAGCCAATCAAGTCGCCATGTTCTATGTGAACAAACAAGGAGGCACAGGATCCCGACTTCTGTGTCAGGAGGCTCAAGCCCTGTGCTCATGGGCAGTCCAATAGGGCATAATTCTCAAGGCGGTTTATCTGCCCGGCCAAGAGAATTACCTAGCAGACAGGTTGAGCAGGATTCTGCAGCCACACGAATGGCAGGTGAATACCCTGGTGGTCCAGCGGATCTTCCTAAGATGGGGTCTTCTAACCATCGATCTCTTTGCCAGTCCACTCAACCGTCAACTACCCAGGTTCTGCTCCAGACAGCCGCATCCTCTGAGAATAGCAGCAGATGCGTTTCTAATCTCTTGGTCTACGGGCCTACTGTATGCGTTTCCTCCCACGCCTCTAGTGGCCCGGACCCTTTTCAAGGTGCTTCGGGACAAGGCCTCGGTGATCCTGGTAGCCCCCAGATGGCCGAGGCAACCGTGGTTTCCACTCCTCCTGCAGTTGGCTGTGGACACTCCACTCCCTCTGGGGGTGCAACCCGATCTCCTATCTCAGGATCAGGGATCTCTCTTGCACCCCAATCTCCAGTCTCTCAGTTTGATGGCCTGGATGCTGAAAGGCTAGTTCTAGCTCCCTTACTGCTTCCTAGGGAGGTGGAGGAAGTGTTCTTGGCCTCTAGGAGGCACTTCACTAGAAAATCTTATGCCCTCGAGTGGCATAGGTTCTCCACCTGTTGTGCTCAGCACAAGGAGGCTCCTTTTTCATGCCTGGTGCCAGTGGTGCTGCAATATTTGCTTCACCTGTCCGACCTGGGCCTTAAATCCAACTCTGTTCGGGTCCACCTCAGTGCTCTGTCAGCGCACCACTCACCGGTGGAGGATCACTCTGTCAGGCCACCCTTTAGTGGCCCGCTTCCTCAGAGGCCTCCTTTTGCTCAAGCCTTCGATTCGTCCACCTGCACCTGAGTGGAATTTGAATGTGGTCTTGCAACGACTTACTTGTCCACCTTTTGAGCCTATGGCTACTTGTCCTTTATGCTTTCTTTCCTGGAAGGCGTTGTTTTTGGTTGCTCTTACCTCAGCCAGGCGAGTCAGTGAGCTACATGCTCTGGTCTCAGAGGCACCATACACAAGGTTCTATAGGAACAGGGTGGTCTTACGGACTCACCCAAAGTTCCTTCCAAAGATTGTCTCCTCCTTCCATCTCAATCAGGTGGTGGTTCTTCCTACTTTTTTTCCCAGGCTGCATGCCAGCCGGGTTGAAATGGTCTTGCATACCCTGGACTGTAGGAGGGCATTGTCCTTCTACCTTGATCGTACGCAGGGACACCGAAGGGCTGTTCAGCTCTTCATATCTTTTGACCCTAATAAGCTGGGGTTACCTGTCTCTAAGTGTACCTTATCCATCTGGGTGGCAGACTGCATCGCCTGGGCGTACAGGGCAGCCGGCCTCTCCTTGCAGGGTCGAGTCACGGCCCACCATGTCAGGAGGAAAGCAGCGTCAGTAGCTCATCTCCGCTCTGTTCCGCTGGCAGACATCTGCCGGGCCGCTACTTGTTCTTCAAGCCAGACTTTTGCGGCCCACTACTGCCTCGAGAGGGAGTCCCGCAGGGACAGTGCTTTCGGACATGCGGTACTCCGTAATCTCTTTGAGGTATACCCTCCGACCCTGGTGTTGGGCTACCATACGGGGGCGTTCTCAGAGAAGATTCTTTCACACATGCTGGGGCTCTAGAGGGAACTTATTGTTCAGCTTTGGGTCCCCGGTAGCCTGAAGCTGAGGACTGACTTCCTTCTTGATCCTGGAGAACGTGTAGTTACTCACCTGTAACAGGTGTTCTCCTGGAGCAGCAGGAATCAGTCCTTACAACCCTCCCTCCTCCCCTGGGAGTTGCAGTCATATAATTCATTTTGGTTTTTTGCTGTCTTTTAGCTATGTCATCAGACTGAGCAAGATGGCACCCTTGGGCGGGAAGGGGACCGCGCATGCGTGCTGCATTCCCAAAGGCTTTCTTTGAAAGCTGGGGAAATGCTCCGCATGGGGGCTCAGTCGGTGCTGGCATCACCCATATGTGAGGACGGATTCCTGCTGCTCCTGGAGAACACCTGTTACAGGTGAGTAACTACTCTTTACAGCCCACTATTGCTTAGACAAGGACTCCCATTGGGATGCCTCGTTTGGCCAGGCTGTGCTCCAGCATCTCTTTCAGACTTAGTACAACTCCTCCCCGCCGTCTCAGGTTTCGATGCCAGAGATCCATGGGAGGAAGCATGACCCATCTCACCTTGGGTTCGCAGCTTGCTGGGGTCATCCCCCTGGCATCTCTCAGCTGGGTATCCCCATATGTGAAGACTACATTCCTGCTTGTTCCTGGAGATAGTGTAGTTACTCACCTGTAACAGATGATCTCCGGGAACAGCAGGAATAAATCTTCACAATCCACCCACCTCCCCTAGGAGTTGTCTCTATCTCTCTCCCTTTGTTTACTTCTCTCCTTTGATCTCGGCTATAAACTCAACTGAGGAGGGAGAGTTGGGAAGGCAGCACACAGGCTCTGTGGGATGCTCCCAAAAGCTTTCCTATTGGATGCTGGGGAGCGTTCCCACGCAGGCTCCGTCGGTACCCATATGTGAAGACTTATTCCTGCTGTTCCCGGAGATCACCTGTTACAGGTGAGTAACTACGCTTTCAGCACTAGCAGTGGTAAGCCCTTTTGGCATCAAGCAGAGTCATGAGCAGCATGGGCTGTCGCAGCAAGGCCTGTCTGCAGCATCAGTAGAGGCATTCCATGACTGGCTGCAGTAAAGCCTGTTTGCATTAATGTGGTGCGGGTTGGTTGGCTGTGGCAAGGCATTTGAACTGTGCTGGGAGAAACACAGGTTCATTTAGTAGCAGCAAAGCCTGTTTCTAGTATCAGGAACAATGACGACTTTGGCTGCAGCAGCGAGATTTATAGGCAGAAAGGATAAAGAGGCTGCTGGAGGCCTTCAGTGGTGGTAGCAATAACCATGTGGGGGGTGCAGAGGGAGGCACCAGTTATGTGCACCAAATGCTGTGGTGTGCACTGAGGGAGCCCAGAGCAGTGCTGCTCCTGCTGTAAATGTGCTATTTCTGTCCATGAATGCGATCAGCACACCCCAGACCAACTCCAGAGGAAGCCTGGTTGTTTTGTTTTTTGTGAGGCACTGTCTTTTCCATGGAGAACCCCAGTCTATGGCAGCACAGACACTGCCGCCATTTGGCTAGAGGGGGATTTTTCAGATTGACATTTCATGTTCCTGCCCCTTGCTGCTTCTGGAAGAAACATGGATGGGGATCAGTAGTATTCCAGGGCTGCTTGGTGGCCAGAGCTGATTCTCCCATGAATAAGGATATATGCCGCCTTTCCTGGGTCAGTGGAACTCCTCAATCAAACCTTTCAAGCTGTCAGGCACAGGGCTTCCTTTTATGGCAGATTCCAGGGACTGAGGCTGGATCCACATGAAAACCAAGAGGGCTCACTGTTTCAGGATTTGGTCTGGTGGATGACTGCCAGTTTCTTGGATAGTTCTGAGTCCCTTAAGGGAGCTCAGTGGAAGGGGATCTTCCCATGGGTGAAGGGGATGCCACTTCGGTGATCTATCCTTTTCACAAACAGGTTTGTCCTGGTTATGATGGCTCAGGCATAGGTGTCATTGAGCATCTCTGAGGTGCTGGCTGAAGAGGAGTCTTCATGGTTCCCAGGACATTCTTTGTAGTATTCCTGACACATTTCCCTTTCCGGCAGGATAGGAAGCTTCAGCTTCTCTGCACGTGGGAGATCCTGGCCTCGGTCCCAATCGTGAGCAAGCGCCTGGACGCTGTATTTAGGGTTTCGGAAAGCCCAGCTTCCCCACACCTCAGTGGTGGTCGAATCGGCCATGCGGAAGCTCAAGAGTCCGAAGACTCGTTCATCTGTCCCGCTGGGCAGAGACTTGTACCCTTGATGCCCTTGGGTGCAATGCTTATCAGGGCTCCATGCTGTCATACCGCATCCAAGTTTACCAATTATACATTAGGATATTCCTCTGTGACCTTGCTAGAGAGCTTGCAGGCCTTGACGGAGACCATCTCCAGCATTTTCAGGCCCTCTTGAAGTTCCTGTTGCAAGAAGCATATGACAGCATCAAGTCTTCCGCCCGGGTGGCAGTGGCTGGCATCGGAGCCTGCTGACAGGCTTGGCTCCAGTCTTCGGACCTGGAACAGTGGCTCCAGGAGAAGCTGCTAGACGTCCCTTGCCTTGGGGAGCAGCTATTTGGCAAGCCCATGGAGGATAATGCAGCAGAGATTGAGACGAGTACGTGATTCGTACTCGCCTTTCCTGGAAAACGTCCTCCCTCCCCAGGAAGAAGCAGCAAAACAAGAAGCCTTTCTTCCATCGGAAGGGGCTTCCATACAGGGGCTACCTGGCCTATCCGCCAGCATCTACCCCCATTCAGGGCGTTCAGGGTAAGACCATGGTCCTCGGCCCTCGTAAGCCGAAGGGTCCCAAGACCCAGCTCCTGGTGCCGGTTTAGCCACTCTTGGGGTTTTGACATTGGCATAGCCTCTCGTCCTCTGGCAGGGCGACGGTCCGTTGGGGGGCGTCTGGTCCTTTTCTCCCACAGGTGGGATTCCATTTCCACCGATTCCTGGGTCCTCCAGGTCGTTCGGGAGGGCTATCTTCTCCATCTGGGCCAGGCCCCTCCTCCGTACTTCCCCAGGGAGCCACGTCGGCTTCCCCAACATCAGGCCCTCCTAAGTCAGGAACTTGCAGACCTCAAGGACGGCGCAGTAGAACCAGTTCCACCAAACTCATAAGGATGGGGATTTTACTTCCGATACTACCTCGTCCCCAAACGGACAGGGGCCTTTCGCCCATCCTCAACCTGCGGAACTTCAACGAGTTCCTGGTGTAGGAGAAGTTCAAGTTGCTCTCCCTTGGCATGTTACTGCCCTACCTCCAGTAGGGCGATAGGCTATACTCCTTGGACTTAAAGGATGCCTGCGCTCACATCCTCGTTCACCCAAAACTCGGAAAGTACCTCCACTTCATGGTTCAGGGAAGCCATTACCAGTACAGGGTGCTTCCCTTTGGCCTCGTATCTGCCCCTTGGGTCTTCATGAAGTGCCTGGCCATAGCTGTGGCCCACCTTCAGCTGCAGGATACCTTCATCTAACCATATCTAGACGACTGGCTCATAACAGGGGGCACAGCCTCCAAAGCCAGGAAGGCCATGGACCACACCATTTGTCTCCTGGAGCATCTGAGGTTCGTGATCAATTACCCAAAGTCCCACCTCACTCCAGTTCAGTCCCTGGAGTTCATCGGGGCTCACTTGGACACCCTTCGGGCCATGGCTTTTCTTCCTCAGGACAATGCGGACCTCCTCGTGTCCTTGGTGTCCGAAGTGCGGTGCTGCAGCGCCGTCTTGGCTCGGACGATGCTTCGCCTTCTCAGCCACATGGCCTCCATGGTCTGTCGTGCCCAATGCCCGTCTCAACATGCGGGTGACACAGTGGTGCTTCAGAGCGCAATGGATGCAGTTGACTGGGCGCCTCAGAGACCCCATCTCTGTCTCTCCCGGTGCAGCGGAGTCTCTGGCTTGGTGGCAGGAGTTTCAGAACCTCCTTCAAGGTATGCCCTTCCAAGCTCCGGCGTATCAGGTGGTCTTAATGACGGACTCCTCCCTGGAGGGCTGGGAGGCGCACTGCGAGGGATGGTGCACTCAAGGGACCTGGTCCCTCGGAGTCCCGGCAGCAGATCAACCTGCTGGAGCTCCGGGCTATTTGCTTCGCTCTCAAGGTTTTCAGGGACTGCCTGCAGCACCGAGCAGTGATGGTCCAGATGGACAACCAGGTCACGATGTTCTATGTGAACAAACAGGGAGATACCAGCTCCTACAGCCTCTGTTCGGAGGCAACAGCCCTGTGCTCCTTTGCAGTGAGCCAGAGCATGACCGTTCAGCCACTTACCTCCCAGGTCAGGACAATGCATTGGAGGACTGCCTCAACAGAGTCCTCCGGCCGAGCAAGTGGCACCTGTGTCCTCAAATGGCACAACGGCTCTTCCAGCTTTGGGGGGACTCCAGACCTGGACCTCTTTGCCAGCCCTGCGAACTCGCATCTCCCCCGGTTCTACAGTCCTCTCCTGCACCCGGGCAGGGTGGCCCTGGTGCCTTCCTCATCTCGTGGGAAACAGACCTGTTATATGCCTTTCCCCCATGCCCCTCATTGCCCGGACCCTTTTCTAGGTCCAGCAGGAAAGGGCCTCGATGATTCTCATAGCCCCAAGGTGGCCCAGGTAACCTTGGTTTCCCCTACTGCTTAATCTCTCGATGGAACTCCTGCTCCTGCTTGGGTTCTTTCCAGAGCTGCTGACACAGGAAGAGGGTCTGTTTCTTCACCCCAATCTGAGGTCCCTGTCTCTCACAGCTTGGCAGCTGAGTGGGTCACTCTAGCCTCCTATCCTCTTCCTGTGGAGATCGAGGACATTCTTTTGGCCTCACAAAAGGACTCAACCAGACAAACTTATGCCTTCAAGTGACGTCTGTTCTCGGTATGGTGCTCTGAGCTCTGGGCGAACCCATTTTCATGCCCTACCAGTTTGGTCCTGCAGTACCTGCTCCACCTTTTGCAGTTTGGGCTGGTCTAACTCGGTCAGGGTTCACCTGAGTGCCATCTCAGTGAACCACCACCTCATCGAGGGCAAACCTCTTTTGGGGCAACCACTTGTCTCTTGTTTCATGCGATGCCTGCTCCCTTCGAGGCCCCCTACCTGCCCTCTTCCGGTGGAGTTGGGACCTCAATGTGGTCTTCACGCAGCTGACTAAGCTGCCCTTTGAGCCCATGGCTACCTGCCTGCTGCGGCATTTGTCGTGGAAGGTGGTTTTCCTGGTGGCTCTCACCTCCAATGGCTTTCATCCCTTATACTCTTGCCAAAGTCTCCAGTTCTATATCCAAGGGCCTTTACTCAGTCCTCATTCATCTTGACCCTTTCTGCTGCTTTTGACACTGTTGACCACCACCTTCTCCCCGACACATTTTCCTCACTTGGTTTTAGGGGCTCTGTGCTATCCTTGTCCTTTTCTTATCTCTCCCATCGCTATTTCAGTGTTCCTCCTCTACTGCTATCCCACTCTCCGTTGGTGTGTATCCCAAGGATCTGTTCTGGGCCCCCTCCTTTTCTCTCTCTATACCCAGTTCTTTGATGCATTCATCTCTTCCCATGGCCTTCAGTACTATTTTTTTATGCTGTTGATTCTCAGATCTATTTCTCTACACCTGATATTTCTCCGACACACTCCAGACCCAAATCTCTGCCTGCCTGTCTGACATTGCTGCCTGAATGTCTCATCGTCATTTGAAACTGAACATGGTCAAAACCGGACTTCTTATTTTTCCTCCTAAACCCACCTCCCCCATTCCTCTTTACTCTATCTCTGCGGATAACTCTCTTCTACTTCCTTTTTCCTCTGCATGCAACTTTGGTGTCATTTTTGACTCCTCTTTCTCTTTCTCCACACACATTGAACTGATTTGCTAAAACTTTTCTTTCTCTTTAACATTAGTAAAATTCACCCCATCCTTTCTGAACACACACTACTGAGACACTTATGCACCTTTTAGTCACCTCCCGTCTAAACTATTGCAACCTCATCCTTGCTGGTCTCTTTCTGAGTCATCTCTTTCCCCTTCAATCTGTTCAGAACTCAGCTGTGTGACTAATTTTCCGCCATCCCCAGTATACTGCTGTAGCCCCTCTTCTCAAGTCACTTCATTATCTCCCCTTCTGTATTCATATTCAATTTAGCCTTTTCCTTCTGACCTATAAATGCATCCATTCTACTGCTCCTCACTACTTTTCCTGTCTCCTCTATCACTACACCCTCCTCGTGAACTCTGTTCTTCTACTGACCTGCTTCTCTTTGCCCTTTTTTTCACTGCTAACTCCAGACTTTGATCCTTTCACCTTGCCGCTCCTTATGCCTGGAACAAACTATCTGAGTCTGTACATCAGGCTTCATCTCTGCCCCTTTTCAAATCCATGCTAAAAGCTTTCCTCTTTGAGGCTGCTTTTGAATCTTGATCTCTTGTTCTCCTGTGTTTCTCCTTGCCTTTCCCTGGTTGTACCCTTGTTCTTAGCTGCTGCGGTGTCTGTCCTGATTAGATTGTAAGCTCTGACAAGCAGGGACCATCTTTTTACATCTATCTGTACAGCGCTGCGTATGCCTTGTAGCGCTATATAAATGATTAATAGCAGTAAATAGACGAAGTTGGTGTCAAATAGTATATCATATTTTTCTTGGATTGTCTCAAAGGGCTTCATGGAGTTGTCACACAAGACCTGCCAAAAGCTATAAACAATTTCACAGTGCCCCCTTTTCCCACATAAAGAAACATGGAGATATAAGCCGATTGACTAAGATGCAAATTGTGGAAACTAATTTCCATGAAAACCTGAATATCTATGAACAGACCTCCAAACATGCAAAGTGTGTACAAGACCTGAGCTACCCCACACACTCACAGACTCACAAGAATGGGTTATGCATTTCTACCATTAGATGGAGTGCCCAATTTTTGGCTCAAACAGTTATCACTCCACCAAGACCTGGTAAATCATAAAAACGAGTTGGTCAGGCAGCCATGTATAACACTGCAGTCGCTAATAATAGGAAGAGCACTTCTCCTTCTAAAGGGTGTTCCAAGTAATATCCCTAAACCTTACAGGCCAATAATCTATACCAACAATATATAAACTGTACATTGCAATAAATTATGGTAGAATATACAAACATATTGATTCTAATAACATCATGGCAATAGAGCAGAAGGGCATTGAGAGAGGAGCTTATGGAACAAAAGACCAGTTAATGCTGAATAAAGCCATCATGGCCATTGCTAAGAGCAGAAACCTCAGAGCAGCATGGATTGACTATAAGATAACTTTTATATAGCATTCCACATTCTTGAATAATAAGTTGCCTTGAAGTGTACAAAATTAACCTCAAAATGATCGAGTATATCAAGCTAACCATGAAAATGTGGCAAAGCATATTCCATTTGAAGTATGAAGATAGACAGTTGATTATTCCTAACATCAAGATCATCAGTGAGGAATATTTTAGGGAGACTCCTTGTCACCACTTTTTTTTATGGCACTTAATCCACTAAGTACTCTTGTAACTTTCTGGGATATGGATTTAGCCTTAATTCTAAAGATGGTAACAATCCAGAAATATCACACATACTGTTTGTAGATAACTGAAGTTCTACAGCTCCAGTGATCAACAACTAGAGGAACAATTTCATGTAGTGAAAAGCTCCTCAGACAGCATCAAGATGACTTTTGGCCTTGACAAATGTGCTACGGCAACCTTCTTTAGGGGAAAATTGAGCAAAACTGAAAATATCTTATTGACTGATAATCATGACATCAAAGAACGAACAGGAAGGTGTATATAAATATTTAGGAGTAGAGGAAGGAGCAACAATCAAGTAAAATGTACTGAGAGAAAACATCAGTACAGGATATTACAGGAGGTCAAAATTGTCACTGACAAATTGCTTCAATATCACAAAATAAAATACAAACCATTAATCAGCTGGCAAGTCATACAGTCATAAAGCTTTGGAATTGTAGACTGGCCTCTTAATGGTCTTGAAAAACTGGACTTATGAACACAAAATTTCTTCTTGCCCATAAAGTAATCTGTAAGAACAAGTGTATACTGAGACAGTACGTTCCTTGAGCCAAAGGAGGAATGGCCGTCATAGAAATTGATTTATATATACAGAGTAACAATCATAGGCCTCCAAGCTTACCTAACAGTGTCAACAGATCCAAACACGCACAAAGTTTTGAACTATGAAAGTAAATGTCCAGAATCTAATTTGGTCATAAAACTTGCACAGGCATTGCAATAAGTAGAAGGAATGGATGAGAGTACCATTAACAACCACACACAGAGAGGATAGTGGCAAATGCCTTCCTGATCTACTGCCGACCCCTCTGGTTGCCAAGACTCTGTTCAAAGTCCAGAGTGAGAGGGCGTCAGTGTTACTGATCGCCCCCAGGTGGCCAGGCAGCCCTGGTTCCCCCTGCTACTCCCGTTGTCAGCGGCACTCCCAGTCCCACTGGGAAGAGTCCCAGACTTCCTGACTCAAGGTTCCCTCCTGCATCCCAATATGGAGTCGCTGACACTGACGGCATGGCTGCTGAGAGGGTAGCCTTGGCCTCCCTCAACCAGCCAAAGGAAGTTGAAGAGATCTTACTGGCCTCTAAAAAGCCCTCCACCAGAAGGGCCTATGCCTTTAAGTGGCAGAGATTCGCTGTCTGGTGCACGAAGAGGAAAGAGAATCCTTTCTTCTGCCGCATACAGCTGGTGCTTCAGTGCTTGGTGCATCTGTCACGCACAGGACTGACATCTAACTCTGTTTTAGGTGCACTTGAGTGCTATAGCCACTCACCGTCACCCATTTAAGGGCAAGCCCCTCTCCAGCCAGCCTGTGGTCTCACGGTTCCTGCGGGGCCTTCTGCTATCTAAGCTCCCTCTCTGTCCGCTCGACGGTAGAGTGGGATCTCAATGTGGTGCTCTCTCAGCTTACCAGACTGCCGTTTGAGCCCCTGGCCACATGCCACCTACGGTACTTCTCCTGGATGGTGGCCTTCCTAGTGGCCCTTACTTCAGCTCACAGAGTTGGCATTCAAGCACTGGTGGCAGACTCTTCATACACCAGGTTCTTCAAGAACAGGATAGTGCTCCACACTCATCCTAAGCTCTTTCCGAAGGTGGTATCCCCATTCTACTTCTTCCAGGAAGTGGTACTCCCCACCTTATACCTGCGGCCTCATGCTAGTAAAGAGGAGCTCATACTCCACACACTGGACTGCAAATGGGCCCTGTCCTATTTACAGAGGATCCAGGGCCACCGCAAAGCACCTCAGCTTTTCGTGTCTTATGACCCCAGCAGATTGGGGCTTCCTTTGACCAAGCACACCTAGTCTTCTTTGGTGACGGACTGTATTGCCCTCACCTATGAGCGAGCAGCCCTCTCCCTTGAGCACCGGATCACGTGAGAGCGATGGCCATGTCAGTGGCCAACCTCCGCTCTGTGTCAGTGACAGAGATCTGTAGAGCTGCCACTTGGTCTTCAGTTCACACGTTCACAGCTCACTACTGCCTAGAGATCGAATCCTGCAGGGACAGCCTTTGGCCAGGCAGTTCTCTGTAACATTCTCGGGGTGTAGGCAGCTCCCACCCTCTGACCCTCTGTGTTCAGGCTACCGAAGTGATAGTGTTGCCGGATGCTAGGTTCTTGCAGAGTCCCTCAGCAGGGACTCAACTCCTGCAACTCATGGCTACCTAACTGGTCGCCGCTGGTGCTGTTGTGGTTAAGTACCCAGCAGCCTGGAGCTAGGGAGTTCCTTATGTGAGAACTGACTTCCTGCTTGTTCCTGGAGAAAGTATAGTTACTTGTAACAGGTGTTCTCCGGAAACAGCAGGAATCTGTCCTCACAGTCCTCCCTCCTCCCTAGGAGTTGCTTTTACTACCTTATTTTAGTTCTTACTGCCATCTTAGCTATGTCATTGACTGAGCAAGATGGAACCCCTGGGCAGGAAGGGGACCATGCTTGCATGGTAACATTCCCAAAGGCTTTCTTTGAAAGCTGGGGAAATGCTCAGCGCGGGCTGTCAGCCCCGATGTCACCCATATGTGAGGACTGATTCCTACTGTTCCCGGAGAACACCTGTTGCAGGTGAATATCTACGCTTTATGATTGTTTGGAATTTGTTTGGAACATTCCCATTCCATCCAATAAAAAATAGATGCAATGCGACCAGATACTGTGGTAAAGGAGAAATACACAAGAACAGCATTGTTAGAGGTTTCCATGCAAGCAATGATTCTGTACATCGAGTGGAGAAAGACCTCTTTTAAATACCAAGCAATACAAAGACTAAAAAAAATGTGGCAGAAGGATACAGAAATTCTTTCCATTGTATTGGATGTTACAGGCTTGATTAAAGGAATTTTCAAGCATACTTTGATAAATTGCCTATCAAGATTTAATCTTATGAACTCTGGAAGGAGGCTGTTTGCTAGTTGTGAGCATTAGTAGTAAAATTGAAAGACTGAAATCATATTCCACATAGCCTGGCTTAGGAGTGAGGTACATGACTGTCATGATATGAGGTGCGATCAAAACATATTGAGACTTGTACAATAACACAAGAAGTATACCACTGACAGTTATTGCACTCAGTCTCCTTCAAAGTAGTCCCTTTCTAATAAAACACACTTCCTCCAGCATTCCTGCCACTGCTGAAAACCATTTTGAAATGCCTCTTTCGTTATGCTGCGAAGCTGCTGTGTCAAATTTTCCTAAATGGTCTCCAAGTCATCAAATCTCCTTCCTTTCAGTGGTAATTTCAGTTTTAGAAACGAGAAGTCCCAGGATGCGAGGTCAGGTGAGTATGGAGGCTGACAGACTTACTGGATTTGGTGTTTGGCCAAAACCTGCTGGACAAGATATGATGCATGGACTGGGTTATCATGATGAAGCAACCATTCACCATTCCTGTGCAACTCTGGCCTCTTACGACGAACTACATCTCTCGAACGAGTTAGAACTTGGGCTAGTACTCCTTATTGATTGTTTGGCCTTTTGGAGCATACTCATGATGAACATACTCTTGATGAACATACTCTGGTAATCAATAAAATTGTGAGCATGACCTTGGCATTGCTCCTCATCTGACGGGCTTTCTTGGATCTGGGAGAGTTTGGAATCTTGATTGAGTCTTAGTTTCCAAGTCATAATGATAAACCTATGATCTTTTTGATGAAATCTGAGTCATTTTCAACATAATCCAACAACTCCTTAGCTACAGAAAGTCTATTTTCTTTTTGATCAGGGGACAGGAGTTTTGGCATGAATTTTGGAGAGACATGTCTCCTCTCCAAATTGACAGTAAGAATGGGCTGTACTAACCCAGAACTGAAGTCCCTGTCCTCAGCAAGCTCCCTGATAGTCAACCATTTGAGCATATTGTGGCACGCATTGCTTCAACTTTGTCCTCATTCCTGCTCATGGATGGCCTTCCAGAATGTTTGGCACTGTCAATTCTTTGGTGGCCCTCTTGGAAATGTTTGTACCAGTCATAAATTAGAGTAAGGCTCATGCATTCATCGCCATACACTTGCTGTAACTTGTCATAAGTCTCTTTGCATGAATCTCCAAATTTCAGCAGAATTTAATGCGAATTTGCTGTTCAGTTTTTTCACTCATTGTAAATCTGACACACAGTACCAAACATCGCGTGATTTAAAAAAGTACAGGTGTGCTGCAGCCACGCTGCCCTCTGCACATGCAGAACACCTAACTATTTGCAAAGAAAGCCCATTTGGAGAAATTGAAAGAGGAAAAGTGAAAGTAAAGTTAAGAGGTCTTCCTTATCGTCTCTCCAGTCCAGTCCCTCTCTTTGGGTTGTGTAACCCTTCCAGCAGCTTGGAGGCTGAGCCTATCATCGTTTTGATGATGATCAGGTATAAGTACCTCTGGCACCACCCACTGGCACCAGTAAAACTCAGCCTCCAAGCAGCTGGAGGGTGCCAGTAAGCCACAGGGCTTACAGGAGAGACTGCAGGCAGGGAGTTACTTCAGGGGCTCCCAAGTCTAGTAGTTAGAAGTTAAATTTTTTTAAAACTATCTCCTTTTGTTTTTAATTTTATTTCCTTCTAAATTCTTTTATTTCTGTCCTGTAACTTTAAATTTTAAGCTCCCTCCTCCCTTCCTACTCCCCACCCCCCTCCGGCTCACCGTTCCTCAGGCCCGATCCTCTCAGCTCCGTGGCGGAAGAGGAGGCCTAACTGAACCTACACAGGGGAAAGAGAGAGAGGGAAGCAGGAAAGTCTCCCCTCGCGACTGGAACCAGCCGCCACTTCGGGACCCTTCCCGGTTGTCTGCCCCGCCTCGCACCGAAGCCCTGCTGGTGGCTGAGCGCTTTGAGGCAATCCCAGGACTGCGACAGAGAGGACTGAGTCTCCGGAGCGATCAGCAAGAAAAGGACCCGGGCAGAGAAGCAGCGGCACAAGAAAGCGGCGAGCGACGGCAGCAGAGCCTCGCGACTGCTTGGAAGACTGCCGCATGGCCGCGGCCTACCACGTGGCTTCACGAACTCGGCAAGGGAAGGTAGGCAGCTGGTTTTTCTTCACGCGCTTTTCGCGCGCGTTCTCATTTTGAAGGGACAGAAGCAGGAGAATCAACTTAAAGGTAACTAGGTTGCCTTATTACTTTATTTTTGTTTTTAAAGTTATTACTTTCTGTTTATTTGAATTAAGTTTAGTCTTACAGGGCAGACTAGATGGACCATGCAAATGCAATGTGTGCCTTCGAGTCAGTCCTGACTCCTGGTGACCCAGAAGCTCCTGGGTTTTCTTGGCAGTGTCACCGGAAGTAGATTGCCAGGCCTTTCTTCCGAGGCAGTGGAGGGTTAAGTGACTTGCCCAAGGCCACAAGGAGTGCTAGTGGGAATTGAACCCTGGTTGCTTGGTTACCAAGCCAGTGTTCTAACCACTAGGCTACTCCTCCACAGATGGACCATACTGGTCTTTATCTGCCATCATTTACTATGTTACTATGTTAAATAAGAGTTGAATTGGGCCTAGTCTCCTTGATTTTAACTGAAGTTAAGTGGAATTAATTTTTCATTGAGGCGGACATAGTCGGGTCCTGTCGAAGTAGGGATTCTGAGCCATGCCCGGCAAGCCACGGTGTCCGGCCTGCGGCACTCACTGGGGTACGGGGTCAGAAGCAGGCCTCTGCAGGGGCTGTGCTGCAGAGGCGACTTCGGTTGAACAAGAGATGCAGTTGGGAGTACCCCAAGATCTAAGCTCTGTCTCCCAGGGATCAGAGGATCCGAGGGAGGAAGGGGGGGGAGCATTCCTCTCCCCCACCTTTATCAGTGAATCTGACCAGAACCTCCCTGTCACAACCCCACCCCTCCACGTCCTCTGAATTTGTTCTTCTGCTACACAAAGCCTTCTGTATGCGCCAGCAGGGAGCAGGAGGTCTAGCGACGTCCCAGGCAAAAGCTCCTTCCAAACAGGTGAGGGCTAGATCTCAGGACAAGGGGGTTCCGCCTAAGTGCCCCAAGCTGGTGAATGAAGAAAGCCTTACGTCCACTGGAGCGCGGAGTCCCTAGAATAAGAGGTCTCAGACAGGGAGCTAGGGGAAGACGAAGAACTCGAGGAGGGAGAAATTCTGGAGGAGGAGCAATCTCGAATAGTATGAGTCTTTCGACGGGAAGAACTCCCAGCATTGATTACGGAATCGCTGAAGGTACTCAATATGACGCAAGACATGCCAGCGGACGAGGAGGTCTTGGAAGACCCATTGATCCAAGCCGTTAGGAAATCCCAGAAGGTCTTTCCAGTGCACAGAGTGGTGCGCCAGATGATTCAGGAGGAATGGAATCAACCAGAATCTAGCCTCAGGGGAGTGCGTTCTATGGCTCGGTTGTATTCATTGCTCAAGCTAGACAAGGAATGGCTGAAGCCCCCAGAGTGGATGCGGCTGTGTCGGCAGTCACAAAAAAGACAACTATCCCGGTCGAGGGAGGTGCGGCCCTGAAGGATGCCCAAGATAGAAAGCTGGATACATTGCTGAAGTAGGCCTTTGATGTCAGTGCCCTGACCTTATAGGCGTCTGTATCAGGTGCCTGGGTGGCGAGAGCCTGTCTGAGGTGGTCTCAACAACTTCAGATAGCAGATGTTAATACTCAGACAGAAGTGGCTAAGCTGGAGTCCGGAGCGGCCTACCTAGCGGATAGTCAGTATGATCTCATTAGGAGTCTGGCAAAAAATATGGCCTCCGTAGTGGCCGCTAGGAGATATTTATGGCTACGTAACCTTGGAGGTGGATGTTTCCTTGAAGGCACGCCTGAGTAGACTCCCCTTTAAGGGAAAGTTACTCTTTGGAGAAGACTTGGATAGGTTAGTAAAGGAACTAGGCTAAACAAAAGGGGGTAGACTCCCCGAGGATAGACCAAAACAGGGCTGGTCGTCGGCCGGCTAGGTCTATGCCCTTTCACAGGGGCTGTTTCCCTTTGCGAGGACAAAGCTTCCGAGGGTTTCGCAGAGCGGGAAGAGGCTTCGAGGCCTCTTCCTCCTCCGCCGGCCCTAGGAAACCACAATGAAACACAGGGGTCTGGGAGGGACTGCTGCCGGTGGGGGGTCGGCTAAGGCAGTTTCTTCCCGCCTGGACCCGGGTCACGTCAGATCAATGGAAGTGGTCCGAGAGGGCTGCGCCCTCAAATTTGCAAAGCTGGTCCGACCAGCATTTGTTCAGTCCACCTGCAGATCCCCGGCAAATAGAGCAGCGGTGGAGGACACCTTTTCAAGACTGCTATCGCTCGGGGCAGTGGTCCCGGTTCCCTTAAGCCAGCGCGGGTCTGGTCGATACTTAATTTACTTTGTGGTCCCAAAGAAAGAAGGGAGTTTTCGACCAATACTCGACCTAAAACAGATCAATCGATGGCTCAGAGTACCACACTTTCGGATGGAAACCCTGAAGTCGGTAATCGTGGCAGTACGGCAAGGAGAGTTCTTGACTTCCTTAGACTTGACGGAAGCATATTTGCATATCCCCATTCGAAAGGCGCATCAGCAGTTTCTGAGATTTGCCGTTCCAAGAGGACATTTTCAGTTTCAGGCACTGCCTTTCGGCCTGGCGACGGCTCCTCGGACTTTTACCAAGGTGATGGTGGTGGTGGCCGCAGCTCTACGAAAGGAGGGAATTTTGGTACACCCCTACCTGGACAATTGGCTGATCTGGGCGAAGTCGGAGGCAGAGAGTTGCAAGGCAGCGGCCAGAGTGGTAGCATTCCTGGAAGAGCTGGGGTGGGTCATCAATCTAGCAAAGAGCAGACTAGTACCCACGCAGGAACTCGAGTACCTTGGAGCAAGGTTCGACACCGCGAAAGGAAAGGTGTTTCTGCCGGTGCAGAGATTAAGGGATCTGAGAGGCCTCATCTCACAGTTTCCAAACAGACAGAACCCTGCGGCCTGGCATTACCTGCAGGTGCTGGAAACCATGGCGGCAACGATAGAGGTGGTCCCGTGGGCCAGAGCACATATGAAACCGCTTCAACGGGTCTTGCTGCGACGGTGGTCCCACCAACAACAACTGTTGTCCATGAAATTGCGCTGTCCTCAGCTGACCAGGAGGAGCTTAGAGTGGTAGCGTTTTCCAAAGAACTTGGATCGCAGAATACCCCTCGAGCCTCCGCCGTGGATTCAACTGATGACAGATGCAAGTCTAACCGGCTGGGGAGCTCATTGCGAAGGCCAGTTTGCCCAGGGACTTTGGAGCGCGGTGGAGGACCAGTGGTCCATGAACAGACTAGAGATGCGGGCTGTAGCCTTAGCTCTCAGAGCATTCGAGTCCATAGTCCGACAAAGAGCAGTCCATGTTCTCTCCGACAATGTCACAACAGTGGCCTACATCAACTGGCAGGGAGGAACGAGCAGTCCTCCTTTGGAGGAGGAAGCGGACAGGCTGTTACAGTGGGCAGAAGCCCATTTAGTAGCTCTATCGGCACATCACGTGGCTGGCATAGACAACGTCACAGCAGATTACCTGAGCAGGTGCAAGATAGATCATGGAGAGTGGGAAGTTGCTCAGGAGGTCTTCGATCAGGTGATAGCCCATTGGGGGACTCCAATCATGGACCTCATGGCAAGTTGGAAATCGGCCAAGGCGAGTCGATTCTTCAATCGCAGGAAGGAGAGGATGTCGGAAGGCCTGGATGCCCTGGTCCAGAGGTGCCTGTCAGAGTGTCTACTCTGTTTTCCCTCCCTGGGCTCTCATAGGGAGAGTTCTGCAGCGGGTGGAAGCCCAGCAAGGATTCGTAATTCTTATAGCCCCGGACTGGCCACGGAGACCATGGTATGCAGACCTGGTGTGATTAATGGCGGTAGCGGTTTCCCTGCAGGAGCGATCTGTTAGTGCAGGGACCACTTCGGATGCCCCAAGTGGATCGGTTCTCGCTTACAGCCTGGCTATTGAAAGGGCGCAGCTCCGGAAGAGGGGTTATTCAGGAGCAGTAATTTCGACCTTGTTGAACACGCAGAAGCGTTCGACCTGCCTCTCATATGTGAGGGTATGGTGCATATTTGAGGCTTGGTGTGCGGAGCGAGAGAAGAAGCCCCTAGCGGCTTCTGTGCCGGATGTCCTAGAGTTTTTGCAAGCAGGATTCTTGTTACAGGGGTAAGGTCCGGGGAGAGCCCCTAGGTGATGACCGCGATGATATTAGCAGGTTCCTGCGAGCGGTTAGGCATTTGCGGCCTCAGCAGAGGTTGGTGATTCCCCCATGGGACCTCAATTTGGTATTGAATGCATTAACTGGGGAGCCTTACTAACCAGGGAGAAAAGCCTTGTTGAAGGATTTGACCCTAAATACAGTCTTCCTGGTGGCTATCTGTTCGGCGAGACCTATTTCCGAACTTCAAGCTCTGTCTTCCAAGCCGTCCTTTCTCTGTTTCTTCAAGGAGAGGGTGTTTTTGCGGACAGTTCCTTCCTTTTTGCCTAAGGTCATTTCTGCTTTTCATGTGAACCAGGTCATATCTCTCCCGACCTTCTCTAAGGAAGGACGGAGGGGCGATGAGGACAGGTTGCACCTCCTAGACATGCGCAAAGTACTGAAGAGCTATCTGAGGCGCACCGTCCCCTTTCGAAAGTCCGAACGACTATTCGTTCAGTTTGGAGGACCGCGGAAGGGTGAGTCGGCAGCCAAGGCATCCATATTTAGATGGATCAAGGAGACCATTGCGTCGGCCTATATCCTGAAAGGGAGACAGGTCCCAGTGAGTTTTCGAGCGCATTCGACTCGAGCCCAGGCAGTATCATGGGCGGAACATTGGTTCCACTGCTGGACATCTGCAGAGTGGCCACTTGGTCGTCACTACATATCTTTGCCAAGCATTACAGGTTGGATGTCCAGGCGGCCACGGATACTGGTTTTGGACATGCAGTAATTCGGTTCGGGTTGGCGAACCCCTCCCAGGCTTGAACTGCTCTGTTACATCCCAAACGAGAGGGACTGGACTGGAGAGATGATAAGGAAGAAGTAATTAGATCGTACCTACTAATTAGTGTTCCTGAAGGAACTCCAGTCCAGTCCCTAATCCCACCCAGGTCTCGTAGTTGCAGGATTCCTTTCTAGAGGAAGAACACCGGACCGAAGACAGGGAGTGAAAAAGATGTTGGGGAACTCCTTGCGAAAGTTCTGGAACGAGGTGGGAAGCTATGGCGGGACACATGGAGTATTGGAAGGGGCTAGTGCAGGGTCAGGTAAGCCGCCTCCTCCTCTCCCCCCTCCCCTCCCCCCTCCCCAGTGGGGAGGGATGGGGAGAGCATACTATACAAGGATACAAAAAAAAATGTGTTAGACTTTCTTTAAAGGGTTATTTGTCTCTTCGATAAGTCTGCTTTTTCAATAGATTACTGGTGCCAGAAGTACTTATACCTGAACATCATCAAAACAATGATAGGCTCAGCCTCCAAGCTGCTGGAAGGGCTACACAACCCAAACGAGAGGGACTGGACTGGACTGGAGTTCCTTCAGGAACACTAATTAGCAGGCAAGATCTAATTACTTCTTTGACTTCAGCCTGTAAACGTTACAGAGAAAGCTAAACTGGAGGTTAGGTAAGGCCCCTATCCATTCACCCCCCACCCCAATCTAATACTCTCTCCATTTTTCACCACCCATAAAATACTATGTTTAATTCTAGGGGATTTTGTGCCAAACAAAACTAGAAATAAACCCATGCAGTTCAGAGAAGGTTTCAGTATAGTACCATTATGCAGAAGCTACTGAAAGATACAAAATGAGGTAAAATATAGATTTTTTTTTTTTAAACGTTTATTTTCATTTTACAACAAGCAAAAAGAAACAACACACCAAAGGAAACAAATACAAGCATACAATAAGGAAAAAGCAACCCCAATTACCCCCCACCCCTATGCTTCTTCTCTAAGCTGATAAGTATCATCATATAAGCGCTTACAAACAACAGTAATTGTACATCAAAACAAACAGAAATAGTATCTGCGATACAGAATGATCATGTGACAGAGATTTACACAGATTTAAACAGTCAGATGAGAGCATTTAGTAGTTTGAACATAGTCGTTGAGCATCTTCCATTTAGACAAGTGGTGGGGGGTCTGAACGGAAGAAGCTAACATACGAGGTATTTGCTCATATTTACTGTAGAGACAGACATGATTCCACCATTCATTGGGGCTCAGATGGGAGCTATTTTTCCAGTATTTCGTAATTAGGGAAATAGCTATGCCCCAAAAAACCAAGCACGGGGATGTTCACCTTGCGTAGTGACATGTAATGAGAAAGATATGGCAGCATGATCTGAAATATGGAGAGGATGAATCCTAGCCGTGTCCACTTGGGATATCAGTGCTTTGGAGATAAGAAGAAAATCTATTCTAGATTGTGAGTGATGGGGGGCTGAGAAAAAGGTGAACTCTAAGTCGGAGGGGTGAAGCAGCCTCCATATATCTACTAACGCAAGATCTTTCATCAGAGCTGTAAGGGTATCAAGACTCTCGGGTGGACCACTCGTTCTAGGCGGCAATCTATCTATCAAAGGATCAAGTACTTGGTTGAAATCGCCGCCAAGTATTAATGGAGTATTGGCAGAGGCCTGTGCCAACTGCGCAATACTTGCATAGTAAGCAGGGTTATCCACATTCGGAGCATAAATACAAATACACGTGAATTCACTATCTCCAACCTTAAGGTGTGCACGGGCCCATCTACCCTCCTTATCAGAGCTAGTATCCATTACAGTAGCTTGCAAAGACTTCTTAACCAAGATGGCTACCCCACGGGAGAGTAGGCAGCCACCATGTAAGGCTTAGCATTAAGTTTCAGTGTTTCAGCGGAGTTTAAATGCGTTTCCTGAAGAAACACTAAATCAGCATGCTCATGATTAAGATAGCTAAGGATTTTCTTTCTTTTGATTGGACTATTGATGCCTTTTACGTTCAGCGATAAGATCTTACATAAGGCCATTCAGAAGGGTTAAAAATTCTGAAAAAGAACATGATAACGCACATAATTTCACAATGTCCCTCATATTAACTGTATATGGTTGTACACATGACATGATAGAAAATAAACTAATGAAAAACAATGAAGCGCCCCATATAAAAAAAAATAAGCACCGAAGTGCATTAGAGAAGAAGCAAAACCCCAGAAATTACTGGCGACCATATGTCTGCGGGGAGAAACCCCAGAGAAGGCCTAAATTGAAACATATGACCTATATAGCTGTGCATGTTCCGAATCCAACCGAGGTGCACATCATGGAGGGATAGGAGACCAAGAAAGTTATATATAGAAAGAAAGAAAAGTCCAGGCAGTCTCTGTTCCAGGCTGTGATCACCGCGTCGGGCCATTCAAAATGGCGGGCAGATCCGGCGGATTACAGATCCAAGTTGTTGGATTAGCGCATCTGGTCTGCTTCTTTGGAATCTAAAAATGTTGCTAGTAGATCAGGATCTTCGAATGTTCTAGTTTGGTTATGGAGAGTCACTCTGAGCTTCGCTGGATACAATAGGCCAAAGCGAGCCTGTAGCTGTTGAAGTCTAGGGCGAAAAGCAAGGAGTCTCTTCCGACGGTCAACTGTGGGCTTTGCCAAGTCAGGGAAGAAGGAGACTTTATGACTTTCAAACTCCAGATGATGATTCGCCCGGGCAGCATTTAGAATTTGCTCAACTTGCTGATATCTCAGTAATCGAAAGATGATAGGCCGGGGGGTCGTCCGATTGAGCGCCATGTTGGTAGGAACACGATGTGCTCGGTCAATTTCCAGATCTCTGTGAAAAGTGATCTTCAGCAAGGAGGGAAGAGTTTTGACCAGGAATTCTCTTATATCTCCTGCTTCCGCCCCCTCCGGTACTCCAATGAGCCTTACATTGTTGCGACGGGCTCGATTATTGCTATCCTCTAACTCTTTTTGAAGATTCTGTATCTGACGCTCAGCCTTGTCCAGTTTCTCCAAGCGCACCGCGTGCGAGTCGAGGACCCCCGCCATGTTGTCCTGCCGTAGTGAAAGACCTTCAAGCCGGTCCTGAAGCATACCGAAGTCTTCTCGCATGGCTCGGAGCGCTTCTCCGTTGGACTGTACCAGTTCCTTCACACCGCGTATTTCCTCCAAGATCTCCTGTTGCATTTCGGGGTTTTCCCGAAGTGGAACTATCTTTTGTGGGGAAGACAACTCTGTTTTGGAGCGTTTTCCGTGTGAAGAAGAGGGAGACCCGAAGTCTAAGCGTGCTGGTTTGTGGGCCGCCATCCCCCCCGAGGTACCCCGGTAGGTTCGGAGCAAAATATTAAGTTTATGTAGGTATTAAGTCAGGATTCTGAGTAGGCCTCTCGGGAGCTTCAGCGCGAAGCGTCTAACCCGCTGGACATCAGGCTCCGCCCCCCTAAAATATAGATTTTTTAATGGGTTAATCCGCAGCCCCTGCCTCCTCCCAACCTCAAAATGTGCATATCCAGCTCTGCTTTCATTTTGTGAAAAATAAACAGGTAGGTGGGTAACCTTGTAGAGATTTTGCAAATGTTTGATTACCCAAAACACACGGTACCAAAAGTAACTATTTGCTGTTTAGAATTGAGACATGCAGCTTGGGGTGATGCATCTCTGTCTCACTGAGAAGACATTGGACTTTGAATAACAAAATTATTTTACTAAGCACCATATCTCACCAAGAGATGTAGCAGTGAGGCTGACTTGTGAAGAATTAAGATTTAGAGAGAACTTAATTTGCCATTTTCCCCCAACATATTTTATTCTAGTACAAAGTAGATTCTAAAGGAGCTTCAGCTTTACAGCTGGATCTTTTAAATTTGAACTTATGGGAATTACAGCCAGTGTGTGTGGGAACTTTGGACTGGCTTTTATTAGTGAATTAGTTGAGGATGAAGAGGAGCAGCCATTGTAAAAAAAAATGGTAAAATGATCATCATTCTTGGTAATAGTGTGATAGTGTATGTAGTATGGTACAAATTATTCTTTTCACTAAAGGCGTTTACAATCTTAGCAAGAAGAAAGGGGACATACAAAAGAGACGAGAATAGAGAAGTTGCAGATGTGGTATAGTGGTAGATCAGAGGTGAGTTATATGTGTGGAGACAAGTGGATAACATTTTGAAAGGGACTATAAGCTTTAGAGTGTACATAAAAAGCTTGGAAACAAAAGGGAGCAGAGAGGCAAGAAACTTGTATGACGTGCATAGTGCAAGATTTGGATATAAGTAGAAATGACAATTGAAATGTAGGGGATAAAGAGGAACTTTAAAAGAAGAGCAGCTTGAATTTGTTGAAACGTGAATGGATGGAAAGATAAGAAAATGGACCCTAGGAGGAAGGAGGCAGAAACAGAATAGCTGAAGAAAACAATTCTTGCTGCTGCATTGCAAATGAATGGGAAAATTCAGAGACCAGGGAGCAGAACAGTATAGTAGGTGGGATAAAAGGATGACAGCAACTTGGTATTTTGTTTGTGAAAGCAGAAGATAAAATAGATCTTTAGTGTGTTTTGAAGGCAGATTCAAGATTTCCAGATTAGATACATAGGTGTGAGGAGGGTTGGAAGGGAGGCATCAAATGTGATTTAAAAAGTAACATGCAAAAGAATTTTGAGGATAGTAGAAGAAAATGGTAATACAAAGCGCTCAGTAATGTTCTCAAGGAGACAGCAGAGAGGACTTCAGAAAAATGGAATGAGTAGACAGAAAAAGATCAGTGTTAGATTCTTGAATGTAGGCATCAAGACATGATAGGGGGTTATAAAATCTTGAGTGGTGCCAGCAATAGTACCTTTAACCGATGTGGGGAATAGGCAGAGGCTACATTTCAGGCAGGGGGTGGAATGACCAAGTTGTGGAGCACTCTGAGCATTCCACTCTCCTCTCTTCTCTTCTCCAAGCAAGTCAGCAAACCCTCAGGAGTCTAGTGCTCACCAGGTCCTTAGCACCAGAATGGCACTTCTTAGGTTCTTAACCAAGAGAGGACAGAGTTAAGGTATTCAGGATTGAGGGACGCTAAACATAAGTTGTTTCAAACAGCAGGAGTGTCAGATGGTCACAATAGAAAACACCCTTAATGTTAGGTCTGAAAGATGTCATTTGATATTATATCAAGGTTATTTTAGTGGTGTATGAAATATAAGGTAGTTTAATATTTCTATTGATTTGATCACTCAGTAGCAAAACAATAGTTCTGAAGTCTGTTTTGATCCTTTTAGGAAAATGTATGTGCTTTATTCAAAACTTGAAAAACTAAACTTGTCAATCATTACTCAAATTAAAGTTATTTGCACAGAATTCTTGTTCATTGTTTGTGGTAAGCAATATAGTACATGAATTTTAATTTTTTAATGCTTGCATATGTTGAATCTTTAGCTCTTCAGCTGTAAATTGCTTACTCTTAAAATTTTAAATCTTCTTTAGTTAATACGCTGATTACACAAGAAGGCCCTTCCTTTCTGCAGTTGCGAATAAAACATCTGATGAAGTCAAACTGTATCTCACAGGCAGCTACTTTGGCAAAACTCTGTGCTGAGTCTATAGAAATTTCGAATGCGTCCTCCTTTCGCCAGTCATACATCACTTGTTTATGCACCATGCTGCCTAATGAAGAAGCAGTTAAAGAGGTTAGTACTTGACATCTAATGCCTTTTAAAGAGTAGCACTATGTAGATTCCTCAGAGTATCAATTTCCCTATTTCTTGCCTCTGTTGCTGCCATTTTGGACTTAATCCTGCAACTGCCTTCTTGTTTTCCCCCTGTTACATAAAATGTAATTTGAGTTAACTTTATATATTTAGCTCATGACGGAACATGTATTTCAAAGTGTTTAATAAATCCTTGGAGATGGGGGAGGTTCAGCAGGATTGGAGAAGGGATGGTCCCTTGTCACAAAAGCAGTAACAGAAGTGGGAAAATGTAGACAGTTAAGCCTTACTTCAGTGATGGGAAAAGTAATGGAGATGCTGCTGAAAGAGGATAGTGATGTTTGTAAAGTCCAATGGGTTGCAAGAAGAACTAAGACAACATGGTTTTCCGAAGGAACATCATGCAAAATGAATCCGCTTGATTGATTTCATCGACTGGGTGACCAGAGAACCAGATCAAAGGCTGCATTGGATGTGTTCTACTTAGATTTCAACAAAGCCTTTGATACTGTTCCTCATAGGAAGCTTATGAAGAAACCAAGCATTCTGGAAATCAATCATAAGGTGGTGAAATGGATCAGAAATTGGTTGTAAAGATGACTGATGGTAAATAGAATATCTTCAGGAACAAGCAGGAATGTAGTCTTCACATATGGGTATCGTCAGCACCGATGGAGCCCGCGTGGGAACGCTCCCCAGCGTCCTATAGGAAAGCTTTTGGGAGCATCCCACTGTGCCTGCGCTGCTGCCTTCCCGCCTTTCCCAACTCTCCCTCTTCAGTTTTCCGCTGAGCCAACAGGCAGCAAACCCTGTCACCTCAGAAAAATTTCTTTTTTGTGGTCGCGTCTGCCTTCCCGTTGACGCTAACATCAGTACCACCGGTGTCTTCTTTATTTTCTTCTTCTTTCTTCTTAAAAAAATAAAGCCTTTTCTTGAGGGTCTGTCCTCTCTTGGTGCTTCGGCGCCATTTTGGGCACTAGGCCCTATTTTCTTCCAAAATGAAGAAACCAACCAGTGGTTTCAGAAAATGTTCAAAATGTGGCAGTACCATTTCTGCTACCAACACCCATGACTGGTGTCTAAAATGTTTGGGCCCTGACCATTCACCATTGGAGTGTCTCCTTTGCAGAACGATGACTAAGAGAGGCCTGCAGAATAGAGCTGTGAAACTTGGCACCCTCTTTGCCTCAGATGCAATGTCCATTGCATCAACGTCATCCAGGGCTTCATCTTCCTCCCATGGATCTCAGGTAACCAAACCCAGGTCTTCCTCCAAGACTGATCGGTCCTCAAAGGGTAGATCTCCTTCTAAGCATTGAGATGCTATTAGCGTTGCCCTCGAGAATACACTGACCGAACAACCTCGGCGGGAAGTCCTTGCCTCCAAAGCATTAATGGGGTCCCAGGATGTTCCCGAGGCCTCCACCTTAGAAATCTTGGTGCCATGTTCTGGGGTCGTGGCCCGTTCTGCTGGTACCGACACCCAGACATCGGCGGCCTCCATGGATCAACATATCGTAGTCTTGCGGCCTTGTTAGCATTCTCGGTACCGCTGAAGCTGCTACAATCTGTTCCACAGCCATCGGTACTGATACCGGTATCGGATGTATCTGCATCTACTGTTGCGCTGCTCTCCATGCTTCCACCCATGCTGACCCTAGAATTGGTGTTCAGCATAGAGGGTCCAATATTGAGGTATTCTGATGCAGACTTCGATCGGTACTGTCGACAGGCAGTGCAAGAGCACCCGGCCCGTAGATACTTTGAGTCTTCCGATTCAGATTATTCCGATGACTCTATCGGTACCGGAGTGGTTCTCTCAGAGGATCCCTCTCCTTTGCTGAAAAGTCGGATGTCTCCTCCGGAGGACATGTCTTTTCAAGACTTTATACTGGATGTGGCTCGGAGCCTCTCGTTCACCGTGACCCCTGAGAAAGAACCCAGAGCTGAAGAACTAGAAATTCTTCAGTATCTGGCAGGCCCTTAGGAGGCCGCAACCCTTTCCATACACCGGATTTTGCATGATCTCATGCTTAGGATGTGAGAAACACCTTTAACGGTGTCTCCACATTCTCGAAGGCTCGATACAATGTACCGGGTACCACAGTGTCCCGGGTTCCAAAAAAACGCAGTTACCACACCATTCCATGGTGGTGGAAGCAGTGATGCGCCGAACCAAAAGTGCCAAGACGCATTCCTCTAATCCCCCGGGCTGTGAGGCGAGGACTCTTGATGCCTTTAGTCGTCTGTTTCAGGCCTCTGTTATCGGCCAGGATAAATTCTTACATACTTTACATGGGTATGTTTCTTTGAGAGGTTGCTAAAGATTTGGAACTCATGGCTCCTCTTCTTCCCAATGAAAAGAGGGCTGATTTCCTTATTCTTGTTAAGCATGCCCAAAATGTTTCTAAGTTCATAAACAGGGCAACCTTTGATTGTTTCGAATGCATTAGCAGAACCTCTGCTATTTCTATCGGTGCACGTCGGATTGCTTAGTTACAAGCATCCGATTTAGAGCAGTGGGTGCAAGACAAGCTGGGAAATATTCTTTGAACGGGAGAAAACCTCTTTGGCAAAGATTGGCAGGATAAAGCTTCTCGGCTTGAGTCCGAGAACACTACCGTGAATAGACTATCCAGGACCACTGCCAAACCAACTAAGAAAAAGGGCAGTTAAGTAACCTTTTTTCAACAAGAAAAATAAATTCTATCCGTCTTACACCCAAACTGTCCACTACCCAGTCCATGCTCCCCAAAAGGGACAGCAGCAGCCGAAACAACAAAGAAAGGCTCAAGTCCCCCAGAGCTCAACCAGTTCAGCAGACACAGCCTCCACAAGATCTTTGACTCCTTCCTAGGGAGCCTAGTCATCCTACTTCTAAAAGGTCCAGAGCCTTCCAACATTCCAGGCAGACTGTCTCATTTTGCCAAGAGGTGGCAGCAAATAACATCAGAACAGTGGACTCTTTCCATAGTGACAGAGGGGTACAAACTCCACTTCCACAGTATGCCCCCTCTCTACTCCAAGAGAGTTCAGTTCTTGCCCCCCCCCCCCCTTACCACTCTCTTGTGTTAAAAGGTCACCTCTCTCCTTGCTCAGGGTGCAATAGAGGAGGTACCTGTTTCTCAACAGGGCCTGGGTTTTTACTCCCCCTACTTCCTTATACCAAAGAAAACAGGAGGGTACAGGCCCATTTTGGACCTCAGGGAGTTAAACAAGTATCTGTTCTGAGAAAAATTCAAAGTGATCTCTCTTGGAATACTTCTCCCTTACATTCATAGTCAGGATTGGCTATGTTCTCTAGACCTAAAAGACGCCTATACACATATCCTTATTCATGCAGAACACAGAAGAAGGAATTGCTTTTTCAGGGAAGACATTACCAGTACAGAGTTCTACCCTTTGGCCTGGCTTCCACCCCCAAAGAGTCTTCACTAAATGCATGGCAATAGTAGCAGCATTTCTAAGGACTCTAGGGATATTTGTCTTTCCCTAAGACGACTGGCTAATCCGAGCATCAACAGCTCCAGAAGCCAGCTTCGCAATATTTGGGGCTGGTCATAAACCTCCCAAAATCCCTTCTCGCCCCTTCTCAATCGTTAGAGTTCATAGGGGCTCTTCTAGACACACGAAAGTGAAGGGCTTTCCTGCCACAACTCTGCTGTGCTCGAATACTTCAACTATCTAATTAACAAACCACTCAAAGGGAGTAAAATCATCACACAACTAACCCCTTTGTCCCAAAAAACCCTAATCAGAACCTTTAACTATTTTTGTCAGAACTCTTGCCATGAGGAAACCCTCTCGAAGCAACTGTTCCTTTTTATTCATTTTTACGAACCGATAAAACAGCTCCAATTACATTCTATGTAAACCAAGGGAAGTGCAAAGCAAGCCCCTCGAGAAACTCCAATGATAGAAAGTCACTCAAAACCAAGAAAAACGCCACACTTATCTGTTCAGAATTGCAGTAGCCATCAGTCCGCAACAGAAAGTGCTTGTTCTCAATCTTCGGATAAATGACTGGGCTGTTTGAAAACACTTCAATTCCCGCAGATGAGCCCATTCAATCTCAATATACCGCTATATAGCGCCATGTTTCAGGCCACTGTGATCTTCTCCCCAAAAAGAGTGAAGTACTTGATTGATGATAGGCCAAGTAAAGTCCTGAAAGTAATCACAGCTCCATTAGTGCCACATAATATCACCAAAGGTCATTCTTTTCAGGACTTTACTTGGTGTATCATCGATCAAGTACCTCACTCTTTTCGGGGAGGTAATAGAGTGGCAAGACTGCAACATTTAGAACAGCGCTGGATATTCAAATTACAGACTGTCACGCCCCAAGGCCTTAATTTAGAGCTTGATTGGTGGAGCGTGCTGTGATTGATTGCTGATGAGGTATCTTGGATTAGAAACGCCATCAAGGATTACCTTATTAAAACGAACGGGTTCTTTGAGCACACCCTTCAGCATGGGAAATTGCCTGATGAAGGGCCAGAAGATCACAGTGGCCTGAAACATGGCGCTATGTAGTGGTATATTGAAATTGAATGGGCTCGTCTGCAGGAATTGAAGTGTTTTCAAGCAGCCCAGTCGTTTATCTGAAGATTGAGAATAAGCGCTTTCTGTTGCAGACTGATGGTTACTGTGATTTTGAAGAACAGATAAGTGTGACGTTTTTCTCGGTTTTGAGTGACTGTCTATCATTGTGATTTCTCGAGGGGCTTGCTTTGCACCTCCCTTGGTTCACATAGAATGTAATTTGAGCTGTTTTATCGACTCGTAAAAACGAATAAAAAGGAACAGTTGCTTCGAGAGGGTTTCCTCATGGCAAGAGTTCCGACAAAAATAGTTAAAGGTTCTGATTAAGGTTTTTTGGGACAAAGGGGTTAGTTGTGTGACGAATACTTCAACTGGCTTCTCAAGCAGCTATGAAAACTTTCCTGACTGCACGAGAAATGCTTCAGTTGCTGGGGCATATGGGGTCCACTGTTCATGTGGTCCCCTATGCTCACTTGCACATGCGAGCAGCTCAGTGGACTCTAGCCTCTCAGTTGACACAGGCGTCGGGTCGCCTGGGGACAAAATCAGAAACTCTGCACACCTCATTTTGTCTCTACAGTGGTGGCAATCACTAGAAAACCTTCTCATAGGGTCACCTTTTCAGCAGCCACTGCACCAAGCTACCTTGACGACGGATGCATCAAAGTCGGGTTGGGGCGCTCATATGGACAATCTCTCCACTCAAGGTCTTTGAACCGACCAGGAGGCTTGTCTTCACATAAATCTACTGGAACTCAGCCATTTTCTATGCTCTCCGAGTATTTCAGGACAACCTGAGCTACAAGACAGTTCTTGTCCAGACAGACAATCAGATAGCCATGTTCCATGTAAACAAGCAGCATAGAACAGGCTCTGAGGCATTGTGCAACAAAGCTCTACGCCTCTGGTCCTTCGCAAGAGGCCCTCAGATTCACCTACTAGCAGTGTATCTTCTAGGCCAGTGTTTTTCAACCTTTTTTGTGCAAAGGCACACTTTTTTCATGAAAAAAATCACGAGGCACACCACCATTAGAAAATGTTAAAAAAATTTACCTCTGTGCCTATATTGACTATATATAAAGTAATTCTCTTGAATAGGAATCAAACACTCACACCAACCCCCCTCCCCTGCTGGTTCACACCAACCCCCCTCCCCTGCTGGTTCACTCACACCAACCCCCCCCTCCACTGCTGGTTCACTCACCCACCCCCCTGTCACTTACTCACCCACCCCCCTGTCACTTACTCACCCCTCCTGCTAGGTCACTCACTCACTTACCCCCCTCCCCTGCTGGTTCACTCACACCATCGCGCCCCCCCCCCCCTTGCTGGTTCACTCACACCACCCCCCCTCCACTGCTGGTTCACTCACACCCCCCCTCCACTGCTGGTTCACTCACACACACACACCCCCCTCTGCCCAAGCCGCTGCTTCTGCTTTGTACAGAGCAGCGGCTGCACTACACTTACATTGAAAAGTAAAGAGAAACGGTGTCAGGAGCCCTCCGGTCATCGCAGAGCCCGAGGAAGTGATGTCATGGGGGCGGGCTCCTCACAGGCTGTCTTTCCTTTTCAAATTAACTTTATTGCAGCTAAAGTTAATTTGAAAAGGAAAGACAGCCTGTGAGGAGCCCGCCCCCATGACATCACTTCCTCGGGCTCTGCATGATCGGAGGGCTCCTGACACAGTTTCTCTTTACTTTTCAATGTAAGTGTAGTGCAGCCGCTGCTCTGTACAAAGCAGAACCAGCGGCTGCACAGCTATAGGGAATCGCGTTCGCGCCGCGGACGTCGGCACAAAAGCCGGTTTTTTGCTCTGGCCGCTCCCGATCTTGCGGCCAGAGCAAAAAAAACGACTTTTCAATGGCCGGTTTTACAACTGTGCCGGCAGCTGGCCTGGCCATGGAAAAACCGGCCAGGCCGGCTGAAAACCGGCCGGTTGGCAACCCTAATTTGTGAGCCGAGGCCACATGTTACGGATGAAATTGGAATTTTTCCCACGGCACACCAGACAATATCTCACGGCACACTAGTGTGCCGCGGCACAGTGGTTGAAAAACGCTGTTCTAGGCACACAGAATCTTCTGGCAGACAAACTCAGTCAAGTACTGCTGCCGCATGAGTGGTCTCTTCATCCAGAGCAAATTGCTTGAATGTTTCAGATCTGGGGAACCCCAGATATAGACCTCTTTGCAAGTCCTCACAATGCCAGACTTCCCCGATTCTGTTCCAGAATTCCGGCTCAGAACAGTCAGGCAATTGATGCTTTCTACCTCCACTGGGGGCAGGACTTCCTATATGCCTACCTACCCATTCCCCTCATTTCCAAGACTCTCTTCAAGCTTCAGAGAGACTGGGGCCATATGATCCTCTTAGCCCCACTTTGGCCACGACAGATGTGGTCTCCGCTGCTTCTACGTCTCTCTCAAGCCAGACCTCTGGAGTTGGGATGTGCTCCAGATCTTCTGTCCCAGGAGGACGGGATGCTTTCGCACCCAAATCCTCAGTCTTTACACCTGATGGCGTGGCTGCTGAGGGCTTAGAATTCCAGGATATCAATCTCTCTCAACAGGTTAAGGATATCCTTTTGGCCTCTGCTTTTAAATGGAGAAGGTTCTCTTTCTGGTGTTCAAAAAAGGAACTTAATCCTTTCTTAGTTCCAGTAGAGGCATTACTAGAGTATTTCCTCCACCTCTCATCCTCTGGACTTAAGACTAATTCAGTAAGGGTCCACCTTAGTGCCATTGTGGCTTCCCACAAGTCCTTTGGACCACCTGTCTCCTCTCAACCGCTTGTAGCGTGGTTTATGAGAGGCCTACTCTTGACTAAACCTCCCATTAAGCCACCACCCGTGGCATGGGTTTTGAATCTTGTCCTTGGGCAGCTTATGAAACAGCCCTTCGAGCCCTTAGCCACTACATCTCTAAAGTTTCTTTCTTGGAAGGTAATCTTCCTAATTGCCCTCACTTCTGCAAGGTGCATCACTGAGCTACAGGCTTTAGTGGCTGATCGTCATTATACAAGGTTCCACCATGATAAAGTAGTCCTTAGGACTCATCCTCACTTTATGCCAAAGGTGGTTTCACCTTTTCTTTTAAACCAGTCTGTTTATCTTCCTGCCTTCTTCCCTAGGCCTCACGCCTCTAGTGCAGAAAGGAATCTTCACACTTTAGATTGTAAAAGAGCTTTAGCTTTTTACCTTCAGAGGACTAGGCAACATAGAAAGGCTTCACAGCTTTTTGTTGCCTTTGATTCCAGTCACCTGGGTTTACCAGTTTCCAAGAGAACTCTCTCTAAGTGGATTGCCTATGAGAGTAAGGGACTTTCTCTCGAAGCTTATGTCACAGCTCACAATGTGAGAGCAATGGCTGCCTCTATGGCCAACCTTTGCTCGGTGTCGATTGACGGCATCTGCAAAGCAGCCACTTAATCTTCGGTCCATATCTTTGCAGCCCATTACTGCTTGGACAAGGACTCCTGTCAGGATGCCTTGTTTGGCCAGGCTGTTCTCCAGCATCTCTTTCAGACTTAAAACAACTCCTACCCGCCGTCACGGGTTTCAATACCAGAGAGGAAGCATGACCCACCTCAACCTGGGTCTCGCAGCTTTCTGGGGTCATGTCCCTGGCATCTTTAAGCTTAGGAGTCCCCATATGTGAAGAATACATTCCTGCTTGTTCCTGGAGATAACGTAGTTGCTCACCTGTAACAGATGATCTCCGGGAACAGCAGGAATTGAGTCTTCACAACCCACCCACCTCCCCTAGAAGTTGTATCTCTATCTCTCCTTTTGTCTCAGCTACAAACCCAACTGAAGAGGGAGAGCTGAGAAAGGCGGGAAGGCAGCAGCACAGGCGCAGTAGGATGCTCCCAAAAGCTTTTCTATAGGACGCTGGGGAGCGTTCCTGCGCGGGCACCGTCGGTGCCGATGATACCCATATGTGAAGACTCAATTCCTGATGTTCCCGGAGATCACCTGTTACAGGTGAGTAACTACGCTTTCTCAGAAGAAAAGGCAAGTAGTAGAGTGCTTCATGCATTGGTCTTGGGACAGATTCTGTTCCGTGTCTTTGTAAGTGGATATTGCTGAAGGGTTAAAAAGTTTGCCTTTTAAATTGATGACATGAAAATCTGCAACAGAATGAATACTCTGCAGAAGTAGGTAACATGAGAAGTGATCTACAAAAATTATAAGCATGGACTAATGCTTAGCAGTTAAGTTTTAATGTAAAAAAAAGTGCAATGTGGTACATTTCTGGGTGCAGAAATACAAAGAAGATGTATGCGATAAGAAGCGTGAGGCTGATGTGCATGGGCTAGAAAGGGCCTTGCTAGGTGTTGGTATCTGAGGTTGTCAAAGTGACGAAACAATGTGACAAGGCAGCGACCAAAGTCAGAAGAATACTAGGCTACATACAGTGAAGCATAACCAGCAGAAAGGTGACATGCCCTTGTACAAGTCGTTGATTAATCCTCACTTGGAGTATTGTATTCAGTTTTAGAGACCCATACCTTGCTAAGGAAATAAAAAGATTTGAAGAAGGCAACCAAAATAATATGAAGTCTGTACGAGAAGAGACTTGAAGATCTGAGGAGGAAAACAGGGAGATGTGATACAGATGTTTAAATACTTGAAATGCATTAATGAAGAAACCAAACTTTTTCATAGTGAAAAACAAAAGATATAGAATGAGAGCTTCAAGGAGGTAAACTTAAAAGCAATATCAGGAAAGGATAGGTTGCCTGGAATGTCCTCCCAGAGAAGGTGATGGAGACAAAAACAGTGACAGAATTCAAAAAGAAGTGCAGTTATACATCTAGGAAAGAACAACCCAAACTACGGTTCAACAATGCAAAGTTCCACATTGGGAACCACCACCTAGGGAAAAATATTTAGGTGTCATTGTGCATAATACGTTGAAACAATCTGCCCAGTGTGCAATGGCGGCCAAGAAAGCAAATAGAAAGCTAGGCATCACAAGGAAAGGAATGTAGAATAAAACAAAGGATATTATAATGCCTCTGTATCATTCCATTGTTTGTGCAATTCTGGCCGCCATATCTTAAAAGGGATATAGCGGAATTGGAAAAGGTACAGAGAAGAGCCACTAAAATGGTAAAGGGAATGGAAGGATACCCCTGTGAGGAAAGGCTTTTAAAAGGTTAGGACTTTTCAACTTGGAAAAGAGATGGGTGAGGGGACATATGATAGAGGTCTATAAATTAATGAATGGAGTAGAATAGTTAAATGTAGATTGGTTGTTTCTGGCAACAAAATGTAGGCTAGGGGTCACACAATGAAGCTACAGTGTAACCCATTTAAGATTAAGAGAAAATATTTATCTCCAGGAACAAGCAGGAATAAGTCCTCACATATGGGTACGTCGGTACCGACGGAGCCTGTGCGGGAAAGCTCCCCAGCTTCCCAGAAGGAAGCTTTTGGGGCCTCCCACTGCACATGCGCGCTGCCTTCCCGCCTTCCTGACCAGCTCTCCTCAGTTTCTCTTTTTCCACGGAGCCAGCAGGTCGTGTTCCTGTCACCGCTGAAGAAATAATTGTTTTAGTTTGTTTCTTTAGACCGCGTACCTGCCTTCCCCATACAGAAACCTGTACCGCCGGTCTCTCTTTTCTTTCTTTAAAAAAAAAAAAAAAAAAATCTTTATTCTGCACAACTTGGTGACTTCGGTTAGGCCTCAGGCCTACACAAATTCTCCTCATGGAGAAACCAGCCCCTGGTTTTAAGAAGTGTACCAAGTGTAGTGCTGTTATTTCTGTCACAGACACCCATGAATGGTGTCTTAAGTGTTTGGGACCTGACCACTCCATTCCGGACTGCCCATCCTGCTCCCAGATGTCTAAACGTGGGTTGCAGAACCGGGCCAACAAATTCCATGTGCTGTTTGCTTCAGATAATCCAGCATCACAGTCATCCAGGTCTTCCTCTCCGGATGGATCTCAGGTAACCAAACCCTCTGCGGGCAGGTCCTCAAAGAGCAAATCTCCTTCAAAGCATCGAGAGGCTCTCACTTTTGAGTCTGAGGATCCTGCCCCAGCCAAACAACCCCGGCGGGAAGCTCTGGCTTCCAAAGCACCATCTATGGGGTTACAGGTTGACATCGATGGCACGGCCTCGACTGATCACCTGTTGGACTGCTCTGGGGTACCGGCCCATACCGGTACCGACATCCAGGCAGCAGTGGCGTCTATGAGCAATACTGTTCAGACCATGCAGCAGGCCATGCTGGCTTTTATTAATGCTGCGACGCCCTCGGTACCGCGCTCAGCGGTACCGGGTCCGGTTCCGGTATCGTCTCCCATACCGGAACCGAGACCATCGACTTCCAAACGCAGATCGGTTCCGCATGCCGGATCCGGGTTTTCATCCGATACCGATCCCATACCCGGTACGCCCGATGTCGATACCGACCGGTATGCGTATCGTGCGTTGGAAGCAAATAGAGAATACTCTGCTTCTTCTGAGGATTTTGACTCCACTGAGGACTCTGATGAGCTGTCTCTAGTTCTTCATGAAGACCCCTCTTCCCCAAAGAGGAGAATGTCTCCACCAGAGGATTGTCCTTTCAAGACTTCATTATTGAACTAGCTAAAGGACTTTCTATTACCACATCCTCTGAAAAAGAACCTAGGTCAAAGAAATTGGATATTTTAGGATACCCTAAGGTTCCTAAAGAGGCAGTCACCCTGCCTATCCATGAAATCCTTCAAGAACACTTGATGGACTTATGGGAGGCTCCTCTAACGTTGTCTCCTTATTCTCGTAGGTTGGACACCATGTACCGGGTCCCTCCTCCTGGTTTTCAAAAGACTCAGTTGCCTCACCATTCCATTGTGGTGAAGTCTGCACTGAAAAAGATTAAGAGTACCAAAAGGCACTCTTCTACCCCTCCAGGATGAGAATGTAAGACCCTAGACTCTTTTGGCAAGAAAATTTTCCAGGCTACTATGCTTATAGCCAGGATTAATTCTTACAGTCTGTATATGGGCATGTTTCTCAGGGAACTTGCCCTAAAGATACGACATTTTGCCTCCTTTATCCCTGAGGATAGAAAATAGGAGTTCATTTCTCTGGTGAAACAGCTTCTAGATGTTTCTAAGTTCTCCAACAGAGCAGCTTTTGATTCCTTTGAGGGTGCCGGTAGAGCTTCGGGCATTGCTATTGCAGCCCGACGACTTGCTTGGCTCCAGGCCTCTGACCTAGAACCCTGGGTCCTGGATTGCTTACGGAATCTGCCCTGTACAGGTGAGAACTTATTTGGTAAGGACTGGCAAATTAAAGCCACTCAAATGGACGCAGAAAATGCTACCTTGGATAGACTTTCTAAGTCTACCTCTACTCCTGCCAAGAAAAAGTCTTTCAAGAGGCCTTACTACAAGAAGGCCAGATTTTCCACAAATACTGGCCAACAATCTTCTCAGCCTCGCTTTGCTGCTAAACGTCAGCAACCTAAACAGGCAAAGTCAAAGCCTGCAGCGTCTACCACTTCTCAGCAGGCTCAACCCCCTCAGGGGTTTTGACTTGCCCCTAGAGAACTTAACATTTCTGGCTCTAGAACAACCAGAGCCCCTCACCATTCCCGGAAGGTTAGCTCACTTTGCTCCCAGATGGGAGCAAATCACATCAGAGCAATGGACCCTCTCTATCATCAGAGAGGGCTACAAACTTCATTTTTCCAACCTTCCTCCATATACCATGGTGAGGCACTTCAATTCTCCCTCATTTCTCCTGGACCTGTTGGATCAGGAAGTCTCTTTTCTCCTTGCCCAAGGGGCAATAGAAGAGGTTCCTCTTCTTCAACAAGGGACAGGATTCTACTCCCCTTATTTTCTCATAACAAAGAAGACAGGGGGATTCAGACCTATCCTAGATCTGAGAGAATTGAACAAATTTCTGTACAAGGAGAAATTCAAAATGCTTTCTCTAGGCATTCTCCTTCCATACCTTCAGAGTCAGGATCGGCTTTGTTCTCTAGATCTCAAGGATGCGTACACACATATACTCATCCACCCATCCCACAGAAATTATCTAAGATTTCTGTTTCAGGGAAAACATTTCCAGTACAGAGTACTTCCCTTCGGTCTAGCCTCTGCTCCAGGCGTCACTTCCGGGAGGCGGGACTACAGTACCTGGGAGACAGGGAGACAAGCAGGGAACGTTTGACGCTATACAGTGGAGAACAGGCAGCAGACAGCAGCAGGGGACAGTCAGCGTTTAAGCAGGCAGCAGGTAATGGAAGCACACACAGCAGCAGCAACGGGGCGCCGCACCCAGAGGCGATGTTATAGGGCGCAGGGGCCCGGCGTCACTTCCGGGAGGCGGGACTACAGTACCTGGGAGACAGGGAGACAAGCAGGGAACGTTTGACGCTATACAGTGGAGAACAGGCAGCAGACAGCAGCAGGGGACAGTCAGCGTTTAAGCAGGCAGCAGGTAATGGAAGCACACACAGCACAATGGCATGCTCCTGCGAGCAGTATACCTGCCAGGCCTGCTTAGCGGACAGGCTGAGCACGGTCCTTTGCCCACACGAGTGGCGCTTGAATCCCAGGGTAACGAAGCAACTTTTCCACCACTGGGGCAGGCCCATGATGGATCTGTTTGCCTCCCCACACAACATGCAGCTGCCTTGCTTCTGGTGGTGCCAACTGCACTAGGGGAGAGTGGCAGCAAATGCCTTCTTGATCTCATGGTCAGAGGGCCTACACTATGCATTTCCATCGACCACAGTCACCAAGATCTTCTTCAAGGTCCAGAGCAAGGGGGCGTCGGTGATACTGCTCACACCCAGATGGCACAGGCATCCCTGGTTTCCCCTGTTGCTTGCCCTGTTAGTAGCGCTTCCCATCCCACTGGGCTGGGCCCCGGATATTCTGTCCCAGGAGGAGGGCTGCCTTCTGCACCCCAATATGGGGTCCCTAGTTTAACAGCATGGCTGCTGAAAGAGTAGCATTGGCCCCTTTCAACCTCCCCAAGGGAAGTTAAGGAGGTTCTACTATGTACTATTATGGATCAGGAACTGGTTAAAAGATAGAAAGCATAGGGTAGGGCTAAATGGTAAATTTTCCCAATGGAAAAAGGTGAATAGTGGAGTACCCCAGGGATCTGTGCTGTGTCAGCTGCTTTTTGACATATTCATAAATGACCTGGAAAAGGGAATAACGAGTGAGGTTATCAAATTTGCAGATGACAAGAAACTATTTAAAGTTGTTAAAACCCATGAGGATTATGGAAAATTACAAGAGGATCTTGATAAATTGGAAGATTGGGCATCCAAATGGCAGATTAAATTTAATGTGGACAAGTGGTTATGCACCTAGGAAAGAACAACCCAAACTATGGTTACACGATGCACGATTCCACACTGGGAACCACCACCCAGGAAAAAAGATTTAGGCGTCATCGTGGATAACTTGTTGAAACCCTCCGCCCAGTGTGCAGCAGTGGCCAAGAAAGCAAATAGAATGCTAGGTATCATAAGGAAAGGAATGGGGAATAAAACAACGGATATTATAATGCCTCTGTATCGTTCCATTGTGCGACCTCACCTTGAATATTGTGTGCAATTCTGGTCACCGTATCTTTAAAAGGATATAGTGTTGTTAGAAAAGGTACAGAGACGAGCCACCAAAATGGTAAAGGGGATGGAAGGATACCCCTATCAAGAGTGGCTAAAAAGGTTAGGGCTTTTCAACCTGGAAAAGAGATGGCTGAGGGGAGATATGATAGAGGTCTATAAATTAATGAATAATGTGGACGGGTAAACGTAGATTGATTGTTTACGTCATCAGAATATAGAAAGACTAGGGGACATGCAATGAAGCTACAGGGTAAACTATTTAAGACTAATAAGAGAAAATATATTTTTCACTCAACATGTAATCAAACTCTGGAATTTGTTACCAGAGGATGTAGTAAAAGCTGTTAGTGTAGCTGGGTTTAAAAAAGGTTTGGACAAGTTCCTGGAGGAAAGATCCATAAACCATTCTTAAATGGGAGCCAGGATATCACTGCTTGACCCAATACAAGCATTGTGGAACCTGTGTCTTTTGGGGAAACTGCTAGGTACTTATGACCTAGATTGTCCACTGTTGGAAACAGGATACTGGGCTTGATGGATCTTGGTCTGACCCAGTATGGCATATCTTATGTTCTTCTGTACTGCCCTTCCGGAAACCCTCCATCAGATGGGCTTACGCCTTTAACTGGAGAAGATTCTCTGGTGTGCAGAGGAGGAGAATGCCTTCTCCTGTCACGTGCAACTGTTTCTCCAGTACCTGCTGAATCTATTGTACACCAGGCTGAAATCCAAGTCTCTGAGGGTGCACCTGAGCGCAATAGATGCGCACCACCACCCTATTGAGGTGACACCCCTCTCAAGTCAGCCCTTGGTCTCTAAGTTCCTCCGGGACCTTCTGCTATCAAAGCCCCCCTTCTGCCTTCCAGTGGCAGATTGGGACCTCAACATGGTGCTTTCCTAGCTCACTAAGCTGCCCTTCAAGCCCCTAGCCATATGTCACTTAAGATACTTGTCTTGGAAAGTGGCCTTCCTGGTGGCCCTCACGTCAGCACGTAGGGTCAGTGAATTCCAGGTTCTGTAAAAACGGGGTGCTCTGCACACACCCCACATTCCTCCCGAAGGTGGTATCTCCCTTCCACCTCAACCAAGAGGTGGTCCTCACCACCACCTTTTCGCAGCTCCATGCCCTCCGAGAGGAACTAATACTCCACACACTCAATTGCAAGTGAGCCCTGTCCTTCTACCTGTAGCAGACCCAGGCCCTTCGCAAAGCTCCTCAGCTTTTTGTTTTATGACCCCAGCAGACCAGGACTCGCCATGACTAAGTGAACTCTGTCCACTTGGGTGGCAGATTATATTGCCTTCTCCTTTGAGCACTGGATCACAGCACATCATGCAAGGGTGATGGCCCCATCAGTGGCCAACTTCCACTCTGTGCCGGTGACAGAGATTTGCAAGGCCACCTCGTGGTCTTCAGTTCATATGTTTGCAGCTCACTACTGCCTGGAGAGCGATTCCTGCATGGACACTGCCTTCGGCCAGGCAGTACTCTAACATTTTCGGGGTGTAGGCAACTCCTGCCCTCTAACCCTTCTGTGTTGAGGCTACTGGAGTTATTGTGTCACTGAATGCTAGGGTCTTGCAGAGTCTCTCAGCAGTGACTCACGGCCACCCGCTTGGTCACTGGTGGTGCTGTCGTGGTTCGGTCCTCGGCAGCCTAGAGCTAGGGAGTCCCATATGTGAGGACTGACTTCCTGCTTGTTCTTGGAGAAAGTGTAGTTACTCGTAACAGGTGTTCTCCGGGAACAGCAGGAATAAGTCCTCAACTCTCTCTCCTCCCCTGGGAGTTGCCTCCCTACCTTGTTTTAGTTTTTTTACTACAGTCATCTGAGTAAGATGGCACCCTTGGGCGGGAAGGGGTCCATGCTTACATGGTATCATGTCCCAAAGACTTTCCTTGAAAGTTGGGAAAATGCTCCACATGGGCTCCATCGGCATCAACGTCACCCATATGTGAGGACTGATTCCTGCTGTTCCCAGAGAACACCTGTTACAGGTGAGTAACTACGCTTTTCATTCAGCCTGTAATCAAACTCTGGAATTCATTACTGGAGACTGTTAGTATAGCTGGGTTTAAAAAAGGTTTGGACAATTTCCTGGAGGAAATGTCCATAAAACATTATTAAAGCGGAGCTGGGAAATCCACTGCTTGTCCCAGGACAAGCATTGTGCAACCTGTGTGCCTTTTTGGGAACCTGTCAGGTACCGTATTTCGCAGATTATAAATCACATTTTTTTACATCAGAAACCTATGGTGCGACCTATATAGTGGAGCAACCCTCGAAACTGATAGAAATACTCACAACTTCACAGTGGACGGTCTTTCTCCCTGGGCCTTCTCTATACCCAACACTTGCAAGAAGACCCTCCGATCAGCAAACCTATACGTACTTGGACTATACTCTCAAATTGCATATCGAATAGCAGACAACACAAATGTTTTTAACCCCACAGAAAATGGTGACACCGAAGCTGCTGAACTCATACACCACAGAATTCAAATTGAAAGTTATTCATTACACAGAAGAACATAGTAACAGAGCCGTCAAATGAACTTTTGGGATAAATGAGAAATTAGTTAGAAACTAGAAGAACACGTAGAGAAAACTAACCTCGATGAAACGCAGCAAGAAGGCAAATCGCGGCTGCAAAGCATGGTGGCCTAAATTAGAAGCACATTTGCTTCATTTAGTTGTAGAGCAGAGGGCCACCACCCAATCGAGGGAAAGCCCCTCTCTGTGCAGCCTCTCATAACTCGCTTCCTGTGGGGTCTTCTGTTGTCCAAGTCCCCCATCCGCCCATCAGTGGTGGAGTGGGACCTCAAAGTGATGGTGTCACAGCTCTCTAGGCCGCCATTCAAACCCCTGACTACTTGCCACCTGAGGTATCTCTCGTGGACAGTCATCTTCCTGTTGGCGCTCACATCTTCTCACAGGGTCAGCGAGCCCCAAGCCTTTGTGGCAGAGCCGCTCTACACCAGGTTCTACAAGAGATTGTCGTGCTGTGCACGCACCCCAAATTCCTTCCAAAGGTGGTGTCCCCATTCTCATTCAGGAGGTGGTGCTCCCCACCTTCTTTCAGCGACTCCACTCCAGCAGGGTGGAGGCCATACTCTGGACTGTCCTTCCTTCAACGTACCCAGGGCCACTGCAAAGCTTCACAGCTTTTTGTTTCCCATGACCCCAGTTAGCTGGGGGAAGCAGTAACCAAGCGGACTCGGTCTACCTGGTTGGCAGTCTGTATTGCTTTTGTCTGTGAGCAGGTTTGGCTCTTGCTGGAGTGCCAGGTCATGGCACACAGCGTCAGGCCCATGCTCTCTGTTCCGATGACGGACATCTGCCAAGCTGCCACCCGGTCTTTGGTCCATATCTTCGCAGCTCATTACGGCCTGGAGAGGGAGTCCCAACAAGACAGCGCTTTGGCCAGGCTGTACTCTGTAATTTGTTCGGGGTTTAGGCACCTCCTACCCTCCGACCCTTTTGTGTTGAGGTTATCAGAGTGCTGGTTCCTCACTGGACACACGAGACGTTCTGGAGTCTGTATCCTTGAGCTCCATTGTTTGCTGCTCATGGCTCCCCTTGGGGGCATCTGTGTTATTCTATGGGTTTTCGATAGCCTGTAGCTTGGGAGTCCCATATTTGAGGACTGACTTCCTGCTTGTTCCCAGAGAAAGTGTAGTTACTCACCTGTAAAAGGTGTTCTTCGGGGACAGCAGGAATCACTCCTCACAACCCTCTCTCTTCCCTGTGAAATTGCTTCCTTGATGATTTATTTTTCCCATCTTAGCCATGTCATGAGACTAAGGCAAGATTTCACTCTTGGGTGTGGTGGCATCTCCCAAAGGCTTTCTTTGAAAGCTGGGGAGATGCTTCCTTGAGGGCACCAACATCACCCATTTGTGAAGACTGATTCCTGCTGTCCCCAGAGAACACCTATTACAGGTGAGTAATTATGATTTCCCCTACCTGTTTAATTTATGTGCAGAACAAATCATGAAGACAGCAGATGTGTGAAGATTGGTGGAAGACTCATCAACAACTTCGCTATGCTGATGACACAACAATACTGGCTGAAAGTGAAGATTATCTGAAACATTTGCTTCTCACGATCAAGGAACATAGTCTTAAAATGGGCCTGCACCTTAACATAAAGAAAACAACTGGCAAAATCGATAAGTTCATTGATGGAGAAGAAATTGAAATAGTTGACAACTTTAATCTACTTGGATCAACAATCAATAAAGAAAGTACAAGCAGTCAAGAAATAAGACGGCACATTGTTCTTGGCAGAATGGCTATGAAGGCCCTAGACAAGGTTCTCAAGAGCAGAGATGTGTCTCTCCATACAAAGATTTGACTTGTTCAAGCCATGGTGTTTTCAATAATGTCATATGGATACAAAAGTTGGACCGTGAAAAAGACAGGAAGAAAATCGATGCCTTTGAATTATGGTGCTGGCGATGAATACTGTGTATATCATGAACCATCCGAAGAACAAACCAGTCAGTACTGAGGAGATCAAAACTAAGTTTCCTTAGAAGCTCAGATGACAAGACTTCGACTTTCATACTTTGGACACATCATGCGAAGAGAGAGATCATTTGAGAAAGACATAATGCTTGGCAAGGTTGAAGATCAATGTAAAAGAGGAAGGCCAGCAATTAGATGGATTGAGCTATAGGTGCTACTCTATCAACAGTGAGCCACCTGACTGAAGACCGAACACAGTTTAGGTCAACTATCCAGAGGGTTGCCATGAGTCGACACTGACTCGACGGCACTTAACAACTACAGCTCTAGTCACCTTACTGGGCAGACTAGAGGGAACATGGTGGTCTTTATCTGCCATCATTTACTATGTTAATCTATATGTGTTCTGAGAGCTGGATCAGAAGATAGCAATAGATGTGGTGTACTGGATATTAGGAAAGCCTTATAATATAGTTCCACATAGGCGACTAATAAATAAACTGGTTCCCTGAATAGGAAGCTGAAAAGTTAGTAGCTGAATTTGAAACTGGTTGAGTGGAAGGTGACAAAGGGTAGTGATAAGTGGAGTTCAGCCTAAGGAAAGGGTAATATGCACGAGTTAGTCCTTGGTCTGTTTTCATTATTTTCATAAGTGGCATTGCTGAAAGAGGTTTTTCGTTTTGCAGATTATACCAAAACTTGCAGCGGGGAAGCCCTAAGAGGGCACATTCTAGAGTGCTGCAATTTATTTTTCTCTATATAAATAATTTGTACTCGTTACAAATATGCTTTCACTTCACTAAAATTGCCACTGTTTTCCAGGGGATATACTTAACAGTTGCTATTCTTTTATAAATATGTTTTGATGACTACAAAAAAAATGTAGAAAGAGCAAAGTTCACAAGAAGTAAATGTACAGTTGTCCAAGTTTCGTAAATCATAGAAACTATTTTTTGGAATATAAAAAGATGGCACCTTTTCTCAAATCAGTTTTTAGGGAAAATTTTCTAACCAGCTATAAAATATTATAGAGAATGTTTAATAAATGCAGCTGTATCTGCCAATTGAGATCATTAAAGAGTGTTACCTGCTGGCTTAGCTGACCATCGCCTTGCTTAGAAAGAGTGTTTCCTAGGTTAGGTTGCACACTTTTTATATTGCCTTTAGGACAGCCATAAGCGATTTGCAAATCCTATATAAACCAAAAAAACAAAAGGTAAACACAGTTCAAATAGCAAATCAGCTTTGGTAACTTGGCAGCATCCAACATAGCTACTCACTGATGTCTTCTTCCCAGAACCTCTTCTGCTGATCTTCCCTTTGTCTTTGCTTTGGTCTGTTCGGATGTAACACCCAATCTTCATGCTGCAGGCACATATGGGTGAGTTGTTACTGCAGTAAGGTATGACTGAAAAGCTTTAGTGGTTGCAAACGGAATCAAAACATGAAGACTTGGCAATTGAAAGGCAATATCAGATTGCAGCCCAGGTCTTGAAGTCTGATTTCTTGCAGTTGTAGTTCTGGGTAGAAATGTTGAAGTGGTTTCTCAAGTTTTCAGTTTGCTTTGCTTTTCTGAGGAAAAAGGACCATATGGGAGGATTATGTCCAGATCCAAAGTGTTCTTTAGCAGTTGTAGGAGTAACGGTCAAGATTTATTATTTTTATTTTTTTTTAATTTATAAGCTTTTCTATACCACCCCTTCCAAAAATCGAGGATGATTTACATTGAACATAACACAGTAACGTTACATTATTACATAGAAAACACTAGTTTTCTGAACCCTTCACCACACACGTGGGGTCATTTTAACCCCAAGCCTTTTGTTATGTCAAATTACTTACTTATTTATTTCAGCCATGACTTTAAACTTCCGGTAGCTTCTCAATATTGACAGCCATTGAATTTCCCGTAGAGTGTTATCATTTAATTGGAACAGTAATTTTATGTTAACATTTTTATGGTGTATATACCTATTATACACACGTGGGATCAAATTGACCCCAGCTTAGCGAAACCAGTGTTGTCAGAATTCCTGTTTCAGGTTCATGTTGTAGTAGTTATTGTTAATTTGGCATTGCTAGGCCATTTCATCTGTAGGCTACTGTGATCTTCATGTGAAATTAAGGCAACATTTTTCAGCGTTTGAGTTCATACCAGGCATGTGTTCATATAGACCTATTCATTGCTGTTATTTATTTTATTTATTTTTTATTTAGCAAGCATTTGTATACCGCTCCTTCCAGCGATCAGAAGCGGGTAAGATTACATGGAAAAAGCTGTCGAATCAAGACAGAATAAATTTGATTTGTACATAAAGATTCGAAAGGTTAGCACGTCACGCAGAAAATTAACTACTTCTAAGCTAAGGGGATAATAATTTACATATGTACATTTATACATTACAGGTTTTCTGGGGTGCTGTGGGGGAGTTGCCCCTCATGCGAGTTTAGTACAGGTTGAAATGACTTTGAAATAGGTGGGTTTTGAGTTTCTTTCTAAAGTCGGCTAGATCAATGCTGGCTCGTAGGTCGGGTGGGAGTTGGTTCCATAGTGTCAGTGCTGTGTATGAGAAAGCCCTGTTACTAGTGATTTTTTTGACTGATCTGATATCTGTTGGAGTGTGGAGGGTGTTGGAATTGATGGTTCTCCTGTTTCTGTTGGATGGTTGCAATCTGATTAGGGTGTCGAGGAAGGATGGTGCTATGCTGTGGATGAGTTTGAAGGTGGTCGTCAGTATTTTGTATTTTGTGCGGGCTGCTATGTATTTTATGTATTTTATGAGGGATGTTATAGAAGTAATGGCGCTTTGCCGCCAACATTGTTTCTTTTTTCTGAGATATATTTGATTGGTAATAACAGTTATTTATTATGATTTCAATTATTTTATGTTCCAAGAATTCTGAGTGAAATGAGTAGTAGTCGTCCTCGTCGTCTAACAAACCAGGCTGTACTTCAGGCAGTATTAGCTGAACTTGAAAATGAATCATCAGAAGATGAAACAGGAATAGAAGGTGAAGACTCTGATGGTGAGCCAGACAATGTTGAACAAACTAGTAACTATGATGATCAAATTGAAGGACAGGAAGCACAGTACCTGGCAGGTGATACTGCGGAGAATGAAGACGGTGCATCATCATCATCATCTGATGATGATCCACAACCAAAAAAGAAAAGAAAAATTAACTCAGGATTTTATAAACAGAAGAAATCGGGTAAAATCTACAATCTACTTGTACTTACCTGGAATGGATATGACAGTTGATGAGCAGCTGGTCAGCTTCAGAGGCAAGTGCGGCTTTCGACAATACATTCCCACAAAGCCAGGAAAGTATGGAATAAAGATGTTCTGGAACTGCGATGCAGAGACCAGCTATCCACTGAAAGGAGAAGTTTATCTGGGGGAAACAACCAGGAGCAGCGGTCGAACTGAAGAAAGGAGTTGAAGTAGTGAAAAGATTGACTAGATATTGGTGGAAAACTGGCTGCAATGTTACGTGTGATAATTTCTTTACTGATGTAGGGCTGGCTGAAGATCTTCTGATTGAACACACTACAGTTGTTGGCACCATGAGAAAAAACAAAAGGGACATACCAGGTGAACTGCTGATTTTGCGGAACAAGGAACTGTTTTCATCACAGTTTGTTTTTTGCAAAGAGATCACACTAGTGAGTTATGTTCCAAAGAAAAACAAAATGGTCATTGTTTTGAGCAGCATGCATCATGACAAGGCGATAGACGACGAGAATGAAAAGAAGCCTGAGATGATTCTGCACTATAATGCTACTAAGTCTGGAGTAGACAATCTGGACAAGCTTGTGCGTACATGGCACTAGAAGATGGCTGTTCTGCCTGCTGATGAACATGCTCGTTGTTGCTGGTGTGGCAGCTTACATAATTTGGGTGCAGCAAAAACCCGAATGGCAAACAGAGGTGTCCCACAAACGGCGACTGTTCCTAACAGAACTGGCAAAGGAGTTAGTTCTGCCACAGCAGACATTGTGATTGCAGAACCCAAGAACACTTCAGAAAGGGGTGCGGATCTGCATGCAACCACTTGGATTCCACTTACCTGGTCCTACAGGCTGTGAATCCAGAGGGGCACGATCGCGCTGCCAGCTTTGCACCAGATCATCAGATAAGAAAACATCAAAATACTGCAAGCGATGTGGTATAGCCATATGCCCAGAACATTGCCAGCTGTTATGCAATGAATATGCTGACTACAAGACGCCTAGATAGATGATTATACTAGGGGTGTCGAGACTTAATTACAATTAAGTGATAAACTGAAGTTACTAGACTACTTTTATATCATAAACACTGAACATTTGTAAACAGCAAAAACTGAGAACTGTTTTTAATAAATGCATTAAAATACCAACCCTATGTGGATGAAATTGTTCACGGTTTCTGGTCATTTACTGATGGGGGTCAATTTGACCCCAGGTGTGTAAAGTCGTCGGTAATTTAACGTGTGTGATGAAGGGTTAACAGCTGGTTAGCAAATTATAGATAACATAATCAACTTATGTACAAATAGCAGTTAGGAATTTTGTCAGTACTCAATTAATCCTGGTAAGAATGTTGATCCAGGGCCTTATGTATGTTAATGAGGTTGATGTTTTAAAATGTAGTAATATGAGAGGGATTGGGCATGTGGAAAGTCTAAGTAGTGTAGGGGCTAAGGAGTAAGTGAGAACGATAATATCTGTGTCAGTTGTGTTTGAGGAATTTTGTTATACGAGTATCTGGTTTGTTTCTCACAGGGAAGAAATCTTAAGATAAAATGGACTAGCATAGAGCTTGCCTGGGCTGTGGATAAGAGATGCATCCCATTGTGCTGAATCAATATGCTTGACCTATGAAGGGGGCAGATTGAGAGGAGGAGGCAAAATTCCTTAATGCTATAGAGCAGGAGCAGATGATGAGTCTACAGTGGACTTGATCTTTTGTGAGCATTTTGAGGCATAGCCTACTCTTTAAAAAAAAAAAATCATCATCTTTTAGTTATTTTTCTTCATCAGAGAGAGATGGTGGGCTAGATATCCACTCTGTGAGGATTATCAAGAGAGACTATTCCTCACAGAAAGCAACAGAGTAGACTCCTTTTTTTAATGAGGAAAGATTTGCAAAAGCTGGAAGAATGATCTAATGGTTGGCAGTTGAGATTTAATGTGAAGAAGTGCAGAGTCAAGCATTTGGAATGTAGAAATTCAAGGGAATTGTATGTGATAGGGGGCGAGAAGTTTGGTGTGCATGGATCTGGAGAAGTACCTCTGAGTGATTGTTTCTGAGGATCTCAAGGTGACAAAGCAATGTGACAAGGCGGTAGCCAAAGCTAGAAGGAATAATCAGCAGAAAGGAGGAGGTATTAATGCCCCTTTACAAGCTGTTGGTGAGGCCTCACTTGGAGTATTGTGTTCAGATTGGAGACCATATTTCACAAAGAATATCTAAAAGGACTTGAAATGGTTCAGAGGAAGGCAACTAAAATAATTTGGAGCCTGCACTAAAAGATGTATGAGAAGAATCTTGATGACCTAAATATGTATACCCTAGAGCAGCGATGGCGAACCTATGGCACGCGTGCCAGCTGTGGCACGCGAAGGCCTTGCAGCTGGCACGCGGGAAGGTCCGCAATTAAGTAAAATTGAAAAAAAAAAAAACAACCTGTCTGCTGCCGCTGTCGGGGCCGCCGTGGCAGAATCGAGCGTGCCGCAGGGCCCCCTGTACCCGGCAGAGCCTGCCCTCCCCGTAGCAGCTCTCTCTTTGGAGCTGCAATCAGACGCGCCGGCTTGCAGAGCGCGAAGGGAAGAGTTTCCCTTTCGCGACTCTGTTAAGCCCGCGGGGGCTGATGGGAACTTCCCATCAGCCCCCGCGGGCTTAACAGAGCAGCGAGGGAGAAACTCTTCCCTCGCGCTCTGCAAGCCGGCGCGTCTGACTGCAGCTCCAAAGAGAGAGCTGCTACGGGGAGGGCAGGCTCTGCTGGATACAGGGGGGCCCCGCGGCACGCTCGATTCTGCCGCGGCGGCCCCGACAGCGGCAGCAGACAGGTTTTTTTTTAAATTTTCCCTGGGCTGGGCTGGGCTGGGGGGGGGGGTTAGGAGTGGTGATGGGCTGGAGGGGGGGGGGGGTTAGGAGTGGTGATGGGCTGGAGGGGGGGGGTTAGGAGTGGTGATGGGCTGGAGGGGGTTAGGAGTGGTGATGGGCTGGGCTGGGGGGGGCTTAGGAGTGGTGATGGGCTGGGCTGGAGTTAGGAGTGGTGATGGGCTGGGCTGGGCTGGGCTGGTGGGGGTTAGGAGTAGTGATGGGCTGGGCTGGGGGGGTGTTAGGAGTAGTGATGGGCTGGGCTGGGGGGGTGTTAGGAGTAGTGATGGGTTGGGCTGGGGGGGTTTAGAAGTGGTGATGGGCACTGGGCTGGGGGGGTTAGGAGTGGTGATGGACGCTGGGCTGGCTGGGGGGGTTAGGAGTGGTGATGGGCGCTGGGCTGGCTGGGGGGGTTAGGAGTGGTGATGGGCGCTTGGATGGGGGGTAAGGAGTGGGGATGGGCGCTGGGGGGGTTAGGAGAGTTGAAGGGCGCTGGGGGGGCTTAAACTAAAAATTGGGAGATGGGGGATTAGGACTGGAAATGGGCTGGTGGGATTAGGACGAAGTGGGTTGATGGGGGGTTAGGACTGGTAATGGGCTATGGGAGGGCTTAAACTAAAAATTGAGTGATGGGGGATTAGGACTGGGTGTGGGCTGATGGGGAGCTAAGGACTGGTAATGGGCTGTGGGGGGGCTTAAACTGAAAATTGGGTGATGGGGGATTAGGACTGGAAATGGGCTGGTGGGATTAGGACTGGGAGTGGGCTATGGGGGGCTAGGACTGGTAATGGGTTGGGGGGTTGCTAGGACTGGAAATGGGCTGAGTGGAAGGGGGCTTGAACTGCAAATAGCTGATGGGATGGGGCTTGGAATGTAAATGGGCTGAGGGGAAGTGGGGGGCTTGAACTGCAAATAGCTGATGGGGACGGGGCTTGGAATGGAAATGGGCTGAGGGGAAGTGGGGGGCTTGAACTGCAAATAGCTAATGGGGAGGGGGACTTGGAATGGAAATGGGCTGAGTGGAAGGGGGAGGGGGGCTTGGAATGGGTTCTTAGGGAGGGTGCTAGGACAGGAACTGGGCTGATGGATGGGCTAGGATAGAACTGAGAATTGGGTGTTGGGGGAGCTAAGATTGGAAATGGGCTGTGGTGGGGGCTTGGATTGAAATGGACTCATGGAGGGGCTAGAACTGGAAGTAGGCTCATGGGGGGCTTGGATTAGAAATGGGCTGAGTGGAGGGGAGCTAGGATTTAACATGGGCTGATGGTGGGGCTAGGAAAGGACTAGAAATGGGCTGATGGGAGGCTGGTATTGGAAATGAGCTGATGAAGGGACTCGGATAGGACTGGAAATGGATGGGGGAGCTAGGACTGGAAATGGACTGATGAGGGGACTAGAAGGGAGCGGATACTGGGTGGGGCTGGAACTAAAAGGGAGCTGATGTTGGGGGAGATTAGAAGGGGATGGGGCTGGGAGAATGAAATGGAGAGGGGAAAAATATTTTGTGTGGGAGGGAAGAAAAATGTACAATTGGCCGGGTATTGGGAGACTAAGTGGGGATTGAGGATGGAGGGGTAAAATTTGAGTGGATGAAATAGGAATGAGGAAAGAGCAAAAGGAGAAAGATTATTATGTTAAAGCAGATGTAGAGAGAGAATCAAATTGATTCTCTGACAATACAAAGATTCCAACCTTTACAAATGATGTTACATAGTTCACGCAACTTTATAAAGAGTTTTTAGATACTAAAATCTTGTTGTTAAGGTTTAATTGACATGCTGGCACTTTGAGGAAATTCTTTGGTTTTGTGCGGCAGTTTGGGCACTCGGGCTCAAAAAGGTTAGCCATCACTGCCCTAGAGGAGAGAAGGGACAGGGGAGCTTAATAGCTGAAGAGAGAACTCTGTGGTAAGCAAAGATGTGACACAGGTCAGTGTATCATATGGCTCTGAAAATATTGGCAGACAAGTTCTTAGTGGATGTCCTTTGACTATAGCAGTGTTGGCTGTAGTTTTGGTATGTATGAAGGATCTTTTCCAGAAGGAGCCTCTGGCTAAAACAGTGATAGACTCTTATAATGCAATTAATACAGTTAGTTTTTGAAGATAAATTTCTCTTTGGCTTACATCTAAAGATTGTAAAAGATCCGGCAGATAGTGAGATGTGATTACCCATTACTGATGTTTTTTGATGTGTATCAGTGCTTAACACCCCTCTGCCTCCGACCTGTACTGTTGCTTTGGAGAAAGAACAGCAGAAGAGAGGGTATCAAATGAATGCTTTCCCAAAAGGCTTGATGCTGGGTCTGTCAAGCCAACAGGTAGTGCTGGTCTCTCCATGATGCAGGGTGCAAGAGACTAAGGGATTCTGCAGATAAGAGAAGTTCTTTAAGTATGCAGATTTGGTAACTAAAAATTATAAAAAGCAGTCATGCTAAATGGAATTTTCTTTCTGAGAGAATTATCATTATTTGACTAGATATCAAAAATTGACTGCAAGGAGGTGCTAGACATCATCTGTAATCTGGAATCTGAGGGACATGACAATACAGCATTTATTTTGTGCACCACATATCTCACTCAGCAGCTTCAAACGGAAAACTTGGATTGTTCCTGGTAAGTACCACCGTGTGTATGGGACTTTTTTTTTGGCGGGGGGGGGGGTGGATTTTTATAAATCTTTTCCAAGTATAAAGCATCTATCACGCTTGGAAATAGGCTCTTTATAAAATGATGTGATTATGTACATATAAGTAGCACGCACTGACAGGATGGCATTTTATGCCATAAATCTGTGTTCCCAGGGGCATAGTTTGGGTTGAGCTGAGGCACAGTTGCAGCATATGTGCGTACACACACACACACTCTTGCACACTGAGGACAGGTGTAAATTTATGCAAGAACTTTTGTATGCTACTGGGGGTCATTATACAAGCCTATTAGGCTTTTATGCGTTACTGGGGTTCATTGTATGAGTTTATAAGTGCCTGTGTTGCCTACTTTTCCTCATTGTGATTCACTGTAAACTACTGTAAATATTTAAAATAAAAAAAGTTTATAACATAGACCCAAACTAGAGGTTTTTTTTGTGGACTTCTTAGGTACCCTGTTATAAAATCACCCTCTTTCTGTTTTGAGAAATTATGGAGCGCTACTAAGCTTTCTGACAAAACATCATGGTGGATGTTGGGAAAGAAACAAAAGTTTATATTTTGCATTGACAGGAAATCCAAATTAGTGGTGTAGTGTGCACAGAGCTGTGCACCTAGAAAACACATCTCCTATTCATTATGCAAGTGAATCCCTCAACCACTTGGCTTGCACTAATTTGAGATGAGAAATTCTGTTTTTGAGCCTCTCATGAAACCTCTTTCTAAAGATGATATTTAATAGTCCCATGAATACTGTAAGTTTTTTGTGCTTGGTCAGAAGTACTTCTAAGCTGGTCCAGGGTTAACTTAGCCAGTTTAGTTTTCATTGTATCTACAATGAATATGCATATGAGAGATTTGCATGCATGTCTTCTGTTGCATGCAAATCTCTCATGCATATCCAGTGTGAATATGTATTTCAATTAATTGCAGCTTCCTAAAAAAAGCTCCTTGTGGTTTAGAAATATCAGTATCATAAGAGCAAGAACCCCCCCCCCCCCAAAATATCAGTAATAAAAATTTAAATATATAACTATGCCTACTAAAACAAATTTAGATATATAAAACAAAATCCTTTAAGAAATTTCCTGAAAATCAGACTGACTCGGGCATTGATCTTCACAGTCTTTTTCATTAGGGGCCACTTGACAAAAAACAAACAAACGGCTTTTTAATATGAGTGACATAAAGTGACTGGTGCTCTGCAGGTATGCATTGCGATTAACCGATGTTACAAATCCCCCTTTGTTGGTGAACATGGAAGCGCTATCAACTTGTCCTTCAGCAGCATGTATTCCTTTGACTTTTTTTCAAGAAATAGCTGAGCTAGTGCTACATAAAAACTATTTTTGGTACAATGGAACTTACTTTCAGCAAGATTATGGGACAGCAATGGATGTTACCAAGGCCCCCTATCTGTAGCCAAATTTGAACGTCAAAATCTATCTGCTGGTCTTTTTAAAGATATGATTTTTATGTGGAAGAGTTACCTCGAAGATATATTCGTACTATGGACTGGCTCAGCTGAAGAACTAACTACCTTTTATATGTGGCTAAATACATTGGATGCTAATTTGCGTTTTTCTCTAGGACCAAGCAGGAAGTCAGTCCTTACATAATGGGTGTCATCGGCGCCGATGAAGCCCCAGCGGAGCATTTCCCCAGCTTTCCATGAAAGCCTTTGGGAATGCTGGCACGCATGCGCGGTTCCCTTCCCGCCTAAAGGTGCCATCTTACCCGCCGGGTTCGGTACACCGGTATCGAGCCCGTTTTCTTCTTTTTTGGTTTTTGCCCTTCGTGGCTGGCGTTCGCGCCCTTTTTTCATTTTTTCACTGGAAGGCCGGTCTTTTGACCTCGCTGGGGCTCTTTTTTCCCCGATGGCTTCCAGTGGTTTCAAAAAGTGTGATCGGTGTAAGAAAATTATGTCTCTCACCGACACACACGACTGCTGCCTTCGGTGCCTTGGCCCTGACCACGACCCAAAGTCGTGTGGGCCATGTGGGAAGATGTCTTCCAAGGCACTAAAGAGTCGACAGCATCAAAAGGAAAGGTTTTTCTCAGACTCTGCCTCCGGCCGGGCCCGGACCTCGTCTGAGGCCTCGACATCTCGGGATTCTGATCCCGAACGCCGTCTAAGTTCCTCGGACAGGGGGTCCCCCGACTGGGAACGTAAGAGGAAGAAGCGGCTCGCGAGGGCGGCGTCGGAGGAGGTCCCTGGTCCCTCGAGGGCCAGGTCTAAGACCCCCGACCGCCAACCCGGGCCCATGGACCAAGAGAAGCCTGCAAAAGTTCCTCGCGTGGAGCTGGAGTCTGCTGGACATGTAAGCCCCGTAGTCCTCGTGGGCTCTCCTCCCAGAGAGCCGACGTCGGGCCCGGCGCCGCCAGGGCCCTAGTCGGTGGCTGCTGCGTCTCCCGAGCTGAGTCTCAGGATGACAGCCTTGGAGTGCAGACTGTCTGCCTTCATGGAGCAGCAGCAGGCACTGATGGCCAGCCTGTCTGGTGCATCTGCCCCGACCACCGGGACGTCGACTTCGAAGTCAACCCCGGAGACTGAGCCGATTCTCGAGACCCTCGCGGCTCGAAGTCGTCCTCGGTCGAGGTCTCCCTCGACCTCCCGTTCGGGACCGAGGGTGTCGACGCCGGTGCCCCCGGCGTCGGGGCTGGTGCCTCGGGGCCCCGCGGGGTCGGACCCTGACTCCTCCTCGGATGAGTCCGCCTGGGAGACGGAGGACGAGGAGTCTCCCGATACTTTTAAGACTCGGTGCGTCCCGTCGGACTCACCGCAGTCTGATCCCCTCCGGAGGACACTAGGTTCTCGGAGTTCGTCCGGGATATGGCCGCTGCCTTGGCTATCCCTGCCGATCCCGAGGAAGAGCCGAGGAGCTCAATGCTCTACAGTACGACTCTCCTCCGAAGGAGGCCTTTACTGTCCCGATTCCTCCGATGCTGGAACGGCTCCTCTTCCGAATGTGGGAGGCCCCGGCACCGGTTCTAAGTAAGCGAGTCAATTCCATTTATCGACTCCGCAAAAGCCCTGGTTTCCAGAAAGCACAGCTACCACACCATTCCATGGTTGTGGAATCGGCCATGCATCGTCTGAAGAGCCAGAAGATGCACTTCGCGGTGCCCCCCGGCAGGGAGGCCCGCAACCTCGATTGCGTCGGTAGAAAGTGCTTCCAGGGGTCGATGCTTGCTTGCCGTGTCCAGTCTTACCAGCTGTACATGGGCATGTACTTGCGGGACCTGGCCAAAGAACTGGCCGGCTTCTCTGCTGGTCTCTCCAGGGAACCCTTGCAGAGATTTCAGACCTTGTCCTCAGGAATTAGGGAATGTTCGATGTTCATTTCCCACGCCGCCTACGATGGCTTCGAGGCTTCGGCCCGAGTAGCGGCTGCCGGCATCGCGGCTCGACACCAGGCGTGGCTGCAGTCATCGGACCTCGAGCCATGGGTTCAGGACAAGTTGGTTGATGTCCCCTGCTGAGGTGAGAACCTTTTTGGCAAACCCGTGACCGAGAAGGCCGCTCAGCTCGAGACAGAGCATCTTACCCGGACAAGGCTGTCGAGGAAGACCTCTGCCCCTTCACATAAGAAGAAGGGCTCGGGTAAAAAGTCCTTTTACCTGAGGAAGGGCACTGCCTACAAACAGTATCAGGCTGCCCAAGCAGCCCCCCCGGGTCAGCAAGCCAAGGGCCAGGGTAATGGGCCCCGTAGGCAGAGGACCCCCAAGCCTCAGGCCCCTGCTGCCACTCAGCAGGGTGGGGGTTTTTGACTCCTTAAGCGTAGCCTCTCCTCCACTGCTCTCCCCACCCTGCACTGGAGGTCGCCTCGCCCTCTTTGCCCACCAGTGGCCCCTTATCACCGGGGACAGTTGGGTGCTGGACATAGTCCACAATGGCTATGCCCTCCATTTCCACCAACTGCCTCCGCCATATTTTCCAGGGGAGCCTCCATGGCCTCCCCTGCACACAGACCTCCTACAAGAGCTTCATGGTCTGTTGGTGGACAGGGCGGTGGAGCCTGTGCCTCCCCACTTGCAAGGTCACGGATTCTACTCCAGGTATTTCCTAATACCCAAAAGAACCGGTGGCCTTCGACGCATTCTGGACCTCAGGAACCTCAACAAGTTCCTAGAGAAAGAAAAGTTCAAGATGCTTACTCTTGGGACTCTTCTGCCCTACCTCCAGCAGGGAGATTGGCTATGCTCCTTAGATCTAAAGGATGCGTACACTCACATCCTCATTCATCCGGACCACAGAAAGTACCTCAGGTTCATTGTGGGAGGAAACCATTATCAGTACAGAGTACTACCTTTTGGCCTGACCTCCGCTCCCCGGGTCTTGACCAAGTGCCTGGCGGTGGTTGCGGCCTACCTGAGAAATCAAGGCATCTTTGTCTTTCCCTATCTGGACGACTGGCTTATCAGGGATCAGACATCCCTGGAGGCCAGACAAGCCACCCTCAGAACCATTGCTCTTCTTCAAGAAATGGGCTTTGTCATAAACTTCGCAAAGTCCACTTTGCTCCCCTCCCAGAACTTGGAGTTCATAGGGGCAAGGTTGGATTCTCAACTGGCAAAGGCATTCTTGCCAGAAGACAGGGCTCAAAGGCTGGTGGATGTGGCAAAACAGTTTCTAAACAGGTCCCTGGTCTTCGCCAGACTCTGCCTCAGGATTCTGGGACACATGGCTTTGACAGTACATGTGACTCCCAATGCCAGGCTCCATATGAGGCCTGCACAGTGGTGCCTTCGGGCTCAGTGGTCTCAAGCCACAGGCCACTTATGAGACAGGATAAAGGTGTCCAAACCCCTTTTGGCCTCCCTCAGCTGGTGGCTACATCCACCCAATCTACTCCAAGGAATGCCCTTCCAAATGCCAGAATACTCTGTGGTCCTCAACACCGACGCCTCTCTGCGGGGCTGGGGTGCTCATTGTCTGGACAAGTGCACCCAAGGCCTCTGGTCTCCCTGGGAGGCAGCCCAACAGATCAATCTGCTGGAACTTCGGGCTATCCGCTTGGCTCAGAGTTTTTTCTCCAGCCCTGGCTCGCCGCTCAGTCTTGATTCAAACAGACAACCAGGTAGCCATGTTTTATGTGAACAAACAGGGCGGGACTGGGTCCCAGATCCTTTGTTGAGAGACTCAGAACCTTTGTTCCTTTGCCCTGAAGCACAACATGCTTCTCAAGGCGGTGTACCTCCCAGGCCAGGGGAACTGCCTGGCCGACCGGTTGAGCAGAATTCTGCAGCCCCACGAGTGGCAGCTGCATCCCTTGGTCGTTCAAAAGATCTTCCTGAAGTGGGGTCTCCCTTGGATAGATCTCTTTGCCAGTCCACTGAACAAGCAACTGCCCAAGTTCTGCTCCAGGCAACCACATCCTTTGAGGATAGCACCAGATGCTTTTCTGATGTCCTGGTCTCAGGGCCTCCTGTATGCGTTTCCTCCCACGCCCTTGGTGGCCCGAGCTCTGTTCAAGATTCTTCGGGACAAGGCCTCGGTCCTGCTGGTGGCTCCCAGATGGCCGAGACAGCCTTGGTTTCCTCTTCTGCTTCAACTGGCGGTGGATCCCCCACTGCCTCTGGGGTTGCAACCCGACCTTCTCTCTCAGGAGCCAGGGTACCCTACTACACCCCAATCTCAAGACTCTCAATTGGATGGCCTGGAGGCTGCAAGGGTAGTCTTGGCTCCCTGGGGCCTGCCTCAGGAAGTTGAGGAGGTTGTCCTAGCCTCTCGAAAACAGTCCACTAGGAAAGCCTATGCTCTCAAATGGAAGAGGTTTTCTGTGTGGTGTCAGCTACGTACAGAGGATCCTTTCTCCTGTACTGTACCGGTAGTGCTTCAGTACTTGCTGCACTTATCCAATCAGGGACTTAAGTCCAATTCTGTTCGGGTCCACCTCTCAGCTCTAGCAGCTCACCACTCACTAGTGGAGGGACATTCTCTGTCAGGTCACCCCTTGGTGTCCTGCTTTCTCAGGGGCTTGCTTTTTCTCCAGCCCCCCCATCCGTCGTCCTGCTCCTGAGTGGGAGCTGAATGTGGTCTTGCAGCAACTGACTCGCCCACCCTTTGAGCCGATGGCTACTTGTCCACTGCGCTTCCTCTCCTGGAAGACACTCTTCCTGATAGCCCTTACCTTGGCTAGGCGAGTGAGTGAGCTTCAGGCCCTGGTCTGTGATAGGCCTTACACCAGGATTTATAGGAACAGGGTAGTCCTCAGGACTCATCCCAAGTTCCTCCCTAAGGTTGTCTCTTTCCACCTCAATCAGGAGGTGGTTCTTCCAACATTCTTCCCTAGGCCTCATGCAAGCCATGCTGAAGCAGTCCTGCATACCCTGGACTGTAGGAGGGCCTTATCCTTCTACCTTGACCGTACGCAGGGGCATAGAAGGGCTACTCAGCTCTTTGTCTCCTTTGACACCAATAAGTTGGGGTTAGCTGTGTCCAAGCGTACCTTGTCTATCTGGGTGGCTGACTGTATCACCTGGGCTTACAAGGCGGCAGACCTTCCTTTGCAGGGTAGGGTCACAGCCCATCGTGTCAGGGCAATGGCTGCCTCAGTGGCTCATCTCCGCTCTGTGCCCTTGGTAGACATCTGCAGGGCTGCAACTTGGTCTTCAAGCCAGACTTTTGCAGCCCATTACTGCCTGGAGAGGGAGTCCCGTAGGGACAGTGCTTTTGGCGAAGCAGTACTCCGGAATCTCTTTGAGGTTTAGGCAACTCCTGCCCTCTGTTGGGCTACCGGTGGAGGTTGTGTCCTTGAAAAGCCTTTCTTTGCTGCTGGGACTAGAGGGAGTTCTCTTATTCAGCCTGGGTTCCTCGGTAGCCAAGAGCTAGGGAGTCACCCATATGTGAGGACTGACTTTCTGCTTGGTCCTGGAGAAAGAGTAGTTACTCACCTGTAACAGGTGTTCTCCAGGAGCAGCAGGAATCAGTCCTCACAACCCTCCCTCCCTCCCCTTGGAGTTGCAGTTGTACATAGTTTGTGTTTTTACATTTTGTGTGCTGTTCTTAGCTATGTCATTTGACTGAGGTAAGATGGCACCTTTAGGCGGGAAGGGAACCGCGCATGCGTGCCAGCATTCCCAAAGGCTTTCATGGAAAGCTGGGGAAATGTTCCGCTGGGGCTTCATCGGCGCCGATGACACCCATATGTGAGGACTGATTCCTGCTGCTCCTGGAGAACACAGGTGAGTAACTACTCTTTCTTTTACCTTTTATGCTTCAAACATTGATTTCTTGGACATCAGCATTGAATGCCATTATGAAGGATTTGTATCTTCGGTTTATCGCAAGTCATACCTACAGTTTAATAGTTGGCACCTGTATTGTTGGAATCAAGTTTACTTGTGAGCAAATTCCTGTGTGTGTGCAGGATCTGTTCTTCTGTTCTACAATTTAAAGCAGAATCTAAGCTTTTGACATCCCGTTTTTTTATCCCATGGATATCCTCTTTCAGGGGTTCAGAAGGCGTATTTGCGAGCCACGTTTGCACAGCATGACCATCTGTTACAATATCAACAACCGGAACCTGTTGATACACTTGTTTGTGTTTTACCATATACTGTTGGTACCCATCAAATTATTATGTCTGTCTATAAACATTGGAATATTTTCAGTCTTCATTCCATTTTGGCTGCTCCTCCACGCATTGCGTATAAGCATGGAAAGAATTTGGGGGATCTTCTTACTAAGAACACTTTGCCTGAATCTGTTGATCAACCCCTTCATCCGTTAACAGGCCATTAAGCATGTGGCTGATGTGGATGGTGCCAATATATGTTACTTGGCTCCAGCTGGGCTAATTCCATTGGGCATACATTCTATTCCAAATATAATATGACATGCAAATTGGAATGGATGATTTATATTATAATTTGCCCCTGTTCTTTTGTGTGTGTGGGACATACTAAAAGGAAGATTTGTCTTCAAGAGTAGTCTTCATACTTCCTCTTTATCAGCTCCTCTGCTTTCTTATTGGACACAGTGTAATCATAGTATTTCTAATTTACGCTGGCGGGTGTTGGATAATTTGCCTGCCTCATGGAGAGGTGGTAATAGACTCCAGCAATTGAACCTGAAAGAGCATGTCTGAATGCCATCCAGCTTTAATCAAGCTCTTGATTGGGCTACTCTCATCTAATTGGGGTTACTGGATTGTGTGACCACTCGAACGCCTTTATAAATGTTTGTCATTGAGTCGTCATGGGCACTCGGCTGGAGAGCAGCTTTTAGGATCTTTTGTTGTGGTTTAGATTCTCCCTGATACTGATAAGCCTCTCTTATCAAAACACGATATTGTGTTGGGTTGTAAGTAATATGGTGTAGAGCCTTGTTTGTTTGAAATAACTGCTTTTTTGGTGTTTTTGGGACTATGATGATATTGAGTTATGCTAGTAATAGCCTTTTCTAGGCCATTATACTAGAAGGCTTAATTAAGCCTAATATACTCACGTTATTTGAGGTCCTTTTTCTTAATAGTAACATAGTATATGAGGGCAGATAAAGACCAGCATGGTCCATCTAGTCTGCCCAGCAAGGTGGCAAGAGTAGGTGCACCTGCTGCTCCATGCAGGTCTCCCCCTCCACATGCCTTTGTTTAGAGGGGTACCCACAGCTCCGTGTAGGTCACCCCTATTTGTTGAGATATGAGATAGTTAAGTTTATTTTGATTTCATCCTGTTGCTGTAAAGGGATCCACTGTGTCTGTCCCATACCATTTTGAATTCAATCACTGTATTTGCCTCCACCACTTCTATTGGCAGGGCATTTGTATACCACTTTGATTAAAGGATAAAGTGGTATACAAATCTGGTTAAATAAAAAAATTCCAAGCATCCACCACCCTTTCAGTGAAAAAGTATTTCCTAACGCTACCTTTCAGTTTACCCCCTTGCAGTTTCATGTTATGTCCTCTAGTTCTACAGCTTTGAAAAAGGTTGGTTTGTTCATTTATACTCTAAATATTTAAAGATCTGAATCATTTCTCCTCTGTACTTCCTTTCCTCTACATATTTAGGTCTTCAAGATGCTTCTCATACGTCTTCTGGCGCAGGCTCCAAGTCATTTTGGTTGCCTTTCTCTGAACCCGTTTCCAGTCTTTTTATATCCTTTCAGAGATATGGTCTCCAAAACTGAACACAGTATTCCAAGTGAGACCTCACCAGTGACATCAGTACTTACTCCTTTCTGCTGGTAATTCCTCTCTGTTTGCAACCCAGCATCCTTCTGGCTACCACCCTGTCAACACTGTTTTGCCACCTTGAGATCCTCAGAAACAGTCACTCCATGGTCCTTCTGGTCTGTGCACACCAACCTTTCTCCCCCTGTTGCATACAGTTGCCTTGGATTTCTGCATCCCCAGTGCATGACACTGCACTTCTTCACATTGTCTTAACTCTCAAGCATTGGACCATTCTTCCAGTGTTTTTAGATCGATCTTCATGTTGCCCACTCCTTCAGAAATGTCCATTCTGTTGCAAATTTTTGTTCATCTACAAAAAGGCAGACTTTCCCATTCAATCCTTCAGCAATACTGCTCACAAATAAGTTGAACAGTACCAGTCACAGGACCGATCCCTGGCACTAATCACCTTCCTTTCATCTGAGTGAATTCCGTTTACCACCACTTTCTGTTGTCTATGAGTTAACCAATTCCTGATCCAATTCGGTGTTATCGATACCGCATAGTATATGGTCAAATAGAACAGTTAGGAGGGTCTCGACGCCATGGTATGGTCTGAAACCATATTGTTGTTCGTCTAGGGGGGTATGGTCGTCAATATGGTCTTGGAGTTGGATTAGTATTGCTTTTTCAATTCAGTCAGAAGCGGGAGGCTGGAGATCGACCTTTACGAAGTGGGGTTGTTTTTGTCCATCGTACTGTTCTTAAGGATTGAATGAATTATGGCATGTTTAAGAGCAGGAGGCATATAGCCAAGTCGCTGGGAGGTGTTGATGTGGAGAATGAGGGGGGTGAATTCCGTTTTCATTGCCTTTATCCATTTTACAGAACAGGGGTTGAGGTATGAGGTAGTTGTGTTTACTTTTGTGATGTTTTCAAGTACTTCCATGGATGTCATGGAGAATGTGGACCATGCATGAGGTACTGTAAGCGGAAGTAGGTTTAAGAACTTAAGAGCATAAGATATGCCATACTGGGTTAGACCAAGGTCCATCAAGCCCAGTATCCTGTTTCCAACAGTGGCCAATCTAGGTCATACGTACCTAGCAGTTTCCCCAAAAGACACAGGTTCCACAATGCTTGTACTGGGTCAAGCATTGATATCATGGGTCCCTTCTTAATAATGGTTTATGGACCTTTCCTCCAGGAACTTGTCCAAACCTTTTTTAAACCCAGCTATACTAACAGCCTTTACCATATCTTCCGGTAACAAATTCCAGAGTTTGATTACACGTTGAGTGAAAAAATATTTTCTTTTATTAGTCTTAAATAGTTTACCCTGTAGCTTCATTGCATGTCCCCTAGTCTTTCTATATTCTGATAACGTAAACAATCGATCTACGTTTACCCGTTCCACTCCGTTCATTAATTTATAGACTTCTATCATATCTCCCCTCAGCCGTCTCTTTTCCAGGTTAAAGAGCTCTAACCTTTTTAGCCTTTCTTCATAGGAGTATCCTTCCATCCCCTTTACCATTTTGGTGGCTCTTCTCTGAACCTTTTCTAATATCGCTATATCATTTTTAAGATACGGCGACCAGAATTGCACACAATATTCAAGGTGCGGTCTCACGATATAGAGGCATTATAATAGCTTTTGTTTTATTTTCCATTCCTTTCCTTATGATACCTAGCATTCTATTTGCTCTCTTGGCCGCCGCTGCACACTGGGCCGAGGGTTTTAACATGTTATCCACAATGACGCTTAAAGTTTTTCCTGGTTGGTGGTTCCTAATGTGGAACCTTGCATCGTGTAACCATAGTTTGGGTTGTTGTTCCCTAGGTACATAACTTTGCACTTGTCCACATTAAATTTCATCTGCCATTTTGATGCCCAGTCTTCCAGTTTATCAAGATCCTCTTGCAATTTTCCACAATCCTCTTGGGTTTTAACAACTTTAAATAGTTTTGTGTCATCTGCAAATTTGATAACCTCACTCGTTATTCCACTTTCCAGGTCATTTATGAATATGTCAAAAAGCAGCGGACCCAGCACAGATCCCTGGGGTACACCACTATTCACCTTTTTCCATTGGGAAAATTGGCCATTTAGCCCTACCCTCTGTTTTCTATCTTTTAACCAGCTCCTGATCCACAGTGGTACACTGCCTCCTATCCCATGACTCTTTAGTTTTGCCAAAAGTCTCTGATGAGGGACCTTGTCAAAGGCTTTCTGAACGTCCAGATACACTATATCAACCAACTCACCTTTGTCCACCTGTTTATTCACACTTTCAAAAAAACATAACAGATTAGTAAGACAAGATCATCCTTGTCTAAAGCCATGTTGGCTGTCTCCCATTAGGCCATGACTATCTACATGCTGAGTAATTTTATTCTTTATGATGGTTTCTACCATTTTTCCCGGTACTGATGTCAGGCTCACCAGTCTGTAGGTTCTCGGATCACCCCTGGAACCCTTTTTAAAAATTGGTGTTACATTGGCGATCCTCCAGTCTTCAGGTATTAGAGATGATTTTAATGATAGTTCACAGATTACTAATAGCAGGTCTGCAATCTCATATTTCAGTTCTTTCAACACCCTTGGATGTATACCATCCGGCCCAGGTGATTTGCTACTCTTCATTTTATCTAATAGTTGTAATACATCTTCCCGATGTATCAATATTTCCTTCATTTCTTCCGCACCTTTAAATACCACTTCAGTCATGGGTAAAATCCCTACATCTTCCTCAGTAAAGACCGAAGCAAAGAATTCATTCAGTCTCTCCGCTATAACACTTATTAAAAGAGGGCTGCTACACAGTACCCTGTCTTGTGCTGCTGAGGTAAGCTATATTCTGATTTGATTTAAATTATAGCTCTTTGCTGCTGCTAGGCTCTAACTTATTATGAAATTTAAACTACAAGGTCTCTGCTGGGTTCCAAATTTAACCAGAAAGCTCTCTTCTGTGTTTAGGGTATATTGATTAGGGCTTTGTTGTGATATTTTGTCTTTATAAACATTGACCTTCCTCCAATCTTCAGGTATTACAGATGATTTTAATGATAATTCACAGATTACTAATAGCAGGTCTGCAATCTCATATTTCAGTTCTTTCAACACCTTTGGATGTAAACCATCCAGTCCAGGTGATTTGCTACTCTTCAATCTATTGTTGTAATACATCTTCCCAGTGTATCGATATTTCTTTCAATTCTTCCGCAGTATCACCTTTAAATACCACTTCAGTCATGGGTAACATCCCTACATCTTCCTCAGTAAATGCAGAAGCAAAAAATTCAGTCTCTCCGCTATGGCCTTGTCTCCCTCTTAGTGCCCTTTTACCTCTCTATCATCTAATGGTCCAACTGACACTCTCACAGGTTTTTTGCTACAAATGTACTTGAAAAAGTCTTATGAGTTTTTGCTTCCATGGCAAGCTTCTTCTCAAATTCTCATTTGACGCCTTATCAATGCCTTGCATTTAACTTGCCAGTGCTTGTCTTTTTTCCAGTTTTCGTCATTTGGCTCTTTTTCTATTTCCTTAAAGATGTTTTTTTGGCAACAACAGTCTCTCTCACCTCGCCTTTAAACCATGCTGGCAGTGTTTTAGACTTCCTTCCACTTTTCTTAAAGCGTGAAATACAGCTGATCGGGCTTCCAAGATAGTATTTTTAAACACCACCCAAGCTTGATGTAAATCTTTAACCTTTGCAACTGCTTCTTTTATTTTTTTCTTAACTATTTTCCTCATTTTATCATAGTCTCCCTTTCGAAAGTTAAATGTAGTAGTGTGGATTTCCTTACCATCCCTTCTCCATTAATTAAATCAAACATGATCATGCCATGATCACTATTGCCAAGTGGCCCCAACATCCTTATCTGTTGCAGCAGATCTGGTGTTCCACTAAGGACTAGGTCCAGAATGGCTCCCCTCTGGTCGGTTCATGAACCAGTTGATCCAAGAAGCAGTCATTTATTTCATCTAGAAACTTTATCTCCCTAGCATGTCCTGCCGTGACACTGACCCAGTCTATGCCGGGGTAATTCAAATCACCCATTATTATTACTGCGCTGTAACTTTTGTTAGCTTCCCTGATTTCTTTGAGCATTTCATCATCCATTTGTTCATTCTAGTCAGGCGGTCGATAGTACACCCCCACTGCCATCGCCTTCCCCTTTTTACATGGAATTTCAATCCATAGAGATTCTACAGCAAATTTTGTTTCCTGCAAAACGTTAATCCTTTGTGACTCAATGCCCTCTCTAACATAGAGCGCAATCCCTCCACCAATAAAATCTGCTTTATCAATAGCATATAGTTTGTACCCAGGTATCACAGTGTCCCACTGGTTGTCCTCTTTCCACCATGTCTCTCTGAGAAACCAATCATATCTAACCTCTAATTTAGTGCTATATATTCTAACTCTCCCATCTTATTTTTTAGACTTCTGGCATTTGCATACAAGCATTTTAGAGACTGTATTTTATTCATATTAATCTGGCTATCGGTAGGCAGGGGTAATTTGGAATCTTTAAGCTCTGTCTGCTCCATACTCAAGGGCATTTGGACTACTTTTGTCTTTATTGAAACCTCTCTGCTAATATGCTCTAACTTCATTCTTTTGCGCATACCACAGAATGAGACTCATCAGAAGACTTAAGCCCCTCCTCGCCCCAGAGCACTTTCGTACAGTCTGCCAGGCACTAATCACCCCTCTACTAGACTTCTGCAGCCCAATCTACCTTGGGTTACCAAAACAGACACTCAGACCGCTGCAACTGGCACAAAACACGGCCGCCCGCATAATATCTGGCACCACGAGACAGGAACACATCACACCAATACTGAAAGATCTGCACTGGCTCCCAATCAGCTCACACTTCAAATACAAAACAATCATAAACATATTCAAGATCAAACAATACTCTTCAGCCATAAGCCTACACACACTCATACAACCCGAAACAAGCACACGACCAAGGAGAAGAGGCACCGCCAATCGAGTAAACACCCCAAAAGAATTCGCCAAGACCCGCAAGGACACCACGGCACGAGCTCTCTCCCTGGCTGCTCCATCAATCTTGAACACCCTCCCAGATGAACTGAGACTAACCATAGACCTCAAGGACTTCCGCAAACAGCTGAAAACAACTCTTTTCACTGAACATTATGGACATGTCACATGAGCTACCAACCAAACCAGAACATCGGACCCTCCCCCCACCCTAAGCATGTATATATGAATGTATATTAGCTCACGATGTATAATAGCGCACAACGTAGAATGCACAACCCAAATCAATCACTCGCCACCACTAACACACTACACATTCCACTGCATGAAAACTCATGAACACTCTTTGTTTGCCGTGGAAACCGCCTTGATTGAAGGAGAAGGCGGTATAGAAATACTGTTAAATAAAATAAATCCTTCAAGGATACATTGTTCCGAACCATGCGCTCTTGGGCGATTGTAAGCTCTCCCCTATTATCTAGTTTAAAAGCGGCTCTATCTCCTTTTTAAAGTTTAATGCCAGCAGCCTGGTTCCTGCAGTTCGTAGTGGATCAAATTGGTGGAGGGGTTACGCAAAAGATTAAAGTTTTGCAAGAAACAAAATTTGCTGTAGAATCTCTATGGATTGAAATCCCATGTTAAAAGGGGAAGGCAATGACAGTGGGGGTATACTACCAACTGCCTTGCCAGAATGAACAAATGGATGATGAAATGCTCAAAAGAAATCGGGGAAGCTAACAGAAGTTAGACAGTAGTAATAATGGATGATTTCAATTATCCTGGTATCGACTGGGTCAGTGTCACGGCAGGACATGCTAGGGAGATATTCTAGATGAAATAAATGACTGCTTCTTGGAGCAGCTGGTTCATGAACAGACAAGAGGGGAAGCTATTTTGAACCTAGTCCTTAGTGGAGCACAAGATCTGGTGCAAGAGAAAAGGGTGTTAGGGCCACTTGGCAATAATGACATAGCATGATCACATTTAATTTAATAAACAGAGGAAGGACAGCAAGGAAATACACAGTACTACCTTTTAGCTTTCAAAAGGGAGACTCTGGTAAAATGAGAACATAGTTAAGAAAAAAACTAAAGGGAGCAGCTGCAAAGGTTAAAGATTTACATGAAGGATGTGCGTTGTTTAAAAATACTATTTTGGAAGTCTCAAGTAGCTGTATTCTGTGCTTTAAGAAAAGTGCAAGGAAGTCCAAAAAACTGCCAGCATGGTTTAAAAGCATGGTCAGAGAGGCTTTTGTAGACAAAAGACAAAAAAAAACTTTCAGGAAATGGAAAAAGGAGCCAAATTACGAAAATTGGAAAAAAAAGTATGCACTGGCAAGTTAGATGCAAGGCATTGATAAGGCAGGCAAAGAGAATTTGAAAACAAAATGTGCCGTGGAAGCAAAAACACAAAATCTTTTTCAAGTACACTTGTAGCAAAAAACCTCTGAGTCAGTTGACCATTAGATGATAGAAGGGTAAAAGAGGCACTAAAAGGTGACAAAGCCATAGCGGAGAGACTGAATGAATTCTTTGCTTTGTTCTTTACTGAAGATGATGTAGGGAAGTTACCCATGACTGAAATATTATTTAAAGGTGATGCATCGGAAGAATTGAAAGAAATATCGATAAACCGGGAAGATGTATCATAACTATTTGGTAAACTAAAGAGTAGCAAATCACCTGGACTGGGTGGTATACATCCAAGAGTGTTGAAAGAACTGAAATATGAGATTGCAGACCTGCTATTATTGTTCTCTGTACTATCATTTCTAATCTCCAGGAACAAGCAGGAATGAGTCTTCACATATGGGTACGTCTGTACCGATGGAGCCTGCACGGGAACGCTCCCCAGAGTCCAATCAGAAAGCTTTTGGGAGCATTCCTCAGCGCCTGCGTGCTGCCTTCCCGCCTGTCTCTCCTCAGTTTTCGTTTTTCCGCGGAGCCGGCAGGATGTCTTCCTGTCACCGCAGAAAATTTTTTCTTTAAACTTTTTACTTTTTGTTTTCTTGTGGTCGCGGCTGTTTCCCCGACTCCACCGGTACCGCCGGTGGGTTTTTTCTTTTCTTTTATTCTAAACTCAGGGAATTCTTCCCTCAGTTTCTGTTCTAAATCTTTGGGCCTGTAAGGCCTCTCCATCATGGAGCCTTCTTCTCCTAAGAAGTGCCTTAACTGTGGCAATACAGTTTTCTTCTTAGACTCCAATAAATGGTGTCTAACCTGTTTGGGTCCTGACCCTTTTCCACCAGAGCCAACAGGCTCCAATTTTATGAGAAGAGATTCTCCATTTCGAGTTTCCCTCGATACAGTTTTCCCTTCCAGTGTAAGGGCACCGACCATTTCTTCTCTACAGGATCAGGTAACCCACAAACAGTCTGTTAAGACTAGCCAATACTTGGATGGTAGGTCTCATGCTAAGCATGATGACGGCTCCGGCCTTGCCTTCAAGTCCCTATTGGCTTCAAAACCCCGGCGGGAGTCTTCGGGCTCCAAAGCATTTCAGGGGTATCAGGTTGTTCCTGGGGCTCACCCCTCACAGAACATACCTGAGCCATGCTCGGTGGTGGCATCCGCTTCGAGCGGTACCGATACCCCGGCATCGGCACTGGTGTTGAGCGTTCCACTCCTCACCAGGGATCGTCATCGGGCGTACTCGGTACCTTCGGGACCGATCGATACGTCCCAGATTGACTTTCCCATATTTGAGCCATGTGCGGTGGTGGCTTCCGCTTCGAGCGGTACCGATACCCCAGCATCGGCACCGGGGTTGAGTGCTTCACTCTTCGCCATGGATCGTCATCGGGCGTACTCGGTACCTTCGGGACCGACTGATACGACCCAGATTGACTTTCCAGTATCGGCAGCACCGCCGATACCACCACCGACGTCGGTCCCCTCTAGACATGCATCGATAGACTCGCTTCCTTCGATGCCGAGTCTAGAATCGATATCTAGTCTGGAAGACTGGGTACCGACTCGCTTCGGAACCGACACCTACCGATTCCGAATGCCCGGTACCGAGGATAATCACCAAGAATTTCGGGTTACCTCGGTACCGTTTGAGCAGCCTCCGATGACTGGTTCGATGTCGGTATCGTCTTCGATTCCGGCTCAAATACCGGTATCAGTGTCGAGGCTGGTGCCTGTAGTAACATCGGAACCAGCTCCATCTATGCTTTTTTCACCAGGATCGCTCCTTTCTATACCTAGTTTGGAGTCGATACCTGGCATGGATGATGCAGTACTGACTGTCTCAGGTCTTAACCGGCAGTCCCAGTATCCATCCATTACAGATCCTGTTTTGCATCGGATAAGTACATCTTCCGGTGCCCAGGCTAGTTCTTCGACTTTAGCCTGTCCAGGGATTGTTCCCATTGGAGATCCTTCTTTTCAGAAATTTCTCCTTGATATGGCCATGTTCCTTGATATTCCTATCCCTGGCTATGATCCTTCCAAAGGCTCTTCGGGGGGAAAAGGGAAATATAATGCTTCCTTTACATCATTCTTTGCAGGATTTTCTTCTGAAAATATGGGAAACTCCTGTAAGGGCTTCCTCACCTTCTACAGCAACTGCTCTTCTGTATCAGGTGCCCCCCTCTCCAGGGTTTCAGAAGACTCAACTTCCCCATCATTCCATTGTAGTGGAATCAGCAATGAGGAAGGTAAGAAGCAAAAAGAAGCATTCTTCTTTCCCGCCAGGTCGGGCATCCAGAACCCTGGATGCCTTTGGACGTCAATCCTTTCAGACTTCTATGCTGGCAACAAGGATTCTCTCATATATTTTTTACATGAGGCTATCCCTCCAGGAGGTCACAGAGAAATTATCTCTTTTGACTCCTTTTCTTTCAGAGCCCAAGGCTGCAGACTATTCCTTGCTTCTTAGTCATAGCCAGAATATCTCTAAGTTTCTTTCTCGTGCTTCCCTAGACTCCTTTGAGTCTCTTAGCAGAACCTCTGTATAGCCATAGGTGCACGACGCAGAGCCTGGCTCCAAGCTTCAGACTTGAGCAGTTGGGCACAACAAAGACTGGGTAATACTCCTTGTACTGGAGAACATCTCTTCAATAAGGAGTCTTTACGTCAGATTGCTCATTGCTCCACTGACTTCCTTGTTTCTGAGGGCCTTCCTAAACCTCCTCCTTCCCCAGCAGGTAAGAAATGCCCTACCAAACCTCCTTTTCCTAAAAGAAGAAGGTTTTATTCTTCTCCTGCCCATCATGCAGATGTTCCCAAACAAGGGAAACCTCGCCCTAGTCTGAAGAATCCAAACTCAAGCCAGGAGAATTAACCCTCAATAGGTTCCAATTAATATGTTATAACCTACAGTTCACTTCTCTCAGTAGAAGTTTTTTCACTGTTTTTTCATTAAACCTTTACACTTGGATTCCTGTTTCCAGGACATCCACTTGCTCTTAGGTATGCTGAGCTGTCAGGATATTCATGTATATGGGTTACAGGGTTTTCCTCCTCTTCTTTCCTTGAAGAGAGGTTTGCCAACTATCTCATGATAGTTTTCTGTACCACCATGAATTTTTTCCTTCTATAGACTTTCCATATGGCAAGTCTCCCCTCAGCTCCTATTTTTTCTTTACCTTTTTTTCCAGGGTTCCCCTGTAAGAGTGGTACTATTCCACTGGATGGTTTCCTTAACCTTTCCAGTTTTCTTTCCTTTCCAGTGTAGAGTTTTTTCTCTGGAGTAACCTCCCCTTTTTTCATTGGGGCAACTCATCAGACATAATCAGGAGTTTTTACTCTTATTCTGTCTGTTCTCTCTGTTAAGAACAGAAAGATCACCTCTGCTGTCCTGTTCAGCAGCTCTCCCTGCAGGAGTTCCAATAATTGGACTACTGGTACCTTTCTATGAGTTCCAGTCTTGTCTTCCACTACTTTTGTCTAGCCTTAGAAGTGCTTCCAAGATAGTCCTCATCTATCTTGGATAATCCTTTATAACTGCTTTTCTGCCATCTCCAAATCCTTGGAGTTGGCAACATAATTGAGATGGCAGCTGGTTGTCTCCAACAGCCAGTTTATTTCCCTACTCTCCTGCATAATGCTCTCTGCAATCCTACAGAGAAGCTTTCCACTATGGGCCCTTGCTAGAGAGCATGAGAGTTTTTTCTATAAGGACTATCCTATATGGTTGAAAAAGGCTTCCTCAGTCATCCCCCATGACTGTGAGGTTTCTTATACCCTTCTATTTCCTTTTAATAAAGGACATAAGCCTTTCCTACGTGACAGTCTAAAGAGTTACCAAATTCCTGCAGGAAACATGCTCTTTTTCCTTGCAGCTTGTCCTCATGGTATCCTCCTCCTTCATGACAAGCCCATATCTAACTAAGTAACGCATGATACCCCACCCCTTGTTCCTCAAGTGGGTCTACCTGGTGTCTCTTCCTATGCGTATTCTGTCCATTCACCATGTTAGAGTTCTACCGGATTCAGAACTTGCTGTTTACAGACTAATATTATCCTCTGATCTCCAGGAACAAGCAGGAATGAGTCCTCACATATGGGTACGTCGGAACCGACGGAGCCTGCGCGGGAAAGCTCCCCAGCTTCCCAGAAAGGAAGCTTTTGGGGCCTCCCACAGCGCATGCGCGCTGCCTTCCCGCCTTCCTGACCAACTCTCTTCAGTTCTTCTTTTTCCACGGAGCCAGCAGGTCGTGTTCCTGTCACCGCTGAAGAAATTGTTATTTTAATTTGTTTCTTTGACCGCGTGTCTGCCTTCCCCGATTCCAGACCGGTACCGCCGGTCCTTTTTTCGTTTAAAAAAAAATATATATATATTACTCTTTCCTACACTTGGTGTATTTTTTCTGTGAGGCCTAGGCCTTCTCAGGTCTCCCTCATGGAAAAACCAGTTCCTGGTTTTAAAAAATGCACTAAGTGTACCGGTACTATTTCAATTACAGACACCCATGAGTGGTGTCTTAAATGTTTGGGGCCTGACCATTCCATTCCGGATTGTCCATCCTGCTCTCTGATGTCCAAAAGGGGCTTACAGAACAGAGCAAATAAATTTCATATGCTGTTTTCTACCGATACTCCAGCATCAGCATCCTCCAGGTCGTCTTCTCCTGATGGATCTCAGGTAACCAAACATTCTTTGGGCAAGTCCTCAAAAGGCAAATCTCCCTCTAAACAGCGAGAGGCCCTTGCAATTGACCCTGAGGACCCTGCCCCAGCCAAAAAACCCCGGCGGGAAGCTCCGGCTTCCAAAGCTCCTCCTATGGGGTTACAGGTAGACATCGATGGCACGGCCTCGACCGATCTCCTGTTAGACTGCTCTGGGGTACCGGCTAACACCGGTACCGACGTCCAGGCAGTTGTGGCGGCTATGGGTACTACGGTACAATCCATGCAGCAGGCCTTACTGACCTTCATTAATGCTGCACCGCCATCGGTACCGCGACAATCGGTTCCGACTCCGATTCCGGTACCGCAATCGATACCGGTACCCAGAGCATCTACTTCCAGTAGCATGCCGGTTCCGGTCTCCGGTTCCAGAGCTTTCTTCGATACCGCTCCGATACCCGGTATGCCCGATGTCGGTACCGATCGGTACGCGTATCGATCTCTGGAAGCAAATAGACGATACTTTGTATCCTCTGAAGAGTCTGATACCTCAGATGATTCTGCTGACGTCTCTTTCACTCTTCCTGAGGAGCCCTCTTCTCCAAAAAGGAGAATGTCTCCTCCAGAGGATTTGTCCTTTCAAGACTTCATTATTGAAGTAGCTAAAGGACTCTCCATATCTGTATCCTCAGAAAAGGAACCTAGAGCAAAGAAATTAGATATTTTAGGATACTCTAAGGTTCCTAAAGAGGCAGCCACCTTACCCATACATGAAATTCTTCAAGAACACATGATGGATTTGTGGGAGGCTCCTCTTACCCTATCTCCACATTCTCGACGTTTGGACACCATGTATCGGGTTCCTCCTTCTCCTGGTTTTCAAAAAACTCAGCTTCCTCACCACTCTATTGTGGTGAAGTCTGCTATGAAAAAGATAAAGAGTACCAAAAGACACTCTTCTACCCCTCCAGGAAGAGAATGTAGGACTCTGGATGCTTTTGGGAGAAAACTCTTCCAAGCTAGCATGCTTATTGCCAGAATCAATTCATACAGTCTTTATATGGGCATGTTTTTGAAAGAGATTGCATTAAAGATACGTCAATTTCTCCCCTTTATCCCAGAGGATAAACAGGAGGAATTCCTTCTTTTGCTAAAGCACACTCAAGATGTTTCCAAGTTCTCAAACAGAGCAGCCTTTGACTCTTTTGAGGGGGCAAGCAGAGCCTCTGGCATAGCCATAGCTGCTCGCAGACTGGCTTGGCTCCAGGCCTCTGATTTGGAACCCTGGGTACAAGAAGGCTTGGGCAATTTGCCCTGTACAGGTGAAAATCTCTTTGGCAAAGAGTGGCAAATCAAAGCCACTCAAATGGATGCAGAGAATGCTGCTTTAGATAGACTTTCTAAGTCTACCTCTACCCCTGCCAAGAAAAAACCTTTTAAGAAAACTTTCTATAAAAAGACCAGATTTTCCACAAATACTGGCCAGCAATCTTCCCAAGTTCGCTTTGCTCCTAAGCGTCAGCAAACTAAGCAGGCCAGAACAAAGGCCACAGGGACTGCTACAATCCAGCAGTCCCAACCTCCTCAGGGTTTTGACTTGGTTCTAGAGAACTTAACTTTTCTGGCTCTGCAACAGCCAGAACCTTTCACCATTCCAGGAAGGTTGGCTCTTTTTGCTCCCAGATGGGAACAAATCATATCAGAACCATGGACCCTCTCTATCATCAGAGAAGGCTACAAACTACATTTCTCCAACCTTCCTCCCCATACCATGGTGAGACAATTCAATTCTCCCCCATCTCTCCTGTACCTGTTGGGACAAGAGGTGACCACTCTTCTCGCCCAAAGGGCAATAGAAGAGGTTCCTCTTCCTCAACAAGGGTCAGGTTTCTACTCCCCCTATTTTCTGATTCCCAAGAAAACAGGGGGATACAGACCCTTTCTGGATCTCAGAGAATTGAACAAATTCCTCTACAAAGAGAAATTCAAAATGCTTTCTCTAGGTACTCTCCTTCCCTACCTACAGAGTCAGGACTGGCTTTGTTCTCTAGATCTCAAGGATGCGTACACACATATACTCATCCATCCATCCCACAGAAAATTCCTACGGTTCATATTCCAGGGAAAACATTTCCAATACAGAGTACTCCCCTTCGGTCTAGCCTCTGCTCCAAGGGTATTTACCAAATGCATGGCAATAGTAGCTGCATTTCTACGCACTCTGGGAATCTTTGTCTTCCCGTACCTCGACGACTGGCTCATTCGAGCTCCATCTCAGTCCGAGACTCAGACTTCCCTGGACCACACCAGACGCATATTGCAGTATCTGGGACTTATCATCAATCTGCCAAAGTCTCAACTCACCCCTACTCAATCCCTAGAGTTCATCGGGGCTTGGCTAGATACTACCACTGCAAGGGCCTATCTTCCTCAGGCCCGTTGCAACCGTCTAGTGCACTTGGCCTCTCAAATTCAGTCCAGAAGCCACTTGACTGCCAGAGAGATGCTACAACTGCTAGGTCACATGGCATCCACGGTTCATGTAGTACCTTATGCTCGCCTACATATGAGAGCAGCTCAATGGACCTTGTCCACACAGTGGACCCAAGCATCAGGAGCTCTCTCAGACCAAATAGCAACCTCAAAACGTCTTTTTTGGTCTCTCCAATGGTGGATATCCACTCAAAATCTGTTGTTGGGGGCCCCCTTCCAACCTTTGTTACCCCAAGCAACTCTCACTACAGATGCCTCCCAAACAGTTTGGGGAGCTCATCTCCAAGACCTCTCCACTCAGGGCATTTGGTCTCCACAGGAGACCACCCTTCATATCAACCTTTTGGAGCTGCGAGCAATTTTCCTTGCTCTCAAGGTCTTTCATACCCTCCTCATCAACATGACAGTACTTGTTCATACCGACAATCAAGTAGCCATGTTCTACATAAACAAACGAGGGACTGGCTCTCTGTCGCTTTGCAACGAAGCTCTAAAACTGTGGGCCTTCGCCAGAGAGCATTGGATCCATCTCCTGGCAGTGTACCTCCCAGGAATCCAAAACTCTTGGGCAGACAGACTCAGTCGAGTCCTGCTGCCACACGAATGGTCCCTGAACATGGATCAAGTACTCAGAATCTTTCAAGAATGGGGTACCCCGGACATAGACCTCTTTGCAAGTCCGTACAATGCCAAACTTCCCCGGTTCTGTTCCAGGATTCCGTGTCAGGGAGCTCAGGCCAAGGATGCCTTCCTCCTTCATTGGGGTCAGGCCTTCCTATATGCCTTTTCACCCATTCCCTTGATTCCCAAGACTCTATTCAAACTTCAGAGGGATCAAGGATCCATGATCCTCATAGCTCCACGCTGGCCACGCCAAGTGTGGTACCCTCTACTTCTGCATCTCTCCCAGACACCATCCCTGGATCTGGGAGCTGCTCCAGACCTTCTGTCTCAAGAGGAGGGGACTTTGTGGCACCCAAACCCCAAGTCCCTTCACCTCAGAGCTTGGTTACTGAAGGCCTAGACCTTCAAGACTTGAATCTTTCTCAACAGGTGAAGGATGTCCTCCATGCATCGAGGAAACCTTCCACCAGACATTCTTATGCTTTTAAATGGAAAAGATTTTCAATTTGGTGTGCTAACAAAGGTCTTAACCCTCTAGCACTACCTTTAACTTCTTTATTTGAATATCTCCTGCATCTTTCCAATGCAGGACTTAAAACCAATTCGGTAAGAGTCCATTTGAGTGCTATTGCAGCATCTCTTCAGCCTATCAGTGGACAATCTGTTTCCTCTCATCCTCTTATTGCAAGATTCATGAGAGGTCTAACTTTAACTAAACCTCCCATTCGGCCTCCTCCAGTGGCATGGGACTTAAACGTAGTTCTTTGTCAGCTTATGAAGCCGCCCTTTGAACCCTTAGCCACTACCTCCTTGAAATTTCTTTCCTGGAAAGTCATTTTCCTTATTGCAATCACTTCTGCTCGTCGCATCAGTGAACTGCAGGCTTTAGTGGCTAATCCACCTTATACAAGGTTCCATCATGATAAGGTAGTCCTTAGGACAAATCCCCACTTTATGCCTAAAGTGGTCTCACCTTTTCATCTTAATCAAGAGGTATATTTACCTGTTTTTTTTCCAGCTCCTCATGCATCAAATGCGGAGAGGAACCTTCATACTCTAGACTGTAAAAGAGCTCTTGCCTTTTACCTCCACAGGACACAGCAACATCGAAAGTCTTCTCAACTTTTTGTTGCTTTTGATCCTTCTCATTTAGGACTTCCAGTCTCAAAAAGAACACTGTCCAATTGGATTGCTCAGTGTATTTCTTTTGCTTACCAGAGTAAGAACCTTTCTCTGGAAGGCCATGTCACAGCTCACAATGTGAGAGCCATGGCCACATCTATGGCTCATCTTCATTCTGTATCCATCGATCAGATCTGTCGAGCAGCCACTTGGGCCTCGGTTCATACCTTCACAGCCCATTACTGCTTGGGCAAGGACTCCCGCCGGGATGCCTTGTTTGGTCAGGCTTTCCTCAGACACCTGTTCCATTCTTAAACAACTCCTGCCCACCTTCCCTGAGTGGATGCCTGAGATCCATGGGAAGATGAGGAATTATTGCAGGGGGATCTCCCCGGCATCTTAGCTAGGGAGTCCCCATATGTGAGGACTCATTCCTGCTTGTTCCTGGAGATAGCACAGTTACTTACCTGTAACAGGTGATCTCTGGGAACAGCAGGAATTAGTCCTCACAACCCACCCACCTCCCCTAGGAGTTGTATCTCTCTCTCTCTCTCTCTCTCTTTCCTTTCCTCTCTCTATTGTCTCAGCTTTAAACTCGAACTGAAGAGAGTTGGTCGGGAAGGCAGCGCGCATGCGCTGTGGGAGGCCCCAAAAGCTTCCTTTCTGGGAAGCTGGAGAGCTTTCCCGCGCAGGCTCCGTCGGTTCCGACGTACCCATATGTGAGGACTAATTCCTGCTGTTCCCAGAGATCACCTGTTACAGGTAAGTAACTGTGCTTTCTCTAGCAACTATTCTGGTTATTTCACTGGATAGCATTTCTCTTCCATCTTAACCAGAGGGAATAGATTCTTTATAACTTCTCAAGTAGGTTCCACCTTCTTGTTCTGAGATGAATCATTCCTCTTCACATCTCCCATGTGAAGATTCCTGTAGATATATCTTTTCTGCTTAATTGCAGACATTTATATTTAGACCTATATATTCATATAGGTACATATGTCTATAGGCATTCTTTAAAAACATATGTCTGTCAGCCATGTGTGCATAGGCTATGCCCCTAAATCTTGCCATGAACAATTGTGTGTGTGTGTGTATATATATATATATATATATATGTGTGTGTGTGTGTGTGTATCTGTCGAGATACTTCCTTTAGGTAGATATGTATTCACATACTTATCTCTCTACCTGTCTGTGCTCATAAAGGTGTTTTATCCTTCCCATCTGTTCCAAACAGTGGGCTTCCACATGTTCATACTATTTCACAGTATGTTTAGGCTATTATGCACACAACCACTGCGGTGGTTCTGACAGTTTTTACCATAACCCTAGGTTCAGGTATCCCTGAAGCTTCCTATCCCTCTCTTCCTACCTCTCGTCAGTCAGGAGAGACTTGGGGGATCTTCAGTAGATCTGGGGTTTCCAAAACCTCAGACATCTGTCCTTCCTTAGGATTACGGGGTTTTTCTCCATCCCCCTTCTTCCCTCAAGGACCAAGCCAGTTTTGTCCAAATCGGTCAGTCTTCCTCTTTTGCTCCCAACTATAATTACCTCTGTAGCCAAAAGAGTTTTCAGCTTTTTCCATAAAGCTTCCCACTAAAGACCTACTGTTTTTGTACTTCCCCAGTTGAATCCTGGGGTCACCTGTCAGTTCCAGATTTTGACCTTCAACTCACCTCAGTGAGGTCACCCTGGAGATTCCTCTACTGGATCCCCAGTAGATTTCATCAGCCTCTCTACTTCCTGCAATCCAGTAGGTGAGATCCATATTGTGATTATTCATTCAATATATTCATGATAATTGTCATATATACAGGAACTCCTTGTCTGTAGTCCTATCTCAGGTCAGCTGTCTCCTACAGCTCCTCTCTTCTCCAACTCCTACCCTCCATCCTCGGGATGCCTGGGCATATGAGGTATAGCATGTTTCAATCACCAACATGCTAGGGCTCCAGGCATCTTAGCTTGGGAGTCCCCATATGTGAAGACTCATTCCTGCTTGTTCCTGGAGATAGCACAGTTACTTACCTGTAACAGATGATCTCTGGGAACAGCAGGAATAAGTCTTCACAACCCACCCACCTCCCCTAGGAGTTGTATCTCTCTATCTCTCTTTCCTTTCCTCTTTCTCTCTTCTTTGTCTCAGCTTACAACTCAACTGAGGAGAGACAGTTGGATGCTCCCAAAAGCTTTCTGATTGGACGCTGGGGAGCGTTCCCGCGCAGGCTCATTGTGAAGACTTATTCCTGCTGTTCCCAGAGATCACCTGTTACAGGTAAGTAACTGTGCTATACCTGAAGATTGTCGGATGGCCAATGTAATGCCAGTTTTTAAAAAGGGTTCCGGGTGAACCGGGAAACTACAGACCGGTGAACCTGACGTCAGTACCGGGCAAAATGGTAGAAACTGTTATAAAGAACAAAATTACCGAACATGTCGATCGTCATGGTGTAAATGGGAGAAAGCCAGCATGGCTTTAGCTAAAAAAGGTCTTGTCTTAAAAATCTGTTTTATTATTTTCAGGTGTGAATAAACAGGTAGACAAAAGTGAGCCGGTTGATATAGTGTATTTAGATTTTCAGAAATCCTGGATAAGGTTTCTCATGAGCGCCTCTTGGCAAAATTTAAAAAGTCATGAGATAGGAGGCAGTGTACTATTGTGGATCAATAACTGGTTGAAAGATAGAAAGCAGAGTAGAACTAAATGGTTAATTTTCCCAATGGAGAAAGGTGAATAATGGTGTACCCCAGGGATCTGTGCTGGGTTCGCTGCTTTTTGACATATTCATAAATGACCTAGAGAATGGAATAACGAGTGAGGTTATCAAATTTGCAGATGACACAAAACTATTTAAAGTTGTTAAAACCCAAGAGGATTGTGGAAAATTGCAAGAAGATCTTGATAAATTGGAAGACTGGGCATCAAAATGGAAGACGAAATTTAATGTGGACAAGTGCAAAGTTATGCACCTAGGGAAGAACAACCCAAAGTATGGTTACACGATTCAAGGTTCCACATTAGGAACCACCACCCAGGAAAAAGATTTAGGTGTCATTGTAGATAACATGTTAAAACCCTCGGCCCAGTGTGCAGCGGCGGCCAAGAGAACAAATAGAATGCTAGGTTTCATAAGGAAAGTAATGGAAAATAAAACAAAAGATATATATTATAATGCCTCTATATCGTGAGACCGCACCTTGAATATTGTGTGCAGTTCTGGTCACCGTATCTTAAAAAGGATATAGCGATATTAGAAAAGGTTCAGAGAAGAGCCACCAAAATGGTAAAGGGGGATCGGAGGATACCCCTATGAGGATAGGCTTAAAAGATTAGGGCTCTTCAACCTGGAAAAGAGATGAGGGTTGAGGAGATAGCTAGCGGTCTATAAATTAATGACTGAAGTGGAACGAGTAAATGTAGATCAATTGTTTACACCAGAAGTAAAAAGACTAGGGTACATGCAATGAAGCTACAGTATAACCCATTTAATACTAATAAGAGAGAATATTTTTTCATTCAACACGTAATCTCTGCAATTTGAAACCAGAGGATATAGTAAAAGCTGTTAGTGTAGCTGGGTTTAAAAAAAGGTTTGGACAAGTTTCTGGAATAAAAGTCCATAAACCAGTATTAAAGGGGGCCCGGGAAATCCACTGCTTGCCCCTAATACAAGCATTGTGCAACCTGTGTATATTTTTTTGAAATTGCTAGGTTCTTGTGACCTGGATTGGCCACTGTTGGAAACAGGATACTAGGCCTGTTGGACCTTGATCTGGCCCACTATATCATATCTTAACTTTTCAGCCGGTCATTTGCGGTGATTTGTGGATTCTATTTTGCGGATATTACCATTTTTGGGGAATGTCAGAGTATTTTTGGTGTTTAGATCTTGTCATGGAACTTCTATTTTTTAACCATATGTTAATGGGAAGCATTTAGAGATTTAATTTTATAGCCTTCCCCTACTTTGTAAGAATGGATTATCTCTTTTAAGGTACTCAGAATGCTGCTTAAAGGAGTTCATGGTTGTTAAAAGTAGACAGCAATCATATGAGAAGTTAGAAGGCTTAGAATATTTGTGTCAGCTGTGGAATTCTGCTCACCTACCTAATTGAAGGTTCAACCTTTTGGGCCTTGCAGTATCAAAGATAAATAGTAATGAATCAACTGGAAGTTTGTCAAAATGAGTACGTTTTAACACTTTCAGACCTGAATTTTTTCACAGACACCATATATATATATACATGGAATTCAATGAATAACATAATGTCCATTACAGTGGACATACGGTCTGAAAGAATCTGTTAAAATCAGGACACAGTAATTTTACATTAATTGCAAAAAGATGTGTTTAACACTTCATCATGTAGAGGTTGTCAGCTTCTGTACACTTGAAACACAATTTGATCAAGGGTATCTAAACTTTTGCTCACAGTCATGTTTGTTTATGATATACATATACACATACACAAAGGAAAAATAAAAACTAAACTTGTAGTAATTTGAGGCTTCAGGTAAGAATTGTGACCATGTTATGGCTGTAGATATTGCAGCCTTGCTCCATGTTGGCCCTGTGTTTTATTGTATCCATTGCAGAAGTCCAGTTTCATATTTGCATCTGGATTTTAGTATTTTAGCTACAAATATACCTTTCTTTGTCACCTCCCTAACCCTGTTTTTTTTGAGTCATGTATTTTGAAACATCCATGTGACTCATTAGTTGGTTAATGTTCATTCATTGTAATAGCTACCGTGTGTTTTCTTTATAATCTTTATGCTTCCTTTTTTCCTATCAACCAGTAATTGATTCGGCAACACATTATCTGTCTTAAAAGATCTACCACCTTCTGCTAACCTTTTGGTTAATGTAATCTACCTGTCACCAGAACTCAGTGACTGACACTGTGACCAACTCCATGCTTTTCAGTTTGGATACATTATTTACATAATTATACTTCATTTTGCTTACCTTTTTAATAGGGAGTTGACTCTGTTCTGGAGCAAGCTGCAAAGAAGACTTGATCCTTCTTTAGATTCCTTTCTGGAGAGATGTCGACAGTTTGGTGTTATAGCCAAAACCCTACCCCATTTATTCTTCTTGTTAAGAGTTGTACATACAGAGGTAAGTAGTTTATCTTAACTGCATTAACAATATTATTAACAATAAAGTTGGGAAGCAGTATAGACCATCGTGTGATAGCAGTCTTCACTTTCGGAAAATTGTGTTTAAAGGTTTTAGAATGGATCCTTGTGGCCCGAGGAAGATATTCTCCGTGGACAAGCAGGATAATGTCCACGCATATGGTTGATGTCACCAACAGAGGCATTTATGAGAAACCCAACCCTTTCTGGAAGATTTGGAATGGTCTCAACACTTCTGTTCCCATCTGCTGCCATGCTTAATCTTCTCAGTCTGTTTTTTTTCTGTGGAATTTTACAGGTTTCTGGCTGTTCAAAGCAGGGTTTTTTTCTCTGCATACTGCTGCTGCCACATGTTTTATGCCCTTTTAGGTCTCCTCAGACAGGATTTTTGGTTGTTTCAGGTTTCCTTTCTTTCACCTCTGTTGCTGCATATTTGCGTTTAGACCTCAGGTGCCCTGGCCAGGAGAATTTCATCATAGTCGTTTGATTTCACTGCAGTTATTTCTCTAGATTGCCATGCCTCAGAAACTTGCCAGCAGGTTTAAGTGATGATTCAGGTGCAACAAGACCATGTCCTTCACAGACGCTCAAAATTGGTGTCTGCAGTGCTTGGGGCCCAACCATGAACCCTCTTGTCACTTTTGCTCACAGATGACAGAGGCCTTGAGGATTGAGAGGAACAGTGAAAAAAGTTTTTTTGCACAGATAAGTCCAATCCATCAAAATCTCCATTGTGGCATTGGTCCCCATAGTGCATCAACATTGAAGAGTCATCAAGCTCATTTGGAATTAAGCAGCAATAGAGCGTACAGGGATCGGTCATCCACAGGTTCCCTTCTGAAGAGAGGATTTGTCCTCTGCTTAATTTGCATCTAATACTCGGAATACTGATTGCCAGACGGAGTGCTTGCCTGTCAGAGATTGCTGCTGCCTGGATGACTCCATGCCGCCTGAAACTGAACATGGCCAAAACTGAGCATCTTATCTTTCCTCCTAAACCCACCTCCTCCGTTCTCTGTTTCTGTGGATGACACTACACTCCTCCGTTTCTCAGCTGGCAACCTTGGGGTTATCTTTGACTCTTCTCCCCACACATCCAACAGATTTTATTTTATTTATTTAACATTTCTTCTATACCGCGCTATTAAAATCAGCGCGGTGTACATTGAACAAAACATACTGCAATGCATACAGGCAACATTGAGTTTACAAAGAACAGGGAAAAATAACACATGGGATAACCGGGAGAACTATGTACAGATTAACTTTATACTATATACTTTAAACTATATACAATACTCTAAACTCGTTTGGATATTGTAAGTGATTTCGTGTGGATGGTGCAGGTTATCATGTGGGCTATCGTGTAGGCTAACCATTTTCTGGTTGTATTAGGGTGCTAAGGCGTCTGGGGTATGTGGGAAGCTTGCTAGATGTGTGAATGTCCGGGATGACTTCTGGGTAACATTTTGTGAACAGATGGTGTTTCAAGGCTTTTCGGAATAGTATTAGGCTTTTGATGCCATGGATTTCATGGGGAAGTGTATTCCAGTTTAGAGGAGCGAATATTGAGAAAGCTCTGTTTGAAGTAGCCTTAGTACACGAAGTCATCATCCTAGGAACTATTAAGGTGTTCATAGCAGTAGGCCTCCTGTTTCTATTTTCGAGGGTGCTGTGAATTAGCTTGCTGATTGGCGTAGGCAGTGCAGATCTTTCATGATAGGTGTTATGTGTGCAGATCTTGGTGACCCAGAGAGGACTCTTGCAGCTGCATTCATAGCCAGGCGAAGCGGATTTAAAGTTGATTGAGAGATACCGTGGAGGATGATGTTCGCAAAATCTAGGTGTGGGAGGACTAATGCCTGGAAGGTTGATCGGTAGTCAGTATAATCAAGTAGGGGGCGGAGGTGGCGTAGTGTTCTGATCTTATGATATATAGTCTTTGTCACATTCTTCACATGCGTTGTCATATCCAGGTGCTGGTCCAGTGTGATGCCGAGATATCGGATTGTGGGTTTGGACTTCACTTCTATGTTGTTGACCAGTAGCGATGGAGGAGGTATGAACTTACGATTCCTTGTAACAAAAAGAACATCGGTTTTGCTATGATTGATTCGTAGGTTTTGTGTCAGCAGCCATTCAGCTACTGCTCCGAAACAATTGATTATTGGGGAGAACACTGGTTGGTCAATTTTGAATGGCATGTATAGGAGGATGTCATCTGCGTATGCCAGGCATTGTACGTTGAAAGATCGGATCAATTCGCATATCGGCTGCATATATATATTGAACATCAGAGCCGATAAGGAAGATCCTTGAGGCACCCCTTCGGACTGTAGGAAAGGTTCAGAGGATTCATGGCCTGTTTTGACTTGTTGCCACCTATTGGAAAGGTAGGATTTACACCATTCTAGTGCTGTGCTTAGAATCCCCTTTTCTATCAGGCGTTGCAGAAGTATGTCATGATTCACAGAGTCGAAGGCGGCGGAGATGTCTAGGAAGATGAGGACAAATCCTTGTTGGATGCTGTTTATTCCAGTGACCAGATCATTGAATAGGGTTGTAAGGATTGTGTCGACTCCATGTGCTTCCCTGAAGCCATGTTGTGATTGGTCTAGTGGTGCTTCCGTGTCAATATGATACTGGATCTGTTGTTGAGCAGCTTTCTCGATTTTTGCGAGCTGGGGGATGCTCAAGATTGGCCTAAATGATTCAACTTTGGATGGGTCAAGTTTACTGTTTTTCAGTAGGGGCCTGATAGAGGTGTGTTTCAGACTCTGTGGGAATGAGCCTGTTAGAAAGGACTGGTTCAGTATCTTGCACAAGATTTGGCTTAGATCATGTCGCAGATCTTTGATCCAGCTGGCTGGGCATGGGTCATTAGGTGCCGTGCTAGGATTGATGGAAGCAATAATGTTCTCAATCTCACTAGTTGATACCGTATTGAAATTGCTTAATGGTGTTATTTGGGATGCCTTAGGTGATACAGAGGAGTTGTTGATATTTATGTTTGTGCTGGTCTTAATCATTTTTGATTGCAGGTAGTTTGCGTAGTCCTGTGGCTGAGGCATTGCAGGTTGGGCTGAAACCGGCTTTCCTGTTATGGATTTTACTAACCTGAACAGTGCATGTGGTTTATTGATGGAGCGTTTCAATAAGTTTGTGTGGTAGAGTTTCCTACTCTGTGTTATCTTCCCACGGTGGGTAATTAAGTGTGAATTGTATGCTGCAAGGGCCTCTGGGGAGTGGGTTCTTCGCCACTGTCTCTCAAGTTTGCGTAGGTGGTGGAGAGATGTACGAAGGTCCGTAGAGAACCATGGCGCGTGTTCTCGTTTTCTTATTTTCTTATCATTGTGCAATGGACATGAGGCGGCTCTGAGGTTCTCGTTCCATTTGGATATAAGGTCGTCTAAGTTGAGGGAGGAGTTGGTCATAAGTGGTCGAAGATTTTCTAGGACAGCGTCACGGTTGAGAGGTTGAAAGCGGGCTGTGTGGGTTCCAGGTGTGTTAGATGGCATTTGGCTCTTGTGAGAAGTATAAGAGGGTATATTGAATCGGATAAGATTGTGATCTGACCATGGCACTGGTGTAACCTACAGTGCAAGGGCTTGGTGTGTTAAGGTGTTGAAATGAGGTGCGAAAATGAGGTCTAGTTTACCTCCCTTAGTGTGAGTGGGTGAGTTGACGTATTGTTTGTAGCCTAGATCCTCTAGTGCGTCTAGAAATGCTGCTGAGTGGCTGTCATGGAGAGATGGGAGGTTGAAATCACCAACTAACCAAATTGGAGAGCGTGAAGTGGATGTTGTGCACGCAAGCTCAATTATTGTTGGAAGGCCATCAGGTAATGGGGAGGGTGCTCGATAGAGAAGGTTAATTGTGCAGAGCTCATTAGATATGGTAAGGGAGTCAAGGTGAGTTGAGCTGGAGGAGTTGCATAGCTTGAAATTTAGATCTGCTTTGGCAAGGATGAGCGTCCCGCCTCCTTTCTGAATGGACCTGTGGCATGTGTATAGATCAAATCCTGGTGGGAGCATCTGATTCAGGAGGACGTTGTCACAATCAGATAGCCATGTTTCCGTTACCATCAGGATGTCGAGATTGTATAGTGGAATCAGGTCAATGGCTGCAGGCCATTTTGATCGTACTGATCTGGCATTTATCAGCGCACATTTCAGTAGGCGTTGGCGATGTTGCTTCTCAGCTTGTGTCTTGTTGATGGCTTGTAGAGGAATGTTAAGGAGATGGGAGTGGGATGTATGGTTGTTCTTTGCCGTTGTGTGGTGGGGGAATTCAGACCATCTCTCCACCACCTGCGCAAACTTGAGAGACGGTGGCGACGATCACACTCCTCAGAATCACTTGATACATACAACTCTTACCTAATAACCCACCGTCGAAAGATAACACAGAGCAGGAAACTCTACCACACAGATTTATTGAAACGTTCCATCAATAAACCACACGCCCTATTCAGACTAGTAAAATCCATAACAGGCGAACCGGTCTCCGCCCAACCCTCAATGCCCCAACCACAGGACTTTGCAAACTACTTGCAATCAAAGATGATTAAGACCAACATAAACATGTGTAGCAGTACATCACCCATACCGTCTAAGACACCCCTAGCAACTCCACTATGTAATTTCACTGTGGTCTCAAATAGAGAGATGGAGAACATTGTCGCCTCTATCAATCCCAGCACAGCACCCAACGACCCCTGTCCAGCCAGTTGGATCAAAGAGCTGCGTCATGACCTAAGCCAAATCCTGTGCAATATATTGAACCAGTCTTTTCTAACAGGCTCGTTCCCACAGCGCCTGAAAAACACCTCCATCAAGCCCCTACTAAAAAATAGCAGACTTGACCCGTCCAAAGTCGAATCTTTTAGGCCAATCTCGAGCATCCCCCAGCTTGCAAAAATCATAGAAAAAGCTGCTCAACAACAACTCCAGCACCATATTGACACTGAAGCTCCACTGGACCCGTCACAACACGGCTTCAGGGAAGCGCATGGCATCGACACAGTCCTCACAACCCTATTCAACGAATTGGTCACTGGAATGGACAGCATCCAACAAGGATTTGTCCTCATCTTCCTGGACATCTCCGCCGCCTTTGACTGTGAATCATGACATACTTCTACAACGCCTGAAGGAAAAGGGGATTCAAGACACAGCACTTGAATGGTGTAAATCCTACCTATCCAACAGGTGGCAACAAGTAAAAACAGGTCATACATCCTCGGAACCATTCCTGCAGTCTCAGGGGGTACCTCAAGGATCGTCCTTATCGGCATTAATGTTCAATATATATATGCAGCCGATATGTGATTTGATCCGATCTTTCAACGTACGATGCCTGGCTTACGCAGACGACATCCTCCTCTACATGCCGTTCAAAATTGACCAACCGATGTTCTCCCCAATAATCAATTGTTTCGGAGCGGTAGCTGATTGGCTGCTGACACAAAACCTTCGGATCAATCATAGTAAAACTGATGTCCTTTTTGTTACGAAGAACCGTAAATTCACACCCCCCCCATCGCTACTTGTCAACAATGTAGAATTGAAGTCCAAACCTACAATCAGATATCTTGGCATCACATTGGACCAGCACCTAGATATGACCACACATGTGAAGAACGTTACAAAGTCTATATATCACAAGATCAAAACGTTACGTCACCTCCGCCCCCTACTGGAATCCAGTGACTACCGGACAACCTTTCAGGCATTAGTCCTCCCACACCTGGACTTTGGGAACATCGTCCTGCACGGCCTGCCTCAATCAACTTTAAATCCGCTCCGCCTGGCTATGAATGCCGCCGCAAGAGTTCTCTCTGGATCATCAAGAACTGACCACATAACACCAATCATGAAAAATCTGCATTGGCTGCCGTTACACGCCAGACTCCAATATAAGTCACTAGTCCTTACTTTCAAAGCCCTGAATAACTACCCACCTACACCGATTAGCAAACTAATCCACAGCACCCTGGAAAACAGAGACAGGAGATCCACTTCAATGAACACCTTAATAGTCCCCAAGATGATGACGTCATGTACTAAGACCACTTCCAACAGGGCTTTCTCTATATTCGCTCCCCTAAATTGGAATGCCCTTCCACATGAAATCCGTGGCATCAAAAGCTTAATCCTATTCCGTAAAGCTCTGAAACACCACCTATTCACAATATACTACCCTGACACCAACCCTGACACCCACACATCGGGTAAACTTCCCTCATGTCTCAGCTACCATAGCACCTTATTACAACCAGAAAATGGTTAGACTATACTACTGCCCACCCACCACTTTTACGCCTGTCCCTCCCACACGAAATGAAGATGATACCAAATTGGCTTAGAGTATTGGTGACAATACTAATTTAACCTGTAAATAGTTACCCTGTAAATAGTTACCCCGGTTATCCTATGTTTTTTTCCCTGTTCTATGTAAAACTCAATGTTGCTTGTATGCATTGTAGTATGTTTTGTTCGATGTACACCGCGCTGATTGTAATAGCGCGGTATAGAAGAAATGTTAAATAAATAAATAAATAAATAATCTCCTTCCAAATGTATGTAGTATTGGTATGTAGTTGGTATCGTGGTTGAGAGCGTTTGAGACGCAGGGGAGACCAAGGGTAAGGAGGGTAATGAGTGAAAACAGGACTTTGTACATTCTAGATTAATAGCAGTACGGTACAGTCAAGTCAATTGGGATAATAGTATGAGTAGATACAGGTTATTAGAATTAGCAAGGTTAACGGTGGATAATGCTGACAACAGTGCAAGAAAAATATTAGATACTAGCAATTGTATAGCAGCAATTGGAATGAATAGAGTACAATAGTACAGTGAATGCAAATTAGTGGCAATAGCTACAGCGGTACAGTATAATCTGGTTGCTGATAGACAATAAAGAGGCACTAAATTTAACTGCAAGACGAAAGTACAGTGCTTGCAGGTTATTAGCAGTAGTAACAGGTTACAGGAGGATTTTAGACAATAACGCTTACGCGGTCAGCTACAGAATTGCAGCTACCTTTTCCTAGTGGTGGTGGCTAGCTCTGTTCCGGGTGTGACGTCGGATTTCTTTTGTAGATTGATGGAGTGCCACTGCCTAAGGGCCACGCCAAAGGGCCCTCTGGCGCGGGCCTGCCTGCCAGCGCAAACGTTTAAAGCTGCTGGCTTGTGTCCCAATTGGGCAAAGATGGATTCTGCGCTGTTCCCGCCTCTGGAGGCTCGATCCCCCGACTGGGGAGAGCTGATGAAGGTGGCGGGTGGAGAAGGAATGTGCGCCTGCCGGCGCGAACCTTTAAAGCTGCTGGCTTGTGCCCCGATTGGGCAAAGATGGATCCTGCGCTGTTCCCGCCTCTGGAGGCTCGATCCCCCGACTGGGGAGAGCTGATGAAGGTGGCGGGTGGCTAAAACCTGTCACTTCTTTCTCTATAACGTTGGCAAAATTCATCCCTTCCTTTCTATATACTACTAAGACACTTAGCCATTCTTTAGTCACATCCCGTCTAGACTATTGCAACCTCCTCCTTGCTGGTCTCCCTCTGAATCATCTCTCTCCCCTTCAATCTGTTCAAAATTCAGCTTTGCGGCTATTCTTCTGCCAGCCTCAATATGCTCATATAACCCCTCTTCTCAAGTTGCTTCACTGGCTCCCTATCCATTTCCATATCCAATTCAAACTTCTCCGACTGAACTATAAGTGCACTCATTCTGCTGCTCATCACTACCTTTTCTCTCTTATCTCTCCCTACACCCCTCCTTGAACTCCGCTCTTCTGGCAGATCCCTTCTATCTGTGCCCTTCTCTTCTACTGCCAGCTGCAGACTTCAATCATTCCATCTTGCTACTCCTTATGCCTGGAACAAACTACCTGAATCTGTGCATCAGGCTTCATCGCTGGCCCTTTTCAAATCCTGGCTGAAAACTCACCTCTTCAAGGCCGATTTTGGATCCTGATCTGCTTTGTCTCCTATGTGTTTCCTTACCATTCCCCTAGATATATCTTTGTCCTCAACTGTTGTGCTGTCTGTCTTGAAAAGATTGTATGCTCTGATGAGCAGGGACTGTCTTTTACATGTCTGTACAGTGCTGCATATGTTTTGTAGCACTATACAAATGATAAATAGTAGCAGGAGATCAAAGTTCATCAGCATTGCAGTTGGAATGCAGTGTGCTGATCATAAAGGTATTGGCACAACTAGTATACTCAAAGTGGCTCCATTGTGAGGAATGCTCATCCTTCTTGGTATAGGAGGAACTGTGATAGTCTCAAAGGGGCTGAGACCATCCTGCCGATACTCCTCAGCAGATTCTGCAATCGGCTGAGTCTGCTGTAGCCCCTTCACCTTTGTCATTAGCAGTCTTCGAGAAGCATCTCCTTAAGAACTTTGACGATAGGATAAAGGTCGTCTTTGCATGACACGAGGCAGCTACTTAAAGGCCAGTCCATCAAGATGTCAAACCGATCCTCGAGACTCATAGTCTGTCTGCAAGAGATTAAGTCATTGAGACCTCAAAGGGCCTTGACACCAGTGACTGTCCTGCTGGTTTCCATCTCTAGTGTATTGGAGGGTAAATGCTCTCTGAGGCATAGGCCAGTGCACAGATGCTCTGAGAACAAGGCTGACCCCCAAGAGGGACAGCAGTCAGGCTAGGCAGAGACTGACATCTCATAAGTATCTTTTTGAGTCTGCTTCAGAGTGCTTTTAGGACTCTGAGTACTTCACGGAGGAGAGATCTCCTGAGTTACCCTCAGACCCTTCACCTCTCCATGAAAGAAGATAATTGCCTCTGGAGAGGATTTGTCCTTCATTGAGTTTATACAGGAAATGACTACATCTGTTCCATTTAAGTTAGAGACTGAGAAGGAGGAGCCCAAGGCCAAAGCATTAGAAATTCTCCCAACTCCTTGATCCCTCCAAGGAAGCTTTGACAATGCTTGTTCACAGAATCATGAGAGATGTGCAGATGAGAATGTGGGAGACTCTGTCCTCTGTTCGTCCTGTAAGAAGGTCAACATGATGTATTGAGTTGCCACATCACTTTATGGTTATTGAATCCGCTCTCAAAACGGTGAAGAGCTTCAAATCACGAAGAGCTTCAAATCACATTCCTCAGTGTCCCTGGAGAGAGAGGCTCAGGCTTTGGACTCTTTTGGGAGAAAGGTTTTCCGGAACTCTATGCTTACATTCTGAGTAGTATCCTACCAGATCTTTATGGGCATTCATTTGCAGAACATTTTATGCAGTATGCAGGAGCTTGATGACACACTCAAGAGAAGAGAAGGCCGAGCAATTCCTTTCCCTTTTGAATAAAGGGAAAGAGTACATAAAGTACATAGTCTGAGCGACTTATACTTTCAATGCAGCATCAAGAGCCTCCTCTCTTGGAATTGGTGTGTAGACACTCTTACAGCTTTGGGCTTCAGATCTGCAGTATGATGTCCAGAGGAAGCTCACTGCACTGAGGAGTGGGCCTGCTCTACACGTATCCTCCCCCCCCCCCCCCCGATTCCTCTCATAGCGAAGACTCTGTTGATACTTCATGCCAACAAGGTCTCGGTGATTCTCATCGCATCGTATTGGCCCAAACAGCTGTGGATTCCCTGCTGCTACAGCTCTCTTATTGGGAGTGTCTGCAATTGGGCTCCGTTCTGGACTTTATCTGTCAGGAGAACGGGAGTTTGCTCCACCCCAACATCCGGTCCTTGGCGCTCATGGCATCGATGTTGAGCAGATGGCCCTGTCTGAGCTCAGTCTGCCAGAGGAGTCACAGAGATCCTGCTGGCCTCCAGGAGAGCTTCAATGAGGAGGTCTTACACCTTCAAGTGGAAAAGGTTCGCCACCTGGTGCGCTGACCATGCTCTGGATCCCTTCTCTTGCTCTGTTGACAGGTTGCTCAAATACCTCCTGCACCTCTCTGAGTTGGGTCTCAAGCCCAATTCTGCCCGGGTTCACCTGAGCGCAATCAGGTCCTATCATTGCAGCTCAGAGGGGAAGTCCATCTAGGCTCAACTTCTGGTGGTTCAGTTTATGTGAGGCCTGCTCCTCTTTAAGCCTTCTTTCAGGCCCCCGGCAGTAGCTTGGTATCTCACTGTGGTTTTTGGTGCAGCTCACGTTGGCGTTCTTTGAGCCATTCGCTTCCTGTCCTCTGGAGTTCCTGACCTGGAAGAGCTTGTTTCTGGTGGCAGTTACCTTGGCACACCATGTCAGTAAACCTCAGGCCCTGGTGGCTCATTCGCCATATACCAAGTTCCATCATAATATTTATTTATTTATTTATTTATTTAGCTGCATTTATATCCCGCTTTTCACCGGGTCAAAGCGGTTGGGGGATACATTTAACACGAGGGGATATGAGACACATACACTAATACTTATAGGGAACATGGGCAATGGAGGGTTAAGTGGCTTGCCCAAGACCACAAGGAGCACCTGTGGGACTAGAAACCCCAGTCCTTCCGGCCCAAGGTTGCTGTCCTCTAGTGGGATTTGAACCACCAACCTTCCGGCCTGTGGTACCTTGCCCCAACCACTAGGCCACTCCTCCCTCACTCATCTGCGTTTCCTCCCAAATCTGGTTTCTGCTTTCCGTCTTAACCAATCAATGGTATTGCCCACCTTCTTTCCCAGGCCTCATACCCATAGGGGGGAGGCAGCACTGCACACCCTGGACTGCAAGTGAGCCATGGCCTTCTACCTTGAGTGGATAAGGACCCACCGAAGATCCACCTAGCTGTTTGTCTCTTTTGACCCCAGCAAGCTCAGGACTGCCGTTTCCAAACACACTTTGTCAATTTGGCTAGCAGACTGCAACTCTTTCGCTTATGCCCAGGCTGGCCTGAGCCTTGATGATCATGTCATGGCTCACAATGTCAGAGCCATGACTGTGTTGGTGGCCAACATGCGCTTGATCTCCATGGAAGAGATCTGCAGGGCTGCAGCATGGTCTTTGATCCACACATTCATATTACATTATTGTCTGGAGGGGGATTCCCGATGTGACAGTAACCATCTATTTGAAGACTAGGTTCAACTCTTTTCCAGCAAGGCCCTTCTGTCTGTCCAGGCTGCCAAAAATAGGCTGCTTTATAGAGTGAGGGCACTGATCTATGGAGCTGTATGATGTGGATTCAGATCACTTGGGGGACGACTACTATTTCTACGCATTAATTCTCCAGCTCTTTTTTTTCCCCCCTCAGTTGGGCTTTTTACCTCCTATTTTCGATAGCCTGTAGCTTGGGAATCCCATACGTGAGGACTTCTTGCTTGTCCACAGAAAAAACATAGTTACTCACCTATAGCAGGTGTTCTCCATGGGCAGCAGGAATAAGTCCTCATAACCCTCCTACCTCCCCGAGGAGTTGTATTGTGCTACAGCTTTGATGATATACTGGGGGAAGATGATGCCGCAGCAGGCAGGAAGACAATGCGCATGCACGGTGGCGCCTCCCAAAAGCTTCCAATAGAAGCTACGTAGTGTTCCCGTGTAGGACTCCGTCGGCAACATCACCCATATGTGAGGACCTATTCCTGCTGTCCATAGAGAACACCTGCTATGGTGAGTAACTACACTTTCTGCTCTATCTATTAGGTGTATCACAAATGAACATACATACAGAGTAAATTTCTCAACAGAATCATAATCATGATCACCAGGAACAAGCAGGAATGAGTCTTCACATATGGGTATCGTCGATACCGATGGAGCCTGCGCGGGAAAGCTCCCCAGCGTCCAAAAGGAAAGCTTTTGGGAACATCCCACAGTGCCTGCGCGCTGCCTTCCCACCTTTCCTAACCGCCTCTCTCCAGTTCTTCTTTTCCGCGGAGCCAGCAGGTCGTGTTCCTGTCACCGGTGAAGAAGTTCTTTATTTTATTTTATTTTATTTCTTTGGTCGCGCGTCTGCTTTCTCGACGCTGGACCGGTACCGCCGGTCTTTTCTTTCTTTATTTAAAAAAAAAACAAACTACTGTTTTCTCACTTCAGTACATTTTTTTCTTTGGCCTTAGGCCTAGGAAAATTTTCCTTATAGAAAAGCCCGCCTCTGGGTTTAAAAAATGCACGAAGTGCAGCAGCACTATTTCTGTCACCGACACCCATGAATGGTGTCTAAAATGTTTAGGTCCTGACCACTCCATTACGGATTGTGAGTCCTGTTCCATGATGTCTAAAAGAGGTCTACAGAATCGAGCAGCCAAGCTCAGTACCCTGTTTCCTTCGGATGCAGCTTCGGTTGCATCGACATCTTCCAGGGCTGCTTCTTCCTCACATGGATCTCAGGTAACCAAACTTAAGTCCAGCCGGTCCTCGAAGAGTAAATCTCCCTCCAAGTATCGAGATGCCTCTGGGCTTGCTCTCGAGGAATCCGCAACAGCAAAATTACCCCGGTGGGAGGCTCCGGCTTCCAAAGCTTTATCTATAGGGTCACAGGCTGACATCGATGGCTCGGCCTCGACCGATCACCTGTTGCCATGTTCTGGGGTACCGGTGGTTCCCACTGGTACCGACATCCAGACATTGGTTACGTCGATGGATCAGAATATTCTGACCATGCAGCGTGCCATCACGGCATTCATACAAGCTGCGACGCCTTCGGTACCGCAACAACCTCCGTTGCTGGTACAGACTCCGGCACCGGTACCGATATCGGTTCCGGGGCCGGTACCGATTGCATCGACATCCGCTTTGGTGTCGACTGCAGCGGTACATTGTTCTGTGATGCCCATCGGTACCGAATCGGTACCGATCACTCCTGATGTCGATACCACCCGGTACGTGTATCGGGCTCTGCAGGAGCATCCAGACAGGCGATACTTCGATTCCTCTGAAGACTCTGATGAATCAGAGGTCTCTGTCAAAGCATCGGTGATCTATCCTCAGGAGCCCTCTTCTCCAAAAAGGAGAATGTCTCCTCCAGAAGATTTGTCTTTTCAGGACTTCATTAGGGAAGTGGCCAGGGGCCTTTCCATCTCAGTGGCCCCTGAGACAGAGCCTAGAGCCAAAAAATTAGATATTTTACAATATCCTAAGGCTCCTAAAGAGGCAGCCACTTTACCAATACATGAGGTTCTTTATGATCATATGTTGGGCATATGGGAGACTCCTCTCACCACTTCCCCTCATTCTCGCAGGTTGGACACCATGTATCGTGTTCCTCCTTGTCCTGGCTTCCATAAGACTCAGCTTCCTCACCACTCCATTGTGGTGGAGTCTGCTATGAAAAAGATAAAGAGTACAAAAAGGCACTCTTCTGCTCCTCCGGGAAGAGAATGCAGAACCTTAGATGCCTTTGGCAGGAGAATTTTCCAGGCCAGTATGCTTGTTGCCAGAATCAACTCCTATAGTCTCTATATGGGGATGTTTCTTAAAGAAGTTACAGATCACCTGCAAACTTTATCTCCTTTTATTTCAGAAGATAAAAGGGAAGAGTTCCTCACCTGGCTCAAACATGCCCAGGATGTTTCCAAGTTTTCCAACTGTGCAGCCTTTGACTCTTTTGAAGGTGCCAGCAGAGCCTCGGCTATTGTCATAGGTGCACATAGAGTTGCTTGGTTACAGGCTTCTGATTTGAAACCCTGGGTTCAAGATGGCCTAGGTAACCTTCCTTGTACAGGTGAAAACCTTTTTGGCAAAGATTGGCAAGCAAAGGCCACCCAGATGGATGCTGAAAATTCTGCTTTAGATAGACTTTCAAAGTCTACTTCTGCCCCTTTTAAGAAAAGGTTGTTCAAAAAGGGATTTTTTCCCAAAAAAGGCAGATACTACTCTGCTTATGGTCAACAGGCCTCTTCTGCAGGTCGTTTTCCTACAAAGAGACAGCAACAACCGAAACAGGCCAAGCCTAAGGCTGCTAGGACTGCTACAGCCCATCAGCCTCAGCCTACTCAGGGCCTTTGACTTAGGCTAAGTTCTCTAGTTGTATCTGGCTCTAGAACATCCAGAGCCTCTCACCATTCCAGGAAGGTTAGCTCACTTTGCTCCCAGATGGGAACAAATCACAGCAGAGCAATGGACCCTCTCCATCATAAAGGAGGGGTACAAGCTTCATTTCCTAAACCTTCCCCCTCACACCATGGTGAGACAGTTCAATTCTCCAACATCTCTCCTCGACCTTCTGGGTCAGGAAATTGCTACCCTTCTTGCCCAAGGGGAAAAAGAAGTACCCCTTCTTCAACAGGGCTCAGGGTTCTACTCCCCCCTACTTTCTCATCCCAAAGAAAACAGGGGGCTACAGACCCATATTAGATCTCAGAGAATTGAACAAGTTTCTGTCCAAGGAGAAATTCAAGATGACTTCTCTCGGTACTCTCCTTCCATACCTCCAGAGTCAGGACTGGCTTTGTTCTCTAGATGTCAATGATGCGTACACTCATGTCCTCATCCATCCAACACACAGAAGGTTCCTTTGGTTCCTTTTCCAAGGAAAGCACTATCAATACAGAGTGCTTCCCTTCGGTCTGGCCTCTGCACCAAGAGTGTTCACAAAATGCATGGCAGTAGTTGCTGCATTTCTACGCACTCTAGGGATATTTGTATTCCCATATCTGGACGACTGGCTCATCCGAGCTCCATCCCAGTCAGAGGCCCAGGCTTCCCTGGCCTGCACAAAGCGTATCCTTCAGTATCTGGGACTTGTAATAAACATTCCAAAATCCCATCTCACCCCTACTCAATCTCTAGAGTTCATAGGGGCCTTGCTGGACACCACAACTGCAAGGGCCTATCTTCCCCAGGCCTGTTGCCTACGCTTGGTACAGTTAGCCTCACAGATTCAGTTAAAATCCCATTTAACTGCTCGAGAGATGTTACAACTGTTAGGCCACATGGCATCCACTGTGTATGTGGTTCCTTATGCTCGCCTTCACATGAGAGCAGCTCAATGGACTCTGTCCACCCAATGGACCCAGGCATCAGGGTGCCTGTCAGACAAAATAGCAACCTCCAGTCGCCTTTTTTGCGCTCTCCAGTGGTGGAAGTCCACTCAAAATCTGTTGCTGGGGTCCCCTTTTCAACAGGTGTTACCCCAAGCAACCCTTACAACAGATGCCTCTCCAAAGGGTTGGGGAGCTCATCTACAAGATCTCTCCACCCAAGGCATCTGGTCTCCACAGGAGACATCTCTACATATCAACCTCTTAGAGCTCAGAGCAATCTTTCTGGCTCTCAGAGTCTTCCACACCCTGCTCAGCTACAAGACAGTCCTCATCCACACGGACAACCAAGTAGCCATGTTCTACGTGAACAAGCAGGGGGGGACTGGCTCTCTGTCGCTTTGCAACGAAGCTCTGAGATTGTGGGCCTTCGCCAGAGAGCATCAAATCCATCTCATGGCAGTGTATCTTCCAGGGGTTCAAAACTCTTGGGCAGACAGACTCAGTTGAGTTCTGCTTCCACACGAATGGTCCCTCCATGGGGACCAGATAGCCAGGATCTTTCGAATTTGGGGAACCCCAGACATAGACTTGTTTGCAAGTCCGTGGAATGCCAAACTTCCCCGGTTCTGTTCCAGAATTCCGTGTCAGGGAGTTCAGGCCAGGGATGCCTTCCTCCTCCATTGGGGGCAAGACTTCATTTATGCCTTTCCACCCATTCCCCTAATTCCCAAGACACTGTTCAAACTTCAGAGAGACAAGGGGTCTATGATCCTCATAGCACCACATTGGCCACGCCAAGTGTGGTACCCTCTACTTCTGCATCTCTCTCAAGCTCCCTCCCTGGACTTGGGATCTGCTCCAGACCTTCTGTCCCAGGAGGAGGGAACGTTGTGGCACCCAAATCCCCAGTCTCTTCACATCAGAGCCTGGTTGCTGAAGGCCTAGACCTTCAAGATTTGCATCTCTCTCAGCAAGTGAAGGATATCCTTCATGCTTCCAGAAAGCCTTCCACTAGACTTTCCTATGCTTTTAAATGGAAAAGGTTTACCATTTGGTGTGCAGAGAAGGGTCTTAACCCTCTTGCAATACCTCTGAATTCTTTATTAGAGTATTTGCTGCATTTATCCCATGCAGGCCTTAAAACGAATTCAGTAAGAGTCCATTTGAGTGCTATTGCAGCATCCCTTAAACCTCTCAATGGACAGCCTATTTCCTCTCATCCTCTTATAGCAAGATTCATGAGAGGCCTTCTTTTGACTAAACCTCCCATCAGACCACCTCCAGTGGCATGGGACTTGAATCTGGTTCTTGGCCAGCTTATGCAGCCACCCTTTGAACCCTTAGCCACTACCTCCTTGAAATTCCTTTCCTGGAAGGTTATTTTTCTGATTGCAGTCACTTCAGCTCGCCGCATCAGTGAGCTGCAAGCTTTGGTGGCTAATCCTCCTTATACAAGGTTCCATCATGACAAGGTAGTCCTCAGGACTAATCCACACTTTATGCCTAAAGGGGTCTCACCTTTTCATCTGAACCAGGAGGTTTATTTACCTGTTTTTTTTCCAGGACCTCATGCTTCAAGTGCAGAGAGTAATCTTCATACCCTGGATTGTAAAAGATCTCTTGCTTTTTACCTACAAAGGACACAGCAACATAGAAAGTCCTCTCAACTCTTTGTTGCTTTTGATCCCTCTCATTTAGGACTTCCAGTCTCTAAGAGAACTCTGTCCAATTGGATTGCTCAGTGTATTTCTTTCGCCTACCAGAGTAAGAACCTTTCTCTGGAGGGCCATGTCACAGCTCACAATGTGAGGGCCATGGCAGCCTCTATGGCTCATCTGAATTCTGTGTCCATCGACCAGATCTGTCGAGCGGCCACCTGGGCCTCGGTTCATACCTTCACAGCCCATTACTGCTTGGACAAGGACTCCTGCCGAGATGCCTTGTTTGGTCAGGCTGTTCTCAAACACCTGTTCCATACCTAATCAACTCCTACTCTCCATCCCTGGCTGGATGCCTGAGATTCATGGGTGGAGGTAGAGCCCTTGCCAGGGACTCACAACCTGGGTGATCTCCCAGGCATCTCTAGCTGGGGAGTCCCCATATGTGAAGACTCATTCCTGCTTGTTCCTGGAGGTAGCACAGTTACTTACCTGTAACAGGTGATCTCTGGGAACAGCTAGAATAAGTCTTCACAACCCACCCACCTCCCCTAGGAGTTGTATCTCTCTATCTTTCTTTCCTTTCCTCACTCTCTCTTTGTCTCAGCTTTAAAACTCGAACTGGAGAGAGGCGGTTAGGAAAGGCGGGAAGGCAGCGCGCAGGCGCTGTGGGATGCTCCCAAAAGCTTTCCTTTTGGACGCTGTGGAGCGTTCCCGCGCAGGCTCCGTCGGTACCGACGATACCCATATGTGAAGACTTATTCCTGCTGTTCCCAGAGATCACCTGTTACAGGTAAGTAACTGTGCTTTACATACACACAAAATCACATGACCAGCGGTCCTAGTCAAGGAATTATCTGCAATTTGTCATAGAAAAACTCCACTGCCAATGCTATGTACTGCCTTTTGGCCTCACATTTGCTCCTCGCATTGTCATAAAGTGTCTCTTGGTAGTTGCAGTGTATTTACACAGACTGGGCATGCACATGTTTCCCTATTTGGACTGGTCTAGAACACATCTCAGGAAGGTGCTGAGGAATCCATATGCACAACAATCTGAGTGCTAGAGATACTAGGGTTGGTCATGAATTACCCCAAATCCAATCTAAGTCCATCACTTTAATTGGAATTCAGAGGAGCTCTGTCAGACATGATTCGAGCAAAAGTCTTCCTTCAACTAGACAGACTCACCAGTTTGTTTGCCCTCATGGAAAATTTGCGAGAGACAGCAGACAGCAGTGAGAAGCATGATAAGAATGTTTGACCCCATGGTTTTGACTGTGCAAGACTACATCTCCAGGAACAAGCAGGAATGTAGTCTTCACATATGAGTGATGTCTGTACCAACGGAGCCCATGTGGGAATGCTCCCCAGCTCCATTTGGAAAGCTTTTGGGAGCAATCCACTGCACATATGTGACTGCCTTCCCTCCTCCCTCTCTTCAGTTCTTTGTTTTCTGCGGAGCCAGCAGGAAACAGATCCTGTCATCGCAGAAAAATGTCTTTTTGTGGATAGCACTTCTGCCTTTCCGTCAGCACCGGCACCATCTAGGACATCGCTGGTTCCCTTATCTTTTCTTTATCTTCCTTCTTTATTTTCTCTAACAAAAAAAACCTACTTGGGCATCGACACCCTTTTAGACCTTAAACCTACCATACTCTTCATACATAGAAGGTATGGAGAAACCAACTAGTGGTTTCTAAAAATGCACTAAGTGTGCCAGCAACGTCTTCGACTGACACACATGAATGGTGTCTAAAATGCCTCAGCCCAGATCATCAGCCAAAGGACTGTTCCCTTCGCCAGAAAATGACACAGAGAGGCCTACAGAACTGGGCTTCTAAATTAGGAGCACTCTTCACGTCTGATGCCGTATCATTGGCATCCACCTCATCGAGTGCCTCCTCATCCTCTCATAGATCTCAGGTATCCTAGAAGTCCAAGCACAAGGCCCATCAAAGTCTGAGGTCATCTCCAGAGAAAGATCTCGCTCAAAGCACAGAGATCCCTTGGAGGTTGCCTTGGAGGCAGTTCAGCCTGCTAAACAGTCCCAGTGGGAGGCCCTGTCCTCCAAAGCCATTGAGGGGCTCCAGGATGCTCCCAAGGCCTTGACCTCCGGAGAGCTACTGGTGCCATGCTCTGGGATGGTAGCACAAATACCAGTCACAGATACCCAAGCATCAGCAACCTCGATAGACCAGCGCATACTGGCCATCAAGCGCAGCTTGGCAGCCTTACTTGCAGCCTCGGAACCCATAAAACACTTGGCTACAGGTACTGCCCCGTCGATACTAGTTCTGGTACTGATGTCAACATCGGTTCCCGGTGCAGTATCGGGGCTGCTGCAGATGACATTCACATCTCTCCCACCCATGTTCTCCCTGGAAATTCTTACCAGTACCAGGCCCAAGCAGCTCACCGAGGCCGATACATCAGAACATCGGTACTGGCATCTAGCTTCCGGCGAACACTGTACCTGTCAATACTTTGAGTCCTCCAATTCAGATTTCCCTATTTTGATGTGGAGTCGCTCAATTCACAGGGGCCCTTGGACCTTCTTCGGACCCTTCTCCACCTCAACAGCAGTGCATGTTGCTGCTGGAGGACATGTCCTTCCAGGAATTCATTCGAGATCTGGCCAAAGGTCTCTCTATCACAGTGACATTGGAGAAGGAGCCGAGCAGAGGAATTGGAGATCCTCCAATACCCAACAGCACCTAAGGAAGCAGCCACCTTACCGGTGCACCACATCCTTCATGATCTTATGCTTTGTATGTGGGAGACGCCTCTCACGGTCTCAACCCAAAGTAGACATCTTGTTACCATGTATTGTGTAGCGGAGTGTCCTGGCTTCCAAAAGCCACAGCTTCCCCACCAATCCATGGTGGTGGAATCGGTTATGTGCCGAATGCAAAGGCTCAAAGGCTCACTTCTCTAACCCTCTGGTAGGGAATTGAGGACCCTCGATGCCTTTGGGTGTCATGTTTCCAAGCATACATGCTCTCAGCTAGGATTAATTCCTATATACTCTGTATGGGAATGTTTCTGAAGGTGGTCTCAAGGGATCTCGAGGCCTTTACACAAAAGCGGAAGTAAGGATGTGGTTGAAAACTACAGGCCGGTTAGTTTAACTTCGGTGGTGAGTAAGTTATTGGAAACACTGCTGAAAGAGAAAATAGTGAGGTTTCTGGAGTCCAGCGGATTACAGGATCCGAGGCAGCATGGATTCACCAGAGGCAGGTCTTGTCAGACAAATCTGATTGATTTCTTTGACTGGGTGACCAGGGAGTTGGACCGAGGGAGAGCTCTAGATGTGGTGTATTTAGATTTCAGTAAAGCCTTTGACACTGTTCCTCACAGGCGACTTATAAACAAACTGAGCACCCTAGGGATGGACCCTAAAGTTACTGCTTGGGTTAGAAATTGGTTGGGTGGGAGGCGACAAAGAGTACAAGTAAATGGAGCTCACTCTGAGGAGAAGGATGTTATCAGTGGTGTGCCCCAGGGATCTGTCCTTGGTCCGATTCTTTTTAACATCTTTGTTAGTGATATAGCGGAAGGGCTGTCGGGTAAGGTTTGCCTCTTTGCGGATGATACCAAAATCTGCAATAGAGTAGACACCCAGGAAGGTGTAGATAACATGAGGAGGGATCTAGCTAAGCTTGAAGAATGGTCTAGAATTTGGCAGCTGGGATTTAATGTTAAAAAATGTAAGGTCATGCATTTGGGCTGCAGCAATCCAAGGGAGCAATACAGTATAGGAGGTGAAGTACTTTTGTCCACTAAAGAAGAGCGGGACCTAGGCGTGGTTGTGTCTGATGATCTTAAAGTAGCTAAACAGGTAGAAAAGGCGACGGCAAAAGCTAGAAGGATGCTTGGGTGCATACGGAGAGGAATGGCTAGCAGAAAAAAGGAGGTGATAATGCCTCTGTATAAGTCTTTGGTGCGACCTCATTTGGAGTATGGTGTGCAATTCTGGAGACCGCACCTTCAAAAGGATGTGAACAGGATGGAGTCGGTGCAGAGGGTTGCTACTAAAATGATTAATGGGCTTCATTATAAAGCATATGAGGACAGACTTAAGGACCTTAATATGTACACCTTAGAAGCCCTGGATCGTCTCTGGGACAGGGTCCAAGTCACTGTCCATCTAACCACATCTCTTCAGTGGTGGTGTTCTCCAAAAACCTGCTCATAGGGTCACCTTTTCAGATGCCTCCACGTCAGTGCTCCCTGATGATGGATGCCTCCAAACTGGGTTGGGGAGCCCATCTGGGCAACCTGACTACACAGGTTTTCCACTGTTCCATGTAAAAGTTGTTTAATTTGTTAACTGTAAACCGCCCTGGATCTCTGGAAGGGGCAGTATAAAAGAACTATATAAATAAATAAATAAGGGGCTCTGGACAGCGCAGGAGTCGCAACTCCAGATCAATCTCCTGGAACTTTGGGCTATCTCCAATGCCCTCCGGGTGTTCCAACATCGCCTCAGAGCACAACAGGTCCTAGTCAGGATGGACAATCAGATTGCCATGTTCTGTGTGAACAAACAGGGAGGAACAGGGTCTTAGTGGAACCTTCACCGGTTCTGAGGTCAGTTCATCTGGAAGCTAGGGAGTTCCATATGTGAAGACTACATTCCTGCTTGTTCCTGGAGATAGCATAGTTACTCGCCTGTAACGTGGTCTCTGGGAACAGCAGGAGAAATTTAGTCTTCACAACCTGCCCTCTTCCCCTAGGAGTTATAGGGTTTCGTTTACTCTGTTTTCTCATCTGCAAACTCAACTGAAGAGATGGAGTTGGGAAAGTGGGAAGGCAGTCTCGCAGGCACAGTGGACTGTTCCCAAAAGCTTTCCAATTGGACACTGGGGAGTGTTCCCGTGCGGCCTCATCTGTACCGATGTCACCCATATGTGAAGGCTAAATTCCTGCTGTTCCCAGAGATCACCTGTTACAGTGAGTAACTACGCTTTCTATAGCTACTTTCTCCTTTTTCTTTTGAGGCACCCAATAGCTCAAGGCGAGTAATGTTCGGGTACAATAAGCATTTTACTGTCCACAGAAGATTTCCAATCTAAGTTTGTACTTGAGGTAATAGAGGGTTAAGTGGTTTGCCCAAGATCACAAGGAGCAGCAGTGGATTGGAATTCTGGCTTCCTTGATTCTCAGCCTGCTGCTCTAACCATTAGACTACTCGTCCACTCCACTTTTTCCAGAATGCTGATTGGTTTTACACCAGGAACAAAATTAAAGGTAGATTGTTCCACTCCATTGGAGCTTGCCAGTAAGACAGTTCTTTTTTGATTCTGCATTTTATTTATCTCCTCCTTAGAGTTTATCTTTAACTTGGCACCCTGACTAGATATCAACATCCTTCCTGGAGTGTACCATTCAATTTTTTTCAACAAATATTCTGGACCCTTTTACCACAGAACCCGAAAAGCTTTTATAATTAACTTAAAATATAAATGTGCTACTATAAGCAACCAGTGTATGACCCAGTGTTGTCCTAGCCGAACACCATCTTGGAACCCTTGAGAGATTATCTTTGCTGTTGCATTTTGAGCTGCCTGTAACCATTGTAAATATTTTAGTCAATCCAGTGTAGCGTCTATTACAGTGATCAAAGTGTGCAATATTGGCATCTGCACTAATATCTCAGGAGGTTGTGTTATCTGCCGAAACAATCTGGCCAGATTTTGGCAGCCACTGTCTGAAAATATTTCATGCATTGGCTGCCAGCAATCCGCACCACTACTCCCTGTCTTGATCCCACCTCACAGCCCTGCAGTGCGCGAAAACTAGAACAGAAAAATGCCTTGTGATGATCTGATTGTCTCCCGCATTAGCTGCTACCACAGGAGGATGATGTATTAACCCCACAGCAGCAGCTAACGCTGTTTAGTAGACTTCTACCCCTAAATTTAATGTGTGGCCAGCTATATATCAAGCTTTCAACTATAGTTGCATTAAATCAACAGAATTTAAATTATTAATCAAATGTTGTGCCTTACTGCAATTAAAATCTTCCATATGTACATTAAAATCACAGTACACAGTTTAAATTGATATTACATAGCAGCACTAATATCTATTCTATCTCAAGCATCTACATTTATGGACACTTGCTGCCATGCCTCTTTTGAGTGTATAAGCTTGACTACTTCCTCTCCCATCTTGGATATTAGTGAACTCATAAATAACAAGAAAGAAAGGGGGGAGGGCAAACTGGGAAAAAACTGAGGAGAAAGAAGCCAGTCCTCACATATGGGTGATGTTGGCACTGACTGAGCCTGCATGGATTCACTCCCCAGCTTTCAAAGAAAGCCTTTGGGAGTTAGACCATGCATGTGTTGTCACCTTCCTACTCAAGGGTGCCATCTTATCTCAGTCTTCTTTTTCTCATGGAGCCTTGCAGATGTCCCGTCTGTTTCCCTGGTAGAAGTTGATTTTTTACCTAGTATTCTCATGCGTTTTTCTGCACTCTTTTGCCGGTTCAGTTCCTCGATCACCTTCCTGTCACCCGATTGCATCCTCACCTTGGCGTCACGTTTTTCAGGTACCTTTTTGTTTTGTGGGCGCAAGAGTTCCTGCACGCCCTCCTTGACCGAGACGTGCAAGTATGACCTCTCGGGTGTCATGTTCCCCGTTATGAGGAGGGATCTAGGTAAACGAAGAATGGTCTAGAATTTGGCAGCTGTGATTTAATGCTAAAAAATGTAGGGTCATGCATTTGGGCTGCAACAATCCAAGGGAGCAGTACTGTATAGGGGGTGATGTACTTCTGTCCTTGAAAGAAGAATGGGACCTAGGCATGATTGTGTCTGACGATCTCAAAGTAGTTAAACAGGTAGAAAAGGCAGCGGCGGCAAAAGCTAGAAAGATGCTTGGGGTGCATAGGGAGAGGAATGGCCAGCAGAAGAAAAGAGGTGATAATTCCTTTGTATAAGTCTTTGGTGCAACCTGATTTGGAGTATTGTGTGCAATTCTGGAGACCACACCTTCAAAAGGATATAAACAGATTGGAGTCAGTTCAAAGGGTGGCTACTAAAAATGGTTAGTGGTCTTCGTTATAAAGCATATGAGAACAGACTTAAGGACCTTAATATGTATACTTCAGAGGAAAGGCGGTACAGAGGTGATTATGATTAAGATGTTTAAATACTTTCATGGCATAAATGCACAGGAGAGCCTCTTTTGATTGAAAGCAAGCTCTACCAAGAGGGGACATAGGTGAAAGGGGATAAACTCAGGAGTAATATGCGGAAATATTTCTTTATGGAAAGAATGGTAGATGCGTGGAATAGTTTCCCGGTGGAGGTGGTAGCGATGAGGACAGTATCTAAATTTTAAAAAGCATGGGACAAACACAGAGGCTCTCTAAAGGAAAGAAGGGGACTCTTGTAGTAGTTGATATGGAAGGGTAGATTAGATAGGCCATGTGGTATTTTTCTGCCATCATATTTCTATATCTATGATCAGTGGATTCGAGCACTGTGGCAAGTGCTCCCGCACTATGTCTATCACTGACCGCCACATTTGCTGCCTTCACTGCTTGTGGCCCGACCACGACGACGACAACTCCAGCCTGCTCTGCCTACAGATGTCAGCCAAGAGCCGGAAGAAGTGGGATCAGCAGCGTAAGGACACGTTTGCCTTGAAGACCTCTGCTGTGGGACCATCCGTGAGCGCGGAGTCGCTGCCCTCGGGTCTGAGTCTGACACCTTGGAATCTCAAGGATGAACTCGATCTGAGCCCCAAGGGTGTGGAGCCTTGGACCAGGGATCATCCTTGAGGACCTCCCCCCGCAGGCTTAAGAGGTCCTCCCAGCTGCTGTCAAAGATACAATCCGACCCTAGCGCCAGAGGTAAGCCCTCTGGTACCCTGGCTCAGAGCCCTTGACCCAACAACGAGGGTGATGGCTGGGAGCAGCTCTCGAAGCTGCCCTGAAGGGAGGAGACTCCCACTATGTCGGGGGATCGGGTTCAGTCCCCTGGCACGATCACTATATGTGATTCCCTTCGGAGGGACCCGGCTCCGTGCTTGATGCCTTTGAGACTTGAGATGGTGGCTGCAGAGCCTACTGGCCTCGAGATTGGGATAACTGCCTTGATGACCTGGAGCGCAGCCTGGCTGCCTTCCTTGAGGTGCAGCGTGGCCTACCACCCGGTACCTCCAGGTCATCAGTGCCGATCTCGGGCCTGTCTACAGCTCGGACCTCTCCGGAGGAAGTCCAGTCTGTCTTGGAGTGGTTCTCTGGCTCGGAGTCAAGGCCATCGGCTTCACACCTGAGGCACAGTTCGCCCCCCCGAGTGTATCGGAGTTGATGCATCAAGCACCGCATTCCTCGACATCGCTGGCTGATTGGCTCGATGACCATTTGGGCTCGAGGCCTCCAGTGACTCTAAGTATGGGAGACCGAGGAATTTTCCTCCGACAGCGCTTCACAGAGATGTGTCCCCAGAGCTGTCTCCCCTGCAGGAGTGCCAATGGTCCCCACCCGAGGGATGGCGCAGACCCTCGCCTTTGTGTCAGAGCCAGAGGATGAGCCTCTTGCTGAGGACCTGGAGATCCTCCAGTATGAGGCCCCTATGAAGGAAGCACTGACGGTGCCGATTCCCCCGATCCTTGAACACTTATTGTTCAGATTGTGGGAGAGGCTGGTGACGCTGCCTGTGGTGAGCCGCTGACTCGATTCTCAGTATCGAGTTGGAAAGAGACCAGGATTCCAGAAAGCACAGCTGCCTCATAACTCCATGGTGGTGGAGTAGGCCAAGTGTGAAATCAAGAGCCAAAAGACGCACTCCTCTGTGCCCCCAGGCAGGAAGGCCTGCACCATGGATGGCTTCGAGGACACAGTGCTCACTGCTGAGATCCAGACATACCAGTGTACATGGGCATGTACCTCCAAGACCTTGCAAAGGAGCTTGCCGGGTTCTCAGCTGGTCTGGTAGGAGAACTCCTTGAGCACTTCCGGACCCTTATTCCATAGTCAAGATATGCTCCAAGCTTCAGATGGGTAGCCTTAGACGGCTTTGAGTCCATGGCCCGTGTGGCCGCTGTGGGCCTTAGTGCCCACCGCCTGGCCTGTCTACAGTCTTTGGATTTGGAGCAGTGGGTACAGGACAAGTTGGCCGATGTCCATGCCGGGGAGAAAACCTCTTCAGCAAACCCATGACGAATAAGGCGGCCGAGCTGGAGACAGAATTCCTGACTAGGACTAGTCTGTCCAGGAAGACTACTGACCCTTCCCGGCGTAAGGCTTCGGGTAAAAAGACCTTACACCCAAAGTGGAAAAAGATACCCCAGTTTCCGGCTTACTAAGCTCCCCAAAAGGGCCAACAAGACCGTAAGCCAAAGGCCCGCAAACCATAATAAACAGCACTCCAGCCACAGCCTGGGGGGGGGGGGGGGGGGTTTGACTCTTTGGGCATGGCCTCTCTTCCATCTGAGGGCACAAAGCACACAGGACGACGTCTAGTCCATCATTTCACCCATCTCTGGCCAGGCATCACCTCCGATGACTGGATGCTACAGATGGTTTGGGAGGGCTACCTCTTCCACTTCCATTAGATGCCTCCTCCCTACTTCCCAGGAGAACTCCTGCAGAGTGGACTCGAGTCCCTATTCAAGGACTGGGCCATGGAGACAGCATCTCTGCCCCTCTGGAGCAGGGGGTTCTACTCCAGATACTTCCTTGTCCCAAAAAGGAGAGGCAGCTATTGGCACATTCTGGACCTGCGGGACCTCAACCACTTTCTGGTCAGGGAGAAGTTTAAGATGCTCTCCCTTTGAACCAATATTGCTGCCCCACCTCCTCCAGGAAGACTGGCTATGCACCTAGGATCTCAAAGATGCCTACATCCACATCCTAATCTACCCCTAGCACCATCAGTATCTCCACTTTATCGGAGGGTGCCACTACCAATACAGTGTGCTCCTTTCTGGCCTCTCCTCGGGCCCCAGGGCGATCACAAAGTGCCTGGCGGTCATTGGCTCCCACCTCTGCTTGCTGGGAGTGTTCGTCTTCCCCTACCTGGATGACTAACTTATAAAGGTAAGTTCGCCAGAGGAGGCAAGCACTGTGGCACGCCACACTATCAAGATATCGCAGACTCCGGAGTTCGTAATAAACTACCCCAAATTGCACCTACTATCGACTCAGCGCCTTGAGTTCATCGGAACCCCCCTGGATTCAACGCAGGCCAGGGCCTTCCTCTCTCCAGACAGGGCACCACTCCTTGTGGTGCTGGCAGGGAGGTGCAGTCTTGCTCAACGGCATTAGCACATGCTTCTGCTACGCCTACAGTGGGCACATGGCCTCAACGGTGCAGATCATCCTGCATGACTGTCTCTGGATGAAACAAGCCCAGTGGACTCTGAGCTCTCAGTGGACTCAGGCCACTGCCATCTGGAGGATCGAGTCAGGATTACCTGGCCTCTGGCAGCCTCATATATCTGGTGAAAGAGCCAGCCTACTCTTCCAGGTCCCACCGGCACACTGCGTCCTCACAATGGACACCTCCAAGCTAGGTTGTGGAGCACACTGCGACGGTCTGCAATTGCAGGGTGCCTGTATAGGGAGGAGAATGCCTTCCAGATCAATCTCCTGGAGCTCTGGGCTTTGACAGACGCCCTTGGGGTATTCTGCACCCACCTACTGGGGCAAGTGGTGCTCGTCCAGACGGACAACCAAGTAGCTATGTTCTGCATCAACAAGCAGGGAGGCATGGGCCCCTACCTCCTCTGCCTGGAGGTAGTCCGCCTGTGGAATTTTGTCATGGAGAATGGCATGACCCTCCAGGCAGTCTACCTTCTGGGTCAGGACAATCTTCTTGCAGACCAGCTCAGCAGGGTGCTTCAACCACACGAGTGGAGACTCCAACTGGGAGTAGCCAACTCCATCTTCCAACATTGGGGGACCCCAACATTGGACCTCTTCGCCAGCCCCGAGAATGCACAGCTACCGTGTTTCTCTTCATTGAGGCCGGCCATGGGCCAAGTGGTGGCGGATGCCTTTCTCCTGCACTGGTCTGGGAGCCTCCTGTATACTTATCTGCTGACTCCCGTGGTCTCCAAGACCTTGCTCAAGGGTCCAGTTGGGCAGGGCCTAAGTGATTCTCATTGCTCCTAGTTGGCCCCAACAGCTGTGGTTCCCTCTGCTCCTGCAGTTGTCCCAGGCGGCCCCGATACCTCTGGGCCAGGACCCAGACTTTGTCTCATTGGGATTGAGAAGGATCCCATTCTCCTATCTCCAGTCCCTCACCCTGACAGCATAGCTGCTGAGAGGCTAGCCAATAGCAGAACTCCACCTCTTCAGGGAGATGGAAGGCGTTCTACTGGGTTCCCCCAAGGACTGTACATGCGACATTTCCCCACGACAAAATTCCACAGGCGGACTGCCTCCAGGCAGAGGAGGTAGGGGCCCGTGCCTCCCTGCTTGTTGATGCAGAAAATAGCTACTTGGTTGTCCATCTGGACGAGCACCACTTGCCCCAGTAGGTGGTTGCAGAATTACCCTGAGGGTGTCTGTCAAAGCCCAGAGCTCCAGGAGATTGATCTGGAAGGCATTCTCCTCCGTAGTCCAGGCACCTTGCAACTGCAGACCGTCGTGTGCGTATGCCTTCTGGTGGCACCAATTCTCTCTGGTGCTCCAATAAGAATCTCAGCTCTTTCTCCTGCTTTGGTGCAGGACATCCTGCAATACCTCCTGCACCTCTCTTGGATTGGGCTGAAGTCCAACTCTGTCCGGGTGCACGTCTGTGCCATAGGGGCGCATCATCATCTTGACGGCCAGTCCATCTCTGCGCACCTGCTAATGGACTGCTTCATGAGAGGGCTCCTCTTCTCGTGGCCCCCTGTCCACCCTCTGCCAGTGGTGTAGGACCTAAACATTGTTCTGACAAAACTGACTCCTCCCTCTTTTGAACCTCTGGCTGTGCCATCTAAAGTGCTTATCATGGAAAGTAGTTTTCTGGAAGCCTCACTTCAGCCAGAAGAGTTAGTGAGCTACAGGTGTTGGTGGCTCACGCCCCAACATCAGGTTCCACAGAAACAGGGTCGTTCTCCGGACATACCCTAAATTCCTATCTAAGTTGGTGTCTGCCTTTCACATGAACCAGGCGGTAGTTCTTCCCACCTTTTATCCCAGGCCTCATGCCTGCCTAGATTGTAAGAGGGCACTGTCCTATCTTCAGAGGACACAGCCCTATCGCCGCTTGTCACAACTGTTTGTCTCTTATGACATGAACAGGCTCTGAGTCATGGTCTCCAAGCAAATTCTGTCTACCTAGGTGGCAGACTGCATCTCCTTCACTTACTAGCAGGCTAGACTCTCCCTGGAGCATCATATTACTGTGCACAATGTATACGCCATGACAGTCTCTGGCTAATTTGTGCTCGGTTCCCCTGCTGGACATCTGCCAGGCCACTACCTGATCTTCTGTCCATACTTTCGCTGTGCATTATTGTTTGTAAGAAAGCTCATAGCGTGGCAGCGCCTTTGGCCAGGCAGTCCTTCGTTACCTCTTTGGGGAATAGTGCAACTCCTCCTCTCCAGCCCATTGTTCCTAGCTACTGATGAGGTGATTTCAAGCTCACTGCTGCAGCTATGTCCTTGGCCTTCTAGCTATTTGAAGCTGGGAAATCCCATATGTAAGAACAGAGTTCTGCTTGTTCTCAAAGAAAGCGTAGTTACTCACCTGTAATAGGTGCAGGGACAGTAGGAATCAGTCATCACAACCCTCCCTTCTCCCGTGAAGTTGTTTTTTTCGTTTTTATGCTTGATTAAGCTGTCATCACACTGAGGTAAGATGGCACTCTTAGGCGGGAAGGTGACTGTGAATGTGTGGTCTAACTCAAAGGCTTGCTTTGAAAGCTGGGGAGTGAATCTGTGCAGGCTCCGTCAGTGCCAGCATCACCTGGAGAAAACCTGTTACAGGTGAATAACTTTGCTTTTCTTTGAATCCACCAACCAGGTTTCTGTAATCAATAACAAATGTAGTCCTTACCCCTTTACCTCAGTCAGTTTTATATCGACATACAGCTGAGGATTCACCATTAAATAAATAAATAAAAACTACTTTCCAAGGGGCTCACTGACTCATCCTTCTGTGAGCCACAGTTGGTGTCTGTCCTCTGTTAAGTAGCTGTGAGGGAGATGGATGTCCACAACTACATCGGTGTCATCCAGTCAGAGTTGATAGAACTTGTTCCTTAAATGGCTTTGAAGGTAAGTGGCCAGCAATAAAGGAGAAAGGCGTTGAAAATAAGAACTTTCAGATAAGTCATCTTATAGTCAGCAGTAACTACATCAGAAAGAAACTTTTTATTTTCTGCGCTTTCTCTTTTTTCAATTTATCCAGCATTTCCAATTTTCATACTTCTGCCCTCAGGGGAGGGGGGGTTTCTGAATATTTCTGGGTTCCCATCTCTCCTTCCCGATGGGTTATCACATCTTGATCCGCTTCTGCCTCTCAGCTATTGCAATCAGTGTACTGACAGTCCTTTAGCTAGGGGGCCACAGATGCCATCTGCTTCTGGAACGATGACTGTGCATTTCGGATGGTGTCTCCGCTGTGGCTGAGATCCCGCTTGGGCAATAATATGATAAATTAGATCTATATTATAGATAATGTGTTTAATTGGCACAACAGTCTAGATTTTTTACTTTGGGTTAATGGCATATGAGACGAGCCAAGAAGGGGGTAGAATACAGTTTAAACAAACCATCTAGAGCAGGGGTGGCCAACTCCAGTCCTGGTGCACCATAATCCAGCCTGGTTTTCAGGATGTCCCTAATGAATATTCATAAGGTATATTTGTATGCACTGCCTCCCATTGTATGCAAATATATCTCATGTGGTGCACTAGGACTGGAATTAGCCACCCCGTAAACTGGCTCACTGAAAATTGCCTTCATCTCAATCTGACAAAAACCGTAGCAATCTGGTTCACTCATGGCAGTCCTCCCCCCTCGCTTGCTCCCTCTTTTTCAACCTCACCAGTTCCTCTTGTCACTGACTTTCGCTATCTTGGTGTAATCTTTGACTCTGATCTTTCCTTCCGTAATCACATCTCGCATCTTACAAAAACCTCCTTCTTCCTTCGACAAATACGCTCTATTCGTCCATTTCTCACCCCTGAAGTCCTTACTACTCTTCTTCTTTCTCTGGTAATATCACGCCTCGACTTCTGTAATTCTCTCTTTGCCGGGCTTCCTCTCTCACAACTTCATCGTCTTCAACGTATCCAGAATACTGCTGCACATCTTATTTTCCACTCCTCCCCTCGCGATCATGTTACTCCCCTACTCTCTCACTTGCACTGGCTACCTCTACAATTCCGTATTCGTTATAAAATCCTTACACTGGTTCACCAAGTTTTGTACAACCACACCCCTCAATATTTAGCAGACTTACTCCACTTTCACACCCCCACCCACTCCCTTCGCTCAATCCACATAAACCGCCTTCACCTCCCCTCCCCATCACACGCCCACCTACAATCTACACGCTCCTCAGCTCTTTTCTTTTTTCTTTATTGGTCCAGCCTACTGGAATTCTCTACCCATTTCTCTCAGGCTATAACAGCACTACTCCACGTTTAAAAAGGACTTAAAAATGCACCTCTTCTCTGCCGCCTTTGACCTCCCCTCTCCTCTTGTGTGACAAATGCCCCCCTCCCCCTGTTTTCCTTCCCCTCTCTCCCCCGTAGTCATGTCTATTTAAATGTCTTGGGTGCTTTCCTGTCTTATATTGTAATTTCTTTTCTCCTTCTCTTTTTTTTTTCGACCTATTGGTCTCTTTGTATAAAACTTTGTGTTTCTATTGTAAACCGCTGTGTTCTAATTGTAATAGCGGTATATCAAGCTTAATAAACATAACACAACATAACATAACATAAGTCAATTTGACCTTGTAGCATCACTATTCTATTTAATCCAATAAGACGATTATACTTGCTACTCCTCACCTGAAAGGCAACATGTTTTATTCTGTTTAAAGAAAAGATTGTAAAAAGGTGCTTTATTGGTGACAAAGCTTTTCCTTATCAACCTATTACCCACAGGGGTGAAAACTTTGTGCTCCTGGGTAACTAAAATTTAATTGTTGGTGTCTGCTTCATACGCCCTTGTTGGATTAGTTGAGTAAGATGGATTAGTGTAGGGCTATTGAAAGATAATTGCATACTGGAGAGGTTAGATATTGGGAATACTGGGAGAGCTGCATGCTGGCATGGCTTCTACCTAGTTGTTGGGGAAGGACTTAAACACCAGTGCCGCTGAAAGAGGTGTGCATGTTGGTGCAGTTTCCATCAGGTCACTGGGAGAGTGAGAATGTGTGAGATCTCCACCTCATGGAAGGGAAGATGCCAGCATAGTTCTCCCCAAACCACCTCCCAAAACTTACAGATAATGAACAAATTCAGCCTATTTTGTTAGTGGAGATAGGAAGAGCATTGGTGAAAGAAACAGGGAGAAGGGGTCAAAGGAGAGAAGTAGAGAAGAGGAAGGGAAGCTGGGGAGAGGGAAGTAAAGAAAAACAAAAGCAATTTTCCAACAATCCAAAAAAAAAATCCCTTCCCTTAGAAAAGATAAGCATAGCCCTTTGAATGATATTCATTGCCTTGCGTATTCTTTAACAAAAAGGGCAGGCTATAAATTATCACAGAAATAGTAAAAGGGAAAAAATATCAATTCTAAAGAAATTTCTATGGCTAAGTATTTTGCCTGCTTTTCTAAGTACTTTTCTAATCTGATTACCCACAGAGTTGAATTTAGAAACATAGGCCATGTGGTCTTTTTCTGCCGTTATTTCTATCTAGTCTGCCCTTCCATATCAACCACTACAACAGTTCCCTTTTTCCCTTTAGAGATCCTCTGTATCTCCAGGAACAAGCAGGAATGAGTCTTCACATATGGGTACGTCGGTACCGACGGAGTCTGCGCGGGAACGCTCCCCAGCGTCCAATTAGAACGCTTTTGGGAGCATCCCACCACGCCTGTGTGCTGCCTTCCTGCCTTTCCCAACTGCCTCTCCTCAGTTTTCATTTTTCCGCGGAGCCGGCAGGACGTACTCCTGTCACCGCAGAAAATTCTTCTTTTATTTTTGTTTTTTCTTGTGGTCGCGTCTGCCTTCCCTCGACGCACTGGTACCACCGGTGTTTTCTTCTTTCTTTCTCCTACAATTTTTTTTCTTTTGTAGGGAATTTTTCCCTGTTTAGTGCCTGACGGTTTTTTTCGGCCTGCTAGGCCTCTCCATTTTCCTTCATGGAAACGCCAGCCACTATCCCTAAAACATGTTTGAACTGTGGCGGTACCAAATTAGTTTTAGACACCCATAACTGGTGCCTTCCATGTTTGGGTCCTGACCACTTTCCGCTGGAGTGTCCCTCCTGCAGTAGTATTTCCAGAAGAAATCTTCAGCATCGAGCTCAATTCGATACGCGGTTCCCATCAGACCTGAGGGTACCAGCTACAACTTCTTTTTCACAGGATCAGGTAACCCAACAAAAGTCTGTAAAGACTAGCCAGTCCTCGGGTGGTAGATCTCATGTTCACCATCGAGATGCCTCTGGCCTTGCCCCCGAGGACAAATTGGCTTTAAAATCCCGGCGGGAGTCTTCGGCCTCCAAAGCATTAACGGGGTTTCAGGTTGTTCCCGGGGTTTTTACCTCTGTGAACATACCTGAGCCATGCTCGGTGGTGGTATCTGCTTTGAGCGGTGCCAGTACCCTGGCATCGGCAATGGTGTTGGATGAAATATTCCACACCGATGATCGCTGTCTAGCGCTCTCGGTATCTTCAGTGCCGTTAGAGTCGCTACAGACCGATCTTCCAGCATCGGTATCGATCCCGGTACCGGTTCTGGTATCCACATCGGTACACTCCAGGTCTGCTTCGATAGACTCGCTGCTTTCGATGCAGAGTCTAGAATCGATCTCTAGCCGACTTGTCTCGGTATCGACCTCGGACGGTGCCGAAGACATTGTCCCGGAGATCAAAGTCTGCCGCTCTCGGTGCCTGTGGTACCATTAGAGTCACCTCAGACTGATCTTCCGATATCGGTACCGGCTGCGATACCACTGCCGGTACCGTTTTCTACGTTCGCATCGGTACCGGTGCCTTCCATGCTTATTTCCACAAGCTCGCTTCCTTCGGTACCGAGTTTGGAATCCATCCCTGGCATGGATAGTTTTCCACCTATTTGTCACGGCACCAGCCTCGAGTGGTACCGACGACTATCCTTTCAGGACAATCCAATGCTCCACCCTTTTGGGTCTTGTACTCCAATGGATCAATCCTTTAGTGCCAAGACTAGATCTTCAACAGATCTAACTTTTACTCCTCATGATACAGGATCCCCTTCTGGGGAAATTTCTTTTCAAGCATTCCTGCTTGATATGGCAAGATTACTTTATTTTATTTATTTATTTATTTAGCTGTATTTATATCCCGCTTTTCACCGGGTCAAAGCGGTCAATTGGGAGATACATTTAACACGAGGGGATATGAGACACATACGCTAATACTTACAGGGAACATGGGCAATGGAGGGTTAAGTGGCTTGCCCAAGACCACAAGGAGTGCCTATAGGACTAGAAATCCCAGTCCCTTCCGGCCTGAGATTGCTGTCCCCAGGTGGGACTTGAACCCCCAGCCCTCTGGTCTGAAGTACCTTGTCCTAACCACTAGGCCACTCCTCCCAATGCCATTTCTATACCTGATCAAGATCTGCACCAGGGGATTCAGAGCTTCTCCATATCCCTGAGAATCCAAAGGAGGTCATCATGCTTCCTTTGCATCAAACCTTACAGGATCTTTTACTTAGAATGTGGGAAACTCCCTTAAAGGTATCCCCACCTTCAAGGGCCACTGACTCTCTGTACAAGGTGCCCCCTTCTCCAGGTTTTCAAAAGACTCAACTTCCACATCATTCTATTGTGGAATCAGCACTGAGGCGTGCTAAAAGTGCTAAAAGGTACTCTTCTTATCCGCCAAGTCGTGAGTCTAGAACTTTAGATGCCTTTGGATGTAAAAGCTTCCAGGCATCCATGTTTTCAACAAGAATTCTCTCATAAATTTTCTATATGGGACTATCTCTTGAAGAGGTCACAGTTTGCTGTTTTTGACTTCTTTTCTTCAAGGTCACAAAAGAGCAGACTACTCTTTACTGGTTAGTCATGTTCAAAATATCTCTAGGTTTCTTACTCGTGCTACCCTGGACTGTTTTGAGTCTGTTAGCAAAACTTCTGCTATAGCCATAGGGGCACGACGCATGGCCTGGTGGCTCCAAGCTTCCGACTTGGATAAATGGGTACAAGAAAGGCAGGGAAATGCTCCTTGTACTGGGGAGAATCTCTTTAACAAAGAGACTTTACGCCAAGCTGCTCAGTTAACCACTGACACTATTGCTTTCAAGGGATTGTCAACACCTTCCTCTATCCCAGGTGGTAGAAAATCTTCTACCAAACTTTATTCCCCCAAGGGGAAAAAGTTTTATTCATTCTCTACCCATCATACAGCTGTTTCCAAACAAGGGAAGCATCAAACCAGGCTAAAGAAACCACAACCTCAACCGCTTCAGCAAACCCAGCAGCCGCAGGATTGCTGATAGACTCTTCACTGAATCCTTCTTTCCTGTTTTGAGGTTTAGAACCTGTAGTTTGCTTCTTCTCATTACAAGCATCTACATCGGTTCCATCCTAATTTTTACACATGTCTCTCTTTAAAGAGACATCCTGACTTTTAGCTCATAGAGCTTCTTAAAATGATTATGCTTTACAGGTAGTAAAGTTACTCCTCTTCCTCCTAAGTAGACAGAGGAGTAACAGCTGTCAATAAGGTTGCTATGCCTTTACCTTTGACATTTTCTCTTGTATCAGCATGTCTCATATTACTTTTTTAAAGATTTACTCCATTGTAAGTCTTTTTTCAACTCTGTCCCTCTTACTAAGACATTTTGGTCTGTAAGAGTGATACCACGTCACTAAAGGCTTATCCTAAGCCCCTGAGTTTTCTTTTCAGAGTTGTCTCCCCCTTGCATTCTTGTTTTGTGGCAGCTTCTCAGACAGTGACGGAGTCTTACCACTCCTACTTATGTCTGTAGGGTTTTTTTTTTTTTCCCAATCTTGGGACCTAAGATTTGTTCTGCTGCCCTAACAATAGCTAGAAGTGCAGGGGCTCTTAGTGGTCAGACCACTAACTTGCTGACCAAGCAACCAAGGGTTGATCTCCAATATCAATCTTTTCTGGCCTTACTACTAAGTCCCAGACAGCCTAAGAACCTTTTCTGGCTTTATTGTTGCAGCATACCTTCTATCCTTAGCCTTCCCCAATCCTTGGGCTTGGCGGAGTAGTTCAGGTTACATACTGGCTCTTAAACAGCCAGTTTTTTCTTCTAACCAACCTGCAACATGTTCCCTGCATCTCTACAGAGCAGCTCTGCACTATGGGCCCTTGCTAGAGAGCAAATAATTCCAGATGGTTAGGAAGGGCTTTACCTAGTCATAACTACTGGGTTCTTCCCTACCCTTACCATTTCCATTAAAGTCTCCTTCTTCAATAAAGGACACAGGCCTTTAATTAAGTGAAGACCTAAAGCATTATCCAATCCCCTGGGTTAGTTCACATTCCCAGTGGACCCCTTCACCAGGGATGGCTTTCTTTTAGTAATAGCCAGTCCTTATCCTGTATTTTCCTCCCACCCTCAATTCTTCATGGGGTAATTCATATTGAGCGTAAGAATGCATCATACTCATTTTGCCCTCATAGAAGGGTAAATATGGTATCTCATTTCATTGCATCTTCTTCTCCAGCTGCCATCCTGGAGTTATGGAAGGATCCAGGCTTACTGTCTGCAGATTAAAAACATCCTCTGCACTTTTTTCACGTAGGCCTCCATTCCTGTTTATTCAAGGGCTAGAGTTCTTAGAGGACTCTAGACTTCTCCTTGTCAATGAGAGCACTCCCTTAGCTCTCCCACCCATAACCAGGGAAAATGGATTCTCTAAACATCTCCTCAAGCAGGTATCTCCCTTCTTGTTATTGGATGAATCTTTCTCTCTCCACATATCCCTATGTGGGTATATATATATATATATATCCCCACATAGGGATATATATATATATATTCCCACATAGGGATATGTGGAGAGTTTGGGATATATATGAATCTTTCTCTCTCCACATATATGGAGTCGGGGATATATATGAATCTTTCTCTCTCCACATATCCCCACATAGGGATATGTGGAGAGAGAAAGATTCATATATATCCCCGACTCCATCCCGCACGCTCTCCAGCTCCCCCGATCGGGGTAGAGCACCTGAGCGGGAAATCCTCCCGCTCAGAAGCTCCTGCCCAATCGGGGCAGTGGGAGCACCGATACAGACTGCACCAGCACCAGACACTTTAAAAGCGGCGCCCCTACAGGGCGCGCCCGTGCCTGAGGGCCTCGCCAGAGGGCCCTTTGGCGTGGCCCTTAGGCGTGGCACACAGGCAAGCAGAGGAAAGGAACCACAGCCACACTGAGAAATCACACGAAAGACCCACAGTAAGCTCCAACAAGCAGCCGGAAGAGAAGAGCAGCAAAAGCGAGTTGCAGCCCCTGGTCTGGACAAAAATCATGCACACAAATCTTATCATCCCTCTCATCCTCCTACTCATGCTACTCATTCCTCCACACACATACTACCATCATCCACACACATACACAACATGGCCCCCAACAACAGCATGGTCATGCATAAGCCGACAACATACCCCCAGGGACACTCTTGGAGCACCCAAGACAAAAAGGCACCCAAGGCACAGGCTCAACAACCACACTAACACGAAGGAAGAACACAGGATAGCCAACACCCCAAGACATATCACTATAGAACTCATAAATGCCAGATCCATATGCAACAAGATTTACACCCTAGCTGACCACATAGATGACCATCAACCCGATATACTCTGCATCACAGAAACATGGCTCAGCCCTACTGACAACGTACTACTTAATCAATTGGTACCTGACACATACACGGCATACAACTGCCCACGTGCACACAGGCGAGGAGGAGGAGCCCTGATAATTGCAAGGAGCAGCCTAAGATTCAAAGCAAGAAGTACCTCAGACACCCAACACTGTAACACCATCTCGATTGAGAACAAACACATGGCCCTATGTCTCACATACAGAGCGCCCCACGCACCGCCTGAAGAACTTGCATCAACCATCGAAGCAATCTGCGCAATTGACTCCAGCCACAAACCCACACTAGTGCTCGGAGACTTCAACCTCAAATCCACTAACACCAAAGCATTTCTCCAAGCAATGAGTGCGCTACAATTCACACAAATAGTCAACTCTCCGACACACAGACACGGATCATCACCAGATCCTCCTCATCTTTGCACCCAACTGCCTAACCTCAAGAGGCCTAATTTCAACACCCACTACGACACCAGTACCATGGTCCGACCACCACATAATTAGTGTAAACATTGTACCACAGGAAGGGAAGCTAGACAAATATCCGGACAACACATCCACTCAAAGAAGATTCAAAAGCTTCGACAAAGACCAGTTCCTACAGAACACGTTACAACACCTAAGCCCCGAGACAGATAACCTAGAAGCACAAATCACCAACTGGAACAACACTATATACAACGCTGCCAAAGCAACAGACTATAGACACACGACACTCCGCTGCATCCCAGGAGCTTTAGTACCTGGGGGTGCGCTTCGATACTCACAAGGGAGCAGTTTTTCTGCCTGCGCAGCAGGCACTAGCTGCGACAATTGCTATTCAAGTTCCTTGCGACTCAGACTCCTTCGGCTTGGAGCTATCTTCAGTTACTAGGAACAATGGCAGCAGCTCTGGAGGTCGTCCCTTGGGCAAGAGCCCACATGCGGCCTCTACAAAGGTCGTTACTCCGTCAATGGTCGCACCAGCGCGACTCCCTGAACAGACGTCTTCCCTGCCCACTGAAGGTCAGGCAGTCCCTTCGATGGTTGGTCTGTCCGGCCCGCTTGGTGGCCGGCCTTCCGCTAGAGCAGCCCCAATGGATACCGGTCTTGACAGACGCAAGTTTCGCAGTTTAGGGATCACACTGCAGAGATCTCTTCGTTCTCCAGGACCAAGCAGGAAGTCAGTCCTCACTTATGGGTGACGTCGGCGCCGACGGAGCCCTCGCGGAGCAATTTTCCCCAGCTTTCAAAGAAAGCCTTTGGGAATTGCAGCGCGCATGCGCGGTCCCCTTCCCGCCCAAGTGTGCCATCTTAGCCAGTCTTCTTTTTTCCGCGGAGCCCTACAGACGTACCCGTCGTGTCCCCGCGAAAAAGTTGATTTTCTTTAGAATTACTCTTTTTTTTTTTTCGGTTTTTCTGACTTAGTCAGTTTTCGTTTCGGTTTTTCCCTGGCAGCCCGGTCCTTTGACCTCGCCGGGGCCCTTTTTCCCCCGATGGCTGCCAGTGGTTTCAAGCGGTGTGGTCAGTGTGACCGAAATATGTCACTAACTGACACACACGACAATTGCCTCCGCTGCCTGGGCCCGGATCATGAAGAAATGATCTGTGGGCCTTGTGGCAAACTATCCTCCAAAGCGTTGAGAAGTCGGCGGCATCAGCGGGATAGAATCTTCGCTGACCCCAGCCGTACCCGGACCTCATCGGAGGCCTCCGCGTCCAGGGGTTCCAGCTCGGACCGTCGCCGGAGTTCCTCCGACAGGGGTTCTCCCTCCGGGGACCATCGACGGAAGGTGAAACCCGCGAGGGCGGCGTCGGTGGACGCTCCTGGCTCCGCGAGGGCCAGGTCGCATAGCCCCGATAGCCGCCCCGGGTCCTTGGAGAAGGAGCACCTCATGAAGCGACCTCGCCTGGAGTCGGAGCTGCCTGCTCGGGTAAGTCCTGTGGTCCTTCTGGACTCGCCTCCGCGACAGACGCCGTCGGGGCCCGAGTCGGGGGCTGCTGGGTCACCTGAGCTCGGACTCAGGTTGACGGCCTTGGAGAGCAGACTGTCTGCCTTCATGGACCAGCAGCGGGCACTGCTCGCTGGCTTCGCTGCCCCGACCGCCGGGACGTCGACGTCTAAGTCGACCCCGGAGACCGAGCCGATCCTTGAGTCGATGCAAACTCGAGTCGATCCTCGGTCGAGGTCGCCCTCGGCCTCCCGTTCGGGTCCGAGGTCGCCGACGCCGACTCCCTCGGCGTCGGGGCGGCAGGCGCCGCGCCCTGCCCGGGCCGACCCCACCGAGTCCTCGTCGGAGTCGGTCTGGGAGTCGGAAGAGGAAGAGTCACCTGATTCTTTTCGGACTCGGTGTGTCCCCTCGGACTCACCTGAGTCCGAACCTCGGAAGCAGTCCCCCCCGGAGGATGCCCGGTTCTCGGACTTCGTCAGGGATATATGGCCAAGGCTTTGGCCTTCCCTGCGGACCCCGAGGAGGAGCCTCGAGCCGAAGAGCTCGACGCCCTCCAGTATGACTCTCCCGCCAGGGAACACTTTACTGTACCGGTTCCTCCCATGCTGGAACGACTACTCTTCCGCATGTGGGAGAGTCCGGCCACCTCGCCGGTCCTGAGCAAGCGGGTCGATTCTATCTATCGAGTCCGCAAGAGCCCTGGCTTCCAAAAAGCACAGCTACCACACCATTCCATGGTAGTGGAATCGGCCATGCATCGTCTTAAGAGCCAGAAGATGCACTCCTCGGTGCCTCCTGGCAGGGAGGCCCGTAACCTGGATGGCCTTGGTAAGAAGTGTTTCCAGGGCTCTATGCTCGCATGTCGTGTCCAGACCTACCAGCTATACATGGGCATGTATCTCTGAGACCTGGCTAAAGAGCTAGCCGGCTTCTCCGCTGGTTTGTCCGAGGAACCCTTGCGGAGGTTCCTGGCCTTGTCCACTGGCATTCGGGAATGCTCAAAATTCATGTCCCGAGCAGCCTATGATGGCTTTGAAGCATCGGCTCGAGTGGCCGCAGCCGGCATCGGTGCCCGCCGACAGGCTTGGCTTCAGTCGTCTGACCTTGAGCCCTGGGTGCAGGACAAGTTGGTCGATGTCCCTTGCTGAGGCGAAAACCTTTGGCAAGCCCATGGCTGATAAGGCTGCACAAATTGAGACAGAGACTCTCACCAGGACTAGGCTTTCTAGGAAGACCTCCGCCCCTTCCCAGAAAAAGAAGGGCTCGGGAAAGAAGTCCTTTTACCCGAGGAAGGAGGCTGCCTACAAACAATACCCCCACTATCAGGCCCCTGCAGCTCCCCAACAGGGCCAGCAGGCCAAGGGGCGGGGTAACGGGTCCCGTAGGCAGCAAGCCCCCAAGCCTGCACCACCAGCCCCTGCTCCGCAGGGTGGGGGTTTTTGACTCCTTAAGCATAGCCTCTCCCCCCCCGCTGGTTCCTCCCAGCACCGGAGGCCGGCTGGTTCACTTCGCCCACAGGTGGTCCAGCATCACCTCAGATGCCTGGGTGCTTCAAGTCGTGCGAGAAGGCTATCTTCTCCACTTCCACCAGGTCCCTCCCTCCTATTTTCCGGGAGAACCTCCACGACCCCCTCTGCACAGGGAATTACTCCTTCAGGAGTTAGCAGGTCTTCTACAGGATCAGGCGGTGGAACCGGTGCCCCACCACCTGAAAGGACAAGGCTTTTATTCCAGGTATTTTCTAATACCAAAAAGAACAGGAGGCCTCAGACCCATCCTGGACTTGCGCAACCTCAACAAGTTCCTCGTACGGGAGAAGTTCAAGATGCTTACCCTTGGAATCCTTCTGCCCTACCTCCAGCAGGGAGATTGGCTATGCTCCTTGGATCTAAAGGATGCCTACACGCACATCCTCATCCACCCAAGCCACCGCCAATACCTAAGGTTTGTGGTGGCAGGAAATCATTACCAGTACAGAGTACTACCCTTTGGCCTGCCCTCCGCACCGCGAGTCTTCACAAAATGTCTCGCGGTGGTGGCGGCCCATCTCCGGCTTCACGGCCTCTGTCTTTCCGTACCTCGACGACTGGCTCATCAGAGCAGTGTCCGCTCTGGAGGTCACCAACGCCACGCGCCGCACGGTGACTCTTCTGCAGTACTTGGGCTTTGTTATAAACTTCGCAAAGTCCACTTTGCTCCCCTCACAGGATCTCGAGTTCATCGGCGCAAGGCTGCACACTCCTCAGGCACGAGCGTACCTACCGCTCGACAGGGCTCAACGGCTCATGGACCTAGCCGACCGTTTTCGCAGCCAGCCCTGGTCTCCGCCAGGCGCTTCCTGAGACTACTCGGCCATATGGCTTCCACCGTCCATGTGACCCCCAATGCCCGCCTGAATATGCGGCCTGCTCAATGGTGTCTCCGCCGGCAGTGGCGACAAGCCACAGGCGGCCTAGCAGACCTAGTGCGCGTCTCCGAGCCGCTGATCTCTTCTCTCCGGTGGTGGCTTCAGCGGCCGAACCTGATATTCGGCATGCCTTTCCAGTCACCTCAGCCGGCCCGGGTGCTGACAACAGATGCATCCCTCCTGGGCTGGGGAGCGCATTGCCAAGGGGCACGTACTCGGGGCCTCTGGACCACGTGGGAGTCTGCTCAGCAGATCAACTTCCTGGAGCTCAGGGCGATCCGCCTGGCTCTCAAGGCCTTCTCCCACCTGACTTCTCACCAGTCCGTCCTTGTCCAGACGGACAATCAAGTTGCCATGTTCTACGTGAACAAGCAGGGGGGCACGGGCTCCTTCCTCCTCTGCCGGGAGGCACAGAAGCTCTGCTCTTGGGCCGTCAGTCACGGCGTTCTCCTCAAGGCAGTTTATCTCCCAGGCCAAGAGAATTGCCTGGTGGACAAACTCAGCAGGATCCTCCAGCCGCACGAGTGGCGTCTGGATCCCTTGGTAGTTCAGAAGCTCTTTCTAAAGTGGGGCCTCCCCACGGTGGATCTCTTTGCCAGTCCTCACAACCGGCAACTTCCTCGCTTCTGCTCTCGTCAGCCACACCCCCTTCGGGTTGCGGCGGATGCTTTTCTACTCTCATGGTCGGGGAGCCTTCTGTACGCTTTCCCTCCCATCCCGCTAGTCTCTCGGACTCTTTTCAAGGTTCTCCGAGACAAAGCCTTCATGATCCTGGTGGCTCCTCGCTGGCCCAGACAGCCGTGGTTTCCACTCCTGCTGCAATTAGCGGTGGAGGATCCGTTCCCTCTGGGGTTTCAACCGGATCTCCTCACTCAGGATCAGGGGTCTCTGCTACACCCCAACCTCAGGTCTCTCAATCTAATGGCCTGGCTGCTGAGAGGGTAGTCCTTGCTCCCCTTCTCCTGCCGGCAGAGGTGGAAGAGGTCGTCCTAGCTTCTCGGCGACCTTCTACCCGCAAATGCTACGCCCTTAAATGGCGTCGCTTTTCCGTTTGGTGTACCCAACAGTCTCAGGATCCCTTCTCCTGCCCGGTGTCGGTGATCCTGCAGTACTTGCTATACCTCTCTAATCTGGGACTTAAGTCCAACTCCGTCAAAGTTCACCTCAGTGCTCTTTCAGCACATCATGTGCCGGTGGACGGCAGACCTCTTTCCAGCGACCCTCTTGTAGCGAGGTTTCTCCGAGGTCTCCTTCTACTTAAACCACCTTTGCGCCCGCCAGCGCCTGAATGGGATCTGAATGTGGTTTTACAGCGGATCACCTGTCCGCCTTTTGAACCTATGGCTACCTGTTCTCTCCGTTTTCTTTCTTGGAAAACATTGTTCTTGATAGCCCTCACTTCCGCTAGACGCGTAAGTGAATTGCAGGCCCTCGTGTCTGATCCCCCTTACACTCGGTTCTACAAAAATAGGGTAGTCCTACGGACTCACCCAAAATTTCTTCCAAAAGTGGTCTCCCCCTTTCACATCAATCAGGAGGTGGTACTTCCAACCTTCTTTCCCAGACCACACTCCAGCCGAGCTGAAACGGTCCTCCATACCCTGGACTGTAGAAGGGCTTTGAACTTCTACCTTGACCGTACGCGGGAGCACCGTAAAGCTGCTCAGCTTTTTGTGTCTTTTGACCCCAATAAATTGGGACTCCCGGTCTCCAAGCGTACTCTGTCCATCTGGGTTGCGGACTGTATCTCTTGGGCTTATGGGGCAGCCGGACTCTCCTTGGAAGGTCGAGTTACGGCTCACTGCGTTCGGGCAAAGGCTACGTCAGTGGCTTACCTCCGCTCTGTTCCGCTGGCAGACATCTGCCGGGCCGCTACTTGGTCTTCGAGCCAGACTTTTGCGGTCCATTACTGTCTCGAGAGGGAGTCCCGCAGGGACAGTGCTTTCGGACAGGCAGTCCTCCGTAATCTCTTCGAGGTCTGAGCAACTCCTACCCTCCATCCCGGATGTGGGCTACCGGTGGGTAATAATTCAGCGAAGATTCTTTCCTTCTGTGCTGCTGAGCTAGAGGGAGCTCATTTTTGTGCTTAGGGTCTCCGGTAGCCTTGAGCTTGGGAGTCCCATAAGTGAGGACTGACTTCCTGCTTGGTCCTGGAGAAAGCGTAGTTACTCACCTGTAACAGGTGTTCTCCAGGAGCAGCAGGAATCAGTCCTCACAACCCTCCCTCCTCCCCGTGGAGTTGCAATCATCTGCTGTAGTTTTTTGCAAATTTTTATGCTGTCTTTTTTAGCTATGTCATCTGACTGGCTAAGATGGCACCCTTGGGCGGGAAGGGGACCGCGCATGCGCGCTGCAATTCCCAAAGGCTTTCTTTGAAAGCTGGGGAAAATTGCTCCGCGAGGGCTCCGTCGGCGCCGACGTCACCCATAAGTGAGGACTGATTCCTGCTGCTCCTGGAGAACACCTGTTACAGGTGAGTAACTACGCTTTCAGGGAACCTGGAAGGGGCAGGAGGTTCAGTGGTCTATCAACCGTCTCGAACTCAGAGCAGTATTTCTAGCATTGCAGGCCTTTGAAGTTTTGCTGCAGGACCAAGCAGTGCAAGTACTGTCGGACAGTTCAGCGACTGTGGCCTACCTCAATTGGCAGGGTGGCACGGGGAGCTCAGCCATGGAGGAGGAGGCAGAGGCTCTGTTTGCCTGGGCGGAGCCTGGTTACAGTCAATCTCGGTGGCACACATTGCAGGGACGGACAATGTGATGGCGGACTTCCTCAGCAGAGTCCGGGTGGATGCGGCGGAATGGGAGCTGCATCCGGAGGTCTTTGCACGGATAGTCCGCAGGTGGGGTCCACTGATCATGAGTCTCATGGCAACCTTTCAGTCGGCCAAAACCAATCGGTTCTTCAGCAGGAGAAGAGAAAGAATGTCGGAAGGAATCGATACGCTGTTACAGAATTGGCCAACACAGGGCCTGATGTATGTCTTCCCTCCATAGGCACTCATAGGTTTAGTAATTCAGCGCATCGAAGCTCATCGTTTGAGAGTGGTTCTGGTGGCCCCGGATTGGCCGAGGTGCCCGTGGTATGCCGATCTTGTCAGTCTTCTCGACGGGAACCCTTGGAGACTTCCCACAAGGGAGGACCTCTTGATGCAGGGTCCGCTTCGAATGCCACAGGTGGATCGGTTCTTGCTTACGGCCTGGCCATTGAAAGGGCGCGGTTAAGAAGGAAAGGTTACCCTGGAGCGGTTATTGCGACTTTACTCAAGACAAGGAAGAAGTCTTCGTCCCTAGCTTATGTGCGGATATGGCGTATGTTTGAGGACTGGTGTTCCCAGCGCCAAGTGCAATCTTCCACAGTTTTGGTGCCAAGGGTGCTCGATTTTCTCCAAAATGGATTTGATAAAGGCTTGGTGGCCAGTTCCCTAAGAGTTCAGCTAGCAGCCATCTCTTGCTATAGAGGCAAAGTCCAGGGAGTAGCCTTGGGCATCCACGTCGTTAGTTTTTTCAAAGCGGTCTCCAGGTTACGGCCAGCTCGTAGGGTGATTGTGCCTCCATGGGATCTCAATCTGGTTTTGGGGGCTTTATCCAGGGAACCGTTTGAACCCCTGCCTCAAGCTTCAGTTAAGGACTTAACCTTAAAAACAGTATTCTTAGTGGCCATTTGTTCGGCAAGACGAGTGTCAGAGCTCCAGGCCTGTCCTGTCGAGAGCCGTTCTTGTCTTTTTCTAAGGAAAAAGTAGTCTTGCAGCCTGTCCCGTCCTTTTTACCAAAGGTGGTCTCCTCTTTTCACTTGGATCAGTCTGTGTCACTTCCAGTGTTGGGAGAGTCCGGAGCTAGCTCCTCGGACCGTAGGCTGTATTGCTTGGACTTGAAGAGGGCCCTTCGCCAGTAACTAAAGTTTTCGGAAGCTTTTCGCAAGTCAGAAAGCTTATTCATCTTGTTTGGCGGACCTCGGAGAGGAGAGGCAGCAGCAAAGGCTTCAATTTCCAGATGGATTTGGGAAGCGATTGCGTCTGTGTACATTTTGCAGGGTCGTCAGACTGCCTGTGGGCTTGCGGGCTCACTTTACTAGAGTGCAGGCGACGTCCTGGGCAGAGTTCAGTTTAGTGCCTCCGGTAGAGATTTGCAAGGCGGCCACTTGATCGTCCCTGCATACCTTCAGTAAGCACTATCGTCTGGACGTCCAGGCGGCCAATGATGCCTGTTTTGGGTCGGCGGTTTTGCGAGCCGGGTGTTCAGGTCCCTCCCAATAAATACTGCTCTGGTACATCCCAGTGGTGGAGGACTGAACTGGAGGACCGATAAGGAAAGTGAAATTAGACTTACCTGCTGATTGTAATTCCTTGAGGAACTCCAGTTCAGTCCTCATTCCCGCCCGGGGATGATTTGTTCACAGGTCAGTGCGGTATGTAGGAGGTTCAGGATCATGAAGGGTAAGAACCTTTGGCTCTGTCAGTATCACAAGGGGTCGTCTTCTTCCCTGGTTCTCTTGTCGTCTTGACTTCTTTCTTTCTGTCTCCCTGACTTCTCTCTGTTGGGGTGCCGGAGGAAAGGGGCTGTTATCAGTGATAGTTACGCCTTTATTTAAGGGAGTTTGGTTGATGTCACGTTTTGTTTAAAGTTGGAGCTGATGCTTTAGCTACTTATTTGTTGCTCTTTTGAGTCTGCTTTGTTAATAGGACACTGGGGCTGATGGGAGAGGTCAGCAGCATATATCCAGCGAGGTCATAGTTTTGACTTATCGAGTCTCCATGCTGCACGAGAACGTGCACTACCCAGTGGTGGAGGACTGAACTGGAGTTCCTCAAGGAACTACAATTAGCAGGTAAGTCTAATTTCACTTTATGACTCCCTGAAGTATCGGCCCATCTTGCCAAATTTAGTTTTCCTAAAATCTAAGACCCTCTCTTTTGAATGGATTTTAGCAGCCCTAGTCCTAATACTGAACCACACCATCTGATGATTACTGGATGCAAGAGATCTCCCACTATGACATCAGAAACACTTTCACCATTGGTAAGCACCAAGTTCAGTATGGCTCCTTCACATGTGGGTTCTGTTACCGTTTGCCTGAATAGTTCTCCCTGTAGAGAATCCAGGATCTCCTTACTTCTAGATGATATTGCAGCAGGAATGTGCCAATCAACATCTGGTATATTGAAATCCCTATCAGTAGCACTTTCCTGGCAATGCTGCATATATCTTCAATTAACTCTCCATCCACCTCTTCTCCCGGTGAGGGAGGTCTGTATATCACGTCAGTACAAATAGATTTCTCTTTCACTCTTTCTATTTAATTCATAGTGCCTCCTCTCTCCCTTTTAAGCCCTGTAGTTCTGTAGCTTTAATATTATTTTTTACATATATGTATGCCTCCCAATGTCTTGTTGACCACTTAGATTAAAGGATAAGGTGGTATACAAAACTGTTTAAATAAATAAATATAGTGCCACTCCTCCTCCCCTTCTTCCTCCCCTGTCCTTTCTGATTAAAGTATATAGCCTTGTATAGTTACATCCCAGTCATGGTGGTCTGTGAACCATGTCTCTGTTACTGCCACTGCCACTAAATCCAAGTCAGCCTCTCCCATTAAAGCCTCAACATCTGGGATTTTATTTTCCATGCTCCAGGCATTTATACACACTGCTTTCCATATGTTGCCCCTTTTACCCATTTCCATAAAGATATTTAATGTTCCACTTACCTGGAGGCTTTCTTCTTCACCCATCCCCAACGAATCTAGTTTAAAGCCCTCTTCAATAGGTTTGCCAGTTTGCTACTGAAGATACGTCGACCCTTCTTGGATACTGTTACTAAATGTCATGTAGTACAATAAATATGGCTCCATTCAAGGGGCTTAATTACCTTGGTTTTTGGAGTTCCTATAGCCATTGTTAGTTTTGGAATGGCCCCGTGTGAAGGATATGTTTATCACCGTGGCTTGAAAAATTTGTTATACCATAAATGATATATAATTTCCAGGTTTTCCAATAAAGCTTCCGTGTCCATTGAAATACATTTAATGCCAAAGCATGTGCATATAGAAGATTGATTTTAGAAAACATCAGGTAATCCAAATTATTTTTCTTTGTATACAGGCAGAAGAAGTGGGACTTTCTGTTTCGGTGCTTTTGTGCATGCGAGCTCTTCAAATTAAATCAAATGAAAATGATGAAATGAAGACATCTGTATGCAAGACAATTTCATGCCTTTTATCAGAAGACCTTGAGGTTAGAAGAGCTTGCCAGTTAACAGAATTCTTACTTGAACCAACTATTAATGGATATAATATGCTGGAAGAACTCTATCTGCAACCAGATCAAAAATGTGATGAAGAAAATGCCCAGGTTCCAAATTCACTACGTTGTGAGCTCTTGTTGGCTTTGAAGGCCCATTGGCCTTTTGATCCAGAATTTTGGGATTGGAAAACTTTAAAACGCCAATGTCTTAAACTGTTAGGAATTGAAGCTTCTGAGTCTGAAGGTAATGAAAGCAGCACTGAAATGCCCATTAATGAACTTGATGTTTTAGAGAAACATTTAAGTGACTATGAAGGTGCTAAAGATATGCCAGATTTCGGAGACATCACCATAAGTCCGGAAACAGATAAAGCAAAATTGAAAAAGCCAGTTGGCTCTTCAGAAAGATACCAGAGATGGCTTCAGTATAAATTCTATTGTGTTATGTGTAAAAGGGAAGTTATAGAGGCTCGAATACTTCATCATTCTAAAATGCATCTGGAAGATGGTGTTTATACCTGTCCAGTATGTTTAAAGAAGGTCAAGAAAAAGGAAATATTTGTGTCGCATGTAATGGAACATGTAAAAATGCCACTTAGGCACCAACGTAAAAAGAAACTCCTGGTGAAAAAAGAACACAGAATATCAAAATCCAGGAAGAAAATATCTAGTGTCCTTTCTGCAGTAGATGAGGACAGCAATCAGCTGTGTGACCCACTGGAATATGTTATGTTCAGCCATATAGAAGACTATCACTTACAAGACAAAGACTTGTATCCATGCCCTGGAACAGACTGCTCCAGAGTTTTTAAACAGTTTAAGTACTTAAGCGTTCATCTGAAAGCTGAACATCAAAGTGATGATGAAAATGTGAAACACTACTTGGAAATGAAAAACAGGAGAGAGAAATGTTCTTTCTGCAGGCGACATTTCATGACAAAGTTTCATCTGCAGAAGCATGAAACAGTACACATCGGTCCTGAGCCTTATATGTGTGTGTCAATAGACTGCTATGCTAGATTTACTTCAATTAATGCATTACTAAGTCACAGACAAACACACAATGATCTACAGTATAAATGTGAGTTAAAAGGTTGCAGTATTGTTTTCAGTGACTTAGCACAGTTGTATCACCACGAAGCTCAGCACTTTCGGGATGCCTCATATACTTGTACCTTTCTTGGCTGCAAAAAGTTCTACTATTCTAAAACTGAGTTTCAAGATCACCTTATAACACATGACCTTAAAAAAAATGAAATGAATCAGGCAGCAGTTAAATCTGAAGAATCCATTACTGTAGCAAAAGAAATCAAACTTGATAAATCTCAGTTGGTTGAGCAAGCAGATGCCTCCCAAAATTCAGGCGTACTTGAAGTTACTAATACGAGCGTGCATCCTGCTGCTGATCGAGTAAAAGTACGGATTAAAGAAGAAAATGTCTCAGAGGAAGTAAATGAAGGGAACCATATAACACTTTTAGAGAACCATACCTCAAATACTTTGAAACAAACCCAAATATCCCTTGAATTAATTGGAAAAGGAGAGAACACACAAGCTATCACAAGTATTTCAGTAGCCAGTGAAAAAACTAAATTATCTTGTTTAAGAGAGCAGTGTTCCAGTGCTGTAGTTTGCTTTGATGGCAAAAAGTTTGCATGTAGGTATGAAGGCTGTGGTTTTACATGCAAAACTGCAAGGGTTGTACAAAAGCATCTTCGTAAGGTTCACCCACAGCATTTCAAACTTCAGAAAAGACCAAGGACTGAGGCTAAAAATCTTATCAAACTATTCAGCAACAGTCAAAAGAGCAAATCTACTAAAAAGCTTAGGGCAGGGAATAAACATAGTTTCAGAACAAGTACTGGTTTTCAGACTAAAAGTATAACCTGCACATCAAATTCCAGACGAAAAAGTGTCCTGAAAGAAGAGACAAATCTTCTCACCCAGGAAACCTCAGTTTCTCATGATCGTAAGGTGCCAATCACTGAGGATGTCATATTGGAACTTCTGTCAAGCTTAAAACATTTAAGTCTACAGAATTCTAATAAAAATTGTTCTTCAACACAGAAACCTTTCTCAACATTGCAGACTGGTGCTGCAACCCCCAAGTCAGTAAATCGGACTGTGTTAAGGCTACATTCTCAAGAGCATCAAAAAAATGCTTCCAGCCAATATCTTATTCAGCTAGCAGCTAAACCTTTTTCCTGTGAACTTCAGGGTTGCGGCCATGAGTTTGTGACTAGACAAGCTTTATTAACTCATTATGTTAAAAAACACAATTATTCAAGGGAAAAGGTCCTTCAGTTGAGCAAGTTTAAATATAGGTATTCACCATTTGAATGTCATATTTGCCAAAATGCATTTACAAGGAGAACACACCTTAGAATTCATTATAAAAACAAACATCAATTAAGCAATTCAAAAATAACAGGCAAGATATTTACTTCTACCAAATTTTCTAAAAAAATACAAGAACGTAGTGTGCACAAACTGAAGAAAAGAAGCAGAAGCTGCTCAAATTTTGCTTTCCGTAACAGCATTGTTAAACTGGGAGACAAAAATGGCTATTCTGAACAACGACTAAAGCGTGAAATCCATCATCCCCAAAACAGAGAATATTGCTCTGAAACAGATATTGATTCAATGTCTGAAGAAAGGGAAACTAACTTCAGTCGGAAGCCATCTGAATTTTCACTGCTGGACAGCCATACAGATGACCTGGAAGCAAGGAAAGGAAGAGGAAGCAAAAGAACGGTAGCAAAAGGAAATACATGCTATATGCTGAATAAATATCACAAGCCATTTCATTGTATTAACAAAAACTGTAACTCATCCTTCACCACTCAGAAAGGTTTGGTTCGTCATTACAGAACTGTGCATCGATATAATAGAGAACAATTGTGCTTGGAAGAAGACAAAGCAGGAACAACAAAAGAGTTTGTGAAATGCAAAAAGGCATTTATGTGTAAATATAAAGACTGTAGTAAGACCTTCATGTGTAATAGAACACTTGCTAAACATAACAGAGACTATCATAGCTATGACCATGAAAATGATCAAAAAGTGCTGTCATTAACTGAATCTGCAAAATATTCTTGTGTCCAGCCTAAAGGACTTGCCATGTTTTATACATACAGCAAGCTGAGGCGTCATCGGGTTGAAGATAGTAGCACTGAAAGAGAAATACAAAACAATTTTGAAATTCGTTGCGATTTAAATGGTTGTGATAAACTCTTTTCACATTATAGTGGCTACTCACATCATGTCTATTGTCATCACAGGGAATATTATGATGATGTTTTTAGGAGATTGGGAGAAGGGGAAGTGGTGAAGGAAGAGGAGCATCTTAAAAGAAACAGTGAACAACCGAACTGTATAAAAGAAAATCGCAAGTGTGATATAAATCAGGACAACAAACATGCAAAAACGTCTGGGTCTAAACGTGCACGTTTATTACAGTTTAGAACGAGAGAGGAAGCTCAAAATATGTGCTCAGAAGAAATAGAACACACACAGTTTCCTTGTATGGTACAAGGGTGTTTATCTGTAGTAAAGCTAGAAAGCAGTATTGTGAGACATTATAAACGCACACATCACCTAGAGGCTAGTTATGTGGAGAAGCATTATCATAAACTGATTATGTGTGTTAAATATGACTTAGAAATTAAAGTGAAACCCTGTACAGCAAAGAAAATATATTTGAAAAGGAAGAAAGTCAGCCACTTTGTGCAGAAAAATACAACGCACACGTCTCAGTCATGTGAAAATGGAGAGTATATGCAGAATGAGCTTTCTGTTTCTCAGAGTAAAGAAACTGAAGAAGAGGATAAATGTGTAGTGGAAAATAGCGTGCTCAGTGACACAGATCCCCCTTTCTGTAGAACCACAGTGGACTATAACCACAATTCAAATACACCTTGTTTGGAAGACTCATCTCTATGTAAAGTTGAAGAAAGCTTAGCTGAAAGCGCGAAAGAGAATAAATCTGATTTCTCTGCTTCTCTATCACCTTTGAAAAGGAAACGTGATGAAGATGATTGTGAACAGAGTTTAGTATGTGAAGACATTAGATGTGCATCAAAAGAAAAATATCAAAAACATTCACTGACCAGAACAATTGATCTAAAAGCCTTTAAACCAATGGGATTTGAATCCTCATTTTTGAAGTTCATTCAGGAGAGTGAGGAGAGAGATGATGACTTTGATGAAGACAGTGAGTGGGAGCCAATAGAACACAGCCAAATAGATGACATGGAAAACGAGAGCGAAGGGAACAATAGTGGGGAGTACAGGACTTTTACTGATGAAAGACAGGAAATTAGCATACCTCAGGCAAAAAATGGATCTGCAATACATGAACAAATTTCAGCAATCCAGCCTTTACTCTCATCTATTGAGTCACCGACTGTACCTTCTTTACAAAACCTGAGGGACATTTTGGACAAGGCACTAAATGACTGTGGAGACCTTGCCTTAAAACAGCTTCATTATTTACGCCCAGTTGTTGTCCTGGAGAGATCCAAATTTTCCACATCTTTTATTGATTTGTTTCCATCAAAAAAGACTGATGACCTTTGTGTAGGAAGCTCATAGCTAATAATTTTGTTCATAGCTAGATTGCCTCTAGTATGTAGAAAAGAGAGACTCTTTCCAATTCCATTAACTCATACAGAGCAGAAAAAATGCTCTGGGGGTAGAATATACAGTTTTCAATTCCATGAATGTATTATATCTGTGTAGACAGTATTTACAAACATATGGTCTGTTCCCCCAGTCGTTCTAAAGCAATTGAATGGTCTGCTTTTTTGGTGCTAACACATTAAAATACTGGGGCTTCCTCTTGCAAAATAAATGTGCATGATTGTATATGAAGTAAGTTAAGTACTAAGGTACTTTGCGCGGTATAAAAAGTTCTTACTTGATTTGAATGTGCGCTTTAGCGTGCTTTGTGTAATATATTGTACACTACAGCATCTTATATTTTTTTGAGTTGAGTTTCAATAAATTACAGTTTTTCACCCATTTTATTTATGGTATAATAAACTTTCATACAAGATTTCAGTGTAACTTATGGCGTTTTAAATATTTACAGAGTTGTGTTTGGCTATTTTGACATGCATTATCCAGATTCCAGAGATTAAACAGGTGTGGCATGACACTTAGTTTCATAAATGGACTACAGAAACTAATTTCATAACTTTTTTCATTAAAAATGTTACTAGGATTAAGTTTTGCTTTGAATAATTTTTGAATGGTGGGAACGTAATATAGTCAATAGTGTAAGACATGAAAAAATACTAGTGTCTATTGCATACCATGTTTGTTTTATAATAATCAAGAATTACAGTCAAAGTTTACAGCCAAAAACATTTAACAGCAAAGCTTGGTAATTGATGTAAAGTGTATTTAAAACAGTCATTTATACAGTCTCTCGAAAGCATTTTTTACTTCGGATCTCATATCCTCTGCCATAGTTTTAAAGTACAGAATTGTTTTTATGATTGGGGACTTGAAAATGATTATTACAATGTCACACCCACTGTTCTTGTGTTTTTGTTTTTAATTTGTTTGCTTGTACTTCCAGGCTACAGATTAAGCTTCCCGCAAAGTTTTATTATGCATAAAGGAGGGTTATGCACATAAGTTGAAAAACCACATAGATGGAAATCATGAAAGATGTATGCATATGCTCCAGTTCTCTCTCATATCCACCCTCTCTCTGACACAGACACCCATGCCCATCTACCTGTTACTGATGCAAACACATTCAAACACAAATATACAAAAACAGCATTCCAAAATCTTCTGTCTGTTACAAGCTCAAAATATACATCCTTACTATGTCTCATATACACGCACATGCATTTTGGAAATTCTAATCTTCTTTGTGTTGGATCCAGTGACTTCCTCCTGCTGCTTTGGGTTTCCATTTTAGTTGACGTCAGGGTTGAGATCCTAGTACCATAAGCTTTTTTTTTTTCCAACCACCTGAATATTTTTCCCCCATTTTATATCTAATCCCCCAACACACATGGATGTTCTTATTGCAGAAGTGCATCAGAATTATCTAAGGCTTGCTCTGAAACGCCAACAATTTTGGTACAATTTCTTACCTTTTGAGTTGACCTCTGCCCCTAGGGATATTTACCAAGGGCTGATGGATCCTCATTGCTCTGCTATAGATGCAGAAGCTATTCATAGTTCCATATTTGTTTAGCTTCATTTTCTGACATCCATCCCTCCTGGATTGTTGCATTTTGGTCACTTGCCTGTTGCAGCAGCATGGGTGGCGTATCAACTGAGGAGTTTTCTGCACGGTTTGACAACAGTCTTACTAGTTTTGGTAGCTGAATTGGATTTTTACAAAGCATGGTAGTAAAACAGAGGCGGGCGCTTGGATATTGGATTTAAGTATGAAACTTGTAGAAAACTAAAGAACACTGCACTATCTAGAATGGCCTTCCAGCAAAGGTGGTGGAAGCCAACACTTGATGGAATATAAATATGCTTGGGATGAATACAGAGGACTATAGTAAGGACAGGGTTGTGGGGAAGAAGGGGAATTGATGTGATTGTGTGCCCTCTTAGGTCTAATCAAATTGCTGGAGAAGATATTATCTCTCTTACTGAAGGAAATATGCCTTTTCCCAGGATCAGGAAATTATGACCATCATGGCTTCAACATATTTTTATTTTCTGATCAAAAGGTTTCTTGTTTTTATTTGTTCTACGAGAAGGATTCAGTGAGTTGAAGTTTGTGGTTTGCAAATAAAGCTACTTTGTGAATTGTTCTAGTTTTATTCACTGTTCCGATTCCCATTCCCGAAAGTTAATTCTGATCTTCATATTGGTCAGGAGATTGTGTTCCCTAGCTTGGGTCTGAAATCTGTAAATCAAAAAGGAAGTGAAATATCACACTCTAGATATTACAAAAGCCTTAGAAGTATATTTAAAAGACTTGATTCCTCAAAGTCTAAGCAGTTAGTCTTTTCTGGGACCAGAAAGAGAGATTTATATGCTAATGCTAAGAAATACGCTGAAATTCATCTGTATTTTAGAAAAATTATGCTCAAAACATGATTGATTAGATATAATCTAAACCCTGCTGAGAGAAAGTGATCCTCATTGAATTAAGTCAGACAAGGATATGTTTTGATTATTCAACAAAGATTCAATAGTAAGTATTTTTGTGTGGGAAAACAATATGTGAACATTCAGTAACTGGTGGCAGTAATATTTATTTTGAAACATTTACATTCTATCTATTTCTAATGATTCTAGGTAGATTATATAATAACAATATCAAAAAAATGTAGCCACACTTTCGTTGGTATGAGGGTAGCCCTAGGGAGGTATACAAGAAAAAAGAGAAATGCAGAAAATATAAGGGTCTAGTGACTAGTAAATGCAAAACATTCCACAACCTTCACTGAAAGCATACAAAATTCACCAAATATTCCAAAGTTCTGCAATAAGTGCAAGCTGATAGCAAGGCGCATCTTGAAGTAAAAACACCTGTATTTGATGAGTCCCCAAAAGGAAAATATGTACAGGGCAAAAATAGGACAAAAGCAAAGGGGCAAATAAGGAACATTTGGGACTGTTCATTATCTGAAGCTCCTGGTTTTTAAGCAGACTCTTCCTCTAACTCCTCCTTAGAATCTTCATCTGTGGCCCTAGTTGGATTCTCCCTCTCTTTTCTTCACGGTTTCAGGCTGGGTATTTAGCCATTTCTTTATACCACTATTTCTACAAGTCAAAACAGTTTACATGAGGAACGACATAGCTCAACAGGGCTTTACATGGAATATAGAGTAATTAACATAGGAACATAACAAAACAGACTAAGAACATGTTAGGGAGGTAACTATTTACAAGACGTTGGGTTAATATTGATGCAAATGGATTGGGGCTACTGGGCGGAAGGGAGGAGGGAATATGTATTGTGGAGGAGTAGATAGGAGGAGATGACTAAGCTTGAATTGTATAGGTCCCTGTGTAGTGAGTGGCTATGTTTCATCTGTGAAGCGTTCAAGGAATAAGTGAGGTTTTAGTTTTCTTCGGAAGGTTATTAGGTCATCTGTGGCACATAGGCAGAAGTCGTGAGAGCTCAACAGTGGTTTGAGGTGTTGTACCATTTCAGTTTTGTAGTGTATAATTCCTGATCGTCCCTCCAGTCTAGTCCTGAAACCTGTGGGTTGTGCTCCTCTTCCAGCAGCTTTGGAGACTGAGACACGTCACTCTTTTGATGACCCTGGTATAAATACCCAGGCACGGCCTCCTTCCATACGTTCTCTCAGTCTCCAAGCAGCTGGAGGGTGGTGAGTCCAGGGTTTGGGGGCTCACTAGAGGAGCAATTAAGGAAATTGGGAGTAGTTAGAGTTTTTGGTCAGGTCGCTTCGGGGATCCTTACTCTAAATTTAGACTAATTGGTCTGCTGGATGCAGTTTTTTCTTTTTGGCGGGCTTTACCACTTTAAATTTAGTTGGAGCGTTAAGGCCCACCCCCTCTCCTCCCGGTTTGATTTGGAGCTTGGTTGGAAGGCTCGAAGGGCAGCTGGTGGAGGAAAGAGGCTCTGGTTACCCGATCCCACGTTGATGGGTGAGGAACCGGAGCCTTAGGCTCTGCAGCATAGCAGAAGTGCTGCCTTTTACCGCTCAGAGCCGGCGTCAACGATTTGGATGTGAAAGTCGCGGCTGTGCTGGAAGCCGAGATTTTACCTCTGCGCGGCATTTCCGGAGATCAGGGGAGCTGGCAGTGACCAGACCAGAGGTGTGCAGTTAAAGAGCTCCTTGGAGGTAAGCTGTGGGGGAGTGGATAGCTGATCGCGTGTGGCAATGCGGGAAGCGCTTAGGTCATCGGGCAAAGTTTTAACAGCAGATATTTTGGCGATAAAGCTTCGTTTTGAGAAATTTTTTGGGGGGGCTTCCATAGGAGGATATCGGGTGCTGTTTTAAGTGTATATATATATAAAAAAAAAAAAAGATTAGCTATTTTTGGCGGGGGATTGAAGCCTCTCAGTATTAGAGGAGGTGACAACCAGTGATGCCCTCTAAACCTCAATGTGTCCTGTGTGGGGTTAGGCGGGGGACACTCTCTGAGGCTGGTGTGTGCAGAGGGTGTGTGTTAGAGGCCTCTACAATGCAGCAGGCTGGAGAAGGGAGCTCAGAGGGTTCCAAGTTTGGGCGTGAACCCTTACTGGAGCCGGTGGCGGGGCCCTCCTAGGCCCCGGATTTCCCTACTCCTCCGAGTCCCTTGCCAGGTGGCCTGGAAGCGATTTTTTTTCCCCGGAGTTTGTGGCACTTATGCAGCAAGCACTTGGGAGTGCCAGGAAAGGGTTTCTTTCCTCTACCTCCAAGGTGCGGATAGGAGAAAAGAGACTGGGGACGCCTATGGCTGTAGGAGGTAGAGGTATGGATAAGAAGGCCAGAGTAGACAAGCATACGGACCTATCGGTGGTATCCGAGGGAGTACTGTCCAAAGATGGAGATCCGGACCTAGAGCTGCAGGAGGAATTGGAGGAAGGGGAAATCACAGAGCAGGAGGATCAGGTGCATGTGGTGCAAATTTTCCGCAGAGAGGAGTTGCCAGCCCTCATTGCGGAGATGCTCAAGGCGCTTAATATTCCGCAGATGGAGCAGGCCAGAGGAGGCGACCTTGGAGGATCCCTTGTTGCAAATGTTCAGAAAGACTCAGAGCGTTTCCGATACACAAGGTGGTCAAGGAGATGATCCTCGGAGAATGGGATTTACCCGAGGCGGGGCTCAAGGGGTCCAGGGTTATGGGCCGACTGTACCTGCTGGTAGAGCAGGATAAAGAGTTGTTTCAGCCCCCTAGGATAGATGCTGCAGTTGCGGCGGTTACCAAGAAGACTACTATTCCGGTGGAGGGCAGTGTGGCCCTTAAGGATACTCAGGATAGGAAGTTGGATGTATTATTGAAGCAGGTTTTTGACGTGAGTGCACTGTCGATTCAGGCGTCTATTTGCAGAGCTTGGGTGGCTAGAGCCTGTCTGCATTGGTCTCAGCATCTCCAAGGAGAGCAGGCAGAGGTAGAGTCTGCGGATGCGGCCAGGTTGGAGTCGGGAACAGCTTATGATCTTATTCGTGGTTTGGTGAACAGTATGGCCTTGGTAGTAGCGGCCCGGCGGTATTTGTGGCTGCGGAACTGGGCAGCTGATAGTTCGCCTAAAGCTAGGTTAAGTAAATTGCCCTTTAGATGAAAGCTTTTGTTCGGAGAGGATTTGGATAAATTGGTGAAAGATCTGGGCAAGTCTAAAGGGGGACGGTTGCCGGAAGATAAACAGAAGCAAGGGTGGACGAATACGCCACCGAAGACGCCTCAGAGGGACATTTTTATTTATTTTATTTATTTATTTACATTTTCTTATATACTGCGCTATTGTGCATCAGTGCGGTTTACATTGAACAAACTGAAATTACATTGAACAGGGCTTTATAACTTGGAGATAACTATTTTACAGGGAACATGGGCTATGGGAGGGTTAAATGGCTTGCCCAAGACCACAAGGAACACCTGTGGGACTAGAAACCCCAATCCTTCCGGCCCAAGGTTGCTGTCCTCTAGTGGGATTTGAACCTTCCGGCCTGAAGTACCTTGCCCCAGCCACTCCTCCACTTTCACCGATTTCATTCCCCTAGGTTCACTCAAAGCCAAAGGGGACGTTTTCCCTATAGAAACCAAAGATTTGGGGGTTTTAGGGGAGCAGGCAGAGGTTTTGGGGCCACCGCCTCTAATCTTCAAAAGTCGCAATGAAGTGAGGGGGGCCCAGGTAGGGGTGGTACCTGTTGGGGGTCGTCTAAGGGATTTTTACCCTGCCTGGGTCCAAATTACTTCCAACCGGTGGGTACTGGAGGTGATTCGAGAAGGTTATGCGTTGGAGTTTTGTCGGCCGGTTGCCAACTCATTCGTTCAGTCCCCCTGCGGATCGCGTCGCAAGTTCGACGCGGTCAGTCAGACATTAGAACGGCTGAAGGCACTCAATGCGGTGGTGCCGGTTCCTCAAGGGGAATGCGGTTCCGGTCGGTACTCAATTTATTTCGTAGTGCCGAAGAAAGAAGGGTCATATCACCCCATTCTGGATCTCAAGAGAGTAAATCGTTGTCTACGAATGTCTCATTTTCACATGGAAACGTTGAGGTCTGTTATAGTAGCGGTGCACAGGGGGGAGTTCCTTACTTCCTTGGATTTGTCGTAAGCGTACCAACACATTCCCATTCAGCAGGAACATCAGAGGTTTCTCAGGTTTTTCGGTTCTTAGGGGTCACTTTCAGTTCCGAGCATTGCCATTCGGCCTAGCTACGGTGCCAAGGACATTCACAAAGGTGATGGTGGTAGTAGCCGCTTTGCTCAGAAGGGAAGGTGCATTAGTACATCCTTATCTGGACGACTGGTTGATTCGAGCAAAGTCGAGCTCCAAGAGCGAGGCGGCCACAGCAAAGGTGGTCGCATGCCTTCAAAGCCTAGGTTGGGTAGTCAATATGGCAAAGAGCATGTTGACACTGGCGCAGAATCTAGAATATTTAGGAGCGCGGTTCGATACCAAGGTTGGAAGGGTGTTTCTTCCCCGACAGCGAGCGAAGGGGGTGAGAAAGTTGGTAGGCGAGTTTCTCGGCAGGTCTCTCCCAACGGCGTGGTATTATCTACAGTTGCTGGGGTCAGTGGTGGCAACGATAGAGTTAGTGCCATGGGCGAGGGCTCATATGAGGCCATTGCAGGGGGCTCTGCTAAGGCGCTGGTCTCACCAGAATGACACTCTAATACGGAAATTGCCATGTCCGATAAAAGCTTGAAGGGCGCTGAAGTGGTGGTTGCGTTCGGGGAATCTGGAGAAGGGGATGCCCTTGGAAACACTGGACTGGATTGCTCTGACAACGGATGCCAGCCGGTTAGGCTGGGGAGCGCATTTCCAGGGAAGATTAGCACAGGGTCAGTGGTCCAAACGGGAGAAGAGTTGGTCAATCAACAGGTTGGAACTCCGGGCTGTAAATTTGGCATTACGGGAGTTTCAGCCGTATGTGCAGAACAAAGCGATTCGAGTGTTTTCCGACAATGCAACAGCGGTGGTGGACATCAATTGGCAAGGAGGAACCGGCAGTGTGTCGTTGGAGGCTGAGGAGTTGTTCGTGTGGGTGGAACAGCACTTGGAGGTGCTGTCGGCAGCACATGTAGCGGGGATAGACAATGTAGAGGCCAACTTCGTGAGTCGAGTGAGGATAGATCCCGGAGAGTGGGTTCCTCATTCCGAGGTATTCGAAATGCTCGTGCGGCATTGGGGGACGCCAGTAATGGATCTCATGGCAACGTTCCGCACGGCAAAGGTCAATCGCTTTTTCAGCAGAAGATGGGAAAGAATGTCGGAGGGCCTGGATGCCCTCATTCAGGACTGGCCGGTGGAGCAGCTATTGTATATATTTCCACCGTGGGTGCTGATAGGCCGAGTGGTACAACAGATTGAACGTTGCAGAGGTCTGGTGATTGATAGCGCCAGATTGGCCAAGAAGGCCTTGGTATGCGGATCTCAAGAGGCTGTTGGTGGAGCGGCCGTGGCATCTTCCAGTCAGGAGGGATCTGTTGTCGCAGGGTCCGCTGTTCATGCCCCAGATGGATCGATTCTCACGGCTTGGCTCTTGAAAGGGCAAGGCTAAGGGCAAAGGTATATTTTGCGGCAGTAGTTACTAAGTTGCTGAAAGCACGAAGGAAGTCTACGTCGTTGGTGTACATTCAAGTTTGGCGCATATTTGAAGCGTGGTGTGCGTACAGAAAGATGGAACCGTTACGAGCTTCTATCCCGCAGATTTTGGCATTTTTACAGGACGGCTTTCAAAAAGAGTTAGTGGCCTCGTCCTTGTGGGTGCAGCTGGCATCGCTGTCGTGTTATAGAGGTAAGATGAACGGGGAGGCCATGGGGGCGCACCCCGATGTAAAGTGTTTAAGGGCAGTGTTGCTGTTGAGGCCACCTTGCCGTCAAATAGTTCCGACCTAGGATCTTGCGTTAGTATTGGAGGCGCTGGGGCGCGGTCCATTTGAGACTTTGGCCAGGTCATTGTTGAAAGATCTTACGCTCAAGGTGGTTTTCCTTGTAGCAATCTGTTCGGCCAGGAGGGTTTCCGAATTACAGGCTTTGTCCTATCGGAAGCCTTTTCTGTCGTTCTACGATTCTAAGGTGGCATTGAGGCCGATACTGTCTTTTTTGCCAAAGGTGGTGTCTGCACTTCATATGAATCAGGAAGTGTCATTGCCAGTGTTTGGAAGAAGTCTTGAAGCTTTGGCAGCTGGCCAGTCGCATCGTCTGGATGTTTGCCAGACATTAAAGGAATATGTTCGACAGACAGCGGATTTTCGGAGGTCTGAGAGGCTATTTGTGCTTTTTGGAGGACCAAAGAAGGGTGAAGCAGCATCAAAGGCTTCCATAGCCAGATGGATTAAGGAGGCGATTGCGTCAGCATATCTGCTGAAGGGCAGGTTAGTTCCAGAAGGGCTGAGGGCTCATTCGACTAGGGCTCAGGTGGCTTCATGGGCGGAGAACAGGTTGGTGCCACCAATCAAAATTTGTAAGGCTGCAACCTGGTCTTCCTTAAATTCTTTTGTGCATCATTACAGGCTGTTTTGGCACGACAGTGCTTCAGGCGGGGATAGTAGGTCCCTCCCGTTGATGGGTTGCACTGCTCTGTTACATACCCACAGGTTTCGGGACTAGACTGGAGGGACGATCAGGAAGAGTAAATTAGACTTACCTGCTAATTGTTGTTCCTGGAGTAACTCCAGTCTAGTCCCGTATCCCACCCGGGTATTCTTTTTGGAGTGGAGCCTGAAGCAAGCAATTCTAACAGGTAAGCTGAAGTTAAGCAGAGAGGTGTTTCGGGTTCCATAAGCAGACGTGGCGCATCTGAAAATTTATTAAGGGGTCGCTTTGCTCCATGAGGGGAGGGAGTGGGCCTAGGAAGTTCTAACTATAGTTAGTAGGGGGCAAGAGGACTCGGGGGGGGGGGAGGAAGATAAAGTAAAATAAAAAGCCCCAGTAGTAGGGCATTGTTTTGCTAGTTGCAGAGTTTTGAATAGGAGTTATTACTTAATTGTTGCTCCGGTGAGTTTGCTTTGTCAATAGGTTACTGATGGAAGGAGGCGGTGCCTGGCTATTTTATACCAGGGTCATCAAAAGAGTGACGTGTCTCAGTCTCCAAGCTGCTGGAAGAGGAGCACAACCACAGGTTTCGGGATTAGACTGGAGTTACTCCAGGAACAACAATTAGCAGGTAAGTCTAATTTACTCTTCTCGTGATATTGCTGATATGAGGAATTAGTGTTGAGCGCTGGTCTAGTGTAACCCGCAATTAGAAACATAGAAACATGATGACAGAAAAAGACCACAAGGCCCATCTAGTCTGTCCTTCCATAACAACAACTACAACAGTCCCCTTTCTACCTTTAGAGATCCTCTGTGTTGGTCCCATGCTTTTTTGAATTCAGTTACTGTCCTCATCTCTACCACCTCCACTGGGAGACTATTCCACGGATCCACTACTCTTTCCGTAAAGAAATATTTCCGCATATCACTCCTGAATCTATCTCCCATCACCCTCATCCCATGTCCCCTCGTAGCAGAACTTGCTTTCAATTGAAAGAGGCTCTCTCCCTGAACATTTATGCCACGGAGGTATTTAAACATCTCAATCATATCACCTCTATCCCGCCTTTCCTCTAAGGTGTACATATTAAGATCCTTAAGTCTGTCCTCATATGCTTTATAATGAAGCCCATTAATCATTTTAGTAGCAACCCTCTGCACCGACTCCATCCTGTTCACATCCTTTTGAAGGTGCGGTCTCCAGAATTGCACACCATACTCCAAATGAGGTCGCACCAAAGACTTATACAGAGGTATTATCACCTCCTTTTTTCTGCTAGCCATTCCTCTCCGTATGCACCCAAGCATCCTTCTAGCTTTTGCCGTCGCCTTTTCTACCTGTTTAGCTACTTTAAGATCATCAGACACAACCACGCCTAGGTCCCGCTCTTCTTTAGTGGACAAAAGTACTTCACCTCCTATACTGTATTGCTCCCTTGGATTGCTGCAGCCCAAATGCATGACCTTACATTTTTAACATTAAATCCCAGCTGCCAAATTCTAGACCATTCTTCAAGCTTAGCTAGATCCCTCCTCATGTTATCTACACCTTCCTGGGTGTCTACTCTATTACAGATTTTGGTATCATCTGCAAAGAGGCAAACCTTACCCGACAGCCCTTCCGCTATATCACTAACAAAGATGTTAAAAAGAATCGGACCAAGGACAGATCCCTGGGGCACACCACTGGTAACATCCTTCTCCTCAGAGTGAGCTCCATTTACTTGTACTCTTTGTCGCCTCCCACCCAACCAATTTCTAACCGAAGCAGTAACTTTAGGGTCCATCCCTAGGGTGCTCAGTTTGTTTATAAGTCGCCTGTGAGGAACAGTGTCAAAGGCTTTACTGAAATCTAAATACACCACATCTAGAGCTCTCCCTCGGTCCAGCTCCCTGGTCACCCAGTCAAAGAAATCAATCAGATTTGTCTGACAAGACCTGCCTCTGGTGAATCCATGCTGCCTCGGATCCTGTAATCTGCCGGACTCCAGAAACCTCACTATTTTCTCTTTCAGCAGCGTTTCCAATAATTTACTCACCACTGAAGTTAAACTAACCGGCCTGTAGTTTTCAACCACATCCTTACTTCCGTTTTTGTGTAAAGGCACCACATGAGCCTCTCTCCAGTCCTTTGGCACCACTCCCGACTCCGAGGCATTGAAAAGGTCAGTCAGTGGAGTTGCTAGAACGTCCCCAAGTTCCCTCAGTATTCTAGGGTGTATCCCATCCGGTCCCATCGCTTTGTCTACTTTAAGTTGAGCTAGTTTCTCACGAACACAGTCTTCTGAAAATTGTTCAAGATGTCCCTCGCTTCTGTTCTTATTTGTGGGTGTTTTCTGAGGTCCTGCTCCTGGTTCTTCATCTGTGAACACAGAACAAAAATATTTGTTAAGCAATTCCGCTTTATCCTTATCAGCTTCTACATATTCCCCCCCTGCACCCTTGAGTCTGACAATACCACTTTTGCCCTTCCTCTTCTCACTAATATATCTGAAAAATGTCTTATCCCCCCATTTTATTGCATTGGCTATTTCCTCCTCCTTTTGAATCTTTGCCTTCTTGACTACTTTGCTAGCTTCTCTGAGTTTTTCCAAATACAGATGCCTGTCTTCCTCTCTCTGTGATCTCTTGTATTTCATGAAGGCCTCCCTCTTTTTCTTCACTTTTCCAGCTACTTCCTTCGAAAACCATAGCGGTCTCCTGTTCCTTTTGCCTTTATTTACCATTTTAACAAAAAGGTTGGTTGCCCTTAAAATACCCCCTTTCAGTTTTGCCCACTGTTTTTCTACATCCCCCAGCTGTTCCCATCCCACTAACGACTCCCTGAGGTATTGGCCCATCTTCGCAAAGTTAGTCTTCCTAAAGTCTAAGATCTTCACCTTGGAATGGATTCTAACAGCCCTAGTCCTAATACTGAACCACACCATCTGGTGGTCACTGGATGCAAAATGATCTCCCACTACAACATCAGAAACACTCTCACCATTGGTAAGCACCAAGTCCAGTATGGCCCCTTCACGTGTGGGGTCTGTTACCAATTGCCTGAATAGTTCTCCCTGTAGAGAATCCAGGATCTCCTTACTTCTAGATGATACTGCAGCAGGAATGTGCCAATCAACATCTGGCATATTGAAATCTCCTAGCAGTAGCACTTCCCCTTTCCTAGCAATGCTGCGTATGTCTTCAATTAACTCTCTGTCCACCTCTTCCTCTTGTGAGGGAGGTCTGTATATCACACCAATGCAAATAGATTTCTCTTTCCCTCTTTCTAGTTTAACCCACAATGCCTCCTCTCTCCCTTTTAAGCTCTGTAATTCCAAAGCTTTAATAGTAGTTTTACATATAGTGCCACTCCTCCTCCCCTTCTTCCTACCCTGTCCTTTCTGAATAAAGTATAGCCAGGTATAGTTACATCCCAGTCATGGTTTTCTGTGAACCATGTTTCTGTAACTGCCACTAAATCCAAGTCAGCCACTCCCACCAAAGCTTCAACTTCAGGGATCTTATTTCCCATGCTACGGGCATTAATACACACTGCTTTCCATGTGTTACCCCTGTTACCCATTTCCATAAAGGTATTTAATGTATCACCTACCTGGGGGCTTTCACTTACCTGGGGGTTTTCTTCACCCATCCCCAACGAATCTAGTTTAAAGCCCTCTTCAGTAGATTAGCCAGTCTACTACCAAAGATGTGTTGACCTTTCTTGGACAGATGGATGCCATCTCTGCTCTGCAACCCTTGGAACATTAGCGAACTTCAGGTTTTATATGTAGTTGTGTTCCGTCAGTGATTATGGCAGGAGGTGGGATAAAGTTGGTGTGTCTGGTAATGTATAAGAGATCTCTTTTCTTATGGTTTATGTCCATATTGTATTCTGAGAGCCACATTTTGATGAAACTGAAGCATTTCTCTACAGATGAGATTATAGGATTCATGGTGGTAAGTGGGGCGTATGTCATTACGTTGTCGGCGTATATATGGTAGAATATGTTGTGTGTTTGAATAATTGCACATATGGGTTGGAAGAAGATGAACAGTAAAGAGGAAAGAGCAGATCCTTGGGAGAGTCCCTGGTGTTGCATGAAGGGGGCTGACTTTTTGGAGCCCACCTTTACTTGAAGTTGACAGTCCGTTAGGTAGGATTCAAACCATTTTAGCGTGGTGTCTTGCAGTCCTATTGAATGCAGTCTTTGGAGAATGAGGTGGTGAGGAACAGTCAAGGCTGCCTTAATTATCGAAGAAGATTAGAATGAATTTTTTGTGTGATTTGTCAGTGCCTTTTAGTAGGTTGTTGGTGAGGGCAATTAGGAGGGTTTCAACACTGGTTGAGTCTGAACCCATATTGTTGAGGGTCGAGCAGGAAGTGGGAGTTGATGTATTCTTGGAGCTGTGTTTGGATGATGATCTATATTACTTATGCCAGAAATGGCAGCTTGGCAGTGGATCTGTATGAGCTTGGTTGGTTTGCATCATTTCCTGTTCCTTTCTTTATAGGGCGGATGGAAGCTTCTTTAAGTGGTTTGGGCAGATATTCTTGATGAAGTGAAAGCTGTGTGATTTTGAGGATTGTGGGGATTAATTCTATTCGTACAATCTTGATCGATCTTACCGGGGTACCTTAAATTCACAAAGTCACTCCTATCTGAGTTCTTGGGATGCTCCAAGGAGACGAGTTATTCACAAACAGAACTGGACTTCTCGGGCCAAGATGTGATGTACCTAGTGGGTCCCGTAAAACACCTGAAGAATACCAAAAATCTCTCCTGCAACTGGACTCCTTCAGCATACTTGAGCTGATTCCAAAAATCTCTCCCAACTGGCTTCTTACTCCATAGTCTCCTTGAGCTTGCCAGCATCTTCCTTGCTAGGCCTAGCTGAGCTGAGACAGCTCCTCTCCCTGTTAAAGACCAAGATGTCCATGAACAGAGGCAGCCTGAGCCCCACTGGATTAAGGGCTGGAAGCATCTTTCCAACTCCTCCAGACCCAGAAACTGTGCCTGTTATATTTCCCTCCAAAATAGCAGAAAGATGCATCCACTGCCAAATGATAGATGGGCAAGCACGTCACCATTATGTCACCTGAAGCAGAATCACACTAGGAACAGAGACTGAGAAATTTCACCATTTGGTGCCCTGCTCCATAAACATTTCTTGTAACTTTGTCAGCCTCTTGCATTACCCTTGCTTGAACAGCTCACGTCAGGCCTTGCCATAATATTTAGTAGGGTTTAGATCAGGACTTGACTTGGCCAGTCCAAACATAATCTTCTCTTCAGTTATTCTGTGGTAGATTTACTTGAATGTTTTGCCATTGTTTCACTGTATGATCCACTTTCAGATGAGCTCCTGCTTCTAGAGGGCTGGCCTGAACGTCTTGATATAAAGCAGAATTCATGGTTTCATCAGTGATTGCAAGCCATCTAGGTCCTAATGCAGCAAAGTAACCTCACAACATGGCACCACCATCACCATGCTGGACAAGATGAGGTTGTTAATTTGCAACATTGTGTTTGGTTTTTGTTGAACAAAAGTATTACTATGCTCAAAACGTTTGATTCAACTATCCAGAAACATTTATTTCAGAAATCTTGTGTATCTTCCAGATGCTCTTTGGTGACCTGAGATGAATAGCATTATTCCCATTCAGTCTCTTCTAATAGTCGACATCAACTGCAGCAAGAGAGACCTGTAGATCTTAAGATGGTTTTTTTTTTGTAACTTTGCAGATGATTATCTGATTTGTTGTAGAGATGATCTTGGCGGGACATCTGCTCCTGGGTAGTTGCTATAGTCTTAAGCTATTTCCGTTTTTAGATTTATTTGTCTGACAGATGGATGGAGCCCCAAATGTTTAGAACTAATCTTGTAACCCTGTCCAGACAGATAAGCATTAACTATTCTTTTTTTTTGTAGGTCCTCTGAAATTTCTTTTGATCGTGGAATTAACTTTTATGGTGAAACACCCCCCTCCTCACTGGGCCTTTTTATAGGACAGGATGCCCAAACACAGTTGGGCAGATTTACTCTGCAGGGTGGTTTAGTTTAGTTCAGGGCTTTTTGAAATACTGAGTACTGCAACCTTTTTGATTTCCTGTTAAAATTGACCTATGGTCCTCGCATATTAACGAAAGAACCCTACATATGATTACTGGCACAGTTTTGCTAGGAAAAATACACTGGTTTAGTTTATTCTGCCTTTGATATGCCACCTTTAGGTGTGAAAGAATGCTTCAAAGCAGTTTACAATAAAACAAATATCCTTGGGGAAAAAAAAGAAGTTAACAATATTCCAAGGAAAGAAAGGGAAGGGAAGTGCAGCAGTAGTCCAGGACTGCACCGGGAAAAAAAGTGCATTTTCAGAGAGGATTTAAATTTGGTGTGGTTTGTTTCATTCCTTAAGTGCTGGGGAAAGGAATTCCAGATGATGGAGCCACAACAAGAAAAGGTAGTTTCTGTAGTGATGTCAAGGAGGCAATTATAATCGATGGGAAGCATGGTTAACCCAATTGGAGTGAATTGGATGTGTGTAATTAATAGGAAAGACAGATGCAAAGGAGTGTTTGTATGTAGAACTTTATGGTTGGTGCATACCCTGAATTAAAGTTAGAAATGTAGCAGAAGTTAACGGAGAGCTTTTAAGGGCAGGGATGATGTCAAATTTCCTAGCCTTAAGAGTCTAGCTGTTGAGTTTTGAATGAGTTGAAAACTGTTTAGGGAGGATTGCTTATTACCTAATTATCTAAACATAATAAATGATGGCAGACAAAGCCAAGAATGACCTATCTAGTCTGTCTAGTAAGGTGGTTAGGGTTGTATGGTTTTTTTGTAACTCGCCAAGAACATTGCAAGTTGGCAAGAGATAAATATTTTAAATAACTAAACTGCTGCTATGTGTAGGTTAACTCATTTGATTCGTTAGTCAGTCATGCAGTTAATATTTTAATACATGTTGACTATTAGCTTAGGTCCATGGTAATGACTACTGTGCATTAAAAATAAAACAGTGCGGTTAACTTTTTTTTTTTTTTTTTAACGGCTTGATGTATGCCGGGGTGGGGACTGAAGAGTTATGGGTGGAGACTGTGCATTGCAAGTAGCAGGTAATATTTATCGTGCACTGTTAATTTTGCAGTTAACACAGATGCACTTAATGCCAACTCAAGAGGGAGGGGAGGGCATAGTGAGTACAGCACTATACTAACTACGGATGAACTTAATGTGTAGAAAGGAACTTTTCTGGTCGGTAACTGTTTAAGGGACATGCTGACAGCACATGGCCTTTGTACTTACTGTATTTTAGTTTATAACATGCAGTAAGCATAAAAAGGGAGGAGTAGCCTAGTGGTTGGGGCAAGGTACTTCAGGCCGGAAGGTCGGGGGTTCAAATCCCACTAGAGGACAGCAACCTTGGGCCGGAAGGACTGGGGTTTCTAGTCCCACAGATGCTCCTTGTGGTCTTGGGCAAGCCACTTAACCCTCCCATAGCCCATGTTCCCTGTAAGTATTAGTGTATGTGTCTCATATCCCTGCGTGTTAAATGTATCCCCCAATTGTGTTGTGACCGCTTTGATTGAAGGATAAGGCGGTATACAAAACTGTCTAAATAAATAAATAAAATAAATAAATAAATAAAAAGTTACTGCACTTTAGTGAAAGCGCACCTTAGTATTTCACATTCTGAGTCTGATTTAGTTCTGTTACTATTTGGTACATTGTGCCTCAAGAAACATGACATCATTTATACCCTTTTTTATTGCATAAGAAAACACTGATTTAAATTTAACAATTATGTTTATTTGTTATTTGATATACCGATCTTTAGCCAGAGACTGTTAGAATGGTTTACGAAGCCCAAAGTAAAATTATTCAAAATACAATACATACATAAAACAGGACAAGAAACAGTAGAGAGGGGGAATATAGAACAATAATAATCAATCTATAAAAATTAATACAGATAGCTGATGCCAAGATAGCAGCCCCAAACCAAAATTCACTCAAGGTGTAAGATTTTTTTTCAAAAAGCCGTTCTGTGATTTCTTTTTAAAAAAAAAAATTTGTGGAACTTTCTAAAGCGTGAGTCCGTGGCGTCTGATCTGAAGTTTACATTAAATACGTGGACTGGATTGTCATGCTTGTATATCGTGGTAACCTGCTGTTCCCTTTCCTTCTCTTTTTAACTATTTCTGTTCTCTATTCTGTCCTATCTCATAAATGGCGTTCTTTTCATATTTTCTTAAATGATATAGTATTGTAAACCGCTCTAATGCTTCGGCCTGAGCGGTATATCAAATGTAATAAACCATAACCATAAGATTCAAGAGACAAGCATTCTTTATCTTTATTATATTGCTTGCTTGACCGCCCAGGCCAGAAACGTCAGGGCGGTTTACAAATAATAAAAACTCATAAGCTGCGCTAGAAAGGAGACTGGAACACCAATTCATGACAGGAAAGATAAGAGACAGCAAAAGTACAAATAGACTGACTAACATCACACAACTAGGTGGGAGAGGGAGGTAGGTCAAAGGCCTTGCAGAAGAGATGGGATTTTAGGAGGGATTTAAACCAGGGATAGGAGTGTTTGGAGCGGAGAGAGGCAGGAAGGGAATTCCACAGGGCAGGTCCAAGAAAGAAAAAAGCAGAGTGATGTGTTCTAGACGGGCCTGGGCCGTGGATGGAAAGGCCAAATGGTCATCATGGATAGCAAGGAAGGTATGTGGGGGGAGGTGAACCTGGATGAGATCAGCGAGGTGCTGAGGCTGGCCAGTATGAATTGTTTTATGGACAGTAGTAAGCTTATACTGGTAACAGAAGGACATTGGGAGCCAGTGGAGCAGAACGTGACTGCTATTGGTTCCTCTAGAGTGTAAGTTGTCTTGTTTTATGACTAGTGCTTCAAGTACTTCTGCTGAGTAGTGATGTATGATTTTAAAGATGTTTAGTATGGTTTTGAATTTGGAGCATGCTTGTATCGATAGCCAATGTAGTTGGTGTAATACTGGTATGATGTGTTCTGTTTTTCTGGTTCTGCAGATGATTCGTGCTGTTGTGTTTTGGACAATTTGCAGTGGGTGTATAGTTTGTTTTGGGAGACCTTAGTAATGAGTTTCCATAGTACAGAATCGGTGTGATGATGGTTTGGCAGACAGTTCGGAAGTGGTCTTGTTTTAGGAGTGGTTTTAGTCTTAATTTTGTTTTAGGAGTGGTTTTAAAAAAGGTATGGACAAGTTCCTGGAGGAAAGGTCCATAAACCATTATTAAGAAGGGACTCGGGATATCACTGCTTGACCCAATACAAGCATTGTGGAACCTGTGTCTTTTGGGGAAACTGCTAGGTACGTATGACCTAGATTGGCCACTGTTGGAAACAGGATACTGGGCTTGATGGACTTTGGTCTGACCCAGTATGGCATATCTTATGTTCTTATGTCTTCTTAGGAGGTTTAATTTATGGTATGCTTTTGTTGCAGTTATGTTTGTGTGATTGTAATTTGATGTTCTTATCTAGTGTGATGCCAAGATATTTTACTACTACTTTTATGTGACTAGTGTGGTTCAACAGTTGGATTTGCTGAGGGAGGTCAAAGGTGGTGCTGCTATTGATGTATAATGCTTTTGTTTCCTTATAGTTCAATGAGAGGTGGTGATGGTTGAGCCAGCTGACTACATCCTCTAGGCATTTTGTGATGATTGTAAGGTGTTTGGTGCTTCAAGATCAATTGGGGTGTATAGCATGAGATCAGCATATAGATGGAACAGTATTTTGTGCTTCTTGATCACGTTGCATATAGGGCGCATGTATATGTTGACCAGGATTGATAAGAGTGCCGATCCTTATGAAATGCCTTGTTGTATAGTGAAGGGATCTGAGCATTTCGTACCACATTTAACCTGTTTGGGTCCTGTTGCTTAAGTATGAAGTGAACCATTTTAGTGTGGTATTGCAAATGCCAATTTCTTGGAGGCGTTGGATCAGTATGGTGTGTGAAATAGAATCAAAAGCAGAGGATATATCCATGAAGATAAGGAGAAATCCATTTTTTGGCTTGTCAATTCATTTTATGATGTTATCAAAAAGTAATGTTAGGAGGGTTTCTACGTTATGACGTGGTTTGAAGCCATGTTATTGCGGATCCAGTGGTGCGTAGAGGTCTATATGGTCTTGGAGCTGTAGTTGCACTGTTTTCTCAATGATCTTTGCAAGAAATGGTAGGCTGGAGATTGATCTATATGCTGCTGGATCTGTTTTGGAGAGTGTGGTGTTTTTGAGGATTGGTTGTAAGGAGGCTTGTTTCAGGGAGGTTGGCATATATTCTTGATTATTTTTTGTATGAAAGGACTGAGTTGGCCCTTGGTGGTTTTTATCCATTGTATTGGGCATGGGTCGTTGGGGGAGGTGGTGGTGTTGAGAGAAGTGATTGTATGCTCAATTTGTTTGTGATGGTATGCTGAAGTTTTTCCAGGGTTGTGTGAATGTTTGTATTTCCAATTTTATGTCTGTAGTAATGAGATTTTTGAGTTCTGTGTATTTTCTGGCTAGGTGGTTTTCCATGTCTTGAGGGTGCACTTCATTGTTCTCTTGGTGTGTATTGTCTTTGGTGAGAGCTCGTACAATGTTGAAAAGCTCTCTTGGTTTGTTTATAGATTTCATGATGTTTGTGTGATGTTTGCTGCTGTTAATGAGGGTATTGTATTCCTTTTGCTTAGTATAAAATAACTGTTGTGTGATTGAGTTCTTGGTTTGCCTCCATCTTCTTTCTATTTTTCTTAGTTCTTTTTTTTGCTTCTCTGATTGTGTTGGAGTACCGGGGCAGATGGTTTAGTCCATGTGTGTGTATATTTTACAGAGGGGGGAGTAGCTGCAGTGGATAGTGTGTTCGTCCAGTTTTCGGTGAGTCTGTGGAGCCAAGGATCTGGATGCAGTATGTCAAGTTAATTAAAGTCTAACCCAGGAAGGTGGCGGTATCACCAACAGGTTTTGTTATAAGGATTGTAATGTTCAGGTGGGACAATAAGGAATTATCAGAGAATAAAGATACAATGGAATTCTCATAATTCTACTTGGAGTTCACAAACTTCTTCTCAGCACTGTATATCCATCTTTTGATGGGTTAGGTATTATTGATAAGGAAAGCTTACAAGATTTCCTCAAGTCTCATTCCACAGGAGAGATTTTTAATTTTTTACATCAAAGTCTTTACCTCTATGGAACATATCCTGCAAGGTTATTAATTGGGGTCTACATGTGTCTCCATTATGTAGTAGACAAATGGCAGTTGCAGAAACAACGTTTGGAAGAATGGTTCCTTCAGGCTATAGTGAATCTAACTGAGGTACTGTTATGATTTGTCTCTCTTGTACTTCTGTTATGAAAGGCAGTACTATCATTTGCCTTCATGTTAGTTTATGACAGTCAGGACTTATCCTCCCGGTTTTGTTTCTGGCTGGACTTTTTTTGGTGGTAATGCTGTGGTATGTCATTCTTTACCAGAGGAAGAGTTTGGTCTCTCTTGTTGGGATATGGATCCTGCATAGGAAGTTATGGACATTTCATGATTCTAGACTGTTGGTATTTCATACACCCAAGTAAATGGGTACCATTGGCCTTGACTTGTAGAAGCTGGTAGACAATTGACAGGAAAATTCCCGTTTTCTGGGTCTTTTTGATTCTGTTCTTAAATACCCATGAACTGCTTCCTCAAGATGGGCTCTCGGTAGGCCTCACTTCTTGCAGTTGGCACTGCTGTTTTTAACTTATACGTCTCTCTCCAAGGTGTTTTATCTGTTTCTTATCTGGCTATCTGTCATACAAGATTGTGAGCTTCATAATGCAGAAACTGTCTATTCTTTGTGTCTGTAAAGCATTCTATATGTGGAAATGATCATAATCTTTCGTCCTTTTAAGGTATGGCGCCTCATCATGTAAGACTTTGCCTCTGTGAAAGATTGAAGAGCCGTAAAAGATTTACCTGAAGAAATAAGGAAACATTCTGAAGACAATAAAAGAATGTAAGACATTTACTTTAACAATTTAGACAACTTTTAGCATTGAGAAATCATTGAGAGGGAGGAGTAGCCTAGTGGTTGAGACAAGGTACTTCAGGCTGGAAGGTTGGGGGTTCAAATCCCACTAGAGGACAGCAACCTTGGGCCGGAAGGACTGGGGTTTCTAGTCCCACAGATGCTCCTTGTGTTCTTGGGCAAGCCACTTAACCCTCCATTGCCCCTGTTCCCTGTAAGTATTAGTGTATGTGTCTCATATCCCCGTGTGTTAAATGTATCCCCCAATTGTGTTGTGACCGCTTTGATTGAAGGATAAGGCGGTATACAAAACTGTCTAAATAAATAAATAAAATCTAAACAAATTTGAATACAAAGTTAAAAAATAATTTCCTACGGAATGATAGAGGAGTGCAGAACCTACAATTTTGGATCAAATTACTCGTAACCTAAAGCTGTAAAGGCAGACACTGCACAAAGTAAATATTCACTTATGAATGAGTGAGGTTTAGGTCAGGGTCAGTTGGTTGTGCCAAGACTGAACCAGATATGACTATTGTTGAGAGAGCTTTTTCTGTAGTCCCTTCTGTTTGTTGAACTGCATTGCCAGCAGAGATACAGGCAGTAAAGAAGTGGCTATTTAGGTAGGAATATGCAGTAATGGTAGATTGAGGAATGCTGGGTTTGCTGCCATAGTGTTTTCTGTTGAGTAAAGTTGATGGAGATGGAGGTTCATGGAGTCTAGGGTGGGCATGGGGGTTTTAGGTTTTATTATATGTTTTTAGAGTTGTATATTTTAGAGGTGGATATGTAGGGGACAGGGATTGGGGTGTGTTATCAAGATGGTGCTTGTGTAAATTGCTTTGGGTTGAAAGACAAAGATGATTAGCCAATGGAAATAAAATAAAATACTGGGACATGGTCATCTAGCTGCCATTTGAAAAAAAATAACCAATGAATATAACAGTAGATGTTCAGATAGCTCAAAGATGCTAATGCACAAAAAGCAACCCTGTTTTATTAGAAGACAAGTTTACACTACTACTACTGAACATTTGTATAGCGCTACAAGACGTACACGGCACCGCACAGACATGTAAGAGACAGTCCCTGCTCATCAGAGCTTAAAATCTAGTCAAGACAGATAACACAAGGAGATCAGGTGAGTCAAGATCCAAAAGCAGCAGCAAAGAGGTAAGTTTTTAGCCTGGATTTGAAAAGGGTCAGAGAAGGCGCCTGACATGCAGACTCAGGTAGTTTGTTCCAGGCATAAGGTGCAGCAAAGTGAAAGGAGCAAAGTCTAGAGTTAGCAATAGAAGAGAAGGGCACAGGTAGAAGCAATTTGCCAGAAGAGCGGAGTTCCCGAGGGGGGGTGGAGGTGTAGGGGAGAGATAAGAGAGGAAAAGAAGTGAGGAGCTGTAGAGTGAATGCATTTATAGGTCGTAGGAGAAGTTTGAACTGTATGCGGAAACAGCAAGTCAATGAAGTGATTTGAGAAGAGGGGTATAACCGAGGATAGCGGACGCGGTGCGCCCCTTTCCCCCTCCCCCCACCTTTTTAATAATAACCACATTACAATGATGGGAATTCAACTGGTCGCAGCTTTATTAACACCACAACTTTATCCAGCAACATTTTACATCCCTCATCCTAGCCATCACATCTGCGGCTCCAGGCATCACCAGCCATATGATTAGCAAAGTGACTTTCTTTCACTTTCGCCACGGACAGACCCACGGATATCTTCAATACCCACCCCCTCTTCCGGCTTCGCCATATTACTAGCAAAAGCCCCCCAGGGGTTCTCTGGGTCAGGGGTACCCCACCCCCGCCCTAGGGTATTGCCCAAGGCTCCAGCCCCCAGAAACCTCTGGGATCCTGCCACCGGCTCAGGGGGACCCTTGTCCCCAAGCCGCCCCCCCCGAACCGTCTAAGCTGCGACCATTGAACTCTCCTAACCACAACTATGCAGAACACACTCCAAGGCCTCTTGCCAATCATTCAGGAGCAAGTCTAACCCTATCAGGGATATGCACTCCATCCTCCTGGAACAATCCCGCACACGACACCCCCACCCAGGGATGTAGGATTTGGTATCCCCCATTCTCAGACCCAACAGCCAACCTGGCGATTAATCTTTATCAATCCCCTTGACCACCGTTGCTGAGCCCAGCAAGCAGGCCTTGGAATAATGTCTGACCATAATAACATCACTTCATTAAACATTGGTAAAACCTCCCCCAAATCACGTTTTGCTGCTCAAATCAACTGTTTACTTGTCCAAACGCCTAGGTCATTGCCTCCCAAATGTAGCAATATCATTGTCGGGAGTCCCTGATTGTGCCCATGATGCCAAAGCAAAGGCAACAGCTGCATCCAGCGAAGACCGTGTTCACCCAGCCATAAGACGGACACCTCCTTGTCATCCAGTCCAATATTAGGCCCCATTGGCCGGTGCGCTGCTCGTTGACAGGCCCAATGAACAAACGAATGGCCAATCAACCAGCAAACACACAGACTGCGTCCCCCACCTGAAAAAAAATTCACAGTTAGCAGCTAAGAAGTCATCCCTTTTTCCAGACGCACATATCCTTGGAATGCCCACGACCGCCATCTACCTATCCGCTGTATATCTTGCTCCCCAAAACCCGCCGCTGCTGCGCTGGTTGCTGCCCCAATGTGAAAGGAGTGGGGTGCAAACTTGCGGATCCACGCCTATGTTGCCCAGTGCCAACCGCAACACCGCTGCAAACTGATACCGAGTCAGCGGGCATGCGTCCGCATGCACAAAGAGAGCACCCTCCCCTATCGGCCGCACTCTCAGTTATGCTTGCTGCGCTGCCACTGGACAAGTAGAAGCCCCATCCACTGCCCGTAACACCACCCCTGCTCCCTTTCCCAGCTGATCCGTCTTGGATCGTGTCAGCCAGATCCTGAGCTCCGCGCCCAACAAGCGCACATGCTGCCTCTCCATACCGCCCCCCCTCTCCCTGTTCTACTAGATTCCACCACGAGCTCACCTACATGGAATGCTCCAAAAAACGCCACGCAAAACACAGCCTGAAAAAGTGTGGCTTCATACTCCGAAGCTGCCACTAGAGGTAAGGCGAAACACAACCTCCCCAGCAAAGCATGCGTAATTGGCCTCCTGCCATCAGCTGCGGTGGGGGAGGACCGCTCCCAGCCCTGCAATAGCCTGCGTGTCAGAAACCCTCCCACCGGGATACTCCAACCTAATGTTCTGGCGAAGAAGGCAAACCCCGCCAAATGCATCCGCACTGATGCTTTGGATAACCCCCCCCCCCAACTTGGCTGCAACTACATATTGTCCCAAGAGCTGATCGGACACCCTTCTGGACTGCCATCCATGTGCTTTCAAGAAGTCCACAACTCTGCTGAATCCCCGTTGGTAGGCCGCCCACTCCGCAGCAGATTCATCATTTCTTGAGGCCAATCCGCCATAAGTGGTCCGGAACTGTCACTCCTTCAACGTCTGCCTCTGGTGCGAGCGTCCGAAAGAGATCCCACTTGAAACGGGAAAGAGCATCAGCAATTCTGTTAGTACAACCTGGAATGTGTCTAGCTTTAACTGCTACATTCAAACGTAAACATGCTAAAACCAATGCTCTCATCAACACCGCTACCTGAAGGCAACGAGGCGCATACCTGTTAACGACACTAACCACAGCCTCATTATCGCACCACCAGACTACTTTGCGATTGCGCAGCGTTTCTGGCCACAATGCCAACACTACCAACATTGGAAACGGCTTCTAAAAATGCTATATTAGCTGTTAATCCTTCATCTCGCCACTGCTGTGGCCACCTTTCTGCACACCACACACCCCCAAAGTAGATTCCCAAGCCCAGACCCCCTGCCGTATCCATGAAGAGCTGCAAGTCGAAGCTAGAAATCTCAGCCTCCCTCAGAACCGTCGTTCCATTAAACTCTTCCAAAAACACTTCCCGCACACCCAAATCCACCCGCAGTTCCTTTGCCAGATGTATATGATGATGCGGTTTCCGTACTCCTGCCATAGCAGCGGATAATCGCTGTAAAAACACACGACCCATCGGAATAACTCGGCAGGCAAAATTCAATGAACCAATCAAGGCCTGCATCTCCTTCAACATTATCCTACATGATCGCAATACGTTAGCTACCAACACCCGTAGCCGACACACCTTCTCCTCCGGCAGGTAGGCCACCATTGCAACCGTATCTAGCTCCACACCCAGAAACAAGTAATACAAGTCGACGGGCCCTCCGTTTTGTCTGCAGCCAATGGTACACCCCAGGCCCGGGCCAATTCCACGAATCTCTCCAGTAGCCACTGGCATGTTTCTGACTTAGCCCTCCCCACAAAAAGAAAGTCATCGAGGTAATGCACTACATTCGTGCATCCAACCTGCTCTACCAGCGCCCAATGCAGAAAGGTACTGAATTTTTCAAAATAGGAACAGGAAACCGAACAACCTATCAGCATACATTAATCAAAATAACGATTACCCTCAAAACAGAAACCCAATAAATTAAACGACGACAGATGCACCGGGAGTAACCGAAAAGCTGATTCAATGTCCACTTTTGCCATTAGACACCGGGGACCACAACTTTTCACCAAGTCCACCGCCGCATCAAAGGAAGCGTAACGGACTGTACACAACGCCCTCGGTATATGATCATTCACTGACGTTCCTGCTGGGCTAGATAGGTTATGAATCAGCCTGAACTTCCCAGGCTATTTTTTTGGTATAATTCCCAATGGGAAAACTACAAAATTCGACAATGACACTTCAGAAAATGGGCCCGCAATCCAGCCCAATTCCAACTCAATCCGCAACTTTTCTTTCACAATATTCGAAAGATGCCGCACCGAGGCTGCATTCCGAACCTGTCTTGGTAAGCCCACCCCCTCTGCCGGTATAACAAAACTTGCCTGCTTCGGCTTTTCCCCCAGCACTGCTCCAGCCGCAACTCTGAGCGTCTCACACCACGTGCTCTCAGACTGGGCACCACACCGCTGCCTGCTACTTATCCCGCACCGTTCTCTGAAGAGAGAAAAGCACCACGACTCGCTGTCAATGTGCTCCTTCTCCTTGCCGGTGTCTGAACTGCCATGCTGGCTCGCTCCTTCTCCTCACTCTGCCCTCGAACCTAGGCGCCGATACCGAGGAGACTGCACGACGCCGTCTCGATCCTCCCGCCACTTGCCAGCACAATGCTTCCCCGCCGTCCCTGATGCTACACCAGTCCTTACTCCACTCCACTCATTGGCTCCCGCGAGCTTCAATCCACCGCGGGAGCTAATGAATTCAAATGACGCCGTCCTTCACTCACTCTCCCCTCCCAGAACTCTCTCTCGCCGGCCCGACTTGCCACCTGCAGTGGCTCCCGCCCCGCCTCCATTTCTTATATGAGCATAACGAAGCTGGTGGAAGATTAGCCACGCAGCATAGTGCTGAACAGATTGAAGGGGAGAGAGATGATTCAAAGGGAGACCAGCAAGGAGTAGGTTACAATAGTCAAGAAGGGAGGTGATTAAGGAGTGGATAAGTGTCTTAGTGCGTTCAGAACCTTAGAGCTGTTAAAAGCCATCTGCTACATGACACAGGTCCTATTTCCAACAGTAATTTATGTATTTTTGCATAATTTGCATACAGGTAGGTAAATATTACACAAGATTTAAAGCTAGTTGTTGATTTGCCACATGAAATTGTACCATTTTTTTCACTAGTGCATTTGAAAATTATGATATCTCCAAAATTGACATGGAATCTCTGTACCACCACCGACGTCGGTACCCTCTAGACATGCATCGATAGACTCGCTCCCTTCGATACCGAGTCTAGAATCGATATCCAGTCTAGATGACTGGGTACCGACGCGTTTCGGAACCGATCCGTATCGTTTCCGACTACGCAGTACCGAGGATATTCACCAAGCCTCTTTGGCTACCTCGGTACCGTTTCAGCAGCCCCTGATTACTGCTTCGATGACATTACCGTCTCCGATACCAGTATCCGTATCGATGTCGATTCCTGCAGTTCCATCGCTGCCATCGATCCTTTCTATGCCTAGCTTGGAATCGATACCAGGCACTGATGATGCAGTACTAACTGCCTCGAATCCGGACTGTCAGTATCACTGTCCATCTAGCAGGATTCTTTTTCTGCACCAGTCCTGTATATCTTCTGGTGCTCAGGCTGCTTCTTCAACCTCAGCTTACCCAGAAATAGTTCCCATTGGAGATCCTTCTTTTCAGAAATTTCTCCTTGACATGGCAACCTTTCTTGCCATTCCTATTCCTGGCTCTACTCTTAACCAAGACTCTCCTGCAGAAAAGGAAAATATAATGCTTCCTTTACATCATTATTTGCAGGATCTTCTTCTGAGGATGTGGGAATCACCTTTAAGGGTTCCCTCACCTTCTACAGCCACGAATGTTCTGTATCAGGTGCCTCCCTCTCCGGGGTTTCAAAAAAACCAACTTCCACATCATTCCATTGTAGTGGAATCAGCAGTGAGGAAGGCAAGAAGCAAGAAGAAGCATTCTTCTTATCCGCCAGGTCGTGCATCTAAAGCACTTGATGCCTTTGGACGTCAAACCTTCCAAACTTCTATGCTGGCTTCAAGGATTATCTCTTATATTTTTTATGAGTCTGACACTTCATGAGGTCACAGAGAAATTATCTCTTTTGTCCCCTTTTTTGTCAGAGCCTAAGGCCACTGACTATTCCTTGCTTCTTAATCATAGCCGGAATATCTCTTGGTTTCTTTCTCGTGCTTCTCTAGACTCTTTTGAGTCTGTTAGCAGATCCTCTTCTATTGCCATTGGAGCACGTCGTAAAGCCTGGCTACAAGCTTCAGACTTGAGCAGATGGGCAGAACATACACTGGGTAATTCTCCTTGTACTGGAGAAAATCTCTTCAATAAGGAGGCTTTACGTCAGGTTGCTCATTGCTCCACTGACTTCCCTGGTTCTGGAAACCATCCTAAGCCGCCTTCTTCCCCAGGAGGTAGGAAATGTCCTACCAAACCTTCTTTCCCTAAGAAAAGAAGGTTTCACTCTTCTCCTGCCCATCCTCCAGATGTACCCAAGCAAGGGACATCTCGTCCTAGTCTGAAGTCTCCAGACTCTAACCAGTCTAAGCATAACCAGCAACCATAGGTTCCTGGACGTTGCAATCTACAGTTACCTTCTTCTTAGCAGAGGTTTGTTCTTAAAACTCCACACTGGTTTTTCCTTTTTCAGTATGCTAAGCTGTTCGGATACTCTTGTTCATGGGTTACAGAATTCTCCCCTTCTTACTATTAGGAAGGGAGGTTACAACTATCCCATGATAGTTTCTGTTCCCACATGAACATCTTTTCCTTCAGCTGACTCACCATATGGTAAGTCACCTTCCAACCCCCTCTCTTCCAGGGTTTCCCCTGATGGAGTTGGTACCATGCTGAAACACTTCTCTTTCTTTCCAGTGTAGACTTTTTGTTATCCTTGAATGCATGCTCTGAACAACTCATCAGACAGGGACAGGAATATCTCCGCTCCCTTTGTCTGTTTTCTCTCTGTTCTACACAGGAGAATCCCTCTGCTGTTTTGTTCTGTTGCTGTGCATGCAGGAGTTCCAGTGATTACTCACCTTAGTAGTCATTGCAAGCTACTTTCATCTATCTTGCATAATACTACTCACTTCAGGTTATCTTCTTCTAGCCATATCCTTTCCTAGGATGTGGCAACACACCTGACTTCAGTCTTAATTCTCCTGCACAATGCTCTCTGCAATCTTCAGAGAAGCTTTCTACTATGGGCCCTTGCTACAGAGCATTGAACTTTGTCTCTGGGGGCTTTTCCCCATATAGTAGAAAAAGCTTATAAATCATTCCATGACTATAGGGGTTCTTTATACCCTCTTGTCTCCTGTTATGATACAGAAGACAAGCTTTTCTGCGTGAATGTCCAAGGAGTTCCCAATCTTGCAGGAATCTACCCTTTTTTTCCTTACAGCTTGGCATTATGCTCTCCTGCTCTCCTTGGACAACGCATACTCTATTAGTATACATGATACCCCTGTGTCCCTTGGCTGGGTCATCCTGGTATCTTCTTCTATGCGTTTTTCTGTCCATTGGACATGTCAGAGTTCTAAAGTAATCCTGACGTGCTCTTGCCAGACTGCTATTATCCTCTGTTTTTTCACGCAACCATACTGGTTATTTCACTGAACCACATTCCTGCACCGCAGAAATAGATTCTCTATATATCTTCAGGTGGTTTTCACCCCCTTGTTATTAGAGGAATCTTTTCCCATCACATTCCCCATGTGAATGTTCTTGTGGGGCTCAGTTGCAGGCATGTATCCTCAGACTTATATTCATGTATGTATATATCCTATACATACATATTTCTGTAAGCTGTGTGGGCATAAGTCATGCCCATCTATATATATATATATATATCACACATATCTATGCATATATGTACATATATATATATGTCTGTCTCTCCATATAAATATATATATATATATATGTGCGTGTGTGTGTGTCCATTGGGAGATGTCTATAGGACGATATGTATTACCTACTATCTCCCTACCTGTCTGTGCTATAAAGCTTTTACCTTCTTAAGGGGTCCAGACAGTCAACTTGCCTATTCTCATATGGCTCAGTAAGTGGGAGCGGTTATACACACAATTACTGCTGTGATGTCAACAGCTTCTATTTTTGTTATAGATCTCCCTGTCTGTGAAGTCTCAAGCTTCAATGTCTTCCTATCTCTTACCAGCTAGGAAAGACAGTGTACATCTTCAGTATTTCTGAGTACACTTCTGTTCTCCTTGGGAATAGGGGCTTTTTTCCATACCCCCTCTTCCCTTCAGGACTGGGCTAATTGTCCAGATCGGTCAGTCTTCTTCTTTTAGTCCTCAATGTTAATAACTCTGTACCTAAAAGAGTTTTCAGCTTTTTCCCATAAAGCTTTCCATTGAAGACCTGCCGTTCTTATCCTACCCCAGTTGACACCTGGGTCACCTGCCCGTTCCAGGGTTAAAACTTCATCCTCACTGCTGTGAAGTTACCTTGAGGATTCCGCTAATGCATCTACAGTACACTCCATCACAGTTCTACTTCCTACAATCCAGTAGGTAAGCTCTATATTATGCTTGTTCATTAAATACTTTAATGATACTTGACATATATTCTAAAGACTCATTTTTCTGTAGTCTTTAGATTCGCTGTTCCTTTACAGCTCTTCTCTGTTCAACTCCTACCCCCCATCCCTCATGGGATGCCGGAGATCCAGGTGTGGGAAATGCCGTCCTGTCCCAGGGATACACATTTTATGGGATCTCCCCCTGGCACCCACAGCTAGGGAGTCCCCATATGTGAAGACTCATTCCTGCTTGTTCTTGGAGATAGCACAGTTACTTACCTGTAACAGGTGATCTCTGGGAACAGCAGGAATTAGTCTTCACAACCCACCCACCTCCCCTAGTAGTTGTATCTATCTTCCTTTCCTCTTTCTCTCCTTCTGTCTCAGCTATGAAACTCAACTGAGGAAAGGCAGTGGGAAAGGCGGGAAGTCAGCGCGCAGGCGCGAGGGATGCTCCCAAAAGCTTTCTGATTGGATGCTGGGGAGCATTCCCGTGCAGGCTCCGTCGGTACCGACGTACCCATATGTGAAGACTAATTCCTGCTGTTCCCAGATATTACCTGTTACAGGTAAGTAACTGTGCTTTCTCTAATGATCTCTCTTTGCATGATGTGTCCAAAGTATGAAAGTCGAAGTCTTGTCATCTGAGCTTCTAAAGAAAGCTTAGGTTTGATCTCCTCTAGTACCGACTGGTTTGTTCTTCGGGCAGTCCATGGTATACACAGTATTCGCCGCAAGCACCATAATTCAAAGGCATCAATTTTCTTCCTATCTGTCTTTTTCACTGTCGAGCTTTCACATCCATATGATGTTATTGAAAATACCATGGCTTGAACAAGTCGAATCTTTGTATGGAGAGAGACATCTCTGCTCTTGAGAATCTTATCTAGGTCTTTCATAGCCATTCTGCCAAGAGCAATGCGTCATCTGATTTCTTGACTGCTTGTTGCTTCTTTATTGATAGTTGATCCAAGTAGGTTAAAGTTGTTCACGATTTCAATTTCTTCTCCTTCAACGATGAACCTTTTGATTATGCCAGTTGTCATGATCTTTGTCGTCTTTACATTAAGGTGCAGGCCCATTTTGAGACTATGTTCTTTGATTGTGAGAAGCAAATGTTTCAGATCATCTTCACTTTCAGCCAGTAATGTGGTATCATCAGCATAGCGAAGGTTGTTGATGAGTCTTCCACCAATCTTCACACCTCTGTTGTCTTCATACAATCCTGCTTCTCTGATGATTTGTTCTGCATATAAATTAAACAGGTAGGGGGAAAGTATGCAGCCTTGTCTTACACCTTTGCTTATTTTAAACCATTCTGTTTCTCCTTGTTCCATTCGAACTGTTGCTTCTTGATCAATGTACAGATTGCGCAAGAGAACGATCAGGTGTTCTGGTATACCCATGCTTCTTAATGTGGCCCAGAGTTTCTCATGGTTTACACAGTCAAAAGCCTTGCTATAGTTGATAAAGCACAAATAGATATCATTTTGGTATTCTTTAGTCTTTTCAAGGATCCATCTAACATCCACAATGATGTCTCTCGTTCCTCGCCCTTTCCTGAACCCTGCTTGCACTTTAGGTAGTTCTTGTTCCAGGTATGGTTGTAGTCTCTTTTGAATAATCTTCAGTAGAATCTTGCTGGCATGTGGGATCAGAGCGATTGTGTGATAATTTCCACAGTCAGTTGGATCACCTTTCTTTAGTATTGGTATAAACACAGATCTTTTCCAGTCAGTTGGCCATGATGTTGTCTTCCATATTTCTTGGCAGAGCCTTGTGAGTACGGTAACAGCTGCATCATATTGCTGCAATACTTATATGGGAATGCTATCAATGCCTGGTGCTTTGTTCTTTGATAAGGCTTTCAATGCTGCTTCAACTTCTTCTTTCATCACCAATGGTTCCCGATCATAAGGTACAGGTTGAAACGGCTGTTGGTTCACTTGATCTTTATCATATAAAAACTCTGTATATTCCTTCCACCTTTTCTTGATCTTCTCAGCATCATTCAACATAGAACCCTGAGCATCTTGTAACATTCCAATTCGAGGCTGGAACTTTTTCTTTAACACTCGTAGCTTTAGGAAAGCCGATCTTGTTCTTCCTCTAATAGTTTCTGCATCTATTTCCTTGCAAATGCCATTTGTCAGACGGCTGCCTGGGTGAGAATGTTCACAGTCTTGGCAAGTGCATATATCAATATGATTGGCAAGGGATTGTGGGCAATGCAGTTCATTCACACCAGACACAGCTGCTCACAATAATTGTGCTTGATGTTAAAGCCAATAAGATATTTATTTATGGGGTTATTTCTCCCAACACAGATATGCTTGGTAGCACATAAATCAGGTTACTTGCTTTCAGTGTTAAACTTGGAAAAACAAAATCAGGAAAACAACATTTGAACTTATTAGGCAATCAAAGCAAATGAATAAAGACCTGGTTGGCAACAAACTGGTCTTTTCTGTAGGCTTTAGCTAATATTCTCTTAGCAGTGTATCAAACAACAAACAATATCCACAAAGAAGAGAAAAACTGTTCTTTTCAGGTTAACTTCTTATATCTTCCCATATAGATTCAGAAGTGATTCCCTCAGAGCTCACAAGCAATTAGGTAAGGCTCAATTGCTAGCAGTTACCCAGCTGAAACCCCTTAGCTGGCTTGCTTTCTACTGCGTGGCTAAAAATCCTACTCAGGAGCTTTTCTGAGTAGATTAAAGAACAAGTTTGTATTTCTTTGTGATGGTTGCTGTACTTTGTAACAGAAAATTACCAAAGGAGTTTAGACAGAGAGCAATCCATGTAAACACATCCTTCATCTGCAATCACTCCCCCTTCTTCAACAATCATGGGTTCAATATCCTGGATTGGCACAGATGAATCACTCAATGGAGCACTTTCAGGAGAATACTTGTTTCCCTGCTGTCTTTCAAGGTTATAACTAGGGCATAGATCAGTGTTCATACCTGAGCTCCCATTGCTGTTAGAGTTCCTCTCTATATAGCCTGGCCAGTATGTAGTCCAGTTCTTATGTCCAGCCTTCCAATCCAGACCCCTGGACACTGGATCTCTCTTCACATACCTTCTGGCACGGGTCTTAGGGTCCCTTCCACGTGCAGCCGTCTCCCTCACAGGTACCGTCTGGAGATTCCTAGCTCTGCAGCACCATTCCTCTGGCTTTCCCCAGTCCAATGGTGTATGCTGGCCCTTGGAATGCCTCCCAGTATACGTACTGCTACGGACTCCTCTAGACCTCCCAGAGGCTTTTCTCTTCTTTCTTCCAAAGGGTTTCTTGCCCTCTCTGTCCGTCCGGTTTGGCTTCTGCTTCTGATGATCCTCCAGATGAAACTGAGGATATCCAAGCTGATCATGAAAATGATGATGAGGATGAGGATAATTCTCTGTAGAATAAACTCTACCTTTATTCTGCTTAGATGTGTGCTGCTCCCTAACACAGCGCAGCTGTGCTGAATCAGGCCCTGCCCTTTGAGATGAGTGCTTAGTGATTACCTCATAGCCCTCCTGATTGAACACACGTTTCCCCACTTCAGCTTCTCTAATGGCTGTTGGAAACCTGGTGCATTCTGGGACTGGTAGTCTTTTATGGGAAAATTCTGTTTTCTTATTTCTACCAGAACTGACAGGTTGCTTGTTCAGAGTCACTTCACTTTTTCTATAGCTCCTTCCTGAGCTATGATAAGCTTCCTTATCACATACCCCCCTGCTTAAGTTATTACGGACTGGTGTAACTGGTGAAACTTCTTCTCTACAGTCCGTAATACCTACGAGAGTGTTGTCTTTTTGAAGCTCACTTACTTCCTGACTGGCTTCAGGGTCATTATTATTTACAGGCCTCTCCTTCCAAGACTTAAGTACATTAATATGGTAGGTCTGCCTACGCCCTCTTGCATTTTCTACCATATAAGATACTGGGCTCACTTGTTTAACAACCTTCCATGGCCCTTTCCACTGTACTTCAAATTTTGGGGCTGTACCTGCTACTTGAACCAAAACCTTTTCACCAATGCTTAATTGGCGGCTTTTGGCCTTCCTATCATACCACCCTTTCTGGCGAACTTGACTGTCCTGCAGGTTCCTCTCAGCAACCTGCGAGGTCCTTTTCAAACGTGCTCTCAAGTCACGTAGAAACTGTGGCACCTCCTGACTTCCTGGTTCAGGATCAATCCATTGTTCCCTCAAAATATCTAACAAACCCCGTGGAGCCCTACCATACATCAATTCATATGGAGTTACACCTAGGGACACTTGAATTCTTTCCCTGCAGGCATATAAGGCAAAGGGCAATAACATATCCCATTCTTTTACCTCTCCTGCTAACCCCCTTCTCAACATTTGTTTGAAAGTTTGGTTGAATCTCTCCACCAAACCGTTTGATTGTGGATGGTAGGCTGAGGTTTTCACGTGATGAATGCCAAAGGCATCCCAGACCTGGGCCAAATATTTGGATACAAAATTGGACCCTCGGTCAGTCAACACCTCTCTTGGGAATCCCACTTCACAAAACAATTTTACTAGCTCTAAAGCTATTGTTTTTGCAGAAACATTCCTCAATGGTATGGCCCAGGGAAACCTTGTTGCCTGATCTACCATAACTAGGATGTATTGGAAACCTCGGGGCGTTTTGACTAATGGGCCTACAATATCCATGGCAATGCGACCAATTGGGTCTGTGATAATTGGCATGGGAATCAAAGGCACCACCGGTGGGTGAGCCGCTGTAACTCGCTGACATGCTGGACATGCAGCACAAAACTGGGCAGTTTCTTTGAAAATACCTGGCCAGTAAAAACGCATAAGTATTTGATCCAGCATTCCTTGCATCCCTTTATGACCTCCCACTGGATGATCATGTGCTAATCTAAGTACTAGCCCTTTGAAAGTTGTGGGTACCACCAATTGTTTACGTATGGTCCCATTTCTGGGGTCCTGACTCTCTCTATATAATATTTCATTATCTAGTCTGAATCTGGGCAATTCCTCCCTGACCTCCTGAGCATACTTAAAAGCTCGGGTGAGAGCTTGATCAGCTCGCTGCTCTTGTGGAAAGTTAGGAAACTTTGCCACTACCTCAGCTGGCACCCAGGGTAAACTTTGACCCGCTAACATCTCAGCCCTACCCTGTGCTCTGCAAAGTCTCTCACGCCGCTTTTGTGCTTTCAACTTTCTTACTTTACCAGATGATGGAGTTATTAAATCATCATGAGAGGGTAAGTCTCCTAATAACTCTGCCTGCTCCCCCTCCTCCTTCTGCTGGCTCTCTACCTTAGCCTGCGAGCGGGTGGATACAAGGCCCCTCTTATTACCTATAGTTTGGCCTTCTGGAAGCTTAACCATCTTTTTAGCTAGGGACTGAGGACTTCCAAAGAAAGGCCCGTGAGCTATTTCCATTATTCCTTCTCCCTCCTTCTTTCCTAGCCCTTTCACTAGACCCTGCTTAAATCTTGGCCAGTCTTTTCCTAGAACCAAATCAAAAGGTAGCCTAGGCACCACTGCTAACAGAACTTCCTCTTGTTCCCCCAGGCACTTAACCCTTAGCCTATAGGTGGGATATGATGTTGCAGCACCATGAATGCATCTGATGTGAACTTGGCTTTCAGGGGTTCTAGGCACAAATCCTTCTTGGGCCTCTATCCTCTTCCAAAGCCTTTTTGACATCATACTCTGGTCTGCCCCAGAGTCTAACAAAGCATTTGTGGTAATTCCTTGCACATCAACCATCAAAAGAAATCCTTCTTTGGGCTGTTTTAAATCCACACCCATTAAGCTAGTGTGTGTTTGGCATCCCTTTTCTAAATGTCCCCATTTTCCACACTTGAAACATTTCTTTCTACTCCACTGTGTCATCTGGTGTGATACAGTACATTCATTTTCAGAAACATTATTAATTATTTTCTTTTCTGATACAGCACATCTTGCCTCAGCACCAATCTTCAGAGGGCCACCCATTCTATGGCAAGCCTGCGTGGCTTCCAAGAATCTCTCTGCTAGCATGGTTGCCTCTCCAAGATTTTGGCAATTTTGCTGTATAAGGAAAGTGTGCAAATCTTTAGGCACCGCAGACATAAATTGTTCAAGCATAATAATGTCTAATAACATTTCTACCATCTTTTGCTCAGGCTCCAACCATTTTACAGCTAATCCTCTGATTCTCTGACTCAGAGCCCTGGGTGTTTCGCCCACTCTCAATGTAGTAGCTCTAAACATTCGCCTATACTCTGAAATAGACAACCCTAGGCGATCTCTAATAGCAGCCTTTACATCCTTATAATTCAAAGCCTGGGCTGCTGGCATTGCTCTATAAGCTGCAAGCGCCTCTCCAGTTAATGAGGCTGCCAGCCTTACTGCCCACTGGGTCTCTGGCCATGCTAATGCTTGTGCCACTCTTTCAAAAGACTCTAGAAAATCATCAACATTATCATCTGGAGTTAGCTTCCCAAAACTAAATGCCCCAATTCCTTGATTGAGTCCCACACTGTCCACATGTGGTGTACCAGTATTTACTGCTGGTCTTGCATCTGTTCCACTTTGGTTCTGCAGCTTAACTAGGGCTTGCACCAGATCAAGCACTGGCTTCTGCTGGTCCATTAAGGCTTTCATAGCAGTGTGTCCTGAGCCTGCTGTGCTAGCTCCTGTTGCCTGCTAAACTGGGCTGCCATCCAATCAGCTAGTTCCCTTGGATCCATCTTGATCCCTGCAAGAAACAAAGAAAAAAACAAAGTGCACCACCTTCCAAACAGGTGGGTTTTTTCCTACTTTTTTTTTCCAATTACCCCTGTGCCTTACTCCCATCCACCACTAGACATGCCCAGGTACTTGTTACCTTATGCCAGTGATGAATCCAGCTCTGCACAGGGTCTTTTCCTCCTGGGACAGCTACCTGGAACATCCACTTCTCCTCCAAAGTGCAGTTGAGGGAAAATCTTTTTTTTCCAGCTTTAAACTTGAACTTTAGTTGTAATCCTTAGCAAGTAAATCCCTTCGTGCAAAAGCAATCCGAAAAACTACGCCATTTGTCAGACGGCTGCCTGGGTGAGAATGTTCACAGTCTTGGCAAGTGCATATATCAATATGATTGGCAAGGGATTGTGGGCAATGCAGTTCATTCACACCAGACAGAGCTGCTCACAATAATTAGTTGTGCTTGATGGTAAAGCCAATAAGATATTTATTTATGGGGTTATTTCTCCCAACACAGATATGCTTGGTAGCACATAAATCAGGTTACTTGCTTTCAGTGTTAAACTTGGAAAAACAAAATCAGGAAAACAACATTTGAACTTATTAGGCAATCAAAGCAAATGAATAAAGACCTGGTTGGCAACAAACTGGTCTTTTCTGTAGGCTTTAGCTAATATTCTCTTAGCAGTGTATCAAACAACAAACAATATCCACAAAGAAGAGAAAAACTGTCCTTTTCAGGTTAACTTCTTATATCTTCCCACATAGATTCAGAAGTGATTCCCTCAGAGCTCACAAGCAATTAGGTAAGGCTCATTTGCTAGCAGTTACCCAGCTGAAACCCCTTAGCTGGCTTGCTTTCTACTGCGTGGCTAAAAATCCTACTCAGGAGCTTTTCTGAGTAGATTAAAGAACAAGTTTGTATTTCTTTGTGATGGTTGCTGTACTTTGTAACAGAAAATTACCAAAGGAGTTTAGACAGAGAGCAATCCATGTAAACACATCCTTCATCTGCAATCACTCCCCCTTCATCAACAATCATGGGTTCAATATCCTGGATTGGCACAGATGAATCTCTCAATGGAGCACTTTCAGGAGAATACTTGTTTCCCTGCTGTCTTTCAAGGTTATAGCTAGGGCATAGATCAGTGTTCATACCTGAGCTCCCATTGCTGTTAGAGTTCCTCTCTATATAGCCTGGCCAGTATGTAGTCCAGTTCTTATGTCCAGCCTTCTAATCCAGATCCCTGGACACTGGATCTCTCTTCACATACCTTCTGGCACGGGTCTTAGGGTCCCTTCCACGTGCAGCCATCTCCCTCACAGGTACCGTCTGGAGATTCCTAGCTCTGCAGCACCATTCCTCTGGCTTTCCCCAGTCCAATGGTGTATGCTGGCCCTTGGACTGCCTCCCAGTATACGTACTGCTATGGACTCCTTTAGACCTCCCAGAGGCTTTTCTCTTCTTTCTTCCAAAGGGTTTCTTGCCCTCTCTGTCCGTCCGGTTTGGCTTCTGCTTCTGATGATCCTCCAGATGAAACTGAGGATATCCAAGCTGATGATGAGGATGAGGATAATTCTCTGTAGAATAAACTCTACCTTTATTTTGCTTAGATGTGTGCTCCTCCCTAACACAGCGCAGCTGTGCTGAATCAGGCCCTGCCCTTTGAGATGAGTGCTTAGGGATTACCTCATAGCCCTCCTGATTGAACACACGTTTCCCCACTTCAGCTCCTCTAATGGCTGTTGGAAACCTGGTGCATTCTGGGACTGGTAGTCTTTTATGGGAAAACTCCGTTTTCTTATTTCTACCAGAACTGACAGGTTGCTTGTTCAGAGTCACTTCACTTTTTCTATAGCTCCTTCCTGAGCTATGATAAGCTTCCTTATCACACATTGTAGTACTTTTCCTTGTCCTGTCTTGCTGCACGTTGGAAATCTCTGTTGAGTTCTGCGATTGTCTTTCTTTCTCCTCTGGCTTTAGCTTCTCTGCGTTTCTGGGCAATTTTCAGAGTTTCTTCCGTCATCCATTTTGGCTGTTTTTGCTTTTTCACCTTTTGTAGAGACTTCTCGCTTTCTTCCAAAACAACCTTCTTGATGTCATTCCATAACTCTTCTGGAGCTCTGTCATTTGTATTTAAAGCAGCAAATCAATTTTGCAGGCAGTCTTTAAATTCCAGTGGTATATTCTCAAGGTCATATTTTGCTGCATTCATGAGTGGTTTGCTCTTTTTCAACTTTAGCTTGAGTTTGCATACTAGTAGTTGATGATCTGTACCACAGTCAGCTCCAGGTTTTGTCTTGGTTGATGTTATAGAGCTTTTCCATCGTTGACTTCCACAGATGTAGTCAATTTGATTTTTATACAATCCATTGGGTGAAGTCCATGTGTACAGTCGCCGCTTGTGTTGCTGGAAGAAGGTGTTTGAGATGAATAGATCATTGGTCTTGCAGAATTCTATCAGTCTTTCTCCAGCTTCATTTCTTTTGCCAAGTCCATATTTTCCAACTACTTTGCCTTCTTCTTTGTTGCCAACTTTTGCGTTCCAGTCACCCATGACTATCAGGATATCCTGTTTGCATGTTCTGTCAATTTCAGCTTGTACTTGTTCATAGAACTCTTCAATTTCATTCTCTTCTGCAGCTGTTGTTGGGGCATATACTTGAATTATAGTTGTGTTGATAGGCAATCCTCGTAGACGAATAGAGATTAAGCGTTCGCTGACTGCATTGTATTTCATTACAGTTCTTGCAAGTTTCTTCTTTATTATAAATGCAACAACATTTCTTCTTTGTCTTTCATTTCCAGCATAGTAGACCATGTGATCATCTGATGCAAAGTGCCCGATGCCAGTCCATTTCAGTTCGCTGACACCCAACAGATCAAGTTGTACACATTCCATTTCATTCTTGACCACCTCCAACTTCCCTTGGTTCATGCTTCGTACGTTCCATGTTCCAATGTGTAAGACATCTTTACAGCTTCTGACTCTCATTTCATGCGCAGCTACATCAGCAGTCAGACTTCCCGAGGGCTTTGATCCAACCACATCATAAATGCTGGCTTTACTCTGAAAAGTCTTCAGCTCTTCCCCAGTAGCTAGTTGAGTGCCTTCCGACCCGGGGGTCTCATCTTCCAGCACCATAGCACAATTTGTTTTGTTGTAACTATCCATTGGGTTTTCATAGCAAGATACAGAAGTAGATTGCCGGGCCTTTCTTCCGCGCAGTTTAAGTTTGGTGGTGTTGCCGTTGTCACAAAAATGTGATCCTCCGCCGTCAACACTGTCCCATTCTGCTGCTGCCCAGATGGTCTAAACAGATAGTCCACCAAAAATCCAAAGGAGCTGTACAGTATATGGGGTGAAGTACTTCTGTCTAGGAAAAAAAGAGTGGGAGCTGGGGGTGATTGTTTCTGATGATCTTAAAGAGGATAAACAGAAAAGGCGACAGCAAAAGCCAGAAGGGTGCTTGGGTGCATAGGGAAAGGAATGACCAGCAGGAAGAGACCGGTGATAGTGCCTCTGTATGTGTCTTTGGTGAGAAGTCATTTGGAGTATTTAAAAGGATTTATATACTACTTTATCCTGAAATCAAAGCGGATTTCACAGCAAACAATTGCGTGTAATTCTGGAGACCACGCCTTCAAATAGATATAAACAGGATAGACCAAACGCAGAAAGCACTGCCTTCCCAATCCTCCTCCTCATTCTTCATTTTCCGCGGAGCCAGCAGGTTGTTTCTTTCCTGTCAACACCAAAAACGTTACTTTTTGGTTAAATTCTGTGCTTTGCCTATTCATCGATACTGGGTCCTCGGTTCGACACTAGCCCTGATATTTGTTTTTCTTTTCAATTTTGGTGGTTCTAACTGCCACCTGGGCCTTTGGCCTACATTTTCCTCTCCAGTATGGAGAAATCCATTAGTGGCTTTAAAAAAAAAGTACTAAATGCTCTGGTACACTATCGGTCACAGATAAACACAACTGATGCCTGAAATGTTTGGGCCCTGACCATGTACCAATCGTCTGTCCTTTGTGCCAACAAATGACAAAAAGAGGCCTAAAGAACAGAGCCAGACAGAATGGTTCACTGTTCACCCCAGACTTGATTTCAGTGGCTTCCACATCGTCAAGGACATCAGCCTCCTCTCATGGTCTCTGGTTTCCTTAAAGTCCAAACATAAGACCAAGCCTGTCATCAGTATCGAGGACAGATACAGATTCAAGAGGTAAGTCCCATCATCGCCATCACGATTCGCCGAAAGGTGCATCCAATGCAGACCCAGCCTGCCAAACAGTCCCAGTACAGAAAGGGTTCCGGGACACTCCCGAGGCATAGACTTCCAGGGAGCTACCATTTCCATGCTCTGGGACAGTGGTTCAAAGTCCTGTATGTGAATCCATGCAGGCATGGGTCACCTTCCTCAACCAGCATGTACTGGCTATCGAGAGGAGTTTGGCCGCACTCTTGGCAGTCTCGGTACCGACTGTATCAACAGCTCCAACAGTGTAGGCGATGGTATTTTGCCTACAGTCAACTTTTCCGGGGCCAATGGTGACGCTCAAACCCATATCAGGGGATCTTCTCCCTCCGATGCCTCCATTGGAACTGATGGACAATGCCAGAACTCAGCAAGTTAACACGATACCTGCCAGTATTGTGTCTACCGACCTTTGGTACCGGCATCGACCTTCGACATCAGGGAAGTATCAAGATCAAATACAAGATTGTCTATACTTTGATTTCTTGTCGGTAGACTCCCGAGAAACCTGGGACATTCCTTCAAACCCGTCCCCGCCTCATGAGCAGCACCAATCCCCGCCAGAGGACATGTCTTTCCAGGATTTCATCCGGGACATGGTAACGGGCCTACAAATCACTGTGGCCTCGGAGACGGAACCGAGAGCAGAAGAATACCTCTAATACCCCCAACACCTAAAGAGGTGGCCACTTTACCGGTGCATCGCATCCCATCTTGCAAGATCTAATGCTCTGTATTTGGGAGGCTCCTCTTGCGGTTCCGCCTATCAGCAAATGACTTGATACCATGTACCAAGTTACAGGGTGCCCAGGCTTTCCATGGTGGTAGAATCAGTGATGCGCCGCATTAAGAGTTCTAAGAATCATCTTCCATGCTTCCAGGCAAAGACTCGAGGACTCTTGATGCCTTTGGGCATTGATGTTTTCAGGCATGCATGCTCGCTCACCTCTAGAATTACCTCCTACATGCTCTACGTGAGCATGTTCCTGAAAGATGTATCCAGTGATCTGGAGACCTTTGCACCTCTCCTTCCCAATGATAAATGAAATGCATTCCAAGCTCTAATCAGGCAGAATCAAAATATCCAGATTTCTTACCAGAGCATCTTTTGATGCTTTTGAGTCATCTAGCAGACTTCAGCAGTCTGCATTGGAGCTCGTAGGATAGCCTGGTTACAAACATCGGATCTTGAACAGTGGTCCAGGACAAATTAATTAATAGTCCCTGTACTGGAGAGAACCTCTTTGGAAAGGGTTGGATAGAAAAGGCTGGGAAGATTGACAGTGCCGTTCCCAGAATGACAGTGGACCCCTCCAAGAGAAGGACTCATCCAAAGAAACCTTTCTATCCTAAGAAGAATAGAGATTATCTTTCTTATCGATCTGCAGCTGCTTACTAGCCTCAACAGCAGCGCCAGGAGGGGTCTCGCCAACCCAAGAAGCCTAAGGCTCCTAAACCTCAACCAGTTGCACAGCCACAACATCACCTGGTTTTTGACACCTTCCTAGAGAGCATAGCTACTTTGCCTCTGCAGGGTCCCTAAACCTGACACATAGCAGGCAGACTCTGTTTATATGCCCGCAGATTCCACCTCATAACATCAGAACAGTGGACTCTCAACATCATTCAAAGGGGCTATCTGCTTCACTTCGAAAGCTTACCCCCCACCACTTACACAGGGGATTATCCCAGGAACCCCGTACAACCAAAACCCTTTTCAGAAGAGGTGTCCACTCTGTTAGCTCAGGGGGCCATAGAAAGAGTTCCTCCACCCCAAGAGGGAATGGGCTTCTCTCTCATTTTTTAATTCCAAAGAAAACAGGAGAGTTCCAGCCCATCTTAGATCACAGGGACCTAAACAAATTCCTTGTTCAAGAAAAATTCAAAATGATTTCCCTAGGCACACTTCTGTCATACCTCCAGAGGGACGACTGGCTATGTTCTCTAGACCTCAAAGTGGCATGCATGCATTTACTGATCCACCCTCAGCACAGACAGTATCTGCACTTCCGGTTCCAGTAGCACCACTACCAATATCAGGTGCTCCCCTTTGGCTTAGCCTCTGCATGGCAGTCGTCGTGGCCTATCTTTGTACGTTGGGAGTCTTCGTCTTCCCTTACTTAGACAACTGGTTAATAAGGGGAGACTCCCCACAAGAAGTAAAACTCCCTTCAGTGCACCATAACCATGCTCCAACATCTGGGATTCATCCTAAACTTCCCCAAGTCGTACCTGGTGTCAACCCAGTGGCTGGAGTTCAGTAGAGCACTTCTGGACAATCAACAGGCCGAGCTTTCCTTCCACAGGATCGCTCTGTCCACCTCATTGAGCTGGCCCACAGAATACAACCTCACAGTTGGCTATTTTTTAAAAGGATGGGTTTGGTGCCAAAAAGATGTTTTGTTGTGTTGCCAGGCAACCATTAAAACACCAGAAAAGAGCAGAACGTTGAGCATTCAGATCTTTGGAGCAAAAGATTATTAGAAATAGTCTGGCAATACTTTAAGTAAAACACGATTTCCGAGAGTAAAACTTCTAAAAGTAAGACAGACTAGATAGAAACATGGAAACAGGACGACAGAAAAAGACTACATGGCCTATCTAGTCTGTCCTTCTATATCAACCACTACAACAGTCCCCTTTTTTCCTTTAAATATCCTCTGTTTGTCCCATGCTTCTTTGAATTCAGATACTGTCCTCATCTCTACCACCTTCACTGGGAGACTATTCCATATCCACCACTCTTTCCGTAAAGAAATATTTCCACATATCACTCCTGAATGTATCCCCTTTCACCCTCATTCCATGTCCTCTTGTAGCAGAGCTTGCTTTCAATCGAAAGAGGCTGTCCTCCTGTGCATTTATACCACGGAGGTATTTAAACTTCTCAATCATATCACCTCTATCCCATCTTTCCTCTAAGATGTACATATTAAGATCCTTAAGTCTGTCCTCATAAGCTTTATAATGAAGATGGACCATAATGTTCTTTATCTGCCGTCATATACTGTGTTACTATGTAAGACATTTAAGAAGCAAGCAAACCCTTTTTGGGATTCTTAAAGGTAACCAATCTGAATAAGGGAGGAGCGCGATCTAAGAGGGGGGCCCTTAATCAAAAACAAATAGGACTAGAATGATGTACTGTTAAAAGCGAAATTAAAAATAAATAAAACACCACAAACCAACAAAGGGTAAGACATAGGCGTCCATATTTAAACACTAAGCAATAAAACCCTACTAAAACCAATGATAGGGGAACAAATGAATGGAAAACAAAACTAGAAAGGAGGATTAGATATATAAAATCATCATGATCTGTAAAATGATAAAACTTAAATTCTGCTTTGATTCCAACTGTAAGTATGTGGGATGGGTACCAATCTAAAATCAATAAACCCACCATATTCTATTAAACTGAAATCATTCCATATAAAATGATAAAATCCCAAAAGAAACAACGAAATGCACAAAGGCAACATCTAACAGGGCCTTCATGATCTATGCTCCTAGAGTTTGGAATGCCCTCCCCACAGACATGAGAGTCATCACTAACCTGACTCAATTCAGGTAGGCACTGAAGCATCATCTGTTCGTAAGACACTACCCAGAAACCAGCTGTAGAAATCAGGCAGCAAGCACTCTCACCAGTCACCTTGACCCCCCTAATAACACACCCAGCACGAAAAGGGGCAGCCAGCCCCACCTGTCCAGTCCCGAATAGACTATAGTTGGAAAATATAGCCATTAGTGTAAATAACTTGTAGAAAGTCACCCCAGTTATGTCCAAGTTTTAGTTCCTGTTCACTGTAAATACAATGCGGTCCGTCTGCATGTATAAGGTTCTGTTGAATGTACACTGCACTGATATGAATAGCGCGGTATAGAAGAGACGTTAAATAAATAAAAACTAAAATTATAATTAAAACAACCAAGAAAAGGACAAAAAATAGCAAAACCAAAATAAGTCTGACTAAACGCTAGCTAAATAAATAAGATCACTATATTGTAAAAAATAACGAAACCTGAGTAAAGGATAAAACTAGAGTCACGCACCTTCCTAATAAGTGAGATTTGTAGTAAAGTGTATATAGTGCTCCCTAAAAAAGTAGTAAAATCAAAAATTGAGTGCTTCATTAACCCCCCCCCCCCCACCTCCGAAAGGAAGAACATCAACACAGTTTCTTTTTAACAAACTTTCTTAGATATTCTCTCCAGATACCTATGTGATATAGGCCAAGCTAATCCCACTCCCTCATTATCTATATTTTTTAACCTCACAATACCATTTGGACTGTTTTATGCACAGCCAGTTAATATGTAACACTATAATGTTAATGGAGCACCCAGTTTTGATTTTACCAATTTTTAGGAAGAAGGATATAAACAGAGGATAAAGTCTGTGCAGAGGGTGGCTACCAAAACAGTCAGTGGTCTTCATTATAAACCATATGGGGACAGACTTAAATTTCAATATATGTACTTTAGACTAAGGAAAGGCGGGATAGAGGAGATTTGATGGAGATGTTTAAAATACCACCATGGCATAAATGCACAGGAGGGGAACCTCTTTCAATTGAGAGGGAGGAGTGGTCTAGTGGTTAGGACAAGGTACTTCAGGCCGGAGGGCCGGGGGTTCAAGTCCCACCTGGGGACAGCAATCTCAGGCCGGAGGGACTGGGATTTCTAGTCCTGTAGGCACTCCTTGTGGTCTTGGGCAAGCCACTTAACCCTCCATTGCCCATGTTCCCTGTAAGTATTAATGTATGTGTGTCATATCCCCTCGTGTTAAATGTATCCCCCAATTGACCGCTTTGACCCGGTGAAAAGCGGAATATAAATACAGCTAAATAAATAAAAATAAAATAAAATAAAGTAAGCTCTGCAACATGGGAACATAGGATGAAGGTGAAATGGGCTATTTCTTACTGGAAAGAGTGGTAGATGCGTGGAATACTCTCCTAGTGGAAATAGTAGAGACAAGGCACAGTATCTTAATTTAAGAATGTATGGGACAAACACAGAAGATCTCTTAAGGGAAAAAATGGACTATAGTAGTTGGTATGAAAGGGCAGACTAGATAGGCCATATGGTCTTTTTCTGCTGAAATGTTTTTATATTTATAAGCAGATTGCATATCTGGCCAGATGCTGTTTCCAATTTCAATTTGGTGCCCTCTACCTCCTCTAAGCAGCTTACAGATGTTCAGTTGTCAGATGATGGTTCTGCTTGTTTTCCTGTGAAGGAAATCTGGAAGCCTGCGGTGAATCAGTTGATACACTGCTGGGCCTCCTGTTCTTGAGGGTATTATCTGAACCATGTTCATAAAACGTCTCGAACCAGGGATTGAGCAGTCTGAAAGCCCTTTCTATTTTTGCCTTTCTGCTGATCCTGCATCACTTGTGGCACATCTTCTAACTGGATGGTTTGCCCTGTACCCCAAACAGACATGCCTAAACTTGCAATCTGGAAAGTGGCGTTTGGACTTCTTAAAATGCCAGCAGATGTCTCTGCCAATACTGTTTCTGCCTGCCTTTCTTTGACTCATCACCACCTTTCACTCCCCAGCTAGTATGGCCTGCTTGCCCTTGTGCTCTCACATGTCCTTTATTTGTCACTTATCTTAAGCATAATTGCACATCTTCTATGTCTCAAGTTAATGTGTATATTATTGATGCGGAACAGCTTGTCATAGTTAAGCAAAGCCCAACCTTCGTAATCTTGTGCGCTCCTAATAGCGTGTCTGCATATATTGAGATGAGTCATTATGCCCCACTGCACTGACTAACCTTAAACACTCATTTGGCTATATTTTTTGGGACTCTCGTACCACTTCCCTGTTCCTCCTCCTTTCTTTTATCTGTTCCATGCCCCCTATGCCTATCTAACAGTATATGTTAATGTGGGTTATTTTTGAGTATGTGCTTGCATCTTGCATGTGGAACAGTTTCCCATAATTTGGTCATTGCTACAAGAGCATGGGACCCACCATCCTTCAGTCTTAAGCCCCCCCCTCCCCCTCCCCCCCGGCTGTTCTGGGGATGAATCACTGGACAGTGAAGATGAGCCAGAAGATTCTGAAGAAAATGAATTTTTCCCTTTCCCCCCTCTTTTCCTTCTCTCTACCTCTTTCTTCCTACTTCCTTGTCACCAGTAATACCCCCAGGAGCATTTGTGCCTGCTGTGCAGACAGTTGGTGTCTCACCTATACTTGCGCTGAACCCAGGTGCTCCACCTGCCTCCAGACTCCCATGTGTCTTTCGTCTTCCTCCTTTTCTGAGTATCTCCAGAACCACTTCAAGCTGCAATAAATTCTTGGTAATCTCCTCATCTCCAGGAACAAGCAGGAATGTAGTCTTCACATATGCGTGACATCGGTACCGATGGAGCCTACTCAGGAACACTCCCCAGTGTCCAATAGGAAAGCCTTTGGAAGCACTCCATCACACCTGCATCACTGCCTTCCCAACTCCCTCTCCTTAGTTCTTTGTTTTCCGAGGAGCCAGCAGGAAGCAAATCCTGCCACTGCAGAAAAAAACTTCTTGATGTGGATAGCGTCTGCCTTCCTGTCAACACTGGCACCGTCTAAGACATTGCTGGTTCCCTTATTCTTTTTCTTTCTTTTTTCCTTTCTTATTTTCTTTAAAAAAAACCAAAAACTACTTAGGCGTTGACTCCCTTTTAGGCCTTAAGACTTCCATACTCTTCATCCTCGAGAGTATGGAGAAACTAACTAGTGGTTTAAAAAAAACCACTAAGTGTGCCAGCACCATTTTTGGTGACTGACACACATGACTGGTGTCTAAAATGCCTCAGCCTAGACCATAATCAAAGGACTGTCTCCTTTGCTAGAAAATGACCCGGAGAGGCCTATAGAACCGGGCCTCTAAATTAGATATACTCTTCGCCTCTGATGCGGTATCATTGGCATCCACCATTGAGGGCCTCTTCATCCTTTCCTGGATCTCAGGTATCCTTGAAGTCCAAGCACAAGGCAGCATCGAAGTCTGTGGGTACCCCCAGAGAAAGATCTTGTTCCAAACATCGAGATCCCTTGGGGGTTGCCTCGGAGGTGGATCGGCCTGCCAAACAACCCCGGCAGGTGGTCTTGCCCTCCAAAGCCACCGAGGGGTTCCAGGATGCTCCCGAAGCCTTGACCTCTGCAGAGCTACTGGTGCCATGCTCTGGGATGGTGGCACAGATACCTGTCACAGATATCCAAGCATTGGCAACCTCAATAGACCAGCATATATTGGCCATCGAGTGTAGATTGGCAGCCCTACTTGCAGCCTCGGTGCCCATAAAACCCTTGGCTACAGGTACCGGGCAGTCGGTACTGTTTCTGGTACCAACATTGACACCCGTTCCAAGTGTGACATCGCTCCCACCCACGCCCTTTCTGGAATCCCTTACAGATACCAGTGCAAGGCCCAAATGGCTCACCGAGGCAGATACATTGGAAAATCAGTACTGGCATCTATCTTCTGGTGCACATGGTATCAGACGATACTTAGTCCTCTGATTTCCCTGATTCGGATGTGGAGTTAATCGATTCACAGGGGCCTCAGGGCCTTCCTTCAGACCCTTCCCCACCTCAACAGCAGCGCATGTAACCGCCAGAGGACATGTCCTTTAAGGAATTTATTTGAGTCCTAGCCAAAGGTGTGTCGATCACGGTGACATTGGAGAAAGAGCCAAGGGCGGAGGAGCTGGAGATCCTCAAATAACCAACAGCACCCAAGGAAGCAGCCACCTTACCGGTGCACCGCATCCTTCATGACCTTATGCTCCATATGTGGGAAACGCCTCTCACGATCTCACCCCAAAGTAGACAACTCAATACCATGTACCGGAGTGTCCCGGCTTTCAAAAGGCGCAGCTTCCCCACCATTATTCCATGGTGGTTGAATCGGCTATGTGCTGAATCAGGAGTTCAAAGACTCATTCCTCTAACCCACCTGGTAGGGAATTGAGAACCCTCGACACCTTTTTGCATCAATGTTTCCAGGCTTCCATGCTCTCAGCTAGAATTAATTCCTATATACTTTATATGTGAATGTTCCTAAAGGAGGTTTCCAGGGATCTCGAAGCATTTGCTCCTCTCCTCTCAGATGACAAATGGGCAGACTATCTAGTGCTAGTTAAACATAGCCAAAATGTATCAAAGTTTGTCAAGAGAGCTACCTTTGATGCTTTCGAGTACACAATCAGGGCTTCGGCAATTTGCAACAGTGCACATCGCATTGCATGGCTTCAGGCCTCAGATCTTCAACAATAGGTTCAAGATAAGCTAGGCAGCATACCTTGCACAAGAGAAAATCTCTTAGACTTTACCCTGCCAGCCTTTGCCAGTCAATTAGAGTCTGCAAATACTACTCTGAAGAGACTGTCCAGAGTAACAGCTGACCCTGCTAGGAAAAAGACTCCTGCAAAGAAGACTTTTTATAATAATAAGAAATTCTTTTCTTCCTCTCCCCCTGCTTCTTAGTATCTGGGCCAGGCCCCACAGAAGAGGCATCAGCCTTCAAAGCAGCAGAAGAAGCCACAGGTGGCTAAATGTCAACCAGCTCCATAGCCACAGGCTGTGCCTGGTTTTTGACTTTTTTTTCTAGATAACATTGCCACCCTGCCTCTGGAGGATCCCTAACCTCTTCATATAAGCAGGCATACTGTGTCACTATGCTCACTGATGGCACCTCGTCACCTCAGAGCAGTGGACACTCACCATAGTTCAGGAGGGATACAGACTTCACCTGCAAGCTCTGCCCTCCCTCCACATTCAAGGGGGAGTATCAAACACAACCCCTTCTCACTGCTCTTCTGCAAGACGAGGTGTCCTTTCTTCTGTCTCAGGACGCCATAGAAGAGGTCCCACATCCCAGCAGGGAGTGGGTTTCTACTCTCACTACTTTCTCATTCCAAAGAAAACCAGAGGGTTCAGGCCCATTCTGGACCTCAGAAACCTCAACCAGTTTCTAGTCCATGAAAAGTTCAAAATGATCTCTCTTGGGACTCTTCTTCCCTATCTCCACTGTCAGGACTGGCTCTGTTCTCTAGATCTAAAAGAAGCGTACACACACATCCTCATCTATCCAGGAGACAGGAATCATCTATGCTTTACCTTTCAGGGAAAACATTATCAATATAGAATCCTTCCATTTGGACTCACCTCTGCCCCAACAGTCTTCACAAAGTGCATAGCGGTCGTAGCCGCATATCTAAGAGCTTTATCTTTATTTAAAATTTAATATCTTTATCTTTTTATCTTTTATTCGTAAGGCTTGATAGACCACCCAAGCCATAGCGTCAGGGCGGTGTACAACACAAAAAAAGCAAGGCTACTGAGAAATAAAGTTGGAAAAGAACGCCAATAACAACAGGACAGAGAGGGGCAGAGAGAAGATAGAGAACAAAGGAGGTCCATAAAGTGGAAAGGAGGGTAGGGGACGGGAGAGACGGCGAGGAAGGGCTAGTCAAAAAAAAAAAAAACTTGCGGGAAAGCTACGGAGGGTGGGGGGGGGGGGGCACGGCCGGGGGCAGAGCGCCATCGGCGGTGGGGGAGAGATCAAAAGCTTGACAGAAGAGATGGGTTTTGAGGAGAGTTTTGAAGCGGGGATAAGACAGTTCAGTGCGGAGAGAGAGAGGAAGGGAATTCCATAAAGTGGGACCTAGGAAGAAAAAAGCGGAGTGACGAGTGAGTTCCAGTCGTGCGTGAGAAGGGGAGGGGAGAAAGAGACGATTGCCATGTGCTGAGTGAAGAAGGCGTGGAGAAGGTTGAAGATGAATGATGTCCGCCAGATACTGGGGGGTGCTGGAGTGAAGAGCTCTGTGTGATGGTGAGTAATTTGTAAACAAATCTGAACTTCACCGGAAGCCAGTGGAGGGCGAGAAGGCAGGGAGTGACATGTGAACGGGCGGGGGAGCAGGTAACGAGACGAGCAGTGGTATTTTGGACGAGTTGGAGACGACGAAGCTGAGAGAAAGGAAGACCAGCATAAATGGCGTTGCAATAATCCAGACGTGTGATAACCAGTGACAAGACTAGAGTGACAACAAATGAAGGGGGGAGAAACGAGCGAACAGCCCTAATTTGACGGAGGTGGAAGAAGGAGGAACGTACTACAGAGGAAATGTGTTGATGAAAGGAAAGAGAAGAGTCCAAAGTGACACCCAGATAACGAAGAGTCGAAACCAGGGGAATAGAACGAGAAGACATAGAAGGTGCCAGGGCGGGAGGGGAAAGTCTGAAGGAAAACCAGATTGCAGATGACTTAAGGGGTTGGCATGAAGGAAGTTGAGATCGAACCATGAGGCGACGGAAGCTAGACAGAGATTAAGTAGAGCGAGATCAGGGGAGGAGGGAGAGGTATGATGAACCAGAAGAATATCGTCGGCGTATATGTAAACAGAGATACCAAATTGCTGAATGAGTAAGGCAAGTGGGGCCAGAAAAATGTTGAAAAGCAACAGGGCAAGGATAGACCCCTGGGGAACACCACAGGTCGAGGGAGAAGGAAGAGAGGCAGAGGAGCCAGAGTGAACAGAAAAAGTGCGGGAAGACAAAAAGGAACGGAACCACTGCAGGACGGTGCCGTGAACACCGAAGTCAGACAGGCGGGTGAGAAGAGTGCGATGGTCGACCATGTCGAAAGCAGAAGAGAGATCCAAAGACACCACAAGAGAAAAGTCACCATGGTCATGAGCACGGTGGAGTTCAGAGACTAAAGCAATGAGGATAGTCTCTGTGCTATGTCCAGGACGGAAGCCCGATTGACATGGGTGGAGTGCAAAGGTGGAGTCCAGGTGGGAAGTGAGTTTAGCGAAAACAAGCTTTTCAAGAATTTTAGAAAGAAAAGGGAGGTTAGTGACTGGTCGCCAGTTGGCGGGGATGACGGGGTCAAGGGAAGGTTTCTTCAAGAGAGGGCGGACGATGGCATGTTTCCAACTGGACGGGAAATGACCGGAGGTGAGGCTGGAGTTGAAAATAGAAAGAATGAATGGGGACAGCCCGAGATCCGAATTGAGTAGCCAGGATGAAGGCACGGGATCAAGAGGGCAGGTGGTCTGGTGAGCAGATGAAAATGTTCTGGTGAGCTCAGGAGAGGAGATAGGTGAGAAAGAGCGCCAAATGTGTGGAAGGGTGCGGGAAGGGGTGGGGAAATGACAGCAGGGGAGTCAGGAAGGGGAGAAGGGCAAGAGGGGAAGGAGGAGCGGAGGGAGAGGACTTTATCAGAGAAAAAGGATGCGAGGGTAGAGGGACTAGGGAGAGAGTGGGGGGACAAGAGGGCGTGGAGGAGGAGGTGGAGGAGAGAGATCTGAGGACGTGGAACAGATGCCTAGAGGAGTTAGAAGAGCTATCAATGAGGTGAGAGTAGTATGAGTGCTTGGCCGAGGCTATCATGGAGCGATAGGAGAAATGTGCTTGGCGGAAGGCCGACTGAGAGGCTGCCGACCGGTGCTTCCTCCACAGGCGCTCTGTACGACGAAGGTGAGTGCACTGGAGATAAAGCCCGGGGTGATACCAAGGGTTATTGGGAGGAGTGGCCTAGTGGTTAGGACAAGGTACTTCAGGCCGGAGGGCCGGGGGTTCAAGTCCCACCTGGGGACAGCAATCTCAGGCCGGAGGGACTGGGATTTCTAGTCCTATAGGTACTCCTTGTGGTCTTGGGCAAGTCACTTAACCCTCCATTGCCCATGTTCCCTGTAAGTATTAGCGTATGTGTGTCTCATCCCCTCGTGTTAAATGTATCTCCCAATTGACCGCTTTGACCCGGTGAAAAGCGGGATATAAATACAGCTAAATAAATAAATTATGTGAAGAGGAGTGGGAGGATACAGGACGAAGGGGGGCTAGTGTATCGAGGGCAGAGGAAAGAGTGGAGGGCCAGGTGTCCACTTGTTGGTCGACTGGGAGCGAGGAAAATTCGGAAGGAAAGAGGGAACTAGCCAGAGGGAAGGAGTGTAGAGTGTGTGGGGTGATGTGCCGCTTGAGAGGAGGGACTGAAGGAACAGAGGAAGAGGGACCTACTCTCCTGGGAGAAGGAAAGGGAAGGGAAAAAAGGAGACACAGGTGGTCAGACCAGGGGACAGGAAGTGAGTGGATACGAGAAGGAGAGTAAGGAGAAGGGTCGAGCGTGAGAACCAGGTCCAAGGTCTGGCCAGAATCGTGGGTTGGGCAGAGTACGTGTTGAACAAGGGAGAAATCGGAAAAAAGAGAGGAGAGGGCCTTGTCGCAAACACGCGAAGGAGTGATCAGGTGAGCATTGAAATCACCGAGAACGACTAAGTGAGGGGACAGGAGGACAGAGTCCGATATGGAAAGCAGGAGGGAATCCCAGAGGTCAGGGCGCAAAGAGGGAGGGGCATAGACGAGAAGGAAATAAAGTGGGGTGGGGAGTCGGAGTGGACTAACAGGGACTTGGGGTATGCCGGGGGGGGGGCGAGACAAGTGATAGAGAGAGGGAGGATCTGAAAATCAAAGCTACACCGCCGCCAGAGCGGCGAAGGCGAGGGGTGTGGAAAGACGAATATCCTGGTGGAAGACATTGATGGAGCAGGGCGTCCTCTCCCTCACGGAGCCATGACTCTGTGAGAAAGAGAGCATCCAGTGAATGCTGGGTCAAAAGGTCATGCACCAGATGGGTTTTCGTGCGGAGGGAACAGCAGTTTAAGAGAGCAAGTGAGAGGGTAATGAAGGAAACCGACAGATGAAGTGGAGGGAGAAGTTGGGGGAGACTAACAGGGATGGCAGGGCAAGAGATTGAGCGGATTACGTGCTATGGGGCCTGGGAGAGGGGCTGCAAATGCAGGCGAGCGATTACCCCAAAGAACAGGGATAGAGGCCATGGCCAGAGAAGTAAAACAGTCCGTTGCAGGTAGGGTGTGTACAGGCCCAGACGGGGAAAGGAGTGAGCCCGGGAGCAGGAGAGAAAACTGCAAGAAGGGGAGGTGCAGCCAGACAGAAGAAGAGCAAAGAGAAAACCAAGAAGCTCGCCCAAGCAGCACATCCTGCTCCTTGTGCGTGCCCATGGTGCGCGCCGCCACGGCGCAAAACGCCGCTCCTTCAAGCTTTAAATGTGTGAGGGTACCTGGAGGATGACGCGGATGCATTGCACGCGTCCGCATCACATCCGGGAGGCGGGACCTTGCTGGGAGAGCAGCAGGCAGGCAATCCAAGTCTGGGAGACACCGGAGGGTCTGGAGAGGAGAGAAAGAGACAGGAAGCAGCATACAAAATAAACGGCAGGCAAGCAGCAGTAGTAGAAGGCAGTAGCAACTGGAAACGCCGCTCCTTCAAGCTTTAAATGTGTGAGGGTACCTGGAGGATGACACGTCCGCGTCACATCCGGGAGGCAGGACCTTGCTGGGAGAGCAGCAGGCAGGCAATCCAAGTCTGGGAGACACCGGAGGGTCTGGAGGATGACGGAGCCAGAGCCGAAGCATATGGCGGTTTACAATAAAACAAAGGGACTACTGCTAGGAAAAAGGAAATAGAAAAGGAATGCCATTCATTAACAGGAAAGGGACAGCGTTAGAGGGAAGGGACAGTAGGCAACAGTAGCAACAAGAGAAATAAGTACTCTTGGGAATCAGCGAGGGGGAGGGGTGCGGAAAGTCAAAGGCTGTGCAGAAAAGATATGTTTTGAGTTTTGCTTTGAAGGCGGGGAAGGAAAGTTCCAAACGAAGGGCGGGTGGCAGGGAGTTCCAAAGATGCGGACCGAGAAAGAAAAAGGCGGAGGAGCGTGTGGACTCAAGGCAAGCCTGGGATGGAGGAGGAAAAAATAATCGGTTGGCATGAATGGATCTGAGGATTTTTGGAGGGCAGTGAAAGTGGACTAGATCAGAGAGGTAAAGAGGAGTACTGGTGTGGAGTGATCTGTGTACAAAAATGAGGATCTTATACTGAATACGGAAAGGGATAGGTAGCCAGTGTAACCGGATAAGGAGAGGTGTGATATGAGCAAACCGAGAGGTGTGGGTCAGGAGACGAGCAGCAGTGTTATGAACCAACTGAAGCCTACGAAGTTGGGTAAGGGGGAGACCAGCCAAAGAAGCATTACAGTAATCCAAACATGAAGTGACAAGAGAGAGGAGCAAGGTGGTTAGAGAGGAAGAAGATAGGAAAGGACGAACTGCACGGAGTTGCCGAAGAGTGTGGAATGAACATTGAACAACAGAGGAAATGTGATCCCTAAAAGTCAGAGCGGAGTCGAGGGTAACACCAAGATAGTGCAGTGAGGTAACAAGAGGGATGGGAGCAGTTGAAAAAAGCGGAGCAAGAGAGGGGACAGGAGCATCAGCAGTGAACCAGATGGCTGCAGTTTTTGATAAATTGACATGTAGATAATTGTCAGAGAGCCAGGAAGAAACAGAGGAAAGACAGACATTGAGGGGACCAATATTGGAAGTGAGTGAATCAGTGTGATAAAGAAGAATATCGTCTGCGTAATAATACGCTGAGATGCTATGTTGCTGAATAAGCAGAGAGAGAGAGGAGCTAAGAAAATGTTGAACAGCAAAGGTGCTAGTACTGAACCCTGAGGAGAGGCATCGAAGAAGAGGCAGTGCCAGAGAGAACTGAGAAAGACCGATTGAAGAGAAAAGAGTGGAACCAGTGAAGAACTGAGCCAGACAGACCGATAGCACTAAGACGTGAAAGGAGAGTACGGTGGTCGACGACATCAAAGGCAGCGGAGAGATCGAATGAAACGGCTAGGGATATAGAACCTTGATCGTGAGCAACGTGTAACTCATTGAGAAAAGAAATAAGAATAGACTCGGTGCTGTGACCAGGACGAAAACCAGATTGACGGGGGTGAAGAACCAAGGAAGCCTCAAGGTGTGCAGAAAGCTGAGAAAAGACTAGTCTGTCAAGAAGTTTAGAAAGAAAGGGCAGGTTAGAGATGGGGCGCCAGTTTGAGGGGACCAAGGGATCTAGAGAGGCTTTCTTCAAAAGGGGACTGATAAGGGCGTGCTTCCAATGAGAGGGGAAGATGCCAGACAGTAAGCTAGTGTTGAAAATAGAGAGAATCGGGGGACAGAGCCAGTGAGGGCTCGGGAAGCCACAGTGAAGGGATGGGGTCAGAAGGACGTGTAGTTTTCCGAGTGGTGATGAGGACCCTTGTTAGTTCTGGGAGAGTAACAGGTTGGAAGGAGGACCAACGATGGGAGAGGGGCGGGGGATGCCTGAGGTTGGGGACAAAGGAGAGGATAGAGAAAGGGTGGGAGGGGGGGGAAAGAGGTGGAGGGCAGGCGGGAAAAAGTTGTCGAATAGATTGAACTTTAGAGGCAAAATGAGAGGCCAGCGCAGAAGGTGCAGGATTGTTGGCAGAAGGGAGAGAAAGGGCTGTGGGCCTAGAGGTAGAAGGAACATATGGGGCAGAAAGAGAATGAAGAATGCGGTACAGTTGCCGTGTGGAATTAGCTGAAGAAGAAGTAAGCTTAGAATAGTGTTTCTGTTTGGCGGAATTGAGAAGGGTACGATAGTGTGTGTGACAGTAGCGAAAATGCAATAGCGTGGCTGAGGAGGGGTGCTTATTCCAAAGACGGATGACCTGACGGAGGTAAGAACGGTGGATCAAAAGACCCGGATGAAACCAGGGAGCGCTAGGGCGGCGCTGGGTGGAGGACGGAAGTCGCAGTGGGGCAACCTGATCCAGAGCAGAAGAGTGGTGTCCCAACACTGTGCCTGGAGGTCCACTGGGAGTGAATGGAAGTTAGTGGGGAAAAGCTTATCTGAGGAGGGGAACTGAAGAAGTGAGTCAGGAGTGATGCGACGGACAGGGCGAGCTGAGTGAAGGAAAGCTGAAGAAGAGGAGGAGGAAAGGGAACAAAAAGGAAGAGAGAAGAGAATGCAGGAGTGATCGGACCAGGGAAGGGACAAAACAGAGAAAGAAGAGGGAACAAAGGGGGAGGACTGCCGAGAGATGACAAGATCCAACGTATGACCAGCAGAGTGGGTAGGGACCTGAACAAATTGCTGTAAGAGAAGGTCAGGGAGAAAGAGATCATGCTGAGAGGACAGAGAGTCGAAATGAACATTGAAATCACAAAGGATGATAAGATGTTGATACATGAGAGAGGCCTCGGACAGAGTAGAAAGAACAGAGTCCCATAAAGAGGAGGACAAGGCAGGCGGAGCACAGAGATACCGATAGGGAGGAGAAGCCCGGGGGAAGACAACAGTTCAGGAGAGGCTCCTCCCCCTCCTTGAGCCAGGTTTCTATTAGGAACAAAACATCCAGTGAATGCTGCAAAATAAGGTCATGGATGAGAGCGGATTTAGTACGCAGAGAGCGGCAGTTAATAAGAGCCATTTGAAGTAGAAGGAGCTGCGGGGGGGAGGGGGGAAGGGAGAGATGGGGAAGGGGAGCGAAGAGGGGGAAGACACGGGATAAGGTTGGGGGAAGGTCGCATAATAACATCCAGTGGGGCAAGGGGAAGGGGCATCCAGCCCCAGAAAACAGGGATGGCAGTCATTCCACAGAAAAACGACAGGAATACACAAGGCAAAAAGCAGGAGGGACCAACCACGGATGAAGGGAACGTTACAGTGCTGAGGTAAAATGGGGCTGACAGTATTACAGCGTGTGTCGATCGGAGGAACTAGATAAGCTAGAAGCGATGAGGTGTCCGGAGCGTGGTCTCGGTGCAGGAAGAAGTCGCACAGGAGCGATGGATCGCTGGACTCTCCCTCGGACTCGCCTCAAGGAGCTCAACCAAGGAGCACGTCCTGCTCCTTGGGCGCACGCCGCGGCGGCTGCGTGGATCGCCGTGCTAGGGGCGCTTAAATGCAGGATGACAACTTCCGGGAACAGGGAGCAGCCAATAGGATTACCTGTGGGAGGGGCAGCAGAAAGATGTTGGTAACAACAGCGAGCAGCAAGCAGGCAGGCAAAACAGCTGAACAAACAGCAAACAGCGTTGAGCAAGCAGGAGTAGCAGTAATACACTTGAAACGCCGCGCTAGGGGTGCTTAAATGCAGGATGACAACTTCCGGGAACAGGGAGCAGCCAATAGGATATTGGGGACTCTGGGGATATTCGTCTTCCCCTACTTAGACGACTGGCTAATAAAGGCAGACACTTCCCAAGAAATGTTGCTGTCCTTGCATCATACCATAACGGTACTACAACACTTGTGATTTGTCATAAATTGCCCAAAATCCTATCTCGCTCCAACTCAAAGGCTAGAATTCATCGAAGCCCTGCTAGACACCCAACAATCGAGGACATTTCTGCCCCAGCTCCATTGTACTCATCTAGTAGAGCTAGCATCCCAGATGCTCCTAAGAGACCATCTGACAGCCCAAGAGATGCTGATAGCCCAGTGGACTCTGGCCTCCCAGTGGAAGCAGGCCTTAGACTTTCTTAGGGACAGGATCCAAGTCACTGCCTGCTGAACCATATCCCTTCAGTTGTGGTGCTCTCCAGAAAATCTGCTCATATGTTACCTTTTCAGATGCCTCCACGTCAATGCACCCTAACTACAGATACCTCCAAGTGGGATTGGGGAGCCCATGTGGGCAACCTGATTACACAGGGACTCTGGACAGTGCAGGAGTCACATCTCCAGATCAATCTCCTGGAACTTTGGGCTATCTTCAATGCCCTCCAGGTGTTCCAACACCACCTCATTATGCAACAGGTCCTCATCAGAATGGACAATCAGGTTGCCATGTTCTATATGAACAAGCAGGGGGGAACGGGCTCTTGGGCCTTCTGCAAGGAGGTGATTCACCTCTGGTCCTTTGCCATTGTTCATCAGATACACCTCGAAGCAGTGTACCTACCTAGAAAATCCAATATCTCGGCAGAAAGACTGTCACACCCTTCTTCCCTACGAATGGTCTCTCCATCCGGACACAGTGTCCTACATCTTACAGACATGGGGAACTCCAGACATAGATCTGTTCATGACTCCACAGAATGCCAATCTTCCTCGTTTCTGCACAAGGACTCCCACATCCCCCAACCAACAAGTGGATGCCTTCCATCTGCACTGGGGTCAGGGTCTGCTTTTTATGTTCCCTTCCATACCACTTATTCCCAAGACGCTTTTCAAGCTTCAGTCTGACAGAGGCTCCATAATTCTCATAGCCCTTCACTGGACGCGGCAACTGTGGTTTACTGCTGCTATTATGTTTGACCCAGACTTATCCTCTCCAATTGGGATACGTGCCGGATCTCCTCTCAGAAAAATGGCTCACTACTCCATCTCAATCCACAGTTGCTCTGCCTCACAGCTTGGCTGCTGAGAGCACAGCCTTACAGGGCTTTCACCTTTCTCAAGAGGTAAAGGAGATCCTCTTAGCTTCTAGAAAGCCCTCCACCAGATGTTCCTATGCTTTTAAGTGGCATAGATTTTCGGTCTGGTGTTCCCAGAAAGATCTCAATTCTTTTTCTGCTCCAGTGGAGTCACTCCTTCAGTATCTCCTCCACCTGTCCTCGACAGGTCTAAAGACATAAGAACATAAGATATGCCATACTGGGTCAGACCAAGGTCCATCAAGCCCAGTATCCTGTTGCCAACAGTGGCCAATCTAGGTCATAAGTACCTAGCAGTTTCCCCAAAAGACACAGGTTCCTCAATGCTTGTATTGGGTCAAGCAGTGATATCCGGGGTCCCTTTTAATAATGGTTTATGGACCTTTCCTCCAGGAACTTGTCCAAACCTTTTCTAAACCCAGCTACACTCTTACTACATCCTCCAGTAACAAATTCCAGAGTCTGATTACACGTTGAGTGAAAAAATATTTTCTCTTATTAGTTTTAAACAAGTTACCTTGTAGCTTCATTGCATGTCCCCTAGTCTTTTTTATATTCTGATGACATAAACAATCGATCTACATTTACCCGTTCCACTCCATTCATCAATTTATAAACCTCTATCATATCTCCCCTCAGCCGTCTCTTTTCCAGGTTGAAGAGCCCTAACCCTTTTTAGCCTCTCTTCATAGGAGTATCCTTCCATCCCCTTTACCATTTTGGTGGCTCTTCTCTGTACCGCTATATCCTTTTAAAGATACAGCGACCAGAATTGCACACACTATTCAAGGTGCGGTCGCACCATGGAACGATACAGAGGCATTATAATATCCTTTGTTTTATTTTCCATTCCTTTCCTTATGAAACCTAGCATTCTATTGGCTCTCTTGGCCGCCGCTGCACACTGGGCAGAGGGTTTTAAACATATTATCCACAATGATGCCTAAATCGTTTTCCTGGAACCTTGCATCATGTAAGCATAGTTTGCGTTGTTCTATTCTAGGTGCATAGCTTTGCACTTGTTCACATTAAATTTCACCTGCCATTTGGATGCCCAGTCTTCCAATTTATCAAGATCATTTTGCAATTTTCCACAATCCTCTTGGGTTTTAACAACTTAAAATAGTTTTGTCTCATCTGCAAATTTGATAACCTCACTAGTTATTCCCTTTTCCAGGTCATTTATGAATATGCTAAAAAGCAGTGGACCCAGCACAGATCCCTGCGGTACTTCACTAGTCACCTATTTCCATTGGGAAAATTGACTATTTAGCCCTACCCTCTGCTTTCTATCTTTTAACCAGTTCCTGATCCACAATAGTACATGACTATCTACATGCTGAGTAATTTTGTGTTTTTATGATGGTTTCTGCCATTTTTCCTGGTACTGACGTCAGGCTCACCGGTCTGTAGTTTCCCGGATCATCCCTGCAACCCTTTTTAAAAATTGGCGTTACATTGGCCATCCTCCTATCTTCAGGTATTACAGATGATTTTACTGATAGTTTACAGATTACTAATAGCAGGTCTGCAATCTCATATTTCAGTTCTTTCAACACCTTTGTATGTATACCATCCAGTCCAGGTGATTTGCTACTCTTCAGTTCATCAAATAGTTGTAATACATCTTCATAGTGTATCGATATTTCTTTCAATTCTTCTACAGTATCACCTTTAAATACCACTTCAGTCATGTGTAACATCTCTACATCTTCCTCAGTAAAGACCGAAGCAAAGAATTCATTCAGTCTCTTCGCTATAGCCTTGTCCCCTCTTACTGCCCCCTTTACCCCTCTATCATCTAATGTCCAACTGACTCTCTCACAGGTTTTTTGCTATGAATGTACTTGAAAAAGTCTTTATGCATTTTTGCTTCCAAAGCAAGTTTCTTCTCAAATTCTCTCTTTGTCTGCCTTATCAATGCCTTGCATTTAACTTGCTAGTGCTTGTGCTGTTTCCAGTTTTCATCATTTGGCTCTTTTTTACATTTCCTGAAAGATGCTTTTTTGGCAACAATAGTTTCTCTGACCTTACCTTTAAACCATGCTGGTAGTTTTTTGGACTTCCTTCCACTTTTCTTAAAGCGTGGAATAAAGCTGGTCTGGGCTTCCAAGATAGTATTTTTAACACCCAAGCTTGATGTAAGTCTTTAACCTTTGCAACTGCTCCTTTTAGTTTTTTCTTAACTATTTTCCTCATTTTATCATAGTCTCCCTTTCGAACGTTAAAAGGTAGTAAGGTGGATTTCCTTACCATCCCTCCTCCTTTAATTAAATCAAATGCGATCATGCTGTGATCACTATTGCCAAGTGGCCCCAACACCCTTATCTCTTGTACCAGATCTGGTGTTCCACTAAGGACTGTCCAAAATGACTTCCCCTCTGGTCGGTTCATTAACCTGCTGCTTCAAGAAGCAGTCATTTATTTCATCTAAAAACTTTATCTCCCTAGCATGTCCTGCCGTGACACTGACCCAGTCAATACCAGGGTAATTGAAATCACTCATTATTATTACCATCTATAACTTTTGTTAGCTTTCCTGATTTCTTTGAGCATTTCATCATCCATTTGTTCATTCTGGTCAGGCGGTCGATAGTACAACCCCACTGACAAATTCAGTGAGAGTCCACCTTAATGCCATTGCGGCCTCTCATCATCTGCTTGATGGACAGCCCATCATCACACAGCCGCTAATGGCACGTTTCATGTGAGATCTCCTGCTGTCCAAACCTCCCGTTAAGCCACCCCTGGTGGCTTGGGGCCTTAATGTTCTAGCGCAGCTTCTCAAGCTGCCCATTGAACCATTAGCCACGACCTCACTGAATTTCCTCTCATGGAAGGCGATCTTCCTAGTTGCCTTCACTTCAGCTAGATGCATTAGTGAGCTTCAGGCTTTGGTGGTGGATCCTCCGTATACCTGCTTCCACCATGACAAAATAGTCCTTTGCACTCACCTACACTTTATGCCAAAGGTGGTGTCTCTCTTCCATCTAAAACAGTCAATTTATTTTCCATTTTTCTTTCCTAAGCCATAGGCGTCTAGAGCTGAAGCAACCCTGCCCACTCTTGACTGCAAGCATATGTTGGCTTTTTACCTCCAAAGGACTCAGGGTCATCGTAAAGCCTCGCAGTTGTTCATCTCTTTTGACCCCAGTCACCTGGGATTTACCTGTCTCTAAATGTACACGCTCCAGATGGATAGCGGAGTGCATTTCATTTGCCTATGACAAAGCAGGACTCTCCCTGAAAGGGCATCTCACGGCTCACAATGTCTGTGCCATGGCCACCTCAATGGCAAACCTACGCTCAGTAGCCGTTAATGAAATTTGCAAAAAAGCAACTTGGTCTTCTGTCCATACCTTTACTGCCCATTATTGTCTGGATAAGTACTCCTGTCGGGATGCCATGTTTGGTCAGGCTGTACTCCAGCATTTCTTTCAGACTTAGATGCAACTCCTACCCTCCGTCCCGGACTTGAAGATACCAGAAATTCATGAGGGAATCCATGACCTCATCGTGCCTACTCCGAGGCAAACCTCTGCCGGTTCTGAGGAAACTTCATCTGGCATTTGTAACTACGGAATCCCATATTTGAAGACTACATTCCTGCTTGTTCCTGGAGATAGCGTAATTATTCACCTGTAACAGGTGATCTCTGGGAACAGCAGGAATTTAGTCTTCACAATCTGCCCTCCTCCCCTAGGAGTTATAGTGTTTCCTTCTTTTTCTCAGCTACAAATTCAACTGAGGAGAGGGAGTTGGGAAGGCAGCGATGTAGGCATGGTGGAGTGCTCCCAAAGGCTTTCCTATTGGACGCTGGGGAGTATTCCCACACGGGCTCTGTCAGTACTGATGTCACCCATATGTGGAGACTAAATTCTTGCTGTTCCCAGAGATCACCTGTTACAGCTGAGTAACTACGCTTTCTTTCATGAGAGTGTATCTGTTGCTGTGGGGGAACCAGGGCCGGCCCTGTCCATTGAGTGAGAATGTTGTTCGCACAGGGCCCTGCGCAAACCACATTCTCGCTCAATGGATGGCTGCAGAGGGAGTCGGGGAAGCCCACGCGAGGCACCGGCTCCCTCTGCACAGCCTGCCAGTGTGAAGAGCCTTTTCCTTCACGCTGGCGGCTGTTTCAATGAAGCTGCGAATGCCGGGAAAGGTTAAAGGCAGAGATTAAAGGGCATTGCCTTTAACGTTTCCCGGCATTCATGGCTTCATTGAAACATCCGCCAGCGTGAAGGTAAAGGCTCTTCACGCTGGCGGGCTGTGCAGAGGGAGCCAGCGCCTCGCGCAGGCTTCCCTGGCTCCCTCTGCAACCCCTTAGACGGCACAGGGCTCTTCGGAGGGGTGGGGGGGGGGCTAGGACTGTGATGGGCTGTGATGGGGGGAGGGGGAACGGACTGGAAATGGGCTGTGATGGGGCGACAGATTGGAAATGGGCTGTGATGGGGGGAAATGGACTGCAATTGGGCAGTGATGGGGGGAAGACTGCTAGTGGGCTGTGATGGTGGAGGGGGGAAACAGACTGGAAATGGGCTGTGATGGGGGGAACAGACTGGAAATGGGCTGTGATGGTGGGGGGAACAGACTGCAATTGGGCTGTGATGGTGGAAGGGGGAAACGGACTGGAAATGGGCTGTGATGGTGGGGGGGAACAGACTGGAAATGGGCTGTGATGGTGGGGGGATAGGACTGGAAATGGGCTGAGGGGGGCTGGAATAGGACTGGAAATGGGCTGATGGCTGGAATAGGACTGGAAGTAGGCTGATGGGAGTTGGAATAGGGCTGGAAATGGGCTGGTGGGGGGCTGGAATGGAACTGGAAAACAGCATTTGGGGGGCTAGGACTGGAAATGGGCTGATGTGGAAGCTTGGGAGACTGGGACTAGAAGGGGGCAGATGCTGGGTGGGTCTACAACTATAAGGGAGCTGATTTTGGGGGAGGACTAGAAAGGGATGGGGAATGAAAATGGAGAGGGGAAAAGATTGTGTGGGAGGGAAGAAAAGTCTACGATGGGCCGGGTATTAGAAGAGTAAGTGGAGATTGAGAATGGAAGGTGAAATTTGAGTGGATGATAAAGGAATGAGGAAAGAGCAAAAGGGGAAAGATCAGTATGTTAAAGCAGATATAGAGAAAAAATTTGGAAAAAAATCTAAAAGAGAAGAAAGGACAAATGGCTAGCTCGCAGAAGACACAAAGAAACCAGAAGAAAGTGACTGGAGCAATTGCAACTGAAAAAGAAAATGCACAAGTAACAAAAGGTAGAAAAATACTTTTTTATTTTGAATTTATTAACTGGAATATATCAGCTCTGGGAAATGTACATCATTAACGTTTATTGTGTTTTGTTTAGTACAAGAGGAAATTAATTTATAGTTTTATTTCTCCAGTGTTGTTTTACATCCCAAGTTTGGTTTTTGGGGTTCCCAGTTTAATTGTTGTCTTCCTATTTCTAAATTCTGATCCCTTGTTCTTTGGTGACGGTCTATGTTCTGCATTTTAACCAAGCTGAGGCATTCTGTTCATGTTTCTATTTGACCGTGTCACTTGTTCTCTTTCCCCAGTAGGTGATGCATTGGTATTCTCTGAGATGTATTGGTTTAATATTTGCAGTGTTGCCTTTTGATAGGTAGGGTATGGTGCTTTGTGAGTCCTGGCAGAGCTGTTATGATACGGCGGGTTTGCTATGAGTTCTAAATGGTCAGTGTTTATAGTACTTCCTAATGGACCTGGCGGTTGGCACTGGAATATAGTAACGTAGAAATCTGTTAGTCTTTCTTTATCCAGACACTCATTAAGAAGCATGTTTACTAAAAATGCATGTTAACATTATGCAAATATTTATGCAAATGAGGCCCCGCACCCCCCTTGGGCCGCCCCTGGAGGGAACAGATATCTGTCTGTTGCTGTGATGTTCCCAGTCTCTCTCAATTCAGACTAAAGAGTTGAGAGTACCCAACCCCCTCTCACATTGATGCCCTGCTTCTTTCTCATGAAGGAAGCGGCCCTGGCATCTTGCCAAATCTGAATGGTGCCATGTCACTATGCATGTTTACCCACACGAGTATCTACCAGCTCCACCAAGGTGCCACTGGATATCCCCTTTGCCAGGTAGCAGGGGGAGGCCAGGATATATTGGGCAATCATTACTTGCCAGGTGTGTATCCCTGACTCTGTATATTTTTAACCCAAACGACGAAACCTGGATACAGCACAAGCACTGGCAAGACAAATGCAAGGCATTGATAAGGCAAGCAAAAGGAGAATTTGAGAAGAAGCTTGCTGCGGAAGCAAAAACGTAAAATAAAGACTTTTTCAAGTACATTCGTAGCAAAAAACCTGTGAGAGAGTCGGTCCATTAGATGATAGAGGGGTTGAAGGGGCACTAAGAGGTGACAAGGCGATAGCGGAGAAACTGAATGAATTCTTTGCTTCGGACTTTACTGAGGAAGATGTAGGAATGTTACCCATGACTGAAGTGGTATTTAAAGGTGCGTAAGAATTGAAGGAAATATCGATACATCGGGAAGATGTATTACAACTATTAGATAAACTGAAGATTAGCAAATCACCTGGGCCGGATGGTATACATCCAAGGGTGTTGAAAGAACTGAAATATGAGATTGCAGACCTGCTATTAGTAATCTGTGAATTTTCATTAAAATCATCTGTAATACCTGAAGATTGGAGGATCGCCAATGTAACGCCAATTTTTAAAAAGGGTTACAGAGTTGATCCGGGAAACTACAGACTTGTGAGCCTGACGTCAGTACCGGGAAAAATGGTAGAAACCATCATAAAGAACAAAATTATTCAGCATTTTGATAGTCATAGCCTAATGGGAGACGGCCAACATGGCTTTAGACAAGGAAGATCTTGTCTTACTAATCTGTTATGTTTTTTTGAAGGTGTGAATAAACAGGTGGACAAAGGTGAGTCGGTTGATATAGTGTATCTGGACTTTCAGAAAGCCTTTGACAAGGTCCCTCATCAGAGACTTTTGGCAAAACTAAAGAGTCATGGGATAGGAGGCAGTGTACTATTGTGGATCAGGAACTGGTTAAAAGATAGCAGAGGGTAGGGCTAAATGGCCAATTTTCCCAATGGAGAATAGTGGTGTACCACAGGGATCTGTGCTGGGTCTGCTGCTTTTTGACATATTCATAAATGACCTGGAAAAGGGAATAACGAGTGAGGTTATCAGATTTGCAGATGACACAATACTATTTAAAGTTGTTAAAACCCAAGAGGATTGTGGAAAATTGCAAGAGGATCTTGATAAATTGGAAGACTGGGCATCAAAATGGCAGATGAAATTTAATGTGGACAAGTGCAAAGTTATGCCCCTATGGAAGAGCAACCCAAACTATGGTTATAAGATGCAAGGTTCCACATTAGGAACCATCACCCAGGAAAAAGATTTAGGCATCACTTTGGATAACATGTTAAAACCCTCGGCCCAGTGTGCAGCGGTGGCCAAGAGAGCAAATAGAATGCTAAGGGGTATGTTTACTAAACCGCGCTCATGTGAGCGGCACACATTAGCGTGCGCTAAGGTACCTTAGCGCATGCTAATGATGCGTATTTGTGCCCCGCACACGTGCGCGCCGCACTAAAGTGCCCGCTCATGTGCGTGGTGCGCTGATGTGCAATAGAGGCGTGGAAAGGCTCCCGGAGGGCGGAGGAAGGCTCCCCAGGGGCGGAGAGAATGGGTGGAGAGTGGGAGGGGAGATGCTTGCCGCACACGAGCGGGGCTGAAATTCAAGCCAAAAAATACCGCGAGTGAAAACCTCGCGGTAGAGCCGATTTAAAGGGAAGAGAAACCATTTCTGTCAGCAATGTACAGCAAAACCAGGGAAACCTACAAACAGTGATAAGTGTGATACATGTGCACGGTACAAAAGTGCAAATAAACATTGAAAATATATCCAACAAAATCTAAAAAAATTATAATCAAGCTGGGCAATAGTGATAGTAATGGGAAACATCAAAAAACACTCCCAAGAAAGCCGCAAAAAATAAATATGAATTTTAGAAGGGTCTACGCTCCGTCCCCATACAAGGTGAATGATCCCACAGTGAAATAGCACTGATCAGGGTTTCCATTGGACAGGTTACCTATGGCATGCACATTTCCACAACAGCAGGGCGGGCAGGTCGGAATGGGCAATTGGACAGATGCTGGGAAAGGGGATACAGAGGGCTGCAGGCGGCACATGCTGTGGTGCAGCTGGGGCACAGTGCGGACTAGGCAGATGCCTAGATGGCACCTAGGAATGCTGAAACTGAACAGCAGCCAGACAGCAACTGATGAGGGCCCAACATGGGCACGAGAGTGTTTATCACAGTGTCACAGGGGATAGTACCCAGCAGGTACCCCCAAGGGCACAGAACATTGGCAGGCGGTGATGGGGGAACGTGCGGACAAATTTGCAGCCACCCCTACCCCAGAACCCGCACCATAGGCAGCCGCCTACCCGCACACAGGATGGCCTGAGACTGCGTACCACCAGCACCACCAGCAGAAGGGCATGTCAGCAGGGTGGCACAGAGGTACTGGAGGTGGAGGGCAGTGGCAGCTGCCCAGAGCAGACCATGGCCTAGCCCTGTGTAGGTGGGTGCAATGCACTGCAACAGACAGGCCCTGCTGGACAAACCGTCATGGTATCATCAGGGAATGCACTGTCTCTGTGGCAACACGGTGGTGCAGTGCACACAACCAGCGTGTTTGGAGACAGGTCACAGGTTCAAGCCCCAGCTGGGGCTCCTGCCAATCCAGTCCCCATATTTTACCCACAACTAACTAGTGATAGTAAAGACGAACCTGTATTGCAGAGAACATAAGCATGGCTCAAACACCTCTATTTTACCCTACAGAGCACAGACACCAGAAACATGCACATTACCTAGAGCAGATTCCCCCAAATGCAGTCCTGGAGGGCCACAAAACCTTCAGGGTTTATGCTGTCTCCAATCTAAGGATGGAGCGGTGGTGGAGGTGGCAGCAGCTGGTGGCCACAGCAGACCATGGCCTAGTCCTGTCCAGGTGGGTGCCGTGCACTGCAACAAACAGGCCCTGTCGAATGTACAGTCATGGACTCCCCAGGGAATGCAGCATATCTGTGGCAACACGGTGGTGCAGTGCACACAGACAGTGTGTGCAAGAACAGAAGGTCACAGGTTCAAAGCCCAGCTGGGGCTACTGCCAATTTAGTCCACATATTTTTCCCACAACTAAACCGTGATAGAAAGGACAAACCTTTATTACAGAGAACATACGCATGGTTAATACGCCTATATTTTACCCTACAGAGCACAGACACCATAAACAGGCGCATTACCTAGATCAGAGTCTCCCAAATGCAGTCCTGGAGGGCCAAACACCATTCAGGTTCCATGCTGCCTCTAATAAAGATGCCTGTGCTGCATATCTATGCACCACCCCCATGGTATGCAGATGTATCTCATGCATATTCATGAGGGACAGCATGAAAACCCGAACAGTGTTTGGCACACCAGGACTGGAGTTGGGAACCTCTGCCGTAAAGCAGCAGCCAACAGGGACAGACACACCCACACCCACAGGCCCTATTAGCCAATGCCTCCTGGAGAGGCAGGACATTGGGCCCTGCGTGCATCTCCCAATACTAGCACTTGCATACCTTAGCAATGCCACCCTACACCTGGGTATACGGTACACAGCTATCAAACGTTTCCTATGATTACTGGCAGATAGCAATTCCTACGTAAAGCACAGTTTCCTCATTGAGCTCCATCATAACAATTTTTCTGATGTCTGTGGTGTGTGCTGCAGGTCTGGTCTCTGACAGTGTTTACCACCCTGGGGAGTGACCCCCAACAGTATTGCGTACCATATCCATGCCTGTACTGTGCCCAGGACTGGTGTGGTGGCCAGGGCTGCTAAACTCCTCTATAGTAGCACAATGCTGGCATAGGTGTAGGTGTCTGTCTATCCAGTGTGTGGTGGCTGCAAGCACCCTTCACAGCCCACACTGCCAGCACTGTTGCCAGTATTGGCCTGCCAATGTGCATAATGAGGAGCAAGGTACCATGGGTATAGCCCGGACAGGGTGGCCTGGCCAGGATGCATCTGCATAGGGCACTGGCTGGGACATTTTAGTGCCCGGCCACCACCTACACAGACAGGGTGGCCTCAGCTTGTCCTGCTGGGAGATCACTCTCACCCTGACTGTGCAGTGACCACAGCATGGCTAGGCACCCCCATAGTGCTATATAGTATTTCTTTCATGTGATATTTATGGTTTTCCTTTTGGAGCCCAGTCACTGACTTATCTGCTTGTTGTGTATGCTGACATCCCAGTTCTGGGTGCATGCATTTCCACCAGGAACATGCACTATGGACTAGCTAGCAGACTGTTTGCAGCTGGTATGTGTCTTGATGGAGCGCCTTGCAGGGTGCAGCGGCTGAAGGCTTGCTGCAGGAGAATATCAGATAGTGGTGGGGTGCAGCTTAGCATATCCAGGCCTAATGTCTGTCTGCTATTGCGTTATGGATGTGTACAGAGCTGCATTGACTGCCCTGTAGGGTGTCTGTTCCCCAGCAGGACCGGGGTTGATGGTCCCCTCTACTGCCACCATTGCAGGGAGGTAGAATGTGCATCTGTTGATGGGAGACCATGTTTACCACCCTCAGCCCTGGAGGAGGAGGGTGATGGTACATAATCCTCCTAGGGGTCCATGGGGGCTACACCTGACTGAGACAGACAGATATATCCAAGGTGTTTCTGCAGAAACTACCTATCTCACACATTAGCACTGCTGGGGACCTGCAGCATGGCCTATTTCTGCCATGGAAGGTGCTGTGGACCTGGTGCTGGGCGCCCCACCGCACACTCAGGGTGAGCACAGTACCCGCACAATGTGACGGTGTGTAGCTACTCTGTGCCAGTAACACACACGGTCAGTACCCCCTGCCAGGCCGAGGTGCTGTGGGGGTGGACATGGTCAGTTCCCCCTACCAGGCCGAGGTGCTGTGGGGGTGCATACCCCATCTTGTGTTCATCTGTGGACTGCTGATTTGCATGTGCAGTGCATCATGGGTACGGGTGGCCTAACCCTATCCTGGTGACCACAGCAGACTGTCTGTGTGGTGACGTGCAGTCCCTCTACAGCCAGCCAGGGGCTTGCTAGCAGCTATAGAGCTGTAGCCCACTGGTTACTTCACTGCCTGTGGAGCCAGAGGTCATGGGTTCAAACCCACAGTGGGGTTATTTGATAGGGCTGCCCAAAGCATTATCTCTTTTTAATGTACATTATTGCTGCCAGCAAAAACACTCTCTGCGTACTGTACCCATAAGGTGCCTCAGAAGGCGCTTTATAGGGCACCTTATGGTTACCGTCCATATAAGGTGCACTATACGTTATCCTGTGGAGCGACTTATAGGGTGCCCTATAGGGGACATTTTAGGGTGCCATGGCGGACAGTGCACTTTATAATGTGCCCTATGGAGTGCATTATAGGGTGCCTTATGCGGCACCTTCAGTTACGGCACGTGAGGGCGTGTTTGCTGGCAGCAATTAATAAAATACAAATGAAGTGCTGCAGGAAACAATACGTACATTGCAAAGCTGATGCCTCAGCCAGCCTTACGTATTAGGCACACTGGGGAGCAAACTCATGACCCCTGTATCAGCAGTCAGTGCCTTAACCATTGTGCTACACTGCTGTTCCTCCTTGCATGTCAGCGCACCTACTTCAGATTTCCATGCGTTTAAATGCACAGTGCTGCCATCAAACACAGTGCTATGACCTTGCTGTGCCTCATAGGGCACCCTATATGGCGCCCTATTAGGCCACCCTTTCAGAATCATTGTAGGGTGCCGTGGCGGACAGTGCACTTTAGAATGTGCCCTCTGGGGTACCCTATGAGGCGCCTTATGCTACAATAATTTGAGGGTGTGTTTGCTGGCAGCACTAATTAAAATAAAAATAAAATGCCCCCTACAGCACTATTACCTATAACAGGTAATGCCTCAGCCAGCCTTCTTCATTAGGCACAGTGGGGGATTGAACCCATGACTCCTGCATCATTGGTCAGTGTCTTAACCATTGTGCTACACTGCTGCTCCTCCTTGCATGTCAGCGCACCTACTTACGATTTTCATTCCTTAAACTGCACAGTGCTGCCATCAAAAACAGTGCTGTGACCTTGCGGTACCTCATACAGCACCCTATAAGCAACATTCTAGGGTGCCTTGGCAGACAGTGCACTTTAAAATGTGCCTTATGGGGCGCCTTATGTTAACACGCTTTGAGAGTGCGTTTCCTAGTAGAAGTAATTAAAATATAAATAAAATGCCTCCTAAAGCAATCTTCCCCATAATAGGTAATGCCTCAGCCAGCCTTCTTCATTCGGCACAGTGGGGGATTGAATCCATGATCCCTGCACCATCGGTCAGTGTCTTAACCATTGTACTGTGGCTCTGTTCCTGTGCTTGCACATCAGTGCGCCGCTTATGCTTCCCGCGCAAGTTTCTCATGCGCTAATGTGTGCAGCGCACATTAGCGCATGATTAATCCCGGTTTTGCTTTTTTCTGACTGAAACGCCCACTCCTTATATGGCATCCCGCACAATAGCGCGGCGCGCACCTAATGGGGTTTTAGTAAACATACCCCTAAGTATCATAAGGAAAGGGATGGAAAATAAAACAAAAGATATTATAATGCCTCTATATCGTTCCATGGTGAGACGGCACCTTGAATATTGTGTGCAATTCTGGTCGCCGTATCTTAAAAAGGATATAGCGTTATTAGAAAAGGTTCAGAGAAGAGCCACCAAAATGGTAAAGGGGATGGAAGGATACTCCTAAGAAGAAAGGCTAAAAAGGTTAGGGCTCTTTAACCTGGAAAAGAGACGGCTGAGGGGGAGATATGATAGAAGTCTATAAATTAATGAATGGAGTGGAACGGGTAAACGTAGATCGATTGTTTACGTTATTAGAATATAGAAAGGCTAGGGGACATGCAATGAAGCTACAGGGTAAATTATTTAAGACTAATAAAAGAAAATATTTTTTCACTCAACGTGTAATCAAACTCTGGAATTTGTTACTGGAGGATGTAGTAAAGGCTGTTAGTGTAGCTGGGTTTAAAAAAGGTTTGGACAAGTTTCTTGGAGTAAAGATCCATAAACCATTATTAAGAAGGGACCCAGAATATCAATGCTTGACCCAGTACAAGCATTGTGGAACCTGTGTCTTTTGGGGAAACTGCTAGGTACGTATGACCTAGATTGGCCACTGTTGGAAACAGGATACTGGGCTTGATGGACCTTGGTCTGACCCAGTCTGACATATCTTATGCTCTTAACCCATGATGCTTCATAGGATTGTTATGTTCCCCATGCAGTGCATGTACTGGATCTTGCATTGTTCCATCTGAGCCTGGCTGCCAAATTTGGATGTGCCTTGCCCAGTCTATATCTAAATCCTGAAAGCCCCTTGGGTGTGCCATACCAAGGGTTTATGTTCCAGGCTTACCTCCACCTGCCTCTATGATACCAACTGGGGTTGCTTTATTAATCATAGGAGAGCATTGTTCCTCCTCTTTGAGAGGAACTGCCAGGATCTTTTGCTCTGTCTTCATTTGGCTGAGTGCACCCCCTCCCCCCACCCATATATATTTACTATTTTTACCTAGTGAGTGAGCTGCACGGCATGGGGGCCGTGAATGAAAAAATGTAAAAAAAAATAAAAATTATATATATATATATATATATACGTAGTATAAAATCTATTTTTAAATATGATTTTTTAAATGTATTTATTCATGCTGCCTAATCAAAACATTTCCTAAGCAAATACTATAACACACACACAATCAACAGGAGACAAAGTGAAACGCTTAATGCAAATACAATATGAAATAATTCACACATGGAATGTTTTCTGAAAAAGATAAGATTTAAGACTATTTACAAAACATTAAATAGCAAGCCAAATTCTGAATAGTGAAAGGTACTGTCTTTGTCATTTTTCCAGTCTCAAAACAGCGGCTCCTGCCTTTTTGTCCACATTTCATGCTTCCTCCAGTTGCCTGAGATGACTTGGGAGCTGCAGGATTGTTTTCCTTTCCACTGATCTAAACTGAACTCTAGACAACTTCAACCAAATAAACGGAAGGGCTGACTTAACCCTGGGATTACAGTCGTTAAACAACAGTGGGTACAATTTTTAGTGTAAATTTTGTTGCTTTTGAGTGATTTTTTTTCAAGTTCTGGAAACGAAATTCTCATCACCCCTTTAAAAATTGTTTAGATTGAGACACAGCCATCAAAGTAAATCGTGTTGCTTGAGTTGTGCTCCTATCTGGAGCTGTGGCCTATTAGAACAAAGAGTTGGCACAAGAACAGCTGGTGAGTGAAGGAATGAGAATAATGTAATTACTGCGAGACCTTGAAAAAGAAGCAGAAGCAGTTTCTGAAAAGTTTCCTCCCTCCTAGTCTTGCAATAGAAAAGTTGAGAAAGTAAAGGAGGCCAGGTTAAGGAGTGAGCTCAAGCTGGGTCTGTAAAGTATGTGTGGAGCTTTAAACACTGAGGACGATTTTCCAATAGACAGTAAGCAAACTAGGTGGCCCCAAAAGGACACCTCTATAGGGATATCGGGCCTGCTTGTCATTGTGAAGAGATCCTTCCCTGGGCTGACCATGATTCATGACTTTAGAGGGTTCTCAACCTAGCCCTTGTGGCACACCTAGCCAGTCAGGTTTTCAGGATAGCCACAAAGAATATGCACGAGAGAGATTTGCTTACAATGGAAGCAGTGCATGCACATTATTTCATGCATATTCACTGTGGCTATCATGAAAATCTGACTGGCCTTGGGGGGTCTCAGAAGACTACTACTACTGAGCATTTGTATAGCGCTACCAGTCGTACGCAGCGCTGCACAGACATATAAGAGACAACCCCTGCCCATCAGAGCTTACAATCTAGTCAAAACAAAACACACAAGATGTAAGCAGGGGTAAAACAAGGGAAGTAAAGGAGGTTAGGTGAGTCAAGATCCAAAGGCAGCAGCGAAGAGGTGATTTTTCAGCCTGGATTTGAAGAGGGTTAGAGAAGGTGCCTGGCGTACAGACACAGGTAGTTTGTTCCAGGCATAGGGTGCAGCAAGGTGAAAGGAGCGAAGTCTGGAGTTAGCAGTAGGAGAGAAGGGCACAGATAGAAGCAGTTTGCTAGAAGAGCGGAGTTCCCGATGGGGGATATAAGAGGAGATAAGAGATGAAAGGTACTGAGGAGCCGCAGTGAATGCATTTATAGGTCAGCAGGAGAAGTTTGAACTGGATGCGGAAACGGATAGGGAGCCAGTGAAGTGACTTGAGAAGAGGAGTAATATGGGCATGACAACGCTGGCGGAAGATTAGCCGTGCAGCGGAGTGTTGAATAGATTGAAGCAGAGAGAGATGATTCAAAGGGAGACCAGTAAGGAGTTGGTTACAGTAGTGAAGAGAGGAAGTGATTAAGGAGTGGATTAGCGTTTTAGTAGTGTGTTCAGAGAGGAAGGGGTGGATTTTGCTAATGTTATAGAGAAAGAAACAGCAGGTCTTAGCTACAAGATGGATATGTGTGGAGAAAGAGAGAGAGGAGTCAAAGATAACACCCAAATTGCGGGCCGAGGAAGCAGTACAGAGCTATCCACAGAGACTGAGAAAGGAGGAAGAGGAGGGGAGATTTTAGGGGGAAAGATAAGACGTTCAGTCTTGGCTCATCATAAACTACACCAAGTCCCACTTGCAGCCATCCCAACTCCTAGAATACATAGGGGCCCTGCTAGACACAGTCCAGGCCAGGGCCTTCCTCCCCCTTGATGGGGCTTAGCGTCTAGAGGCTCTCGCAAAGGAGGTTCAGGGTTGGAACTCTACCTCTGCCCAACTCATGTTGTGCCTCCTGGTGCACATGGCCTCAACTATGCAAGTCACAACCGATGCCCGTCTCCACATGCACTTGCCCAGTGGTCCCAAGCAACGGGGTGACAATCACCTGTCCCTTGGCTGGTGGCAACAGCTGCAGAAATGCCCTTCCAGGCCCAGACCCCTCTGAGGGTCCTCATCACGGATGCCTCCAAGTTGGGCTGGAGGGCCCACTGCGGCACCCTCCACGCCCAGGGCTTGTGGTCAGCATTGGAAAGCCTTCAGCAGATCAATTTCCTGGAGCTCCAAGCCATTGCTTATGCTCTCCCCGAGCTTTTCAGCACCACCTGCAGAACCAGTCCATTCTGATTCAGACAACCAGGTGGCTATGTTCTGTCAACAAGCAAGGGGGGCATGGGGTTGTCCCTCCTGTGCTGGGAAGCGGTCTGTCTCTGCACTTTCGCCAGTGAGAATGGGATGCTTCTCAGGGCAGGGTAGGTCCCTAGCCAGGACAATGTTCTGGCAGACCGACTGAGCTGGGTTCTCCAGCCCCACAAGTGGTGGCTCAACCCACAGGTGGCCAGCGGACTGTTCCGTTGTTGGGTTGAGAACCACTGGCTTAGATCATGAAAGGCTCTATTGCATCTGATTCCATATTTAGTGAAACTTTCATACTTGTGATTTGATGTGCGAATGCATTTCCTACAAGATTAACAAAGCCAAAGTTTTTGCCATGTTCTTTGATGGGGGACATTTTGATATAAGTATAGCCCATCTCTTGGCCAGGACATGAGGGTAACTCCAGCAGAATTACATTTAAAGAAAAAAAAAAGGAACTCTGGAAAAAAGTAATTCTTATCAGCAGCTGCTCTGTTTTGAACTTAAACAAAAGAAAAGCATTGGAGGCTTGGGAATAAAGCAAGCAGCTTGAGTGTGGATCCCAAGGTGACAAACTAGTTAAGAAATTAGGTGATGGGCAACAGAGGGTAGTGCTGGGGCCTGTTCTCTTCAACATCTTTGTCAGTGGTACTGCAGAAAAGGTTTGAAGAAAAAAATTTCTCGTTCTGTAGATAATGCAAAGATCTGCAGGGTGGATATTCCTGAGGGTGTTCACACAAGGAAAAGTGATCTATGAAAGCTTGAGGTGTGGTCACTTGCAATTTTTTCATTGAGTATTAATGGGCAAGCAGAATCATAGGTGCATATCTTAATTATTTTCAGTTTGTTGTATGACCAAATACTCTTCCAACTCTGCCTTTACTTTTTTTTTTCATTCTGCCACTTGGTGCTGGTGGTTCCCAATAGTGGAGAGGTGCAGCAGCAGAAATGGAGGGGGTGTGCCTTTAGGGTAGCCGCACCAGTTTTCTCATGCGGTGTGGTAGGACTTAGACGGGCCACTTTCAGAAATATTTGAAGACCTTTTTCTTCTTTACTTAGGTTGTAGCAGAGGGAAGGGGTGAGTGGATGGGCGAGTGCTATAGTCTGTTTTGCATTTTCCCATTATGATGTTTTATTTAGCATGTTCTTGTAAACCACTTAGAATGTTGTACATGGTAACGGTATATAAATGTGTGAAACAGAACTCTGAGGAAACCGTGCACAATGGGAGGTGAGAGATGGATATGCGTCAAGCAGGAAAAGGACCTCTGAGTGATAGTGTCTGATGAAGGCAGTGGCCAGAGCCAGAGGGATATTAGGGTACATAAGGAGGGGTATAACCAGGAGACAAAAAGGCCTAATGCTATTGTACAGGTCATTGGTGAGGCCACAGATGACTATCTCTCAGAATGGATATAGCTGGATAAGAGACCATCCAGAACAATGTGGAATTTGCACCAAAAGCTGTAGGACATGAGGCAGAAGAACCAAAGTATGTATACACTACTGGAAAGGAGAGATTGGAGCAGGGGGAGAACATTTTAATGTGATCTGTTATGTTTGGTGGGAATTTTAACTTATGTTTTTTGCCAAAAAACAAGAAAACAATTTTTCATTGTTACAATATAGTTTTAACTGAACAGCTAGCAATTTCTCACCTTCACTGGGCCTACTGAACCTTAAAGGAGGGGAATTGTATGCATGTAGGGATAGCTCTATAACATTTATTGAGGCTTCGTATTTCCTTTTTTCACTCTTTTTTTGCTGCTCCACAGAGTATATCCTGGGCAGCTCTAGAAACTCACAGGTTGAAAGGACAATGACACGTAGGTGTTCACCCTCTGGCCAGTAGGAGTAGCCTTGCTCTTTCCTTCTTCCCTGGATCCGTGTGTGCCATCTCTGCTGCATTCCCAGACTTTCCTGGCCTGTACTCAAAACTATATGAAATACACATTAGCTTGTGTGTGTGTGTACAAGCAAGCAGGTATGTATGATGTGTGCCGAGAGCTTTAATATACGTGTAGGTGCATGCAGAATGTATAACCTGAATGTGCAGAAAAGATGAAGCACTCTTGACTATTTTACAGAATAAGCATCACATTTTTTACATTTTCATTTATAAAATGTTGCAAAATTGAAACTCAGTTTTAAAACATTTCAGAAAACATTCTATAAATTATAGTCCTAAGGTCTGTCTGTATGTAAGGCAAGAAAGAAACTGACTCAGAGGGAGTCGCCAAGGAAAAGAAGCCAAAAAGAAACAAGTACTATTTATTTATTTTACTTCTCTTATATACCGCACTATTAGGTATCAGTGCAGTGTGCATTGAACAGAACAATATACTGTACGGCAGGGCCATATAGTGTTTACATTGAACAAGGAATGAAACTTGGATTTAACTGGGGTAACATTTCTGCAGTTTATTTACATTGTAGTCCATGTTTTCAGGCTAGTCTATTAAGGACAGGTCATCGTGGGTTGGCTCTCTCTTGTCTTGCTGGGTATGTTGATGGAGGACTCTGAGTGTTTGATGTAAGTGCTCGTTGGTTGGTTTCTAAAGCTGGTTTCTGGGTAGTGTCTTATGAAGAGATGATGCTTAAGAGCCTTCCTGAATTGAGTAAGGCTTGTGATGACTCGCATGTCCGTAGGGAGGGCATTCCAGGCTCTGGGTGCGTATATCATGAAGGCTCTATTGGATGTTGCCTTTTTGCACGTTGTCATTTCTTTTGGGACAGCCAGGGTGTTAACTGTTGAGGATCTTCTGGTTCTGTTTGGGTGTAGAATGTGGATCATCTCATTGATGGATGTAGGTGGGTGATGTATTTACGTATTTAAATATTTTCCCGGAAGCAGGATCGATTATAATCTATTCAAAACATGGCACTTGTCTCAGAAGTGGAGGTACACATGAGCACTGTGGTTTTGGAATGTTAAGGTTACGGTGCTGGAATTTTTGAATGGATGCACGCACATGTATGTATTATATTAGATATAACGACTTGGACTTCCAACAAAAAATATTTAGTTGATTTTATTTAGTTTATTTAAAATTATTCACTTGCAATGCACTATTATACAATAAAAGACTTAAACTAGCCTTGAAGAAAGTGTTAATAGTTACAATGCTAATGAAAATAAAGTCTGACAAAAATAGGATAAAAAAACAAATTAGCTTTATAGGGCTAAATTCTGTGGTATTAATTTTAGTATAAATTGAAACCTATAATTTTTGATATTTTTGGATATTTGTCAGTGATACCATTAATCAAAGAAATATGTCTGTTATTGTAACCAAATACTGCTTGAAATATATATCGTCGCCACTATTCCTACTTATTTGTCTAGCGCTAAAAGGCACATGCAACACTGTACATACATGAGACAGTCCCTACTCAATACAGCTTACAGTCTATGTAGGACAAGCACTACAAATAGGAGACTAGAAACGGTTTTAACATACATGGGTGACATTAAGTTGTTTTGTTTGTGAGCATCAAGTTCTCTGTAAACCGTCTATATATTAAAAAAAAAAAAAAAGTGTTTAAAAAAAACAAACAGGAGAATAAAGGGATAAAGGGTGAGGATCCAAAAACAGCCTTGAAGAGTTGGGTTGTTAGCCTGGATTTCAATAGGACCAGAGATTTATTTTATTTATTTATTTACATTCTCTTATATACCGCGCTATTCTGCATCAGTGCGGTTTACATTGAACAAACTGAAATTACATTGAACAGGGCATTATAACTTGGAGATAACTATTTTACAGGGAACATGGGCTATGGAGGGTTAAGTGGCTTGCCCAAGACCACAAGGAGCACCTGCGGGACTAGAAACCCCAGTCCTTCCAGCCCAAGGTTGCTGTCCTCTAGTGGGATTTGAACCCCCGACCTTCTGGCCTGAAGTACCTTGCCCCAACCACTAGGCCACTCCTCCACTGATGCACCGACTCGGGTAGTCTGTACCAAGCATATGGTGCAGCGAGGTGGAAAGAGGAGGACATGGATATTTAACTGTATTTCTATACTGCTTAGTCATGAAATCAAGAAGGTTTACATGTAAAGCACAGTTACTTACCTATAACAGGTGATCTCTGGGAACAGCAGGAATAAGTCTTCACATATGGGTATCGTCTGTACCGACGGAGCCTGCGCGGGAACACTCCCCAGCGTCCAGTAAGAAAGCTTTTGGGAGCATCCCACCGCGCCTGCGTGCTGCCTTCCCTAACCGCCTCTCTCCAGTTCGAGTTTTAAAGCTGAGACAAAGAGAGAGAGGAAAGGAAAGATAGATAGAGAGATACAGCTCCTAGGGGAGGTGGGTGGGTTGTGAAGACTTATTCCTGCTGTTCCCAGAGATCACCTGTTATAGGTAAGTAACTGTGCTATCTCCAGGAACGAGTCTTCACATATGGGGACTCCCTAGCTGCAGATGCCAGGGAGAGACCCCATGGTTGTGTGCCCTTGCAGAGGGCTTCACCTCCCCCCCCCCCCCATGGATCTCTGGCATCCAACCAGGGTAGGTGGGTAGGAGTTGATTAGGAATGGAACAGGTGTTTGAGGACAGCCTGACCAAACGAGGCATCCCGGTGGGAGTCCTTGTCCAAACAGTAATGGGCTGTGAAGGTGTGAACCGAGGCCCAGGTGGCTGCTCGACAGTTCAGATGAGCCATTGAGGCTGCCATGGCTCTCACATTGTGAGCTGTGACATGGCCCTCCAGAGAAATGTTCTTACTCTGGTAGGCGAAAGAAATACACTGAGCAATCCAGCTGGACAGTGTTCTCTTAGAGACTGGAAGTCCTAAATGAGAAGGATCAAAAGCAACAAAAAGTTGAGAAGACTTTCTATGTTGCTGTGTTCTTTGTAAGTAGAAAGCGAGAGCTCTCTTACAATCCAAGGTATGAAGATTCCTCTCTGCATTTGATGCATGAGGTCCTGGAAAAAAGACAGGTAAATATACCTCCTGATTCAGATGAAAAGGCGAGACCACTTTAGGCATAAAGTGTGGATTGCTCCTGAGGACTACCTTATCATGATGGAACCTTGTATAAGGTGGATTAGCCACCAAAGCTTGCAACTCACTGATGCGGTGTGCTGAGGTGACTGCAATAAGAAAAACAACTTTCCAAAAAAGAAATTTCAAGGAGGTGGTGGCTAAAGGTTCAAAGGGTGGCTTCATAAGCTGGCCAAGAACCAGGTTTAAGTCCCATGCCACTGGAGGTGGTCTAATGGGAGGTTTAGTTAAAAGAAGGCCTCTCATGAATCTTGCTATAAGAGGGTGAGAGGAGATAGGTTGTCCATTGAGAGGCTTGAGGGACGCTGCAATAGCACTCAAATGGACTCTTACTGAATTCGTTTTCAGGCCTGCATGAGATAGATGCAGGAGATACTCTAGTAGAGAATTCAGAGGTATTGCAAGAGGGTTTAGACCCTTCTCTGAACACCAAATGGTGAATCTTTTCCATTTGAAAGCATAGGAACGTCGAGTAGAAGGCTTCCTAGAGGCATGAATAACATCTCTGACTTGTTGAGAGAGATGAAAATCTTGAAGGTCTAGGCCCTCAGCAACCAAGCCCTGAGATGGAGTGACTGGGGGTTTGGGTGCCACAATGTTCCCTCTTCCTGGGACAGAAGTTCTGGTGCAGAGCCTAAGTCCAGGGAAGGAGCTTGAGAGAGATGCAGAAGTAGAGGGTACCACACTTGGCGTGGCCAATGTGGTGCTATGAGGATCATGGTCCCTCGATCTCTCTGAAGCTTGAATAGAGTTTTGGGAATTAGGGGAATTGGTGGAAAGGCATAAAGGAAGTCTTGACCCCAGTGAAGGAGGAAGGCATCCTTGGCCTGAACTCCCTGACACGGAATTCTGGAACAGAACCGGGGAAGTTTGGCATTCCACGGACTTGCAAAGAGGTCTATGTCCGGGGTTCCCCAAATTTGAAAAATCCTGGATACCTGGTCCATGTGGAGGGACCACTCGTGTGGGAGTAGAACTCGACTGAGTCTGTCCGCCCAAGAGTTTGAATACCTGGAAGATATACTGCCAGAAGATGGATGTGATGTTCTCTGGCGAAGGCCCACAGTCGCAAAGCTTCGTTGCAAAGCGACAGAGAGCCAGTCCCTCCCTGCTTGTTTACATAGAACATGGCTACTTGATTGTCCGTATGGATAAGGACTGTCCTGTAGCTGAGCAGGGAATGGAACACTCTGAGCTAAGAATATTGCTCTGAGTTCCAATAGATTGATATGCAGAGAAGTCTCCTGTGGAGATCAGATGCCCTGGGTGGAGAGATCTTGTAGATGAGCTCCCCAACCCTTTGGAGAAGCATCTGTTGTGAGAGTTGCTTGGGGTAGCGGTTGCTGAAAAGGGGACCCCAGCAACAGGTTTTGAGAGGACTTCCACCACTGGAGAGACCAAAATAGACAACTGGAGTTTGCTATTTTGTCTGACAGGCAACCCGATGCCTGATTCCATTTGGTGGACAAAAGTCCATTGAGCTGCCCTCATATGAAGGCGAGCATATGGAACCACATGCACGGTGGATGCCATGTGGCCTAATAGTTGTAACATCTCTCGAGCAGTTAATTGGGACTTTAACTGAATCTGGGAGGCTAACTGCACCAGACGTAGGCAACGGGCCTGAGGAAGATAGGCCCTTGCAGTTGTGGTATCCAGTAAGGCCCCTATGAACTCCAGGGACTGAGTAGGGGGGTGAGATTGGATTTTGGGATGTTTATTACTAGTCCCAAATACTGAAGGATACGCATTGTGCAGGTTAGACAATTCTGGGCCTCTGACTGGGATGGGGCTCGAATGAGCCAGTCGTCCAGATATGGGAATACGAATATTCCTAGAGTGCGGAGAAATGCAGCTACTACTGCCATGCATTTCGTGAACACCCTTGGTGCAGAGGCCAGACTGAAAGGAAGCACCCTGTATTGGTAGTGCTTTCCTTGAAAAAGGAACCGAAGGAACCTTCTGTGTGTAGGATGGATGAGGACATGGGTGTACGCATCCTTGAGATCTAGAGAACAAAGCCAATCCTGACTCTGAAGGTATGGAAGCAGAGTCCCTAGAGAAATCATTTTGAATTTCTCCTTGAATAGAAACTTGTTCAATTCTCTGAGGTCTAATATGGGTCTGTGGCCCCCTGTTTTCTTTGGGATAAGAAAATAAGGGGAGTAGAACCCTGAGCCCTGTTGAAGAAGAGGTACTTCTTCTATTGCCCCTTGGGCAAGAAGGGTAGCAATCTCCTGACCTAGAAGGTTGAGGAGAGATGTTGGAGAATTGAATTGTTTCACCATGGTGTGGGGAGGAAGGTTTAAGAAGTGAAGCTTGTACCCTTCCTTTATGATGGAGATGGTCCATTGCTCTGCTGTGATTTGCTTCCATCTGGGAGCAAAGTAAGTCAACCTTCCTGGAATGGTGAGGGGCTCTGGGTTTCCCAGAGCTAGAAAGGCTAAGTTCTCTAGTTGCAAGTCAAAGGCCCTGAGGAGGTTGAGGCTGCTGGGCTGTGGTAGGCCTGGCAGCTTTTGACTTGGCCTGTTTAGGTGGTTGCTGACGCTTTGCAGCAAAACGACCTGCAGAAGATGTCTGCCCATGAGCAGGATAATATCTTCCCTTTTTAGAAAAAGATGTCTTTTTGAACAATCTTTTCTTAACAGGGGCAGAGGTAGACTTTGAAAGTCGATCCAACGCCGAGTTCTCAGCATCCATCTGAGTGGCCTTTGCTTGCCAATCCTTGCCTGTACAAGGAAGGTTTCACAACTCATCTTGGACCCAGAGTTCCAAATCAGAGGCTTGTAACCAAGCAATTCTGCGTGCACCTATGGCAATAGCCGTGGCTCTGCTTACACACTCAAAAGAGTCAAAGGCTGCACGTTTGGAGAATTTGGAAACATCTTGGGCATATTTGAGCCAAGTGAGAAATTCCTGCCTTTTATCTTCTGAAATAAAAGGAGCTAAAGTCTGCAGATGATCTGTGACTTCTTTTAGAAACATCCCCATATAGAGACTATAGGAGTTGATTCTGGCAGCAAGCATATTGGCCTGGAAAATCCTTCGGCCAAAAGCATCTAGAGTCCTACATTCACGTCCTGGAGGGTTAGATGAGTGTCTCTTTGCACTCTTTATTTTCTTCATAGCAGACTCAACCACAATAAAGTGGTGAGGAAGCTGAGTCTTATGAAAACCAGGACAGGGAGGGACACGGTACATGGTGTCTAACCTGCGAGAATGAGGAGAGGTGGTGAGAGGAGTCTCCCACATGCCCAACATGAGATCATAGAGAATCTCATGAATAGGTAGGGTAGCTGCTTCCTTAGGAGCCTTAGGATATTGTAAAATATCTAATTGCTTGGCTCTAGGCTCTGACTCAGAGGCCACTGTGATGGAGAGGCCTCTAGCCACTTCCCTAATGAAGTCTTGAAAAGACAAATCCTCTGGAGGAGATATTCTTCGTTTTGGAGAATCAGACTCCTGAGGAAGAAGCACCGGTACATCGACAGAAGCCTCTGACTCATCAGAGTCTTCGGAGGAATCGAAGTATCGCCTGTCTGGATGCTCCTGTAAAGCCCGATAGGCGTACCGAGTGGGATCGACATCAGGAATAAGCGGTACTGGTTCGGTACCGATGGGCATCGTAGGACAGGGTACCGTTGCAGCCGACACCGAAGCCAATGTCGATGCAATCGGTACTGGCACCGGGAACGGTGCCAATGCCGGAGTCGGTACCGGCAACGGAGATTGTTGCGGTACCGAAGGCGTCGAAGCCTGCATAAACACCGTAAGGGTGGGCTGTATGGACAGAATTTTCTGATCCATCGACGCCACCAGAGTCTGGATGTCGGTACCAGTGGAGGCCACCGGTACCCCAGAACACAGCAACAGGTGATCGGTCGAGGCCGTGCCATCGATGTCAACCTGTGACCCCATAGATAATGCTTTGGAAGCCGAAACTTCCCGCTGGGGTAATTTTGCCGGAGCGGAGTCCTCGAGGGCAAGCCCGGAGGCATCTCGATGCTTGGAGGGAGATTTGCCCTTCGAGGACCGGCTAGATTTATGTTTGGTTACCTGAGATCCATGGGAGGAAGAAGCAGCCCTGGAAGACGTCAATGCCACCGAGGCTGCATCAGAGGGAAACAGGGTACTGAGCTTGGCTGCTCGGTTCTGCCGACCCCTTTTAGACATCATGGTGCAGGACACACAATCCGTGATGGAATGGTCAGGACTCAAACATTTCAGACACCAATCATGGGTGTCGGTGACAGAAATAGTACCGCCACATTTTGTGCACTTTTTGAACCCGGAAGCGGGCTTCTCCATGAGGAGAAAATATCTAGGCCTAAGGCCCAAACTGAAAATGCACAGCTGAAAGAATAAAAGTTTTTTTTTTGAAGAAGAAGAAGAAGAAGAAAGAAAAGACCGGCGGTACCGGTCTGACGTCGAAGGCAGACGCGACTACAGAAAAATAAAGAAAAAAATAAAGAACTTATTCTGCGGTGACAGGAACACGACCTGCTGGCTCCGCGGAAAAGAACTGGAGAGAGGCGGTTAGGAAAGGCGGGAAGGCAGCGCGCAGGCGCGGTGGGATGCTCCCAAAAGCTTTCTTACTGGACGCTGGGGAGCGTTCCCGCGCAGGCTCCGTCGGTACCAACGATACCCATATGTGAAGACTCATTCCTTCTTGTTCCTGGAGATCAGGAACATTAACTTTATATAGAACTGTGCTTAGCATAACATGATAGAAGGGATTTGCCTGATGAGTGGAGTCTCTGAGAAGGGGTAATGAGAAGCAGTGGAATGAATGCACTTGTAGGTCAATAGGAGAGGAAGCCAATTAAATGACTTGAGGGTTATGTGACCATAGCAAGACTGGTGGAAAATAAGCCATGTGGCCGAGTTCTAAATGGATTGAAGAGGAGAGACGATTCAGGGGCAGACCAGCGTGATGCAGATTGCAAAAGTCTAAATGGGAGGTGGATAAGAGTCTTGGTAATGTGTTCAGAAAGGAAGGGATGAATTTTGCTGATCTTATATAGAAGAAACAACAAGTTTTAGCTATATGTTTGAACTTTCTTTCTCTACACATATCCAAGATTAACCTCAAGGTTGCAAGCTGAGGAAACAGAGAGGATGATAAATGTTATCCACAGAAATAGAGGAAGGAGAAGGTGGTTTAGGGGGAAAGATAATGAGCTCCGTCTTGGCCATGTTCAGTTTCAGATGTTGGCAGGACATCTAGGCAGCAATACCAGACAAGCAGACTGAGATATGGGCCTGGATTCCTGGCGGGGCTTTAGGTGCAGGGAGGTAAATCTGAGAGTAGTCAGTGTAAAGATGGTACTGAGAACCATGGGCAGAGATCAGTGCACCAAAGGAATGATTATAGAGAGCAAAAAGAAGAGGCCCAGGACAGAGCCCTGCGATACACAGACTGAAAGGGGCATAACAGTAGAGGAAGATCTGCCAGAACATCTAAATATGCAATGGAAGAGATAAGCAGAAAACTAAGAACTACCGTAGTTGGTATCTGCGCAGCAGGGCAAATGACAAAAAAACCTCCCACTTACCTAACCATTCAAAAATATTTCTTTACAGACATGGTGATGGAGACATGGAATGAACTCTAGAGAAGATGGAGACAAAAATAACAACCACATTAAAAGAAAAAAACAACAAAAACCATTGTTTAAGGACAAAGCTCTTCAGTAGCAAAGAGTCCAGCCTAAAATATTAACAATATGATTGTGCTGGGTTTCCCGAGAAAACGAGCTAATCTGTATGGCGTGGTATTTATAGCCTTAAGCAGTAGTATGATTACATTAAACAGCCAAGAAAGAACCGGGGTCATTACACGGATTGGCAGCTGCAATGACATAAGTGCGTAGCTTGCATGGACTAGCAGTTACAACCCTTACAGCAGAGGTACAACACCACTGTACTTCCAAGAAGCCTAAGATTACCTGCATAGGAGAAATATTGTTAAAATCCAACTTCATTAAGCAGTAGGAGGCTAGATTTTTTTTTTAATAGCTTCACTAACCTTGGTGGCTTTGGAGATTATAGATTACCAAATGTTGTAATAATTTACTACACTTGTGCTCCAAAATCCTTATTTATGATTGAGTTTTAAGAACATTTAGCAGTTGATTATGTTTCCTTAAGCTCTGCTCTTCACTTCCCCCATTGACCTTTAACCTTCATTGAACACAAAGTATAATTAAAATGATTTTTTAATGAGGCATATAAAGACATCAATTTCCTATGGGCTTCATGCAGATAAAAATGTTGATACACAGAAAACAATCTTCTGAACCTGGTCTCTGCATGGGTTAAATTATGTATTTGCAGCGTAACTGTGGGTGTACTTTTACCTACTGCTAAACGTATACTTGCTGTTTCCATGGCTGAGAAAAGGAGCATTCTGGGGGACAGGGAAGGGACTGTAAGCATTAGTGCCTTTTTATTGTCTTCATAGTACATAGGAGGAGGGCTTGTAAGAATTAAAATTGAAGATGGCAGGCCTAAAATAACCTATCAGCAGTGATGATGGACTGGTGCTGTATTCAAAATGACTGTAGACATTCTCTCATGAGAGATTTAGAAGCATCCATGACAGTGAGGGCTACATTGATGAAATGCTTCTTAAGGTGTCAGACATCCATCAGAGAGAAAGATGACATGGCACTAAGAGGACAGTGGGACATGAGTCACCAGAGCCTACATAATTAAAACCTCTACTCCACTTTCCCTCGAACTTGAGAACTGGTATGCAGCCCTGGAAGTTAAGGAGGTGAACACATCTCAGAAACAGGAGGAACCAGAGCTCAAAAACCCTAATTTTGTCAAACCAGTGACCACTAGGAAGCAAAAGATAATGGTGGTTGGAGACTCCTTTTTGAGAGGTCCAGAGGCATTCATAGACATGCCCTGGGAAGTATGATGTCTGTCAGGTGCCAAAATTTGACATTATGGATAGTTTGCAGAGACTCAAACCCACTATTATTCAATGCAGCTCATCCATGTTGGCACAAATGATACTGCTTGGTATCCCCCTGAATATGTCAAGAATGACTTCCTCAGTCTGAGAGAGGGTGAAGCAGGGGCTGATGGTCTCAATCCTCCCTGGAAAGGCCAGGGAAGAGAAGCTCACATCCTGGGATTGGATTGGATAGATGGTGTCGGAGCATTTCCGCTTCCTGGCCCAGAGGAGAATGATCCAAAGGCTACTGAGCAGATAGGGTGTCCATCTATCAAAGACATTGCTATATTGGTTTGTGTTGTCCGATGCGTTTTAGTTAAACTTGCTACACCACTCCATCAGCTCAAAACAGAATTACAAGCCATTGTTTTTGTGCACAGGATTTAGTTATCGTATTGCCTTGTATCTCCAGGAACAAGCAGGAATGAGTCCTCACATATGGGTACGTCGGTACCGACGGAGCCTGCGCGGGAACGCTCCCCAGCTTCCCAAAAAGGAAAGCTTTTGGGAGCATCCCACAGCGCCTGCGCGCTGCCCTCCCGCCTTTCCTAACCAACTCTCCTCAGTTCTTCTTTTCCGCGGAGCCAGCAGGTCGTGTTCCTGTCACCGCTGAAGAAGTTCTTTGTTTTAATTTATTTCTTTGGTCGCGTGTCTGCCTTCCCCGACTCCGGACCGGTACCGCCGGTCTTTTCTTTTCTTTCTTTCTTTCAAAAAAAAAAAAAAACCTCAATATTTTTCCTCACTTGGTGTATTTTTCTTCTTAGGCCTCAGGGCCCACAAGAAAATTTTCCCTCATGGAAAAACCAGCCTCCGGGTTCAAAAAAGGGACTATGTGTAGCGGTACTATTTCTGTTACAGATACCCATGAATGGTGTCTTAAATGTTTGGGTCCTGAACACTCCATCCCGGATTGTCAGTCCTGCTCTCTAATGTCTAAATGGGGGTTACAGAACCGAGCAGCCAAGCTCCATGTGCTGTTTCCCGCTGATGCACCGGCGGTGGCATCGACATCTTCCAGGTCTTCTTCTCCTGATGGATCTCAGGTAACCAAACATAAACCTAGCAGGTCCTTGAAGGGTAAATCTCCCTCTAAGCATCGAGATGCCTCCGGGCTTACCCTCGAGGATCCTGCCCCAGCCAAACAACCCCGGCGGGAAGTTCCGGCTTCCAAAGCTCCTCCTATGGGGTTACAGGTTGACATCGATGGCACGGCCTCAACCGATCACCTGTTAGATTGCTCTGGAGTACCGGCACTTTCTCCCGGTACCGACCTCCAGGCAATCGTGGCGTCCATGGATCATAATGTTCAATCCATACAGCAGGCTATAACGGCCTTTATTAAAGCTGCGACGCCGATGGTACCGCAACGAGCCCCGTTGTCGGTACCGGCTCTGGTACCAGTACCAGCGCCGGTACCGACGACATCGACCAGGATACCGACTCCGGTTCCTTGTCCAGGGCTATTTCTCGGTACCGATCCGGTACCGGGGACGCCCGATGTCGGTACCGATCGATATGTGTATCGATCGTTAGAAGCTGACAGACGATACTTCGATTCCTCTGATGATTCTGATTCATCAGATGAGTCTCCTGAAGTATCCATTGCCCTTCCTGAGGAGCCTACTTCTCCAAAAAGGAGAATGTCTCCTCCAGAGGATTTGTCCTTTCAAGACTTCATAATAGAAGTGGCTAAAGGACTCTCTATTTCAGTAACCTCTGAAACAGAGCCTAGAGCAAAAAAATTTGATATTTTAGGATACTCTAAGGCTCCTAGAGAGGTAGTCACCTTGCCAATTCACGAAATTCTTCATGAACATATCATTGACTTATGGGAGACTCCTCTCACCCTTTCTCCTCATTCTCGCAGATTGGACACTATGTACCGTGTCCCTCCTTGTCCTGGATTTCAGAAAACTCAGCTTCCTCACCATTCCATTGTGGTGCAGTCAGCTATGAAAAGGATAAAGAGTACAAAAAGACACTCTTCTGCTCCTCCAGGAAGAGAATGCAGGACTTTGGATGCTTTTGGTAGGAAACTCTTCCAAGCCAGTATGCTTATTGCTAGAATCAACTCATATAGCCTTTACATGGGTATGTTTCTAAAGGAAGTTGCACAAAAGCTGCGCAACTTTCTCCCTTTTCTTCCAGAAGATAAAAGGGATGAATTCCTCCTTTGGCTTAAGCATACTCAAGACATTTCCAAGTTTTCCAACAGGGCAGCCTTTGACTCCTTTGAAGGTGCCAGCAGAGCCTCAGGCATTGCCATAGCTGCTCACAGAATTGCTTGGCTCCAGGCTTCTGATCTAGAGCCCTGGGTTCAAGATGGCTTAGGAAATCTGCCCTGCACAGGTGAAAATCTCTTTGGCAAAGAGTGGCAAATAAAAGCCACTCAAATGGATGCAGAGAACTCTGCTCTGGATAGACTTTCAAAGTCAACCTCCATTCCAGCCAAGAAAAAAACCTTTCAAAAAGCCTTTTTACAAAAGGAGCAGATTTCCTTCCACTTCTGGCCAGCAATCTTCTACAGGTCGCTTTGCTACTAAGCATCAGCAACCGAAACAGGCCAGGCCTAAACCTGCAGGAACTGCTGCAACTCAGCAGTCCCAACCTCCTCAGGGTTTTTGACTTGATACTAGAGAAATTAGCCTTTCTGGCTCTACAACAGCCAGAACCTCTCACCATTCCAGGAAGGTTAGCTCATTTTGCTCCCAGATGGGAGCAAATCACATCAGAGCAGTGGACCCTCTCCATCATAAGAGAGGGCTACAAACTTCATTTCTCTGATCTTCCTCCCGACACCATGGTGAGACACTTCAATTCTCCCACATCTCTCCTCGACCTTCTGGTTCAGGAGGTGACTACCCTTCTTGCCCAAGGGGCCATAGAAGAAGTTCCTCTTCTTCAACAGGGGTCAGGGTTCTACTCCCCCTATTTTCTCATTCCAAAGAAAACAGGGGGATACAGACCCATTCTAGATCTCAGAGAATTGAACAAATTTCTATGCAAGGAGAAGTTCAAGATGCTTTCTCTAGGCACTCTCCTTCCATACCTGCAGAGTCAGGATTGGCTTTGTTCTCTAGATCTCAAGGATGCGTACACACATGTCCTCATCCATCCATCTCACAGAAGATTCCTATGTTTTCTGTTCCAGGGAAAACATTACCAATACAGAGTGCTTCCTTTTGGTCTAGCCTCTGCTCCGAGAGTCTTCACCAAATCCATGGCAATAATTGCTGCATTTCTACGCACTCTGGGAATATTTGTCTTCCCTTACCTGGACGACTGGCTATTCCGAGCTCCAACCCAGTCAGAAGCTCAGATCTCCCTGAACCGTACCAGGCGCATTCTGCAATACCTGGGACTTGTGGTAAATCTCCCAAAGTCCCAACTTACCCCTACTCAGTCCCTGGAATTCATAGGGGCCTGGTTGGATACTACCACTGCAAGGGCCTACCTTCCTCAGGCCCGTTGCCAACGTCTAGTGCAGTTAGCCTCCCAGATTCAGTCAAAGAGCCACTTAACTGCCAGGGAGATGCTACAGCTGCTAGGCCACATGGCTTCCACAGTACATGTGGTACCCTATTGCTCGCCTACACATGAGAGCAGCTCAATGGACTTTGTCCACCCAGTGGACTCAAGCTTCAGGAGCTCTCTCAGACCAAATAGCAACCTCCAAATGTCTCTTTTGGTCTCTCCAATGGTGGATGTCCACTCAAAATCTGTTGCTAGGGTCCCCCTTCCAACCTTTGTTGCCCCAAGCAACCCTCACAACAGATGCCTCCCAGACAGGTTGGGGAGCTCATCTACAAGACCTCTCCACCCAAGGCACTTGGTCCCCACAGGAGACCTCTCTTCATATCAACCACTTGGAACTTCGAGCAGTATTTCTAGCTCTCAAGGTCTTTCATACCCTCCTCAGCTACAAGACAGTCCTCATTCATACGGACAATCAAGTAGCCATGTTTTACATAAACAAACAAGGAGGAACTGGCTCTCTGACACTTTGCAACGAAGCTCTAAGATTATGGGCCTTCGCCAGAGAGCATCAAATCCATCTCCTGGCAGTATATCTCCCAGGAATCCAAAACTCTTGGGCAGACAGACTCAGTCGAGTTCTGCTTCCACACGAATGGTCCCTGCATATGGATCAGGTACTCAGAATCTTCCAAGAATGGGGAACCCCGGACATAGAACTCTTTGCAAGTCCATGGAATGCCAAATTTCCCCAGTTCTGTTCCAGAATTCCGTGTCTGGGAGTTCAGGCCAAGGATGCCTTCCTCCTTCATTGGGGTCACGGCTTCCTGTATGCCTTTCCACTCATTCCCTTGATTCCCAAGACTCTGTTCAAACTCCAGAGGGATCAAGGGTCTATGATCCTCATAGCTCCACGCTGGCCACGCCAAGTGTGGTAACCTCTACTTCTGCATCTTTCCCAAGCCCCCTCCCTGGACTTGGGAGCTGCTCCAGACCTCCTGTCCCAGGAGGACGGGACTTTGTGGCATCCAAACCTCAAGTCCCTTCACCTCAGAGCTTGGTTACTGAAGGCCTAGACCTTCAGAACTTAAAACTTTCTCAGCAAGTGAAAGATATCCTCCATGCTTCCAGAAAACCTTCCACTAGGCGTTCCTATGCTTTTAAGTGGAAACGATTTTTCATTTGGTGTGCTCAAAAGGGTCTTGACCCTCTGGCACTTCCTCTGAATTCTCTATTGGAATATCTCCTGCATCTCTCCAATGCAGGCCTTAAGACAAATTCAGTACGAGTCCATTTGAGTGCTATTAAGCCTCTCAATGGACAGCCTATTTCCTCTCATCCTCTTATTGCAAGATTCATGAGAGGCCTAACTTTAACTAAGCCTCCCATTCGGCCTCCTCCGGTAGCATGGGACTTAAACTTGGTTCTTGGTCAGCTTATGAAGCCACCCTTTGAACTGTTAGCCACTACCTCCTTTAAATTTCTTTCCTGGAAGGTTATTTTCCTTATTGCAGTCATTTCTGCTCGCCGCATCAGTGAACTGCAGGCCTTAGTGGCTAATCCACCTTACACAAGGTTCCATCATGATAAGGTAGTCCTTAGGACAAATCCACACTTTATGCCTAAAGTGGTCTCACCTTTTCATCTTAAATCAAGAGGTATATTTACCTGTCTTTTTTCCAGCTCCTCATGCATCCAGTGCAGAGAGGAATCTTCATACTCTAGATTGTAAAAGAGCTCTGGCTTTTTACTTACACAGGACACAGCAACATAGAAAGTCTTCCCAGCTTTTTGTTGCTTTTGATCCTTCTCATTTAGGACTTCCAGTCTCTAAGAGAACACTGTCCAATTGGATTGCTCAGTGTATTTCCTTCGCTTACCAGAGTAAGAACCTTTCTCTGGAGGGCCATGTCACAGCTCACAATGTGCGAGCCATGGCCGCCTCTATGGCTCATCTACATTCTGTGTCCATTGACCAGATCTGTCGAGCAGCCACCTGGGCCTCGGTTCATACCTTCACAGCCCATTACTGTTTGGACAAGGACTCCCGCCAGGATGCCTTGTTTGGTCAGGCTGTCCTCAGACACCTGTTCCATTCTTGAACAACTCCTGCCCTCCTTCCCTGGATGGATGCCTGAGATCCATAGGAGGACGCGGAACCCTTTCAGGGTCTCATATCCTTGGGGATCTCCCAGGCATCTTAGCTAGGGAGTCCCCATATGTGAGGACTCATTCCTGCTTGTTCCTGGAGATAGCACAGTTACTTACCTGTAACAGGTGATCTCTGGGAACAGCAGGAATTATTCCTCACAACCCTCCCACCTCCCCTAGGAGTTGTATCTCTCTCTCTATTGTCTCAGCTTTAAACTTGAACTGAGGAGAGTTGGTTAGGAAAGGCGGGAAGGCAGCACGCAGGCGCTGTGGGATGCTCCCAAAAGCTTTCCTTTTTGGGAAGCTGGGGAGCGTTCCCGCGCAGGCTCCGTCGGTACCGACGTACCCATATGTGAGGACTAATTCCTGCTGTTCCCAGAGATCACCTGTTACAGGTAAGTAACTGTGCTATTTTGAATGTTATGTATATTCTGCCGCAGATAGCTGCCATGGAATTGTGTTTAATAAGGAAAAACTTAATTGAAAATAGCCCAGTAAGGGTAAAGGTGGCCAGCTTTCCACCTGTACATTGCACCCAGCTATGATTGTCACTTGTTACAATTGTGACATAGCTTGACTTAGATAATCAGGAAGAAGTGATTGTTTTAAACAATTTTATTGACCAAAACCACACACCAACCTCCTTTGGTTACCGAGGTTGAAGATGATGATGATGATGGCAGCATCCATAAGTTACCTGCCCAATTCTGAATAATGTTTTAACACTTTATAGATCATTCTGTACTCTCTCAAAAAGAACTCTTTCCATCTTAGCCTCGGCATGATCTCTCTTCCTGTTATGCTAACATATATAGTATATGACAGCAGACAAAGACCAGTATGGTCCATCTAATCTGCCCAGTAAGGTGGCTAGAATAGCTGGACCCTCCCCTCCATGCAGATCGCCCCTCTCTATTTATAAAAAATAGTTAATTTTGATTTGATCCCTTTCTAGCAAGAGGATAAAATTTAAAAAAGCAACTACTATTTTTTATACTTCAACAAACAGAGAGGATGACCTGCATGGAGGGGAGAGTACAGCTACTCTAGCCACCTTACTGGACAGACTAGATGGACCATACTGGTCTTTATCTGCCGTCATATGCTAATGTACATAGTAAAGTAGGAAGAGAGAAAACTGCAAGACACTAAGATTATTATTAAACATTTATAAGTGCTACAAGGGATATACAGCACTGTACAAGCACAGATAGACAGCCCCTTCACTTTAGAGCTTACAATCTAATAAAAAAAAAACAAGACAAAGTTAGAAAGAGGATAGAATAGGGAAGGGTAAGGAGACACAAGGAATAAGAGATCAGGATTCAAAGGCAGCCTCAAAGAGGTGAACCTTTAGTAAAGATGTGAAAAGGGGCAGTGATCAAGCCTGACTCACAGTCTCGGGGAGTTTATTCCAGGCATAAGGAGCAACGAGGTGAAAGGACCGAAGTCTGGAGTTAGCAGAGGTAGAACAGGGCAAAGAAAGGAGCAAGCCAGTAGAAAAGCGAAGTTCACAAGGAGGGGTGTAGGAGGAGAGATGGTGAGGAGCAGCAGAATCAATGCATTTAAAGGTCAGAAAGAGGTGTTTGAATTGGATACAGAAGAGAATCCAGTGAAGTGATCTGAAGAGAGGGGTTATGTGAGTAAAACAAGACTGACAAAAGATTAATCGCGCAGCAGAGTTTTGAACAGATTGAAGGGGGCGAGAGATGACTCAGTTTTCTAGCAGTGTTATCAGAGAGGAAGGGGTGAATTTTGTAAATATAGATAAAGATGGACAGTTTCTTTTGACACAGCACAGTGTTATTTAGAATTGGGCAAGTAACTTCTGGATGCCATCATCATCTTTGACCTCAGTAACCAAAGGAGGTTGGTGTGTGGTTTTGGTCAATAAAATTGTTTAAAACAATCACCTCTTCCTGTTTAGCCAAACTATGTCACAGTTGTAACACGTGAAGACTGCCTGGGTGCAACGTACAGGTGGAAAACTGGCCACACATTTACCCTTACTCCTGAAACTAGCATTAATATAAGGGAGATTATGGAAAATAATTGGCACTCATCCCTACTGCCTTTTTGTCTATACTCAGATCTGAGAAATATTGACAGGATGACTCTGTGTGTAGCTGCTGATTTTTACAAGGGAAATGGCTTACCACAGCCACAATGTAACTTCTGAACCACTTCCTCTCTTTCTCTGTAAATAATGTCTCAAGTGTAAGATAGCTGCTGACCCCCTCACTGATGCACACAATATAGAGACCATTATACCCATCTCACTTTACCAACTTTATTCCTGGTACAGACCAGTTTTCTGAATTATCCTGCAATGTTGCAACAAGAAAACACAGCTCCTTACACAAATACTGGGTCCTTAATTTCAGTGGCAGCTCAAGGTGAGTTAAATTCAGGTACCGCTAAGTGTTTTTGAATGTTGCAAACAGATCTTTAGGTAGAGGGAATTTACACTCAATATTTAGCTTAAGGTTGATGCACGCATGTATGTATTTTGTTTCTATAAAGCAGGCCAATTTATAGGTCAAAGACCAGAATTTTCCATTCCTGGTACATGACATTCTCCTGGAACAAGCAGGAAGTCAGCCTTCAGACATGGGGGAGGTTGGCATGGATGGCACCTGCACAGTAACCTCTCCCCAGCCTTCAAAGAAAGCCTTTGGGAGATCCACCACGCATGCGTGACTGCCTTCCCACCCAAAGGTACCATCTTGCCTTTTTCTGCAGAGTCCATCGGACCTTTGGCTGCACCCTGGAAAAGCTTGATTATTTTTTTCCTTCATTCTTATATTTTTTTCTTCTCCGGTATGTCTATCGGTGTCTTATCGCCTCGTGGGATGGCTGCCACCTCGGTGCAGTGTTTTCCTCGGGTCTTTTTCCCTTCGTGGTTTCTTTCCTTGGTGCGCGGGAAACCTCGCACCCTCCCTGGCTGGGACGCTTGTGTTTGATCTCATGGGCGCCATCTTCCCTGCTATGTCCTCGACTAGTGGGTTTAAGCAGTGTGACCGCTGCAAGCATACCATGGCTTGCACAGATCCGCATGACTGCAGCCTCCAGTGCCTTGGTATAGACCACTATGACTTTGCCTGTGGGCTCTGTCAGGAAATGATGAGCAAGGGCCGAAAGAACAGTAAGAAGCAGCAAGAGTCCCTTCCAGTTCCATTCTCCCATCCCCTTGTATCAGCCCATTTGTAGCCTTAACCCCCAGTTTTCTTCCAGGGCCAGCAGCTCTATCCTCCCCTCCCCACAATCAGCCCATTCCCAGTCGAAGCCCCCCAATCAGCTCGCTTCCCTTGCTAGTCCCCCCTCAACCCCATTACCAGTGCTAGGCTCCCCTAATCAGCTCATTACCTGTCCTAGCCTCCTCTAATCAGCCCATTTCCAGTCCTAACCTCCCCGATCAGCTCATTTCCAATGCTAGCCCCCGATCAGTCCATTACCAGTCCTACCCCACTATCAGCACATTACCAGTTCCAACCCCCCCCCCCCCCGATCAGTCCATTCCCAGTCCTAGCCTTCCCTAATCAACCCATTACCAGTCCTAGCCCACCCCCATCTGCCCATTATAATCCTAACCCGCACTGTATCTCCCCTCTGTCCCGCATTTATCCCCCATCTGTCCAGTATGGCCCCTGTCTGTTCCCTTTGTCCATGTCAGCATCCCTCCCTCCTGTCAGCCCTGTTGTAGGTTCCCTGCCCCCTCCTCCCCTCTCCCTGTCTGCCTGCTACTGCCCTGCTGTTCTACAGCCGCGGCTCCCTGTCTCTTAGGGAACTGCGGCTATGCCTGTAAAGCACAGTTACTTACCTGTAACAGGTGATCTCTGGGAACAGCAGGAATTAGTCTTCACATATGGGGTACGTCGGTACCAACGGAGCCTGCACGGGAATGCTGCCCAGCTTCCAATCAGAAAGCTTTTGGCAGCATCCCTCGCGCCTGCGCAGTGACTTCCCGCCTTCTCCACAGCCTCTCTTCAGTTGAGTTTCAGAGCTGAGACAAAGGCGAGGAGAGAAAAGGAAGAAGATAAAAAAGATGCAACTCCTAGGGGAGGTGGGAGGGTTGTGAAGACTAATTCCTGCTGTTCCCAGAGATCACCTGTTACAGGTAAGTAACTGTGCTATCTCCAGGAACAAGCAGGAATGAGTCTTCACATATGGGGACTCCCTAGCTGGAGATGCCAGGGGGAGATCCCATAAAAATGCAAGTGCCTGGATCAGGGGTGCATTTTGACTCCAGGAATCCCCGGCATCCAATGTGGGATGGAGGGTAGGAGTTGACAATAAAGGAGCTGTGAGGAAAGAAACAGCATAGCCAAGGACTAGAGGGTTTTACAAATACAGGAATCCTTGGTAGATAGGATGAGTAGCATTAAAACACATTTAATGTACACTTAAAATATGCAGCTTACCTACTGTATTGTAGGAAGTAGAAAGCATGATGGAGTCTACTGGATAAGCAGTGGCGGAATCTTCAAGTTGACCTCTCAGTAGTGAGGATGAAGGTCCAGACCTGGAGGTAGTAGATGATCCAGGTGTCAACTGGGTAGGATTGGACGTCAGGTCTTCAATGGAAAGCTTTATGGGAAAAGCTGAAAACTCCTTTAGGCATAAGGTCATTAACATTGAGGACTAAAGGAAGAAGACTGACGGAGTAGGACAACTAGCCCAGTCCTGGCGGGAAGAGGGGGACTGGAAAAACCCCCTATTCCCACGGAAAACAGTTGTGTACTCAGAGATAAAGAGGTACACTGTTTTTCCTAGCTGGCGAGAGATAGGAAAAATATTGAAGCTTGATGCTTCATGGACTTAAAGAAAAAATGGAGATGTTAGCACCAAAGTGGTTATTGGTGCCTAACAGTTTCTGCATCGTAAGATGGCATGGGACGTAGGGCGACAGACTGTCTAAAACCTCTAGGAGGTAAAACCTGTAGTATAGACAGTAAGGGTGATAGTGTGTAAGACAGATCAACCCTTAAGAGGCCCCCTATCAAACACATATATATATAGGGATATATACATGTGGCTGGAAAATATATATATATATATATGTTCAGATGTGTATATTAGGATATGGGTGGTGAAATATATCAAATATATATATATAGATATGATATACCTGAAGATATGTAAATTTGTGGGGCATGATTTAGCACCACCAGAGCAATGATATAGGTATGCAGACATAGATGGAGATGCTACATACAAGACAACAGGTTGAAGATACATGTCTATCACCCAGCCCCATAATTGTACATGGGGAATATAGAAGAAAAAGATTCTGTGCTCTACAAGAGGGTGAACCCACTTGGGATATGAAACAGAGAATCTATTTTCATGGATTGAGGGATGCAGAAAGGCAATCTAACCAGATAACCGTGATGTTCGCGTGAGAACAGATGAACATATGAATCTGTAAAGAACAAGGCGGGAGTTCCACAGAACACTGACATGGTAGATGTGGAGAAACGCAGGGAAGATACCAGAGGGACCTATGGAAGGACCCAGAGGTAGCATGCGTAAACAGAAGCCTTGGATTTTCACACAGAAGAACTGATATCTCGTGTTAACACCCCAGGCTAGAGGGGGTGTGGAGAACCCTCACAGGCATAGGAAGGGTTTATAAGTTTTTCCTAATAAGAGAGAAACTTCAGAGACCAGGTCAATGCTCTATAGCAAGGCCCTCATAGTAGAAAGCTTCTCTGAAGACTGCAGAGAGCATTGTGCAGGAGAGCTATGAGATAAACTGACTGAAGTCAGGTATGTTGCCATATCCTAGGAGAGGAGATGGTTAGAATAATGTGAGAAAGCCTAAACGAGTAGGAGGATCTAAGATAGTTTGGAATCACTACTGAGGCTAGATAAAATTTTGAACAAGGGACTGGAACTTGGAAAAAAGTCCCAGTAATACAATTATTGTAACTACTGCAGGCAGAGCTGCTGACAGAAACAGCAGGGAGATTGTCCTGTGCTGAATAAAGAAAAACAGACAAGGAAAGAGAGGAGATATCTCTTCTCCCTGTCTGGGGAACGAGCTTGCCAGAGAAGCTGTTCAGTATGGTACCCCTCAAGTGATTGGAGGGTGACGTACCCATAGGGTAAGTCAACTGAAGGAAAAAATGTTCAGTTGGGATAGAAACTATCAGGGGATAGTTGCAACTGCTCTTCTAGAGAGTAAGAAGAGGAGAAGTGTGTAGTCCCTGAACAAAATCTTTTTCCGACAGGTTAGTACACTGAAAAAGAAAAGCACAGTGAATAAACTTCTAATATGTAGAAGTGAAGTGTAAGTTACAATTTCTGGCCCCTATGGTTGCTGGGAATGCTGAGACTGGCCAGAACTAGAGGACTTCAGACTAGGCTGAGGCGTCCCTTGTTTAGGTACAGCCGAATGATGGGCAGGAGATGAATGAAACTTTCTTTTCTTAGGGAAAGAAGGTTTGGTAGGACATTTCCTACTCTTTGAAGAAGGAGGTGGCTTAGAATGGTTTTTAGTGGAAGGAGAGTCAGTGGAGCATTGAGCAACCTGACGTAAAGCCTCCTTATTGAAGAGACCTTCTCCTGTACAAGGAGAATGAGCTAGTATAGTTTGTGCCCATCTGCTCAAGTCTGAAGCTTCAAGCCAGGCTCTGCGACGTGCTGCAATGGCAATAGCAGAGGATCTGCTAACGGACTCAAAAGAGTCTATAGAAGCACGAGACAGGAACCAAGATATATTCCGGCTGTGATTGATGAGCAAGGAATAATCAGTAGCCTTGGGCTCTAGTAAAAAAGGGGTCAAAAGAGACAATTTCTCTGTGACTTCCTGGAGTGTTAGATTCATGTGAAAAATATATGAAAGAACTCTGGAGGCCAGCATAGAGTTTTGGAAGGCCTGACGACCAAAAGCATCGAGTGTTCTTGAAGAACGACCCGGCGGATAAGAATGCTTCTTCTTGCTCTTAACTTTCCTCAGTGCCGATTCCACTACAAGGGAACGATGAGAAAGTTGAGGTTTTTGGAACCCTGGAGAGGGTGGCACCCGGTACCGAACCTCAATGTCTGTAGAAACTAGAGGAAGTCGTAAGGGCGATTTCCAGACCCTGAGAAGGAGATCCTGCAGAGCAGGATGTAAAGGAAACTTTATATTTTCCATTTGCACCGGTGAGCCATGAGTAGGATCACAACCAGGGATAGAAATATTAAGAAAGGTTGCCATATCCCGGAGAAAAGCCTGAAAAGCCTGATCTCCTATGGGAACCATCCCTGGTAAGGCTAAAGAAAGAGCCTGAGCACCAGAGGACGTACAGGGTGCAGCACCAATGCCAGGTATCGGTTCCAAACTAGGCATCGGTGCAAGAACAGGCATCGATACTGATACAGGACTATCAGATGAAGTAGCCATCGGGAACTGCTGCAGTGGTACCGAGATCATGAGGGAGTTATGGCTAGGATCTTCGGAACTGCCTATCTGGAAACGACAGGAGTCTGTTCCGGGACGCGTCGGTACGCAGTCCTCGAGACTAGATATCGGCTCAAGACTCGGCATCGAAGTAAACGATACTATTGATGCATGTTGCGAAGGTGCCGACGCCGGTGGCAGTATCGGCGATGCCGATACCACTAAGGCAGACTGGGTTACATCGATCGATACCGACGGTACCGAGGATACCCGATGAGCACCTCTTGCAAAGGGTAAGGTGGTCCACCTCGATGCCGATGCCAGGGTATCGGAACCGATCGACGCCGGTACCGTCCCGGAGCATGGCTGAGATTGAGGGAAGTCAATGCGGTGCGTATCGATCGGTCCCAAAGGTACCGAGGATGCCCGATGACGATCCCTGGTGAAGAGTGGAATACTCGACACTGGTGCCGATGCCGGAGGCTCGGTACCGCTCGAAGCGGATACCACCCCTGCGCATGGCTCAGGCATGTTCTGTGAGGGGTGAGCCCCAGGAACATCCTGAAACCCCTTTAACGCTTTGGAGCCCGAAGACTCCCGCAGGGGTAATGCCAATGGATTCTTGAGGGTAAGGCCGGAGCCGTCACCATGCTGGGCATGGGACATACCACTCAAGCATTGACTAGTCTTAACAGACTGTTTTGGGTTACCTGAACCTGTGAATTGGAGAAAACGGTTACCCTCACTGCCGAGTAAAAAACGGTATTGAGGGAAACTATAAATACTGAAGGTTTCCTCACAACACTATCTCCTGACAAGTCAGGGGAAAAAAGGGTCAGGACCCACACAGTTGAGACACCAACTATTGGTGTCTAAAAAGAAACAGGTGTTTCCACATCGAATGCACTTCTTAGGAAAAGAAGGCTCCATAATGAAAAGGCCTAGTAGGCCCAAGAAGTTAAGGTAAAAAAAACTGAAGAAACGTTTTTCAGAATTTAGTCAAAAATCCACCGGCGATACCGGTGGTAGCGGGAAATACAGCCGCGACCACAAGAAAACAAAAAACTAAAGTAATTAAAGCAATTAAAAAGAAAAGTTTCTGCGGTGACAGGAGGACGTCCTGCCGGCTACGCGGAAAAACGAAAACTGAAGAGAGGCTGTGGAGAAGGCGGGAAGTCACTGCGCAGGCGCGAGGGATGCTGCCAAAAGCTTTCTGATTGGAAGCTGGGCAGCATTCCCGTGCAGGCTCCGTCGGTACCGACGTACCCCATATGTGAAGACTCATTCCTGCTTGTTCCTGGAGATAATCATTTTCCCCACACGGAATCATCTGTAATACAGGGAGTCCCACAGCCTCTGCTTAGATAAGAGTGAGTCTTGGGTTCTAAATTTAACCAGAAAGCTCTCAGCTTTGTTTAAATTTTAAAACAGCACTTTGCTGCTACTAGACCCTGACTGATTTAACAAATACACTAAGTTCACAGATTAAATCAGCTTTAATCTAAAAAAAAAAAAAAAAAAAATTCCCCAAGATTTAGAAAAATTCCCAGAAGTAATTACTTACAGTTGCAGATCTCTCTCCAGAAGTAGCAGTCCCCTTTTGTAGTCCTTCAAGATTTATAAATGCACCACCATTTCTTCTTTCACTTCTGGCACAGTATAACATACTGGGGTCAGACCAAAGTCCATCAAGCCCCGTTTCCAACAGTGGCCAAGCTAGGTCATAATTACCTAGCAGTCTCCCCAAAAGACACAGGTTCCTCAATGCTTGTATTGGATCAAGCAGTGATATCCTGGGTCCCTTTTAATAATGGTTTATGGACCTTTCCTCCAGGAACTTGTCCAAACTTTTTTTTTAAACCCAGCTACACTAACAGCTTTTACTACATCCTCCGGTAACAAATTCCAGAGTTTCAGTATACATTGAGTGAAAAAATATTTTCTCTTATTAGTCTTTAAATAGGTTACCCTGTAGCTTCACTGCATGTCCCCTAGTCTTTTTATATTCTGATGACATAGATTGTTTACATCTGCCTGTTCCACTCCATTCATTAATTTACAGACCTCCATCATATCTCCCCCCCAGCTGTCTCTTTTCCAGGTTGAAGAGCCCTAACCCTTTTAGCCTCTCTTCATAGGCGTATCCTTCCATCCCCCTTACCATTTTGGTGGCTCTTCTCTGTACCTTTTCTAATAGCGCTATATCCTTTTTAAGATATGGTGACCAGAATTGTACACATTATTCAAGGTGCGGTCGCACCATGGAACAATAGAGAGGCATTATAATATCCTTTGTTTTATTTTCCATTCCTTTCCTTATGATACCTAGAATTCTATTTGCTCTCTTGGCTGTCACTGCACGGAGGGTTTTAACATGTTATCCACAATGATGCCTAAATCCTTTGCCTAGGTGGTGGTTCCCACTGTGGAACCTTGCATCGTGTAACCATATTTTGGGTTGTTCTTTCCTAAGTACATAACTTTGCACTTATCCACATTAAATTTTATCTGCCATTTGGATGCCCAGTCTTCCAATTTATCAAGATCCTCTTGCAATTTTCCACAATCCTCTTGGGTTTTAACAACTTTAAATAGTTTTGTGTCATCTGCAAATTTGATTACCTCACTCATTATTCCCTTTTCCAGGTAATTTATGAATGTCAAAAAGCAGCAGACCCAGCACAGATCCCTGTGGTACTCCACTATTCACCTTTCTCCATTTTACCCTACCCTCTGCTTTCTGTCTTAACCAGTTCCTGATCCACAGTAGTACACTGCCTCCTATCCCATGACGTTTTAGTTTTGCCAAAAGTCTCTGATGAAGGACCTTGTCAAAGGCTTTCTGAAAGTCCAGATACACTATATCAACCGACTCACCTCTCATGTTTTTTGAAGGTGTGAACAAACAGATAGCTTTAGACAAGGAAAATCTTGTCTTTCTATGTTGGCTGTCTCCCATTAAGCCACAACTATCTACATGTTGAGTAATTTTGTTCTTTATGATGGTTTCTACCATTTTTCCCTGGTACTGAAATCAAGCTCACGGGGCTGTAGTTTCCAGGATCACCCCTGGAACCCTTTTTAAAAATTAGCATTATATTAGCCATCCTCCAACCTTCAGGTATTACAGATGATTTTATGATTGCACACCTATTAGTAATCTGTGAATGTTCTCATATATCAGTTCTTTCAACACCCTTGGATGTATATCATCCGGTCCAGGTGCTTTGCTACTCTTCAGTTTAACCAAATAGTTGTAATACATCTGCCCAGTGTATCAATATTTCTTTCAATTCTTCTGCAGTATCACCTTTAAATACCACTTCAGTCATGGGTAACATCCCTACATCTTCCTCAGTAAAAACCGAAGCAAAGAATTCATTGTCTCTCCGTTATAGCCTTGTCTCCTCTTACCCCTCTATCATCTAATGGTCAAACTGACTCTCAGAAGTTTTTTGCTACGAACATACTTGAAAAAGTCTTTATTACATGTTTTTGCTTCCACAGCAAGTTTCTTCTCAAATTCTGTTTGCTTGCCTTATTAATGCCTTGCATTTAACCTGCCAGTGCTTGTGCTGTTTCCAGTTTGTCATTGGGCTCTTTTTTCCATTTCCTGAAAGATGCTTTTTTTGGCAACAGCCTCTCTGACCTCACTTTTAAACCATGCTGGCAGTTTTTTTGGACTTCCTTCCACTTTTCTTAAAGCGTGGAATACAGCTGGTCTGGGCTTCCAAGATAGTATTTTTAAACACCCAAGCTTGATGTAAGTCTCTTACCTTTGCAACTACTCCTTTCATTTTTTTCTTAACTATTTTCCTCATTTTATCATCAGCTCCCTTTTGAAAATTAAAAGGTAGTACTGTGCATTTCCTTACCAACTCTCCTCCATTAATTAAATCAAACGCAATCATGCTATGATCACTATTACCAAGTGGCCCCAATACCCTTATCTCTTGCACTAGATAGCGTAGTTACTCACCTGTAACAGGTGTTCTCCAGGGACAGCAGGAATCAATCTTCACTTATAGGTGACGTCTGCACCAATGGAACCCCCGTGGAGCAATTCCCCAGCTTTCAAAGAAAGCCTTTGGGATTGCTACCACACATGCATGGTCCTCTTCCCACCCAAGGATGCCATCTTGCTCAGTCAGGTCCCATAGCTCAAGCCCTACCAAGCAGATGACAAGGAAAGGACAAAAATTCAGCAACTCATCAGGGGAGGCAGGAGGGTAGTGAGGAAAGATTCCTGCTGTCCCTGGAGAACACCTGTTACAGGTGAGTAACTACGCTTTCTCCAGGAACAAACAGGAAGTCAGTCCTCACTTATGGGACTCACTAGCTACAGGCTACCAAACCTGTAACAAAAAAAATGCCTCCATGAGGCCGTAAGCTGGAGCTGAGTCCTCAGGGCGAAACCCTCAGTAGCCATGCAGAAGGGTCAGAGGGCAGGAGTTGCTTATACCCTGAATAGATCAGCCTGGCCGAAGGCACTGTCCCAGCAGGACACTCTCCAGACAGTAGAAGACCAGGTTGCTGCCTGGCAGATGTCCATCATGGGCACAGAGCGCAGCGAGGCCATCAAGGCTGCTTTGGCTCTGACCCCATGTGCAGTGAGTCGATGGATCCATAGGGATGCCTGCCTTCACATGAGTGAATACGATGCAGTTCGCCACCCCAACAGAGAGGGTGCACTTGCCGACTGTGTCCTATGATCCCAATAGGCAGGGACAAGCAAAGAGCCAGTCAAACTTGCAATGAGTCTGGGTACTCTGCAAGGAGAATGCGAGGGCCCGCTTGCAGTCAAGGGTGTGGAGAGTTGCCGATGCCTGATCAGCATGGGGCCTCCAGAAGGAGGTCGGGAGCACTCTCTCTTGGTTGAGATGAAAGGCAGACATGACCTTGGGTAAGAACTTAGGATGCATCCGGAAGACCACCCTGTTCCGATAAAACCTGGTGTAAGGGGCATCGGCCATGAGCACCGGCATGGTGAGGGATTCCCTTGAGGGGGACTCTGTGAGCTGAGGTCAGTTCCACCAGGAAGGCCACTTTCCAGGACAAATGCCAGAGTGAACACATCACCATCAGCTCGAAGGGTGGATGAGTGAGCTGCGTGAGCACCATGTTCAAGTCCCACTCCACTGGAGGGGGACAGATGGGCGGCTTGGATAACAGAAGGCTCTGCATGAAGCGGGAGACTTGTGGTTGCCCCGAGAAATGTTTTCCCTTGATAGGGAGATGATTGGTTGATATGGCGCTCAGATGAACTCTAACGGAGTTTGACTTCAGTCCCACCCTCGAGAGGTGAAGGAGGTACTGGAGAACCCACCGAACCACACATGAGAAGGGGTCGATCTGGCACTCCAAAAACAGACAGAGAAGCATTTCTACTTAAAGGCGTAAGCTCACCTAGTGGAGTCCTTCCTTGAGGCAAGGAGGATTTCCTCAACCTCCTCTGGAAGGGCCAGAGAGACCCGTTCAGCCGCCAGGCCACGAGGGATCGGGAGGGGAGGTTCGGGTGTAGTACCCGACCCTCCTCCTGTATCAGCAAGTCCCTGGCAGAGCCTAGGGGAATCGGAGGCTCCGATGACAGCCAGAGCAGAAGTGGGAACCAAGGCTGCTGGGGCCAAGAGAATCAGCGATGCCCTGTCCCGTTGAGCCTTGAACAGAGTCCACACAATGAGGGGGAAAGGAGGGAATGCATAGAGAAGACGGGAGGACCAGTCCAGGAGAAATGCATCGGGCTGCAGAAGCGAGGGAGGTGTGTGTTCTGAGGGCTTGGGAAAAGGTTCATTACTGGGGTGGCCCAGCGTAGAAACAGCCAGCCCGCCACACTGGGATCCAGCAGCCACTCGTGGGGGTGAAGGATTCTGCTGAGCCTGTCCACCAGGTCATTCTCCTGACCCGGGAAGTACGTCGCCTTGAGGGACATCCTCCGCCAGGCAGCAAAAGAGCAGATGAGGACTGCTTCCCTGCAGAGGGAACGTGACCCTGTGCCCCTGCTGTTGATATAGAACATCGCTACCCGGTTGTCAGTCTGCACCAGAAAGGACATCCTTGAAGGCCCTCAGGGCCTGCCGGATGGGCCAGAGCTTGAGCAGGTTTATCTGCTGCTGAGCCTCCGTTGGCAACCACTGCCCTTGTATGCAGAAGAGACCCGCAATGGGCTCCCCACCCTGACAGGGAAGCATCCATGGTCAGTACCAAATTATGCTGTGAGGCCTAGCAGGGCGATCCCTGCAGGAGGTTGCGGGGATTCTGCCACCAGTTCAGGGACAAAGAGGTCGGGAAGAACCCTGATGGGTCCCTGAGGTGTCCACGGGATTGACTCCATTGGGAGCTAAGACACCACTGGGCCATCCACACGTGCAGGTGGGAGTGAGGAACCACATGCACGGTTGAGGCCATGTGGCCCAAGAGACATAGCATGGACCGAAAGGTAACCTGGTGGGTGCTCTGGATGCAAGCTGCCGAAGGCAGGTGGAGCAATCCATCAGCAAGAAGGCCATGGCTTGCTGAGGATCAAGGCACACCCCGATGAACTCGAGAGCCTGTGCCAGCTCGAGGTGAGATTTTGAGTAATTGACCAAGAACCCCAAACTCTCCAAGAGGAGGATAGTGCGTGACATCACTTGCTGGGCTTCCTTGACAGAGGAGCCCATAATGAGCCAGTCATCAAGGTAGGGAAACACCGAAATGCACTGAAGGTGAGCGGCAGCCACGACAGGTTACTTTGTGAAGACCCGTGGGGCAGATGCAAGGCCCAAAGGGAAGCACCCTGTACTGGAAGTGCTTTCCCTGCACCTTGAAACGCAGGTACTGCCTGTGTTGGGGGTGGATCAGGATATGGGCGTAAGCATCATTTAGATCCAAGGAGCCTAGCCAGTCGCCCTGCTGGAGGAAGGGCAGCAGCATACCAAGAGATAACATCTTGAATTTCTCCAGCACCAGAACCTTGTTTAGCCTGCGGAGGTTGAGGATGGGCCACAGACACCCCCGCCCCTGTCTTTTTTGGGACGAGGAAGTACTGGGAATAGAAGTCCCGACTTCAAAGGTGGGGGAGGGACCTTCTCGACTGCCCGTTGGCAAGGAGGAAGTGTAGTTCCTGCTGCAGCAAGAGCTGGTGTGCGGGGAGTCGAGGAGGCTCTGCCAGGAAGAACGGGGGTGGGAGCCTGTCAAAGTGGAGGCGATAGCCCTCTCTGATGACTGAAGTGATCATTGCCCACGATGAAGCACCCCCCCCCCCTCTAGCTGCTGCGCTGCCAGAGGGCAAGGGGCCATGCCCCTGGCGTCAAACCCCTTGTGGGGGAGCCGCCATCTGGGCCTTCGGGCTCTTTGGTTTATGGTGACCCTGGCCAGGCTTCCCCTGCGCAGAAGAGGTCAGCACAGGGGTAGGCGGGTAGCTGCGGTACTGGGAGCCTTTCCTGGGAAAGGGCTGCTTCTTCTGAGGCAGCGTCAATGTCTTGCACGAGAGACGGGTCCTAGTGACATACTCCGTCTCAATCTCCACAGTCTTCTCTTCCATTGGCTTCCCAAAAAGTTGTTCGCTGAGGCAGGGTATGTCCAGGAGCTTCTCCTGTACCCACTGCTCCAAATCCGAAGATTGGAGCCGCCACCTGTGCTAATGTCTCAAAGCCATCATAGGAGGCTCGAGAAATATATTTGGAGCAATCCGCCACCGATTTCAACAGGACATGGAACCTGTCGAGGGGCTCTCCCTCAAGGCCCACGGCAAAGCCTCCATGTTCTTTCGCCAAGTCATGGAGGAACATATCCATATATAATTGGTATGCCTGGAGCGACAGGAGAGCATGGAACCTTGATAGGCCTTGCAGCGAGGGCTCTGGACTCTTGGCCCAGCGGGACCAAGGAGTGGGACTTTGGGCTTTTCTTCTTCCTCATGGCCGATTCCACCACCATTGAGGTGTGTGGAAGTTGAGTCTTACGGAAGCCTGGCCCTCGCTGCACCTTGTACATTGTGTCAAGGCACTTGCTCACAATGGGAACCGAGGCCAGGGTCTCCCACAGGTGGAGCAAAAGCCAAGATAGGATCAGTGTCACCGGCATGGTGAGGGATTCCCTTGACGGGGACTCATACTGAAGAATATCAAGTTCCTCAGAACGAGGGTCTTCCTCGGCCTGGGTGACCAGGTTGAGGGCCCGAGCCATATCCTGAATAAACACCAAAAAGGAGGTGTCCTCAGTTGGTGAACTCCACTGGAGACCAGGCGGCGAGGGGTCCAACCGAAGATCCCGGTGGGTGTGGGTCTCCGGGGATGTGTCCCCATCACATTCCCAGTCAAAAATAAATAAATAAATAGAGGGATCAGTCTCAGGCGCTTCGCCCTGTCTGATGGTGGGTGGCCTGGAGCTGGAAGCCCGGGACGATCTCACCCCCGAAGAACAGGAGAGCGAACAAGACCAACGTTGAGGACCCTCACGAGACCCGTGGCTCTTGGAGGTTTCCTGGATGGATTTGGGTGTCCCACACAAGGGACCCATGGTCTCCTGGTGCAAGTCAGCAAAGCTGGCCGTGAGCGCCTGCTGGGAAGCAATGAACGCAGAAACGCTGCATTCTAGCGTCGTCATATGGGACTCCCATGCGGGCGTGGGGCCCTGGGACGCAGATACTGGGGTCACTGGATCGGGCGTTGAGAGGGAGTCCTCACCAGGACAGCCCTCAGGAGACTGGGTGCCTTCACTGGAGGCCTCTGTTTCTTTGCGAGGTAGTTTACAGGGCTGCTCCTTGTCAGACTCTCAGGAACGCTGAATGGGGCTAAGTGATCAGGCACAGGAGTGCTCGCACTTGTCAGGTGCCCCACACAGCGACTTTGAGGCTGCCTTCTTTTTTCACTGTTCCACCTCGGGGGCCCCCTGGTCCAAATGCCATATGGAATGCAGTGCCACAGGGGGAGAGCCCACCAGAGGGGAGATGACCGAGGATGCCATGGGGGATTCTGACGCAGCCTTTCAAAAAATGTCTTTGGACTTCTGCCTGCGGCTGAGCTGGGCCAAAGAGAACATTTTCTTACAGAGCGGACAGAGCTCTGGGTCATGGTCAGCTCCCAGACACCTTAGACAGCAGTCATGAGTGTCTGTAAGCAACATGTTCCTAGAGCATCTATCGCATTTTTTAAACCCGGTTGGAAAGGAAAAAGGGGCGCAAAGCCTGGGAAGAAAAAATTTAGGAAAAGTATCCCCCTAAGCTCCAAAAGAGAGCAAGGGGAGGACGGGTAGAGGACTGGTGCAACCAGAAAAAAAGAAATGAGCCTGTTAAGGTGAGGAAACAAAAACGTTTTCTGAGGGATGAGGATGTGTGTCCAAAGGGCTCTGAGGAAAAAGGAAGACCAAGCAAGATGGCACCCACCCTTGGGCAGGAAGAGGACCACACATGCATGGTAGTAATCCCAAAGGCTTTCTTTGAAAGCTGGGGAATTGCTCTGCGTGGGCTCCGTCCGTGCTGACATCACCCACAAGTGAGGACTGACTTCCTGCTTGTTCCTGGTATTACACTAAGGATTAAGTCCAAAATGGCTTCCCCTCTGGTCTGTTCATAAACCAACTGCTCCAAGAAGCAGTCTGTTATTTCATCTAGAAACTTTATCGCACTAGCATGTCCTGCTGTAACACTGACCTAGTCAATACTGGGGTAACTGAAATCACCCATTATTATTACTATTCTGGGACTTTTGTTAGCTTTCGTGATAGCTTTAAGCATTTCATTATCTATTTGTTCATTCTGGCTAGGCGGTTGATAGTACACTCCCACTGCCATCACCTTCACATTTTTACATGGAATTTTAATCCATAGAGATTCTACAGCAAATTTTGTTTCCTACAAAACTTTAATCCTTTATGACTCAATGCCCTCTCTAACAGAGTGCAATCCCTCCACCAATTTGATCAGCTCTATCATTACGATATAGTTAGTACCCAGGTATCACTGTGTCCCACTGGTTGTCCTTTCACCATGTCTCTGAGATACCAATCATATCTAACTTCTCATTTAGTGCTATATATTCTAACTCTCCCATCTTATTTTTTAAACTTCTAGCATTTGCATACAAGCATTTTAGAGACTATTTTATTCACATTAATCTGGTTATCGGTAAGCAGGGGTAATTTGGAATCTTTAAGTTCTGTCTGCTCGGTACTCAAAGGCATTTGGGCTACCTTTGTCTTTATTGGAACCTCTCTGCTGATATGTCCTACCTTTATTCTTTTGGTAGTATCTTTCAAAGATACATTGTTCCAAACCATGCGCTGTTGGGTGACTGTTGGCTCTCCTCTATTATCTAGTTTAAAAGCTGCTCTCTCTCCTTTTTAAAGGTTAATGCCAGCAGCCTGGTTAAGGTGAAGCCCATACCTTCGGAAGAGCCCCTCCTTTTCCTAGAATGTTCCCCAGTTCCTAACAAATTCAAAACCCTCATCCTTGCACCATTGTCTCATCTATGCAGTGAGACTCTGGAGCTCTGCCTGCCTTTTGGGTTCTGCATGTGGAACTGAAAGCATTTCAGAGAACGCTACCCTGGAAGTTCTGGATTTCAAATTCCTACCTGAAAACCTAAATTTAGCCTCCAGAACCTCCCTAAAACATTTTCCCTATGTCATTGGTACTGATATCTACCAAGACAGAAGACTCAAGACTCCTCCCCAACACTATCTAAGACCTTGTCTAGGTGGTGCATGAGGTCTGCTACCTTCGCACCAGGCAAGCATGTTACCAGGTGATCCCCCCCACATCCATCAGCCACCCAGCTATCTACATGCCTAATGACTGAATCGCCAACTATAACGACTGTCCTAACCCTTCCCTCATGGGTACATGGCCCTGAAGGACAGGTCTTAGCTATACGATCACTTCCTGCTACATCAGGGTGATGCTCTCCTATTACATGACCTCTCGCCTCCATGGCAACAGGGATGCTGCCAGGCTGGAGGTGGGACTTCAGTATCATATCTCTGTAGGTATTGTCTATGTACTTCTCTGTCTTCCTTATGTCCTCCAAGTCTTCTACTCTAGCCTCCAGAGATCAGACTCGTTCCCTGAGAGCAAAGAGCTCCTTGCACCTCGTGCACTCGTAAGACCCCTCACCAACTGGGAGAAAATCATACATGTGACACTCAGTGCAGAAGACTCATAAACCCCATCTTGCTGCTGGACTGCTGTCTGCATCTTAGTTTTAAGGTTGTGTTTAGGTATTTAAGTTCTTTACCTACTAAGGGTTGGAAATTCTTATACTAATAAAAGTACACCTAATATGTTTAATGTATGACCTAGATTGGCCACTGTTGGAAACAGAATACTGGGCTTGATGGACCTTGGTCTGACCCAGTATGGCATATCTTATGTTCTTATGTTCTTTGTTCACCCGAAACTTAATTAATCTCAAGTCCTTAATGTATGCCTGATGAGGTCAAACAGCTGCACCTGAGAGTGAATATGCCACCTCCTTTCCTTTGAGAGGTTTATGCACCTACAAAGCTACAATTATCCCAGGGATGGGTGGGTGTGAGGGAGGGAGGGTAAAAGACATTAAAAGCTGGCTGCTATACAGTACCCTGTCCTGTGCTTCTAAGGTAATCTGTGACCAATTTCCAGGGGGGGGGGGGGAGTCCCACAGCTCTTGCTTGGATAGAGTCTGGGGTTCTAAATTTAAACCGAAAGCTCTTTGCTGCTACTAGGCCCTGACTGATTTAATAGATACACTAGGATCACAGATTAAATCAGCTTTAATCAAAATTTTTTTTCAAGATTTAGAAAAATTCCCAGAAGTAAATGCTTACGGTTGTAGATCTTGCTCCACAGAAGTATCAGTCCCAAGACTTATAAATGCAACACCATTTCTTCTTTCATTTCTGGCCTAATGTGCCATGTGATCATCGGATTCAAAAAGAGTTTGATGCCAGTCCATTTCAGTTTGCTGATACCCTACAGATCGAGCTCTACATGTTCCATTTCATTCTTGACCACTTCCAGCTTTCCCTTGGTTCATGCTTCGTATATTCCATATCCCGCTATGTAAGACATCCTTGCAGCATCTGACTCGTCATCATAAATGCTGGCTTTACTCTGAAGAGTCTTCATCTCTCCCCCCAGTAGCTTGTTGAGCACTTGCCGGGGGGGGGGGTCTTATCTTTCAGTACTGTACTGCAACTTGTTTTGTTGTGACTATCCATTGGGTTTTTGTGATGTTACAGAAGTAGCTTTCCAGGTTTTTCTTCCATGCAGGTAATGCCAGTTTACCAGAGGATCACAGTTCTGTGACAAGTGTCCTATGCAGCTGCCTCCCCGATATGTGGTTTGTCTCAATTTGGTACCTCTGCTGAGACCTGTCCATCTTGGAAGATCTTGCCAATAGTTAAGCTACTGAGACTATAGCGCTCATCACTGATGCCCCACAACCCACATCTATGAAAGTGCCTTGTAGGTGTATGCACAGCCAAAAATACAAAACAAGTCAGTTTGTGCTTTTTTAATGCTTCTTCCTGACTGTTGGCCATTTGTGTTCTTCTCATGAATTATTTTTTTTTTGAAGGAGAGGAGTGTATGTGTATACTAAAACTTTACCTACAGTAACTATACAGACCTACAAGCAATTTGTGTACATTTTAAATATTTAGGTGCCCAAACAATGCAAATAAGTCCTCACAAATGCACAGCCCTAGTGATCAAGAGAGACAAGCTTTATGCAACTTAACCTTCCATTTCAATCCCTTCTTTCCAGTATTTAAACCCTCCCTAATGCTGTGGTTTGTGTCAGATAACCTTACTGTAAACAGAACATGTAACAAGTTCTTTTCTGAGTTCAAAAATCTTTGTATATCATCTTTTCACTGTACTTATGTTTTAATGTAATGGTTATGTTCTTTGTAAACCACTTTGATTACATGAAAAGATGGTACAGAAAGATTGACATTAAGATCTTGCTGGGTCGTTCTTCCTGGTTATGGCAGCCTGTAGTCATAAAAATTGTAACTGAGGATCTGTTGCTGAGAGCTTCAGTTATGATGAAAGCTAAGAGGTGTGTTCAATAGTCTTCCTATATACAAGGAAAGCTTTTACTCTGTTGCCAAGTCCCTTATACAAGGCTAGCTACCACCTCACTGCCAAAGTTGGTGACTTTAACCACTCTACAGTGGGCGAGATGGTTAACAGACAATTTACTACCAACCAGTCCATGTATCCCAACCTAACAGCATGTAGAATGTTTGAAGTTTCAGTCTTGCAATTGAAGATTTGCTCTAGTCACTTTGCTGTGATCAGAAAGGGTTACCTCTGCCCCCACCCTCTCCAAAACCTTAGATAAGCTCCTTCCATGTGCCCATACCTAAGTCTGAAGATCAAATGGCATGGACTAATAGCAGATTTCCATAGACGTCTTTCTGTAGTTATGTAATTAAAAGATTAGTAGCAATATAAAAACACAGATTGTGGGGTTTTGAAGTTTAATCAGGCTTTAGTTTGAATTCTATTATGCAGCCACATATCCACTTGAAATTAGCACCCCTTTTCTTTCTGGAAATGAATTTTTTTCTTCTCTCACACACACACACACAATACAAAACCTCTGGTAGCTTGTACAACTGATAAGCCAAAACAAAGGCAACAAGTGATAAGACACTAGATGCAAGGGTTTTTTTCCTTTTCCTCTTTCTGCAATAAATGTTTAAATTTTAAAGCCTGCCTGGAATGATACTGTAAATTCAAACTTAGGGGTCTACATGAAGTAGTTATCCTGCAAAGTATCACAGTTTTGTAAGTGACAATTACATAGAATTGCCAAAAATATGGTGTGGGGGAGCTTTTTCTTTATATACTTTGCCGTCCTTCATATTATGTTGTAATTGTATTAGATCTGCAATGTTTAATTCCTATGTATCAAGTAGGTGGAAATTATTAATTTTGACAAAACTAAACATTAAAGCACAGTGTTTTCATTGCAGCCAACATTTTGTTTAGCTTACTGGGGAGCCTGTCAAGATTGCAAATTCCCACTTTGCCAATCACTGATATTGTTCACAGCCATCAAATAGCAGTGAAAATCTGTACCCTGAAGCACTAAGATGGGATTTATCTTCTTTATGGAATGCGTTGCTACACTATGGTTGGAAATAAGTCAAGCATGGCACTTGGGTGGGTGGAGGTATATTTAAAAACACCACACCATAACTTTTATACTGTCTTTAAAAGATTTTGCAAAAAACATCAAAAAGGTTAAAGAAAAAAGTTGTAACTGAAGAAGTGGCAAATTACACTGTAATAAGATTGCTATGGACACTAAGCCATTGCTTTTAAAATGCCCCATCTCTAGGCTGAAAATCAATTTAGTTTAAATTATATCACCGGTAGGGAGCAGAATTAAGTACAGCAAAAAGTCCACTGAAAAATCCATTACTAATAATACTGAAGGAAGCCTGTAGGATAAACCTTGGCTTACAAATAAACAAAAAAAATAAATTTTAAAATGTTAAACAATGATTGTATTTCCTAAATAAATTGTCAAAATTGAAATTGTGTAACTTGATATGCTTATACACATGTTCATCAGAAAATGTACAAAATAAGTTTCCCCATGCTCACCTTGGAAGCTAAATGCATTCAGATTACAGCACATTTTTGCACAAAATGTTTCACTCAGTGGAATGAAAGCTATAAGATAAAATTAAAACAATGTAAAAATTCTTCTAGTGAGACCATGTCTTTCAACTCACAATAACTTTTCAGTCCTGTTTCACATCTTTTAAGGCTTGAAGCCTCTCTAGTAAGGGAGGATGGGAGTAATGCCACATGGAAAATATCCAGTCTGATACGGGAAATCCTAAATTATCTTTGTTTAATTTTATCAAGGCAGAGTAGAGATCTTTAGCTTTTCCAAGGTTTCTGGCAAAAGCATCAGCTTGGAACTCAAATCTTCGGCTTAGTACAGTTAGGCAGAAGGAGAGAACCTGAAGAAAAACAAATGCACAAAGTTAGTCTGCCAATCTTTCAAAGTAAATATTTAGTAGATGTAAAAATTATACTTAATGTGGTACTTTTTTTTGGTAATAGCATAACATTCAAAAAGATACTAAAAACAAAAGGTTACAATACAGAAAAAAAAATGGTCACAAGTTCCTATGTTTAAACACTAAAGGTGAGGGGAGAGCTGGCAACAATGAATTTGGAATCAGAAATAGGGGCATTCTTTAATAACATGAGCTGCTTCTTGGATACCAATGAATTATTTTGTGGTCTTTGGAAGGGCACACAGTACTCAACATATGGTCTCAGAGCTGGACAGAAGCAAAATAGACTTCTTTCTTCCCTAATGATAACTCTCTATGCACTCCAAATGCTTTAACACACCAAGAAGATCATTTTAAAAACATTTTAGTTGTGATTTGGATGTCTGAAGACATGCACCTTGAAATCATGGACACCTCTCTGTAGCCTTCCACAAATGCCGTCTGCAGATGTCTCCAGTGCAGGGACATCCAAGTAGGCATGGGGGTGTGGCAGAGGTGTGTCCAGGGAGTGGCAATATACTTACACATCCCTATCCGATCTCAAACATTGGAGCGATCTTCAGACATAGCAATGATTATACCTATTCCAGGCACAAATGGGCATCAGTAAAGTGCTTGTTTTCACCTTAAAAACATCCACAGAATGTAGAGAAGATGGAGAATTAAGTGACTAGCCTTAGATCATAAAGGCCCACACTGAGATTTGAAGCCTGACCACTCTGCTCTTAAGTCACTACTCTTAATGATTATTCTATTAGATGTCTTGGTGCTGAAATGCTATCCTGGGGACATCTATATAGATGTTTGATAAGGTGAAATTAGGACTTATCTGCTAATAGGCTTTTCTTGAGTACCTCCAGTCCTGACCTGTGGATTGTCGCACCTCACCAGCAGCTTGGAGACTGAGCATGTCAATACTGACAAACTTACCCTTCAGACAGTTGTCACCTCCTACCAATCCCAGAATTCTATTGGCAAAGCAGACTTACAGGAGCAACAAATATGAAAAAAAAACACCTCATCAGAAGTCTGACCAAACAAATTCCCCTCTCCCTCCCCCCCCCAAACAGGCAGAAACCCTTGCCCAATGAAGAAATAACCATACCATGCAACCAAGTCACCCATTACAATTGTGCAGTCCCACAAAAGAACCTAGTGGTCTCTTCTCTACAGCATATTTCAACTTTTTTTTTTTTTAAAAGCTGAGCCACTCCTAGGCCCTAAGACACAGTATCCCCCAAAAGGAAGCTTGTCCTGCAAAAGGCATGTCTACCAAAACCTGGATCACCGCAAGTCGACCACCTCAAGCCCAGGAATGCCATGCCACAATATGCTACATAACTAGGGAGGATCTGGAACTGGACTGGAGGTACTCAAGGAAAGCCAATTAGCAGGCAAGTCCTAATTTCACCCTCCTTATTGGCCCTCAACACAGCCTGTGCCATGTCAAATAAGGCGGCAACCCCTTGGGCAACTCCCACCATTTCAACAGATAGGCCAAGGAGATAGAAGCCTTGGAAGCCACCTCCCCCTTGCATGGCCCCTCAAACAGGATGAACAGATGGTCTGACTTCTGAAATGGAGACGTACCTCACAAACACTTGAGCGCTTGTCGCACATCCAGAAGGCGAAGCTGGGGCATGTCCCCCACTCTCAAAACACACCAGGAGTATCACTGGCTGGTTCAGGTGGAAAGCTGAGATACCTGGGGTAGAAACTAAGGCACCGGCCTCAAAACCACCATCTCCTTGGAAATAGAAAGGAAAAGCTCACAGCAGCGCCTGCAGTTCCAAAAAAAGACTGTCTTCAATGTCAGATCCTTCAAGGAGCACCCGCTTAGTGGCTCAAAAGCCGCCTCTAGCAAATGCTGACAAAACCAAATTGAGATCCCAAGGAGGCACGATCATCCTGACTGGGGGCTGAACCTGCTTTTCTACCCAGAGAAAAAAAAACAGACATCCAGGTGGGCAGCCCTGGACCTTTCTGCAACAGTTTAGAGCCACCACCTGCACCCACAAGGAACTATAGACCAGGCACTTGTCAAAACCATCTTGCAAAAAATGCCAGAATTTCTGGAATAGATGTAGACATTCCCATTCCTCACACCAGTTCTCAAAGATTTGCCACACTGACATATGAGAGATTGTTGAAGGCCCAGAAGCACTCCAAAGTGGATATCACTGAGGCTAAGTAACCCTACTTCCTCAAGAGCCAGGCCCGTAAGCGAGACTCAATCCACTTGAGCCACCAAGACTGGCCCCTGCGACAGGAGGTTGGCTTGAGCCAACAGATGCCATGGTATTAAGATAATTTCAACGGGTTTTTGGTAATGGCTGATCCACCAGCAACTGGACCAGATCTGTATACCACAGCCTTCTCAGCCAAATCGGCAGCCACAATGACAACTAGAGACCCTGATGTGCCTTTGTACTACTCGACCGACAAGCGCCCATGGGGAAAACACATACAGCAGCCTCTCCATGGGCCAGCACTGCAAACATAGCGAGACCTTCCACCATGCACTCCCTCCTCCTGCTGAAGAACCTTGCCACCTTTGCAGCCTAGAATGTCACCATCAGGTCCATGATCGGCTCGCCCCAACGCTGCACTAACTGAGCAAACACCTCCACGTTGGTCCATTTGCTGGTGTCAAGGTGAAACTGAGGTAACTGGCCACCATGTTTTCCTTACCATCCACATGTACCACCGAGAGCACCTGCAGGTTGTTTACCACCAAGTCCATCAGTGGAGAAATTTCGCTCTCCAGTTGAATGCTGCTTGTGCCTCCCAGCTGATTGATGTAAGCCATGGTGGTAGTATTGTCAGAACACTCACCGCCTTTCCTTGCAGGAAAACACAAAATTGTTGTAGCGCCAAGAATACCACCCTCATCTCCAACTAGTTGATGTGCCATCCACTTTCTTCCTGCAATCAATGCCCCTATGCAATCTGAGCCTTGCAATGTGTCCCCCAGCCTGTCAGACTGGCATCCTTCATCAACAGCACCCATCGAGGGGCCTCCAGAGGCTCCCTGCCGAGAGAGCTTGTCCCACCAGAGCCACCACTATAGTGCTGCTTTGGTGGTTCTCAGGCAGGGGAGTGGCTGCATAAGCAGGTGGCGCTGTGCATCTCCATAATAGGAATCTCTGCACTAGCTGCATGTGAGCCTAGGCCCAAGGCATCAGCTTGATGGATGCCACCATCGAGCCCAACACTTCAAGGTAATGCCATGCCATTGGAGCCCTCATGCAGAAAAACTGGCTGACCTGCCGCTGCAGAATATGCATCCTGTCCTCTGGCAACGATACCCAGCCCTTGTCTCCTTGGAACCGGGCACCAAGTACACTAAATCCTAAGATGGCTGAAGGCAACTCTTGGCAAAATTGATGACCCAACAGAGACAAGTAGGCAGGCGATGACACTTCTTGTGGCATGTTTGCTCTCTTTCTTGGATTTCGCTCTGACCAGCCAGTCTAGAAAGGGATGCACCAGAATGCCCTCCTGATGTAGCACGGCTGCAACTACTACCCTGACCTTTGTCAAGGTGTGAGAAGCAGTCGCCAGCACAAAGGGCAATGCCCAAAACTGGAACTGTCCCATGGGCACCATGAACCTCAAACGTCTGATGTTCAGGCTGAATGGAAATATGCAAATACGCTTCTATGACATCAGGAACTTCGCCCTCTCTGACTACCACAATGACTGACTGGAGGGTTTCCATGTGGAAACACAGGACCTTCAGACAATAATTTACGTGTTTGAAATCAAAGATGGGACAGAAAGAGCCTTTTCTGTTGGGAGCCACAAAGTACATAGAGTATTGACCACAACCGCACTGGTCGGGGGGGGGGGGGCTCCTCCTCCTCCTCCTCCTCCACAGCCTTTAATGCTTGAAAACATCTGAAAGTCTCTCACAGCTCGGACCTTGTGGGGCCCAAGCAGGGAGACCAGACAAAGGTGTCTGGGAGAGGCCAAGCAAACTCTACTGCGTAACCCCCCCCCCCCGATGATTTCTAACACTCAATGATCAGTAGTGATCTGGGCCCAGGTAGGGTAGAAATCCCACAATCGTCATCCTATGGGCTCTACATCCTCCAGGGCTCCCTTCACTTTGTTGTAGTTTCTTAGGCATGACTGAGGTGGTGGTGTAAAGCCCCCTAATGGATCTTCTAAAACCTCATCCTGGGAGGATATGGGGAGGGGGGGAATACCCCTTATTTATTTACATTCTCTTATATATCGCGCTATTCTGCATCAGTGCGGTTTACATTGAACAAACTGAAATTACATTGAACAGGGCATTATAACTTGGAGATAACTATTTTACAGGGAACATGGGCTATGGAGGGTTAAGTGGCTTGCCCAAGACCACAAGGAGCATCTGTGGGACTAGAAACCCCAGTCCTTCCGGCCTAAGGTTGCTGTCCTCTAGTGGGATTTGAACCCCCGACCTTCCAGCCTGAAGTACCTTGCCCCAACCACTAGGCCACTCCTCCACTCCAACCAATAGGCCACTCCTGCTGGTAACAGTGCAAAGCGAACTGATCAGAACCAGTGAAAATCTCATTACTGACCCTGCGGGGGGGGGGGGGGGTAGAGCAAACCCATTTTTGCTTATCTTCAGGCAGCTGGCCACCCTTGGATTCCCCCAAGTTCTTTACCAACTTATCCAGAGCCTCCCTGAATAAGAACTTACCCTTGAACAGATGGGTGCTCAGGTAGGACTTGGAGGAGACATCTGTCAAACAATTACACGGCCACAACCAAGACCATCCTCTTGGACAAGCTCCTAATAAGATCTTAAAAAGCATCTGCCAAGTATGCTACTGCAGACTCCAACTTAGCCACCTCTGGCCGGCAGCAACTGAGACTCTGCTGATGCTTCCAAGATAACCTGCACCCAACATAAACAAGCATGGGCAACAAAGGCCCCGCAGAGAGATGCCCGCAAGGAGACTGCTCAAGCAGGCATTTGATATCAATGCTAAGTCTCTAGCTTCTGATCTTGCACATCATTCATGGTCGTACTGCCCTCCACAGGGATCGTGGTCTTCTTGGTGACTGCCAAAACTGCCACATCCACTTTGCATGAGCAAAGGAGCTCTGGATCAGGCAATGGGTACAGCCTCGCCATCACGCATGTACCCTTAAGTGCAGCCGCCAGAACATCCTATTCATCTTGTATCATCTGCTGATCAAGCGCTGGAGGGGAAACAGTTTACAGCTTCCTGACAGCCTGGAATAGAGGATCCTTCAAAGGTTCACCTACCAGCAGCACCTCTACTGACATGTTGAGGGCCCTCAATGAATGGGCAATCAATGCCACCAATTCCACTTGATGGAAGACACGCACAATCCTGGCCTGGTCCCCTTGTGAGATTTCCTCCCAGCTCAGCAGATTCTTCTCCCAGACCCAGTGCTCCTTCCGGGTCCCCCCTTCTCCTCTGAGTGGATGGAGTCGGTCTTCCCAACGATCACACATCCAACTGCCTCCGGCTAAGAAGGGGCTCATAGTCTGTCCTCTTACCTGACAGAACCACTGAAAACCCCCTCTTATTCGCTCTCTGGAACAGACTGGAGAGCCCCCCCCCCCCCCCAAGCAAAATGCTTTATGCATAGGAAAGAAAAACCCTGGGTGATGAAAGCCAAATCCTTGGAAGCAGAGGATCTGGGATATCTGCCCTTCCTCTCCAATAGTGGCAGCAGTGGGCTATCAGCCCTGTACAAGGTGGCCGCTTTTCCCATCTCTGCTGCAGGTGCAGGGTACTCCCCTGAAGACTGAGAATGGAACTCTGACCCTGACACCCCCCCCCCCCCCGCCAGTGTCGCCCCCCCGCCAGTGTCCCCCCCCCTTACCAGTCTTTTCTGTTACCAGGTCTTCCTCTGCTTATCAGGACTCTGCCTCACAGCCATGACAAAAACCAGCTGCAGAGACAGCACTGCCGAGAACCGCAAGCCAGGCATGTGGCTTTAGCAGGTTTCCTACAGCCAAAAGCCCACTACCTGGAAAGTTCTGCCAGTTGTGTCCTCCTGTTACTGTTTTTTGTTTTGTTAGAATACTCTACTGCAGCAAGGAAACCAAGGCGCAAAGATAGCACAGACAGCAAAAACAACAAAATGTGGTGGAGAAGCTGCTCCAGCATCCGAGCCCATCTAACTCTCCCATGCGCTAAATAAACTAAAATGGCATCTCTTCCTGCACTAAGCTGCTTGGCTCCCCCAGCACAGGGTCAAAAAGTCTTTGAGAAAAATTTTAAAACCCCCACTGTATGAGTCCCAACCCCGAAAAGAAGAATGACCACCATGCCTAGAGTAGTGCAGGCTGTCTGTCAACTCTCGCTCACATGCTCGGCCCTTTCTTATCTGAGTCAGGAGTGCTGTGTGGGTCTAAGGCTGTCAGGCCTTGTTCAGGATTAGCAGCTCCTCACCCTCTGAAAGGTTCAGGAGCCACTGCAATACCGATTAAGAAGTGCAGAGACTGCTATAGAAATGGCAGATACGCCCTGTCCTGGTGCTCTGTTTAAAAAAAGGTGTTTGGGGTTTTTTTTGTTTTAAATGTGGGTTTGCTGTGAGCAAAACACAAATTAAACAAACAAACAAACAAAAAAAAAATACACAACCCTCACACCCTGCTACTTAAACTAATCAAAAATTTAAAAAATCCAGAACTGCTCCTCTTAGTTGTCCCTTCAGTGAGTCCAACCTGGGGAGTCACATCTCTCCAGCTGCTTGGAGACTGAGAATACTAGGGCTGGTAAGAGGGGACAACTGCCTATGAGAGGTGATGTATCAGCATTGACATGCTCAGTCACCAAGCTGCTGGTGAGGTGTGACCACCCACAGGTTGGACTGGACTGGACTGGACTGGACTGGAGGGACAAAAAGGAAAAACGTGCATATTGGGCATGTAATCCTTTTGTAATCATGCCTGAATTTGCACATGCCTGATTTCTTTTTTTCAGACATACATTCTGGCTTAAACATCCTATTGTAAAATGTGCCACCAAATGGCTACTCTTAGGTCATCAGGGATAACCCCACCTTCCTTTCCTGTTTTGTGACTCCTCATCTCCATCCAAATGGTATGTATTAATTTTGTTTTTTTATTATTGAAACACAGTTGCCAAAACCTGACCCAGCTTTGCCATATATATATTTTTTATTTTTTTTTACGTTATCTCCTTTGGTATGTCTACATGGTTGCACACACTTCTCTCCTTCTGTAAATGCTATTTACATTCAAGAGGAATAGGCCCAGCACTGATCCTTGCCCTGCAGCATGCTCGTCCCCTTCTCTTCACCACCAAGTCTTAGTGCTCAATCTACTATTTACCCAACAGAGAGGCCCTTTTACTAAAGTGTGGTAAGCGTTCCCAGCATCTGCCCTGCATATACTGGGCAGGGCAGGGCAGACACTTACCATATAGGGAGCCATGTTCCCTGCCTCCACAGGCAGTAGAGGAATACTCTTGCTACCTGGTGAGGCAGAGAATTCCACACCAGTGCCTCAGAGGAAAAAAAGACGACTGCATGCAGGTTTAATAGTTCTTCCTCTCCACCCTAGTAGTCCTCTATCCCTAGCCGTAACACCCCCCCCCCCCAATCAGCCATCACCACTACCAATTTCTGCCCCTGTGGCTCAGACATCCCCTACCTTCAGGGCCACCCCTCTCTGGCCAGGGACCCAACGTAAGAATCCTTCCCCCACCCAACCCTGCTGAATTGTAATGGAAAGGATTCAAAGTGGTTTTTGTTTTTTTTTGTTTTGTTTTTTAGTAAAGACTAGTCTAATTTTTATGATGCAACTATTAGTGCAGACTAGCAATTAGCAAAAAAAGAAAGAAGTCTTATCAAGAAGACATGGAATGACCTTGGTACCTTTTTCTAATAGGTCTAAGATGGAATGTGAAACAGGGAATAGCCTGGAAGAGAGGGAGACAGAAGAGATAAGGAAAGGCTGATTATAACCACCCCTCCCTGGGACCTTCAGGATACACAAAAGCCAGAAATGAACTCGGGAAAAGAAAAATCACAACTAAACTAAACTGAACTCTGTTTCCTGGAACAGACAACAGTAGCAGAAGAGCAGTTTATACACCAAAATCTGCCTTTCCTACAGGCAGGTGATAAACCAGGCAAGGAGACACTCAAACTGGCAGCACCTACTTCTAGGAGCACATTAATGTCTCTGCATGAGGATTTCTGCTGTTATTTATGCAACTGAGAAAATGCTATAATTTTCTTCTTTCCCCTGTAGTTGCTCTTCCTTCAAGCCTAATTGTGATTTCCATAATCTTTCCCAAAGAAGTCCCATTCCTCTTCTCGTCTTGCCTTCCATGCCAGAAGTTCCAATGAAAAAACAGCACTCTCCTTAACAAGGAAACGTACCCTGGGAGTTATCAAAATAGAAAAGGCTGCTGTATTCTTAAAGTAACTTTGAAATGGTTAGTGGCATACAAAAGCATCCTTATTTGTATAGAGAGTAATTGAACATAATCAAAAGCAGATTACACTAAAAATAAAAACAATTTTTAACGTAAAGCTAGATGCCTTTAATGTTCTGTACAGAATACAGCAACCACCTAATGGTTAGAGCAGTCTGCAAAAACCAGGGTAGCCAGGACTCTAATCCTGCTTCTCCCATGGACAATGCTTGTGATCTCAGGTAAGTCAAGTCATGTCATGCACCATTGCCACAGGTACTGAATTGTAATTTCACTTGAGCTTGGATTAGGAAAGGTGAGAAATTAAATCTAAATCCAAAACGTGACCATTTGATCATCATGAATTACATTCCAAACAAAAAAAGTGTTCATAGTGAATGTTTCAAAAACCAAGATGCCATGATCTATAGTAGTACTGCAAAGTGATTTAATTTATATAAAGAAGGTGCCCTATATATACGTGGTTTGTGATAATAGAGCAACACGCGGATTTAATCATATAGCTCCCCTTTTTTTTTCCAAAATGAAATCACCACACTGGCTTAAATATTGTCATTTTGAAAACAAAAAAAGGGGAGCTATGTGATCAATGTGAATTAGCCATTTTGTTTTGCAACTGGTGTTAGTGTATTGTTACAAATTACATACATAAAATCACTGCAAAATGATTTCAGTGATTTTTAGCGAGATAGAGAGGGTGGCCCAAAAAAGTGAGAACATATTGTAAATTAAAAGCTTGAACAGTTGACATTATATAGCTAAAGGTAAATAAGTATTTAGTTCAACAATTTGAACATTAAAGGTTAATTATTACAAGCATACGAAGGGACCCTTCAGAGCCTTTAAATCTTTGTGCTTGCAGTTAAGCTGCCTCAGTCTGCAGAGTCCAGATCCTTCAAAACAGCAGCAATGGATAAAGCCTTGTTCTAGAAAAATTTATTGTGGAGCTTTAATTGCAACACTAATTACCACTGCCTTAGAATGACAGGCAGACAGACAATCTTGTTTCCTCCTATTTTCTGTAGGTATGCTAGGATATCATGCTCTCATACTTCAGGGATAGGGAAGGCTGAAGTTATATGTAGTCTACCCAGGTGACCATGCAAGGCTATTTCTTATCGTAAGCATTTTGGGGGTTTTGCCTCAAGCCGAAATCAAATTCTTTTTATTGCAAATGCAAACACAAAAAATCTTATTTTTTTCCTTAAAAAAAAAGGGAGCAGAAATGAAGGTCTAACATCATAGTTCATCAACTTACAGAATTAGGTAGAAAAAATAATCCAAGCAAGTAGATTAGATATTACGACTCCTACTTATAAAGCAGCTGCACGTTACCATTACTCCTTTTGTATATGTAATTTAAATTTAAAAGAGTTCAGCTAGTAGAACAGTTTGTTTTTCTTTTTGGAAGGGGGAGGGAATATAGCATTCAGCAAATTTTGAAATCAATCTATTAATACACATATGAAGATTCAAAGCATAGTAAGTTTTGTACTGTTGAAGTATATTTCATTATCACAGCTTCATCTCCAGAATTGCCAAAACATTAATAAAACGTTAGACCGTCTGTGAAAATGGCCCAAAAATAGACCCACCTCTATTTTCAGGCTGCTATAAATTTAGTGGTTAGCATTTGTCCATAGCTTTCTTCCAACTTCTTGTATTTTTGTAGGGGGGGGGTAGAAACAACTGGTGAGGAACAGCACCAAGATGGGGGCAAGAGATACAAGAACCTCCTCCGCTCATCTTCTACAGGGGAGAATCAACTTCACTGAACCAGACACACATTTCTGTGACAGCCCACTATAAAACACACAAAACCCTACCCCAAGTATGCCAGTAAAAATATTTCTTGGGAGTTGCCAACGCTGAAGCAATACAAATGAAATGTGTTAGGAGACTTTCAGCCCTGCACATTCACTGCTAACTTATCTTTGGCTTGCTTTTAACTCTCAGAACAGCCACAGTCATTCCTGCAAAACATGTTTAATGATGCTGTGAGAGGCTAGTGCAAGGACTTGATAAATGTGCAATACCAATAACCTACTTGGACACCATTTCATTAACCAGGTGTAATGCTGGCACAAAGCAACAGATCTAAACTCCGATGAGTAGAGACCATCTTTTACATGTGTCTGTGCATACATCATGTAGCACTATACATGTTCAGTAGTAGATGTTCTCAGAACCCTTTCTAGATTCCTTTATTTCCCCAGAGAAAGGGGTTTCCTGCATCTGCTTGTTATTCTTCTGGCCTCTATCCGGTATGACAACAAATATGCCACAGGAATATCTTTTGTTTCTCGCTAGGGATCACATCTCCCCTTATCCTACCATTCATGCAGCAGATGGCAAAAAAGTAGCATCTCTTTTCCACTGCAGCTGAACCACATGCAACCATTTTGGCCTCCTCATGTACAAAGGCTACACTGCAGTTCCCATTCATGGTCTGTTTCAAGATCATCAATTCTAGAGATGCTAAAATCCACTTACTGTATAGGAACGTTTGTCAGGTTGTTATGCTTTGTTTGCATAGTGGCTGATCAGCTTTATATGGTTGAATCTATGCCATCTTTCAAAATAAGTACAAGCAATGTCTCCCAGCCTTTTCCACAGACTCAGCTAGCTATCATATTAGCAGATGCAGATAAGTTTAGTACTTATCTTCTACAGCCAGTGCGTGATGTCTTCAAAATATTAGAGTTTCCTTGTGTTTGGATGACATAAGGATGCCCCTGCCAAACTGGTAATTCATTGATAGCTAAAGCAAAAAGACAATGGACATTATGAAAGAACAATGCTTCTCTTTTCCACACCTCTGCCATTCCACCAGCTACAGTAGTTGGGTCTCTAGGCACATTACTTTAAAATCAGTAGTACAATGTTTTCTTTTGGGGGGGGGGGGTTCACACTACTATAAGATCTTTTGCCCTTTCCAAAAACCACCTCAGCATATGCAGCGTTTAGTCTGTGTCAAGCCTCAGTGAGAGCTCAACCAAAGCAGCATTCCTCTTAACATCTATTGCAGCTAGAATCATGCTCAATATATAGTCTACTCTTCCAGTGGAGGGCTGGGTTCACTTCTTTCCATCCTAAGAGAATTCACTACAGATTCCTGGGTCCTATTATATACTCAGAAAAGGCTATTGATTCAGAGTCCTTGTGAAGCCTTGTGGCCCTTATGCTGAACTAACCTTCCCTACACCCATAATTAAATTCTTACGTTTTCTTTTTCAGCTTAAGATCATACAGTTGCTCTGGTCAAAGAAGACCGAGTCTTTTACTCCATCATGGATCGCAGGGATCCAAATCTTCTTTGCGAAAATAAATTAAACAATGAATACTCTTCTCTCCATTCTACTTTCCTTAAAGGAGGGGGGACTGTATGCAATTTGGATTTGAAGGATACCTGCATGCATATTGCAATCAAGATTTTTTTGACTCATTCTTCAGAAGGACCATTTTTGGCCTCTCATCAGCTCCCAAAATACCTCATAGTAGTAGCTATCCATCTCCACAGGTAACGTCACCTAGTCTTTCCATATATCAATGACTGGCCTCTAGTGGCTTCTACAGAAAATCTTGTTTTATTGCCCAGGAACAGACAGTACACTACCTACTTCTGAGAGTCTAGGCTTCACCAACTTTCAGAAATCCATTTTGTGCCCTATTCGTTTCTGATACGGGCATTTTTATGAACAGTTCAGGCAAAAGATTTTCTGCTAGAAGACAGATTAAAGTCCATCATGGCTCAAATATGTGAAATGAGGGTCAGCAGCAGCTTACTTACAGATGAGCCACATTGCTTCAGCTGTCCCCATAGTGCCTTTTGATAAAAAATAAGGAGACTTCAAGTTCCTAAAGCCCCTGCACCAAACCTCTTGGCTATCCTTTATCACACTGTTCAGCTTAGAACTATGCTGCAGTGGAGACAGACATCCAAGACCAATCTTGCAATAGCTGTTCTCTTTGCTCCACTGAAATACCAACTTATTTATTTATTTTTATTTACATTCTCTTATATACCGCGCTATTCTGCATCAGTGCGGTTTACATTGAACTGAAATCACATCGAACTCGGAGATAACTATTTTACAGGGAACATGGGCTATGGAGGGTTAAGTGGCTTGCCCAAGACCACAAGGAGCACCTGTGGGACTAGAAACCCCAGTCCTTCCGGCCCACGGTTGCTGTCCTCTAGTGGGATTTGAACCCCCGACCTTCCAGCCTGAAGTACCTTGCCCCAACCACTAGGCCACTCCTCCACTTGTCCTAAATGCAGATACAAACATAGGGTGGGCAGCTCATATGAATGCCCACTGCACACAGATAACATGATTGAAGTCCAAGATGCTTCTCCATATCACTTGGAGCTCTGAGCAATTTACTATGCCCTTCCTGTCTTTCTTCATCTACATGCAGGCACATCAGTTTTAATTCAGACAGATGAAAAACATTGCCACTTGGTTAACAAAAAGATATGCTTCTCAGCAGAGAGGGACCCAAAGGTTTGGCAGTTTGGCATAGCTAATTACCTCCAAATACCAGCTGCTTATATCCCTGGAATTCAGAATCCTCCAGCTTCATAAGATCCATAGATGCAGCAACTGTGCAGATAATCTTTCAGTACTGGGAAACCCCCTCAGATAGGCCAGTAGTAAGAACTGCTCTGTCCTCTGACTACCTAGCCCCAGATGAACTGACAATTTCCTGACGGTCTCTTTAGGCACACCCTCCCCATTCCACTCAGCAAAACCCTGCACAAATTTCAATGAGCAGCAAAGCACCATGGTTCTGGCCTCAACAGAACAGGTTTCCTCTTCTATAAATACTGGCAGTCCAACCACTGTACAGACCCCGAAGACTTCCAACATTAATCGCTCAAAACGAGGGCCATCTCGCCTTTATCTCAATCTGAAGCCACTAGCCCTCACAACATGTAAGTTGAGCAGCATTTAGCCTCTTTGCCAAGGAGGGCAGGCAAACCACTTGTTTTCACATGAAAGGGAGATAGAGATCACCTGTTACAGGTAAGTAACTGTGCTGGGAACAGCAGGAATAAGTCTTCACATATGGGTATCGTCGGTACCGACGGAGCCTGCGCGGGAACGCTCCCCAGCATCCAAAAGGAAAGCTTTTGGGAGCATCCCACAGCACCTGCGCGCTGCCTTCCCGCCTTTCCCAACCGCCTCTCTCCAGTTCGAGTTTTAAAGCTGAGACAAAGAGAGAGAGAGGAAAGGAAAAATAGATAGAGAGATACAACTCCTAGGGGAGGTGGGTGGGTTGTGAAGACTTATTCCTGCTGTTCCCAGAGATCACCTGTTACAGGTAAGTAACTGTGCTATCTCCAGGAACAAGCAGGAATGAGTATTCACATATGGGGACTCCCCAGCTAGAGATGCCTGGGAGATCACCCAGATTGTGAGTCCCTGGGAAGGGCTCCACCTCCACCCATGAATCTCAGGCATCCAGTCAGGGATGGAGAGTAGGAGTTGATTAGGTATGGAACAGGTGTTTGAGAACAACCTGACCAAACAAGGCATCCCGGCGGGAGTCCTTGTCCAAGCAGTAATGGGCTTTGAAGGTATGAACCGATGCCCAGGTGGCCGCTCGACAGATTTGGTCGATGTACACAGAGTTTAGATGAGCCATAGAGGTTGCCATGGCCCTCACATTGTGAGCTGTGACATGGCCCTCCAGAGAAAGGTTCTTACTCTGGTAGGCGAAGGAAATACACTGAGCAATCCAATTGGACAGAGTTCTCTTAGAGACTGGAAGTCCTAAATGAGAAGGATCAAAAGAAACAAAAAGTTGAGAGGACTTTCTATGTTGCTGTGCCCTTTGTAAGTAGAAAGCAAGTGCTCTTTTACAATCCAGGGTATGAAGATTCCTCTCTGCACTTGATGCATGAGGTCCTGGAAAAAAGACAGGTAAATATACCTCCTGGTTCAGATGAAAAGGTGAGACCACTTTAGGCATAAAGTGTGGATTAGTTCTGAGGACTACCTTGTCATGATGGAACCTTGTATAAGGAGGATTAGCCACTAAAGCTTGCAACTCACTGATACGGCGAGCCGAGGTGACTGCAATGAGAAAAATAACCTTCCAGGAAATGAATTTCAAGGAGGTAGTGGCTAAGGGTTCAAATGGTGGCTTCATAAGCTGGCCAAGAACCAGATTCAAGTCCCATGCCACTGGAGGTGGTCTAATGGGAGGTTTAGTCAAAAGAAGGCCTCTCATGAATCTTGCTATAAGAGGATGACAGGAAATAGGTTGTCCATTGAGAGGCTTAAGGGATGCTGCAATAGCACTCAAATGGACTCTGATTGAATTCGTTTTAAGGCCTGCATGGGATAAATGCAGCAAATAGTCTAGTAAAGAATTCAAAGGTATTGCAAGAGGGTTGAGACCCTTTTCTGCACACCAAATGGAAAACCTTTTCCATTTAAAAGCATAGGAACGTCTGGTGGAAGGCTTTCTGGAAGCATGAAGGATATCCTTCACTTGCTGAGAAAGGTGTAAATCCTGAAGGTCTAGGCCTTCAGCAACCAGGCCCTGAGATGAAGAGACTGAGGATTTGGGTGCCACAAGGTTCCCTCCTCCTGGGAGAGGAGATCTGGAGCAGACCCCAGGTCCAGGAGGGGAGCTTGAGAGAGATGCAGAAGTAGAGGGAACCACACTTGGCGTGGCCAATGTGGTGCTACGAGGATCATAGACCCCTTGTCTCTCTGAAGCTTGAACAGAGTCTTGGGGATGAGGGGAATAGGTGGAAAGGTATAGAGGAAGTCTTGCCCCCAATGATGAAGGAAGGCATCCCTGGCCTGAACTCCCTGACCTGGAATCCTGGAACAAAACCGGGGAAGTTTGGCATTCCACGGACTTGCAAACAGGTCTATGTCTGGGGTACCCCAAATCCGAAAAATCCTGGCTATCTGGTCCCCATGGAGGGACCATTCGTGTGGAAGCAGAACTCGACTGAGTCTGTCTGCCCAAGAGTTTTGAACCCCTGGAAGATACACTGCCATGAGATGGATTTGATGCTCTCTGGCGAAGGCCCACAATCTCAGAGCTTCGTTGCAAAGCGACAGAGAGCCAGTCCCTCCCTGCTTGTTCACGTAGAACATGGCTACCTGGTTGTCCGTGTGGATGAGGACTGTCTTGTAGCTGAGCAGGGTGTGGAAGACTGAGCCAGAAAGATTGCTCTGAGCTCTAAGAGGTTGATATGTAGAGATGTCTCCTTTGGAGACCAGATGCCTTGGGTCGAGAGATCTTGTAGATGAGCTCCCCAACCCTTTGGAGAGGCATCCGTTTTAAGGGTTGCTTGGGGTAACACCTGTTGAAAGGGGGACCCCAGCAACAGATTTTGAGTGGACTTCCACCAGTGGAGGGACCAAAAGAGGCGACTGGAGCTTGCTATTTTGTCTGACAGGCAGCCTGATGCCTGGGTCCATTGGGTGGATAGGGTCCACTGAGCTGCCCTCATGTGAAGGTGAGCGTAAGGAACCACATGCACCGTGGATGCCATGTGGCCTAAGAGTTGCAACATCTTTCGAGCAGTTAAATGGGATTTTAACTGAATCTGGGAGGCTAACTGCACCAAGCGTAGGCAACGGGCCTGGGGAAGATAGGCCCTTGCAGTTGTGGTATCCAGTAAGGCCCCTATAAACTCTAGAGACTGAGTAGGGGTGAGATGGGATTTTGGAATGTTGATTACCAGTCCCAGATACTGAAGAACACGCTTTGTGCAGGCCAGGGAAGCCTGGGCCTCTGACTGGGATGGAGCTCGGATGAGCCAGTCGTCCAGCTATGGGAATACGAATATCCCTAGAGTGCGCAGAAATGCAGCTACTACTGCCATGCATTGTGTGAACACTCTTGGAGCAGAGGCCAGACCGAAAGGAAGCACTTTGTATTGGTAGTGCTTTCCTTGGTAAAGGAACCGAAGGAACCTTCTGTGTGTTGGATGGATGAGGACATGGGTGTACGCATCCTTGAGATCTAGAGAACAAAGCTAGTCCTGACTTTGGAGGTATGGAAGGAGAGTTCCGAGAGAAGTCATCTTGAATTTCTCCTTGCATAGAAACTTGTTCAACTCTCTGAGATCTAATATGGGTCTGTAGCCCCCCGTTTTCTTTGGGATGAGAAAATAAGGGGAGTAGAACCCTGAGCCCTGTTGAAGAGGTACTTCTTCTATTGCCCTTTGGGCAAGAAGGGTAGCAATCTCTTGACCCAGAAGGTTGAGGAGAGATGTTGGAGAATTGAACTGTTTCACCATGGTGTGAGGGGGAAGGTTTAAGAAATGAAGCTTGTACCCATCCCGTATGATGGAGAGGGTCCATTGCTCTGCTGTGATTTGTTCCCATCTGGGAGCAAAGTGAGCTAACCTTCCTGGGATGGTGAGAGGCTCTGGATGTTCTAGAGCCAGAAAGGCTAAGTTCCCTAGTGGAAAGTCAAAGACCCTGAGGAGGCTGAGGCTGTTGGGCCGTAGCAGTCCTCGCAGCCTGAGGCTTGGTCTGTTTTGGTTGTTGCTGTCTCTTTGTAGCAAAACGACCTTGAGAAGAGGCCTGACCATAACCGGAAGAAAATTTCCCTTTTTTGGGAAAGATCCTTTTTTGAACAACCTCTTTTTAAAAGGAGCAGTAGTAGACTTTGAAAGTCTATCTAAAGCAGAGTTTTCAGCATCCATCTGGTTGGCCTTTGCTTGCCAATCTTTGCCAAACAGGTTTTCCCCTGTACAGGGAAGGTTACCTAGACCATCCTGTACCCAGGATTCCAAATCAGAGGCTTGCAACCAAGCAACTCTGCGTGCACCTATGGCAATAGCCGAGGCTCTACTGGCACCCTCAAAAGAGTCAAAGGCTGCACGGTTGGAAAACTTGGATACATCCTGTGCATGTTTAAGCCAGGTGATTTATGTCAGAAGATAAGAGAGAAGAATATAAGGAGATAAGGTTTGCAGATGATCTGTAACCTCTTTCAGAAACATCCCCATATAGAGACTATAGGAGTTGATTCTGGCCACAAGCATACTGGCCTGGAAGATCTTCCTGCCAAAGGCATCTAAGGTTCTGCATTCTCTTCCTGGAGGAGCAGAGTGCCTTTTTGTACTCTTGATTTTTTTCATAGCAGACTCTACCACAATGGAGTGGTGAGGAAGCTGAGTCTTATGAAAACCAGGACAAGGAGGAACACGATACATGGTGTCCAACCTTCGAGAATGAGGGGAGGTGGAAAGACGAGTCTCCCATATGCCTAACATGTGATCATAAAGAATCTCATGTACTGGTATGGTGGCTGCCTCTTTAGGAGCCTTAGGATATTGAAGGATATCTAATTTTTGGGCTCTAGGTTCAGTTTCAGAGGCCACTGAGATGGACAGGCCTCTGGCCACCTCCCTGATGAAGTCCTGAAAAGACAAGTCTTCAGGAGGAGACATTCTCCTTTTTGGAGAAGAGGGTTCCTGAGGAAGGATCCCCGATGCTTCAACAGAGGCCTCTGATGCATCAGAGTCTTCAGAGGAATCGAAGTATCGACTGTCTGGATGCTCTCGGAGAGCCTGATATGCGTACCGGGGGGGTATTGACATTGGGAGTAATCAGTACCGAGTCGGTACTGATGGGCATCACTGGATAGCGTACCGCTGCTGTCGACGCTGATGTCGATGCAAGCGGTACTGGTATCGGAACCGGTATCTGATCCGGTACCGGAATCTGTACCGGTACCGACAACGGGGTTTGTTGCGGTACCGCAGGCGTTGCAGCTTGTATGAATGCCGTGATGGCACGCTGCATGGTCAGAATATTCTGATCCATTGACGCCACCAATGTCTGGATGTCGGTACCGGAGGAAACCGCCAGTACCCCAGAACATTGTAACAGGTGATCGGTCGAGGCCGAGCCATCGATGTCAACCTGTGACCCCATAGATAAGAGCTTTGGAAGCCGGAGCCTCCCGCCGGGGTAATTTTGCCGGTGTGGATTCCTCAAGAGTAAGCTCGGGGGCATCTCAATACTTAGAGGGAGATGTACTCTTTGAGGACCGGCCGGATTTAAGTTTGGTTACCTGAGATCCATGGGATGAAGAAGCAGCCCTGGAAGACGTCGATGCTACAGAAGCTGCATCGGAGTGAAACAGGGTACTGAGCTTGGCTGCCCGATTTTGTAACCCTCTTTTAGACATCATAGAACAGGACTCACAATCCGCAATGGAGTGGTCAGGACCTAAACATTTTAGACACCAGTCATGGGTGTCAGTGACAGAAATAGTGCCACTGCACTTCGTGCACTTTATAAAGCCGGAGGCGGGTTTTTGCATGAGGAAAAATATATCTGTAGGCCTAAGGCCCCAGAAGAAAAAATGCACTGAAGTAAGAAAAGAGTAGTTTGGTTTTTTTTTTAGAAAGAAAGAAAGAAAAAAGACCGGTGGTACCGGTCCGGAGTCGAGAAGGCAGACACGCGACTAAAGAAAAAATAAAAGAATATAAGAAATTCTTCAGCGGTGACAGGAAAGAAGACCTGCTGGCTCCGCGGAAAAGAAGAACTGGAGAGAGGCGGGAAGGCAGCACGCAGGCGCTGTGGGATGCTCCCAAAAGCTTTCCTTTTGGACGCTGGGGAGCGTTCCTGCGCAGGCTCCGTCGGTACCGACGATACCCATTCCTGCTTGTTTCTGGAGATAGCACTTTAGGCAAGAAGGAAGGCACCAGCCAAATGGAAATGGTCTCAGTTAAAAAGGACAGATAAGGATCCCAGCAAGACAGCCTGCAGCTCAGAGAGCCACCTTGTAGAACAAATTGCAACCAAGAAGACTGTCTTGAATATCAAATCCTTCAAGGTGGCGTGCTTCAACAGCACAAAAGGGGCTGCCATCAGGGCACTGAGCACCAGAGACAGATCCCAGGAAGAGATCACAGACCAAAGGGGATGAGATAGACATCGAACCCCTTAGAGAAAAAAACATGAGATGTCTGGGTGCAAGGCCAAGGACTTGCCTGCCACCAGACCATTGAAACTGGCCAAAAGCTACCACCTGAACCTTCAGGGAGTTAAGTGAGAAGCCCTTCTTTAGGCCATCCTGCAAAAAGGCCAACAGGGAGGACATCTTGGCTGTCTCAGGATCTAAGTGCCACATGCCGCACCAACGCTCAGAGGCACCATATCCATACGTATGCTAGCTTGGTAGACCACCTCCAGGCACCAAGTATGGTAGAGATTACTGCTGGAGAGTAGCCCTTATGTGCTAGCAGTCTCCTTTCAAAAGCCATGCCGTAAGCAAGAAGGGAGCCGAATTCTCCAGGATGATCAGCCCCTGCTGCAATAGCCTCAGAGATTGAGGTAGCCAAAGAGGTGGTGCTTGAAGGAGTCACATCAAGTCTCCAAATCACACTCTGCGGTCAGTCCGGCACTACCAGAACAATCCTGTCTGGGTGGCATTCTATACGCTGAATAACACGCCCCACCAGGAGTCATGGAGGAAATACAGCAGCCACAGACTGGGCCAAGGCTTGGTCAGGGCATTAATGCTCTCAGACCCCATCTCTGTGTGGCAACTGAAGTGGCACATTTTGGCACTGGAGCAGGTCACCATCAGATTCATGTCAGAGTGAACCCAAAGGCATAGTATCAACTGAAATGCCTTCTAAATCAACTCCCACTTGCTGGGATTCAGAGAGCGCCAGCTAAGAAAGTCTGCTTCCACATTGTCCACTTCGACAATGTGTTGAGCCGACAAGGATAGGAGGTTCTGTTCCACTCGAGCAAACAGCAGATCCATCTCCAGGATCACTCTGGTGCTTCTTGTGCTGCCCTACCAATAGACATAAGTCATCGCCATGACATTGTCTGAAAACACTCAAACCACCTAGCCTTTGACCAGGTGCTGGAAACGCAGAAGAGCCAACCTCATGGCCCTCGCCTCAAGGTGGATGATGGACCACACTGCTTCCCTGCGGTTCCAGTGGCTCTGAGTTGTACAGTCTCGGCAATGGGCTCCCCAACCCGAGAGACTAGCATCAGTTGTCAGCAGGATCCAAGAGAAATCGTCCAGAGGTATGCTTTTCCTCAGAAGACAGGGTTGCTGCCACCACTGAAGGTTGGACCTCATCCTCAATGTGAGAGGAAGCCTGCACTCAAACTCCTGAGAACTCAGGGATCATCGAGTCAGTGTAATTACTCACCTGTAACAAGTGTTTTCCAGGGATAGCAGGAATCAGTCCTCACATATGGGTGACATCAGAGCCTGTGCAGATCCACTCCCCAGCTTTCAAAGAAAGCTTTGGGAGCTACACCATGCATGCACGGTCACCTTCCTGCCCAAGGGTGCCATCTTACCTCAGTATGACGACATTGATTAATCAAGCATAACACCCCTTTCCCCCAAACCAACCCACACACTCCTCCTCCACGGGAAGGAGAGAGGGTTGTGAGGACCAATTCCTGATATCCCTAGAGAACACCTGCTACAGGTGAATAACTACACTTTCTCCAGGAACAAGCAGGACATCATTCCTCACATATGGGACTCCCAAGCTACAGGCTACCAAAAAATCCTGTAGAAGTCATGGGCGACCCAAAAAGCGGACCATAAAGGACAGCAGGAAACGCTGATTGATGAAGTCCAGCACTGCAGCAACAACATTGTAGATGTAATCCCCTCTCTGGTAGCCTGAACACAAAGGGTTGGAGGTATGGAGTTGCACTAATCCCCAAAGAGGTGACAAAGTACTGCCTGACCGAAGGCGCTATCATACCGTGAATTCTCCTCCAAGCAGTAGTGCGCTGCAAAGGTATGCACAGAGGACCAGGTGGTAGCCTGGCAGATGTCCAATATGGGCACTGAGCACAGACTGGCCACAGAGGCCACCATGGCAAGCACATTGTGTGCTGTGACATTGTGTTCCAGAGAAAGCCCAGCATGCACATAGGTGAAGGAAATGCAGTCTGCTAACCATTGTGAGAGGGTGCACTGAGACGGCAATCTTGGATCCAAGGAGACAAAGAACAAAGTTGAGTGGCAGTGGGGCTGTGTCCTCTGGATGTAAAAGGAAAAGGCTCTCTTGCAGTAAAGCATGTGACGGATGCCTCTGCCCTGGAGGTGCGAGGCTTGGGAAAGAAGGTGGGGTGCAGAGACTACCTTTGGCAGCAACTTGGGGCGAGTCCAAAGGAAGACTGTTCCTGTGAAATCTAGTGTAGGGCATGTGGGCCATCAGAGAAGGGATGGAGGCCCTCATCTATACACCAAAGTGAGAACCTGTGCCATTTAAAGGCATAAGCCCAACATATGGAATCCTTGCGCAAGGCAAGCAGAACATCCTCCAAGTCTCTTGAGAGGTGGTGGTGCGCTACAGCTATCCTTTCAGCATCCAGGCTGTCAGGGCAAGAGACGGAGGTTGAGATGCAGACCTCCCTAGCAGCAGTGGGTCAGGCTGGGACAGCTGCAGAAGCAAGGGGAACCATGGTTGTCTGGGCCACCTGGGAACAATAAGAATGACGGAGCCACTTCCACTTGATTCTTGAGGGCGGCCCATGGAACCAGAGGTGTAGGCAATAATGCATACAGGAGGCCCTTGGACCAGGGATTGAGGAAGGTGTACTCTGCTTCCCATCCCGAGACTGGCCTTCAAGAACAGAAGCGCAGCAGCTGCATGTCTCCAGGCTGACTATCTCTGGGGCCCCTCATCAGAAGACCTCCCCCAGCACAGACTGATTCAACCGCCACTCGTGGGGCTGAAGGACCCAGCTCAAATGACTGGCCAGCATGTTGTCCTGGCCCGACAGGTAAACCACCCCGAGGGTGATGTTACTCCCTGTTACAAAGTTCCAGAGGTGAGCAGCTTCCCAGCAGAGATGGTATGAGCTTGTGACTCCCTGCTTGTTGAGGTAGTACATTGCCACCTAGTTGTCTGTCTGGATTTGAACCCCCTGTGCCATCAGGTGGTCCTGGAACACCCGCAGGGCATTGTATACTGCCCAGAGCTCCAGCAGGTTGATCTGCAAGGCACTCTCCTCTGGAGACCATGGGCCCTGTGACTGCAGGTCACTGCAGATGGCTCTCCAGCCCAACTTGGACAAGTCTGTCATGAGAACACGCTGCACTGGAGGAGCCCAGAAGGGCAGGCCAGCTCTGAGGTTGTGGGGGTTCTGCCACCAGGTAAGAGATGCTGCCAGGGCTGGTGTGACCTGGATCCTGTCTTCCAGGTGGCTGGAAGCCTGTTGCCACTTGGCCTGCTGCATACAGAGGTGGGCAAAGGGCCTGACCTGGACTGTGGAGACTATGTGCCCCAATAGCTGGAGCAGCTGTCTGGCCATTACCGCTGAGCAGCCCTGCATGCTCTTTGCCAGGACAGACAGGCTCAGCACCCAGTCCTGTAGGAGGAAGGCCCATGTCCAGGTGGAGTTCAGTAGTGTGCCGATGAATCCCAAGCGCTGGGCTGGTAACAGGTGTGACTTCAGGAAGTTGACCACAAATCCCAGGGGCTAAAGCAGCCCTATGGCATGATGAACTGCACTGCGCACTTCCTCTGATGAGCTAATAGTCTAAGTAGGGGAAGACAAACCCCTAGAAGATGGAAGCAGCCAGTGATGACCGCCAGGCATTTGGTGAACAGCCAAGGCTAATCCAAAGGGGAGCACCCTGTATTGGTAGTATCGGCCTCAGATGATCAACTAGAGGGTACTGATGGTGTTTTGGGTGTATCAGGATGTAAGTGTAGGCATCCTTAAGATCCAAGGAGCATAGCCAATCTCCCTGCAGGAGGTAAGGCATCAAGGTTATACAGGATACCATTTTGAACTTTTCCTTGACCAGAAAGCAGTTGAGGTACCGCAGATCCAGAATGGGCCAGAAGACCCCCCATTTTCTTGGGCATAAGAAGTAGCAGGAGTAGAACCCCTGGCCCTGGAAAGGTTGGGGGATGTACTTTACTGTGCAATCCTCATGTTCCCTCTGCAGAAGCTCCCTGTGCAAGGGTTCCATGGGCTATTCCCCTGGGAAGAAGGGAGGAGGCAACTGGAAGAAGTGAAGGAGGTACCCCCTCCCTGACCATCTGCAGCACCCAGACATCTGAGGTGATGTCTAGCTATAGGTGTGCGAAGAGGACCAACCGTCCCTCCAGTGAACCTTGGGCACACTACCTCAGGGGGGGGGGGGGGGGAAGGAGGCGGCTATGCCCAAGGAGTCAAACCCTCCCCCTCCCAGGCTGTGGCTGGGGCACTGTTTGAGGCTTGAGGGATTTGGACTTATGAGGGCTGTGCCCTTGGGCCTTTTTTTGTTACTGCTTTTCAATGAAATACAATGTCACAAAGTAAATAAAGTAAATCATTAAAACAGAATACAGCATGAAACAAAAATATAATACAACTGATGTAGTCCACGTCAAGGGAGATAAGCAAAGATAGTACAAATACAATGATAATTCCAGAAAACAAGGTCAAAATAAGCCAACAATTTAGAAGGATCCATAAATACCCAGAATTATTCCCTTACCCTGTGCCAGCACGATCTATAACACATTTCTCTAAATGTGAGACATCTACAAAGACAAAAGAGTCCCCCTCATAATTAACCACACATTTACAGGGAAACCGTAAGAAAAATGTCGCTCCCAGCACTAAAACTCTAGGTTTCAGCTGGAGGAATTGACGCCTTCTAAGTTGCGTCTCACGAGAAACAGGGAAAATATTTATAGACTGCCCACAAAATTTGACCATCTTAGCTTTAAAAAACACACGCAAAATGCACTGCTTAAGATCAACAGAAGGTAGCATGACCAATTAATGTGGACCTAGAAGTAATCGTGTCTGAAGAGTCTTCAAGAAAAGCGGTCAAATTAGATATAGGAGGAACAATCTCATCCAAGCCCCCCTCTTCAACATTGATATTTTTAGTACTTGCCAAAAGATAATAAGCATGAGAAATTTCAATAGGATCTTGAAAATTCAATATTTCCTTAAAATACTTATCAAGAAGAATCCTGGCAGATAACAGTGAAGAATGGGGAAAGTTTAAAAAACGAAGATTACGAGACCGGGACGAGTTCTCTAAGGCTTCCACTTTGGAATATAATATCAAAGAATCTAACACCAGCAGCATTAGCCGCAGTAAGCTGATTTACCTGAGAGCTCAATTTCCCTACAGCCCTATCAGCTAAAGTAACCTTCTTATCGAGCTGTTGAAAGGATACAACAGCCTCTTGAGAAAAAACACATAATGCATTCAACATTAGGGACATATCTATAGATAGCAAGGCACTCCAAATATCTTTTAAAGTAATCTCAGCATCGGGGAGCTTGGATGAGAATTCCAATAAACTGCCAGAAGCAGCAAGTTGCACAGGGGAAGGAAGAGTAACAAGAACTTTTGAAATACTTGCTGTTTCTGAAGACTCGCCAGACAGCCACTGCGGTTGAGGTGGTAAAGGCAAGGGAGGGGGAGTTCTCCCACCGGACCTTAGGGAGACCCCATCTGGGGAGGACTGCGCGAGGGGAAGAGGAGCGAAATGTTTGTCTAGAGGACCCACCGGTTTATCACCAGTACTGGCCTCTTGACCTTTATTCGCTTTCGCCTTCCGCTTCCCCATGGCAAAAACGCAACAGGGTGAAAAGCGATACCCCGCAAACGCCGCTGACATGCCAAAGGGGCGCTCAAGGGGCAAGTCTATCCCTTTTGATCACGCCCCGTAGACATGCTTCGCGGTCAGAAAAAGGCACAGAAACCCCTGCGCACACTATCGAATCAGCAGCAGTCCCAGAGCAGATCACAAGCTCCAAACTCCTTCAGCGTCTCTCTGCTTGCTCCCTGTGCCCTTGGCCCTTGACCTGCTGCCCCTGATGGGTAGCCTGATAGGCCGGAAATTGGGGATATTTTCCATAAGCCTTCTTTGTCAGGTGAAAGGGTTTTTTCCCCAAAGCCTTCCGAGGGAAAGGGTCAGCAGTCTTCTGGACAGACTGGTTCTTGTCAGGAATTCTGTCTCATAGGCTTGCCAAAGAGGTTCTCTCTGGCAAGGGACATCAGCCAGCTTGTCCTGAACCCACTGCTCCAAGTCGAAGGACTGTAGCCAGACAAGACGGCAGGCAACAATTCCCACCGCGGCCTCCCATGCTACCGACTCAAAGACAAAGGCTGACTGAGTCTGAAACGTGGAGCATTCCTTGACAGAGGAAACCAGGGTCTTTAAATGCTTAAGAGGTTCACCCAACAACCCAACTGAGAACCCAGCAAGCTCCTTTGCCAGGTCCCTCAGGTACATGCCCACGTACAGCTGGTATGCCTCGATCCAGGCTGTAAGCATGGAGCTCTGGAAACACTTTCTGCCAAAAGGCATCCATGGTGTATGCCTTCCTACGGGGGGCACCAAGGAATGCATCTTCTGGCTCTTGATGTGATGCATGGCCAACTCCACCACCATGGAGTTGAGGCAGCTGTGTTTTTTGTAACCCGGACTCCAGCCGACTCTATACTAAGAATAGAGTTGACTGTTCACAATTGGCACAGTCACCAGGCTCCCCCACATCCGAACAGTTGTTCCAGGATGGGGGCATGGGCACCATCAGTGCCTCCTTCGGGGGAGCCTCATATTGGAGGATCTTATGATCCTCAGTAGACGGCTCGTCCTCTGACATCACCATAAAAAGGTGACAGCCTGGGTCATCTCCCTCAAAGATGAAAGGCAAGATCCTCCAGAGGGAACCGCCGATGATGGTACAGTGGGGATAGATCACAATGGACGTTCCAGTGAAGGATGGTGTCAGGGGACTCCTTATCTGTCTCCAAATCTGACCCGGCACTGGAGGAATCGAGTGGCGAGCAAACCAGAGCCATCTCAGCATTGACAGACAGCACATCCGCAGGGCTCAGTGGAAAAAAAAGACGACCGAGGTAAGATGGCACCCTTGGGTGGGAAGGTGACTGTGCATGGGTGGTATAGCTCCCAAAGGCTCTCTTTGAAAGCTAGAAAGTGGATCTGCACGGGCTCTTTTGGCACAGACATCACCCATATGTGAGGACTGACTTCTGCTTGTTCTTGGAGAAAACAAGGACCACTGGAGCAGCCACATGTGAGAACATGCCAATGGGACCATCTCTATGGTCACCACCATCAAGCCAAGGAGCTGAAGATAATATCCCCAGACTCTGGGGGCTTGCTGTGCACAGATCATTGCCAGGCAATTCAACAGTCTTCTGACCTTCTCATCTGGCAGGAAAACTCTGCTCTCTCAAGTGTTGAAATGTGTACCCAGAAACTAAGGACCGGGAAGGTAAATGCTGGCCATTTTCTTGATTGATCACCCAGCTGAGGCTTTCCAAAAAGAACTTGGGATGTCAACAGAGATGCTTCTGACACGAACAGGCTCAGATGAGCCAGTCATCTAGACAGGAATAGACACAAATCCTTTGGTGCTGCAGTCACCACCACCATGACCTTTGAGAATGTCATTGTAGCAGTGGACAGCACAAAAGGAAGGGCAGCAAAGTGAGAGCCAAGCATGGCAACACACATCTACATCTGCTGATCCGCCCAAAACGTGATATGAAAATACACCTCTGCCAGATTCAGAGAAGCCAAGACGTCCCCTCTGTGTACTGCTTGAATCAGAACATAAGGTTTCCATCCGAAATCACAAGAGACAAGTGGGTGTTGACCCTTTTGACGTCCGGAATGGGCCAAAGAACAGTCCTCCTTTTGTACCATGAAGTAGATAGAGTATCTGCCATTGCTCTGCTAATCTGGGGGATGGACACGACCGCTTTTAGGCAAAGCAATTTGTCCAAGGTGGTCTGCACTGCAGCACCTTTGATCGCAGACCCACAAGGGGAAGCGATGAAAGCATTGGGAATTGCTCCTTGCATTCCAGGACATAGCAAAATTGAATGGAGTCTAGCACCCAGCGATCCTTGGTAACCTGGGCCCATTCCTGAAAGAGGCAAAACCTGCCACCACTGGAGGCACCAGGGAATGGGCCCCCAAACCTTCATTGTGTGGCCCAGGAGGGTCATCCTCCTCTAGATAAGGCCAAGACCCTGGGTCAATATGCTCCACGAAAGGACCAAGAACAAGCCCAAGGCCCTGAAGCAGAGTGGTATTCCAGGGTGGTAGTGATAATAGTCTCGAAGCTCCCAGGAATCCAGCCAGCATGCCCTTGGTGGCCGGGAAAAGCTGATGAGAAAGGGCCACTGGCCGTGTCTTCCAGGAGACAGTAAGATTTTGTCTCACCTAGGTCCTTCACCAGTTTCTCCAAATCTGTTCCAAACAGGTGCTTCCCCGTAAAGGCTTGTTGAGTCAAACAAGCTTTGCAGGATGTGTCCACCACCCAGTGAAGAAGCCATATTCAATGCCATAACAGCATCCCCTGGCTGCCAAGTGTACCAAGTCATACATGGCATCAGAGAGGAAGGCCATAGCAAACACCAACAGAGAAGTAGTATCAGGCAGAAGAGACTGAATCCACTACAGCAGGGCTCGAGACGTCAAAAGCTGCTACATACCCTCAGCTGTAGAACAGCCACCACCATTACAAACTAGCTCCAGCAAGGAATCAACTTTGCAGTCCAGAACATCCTTTAAGGCCGATCCGCCTTCCACAAGAATGGTGGTCTGTCTGGTAACTGCTATGACCTGTACATCCACCTTGGGAATGCCAAACCACTTGCCCAGCTCCTCCTCTGGGAGAGCACAGATGACCATATAGACCATATATGCACCCTGTGCGACTTGCACATCTGGTGTGCTTCTCCCCCCAGTCTGTCCTTTGCACCATGCCTAGCATCTCCCCATCTTACCTCCATATCTCCAGCTGACTCCCCACTGCCTACCCTTGCCCCCCTGCTTTTAGGGTTCCTGTGGTGACAGCAATAGAACCTCCAATTGAAAAGAAAAAAAAACCACACTCCCCAAACACACGCTTGCCCGATCCCCTCCCCCTCAGACGTATGTTTGTGTCAGAGGAGGGAGGTACCAGACCAGCCAAATGCAGAGATGAAAAGACCCACGTCTGAATGGCTGGTCTGGTTCCTCCCTCCTCTGACATACGTCAGAGGAGGGGGATCAAGCAGGCATGCAAGCACAGAGTGGTGTTTTTTTTGTTTTGTGTTTTTTCCACTGGAGGTCCCTCTGCTGCCAAGGGAACCCTAAAAGCAGTGGCAGGGCAAGGGCAGGCAGCGTAGGGGAGGGGGATGGAACTAAGGCCAGCATCCCCAAATAAGCCATTTATTTGCACCCTGTGTGGCTGCACCGCTCATACAGGGCTAGGTACAGTGCTGCTTAATCTTTTAGGCAGGGAGTCAGGCGAGTCCCATACAGACTGGATCATATCTTTGATCACCTCAGGGATCGGGAATAGTGGATTTCCGCAACCCTTGAAAAAGCAGGTGTACTTTCACAGTTCCTGCTCTGTGCCGGAAGCATCTGTCAAGTTCATGGCAGATGAGACCCTGGCAATCAATGCCACAGCTCCAACTCCAGTAACTCCTCCTGGAGCTCGCGGATCATGCCTGCCTCTGCATAGTCTGCTGAAGGTGAGAGCAGGTCCTTGTCCTCATCCACATCAGAGCCCAATACTGATTCGTCTGGGTCTGAGACTTCCTCATCTTCAGGAAGGGTCCCGCAATGGAGACGCTTAGCCAAAGGTAATTGAACAGGACTTCTACTTTCAAGCTTGCCCAACACGATACTGCGTTTGGGGACACCTAAATGCCACAGGGTCTGAATTTCCATGCCAGAAGGTCCAGGCCTGTTGCAAAAAGGAAATGAATTCAAGGGAGGACAATCCAGACTCTGGAAGCTCTCCTCTCAGAAAAGATTCCCAGACACTAGGGGGGCACAGCTGCCACAGACCCCCTAGAGGATGAAGGGCAGCTCACAGCATGGTCACCAGAGCCACCTGCCGGCTGAGCATCCTCACCCTTAGCACCATCCTGCATATTGTGTCCTGAGGCAGATAAGGATGGACTAACTGTATCCCCCCGACTGAGAGGGGAAAAGCATGCCCTCCAGGGTGACTCAGAAGCTGCCATATAGGAAACGCTTCGCCTGCCACAGGTCAACCAATGTTTCCTGGAAGACGACAGTTAGGGTAAGTACCATAATAGCACATGCTAAGGCTGCGTCAGCCTGCAAGCATTCGTTAAGTGCACTTATGTAATGTACGTTACAAGGACTAGGGAAAGAGCACATGTTGGAGCTGCAATGGTGGAATGCGCATTAGGACCATGCGACCACCAGGCACACAATAGGCAAAAAACATTACTAACATTTGCAGAAAACAGCAGGAAACTGCCACACATCAGCAGCTGTCATTAGCAAGCTACCCCAAATTGAGTCACTCAGAACCAGGAGCCCCCCCAACAAGGACAAGGTCAAACCTTGGTATTCACGGACTTGAGAGCCCCAGGGTAGGATATGTGCCAGGCTCAGCTCTACTCCCATGAAACTGTTTCATTGGCTAGGTTTTATTTTAACAGCACTTTGTGAAATGTGGCTGGCAGGCAGATCCCTCCGAGAGCCTTCTGCTGTCTTCGGGAAGAGAGCAGTGGGGAAAGGAGGAGGGGGCACCGAGGTTGTGTGAGGCTGCTGAACTCTTCCAATTTGTGGTTGCCCAACAGGCCCTTATCATGAGGGCATAGAGCTGAACCAAATTTTCCCGCCACCTATGGCTACCAAAAAGACTGCAGTCTAGTGAAGTCTCCCATGTCATGCTCAAGTGAGAATCACCGTTTTAGGGCCTAAGGTGGTCATTCACAAGCATTTAATCATTCTCTTCCTCTCAATCTTCAGATTTTCTATAGAGAGGAGAAAATCCATCTACTGCAGTCAAAGAAATACTGAAGGGATCTCTGGTGGCTGAGGCAGATAGAGGCACAGAAGCGATGTCATTGAAACCTGGGCTTTTCATTGGTTTTGTCTCCACCAATCTGCTGGTAAGGAAAGAATCCATTTGTCTGGACTGGTCTAGCAGGATGATATGGAAAAAAAATTTTATTGCAAAGAAATGAAAGCGTAGTTACTCACCTGTAACAGGTGTTCTCCAGGAGCAGCAGGAATCAGTCCTCACTTATGGGTGACGTCGGCGCCGACGGAGCCCTCGCGGAGCAATTTTTCCCCAGCTTTCAAAGAAAGCCTTTGGGAATTGCAGCGCGCATGCGCGGTCGTCTTCCCGCCCGAAGGTGCCATCTTAGCCAGTCAGATGACATAGCTAAAAAAAGACAGCATAAAAATTTGCAAAAAAGAACATAAGCAGACGATTGCAACTCCAAGGGGAGGAGGGAGGGTAGTGAGGACTGATTCCTGCTGCTCTGGAGACACCTGTTTACAGGTGAGTAACTACGCTTTCTCCAGGACCAAGCAGGAAGTCAGTCCTCACTTATGGGACTCCCAAGCTCAAGGCTACCGGAGACCCTAAGCACAAAAACGAGCTCCCTCTAGCTCAGCAGCACAGAAGGATAGAATCTTCGCTGAATTATCACCCACCGGTAGCCCACATCCGGATGGAGGGTAGGAGTTGCTCAGACCTCAAAGAGATTACGGAGGACTGCCTGTCCGAACGCACTGTCCCTACGGGACTCCCTCTCGAGACAGTAATGGACCGCAAAAAAGTCTGGCTCGAAGACCAAGTAGCGGCCCGGCAGATGTCTGCCAGCGGAACAGAGCGGAGGTAAGCCACTGACGTGGCCTTTGCCCGAACGCAATGAGCCGTGACTCGACTTTCTACTAAGGCGAGTCCGGCTGCCCCATAAGCCCAAGAGATACAGTCCGCCACCCAGATGGACAGAGTACGCTTGGAGACCGGGAGCCCCAATTTATTGGGGTCAAAAGACACAAAAAGTGAGCAGCTTTACGGTGCTCCCGCGTACGGTCAAGGTAGAAGTTCAATGCTCTTCTACAGTCCAGGGTATGGAGGACCGTCTCAGCTCGGCTGGAGTGTGGTCGGGAAAGAAGGTTGGAAGTACCACCTCCTGATTCATGTGAAAAGGGGAGACCACTTTAGGCAAAAACTTTGGGTGAGTCCGTAGGACTACCCTATTCTTGTAGAATCGAGTGTAGGGGGGATCAGACACGAGGGCCTGCAATTCACTTACGCGCCTAGCGGAAGTGAGGGCTATCAAGAACAGTGTTTTCCAAGACAGAAAACGTAGAGAACAGGTAGCCATAGGTTCAAAAGGCGGACAGGTGATTTCGCTGCAAACCACATTCAGGTCCCAGTCAGGCGCTGCGGGCGCAGAGGTGGTTTTAAGTAGAAGGAGACCTCGGAGAAACCTCGCTACAGAGGGTCATTGGAGAGAGGTCTGCCGTCCACTGGCACATGATGTGCTGAAAGAGCACTGAGGTGAACCTTGACGGAGTTGGACTTAAGTCCCAGATTAGAGAGTGCAGCAAGTACTGCAAGATCACCGACACCGGGCAGGAGAAGGATCATGAGACTGTTGGGTACACCAGACTTCAAAGCGAAGCCTTTTAAGGGAGTAGCATTTGCGGGTAGAAGGCCGTCGCGAAGCTAAGACGACCTCCTCCACCTCTGCCGGCAGGAGAAGGGGAGCAAGGACTACCCTCTCAGCAGCCAGGCCATAAGGTTGAGAGACCTGAGGTTGGGGTGCAGAAGGGACCCCTGATCCTGAGTGAGGAGATCCGGTTGTATCCCCCGAGGGATTGGGCCCTCCACCGCCAGTTGCAGCAGGAGAGGAAACCACGGCTGCTGGGCCAGCGAGGGGCCACCAGGATCATGAAGGCTTTGTCTCGGAGAACCTGAAAAGAGTCCGAGAGGACCAGCGGGATGGGAGGGAAAGCGTACAGAAGGCTCCCCCCGACCACGAGATCAGAAAGGCGTCCGCCGCAACCCGAAGGGGGTGTGGCTGACGAGAGCAGAAGCGAGGAAGCTGCCGGTTGTGAGGACTGGCAAAGAGATCCACCGTGGGGAGACCCCACTTGAGAAGAGCTTCTGAACTACCAAGGGATCCAGACGCCACTCGTGCGGTGGAGGACCCTGCTGAGTTTGTCTGCAAGGCAATTTTCTTGGCCCGGGAGATAAAACTGCCCTGAGGAGAATGCCGTGACTGACGGCCCAAGAGCAGAGCTTCTGTGCCTCCCGGCAGAGGAGGAAGGAGCCCGCGCCCCCCTGCTTGTTCACGTAGAACATGGCAACTTGATTGTCCGTCTGACAAGGACGGACTGTTGGGAAGTCAGGTGGGAGAAGGCCTTGAGAGCGCGAGGCGGATCGCCCTGAGCTCCAGGAAGTTGATCTGCTGAGGCAGACTCCCACGTGGTCCAGAGGCCCTGAGTACGTGCCTCTTGGCAATGTGCTCCCCAGCCCAGGAGGGATGCATCGGTGGTCAGCACCCCGGGTCGGCTGAGGTGACTGGAAAGGCATTCCGAATATCAGGTTCGGCTGCCGGAGCCACCACCGAGAGACGAGAGCAGCGGCTCGGAGACGCGCACTAGGTCTGCCAGGCCGCCTGTGGCTTGTCGCCACTGCTGGCGGAGACACCATTGAGCAGACCGCATGTGCAGGCGGGCATTTGGGGGTCACATGGACGGTGGAAGCCATATGGCCAAGCAGTCTCAGGAAGCGACTGGCGGAGACAATTGGCTGGCTGAGAAAGCGTTCGGCTAGTTCCATGAGCAGTTGAGACCTGTCGAGCTGTAGTTACTCTCGTGCCCGATGAGTGTGCAGCCTTGCGCAGATGAACTCGAGATCATGTTAGGGGAGCAAAGTGGAATTTGAGAAGATTATAACAAATCCCAAGTGCTGCAGCATAGTCACCGTGCGGCAAGTGGCGTTGGTGACCTCTTGAGCGAACGCTGCTCTGATGAGCCAGTCGTCGAGGTACGGAAAGACATAGAGGCCGTGAAGCCGGAGATGGGCCGCCACGACCGCGAGACATTTTGTGAAGACTCGCGGTGCGGAGGATAGGCCAAAGGGCAGTACTCTGTACTGGTAATGATTTCCTGCCACCACAAACCTTAGGTATTGGCGGTGGCTTGGGTGGATGAGGATGTGCGTGTAGGCATCCTTTAGATCCAAGGAGCATAGCCAATCTCCCTGCTGGAGGTAGGGCAGAAGGATTCCAAGGGTAAGCATTTTGAACTTCTCCCGCACAAGGAACTTGTTGAGGTTGCGCAAGTCCAGGATGGGTCTGAGGCCCCTGTTCTCTTTGGTATCAGAAAATACCTTGAATAAAGCCTTGACCTCTCAGGTGGTGGGGCACCGGTTCCACCGCCTGTTCCTGCAGAAGACCTGCTAACTCCTGAAGGAGCAAACTCCCTGTGCAGAGGGGGGCGCGAAGGTTCTCCCGGAAAATAGGAGGGAGGGACCTGATGGAAGTGGAGAAGGTAGCCCTCTCGCACGACCTGAAGCACCCAGGCATCTGCGGTGATGCTGACCACCTGTGGGCGAAGTGAACCGCCGGCCTCCGGTGCGGGGAGGGACCAGCGGGGGGGGGAGAGGCTATGCTGAGCGAGTCAAAAACCCCCTCCCTGCTGAGCAGGGGCTGGTGGTGCAGGCTTGGGGGCTTGCTGCCTACGGGACCCGTTACCCCGTCCCTTGGCCTGCTGGCCCTGTTGGGGAGCTGCAGGGGCCTGATAAGGGGGGTACTGTTTGTAGGCAGCCGCCTTCCTCGGGTAAAAGGACTTTTTTCACGAGCCCTTCTTTTTCTGGGAAGGGGCGGAGGTCTTCCTAGAAAGCCTGGTCCTGGTGAGAGTCTCAGTCTCAATTTGTGCAGCCTTTTCCGCCATGGGCTTGCCAAAGAGGTTTTCGCCTCGGCAGGGGACATCGACCAACTTGTCCTGTACCCAGGGCTCAAGGTCCGACGACTGAAGCCAAGCTGTCGGCGGGCACCGATGCCGGCTGCGGCCACTCTAGCCGAGGCCTCAAAGCCATCATAGGCTGCTCGGGACATGAACTGTGAGCATTCCCGAATGCCCGTGGGACAAGGCTAGGAACCTCCGCAAGGGCGCCTCGAGAGACCAGCGGAAAATCCGGCTAGCTCTTTAGCCAGATCCCGGAGATACATGCCCATGTAGAGCTGTAAGTCTGGACACGACATGCGAGCATAGAGCCCTGGAAGCACTTCTTTGCCAAGGCCATCCGGTTACGGCCTCCCTTCCAGGAGGCACGAGGAGTGCATCTTCTGGCTCTTAAGACGATGCATGGCCGATTCCACTACATGGAATGGTGTGGCAGCTGTGCCTTCTGAAAGCCAGGCTCTTGCGGAGACCCGATAGATAGAATCGACCCGCTTGCTCAGGACCGGCGAGGAGGCCGGACTCTCCCACATGCGGAAGAGTAGTCGTTCCAGCATAGGAGGAACCGGCACAGTAAAGTGCTCCCTCGCGGGAGAGTCATACTGGAGGGCGTCGAGCTCTTCGGCTCGAGGCTCCTCCTCGGGATCCGCAGGGAAGGCCAAAGCCTTGGCCATATCCCTAACGAAGTCCGAGAACCGGCATCCTCCGGGGGGGACTGCTTCCGAGGCTCGGACCCCGGTGAGTCCGATGGGACACACCGAGTCCGGAAAGAATCAGGTGACTCTTCCTCCTCAGACTCCCAGACCGACTCCGACGAGGACTCGGTGGGGTCGGCCCGGGCAGGGTGCGGCGCCAGCCGCCCCGACGTCGAGGGAGTCGGCGTCGGCGACCTCGGTCCCGGAGGCCGAGGGTGACCTCGACCGAGGATCGACTCGAGTTCTCATTGACTCGAGGATCGGCTCGGTCTCCGGGGTCGACTTGGACGTCGACGTCCCGGCGGTCGGGGCAGCGGCGCCAGCGAGGCCAGCGAGCAGTGCCCGCTGCTGGTCCATGAAGGCAGACAGTCTGCTCTCCAAGGCCGTCAACCTGAGTCCGAGCTCAGGTGACCCAGCAGCCCCCGACTCGGGCCCCGACGGCGTCGGCCCGACGTCGGCTGTCGCGGAGGCGAGTCCAGAAGGACTACAGGACTTACCCGGGCAGGCATCTCCGACTCCAGGCGAGGTCGCTTCGGGAGATGTTCCTTCTCCAAGGACCCGGGGCGGCTGTCGGGGCTATGCGACCTGGCCCTCGCGGAGCCAGGAGCGTCCACCGACGCCGCCCTCGCGGGTTTTTCCTTCCGACGATGGTCCCCGGAGGGAGAACCCCGGTCGGAGGAGCTCCGGCGACGGTCCGAGCTGGAGCCCTTTGACACGGAGGCCTCCGACGAGGTCCGGGTACGGCTGGGGTCAGCGAAGATTCTCTCGCGCTGATGCCGCCGACTTCTCAACGCCTTTGAGGACAGTTTGCTGCAGGGCCCACAGATCAGTTCCTCATGACCCGGGCCCAAGCAGCGGAGGCAAAAGTCGTGTGTGTCGGTTAGTGACATATTTCGGTCACACCGACCACACCGCTTAAAGCCACTGGCAGCCATCGGGGGAAAAAGGGCCCCTGCGAGGTCAAAGGACCGGCTGCCAGGGAAAACGAAAATGAAAGCTGACTAAGTCAGAAAACCGAAAAAACGCTAGAGGACTCGAGACCGGCGTCGCGAGTCCGGGCGGGAAAACGATCGGCGTCGAACCGAAAGAAAAAGTATAAAAGAAAGAGGAAAATCAACTTTTTCGCGGGGACAAGACGGGGACGTCTGCAGGGCTCCGCGGGAAAAAAGAAGACTGGCTAAGATGGCACCTTCGGGCGGGAAGACGACCGCGCATGCGCGCTGCAATTCCCAAAGGCTTTCTTTGAAAGCTGGGGAAAATTGCTCCGCGAGGGCTCCGTCGGCGCCGACGTCACCCATAAGTGAGGACTGACTTCCTGCTTGGTCCTGGAGAAGAGCTCTTTTCATTAATATCTTCTAGTTTTAGGCAGGGATGCATTTTTTACACTGGTGTTCAAGATCGCACGAGTTGTCATATTGACTGGATGACCTGGATATAGCCTGCTAGACCTAGCATGGAACATACAAACTACTGAAGAAAATCTGGTACTTGACAAAAAGATCTTCAAGAATACTTACTTGGCCTACTCTCTACTCAGGGGACAAATCCCAATCAGTGAATGAAACAGGTTTGCTAGTATGCCATGGTCAAATAATATCATGCATTGTAAATATGTATGTTCCCTATGCTGCATCCAGTTTAGCCTATACCTTAGGCAGTTATGTTGACATCCAATGCCAAGCTTTCTGGAACTTTCTAGGAGATTGCATCTGCTAGCTGTGCATGAGCAGTTTTGATCCTGACATGCTGATGTAAGAGAATGGATGCCATTACTAGTGGCTTTCTCAATATCATTTAAAACTATACTAAACTGTATAATTCTTGAAATATGAAACATGTTTAATGTTTGATTTGGTAAACCACCTTTTATTTTTAAGCAGCAACATAGTTTACAATATACAGAGATTTCTAGTTTGATAACCAAGTCATATTTCAGTTGCAGTCCAATATGCACAGAACCGTAGTCTAAGTAGAAGGCAGCAGGTCTTTAAATTAATGCTTGCAAGGGTGCCTCTGGTTCTGGCTTGGGCACATCATAGAGCTGGTTTACGTAAGGCCCAGGGAGGAATGGTAGACAATCACCTTCATTACTGCAACACTTGTCGACCAACAAATGTCAATGACAGTGTGTACTTTGGAGGGGACACTTCTCCCAGCCTCAGGCTAGCAAGTGTTCTCCAAGTCTTCTGTGAATGGGGGAAAGATGAGTGGGGAACAAAATGCTGAGGAGAAAGGGGAAAAGGAATTTGAAATAATCTAAAATCTTTTAATGTTAAAATTCCAGCCAGAGGTTTGAATCAGTAATGAACTCCATTATGAGATGAGTTTTGTATCCGAGAAACAGCCCAGGAAGCTAATAGTTAGAAAATTTCCTCTGTTACTCTAAGCAGTAACTATCGTACAGATTTAAGCACATTGCTTTGGTGCCATCAGCCTCCATTCACAACTAGCTGGTTATTTCCCTCCCTATTTTAATAGACCTACTTTCTCACTGTTCCTTGCCTGGTCATATAAAATGTTATATGTTGCTGCAGCAATATAATCTTGAGGCCAGGACTCGTACACCAGGGCTTTCTGGAACCTTATAGCATGGGCTCTAAATCCACCCACCATGTGTCACCCTGAATGATAAACTCGAAGCAGCCCTTGGGGGGGGGGGTGTGTGGTTAACACTGGATTTCTTTCAATATTGAGTTTACCTCATTGTAAGGTGAAAAGATGAACTGGAATATTATCATCAGACCAATTAGCGTGGGTTGGTGATCATAAAATCCAAATGCAGCAAAGAGTTCCTTCCGACCAATTAGAGCAGCAAACAGGAAGAAGCAGAGAAAAGAGTTCATCTGGAAAACAAAAAGGGTAATTATCATCCGTGCCTTAAAGCAGAGTTACTTACCTGTAACAGGAGTTCTCCGAGGACAGCAGGATAAGTCAACCACACCTGGTGATGTCATCCGATGGCGCCGAGAAGACGGAAGTACTCTCCATAGCTCAGAAGGGCTTTTCGCCCTTCTGAGCATGGGCCAACTGGCCCCGCCCCCGGCCCGCCTCTAGCTAACCAGTTTGTCACTAGCTGAGCCTTAACTGCTAGGAGGCGGGCCCTGGTCAGAGGCAGAGACCTTTTCCAGGGGAGGAGGGTGGATATGTGTGGCTGACTTATCCTGCTGTCCTCTGAGAACTCCTGTTACAGGTAAGTAACTCCGCTTTCTCCAAGGACAAGCAGGATGAGTCAGCCACACCTGGTGCCTCCCAAGCTGTAATGCGATGCGGTGGAAAGGGGGAGGCCGAGATCAGGTTCAGAAGACATGATATCAGGGCTTGATGTCTCCAGATGTGCCCTGGATACCTGGTGGCGGCATCAGCGCGCTGTGTGCCAACCTGCAATGTGCACACAGAACAATGTGCAGTGTGTAGTGCTAATGGGTATGCACCCATTAGAAGTGAGCTAAAGTGTGGGCGTGCTGTCCCATTTTGTGCCTACACGGCAGCAGTGGTTGTGAGGGACTATGGCCAGCTGCCGAGAAAGGTCTAATGGCAGAAAGGTCTAATGGCAGAGATGCAGCAGCAGTGGGCGCAATCCCGAATGCTGAGTTACCCAATGCGAGAGGGGATAACCACTGTATCAACGCTGGAAGCGCGGCAAGAGTGGCACAAGACCGATGCCTTGATGCAGCTACGGCTACAAGAGTTCAGTACTGCCAGAGTGATTCAATTAGAGTATTAACACCGCCCAGGGCATGAGACATGACAATTTTCATGACTTGGTTAGGAGTGTCTGGGTCGGAGGTAGCAGCCTAGAGCGTAAGAACACTAGGCGACGCGTTTATGCCGTTTTTGTCCCTGCCCAAGGTATGGGAGACAGGCTGTCGATGGATCCTTTGGCACAGCTAGAGACCTGTGCTTGTGCTAGGATTATTGCAGGTCTAGAGACCTGTGCTTGTGCTAGGATTATTGAAGGTCACCTGCGATGACAAGTCAGGTCCCCTTGCTGCTCCTGGACAAGAGTTGAGTAGGGGTGTGATGATGCTTCAGGCTGGGGTAATGGCGGCATTACGTGTGGTAGGTACGCCATGTGGCCGTAAGGATGCTGGGCGCAGTCATCAAGGATGTTGGCGTAGTCGTCGTGGGCCGCGACCACCCTATCTGATTCCAGAAGCTTGTGTAAGCGCGACCGCCGTGTCTGGTTGCAGAGGCTCGTGTAAGCCTTGCAGGATTGATTTTCAGTCGTATCAGAAAGGAGACGACAAGTCAGGTCTGGATAGGCAGTTGACAACCGTGTCAGCTTCAGGAGTTACTACATGCCCACCCGCACTTGGGGGGGGGGGGGAAGGTACCCAGGGGTCCTAGGGCCAGAAATAGGGAAAAACGCACTGGCGCTGATGGCCTGGCTCTGAGTGTTTGAAACAGTTGCCCTTCCTGCTCTCCGCAAGGTGGGCAGGGCGCCATGAGGTCAGCCCGCCTTGTGGTCAGCCCGATGGGAGAAGGAATTAGTGGGAACTGGACCTTGGTCTCTTACTACTAGGCTTCCCCTCCCCTCTTGCAGTCGAGTCAGGAGCCCGCCTGGATGGATGGGGTTTGAGTCCTTCTTGCAGGGAAGAGGGAACCTGTTCTCCTTCCATGAAGGAGCGGAACTACGGCTGCCTTGCCGACTCTGTGTGTGCGTGGCCCCAGAGTGCAGAGTCCTAGCTGCGCTGTGGCCGTGTGCTTGCATCCCCAATAGGGTCTGCAGTCCGGTATTGGATATGTGATCTTTTATACAATGGTGATCCCCTGACCGGACGCGATCTGACCACCTTGCACGCATGCCCACAGAAACCTGGGTTTAGAGCCACAGGACTCTGTCGCCTCGCAGTAAGGGCCACAGAAACCTGGGTCCGGTGCCGCAGGAATCTCGTGCTCAAGGCCACAGATTTCGCTGGTGAACCTGTGCAGTGCAGGATTCTCTCCGCAAGGGAAAACAGGCGGTGGCAAGAAGTCAGGAGGAAGATTAATCTCTGGACATTCTTCGTTGGTGCCCAACCGTCCTGAGTGCAAAGGTCACCACAATGGGCTCCCACACCCAATGTGGAGGCATCCGTTGCGAGTATCCCCCACGGTGTGGGGGCCTGGAAGGGAGTCCCAGGCCTGTAGAGGCATCTGTTGTGAGGATCCCCTACGGTGTAGGAGTCTGGAAGGGGTCCCAGGCCTTAGGTGTGGGAGGGTGTCGTTACAAGCCGAGTGTTGTTGTTGTTGTCACCAGTCCCCTGGCTAACAACAACCACCCCAGTCTGGCAGGGACCCTACGGTCCGGGACCACTGAGAGCAGAGTGCCCACTGGACTACCCACATAGGCAGACGTCCGGGGCGATATTTACCATTGATGCCATATGCCCCAGTAGAACAGAGTCTGCTGCCGCCACGATGCGGGTATGAGGCATGGACTGAGCTGTAGAGGATGCCAGGAAATCCAGGTGGATGCGAATAGGTCCCTGCAGGATAGGGGCACGCGGCACAGGCCAACATATAGGAGCGGGTGGCCCGGCAGTGGGTTGTTGCTCAGCTGAGCCAGTACTGGTGGGTGTGGCAGATTGCTGACCTTTTATTTGGACAACCTTCGCTGCCTACCCTTAGGAGCAGAAAGGTTTCCTGGGCCAGTTGTGGCAGTTAGCTCTTGAAGCGTATGTGGTACTCCGTGGACCATGAACCTCTTCCTCTGTATGTGCCTGCATAGATTGTTAGGCAGGTCCTGAAGCTCATGCACTAGCCGATGGGCTGCGAGCATTTCCCTCCGTAGGAGTCTGCAGGGGTTGCTAGCTACTGCGCTGTCTACCCTTCCCTTCCATATGGAGGTAAGACAACTGGTGTGAGGATGAGAGAGCAGGATGACAATGGGCTGTGGCAGGTATATATATAAGGACTTGGTTTGCAGGAGCCAGGACTGGAGCCTGTGAGCTCCAGCCCCCAAACACACTGGAGGTGTGCACTGCACCAGCTGTTGCCATGGTTGAGCCAAGTGGCGCCCTGTTGGGTGATGCCAGCCCTCGTGCGGTATGTACCCTGTGGTATGTACCCTGGACCATGGGCTCGGGAAAGGCCTTGGAAGGACCTACCGCTGAGGAGAACAGAAGTGTAGTGACAAAGACTTCCAGTGACGTCACGGAGCTGATGGCAGCTTAGGTGCCTAGCTCCTGTCCAAACCCTGAAATTTCGCAAAATTTAGGATACCCCCACAGTTCTAAGGTGGAAGGGAAGCGAGCAGAGGAGTCTGCGATGGCTGCACGGAAGAAGTTAGTGACCTTCCAATCCGCCTATGCTCGGCGGGAGCAGCAGGAGACCTCGTCGGACTCAGAGGAGCCGGACGAGATGGAGAATCTAGAGGTGGAGGAGAACCAGGCCGAGACGGAGGGGATGCCGCTGAAATCCTGGCTGACGGTGTTTAAAGTGGAAATGAAAGGTGCGATGAAGGAGATAAGGAAAGATCTGAAAGAGGCGCTGGCGGCGATACAGAAGGAAGTGAGCTATATGGGACAGCGCATGGAAGACCTAGAGGCGCACGTGGACCAACAAGAGGAGCAGATGCGGGAAATGGCGGCTGAACAAGACAAAGCTAAAAAATTGCAGGAGGAGATGCAAGAAGAGCTGGAAGAGATTGAGGATCGGGCCAGACGCACTAACCTCCGGATCAGAGGAGTGCCAGAAACTGAGCTGTTTAAGGACTGAGTCTGTGGTGCAACATTTGTGCCGCCATATCCTTCGGCTGGGAAGGGAGGGAGAGGCCCCAGCTGAAGCTGTCGGGGTGGAGAGAGCACACCGAAGCCTTGGCCCCCGGCGAGAGAAACAGGGTAGGTACATTATTGCTTGCCTAAGCAGATTCCCTGTTAAAGAACAGATACTCTCCTTGGCACAGAGGTATGGCCGGATCGCCTGGGAAGGGCAGGAGGTCGAAGTATATAATGACCTATCCAAAGGTACTCTGGAACGGAGGAGAAGTCTGAGAGAGGTCACAGCATATCTACGAGGGGAAAACCTGCAATACCAATGGATGTTCCCTTTTGGCCTCCTTCTCTCCGTAAACGGGGTGTCTAAGAAAGTTAAGACTCCGGGGGAAGCCTGGGCAGTTTTGAAAGAATTGGGATGTGCGAACCTACCTCAGGCTCAAGGGCTAGTGCAACGGGAACACCAAGCGGCAGTACCGGGAAAGCAGCGTACGCGATCGCAATGGCAGAGAGTGGAAGAGAAGGGGAAGCGCCTGAAAAGGATGGCCCAGGAGAAGGCGACGGCGGATGGAGCTGACTGAAGACCCGCTTACCACGGATATGCGCTGGATCGATGGGGGGATATGGATGGTAGAGTCCTTTCCTCCTGGTAATGTGGACACTGGACTCATAGGGCTTTGAGGGGGGTGGGTGCAGGTATGAGGGGGGTTGGAGGGCAGGTGGATTGGAGGGGATTATGTGTGGTATGCACTGATTTTTGAATTGCTGGTGGGGGGTTGTGATGATCGTAGGGGTAGGACATGATGGACTCGGAAGGGACGGAGGGTGGTGGGGTGGAGGAAGGAGGGAGGGGGGTACGGGGGGGAAGAGGGGGGGTACGGGGGGGAGCAGGGGGGGTACGGGGAGGGAGCAGGGGGGGTACGGGGGGGAGGGAAGGGGGGGGAGGGGGGAGGGGGTTCAGGGCACAGCACATGGGGGAGTAGGGGGGTGGCCGGAAGTGAAATGTTGCGGATAGGGACTGTTAATGTGAAAGGGTTGAATACTCCAGCTAAGCGTAGTCTGTTATTTCGAGAAGCACAACGTAATCATTGGGATGTGGTGCTCGTACAAGAGACCCACTTGAGGAGGGGGGAGGTGGGGAGATTGAGGAATCAACTTTTTCCTGAGCAATTCTTCTCTTGCCATGCAGGGGGGGTGAAGAAGGGGGGGTAGCAATTTTGGTACGGGGAGGGTGTGGTATTCAAATAGGGGGGTCCTTTAAGGATACGGAGGGGCGGGTGGTGGGGATAAAGGGGAGGTTTGGCTTGATAGATATAGTGATGGTCTCGGTGTATGGCCCTAACGGAAACCAAGGGACATTTTGGGCAGATTTGGGGCGGTTGTTGGAAGTTGAGGGAGGGGGCGGTTGCTGGTGGGGGGGATTGTAATGTAGTGCTGGATCCGCGGGTGGATCGAGACTCGAAAGGGGGGGATGGAGGGAGTAGGAATAGACGGGGTTTAAGAGGGTTGATGCAGCAATGGCACTTAGTAGATGCGTGGAGGTCGCTTCATCCTAACCAGCGGGAGTATACCTTCTTTTCGGTGCCCCATCATAGTTGGAGTAGGATTGACATGATTCTCTTGGAGAAGCAATGGATGTTGGAGGTAGAGAGTAGGGGGGTTGTCCCAGTGGGGTGGACGGATCATAGTGCGGTGGAAGTGGTCATACGGAGCCCTGCATGGGGAGGGGTGGCCTTTTGGAGACTAAATGAAAGTTTATTGGAGTGTGGAGAAGTGGTGGAGGATGTACGGGCCACGATGAAAGATTATTTAGCTTTAAACGATACGGGGGAAGTGCGAGATGTGGTTGTTTGGGAAGGGTTGAAGGCGGTTGTCAGGGGCAGGTTTATCATGTGGGGGGCTCGGAGGAAGAGGTTGAGGAGGGAAAAAGAAGAGGAGTTGCGGAAGCAGCTGCAGGTGGTGGAAGGTATTTATAGGGAGAGTGGGGAGATGAGAGACCTCCAGATAGTAGAGCAGGTACGGGCGGACTTACAAGCACTGCAATTGGAGCAAGTGGCCTTTGCATTACAAAAGGTGAAGCAGGTCCATTATGAATTTGGAGATAAAGCGGGCCGCTTATTAGCACAGCGGCTGAGACAGCGGGTGGGGGCATCCACAATCTTCCAGATTAGAGGGGAGGATGGGGTGACCTATAGGGATGAGGGGAAGATTAGGGACTATTTTAGGGATTTGTATGGGGCGCTCTATACGGGGGAGAAGGGGGTGGAAGGGGAGGCCATTCAGGAGTATTTAGATGAGATACCGCTTAAGGGGCTTTCGGAAGAGGCGAGGGCGGAGTTGGAGACTTCTATCACTGAGGAAGAAATTGGAAGGGTGGTGAAGGGGTTATCGAGGGGGAAGGCGCCAGGGTTAGATGGGCTGCCGGGCTGTTTTTATAAGGTCTTTTGGGGGAGATTAGGGAGAGTATTCCATGGGGTGTTGGAACAGGGGGGGAATTACCACGGGATATGTTGATGGCGGGGATAACTGTCTTGTTGAAGCCGGGAAAGGATCCCCTGAAGTGTGGATCATTCCGGCCTATCTCCCTGTTGAACGTGGATGTAAAAATTTTAGCTAAAGTGTTGGCGGATAGATTGGCGGGATGGATGCCAAAGGTGGTCCACGGGGATCAAACGGGTTTTATTAAGGGGAGGCAGGCTGCTGATAATGTAAAGCGGGCTATAGGGGTGACATGGGAGGCAGGACACGGGGGGGAGGAGCTCATTTTGATGTCTATTGACGCAGAAAAAGCCTTCGATAGAGTCCATTGGGGGTTTTTGATGGCGGTGCTAGAAAGGGTGGGATGTGGGCCGAATTTTCTGAAATGGATTCAGGGCCTCTATCAGGAGCCGTGGGCGCGAGTAAAGGTGAATGGACGGTATTCGAGCGACTTTGCAGTGGGGCGTGGGACAAGACAGGGATGCCCCCTGTCCCCACTTTTGTTCGCTTTGGTGGTAGAACCCCTAACTGAACGGATTCGGAGGAACATGAGGATAGTGGGTTTGGAGAGGGGGGGGCTTTCCCATAAGATTTCCTTATATGCTGATGATATTCTTTTGTATATGGGTCAGCCGCTGCAGACGTTGCCGGAAGTTCTTAGGTAGGTAGAAGGCTTTGGGGCTGTATCTGGGTTTAAAATGAACATCGACAAGACTGAGGTGATGAAGGTGCAATTAGGGGAGGAATCTGAGCGGCACTTGCGGTCGGCCTTTCCCTTGAGATGGGTACGTAAATCCCTGGGGTACTTGGGGGTTCAGCTGACAGGACGGTATGAGGAGCTGTATAGTGCCAATTATCCAAAACTGTTGGGGACCATCTATACTGACTTAGAGGGCTGGATGAGATTGGAGACATCATGGCTGGGTAGGATAGCAGCCATTAAAATGAATATTTTACCCCGGTTACTGTATTTGTTCCATGCCTTGCCGATTGAGATCCCGGAGGGCACCCTGCGTGGGTTACAAAGTCGTATATTTAGCTATATCTGGAAGAGGAGACCACCTCGTATTTCTAGAAGGGTTATGTGCACTAGTAAATTGGAGGGGGGGCTAGGGGTTCCTGATCTTAGAGATTACTATCGGGCAGCGCAGTTAAAGCATATTATGGATTGGAGAGCTGGAAAGGATGGAGCTCCATGGGTTAGCTTGGACAGCTATAGGGTTCATGGGGGGAGGTTGGATGCTTGGATATGGGCTCCGGGGAGGGACAGAGGGCTGCTTGGGGGGGGGGGGGATCTCCTGCAATGCGGCATGTGGCGAAGATCTGGGATGTGGTTAGGGGACCCGTAGCAAAAAAGAGGGGGTCTTGGTTTTCAGTGATGACACCTTGGAGGGGATGGCGGGCTTTTAAACCGGGTTGGGAGGGGGGCCAATTTGACATTTGGAGGGAGAAGGGCCTCAACTGTGGGTTTCAGCTGCTGGAGGAGGGGGAACTGCGGGGGTTTGAGGAGGTGAAGAGGGAGTATGGGTTGGAGGTGGTGGATAGATTTGCTTATGCTCAGGCTCGCTCATTTTTGCTTCGCACTTTAGGTAGGGAGGGGATGGTGAGGGAGGTTTCGGCAGTGGAGGCCATTTGGTATGGGAGGGGAGGTTCAAAGGGTATGATTACGGCTCTTTATGCAGCGGTGCATGAGCAGCGGGAAGGCAAATTTAACTATATGGTTGACTGGGAGCGAGACCTAGGCCACACTATTAGCTGTCAGGATTGGAAATGTATATGGGATTTGATAAAGAAGGGGCCTTGTGCTAGCCAGATTCGCAAAAATAGTTATAAAGTGCTACTACGGTGGTATTATACGCCAGAGAAGCTGCACAGGTTTTTCCCAGAGATCTCCCAGTTGTGTGGGGAGGTGGGATCCTTCTGGCATATATGGTGGGGGTGCCCCAAGGTACAGGGGTACTGGGGGATGGTACAGAATTGGATTCAAGTAAATCTGGGGGTTGTGGTGGTTATAACTCCACACATTGCTCTCTTATCTTGGTGGGGGGAGGGGCGGGGGAGGCAAGGGGGATTGATGGTATTGGCATGTCTCTGCGCAGCCAGGTGTGAAGTGGCGGCGGCATGGAAAAAGAGTGAGATGCCACCATTAGAGGGATTTGTGAAACGACTCCGGAATATGACCCTGATGGAAAAGCTGACAGCTATTAGGAGAAAGCGGGGGAGGGAATGGATGGGGCGGGTGGGGGGGGATATAGGCCAATCCTCTGGGAGTATCTGTTTCTTTCCTGGCCTTGGGTTCCGGTGGGTAGGGTAGGAGAGGAGGGGGCCTGGGGCGGGGCGGGGCGGGGGGGGATGGGACAAGTGGGTAATTATTAGGTTATTGAAAACTTTTCAATAGTCTGGATTATACCATAGGGGGGTGCTGTGTTTACTGTTGGGTGTTTGGCTTTGGCTTAGAACTAGTTTGGTGTTGTTAGCTTGACATGTCTATCAGCTTGATGTAGTGGTGTGGGGGTGTATGTTATGCCGGGCTGTGATTTTCTATTTCTGTATTATGTGTGTATTGAATAAAAACATTTTAAACAAAAAAAAAAAAAAAGAAATGTAGTGACAGGTTACAGGATGTGGAGGTAGACCAGTGGAGGTTCAAGAGATCTGTTTATGGTCTACCGCTCCAGCTGGAAGAAGCCACAATCTGCATTTGTTGACCTGCTTGAGCTGTCCAACTCAAGATCTGGTCTGTTCCCTCACCTGGAGCAACTTTGCAGTGGAGTGAAGAGTGGCTCAGGACCTGGACATTGCCCGTGGGGAACTTGTATCCCCCAAGAATATAATTATTCCTTTTTTTTTTTTTTGGAGCCATTGATCTGTAGGATCTACGGCTGGGGATTAAACCTGTGACCCTCTATTTCCTGTCACTGGCTGTGAGCACTGCAGCAGTCCCTAGAAGCAGGTAGGAGTTAACTTTAACCCATCCCTCAAGGACAGTGCCTCCGCTACACCGCTACATAGGTAGGCATGGAGCGAGATCAGCCCTTCAGGTCTAGAGGCTGGTGTACACTGATGCGGAGTTAAGGTGCAGGCATCACACCGGCAGCCTCTAGTAGTTATGGGATCGCGGTGAGCTTCAAGGCAGCCAAGCACCTACCGCTGAGCTAAGTAGCTCGAGTTAAGCGGCTCGGCTCTTCCTCAGCAGGGAGGACTCAACGAGTGAGGATGGGGGTCCCATTGCCTAGTGGCTTATCATGCTGTCGACGGAGCTCTTGACTCTGCTCACCCCCGGCACGGTCATGAGCTCGTCCTCCGTAGCCGTGTTAGCGTTCAGCCGCTCAGCGCTCACCAGGATCTGGCTGAAGTTGCAGGCGGCGCTGGACTTGCGGCTCTTGGAGCGGACGTCCGAGGGTGTTGAGAACTGGAGCGGTGGCAGGCCAGGGTGCTTCTCATTTTCGCTTCCGACAGAAATATGGGAACTGGGATGTCAGGAGCCACGGCTGGGACTCGAACCTGTGACCTCCTGCTCTTGAACACTCTATTGTGTGTACTGCACCCCACTGTGGCCACCTGTTGAAGCGCAATAACATTTCTTTTTAGCGTAGAGCTTATCCAAAGAACCCTTCTGAAGGGTTATGGCGCGATCCCAAGAGCCAGTGCAAAACATAGGGCTGGATGCTGAACTCCGAAAGCACAGGTCTACTGGACCATGCCAGGAGGGCGGCCGAAACAAACACTGGAGGCAGCCCGATCCTGGAGCCGTGGGAGGAGGCGCACTGCATCTCTTTCACCCCCCCCCCCCCCCGTTCACTCCTAAGCCTCTGCTTCTCGCCTCTCCCCCGTGGAACCCTTTGAGTTACTGGTGAGGGATTTGGCACTGGAGGGGTACTGAGCAGCTTTCATGAGAAGAGGATGCCCTCTCCCTGCTGGGAGGCTCCAAGGCCCGTCGTGGAGAAGCTGCACTGTGCAAAGATTCTGTTACGGTCACCCACTGCAGTGAGTTGCAATGCCAGTGGCAGAGACATTTGAAGCATCCCAAAGGAGTCAGCGCTACTGCCCCTTACTGCTGGATTTTATTTTCTTGCGCCGGTGCCCGGAGCGTCTGCGCTGTGTCTGGCATTGCATCGGGGTGTTTTGGCTCTGAGAGCTGGAGTAGGGAGGGCTCTCCTCATCGGCTCCGAAGCAGGCGCGATCGAGAATGGCCTTGCACCGGGGTTTTGGCCTTGAGAGCTGGAGTGGGATAGGGCTCTGATGCTCATCTGCTCTGAGGCATCAGTGAGGACTTCAGTTCTCTTGTCTTGCGTCTGGTCCTAGAACTGGGTCCAGGTGTCCGCGCCGACGCCTCTGCGCCAAACGGGATCGTCAGCAATGGGGGTGTCATCTGCGCTGGTGCCTCCCCCTTCATGACGTTTGGGTCGGCGCCGACCAATGGCGCCATCGGGGGAGGAGCTTGGGTCCTGACATCAGAGGCAAGATGGCCGCCGCCATGGGGGCCTCGTGGACGGCCAGATCGGGTGCAAGAGAAGAAGGCATCGTTCTAACCTGGGCGGCTGGGAGCATGGAGGAGCAAGGTGGTCACCCCGTATCCTCCCCACGTGTGCAGGCGGAATCCGGGCAACTGGGGAGCGGGGCCCAGGGACGGAGGGGCCTCCTGGGCCTGTCCCGGGCTGCCATGGGGGCTTTGATATCCTGGGCTCCTGTGTCGCATCTTGCTGCGACCATCCTTAAGCCTGCGGCTGGGGATGGAGGCCCTTAGGCATACCCTGAGCTGAGGCGGAAACTGGCGGCGGTGTCCCCCGGAGGCACGTGTGAGGCCAAGAGCCCCGATAGGGATCTTCTGCCGCTGGTAGGTCCAGGAGCCCAAGCTCAACTTCTCTCGGAGAATGACTTGTCCAGGACCAAGGAGTGCCAGAAAGGAAATTGCCCAAGAACACACAAGTATGACTGCCAGAGGTAGGGTTTGAGCCCTAGCTTTTGTTGTGCATAGCAAATTGTCCCAGCCATTAGGCCATGTCCTATCTTGAGGATTGAACTCTTGGTCCTCCGGCTCTAGGCAGTTGCTGTAAGCGGATCTGAAATGAGAAACTTTGATAAAGAATTAATGGCAAGTTTTGCAATTGATAGATATAAATATGCAGTAGAAGATAATTATGATGAAAGTTTTTAAGGAGATTAGATTTCGAAGAGAGTAGAAATGTCCGTCTTGCTGGCAAGGCGGAAGAAGTGAAAACTGGCTAGCTAGAGGAGGGCCGGGGGCGGGGCCAGTTGGCCCATGCTCAGAAGGGCGAAAAGTCCTTCTGAGCTATGGAGAGTACTTCCGTCTTCTCGGCGCCGTCGGATGACGTCACCAGGTGTGGCTGACTCATCCTGCTTGTCCTTGGAGAAATTACATTTAGAGTCCATTGTAATCATTACAAGTGACCATTCAACATTTCTGGCACGTCATCTGTTATGCATTCTGTGAAATAGTTAAAAAGTTTATATTTGCAGGGCTGGAAAAATATTTTGAAGCTTAGGTGCCAAAGTATGAGGGAGCCATGACTTCAGCTCCTTCACGGGGCCTATTGGCAGGGGCTGCCACAGGTCCTCTGAATTAGGCCCCCTTTCCCATTAACCCCTCCCCCCCAGAACAAATATCTCTTCCTCCTCTCCCCACTGTATAATCATTACTTCTTCCCTCTCCACAGAGATGATGTAACAAAACCAACCCGCCACTGAAACTATTAAGGGGACCCTGTCCAACGTTACATCATTTCTCACTTGCTATTTCAGTGAGCTATTTGTAAGATGGTTCAGTAAAAATTCTGTAATTTAACATTTTTCAATTTCTGTTTTTTTAAAAAGGGAACAAAAGTCATTGGGAGGCAGGCACTAGGAAGAAACTATGCTCGATACTGGAAACCAGATTCTAGAAGGTAGAGAAAAGTATCCCACTGCTTCCTGCTGAAATCTATTTTAATTTACTTACAGTTACCACATATCAGTTCATATTTCCTAAAGTGATTTACATAATTTTCAAATACTAGAAGACCTATTTCTTTTATATGTGGGAAGCATAACCGCATGATGGCAGTAGCTGCTGAAAGGACACCGCCTTGAAGAAGGCTTTATAAAGCAGGAGACCTGACCCCTCCCCACTAGAGAGACACTTGGTAGCATAAGTTAGCCACCTTCTCTTCCACTGGCAGAGGTCTGGAAACCCTGTCAGCTTCTCATTACTAGTGCCGTGTATATAGGGTAGAGGTGGTTGCAAAGGAAGAAAACAAACACCCACACCCCCACTCCTTCATAGCCAATTCCATCCACAGAGAGAGAAAGTAAGACAGACTCGGACAGTGAGCTCTGTGGGCCAGGTACAGCCAAGTACGCCATGGGGGGGGGGGAGGCAGTATGATGAGTGGTCTTCAACTGGGACAATGAGAGTTAAGAAGTTGCTAATAGTGCCTGTGTTTAAAGAATATTTATATTGGAATGTGAGCATGTTAATAGGTCTGACAGATTGGACTAGCTCAATTAAGGCACTTGAATACAATAGACAGAACTTTAAAATCAATCCTCCAATGATCTGGCAACCAATGGAGCTTCTCCAGGACCAGTATGACTTAGGCTCTTATTTTGTTTCCTGTCAGCGATCTTGCTGCCATGTTCTTTAGAAGCAGAAGGCTCTGGTATAAAGAACTGCAGTAGTTTATTTTACTCATAACAAGAGCATGGACGATCTTGGCCAGATCTTTCCCAATAGAGACATAGTTGCATCAGCTAATGTAAACACAACAAAGTCTATTTAAACAGAAGCAGTTTGAGATTTGACAATTTATTTACAGTCTTAAACTTGTACTGCAGACCACCTATTTAGGTTTGAGTTCAATACTGGTTGGTCTGTTTTGGCTGCTAATGCATTACATTTCCAGAATCTGAAGGAGGGATTGATGAGCATATTAAAAAAAATAAATAAATAAAAAAAGAGTGGGAGAGCGGAGATTCTTGCCTGAGCCTGATGGAGAGTTGCTGCAGCAGTGTGTGGAACCCCGGGTGTACTTTCTGAAGCATGGTGAGCTGCTCAGAGGTTTGGCTCCAACCAAATGCTGAGTCATCGGTGCGACTCAAGTATAAAAATGCAGGGGTTCCTCTATGTGGCACAGGCACTGAACAAAGGGGCATGGAATAAAGGGGCATATCCTCTGTTGCTAAATCTGTGCCAAAGGAAAAGCGGTGGAAGAATGCCCCACAAGAGAAAGAAAGCACAGTTACTTACCTGTAACAGGTGATCTCTGGGAACAGCAGGAATTAGTCCTCACATATGGGTACGTCGGTACCGACGGAGCCCGTGCGGGAAAGCTCCCCAGCTTCTTAGAATAGAAGCTTTTGGGACCTCCCACTGCACATGCGCACTGCCTTCCCGCCTTCCTGAACAGCTCTCCTCAGTTTCGAGTTTATAGCTGAGTCACAGAGAGAGGACAGGAAGCTATCGATAGATAAAAGATACAACTCCTAGGGGAGGTGGGTGGGTTGTGAGGACTAATTCCCTGCTGTTCCCAGAGATCACCTGTTACAGGTTAAGTAACTGTGTATCTCCAGGAACAAGAAGGAATAAGTCCTCACATATGGGGACTCCCTAGCTTCGATGCATGGGATCCCCTGTAAAGGTTCGCCATATTCGTTTGGATCTCAGGCATCCTTTCTGGGGGAAGGTGGGCAGGAGTTGTTTAGGAATGGAACAGGTGCTTGAGGACAGCTGGCCAAACAAGGCATCCCGGCGGGAGTCCTTGTCCAACAGTAATGGGCTGTGAAGGTATGAACCGAGGCCCAGGTAGCGGCTCGACAGATCTGATCTATGGAAACAGAGTGCAGATGAGCCATAGAAGTTGCCATGGCCCTCACATTGTGAGCAGTGACATGGCCTTCCAGAGAAATGTTTTTGCTCTGGTAAGCAAAAGAAATACACTGAGCAATCCAATTGGAAAGTGTACGCTTGGAGACTGGAAGTCCCAAATGGGAAGGATCAAAAGGCCCACAAAAAGTTGAGAAGACTTTCGATGTGGCTGAGTCCTATTAAGGTAAAAAGCGAGAGCTCTTTTACAATCCAGAGTATGAAGGTTCCTCTCTGCATTGGATGCATGAGGAGCTGGAAAAAAGACAGGTAGATATACCTCTTGATTAAGAGTGAAAAGGCGAGACCACTTTAGGCATAAAGTGGGGATTCGTCCTAAGGACACCTTATCATGATGAAATCTTGTGTAAGGTGGATTAGCCACTAAAGCCTGCAGCTCACTGATGCGGCGAGCCGAAGTGACTGCAATGAGGAAGATGACCTTCCAGGAAAAGAAATTTCAAGGAGGTGGAAAACATTGGCTCAAAAGGTGGCTTCATAAGTTGACCGAGCACTAGATTCAAATCCCATGCGGACCGGGGGTGGTCTGATGGGAGGTTTAGTGAGAGTCAGGCCTCTCATGAATCTTGCAACAAGAGGATGAGAGGAGATAGGTTGTCCATTTATATATGTTTCAAGGATGCTGCAATAGCGCTTAAATGGACTCTTACCGAATTCGTCTTGAGGCCTGCATTGGATAGATGCAGGAGATAATCAAGAAGAGAATTCAAGGAAGTGCCAGAGGGTCAAGACCCTGCTGAGCACACCAAATGGGAAAAACGTTTTCCATTTGAAAGCATAGGAACGCCTGGTAGAGGGTTTCCTAGAGGCAGAAAGGATATCTTTCACTGGTTGGAAAGATGAAAGTCTTGAAGGCTTAAGCCTTCAGTAACCAAGCACTGAGGTGAAGGGATTTGGGGTTTGGGTGCCACAAAGTCCCCTCCTCCTGAGACAGGAGGTCTGGCGCAGCTCCCAGATCCAAGTAGGATCCCTTGGAGAGCTGTAGAAGTAGAGGGAACCACACTTGGCGTGGCCAGCGTGGAGCTATGAGTATCATATTTCCATGATCCATCTGGATTTTGAACAGAGTCTTGTTAATCAAAGGAATGGGTGGAAAGGAATATAGGAATGACTGATTCCAATTCATGAGAAAGGCGTCCGGAGCCTGATCTCCCTGTCACGTAGTTCTGTAACAGAAAACCGGGGAAGTTTGGCATTCCACGGACTTGCAAAGAGGTCTAGGTCCGGGGTTCCCCATTTCCTGAAAGATTCGTTATTTGGGGCCAAATGTAGGGACCATTCGTGTGGCAGCAGAACTCGACTGAGCCTGTCTGCCCGAGAGTTTTGAACTCCTGGGAGATACACTGCTAGCAGGTGAATCTGATGCTCTCTGCGAAGGCCCATAGTCTTAGAGCTTCGTTGCAAAAGCGACAGAGAGCCCGTCCCTCCTTGGTTTGTTTATGTGAAACATGGCCACCTGATTGTCGTCGTCTGAACTAGGACAGTGAGGTTGGCTAGGAGGGAGTGGAAGACCTTGAGGGCAAGGTAAATTGCTCGCAGTTCCAGAAGATTGATATGAAGGGTGGTCTCCCTGTAGAGACCAAGTGCCCTGAGTGGAGAGAGTTTGCAGATGGGCTCCCCACCCTGTTTGGGAGGCATCTGTTGTGAGGGTTGCTGTGGCGGTAGCAATGGTTGAAATGGAGCCCCCAACAACAGATTCTTGGTGAATCCACCAGTGGAGGGACCAAAACAGACGATCGGAGGTTTGTATTTGGTCTGAGAGCGCTCCTGACGCCTGAGTCCACTGAGTGGCCAGGGTCCATTGAGCTGCTCTCATATGAAGACGAGCATAGGGCACCACATGCACTGTGGAGGCCATATGACCCAGTAGGCGTAGCATTCCCTGGCTGTCAAGTGAGTGCTGGAACTGAGCTTGGGAGGCCAAACTCAGAGGCGCTGTCCTCGAACCTGTGGAAGGTAGGACATTGCAGTTATGGTGTTCCAACTGGGCCCCTATTTATTCTAGAGATTTTGTAGGGATGAGTTGGGACTTGGGAAGGTTTACTACCAGTCCCAGATACTGCAAAAGGCTCCTTGTGTGGTCCAGGGAAATCTGGGCCTGTGACTGAGTTTGGAGCTCGGATGAGCCAGCGTCCAGATATGGGAAGACAAAGATTCCCATTGCCTCTTAGAAATGCGGCTACGACTGCCATGCATTTTGTGAATACTCTTGGGAGCAGAGGCTAGAACCGAAGGGGAGTACTCTGTATTGGAAATGTTTTCCCTGCAACAGAAAGCGAAGATACTTTCTGTGGGATGGATGGGATGAGTATATGTGTATACCATCCTGTGAGGTCTAGAGAACAAAGCCAGTCTCTGACCCTGGAGGTAAGGAAGGAGAATGCCGAGAGGACAGCATTTTGAATTTCTCCTTGAAGAGAAATTTGTTCAATTCTCTCAGATCTAGGATTGGTCTGAATCCCCCTGTCTTCTTGGAATGAGAAATAAGGGGGAGTAGAAACCGGACCCTTGTTGAGGAAGAGGAACTCTTCTATGGCCCCTTGGGCAATAGATAGAGAAGGAACCTCTTTGACCCAACAGGGTTAGGAGGATGGGGGAGAATTGAATGGTCCTCACCACTCACATATGATTGGTGAGGAAGGCTGGAGAAATGAAGTTTGTAACCCTCTCGAATGATAGAGAGGGTCCATTGTTCTGTTTGATTTGTTCCCATCTGGGAGCAAAGTGAACCACCTTCCGGGTATGGTGAGAGGTTCTGGTTGTGTTAGAACCAGAAGTGGCAAGTTCCCTAGGAGCAAGTCAAAACCCTGAGGGGTTGGAGCCTGCTGAGCTACAGTAGCGCTGCAGGCTTAGCTCGTGCTTGTTTGGATTGCTGACGTGGCTTAGCAGTATAGCGAGGTTGAGAAGACTGCTGGGCCAGTATGTGAAGCAACTCTGGCCTTCTTATAGTAAGGCCTTTTAAAAGACTTTTTCTTAGTAGGAATTGAAGTGGACTTTGAAAGTCTTTCCAAGGTGGCATTTTCAGCATCCATCTGGGTGGCTTTGATTAGCCACTCTTACCCAAAAAAGTTATCACCTGTACAGGGCAGATTACGTAAGCCAACTAGAACACAAGGTTACAGATCAGAGGCCTGGAGCCAAGAAAGACGTCGGGCTGCACTAGCAATGCCCGAAGCCCTACTGGCTCCCTCAAAGGAATTCATATGCTGCCCTATTAGAGAACTTAGAAACCCTCTAAGAGTTGTTTCACTATTGGAAAGGAAACCCTGCTTTTTATCCTCAGGGATAAAGGGGGCAAAATGCCGCACCTTTTTGGCAAGTTCCTCCAGGAAACATGCCCATATAGAGACTGTAGGAATTAATCCTGGCTATAAGCATACTAGCATGGAAAATTTTCCTACAAAAAGAGTCCAAAGTATTACATTCACGACCTGGAGGGGTGGAATAGAGCCTTTTGGTACTCCTAATCTAATTCATAGCAGACATAACCACAAAAGAGTGGTTGGGCCATTGAGTCTTTTGGAAACAAGGAGAAGGGAGGGACCTATACATGGTGTCCAACCTAACGGGAATAAGGAGACAAAGTCAAAGGATTTTCCCAGAAATCCATCAGTTTTGTTCTTGAAGGATTTCATGGATAGGCAGGGTAACTGCCTCCTTAGGGGCCTTTGAGTATCCCAAAATATCCAGTTTTTTGGATCTGGGTTCCTTTTCAGAGGATGTGGTAATAAAGGGCTGTAGCCATATCTAAAACAAAGTCCTGGAAGGACAAATCCTCTGGAGGGGACATTCTCCTTTTAGGAGAAGAGGGCTCCTCAGGTAAGTTGAGTGAAAACTCAGCAGCAGAATCATCAGAGGAGTGGAAAATCCTCAGAGGAATCGGTGCTTTCCTCTAACGCACGATACGCGGTACCGAGTCGGTATCGATATCGGGCGTATCGGGTATGGAACCCGGTATGGAGCGAAAGCCCATACGGGGGGGTACCAAGACTTGCGTTTTAGAGGTGACGGCCCGATAGGGGCGGGCCTCGATATGGGCATGGCATGGCGCCGATACCGTATCGGGCCCGGAACCGCTGAAAGCGGAACCGATGGCGTTGCAGCTTTAATGAAAGCCATGACGGCCTGCTGCATGGACTGTACAGTATCGCCCATGGACGCCATAGCTGCCTGGATGACGGTACCGGAGTGACCCGGAACCCCAGAGCAGGCTAACAGGTGATCTGTCGAGGCCGTAGCTCGATATCACCTGAGACCCCTGAATTGGCGTTTTTGAAGTTGGACTTCCCGCCGGGGTTGTTTGGCTGGGGCAGGGTCCCTCAAGTTCTAAGCTAAGAGCCTCTCGATGCTTTTGAAGGAGATTTGCTCTTTGAGGACTTGCCACCCAGAAGGTTGGTTACCTGAAATCCATCCGGAGAAGAAGAACCTGGATGACTGTGATGCTGTATTCTCTGAAGCAACAGCACATGGAATTTGTTGGCCCGGTTCTGCAGGCCCACGTTTAGACATGTGGGAGCAAGATGGGCAGTCCGGTATGGAATGGTCAGGCCCCAAACATTTCAGACACCAGTCATGGGTGTCTGTGACTGAAATAACAGCATTACATTTGGTACACTTCTTAATCCAGGGGCTGGCTTCTCCATGAGGAGAAATTGAGTAGGCCGAGAGGCCTCTCTGAAGTGACCAAAAAGCTAAAAAATAAGAAAAAAGAATTATAATTTTTTTAAAGAAAGAGAAAGAAAAGACAGGCGATACCGGGATCGGTAGGGGAAGGCAGGTACGCGGTCGAAAGTAACAAATAAAAATAACAATTTCTCAGCTCAGCGTGGGTGACAGGAACACGACTGCTGGCTCCGCGGAAAAAGAGCAACTGAGGAGAGCTGTTCAGGAAGGCGGGAAGGCAGTGCGCATGGGCAGTGGGAGGTCCCAAAAGCTTCTATTCTAAGAAGCTGGGGAGCTTTCCCGCACGGGCTCCGTCGGTACCGACGTACCCATATGTGAGGACTTATTCCTGCTTGTTCCTGGAGATCAAGGATCCGTGGGAAGTGTAACAGTGAGCAACATCGTTGGTCCTATGGACAGACATGTGACCTCTGTTCCTGCTACAACTTTGACGAGTACCCCTACAGTATAATCCTCCTCAGAGTCTGGGCCACTTTTAAGTCCCATAGTGCGAACTCCTCCACTCCAACCATTACCTTCTCCGGCATTGTTGTGCGAGGGAGGGCAGCCCCTGGAACTGGGTGGTTCTGCAATGAATCCTTCAGTAGACTCCCTCCCATCTAGCTCTATTGTTCCAATGCCACAATGTTTGCAGTTTTCTGTATCAACTGTAGCCTTTCAACCGTCGCTGGGGTTGATACTAGAATTTGGATGTTTGGAAAATGGTTACACAAATGAATGTGTCTTTGAAATATGTTATTGAGCAGAGTGCCTCATTTTCTAGGGAGGTAGTAACTAAGCTCGAGCACAAAGATTCAGTGCTAGTACAATTGGGCTCGGGGTGACTAAGATGGAGCATCAGCTCTCCAGTCTTCAGGCGGTGAGTGGAGCAGGTCTACACACTGCTACATAGTCATCTTGAGAGACTAGAGAACTCTGCACATAGAGCGAAGTTACTCACCAGTAACAGATGATCTCCGGGAAAGCACAGTTACTTACCTGTAACAGGTGATCTCTGGGAACAGCAGGAATTAGTCCTCACATATGGGTATGTCGGTACCGACGGAGCCTGCGTGGGAACGCTCCCCAGCTTCCCAAAAAGGAAAGCTTTTGGGAGCATCCCACAGCGCCTGTGCGCTGCCTTCCTGCCTTTCCTAACCAACTCTCCTCAGTTCAAGTTTAAAGCTGAGACAATAGAGAGAGAGATACAACTCCTAGGGGAGGTGGGAGGGTTGTGAGGACTAATTCCTGCTGTTCCCAGAGATCACCTGTTACAGGTAAGTAACTGTGCTACCTCCAGGAACAAGCAGGAATGAGTCCTCACATATGGGGACTCCCTAGCTAAGATGCCTGGGAGATCCCCAAGGATATGAGACCCTGAAAGGGTTCCGCGTCCTCCTATGGATCTCAGGCATCCATCCAGGGAAGGAGGGCAGAAGTTGTTCAAGAATGGAACAGGTGTCTGAGGACAGCCTGACCAAACAAGGCATCCCAGCGGGAGTCCTTGTCCAAACAGTAATGGGCTGTGAAGGTATGAACCGAGGCCCAGGTGGCTGCTCGACAGATCTGGTCAATGGACACAGAATGTAGATGAGCCATAGAGGCGGCCATGGCTCGCACATTGTGAGCTGTGACATGGCCCTCCAGAGAAAGGTTCTTACTCTGGTAAGCGAAAGAAATACACTGAGCAATCCAATTGGACAGTGTTCTCTTAGACACTGGAAGTCCTAAATGAGAAGGATCAAAAGCAACAAAAAGCTGGGAAGACTTTCTATGTTGCTGTGTCCTGTGTAAGTAAAAAGCCAGAGCTCTTTTACAATCTAGAGCAGGGGTTTTCAACCCAGTCCTCGGGACCCACCTAGCCAGTCGGGTTTTCAGGATAACCACAACGAATATGCATGGAGAGATTTGCATATAATGGAGACAGTGTATGCAGATCTCTCTCATACATATTCATTGTGGTTATCCTGAAAACCTGACTGGCTAGGTGGGTCCCGAGGACAGGGTTGAGAATCCCTGATCTAGAGTATGAAGATTCCTCTCTGCACTGGATGCATGAGGAGCTGGAAAAAAAAGACAGGTAAATATACCTCTTGATTAAGATGAAAAGGCGAGACCACTTTAGGCATAAAGTGAGGATTTGTCCTAAGGACTACCTTATCATGATGGAACCTTGTATAAGGTGGATTAGCCACTAAGGCCTGCAGTTCACTGATGCGGCGAGCAGAAGTGACTGCAAGGAGGAAAATAACCTTCCAGGAAAGAAATTTCAAGGAGGTAGTGGCTAAGGGTTCAAAAGGTGGCTTCATAAGCTGACCAAGAACCAAGATTAAGTCCCATGCTACCGGAGGAGGTCGAATGGGAGGTTTAGTTAAAGTTAGGCCTCTCATGAATCTCGCAATAAGAGGATGAGAGGAAATAGGCTGTCCATTGAGAGGCTTAAGGGATGCTGCAATAGCACTCAAATGGACTCTTAATGAATTCGTCTTAAGGCCTGCATTGGAGAGATGCAGGAGATATTCCAATAGAGAATTCAGAGATAGTGCCAGAGGATCAAGACCCTTTTGAGCACACCAAATGGAAAATCTTTTCCACTTAAAAGCATAGGAACGCCTAGTGGAAGGTTTTCTGGAAGCATGGAGGATATCTTCCACTTGCTGAGAAAGTTTTAAGTTCTGAAGGTCTAGGCCTTCAGTAACCAAGCTCTGAGGTGAAGGGACTTGGGGTTTGGATGCCACAAAGTCCCGTCCTCCTGGGACAGGAGGTCTGGAGCAGCTCCCAAGTCCAGGGAGGGGGCTTGGGAGAGATGCAGAAGTAGAGGGTACCACACTTGGCGTGGCCAGCGTGGAGCTATGAGGATCATAGACCCTTGATCCCTCTGGAGTTTGAACAGAGTCTTGGGAATCAAGGGAATGGGTGGAAAGGCATACAGGAAGCCCTGACCCCAATGAAGGAGGAAGGCATCCTTGGCCTGAACTCCCTGACACGGAATTCTGGAACAGAACCGGGGAGGTTTGGCATTCCACGGACTTGCAAAGAGGTCTATGTCCGGGGGTTCCCCATTCTTGGAAGATTCTGAGTACCTGATCCATATGCAGGGACCATTCGTGTGGAAGCAGAACTCGACTGAGTCTGTCTGCCCAAGAGTTTTGGATTCCTGGGAGATATACTGCCAGGAGATGGATTTGATGCTCTCTGGCGAAGGCCCATAATCTTAGAGCTTCGTTGCAAAGCGACAGAGAGCCAGTTCCTCCTTGTTTGTTTATGTAAAACATGGCTACTTGATTGTCCGTATGAATGAGGACTGTCTTGTAGCTGAGGAGGGTATGAAAGACCTTGAGAGCTAGAAATACTGCTCGAAGTTCCAAGTGGTTGATATGAAGAGAGGTCTCCTGTGGGGACCAAGTGCCTTGGGTGGAGAGGTCTTGTAGATGAGCTCCCCAACCTGTTTGGGAGGCATCTGTTGTGAGGGTTGCTTGGGGCAACAAAGGTTGGAAGGGGGACCCCAGCAACAGATTTTGAGTGGACATCCACCATTGGAGAGACCAAAAGAGACGTTTGGAGGTTGCTATTTGGTCTGAGAGAGCTCCTGAAGCTTGAGTCCACTGGGTGGACAAAGTCCATTGAGCTGCTCTCATGTGTAGGCGAGCATAGGGTACCACATGTACTGTGGTAGCCATGTGGCCTAGCAGCTGTAGCATCTCCCTGGCAGTTAAGTGGCTCTTTGACTGAATCTGGGAGGCTAACTGCACTAGACGTTGGCAACGGGCCTGAGGAAGGTAGGCCCTTGCAGTGGTAGTATCCAACCAGGCCTCTATGAATTCCAGGGACTGAGTAGGGGTAAGTTGGGACTTTGGGAGATTTACCACAAGTCCCAGGTATTGCAGAATGCGCCTGGTACGGTTCAGGGAGATCTGAGCTTCTGACTGGGTTGGAGCTCGGATGAGCCAGTCGTCCAGGTAAGGGAAGACAAATATTCCCAGAGTGCGTAGAAATGCAGCAATTATTGCCATGCATTTGGTGAAGACTCTCGGAGCAGAGGCCAGACCAAAAGGAAGCACTCTGTATTGGTAATGTTTTCCCTGGAACAGAAAACGTAGGAATCTTCTGTGAGATGGATGGATGAGGACATGTGTGTACGCATCCTTGAGATCTAGAGAACAAAGCCAATCCTGACTCTGCAGGTATGGAAGGAGAGTGCCTAGAGAAAGCATCTTGAACTTCTCCTTGCATAGAAATTTGTTCAATTCTCTGAGCTCTAGAATGGGTCTGTATCCCCCTGTTTTCTTTGGAATGAGAAAATAGGGGGAGTAGAACCCTGACCCCTGTTGAAGAAGAGGAACGTCTTCTATGGCCCCTTGGGCAAGAAGGGTAGTCACCGCCTGAACCAGAAGGTCGAGGAGAGATGTGGGAGAATTGAAGTGTCTCACCATGGTATAGGGAGGAAGATCGGAGAAATGAAGTTTGTAGCCCTCTCTTATGATGGAAAGGGTCCACTGCTCTGATGTGATTTGCTCCCATCTGGGAGCAAAATGAGCTAACCTTCCTGGAATGGTGAGAGGTTCTGGCTGTTGTAGAGCCAGAAAGGCTAAGTTCTCTAGTATGTTTATGTTTATGTTTATTAAAATGCTTTCTATACCGCCCCATACCAATGGCGTCTGGGCGGTTTACAAACAAAATTAAAAACAGTTACAATATAGGCTGTCGGAAAAGTTAAAAAAACGCCAGTTAAAATCTTAAAAGGGACAGCGGAGACACAGAAAATAGAAAACAACAAAATATAAGAAGAAACATCAACAGGAAGAGGGGGAGGGAGACACAGACGGGGGAGGGAGGTCAAACGCCAAGCAAAACAGATGGGTTTTTAGTTGTTGTTTGAAGGCTTGATATGATTGCTCTGCACGAAGAGGGGGGGGAAGTGAGTTCCAGAGCCTAGGACCCAGAAAGTAGAAAGCCGAAGAACGTGTAGACTCCAGGTGAGCTTGAGAGGGAGAAGGGAGGGCCAACCGATTAACGTGTATAGAACGGAGCAGACGATGGGAAGTACGGAATTGAAGAAGATCTGCAAGATAGAGAGGGGTACCAGTGTGAGTCACCCTGTGCACAAATGTGAGAACCTTATACTGTATACGAAAGGGAACCGGTAACCAGTGATGGTGCAGAAGTAAGGGAGTGACATGGTCGTAACGAGAAGCACAGGAAAGTAGACGGACAGCTGCATTCTGAACACGTTGTAGACGGGAGAGTTGAGATTGTGGTAGACCAGCAAGAGAAACATTACAGTAGTCGAGGCGGGAAATTACAAAGGAGAGAATAAGAGTAGCAAAAGCAGAGGGTGAGAGAAAAGGACGCACAGGTCGAAGTTGTTTGAGGGATAGAAAAGAACATTGAACTATGGAAGTGATGTGTTCTTTGAAAGAAAGAGAGGAGTCAAGAATAACACCAAGATACAAGAAGAATAGGCTGGGAAGAGAGGGAAGGGGCGCAGGTGGGGGAAGGGCTTCCAAGGGTAAACCAAATGGCAAATGATTTAGTGGGATTAACCTGAAGAAAATTAGAGGTGAACCAGGAAGCTACAGCAGAAAGACAGAGGTTAAGAGGAGAGATATCAGGGGTATGTGAATCAGTGTGGTGCAGCAGAATATCATCATCCGCGTAATAGTACGCGGAGATACCAAACTGCTGAACCACAAGTGCAAGGGGAGCCAAGAAGACATTGAAAAGGAGAGGAGCAAGGACAGATCCCTGTGGCACACCACAAGTAAGAGGAGTGGAGGGTGAAGAGGCGGACCCAACAACCACTGAGAACGAACGACAAGAAAGAAAAGAGCGAAACCAGTGAAGAACAGTCACAGAAAGGCCAGCATTTTGAAGACGAGTGAGAAGGGTGCTGTGATCCACCAGATCAAAAGCTGCAGAGAGATCAAGAGAGACAGCAAGAGTAAAAAGACCGTGATCGTGAGCAGCACGCACCTCATTAAGAAGGGAAAGAAGGATAGATTCTGTGCTGTGACCAGGACGAAAACCAGACTGCCGAGGGTGAAGAACAAGAGAAACCTCAAGGTGAGCAGACAGCTGAAGAAAGACAAGTTTCTCAAGAAATTTAGAAAGAAAAGGGAGATTAGAAACAGGACGCCAGTTTGAAAGAGCTGTAGGGTCAGATGTGCGGGATTTCAGAATAGGACGAACAGTAGCGTGTTTCCAAGGTGTAGGAAAGAAACCAGAAGATAAGCTAGCATTAAAGAGAGAGAGAATATAGGGGGAAAGAGACAGGGAGGATTCCAGAAGCCAGTGAGAGGGAATCAAGTCAAAAACCCTGAGGAGGTTGGGACTGCTGAGTTTTATTTATTTATTTATTTAGCTGTATTTATATCCCGCTTTTCACCGGGTCAAAGCGGTCAATTGGGAGATACATTTAACACGAGGGCATATGACACACATACGCTAATACTTACAGGGAACATGGGCAATGGAGGGTTAAGTGGCTTGCCCAAGACCACAAGGAGTGCCTATAGGACTAGAAATCCCAGTCCCTCCGGCCTGAGATTGCTGTCCCCAGGTGGGACTTGAACCCCCGGCCCTCCGGCCTGAAGTACCTTGTCCTAACCACTAGGCCACTCCTCCCACGTTGCAGCAGTTCCTGCAGGTTTAGGCCTGGCCTGTTTAGGTTGCTGACGCTTAAGATTGCTGGCCAGAAGTGGAAGGAAATCTGCTCCTTTTGTAAAAAGGCTATTTGAAAGGTTTTTTCTTGGCTGGAATGGAGGTTGACTTTGAAAGTCTATCCAGAGCAGAGTTCTCTGCATCCATTTGAGTGGCTTTTATTTGCCACTCTTTGCCAAAGAGATTTTCACCTGTGCAGGGCAGATTTCCTAAGCCATCTTGAACCCAGGGCTCTAGATCAGAAGCCTGGAGCCAAGCAATTCTGCGAGCAGCTATGGCAATGCCTGAGGCTCTGCTGGCACCTTCAAAGGAGTTAAAGGCTGCCCTGTTGGAAAACGTGGAAATGTCTTGAGTATGTTTAAGCCAAAGGAGGAATTCATCCCTTTTATCTTCTGGAAGAAAAGGGAGAAAGTTGTGCAGCTTTTGTGCAACTTCCTTTAGAAAAACATACCCATGTAAAGTCTATATGAGTTGATTCTAGCAATAAGCATACTGGCTTGGAAGATTTTCCTACCAAAAGCATCCAAAGTCCTGCATTCTCTTCCTGGAGGAGCAGAAGAGTGTCTTTTTGTACTCTTTATCCTTTTCATAGCTGACTGCACCACAATGGAATGGTGAGGAAGCTGAGTTTTCTGAAATCCAGGACAAGGAGGGACACGGTACATAGTGTCCAATCTGCGAGAATGAGGAGAAAGGGTGAGAGGCGTCTCCCATAAGTCAATCAAATATTCATGAAGAATTTCATGAATTGGCAAGGTGACTGCCTCTCTAGGAGCCTTAGAGTATCCTAAAATATCTAATTTTTTTGCTCTAGGCTCTGTTTCAGAGGTTACTGAAATAGAGAGTCCTTTAGCCACTTCTATTATGAAGTCTTGAAAGGACAAATCCTCTGGAGGAGACATTCTCCTTTTTGGAGAAGTAGGCTCCTCAGGAAGGGTAATGGATACTTCAGGAGACTCATCTGATGAATCAGAATCAGAGGAATCGAAGTATCGTCTGTCAGCTTCCAACGATCGATACGCGTATCGATCGGTACCGAGAAATAGCCCTGGACAAGGAACCGGAGTCGGTATCCTGGTCAATGTCGATGCAGTCGGTACCGGTATCGGCGCTGGTACCGGTACCGGAGCCGGTACTGACAACGAGGCTCGTTGCGGTACCATCGGCATCGCAGCTTTAATAAAGGCCGTTATAGCCTGCTGCATGGATTGAACATTGTGATCCATGGACGCCACGATTGCCTGGAGGTCGGTACCGGGAGAAAGTGCCGGTACCCCAGAGCAATCTAACAGGTGATCGGTCGAGGCCGTGCCATCGATGTCAACCTGTAACCCCATAGGAGGAGCTTTGGAAGCCGGAGCTTCCCACCGGGGTTGTTTGGCTGGGGCAGGATCCTCGAGGGCAAGCCCGAAGGCATCTCGATGCTTAGAGGGAGATTTACCCTTCAAGGACCTGCTAAGGTTTATGTTTGGTTACCTGAGATCCATCAGGAGAAGAAGACCTGGAAGATGTCGATGCCACCGCCGGTGCATCAGCGGGAAACAGCACATGGAGCTTGGCTGCTCGGTTCTGTAACCCCCGTTTAGACATTAGGGAGCAGGACTGACAATCCGGGATGGAGTGTTCAGGACCCAAACATTTAAGACACCATTCATGGGTATCTGTAAAAGACATAGTACCGCTACACTTACTGCATTTTTTGAACCCGGAGGCTGGTTTTTCCATGAGGGAAAATTTTCTTGTGGGCCCTGAGGCCTAAGAAGAAAATACACCAAGTGAGGAAAAATATTGATTTGATTTTTTTTTAAAGAAAGAAAAGAAAAGACCGGCTGTACCGGTCCGGAGTCGGGGAAGGCAGACACGCGACCAAAGAAATAAATTAAAACAAAGAACTTCTTCAGCGGTGACAGGAACACGACCTGCTGGCTCCGCGGAAAAGAAGAACTGAGGAGAGTTGGTTAGGAAAGGCGGGAAGGCAGCGCGCAGGCGCTGTGGGATGCTCCCAAAAGCTTTCCTTTTTGGGAAGCTGGGGAGCGTTCCCGTGCAGGCTCCGTCGGTACCGACGTACCCATAAGTGAGGACTCATTCCTGCTTGTTCCTGGAGATCAGCAGGAATTTAGTCTTCACCTATGGGTATTGTCGGTACCAAAGGAGCCCGCATGGGAACGCTCCCCAGCATACAATAGGAAAGCCTTGGGGAGCATTCCACAGTGCATGCATGCTGCCGTACCGCCTCTGTACCTCTCTCACTTCAGTTGAGTTTATAGCTGAGACCAAAGGAGAGAATTAGAGAAAAAGAGAGATAGACAACTCCTAGAAGAGGTGGATGGGTTGTGAAGACTAAATTCCTGCTGTTCCCGGAGATCACCTGTTACAGGTGAGTAACTACGCTATCTCCAGGAACAGGCAGGAATGTAGTCTTCACATATGGGGATTCCCCAGCTGAAATATGCCAAGGGGTGACCCCAGCTAGCTGCAAACCCAGGTGAGATGGGTCATGCTTCCTCCCATGGACCTTAGGCATCCAAACCGTGGATGGTGGGTAGGAGTTGTATTAAGTATGGAAGAGATGTTGTAGAACAACTTGGCCAAACGAGGTATCCCGACCGGAGTCCTTGTCTAAGCAATAGTGGGCTGTGAAGGTATATACCGAAGTCCAAGTGGCTACTTTGCAGATGTCATCAACAGAGACAGAACGAAGGTTAGCCGTTGAGGCTGCCATTGCTCTCACATTATGAGCTGTGACATGGCCTTCGAGAGAAAGTCCCTTACTCTGATATGTATAGGATATGCAATCTGCAATCCAATTTGACAGAGTTCTTTTAGAAACTGGAAGTCCCAAATGACTACAGTCAAAAGCCACAAAAAGCTGAGAAGATTTTCTATGTGGCTTCGTTCTTTGGAGATAAAAAGCCAAGGCTCTTTTACAATCCAATGTGTGAAGATTTTTCTGCACTGGAGGCATGAGGCCTAGGGAAAAATATAGGAAGATAAACCAACTGGTTTAAATGAAAAGGCGATACCACCTTTGGCAGAAAGTGAGGATGAGTCCTGAGGACTCCTTTATCATGGTGAAACCTTGTATAAGGAGGGTCAGCTACTAACGCCTGTAGTTCACTAATGCATCTCGCAGAAGTGATAGCAATTAGGAAATTTACTTTCCATGAAAGAAACTTTAGGTCTAAAGTGGCTAAAGGTTCAAAGGGCGGTTTCATAAGTTGACCAAGAACAAGATTTAGATCCCATGCCACCGGTGGTGGTTCGATGGGAGGTTTTGTTAAAAGTAGGCCTCTCATAAATCTTGATACAAGTGGATGAGAGGAAATAGGTTGTCCATCGAAAGGTTTATGAAAAGCAGCAATAGCACTAAGATGGACTCTAAATGAATTGGTCTTCAGACCAGGAGTTGATAACTGTAGAAGATACGCTAGTAGCAACTCTACAGGTAGTAGAAGGGGGTTAAGTTCCTTTTGTGAACACCAGATAGAGAACCTTTTTCCACTTGAAAGTGTAGGAACGTCTTGTGGAAGGTTTTCTGGAAGCCAGGAGGATATCCTTTTCTTGTTGAGAAAGGTTAACATCTTGGAATTCTAGGCTTTCAGTAACCAGGTCCTGAGATGTAGGGACTGGGGATTGGGATGCAGTAAAGATCGGTCGTCCTGCGGCAGGAAATCTGGAGCATTCCCCAACTCCAGAGGAGTGGTTTGAGAGAGACGCAGAAGAGGATACCACGTCTGCCATGACCAGCATGGGGCTACGAGTATCATACGACCTCTGTCTCTCTGAAGTTTGACTAAAGTCTTGGGAATGAGGGGAATGGGTGGGAAAGCATAGAGGAAGTCCTGTCCCCAGTGGAGTAGGAAAGCATCTCTTGCCTGACAGTTTTGAGCCAGAATTCTGGAACAGAATCTGGGAAGTTTGGCATTCTGTGGACTTGCAAAGAGGTCTCTCTCTGGTGTTCCCCAGATTTGAAACACTTGAGCAAGCTGGTATGAGTGGAGGGACCACTCGTGTGGCAGCAGTATTCGACTGAGTTTGTCTGCCCACAAGTTTATTTATTTTTTATTTATTTAAACATTTCTTATATAACCGCCTTTCATGATATCAAGGAGGTTTACATTGAACAAACAAATTACATTGAACAGGGCATTATAACTTGGAGATAACTATTGTACAGGGAACATGGGCTATAGAGGGTTAAGTGGCTTGCCCAAGACCACAAGGAGCACCTGTGGGACTAGAAACCCCAGTCCTTCCGGCCCAAGGTTGCTGTCCTCTAGTGGGATTTGAACCCCCGACCTTCCGGCCTGAAGTACCTTGCCCCAACCACTAGGCCACTCCTCCACAAGTTTAGAATGCCTGGGAGGTATACTGCAAGCAGGTGAATTTGTAACTCTCTGGCGAGGGCCCATAGTCACAAAGCTTCGTTGCAAAGCGACAGAGAGCCTGTTCTGCCTTGATTGTTCACATAGAACATAGCTACCTGATTGTCGGTTTGGACCAGAACTGTTTTGTTGCTGAGATGGCCCTGAAAGACTTGAATAGCATTGAAAATGGCTCTCAGCTCTAGGAGGTTTATGTGAAGAGAAACCTCCTGCGAGGTCCAAAGACCCTGAGTGGAGAGATCGTGCAAGTGGGCCCCCCAACCCATCTTGGACGCATCTGCCGTCAGAGTGGCTTGATATGGAGGCTGCTGAGAAGGAGAGCCTAGGAGGTGGTTTTCCAGGGATTGCCACCATTGCAGGGACAAAATCAGACATGTGGTAGTTCTGATTTTGTCTGTTAGTCGACCCGAGGCTTATGACCACTGAGAGGAAAGGGTCCACTGGGCTGCTCGCATGTGCAGGCGAGCATAGGGAACCACATGGACAGTGGATGCCATGTGTCCCAGCAGTTGAAGCATCTCCCGAGCAGTAAGGAATACCTTCATAGATGCTTGAGAAGCCAGTTGTATTATATGTAGACAGCGTGGCTGGGGCAGGAAAGCCTTTGACTGCCGTGTGTCTAGACGAGCCCTTATGAATTCTAGAGATTAAGAGGGGGTGAGATGAGATTTTGGGAGGTTTATGACCAACCCCAAGTATTGAAGAATTGTCATTGCTCGAGAGAGTGTGAAGCTGGCCTCTGGAGCTGTTGATGCTCGAATGAGCCAATCGTCTAAGTAAGGGAAGACGAATATCCCCAGAGTCTTCATAAATGCTGCTACCACTGCCATGCATTTTGTGAAGACTCTCGGAGCAGAGGCAAGTCCGAAAGGAAGAACTCTGTACTGGAAGTGTCTTCTTTGGATCAAGAATCGAAGGAACTTCCTGTGATCTGAGTGGATGAGAATATGCGTGTGCGCATCTCTCAGATCTAGAGAACATAGTCAATATTGACTTTGAAGGTATGGTAAAAGCGTTCGAGGGAGATCTTTAACTTCTCTCAGAACAAATACTTGTTTAATTCTCCGATGTCTAGTATAGGTCTGTGTCCTCCTGTCTTCTTTGGGATAAGAAAATAGGGGGAGGAGAACCCTGTCCCCTGTTGGGATATGGGCACTTCTTCTATTGCTCCTTGAGCCAGGAGTGACGTGACCTCCTGCCACAAGAGGTTGGTGGCAGGGCCCTGAGAACTGAACTGTCTCAGAATTGTAGGTGGGGGCAAGTTGAGGAAATGAAGCTTGTATCCCAATCTTAGAATGGACAGAGTCCAATTTTCTGATGTTATTTGTTGCCATCTTTTGACAAAATGGCATAGTCTACCTGGCATGGTCAAGGGTTCTGGACCTTTTAGGGGCAGAATGACTAAGTTATCTAGGTGGAAGTCAAAGACCCTGGGGAGCTGGGTCTGTTGAGCCGGTTGAGCTTTTTCAGCTTGTGGCTTTCTCTGTCTGTTCTGTTGTCTCTTTTGGGAAACATGACGTGGACAGCGAGTTTGATGGGTGTAAGATTGGCAAGACTTTTTCTTATTGAAAAAAGGTTTCTTGAATGTTTTCTTTTTTGCTGGGTTGGCTGTAGCCTTTGACAATCTGTTCAAAGTAGTATTGTCAGATTCAAGCTGATTAGCCTTGTCTTGCCAGTCTCTACCAAAGAGATTTTATCCTGTACAAGGAATGTTTCCCAGTTTTTCTTGCACCCATTGTTCCAAGTCTGATGCTTGAAGCCAAGCAATACGACATGCTCCTATGGATATAGCAGAGGTTCTGCTAGGACATTCAAAAACAAAAGTAGCACGGTTCATAAATTTAGAGACATTCTGGGCATGTTTGACCAGAATAAGGTAGTCTGCTCTTTTTTCCTCTGAGATAAAAGGACTAATGAACTCCAAGTCTTTTGTGACTTCTTCCAGTAACATTCCCATATACAGACTGTAGGAACTGATCCTGGCTCCCAGCATGGAGGATTGAAAACATTGACGGCCAATGGCATCGAGTGTCCTGGATTCACAGCCTGGAGGATTAGAAGAGTGTTTCTGCACTCTTGATTCTTCGCATGGCCAATTCCACTACCATTGAATGGTGTGGTAACAGTTTTTTGAAAACCAGGACAACTTGGCACTCGGTACATAGTGTCCAAGTGTCGGGAATGTGAAGATATTGTTAAAGGAGTCTCTCACATTCTCATCAGATCATGTAAGATCCTGTGAATGGGAAGCATAGCTGCTTCCTTGGGAGCCATAGGGTATTGTAGAATTCTTAATTCCTCTGCCCTAGGTTCTTTTTCTGGAATCACAGTGATTGCAAGACCTTTTGCTAAATCAAGTATGAAGTCCTCAAAGGACATATCTTCTGGAAGAGACATCCTGCGTTGAGGAGAGGGAGTTGAATCTTCTAATAGATTCACTCTGGTACTGGTAGAATCAGTCATCGGAAGATTCAAGCACCGGGTGCTCCTGTGACATGTGGTATAGGTACTACTCGAAGTCGGTACCGAAGTGTCTTGGTTCCTGATCCCCGATACCAGACAGACATCGGCATTGGGGGAAGCAGTCCTGTCGAAGCAGGTGTTGCCTGTACTGATACCTATGATACAGTCTGTTGCGGTCTTAGCAGTACTGAGGCTGCTAAGAGGGCCGCTAGACTGCGTTCGATAGCGAGGATTCTGTGATCCATCGCTCCTGCCGATGCCTGGGTGCCCGTACCAGTGGATGCGGCCACAACCCCAGAGCATGGCACCAGTAGTTCCGCAGAGGTCGAGGCCTCTGGAACATCCTAGAGCCCCATTAATGCTTTGGAGCTCGAAGACTCCCGCCGGGGCTATTTTGCCGGTGAAGTGTCCTCGAGGGAAACACCTGAGACATCGATACTTCGAAGGAGATTTTCCCTTCGAGGACCAGCTAGTTTTACTTTTGGTTACCTGAGATCCATGGGAGGAAGATGAAGCCTTGGAAGACGTCAATGCAACTGACAATGTGTCGGAGGCAAAAAGGGTACAGAGTTTTGCAGCTCTATTCTGCCAGCCCCTCTTGGTCATCCTCGTGCAGGAGAGAGACACTCCATTGGACAACGTTCAGGACCCAAACACTTTTTAGACACCAATCATGGGTGTTTGTGACAGAGATGGTACCGCCACATTTTAAGCATTTTTTGAAACCACTGGCTTGTTTCTCCATGCTTGAAGAAAAATGGGCCTAGTGCTCAAAATGGCACCTAGCACCAGAAACAGGGAAAGATCCCTGAAGAAAAATAAGGGGTTTTTTTGTTTGTTCTTTCTTTAAAAAACCAAAACAAAACCAAAAGGAGAACCGGCGGTACCGGTAGGTGTCGAATAAAGGCAGACGCGACCACAAAAAAATAAGAAATAAAAGTAGATTTTCTGTGGTGACAGGGTATCGTGTCCTGTCGGCTCCGCGGAAAATGAAGAACTGAAGTGAGAGAGGTACAGAGGCGGGAAGGCAGCACACATGTGCTGTCGGATGCTCCCAAAGGCTTTCCTATTGGACGCTGGGGAGCGTTCCCGTGCAAGCTCCGTCGGTACCAACGATAGCCATATGTGAAGACTACATTCCTGCTTGTTCCTGGAGATTAAGAATTTGCGTTTCCTGAATTTCCCCCAAGACCCATTATCTTTCCCCATTAATATTATTGAGGAAATATTTCAAAGAAATTCTGGAATTAGAAGATCCAGATGGGATACAAATTACAAATGTGTATTTACCTGTAAGGCCGCAGCCCTTAGAAGCTGCTGTGCCTTCTCAGGACTCCCTCAATTTTTCCAATTTTTGGAACAATCAGTGGATGTGATTCCTAATAGAGTTACCTTGGTTGCCTCACTGCTGATTTAAATAAATCTTTGGTTATGAAATTATATATTTCAAAAATAAGTTAGTGTCCTTTTATGGACAAAGGGTCTTAGTTTTTCCTGATGTTGCCAGGGTTACTCAATTAAGATGCAAGGATTTCTTACAACTTAAACCTTGGGTATTAGCATTGGGAGCTACATTTTTCTTGCGTTTTCCTTGCAAATGTTTGGTTGAACTGCAGGGTGTCAGATACGTTTATACGGATCCCCTGCAACTCGGGGAATTTGTTAGGGCTAGGGAGGGTTTGGTCCCCACCAATGTATGATGAGTAGTAGTTTATTTGCTACAATACTTATATTTGCTTTTATGCGAGTATGGGAATGCGCATGATATTGTCTTGTATTGGGCTCTTTGGCACTGGTATTCGCCCTCTCCCCTAAATGTGGACTAAACTTGTGTACTTTGTTTCCTCTTATGAGATGTTTTTGCATCTGTTATTGCTGATTGCTTTTTTTTTGCTGTTGTATATATAAATGCAAATTTTTCAAAAGAGTGGGTAAAACTAATTTTTACTTGAGCATGGTCTACAGTAAGCTCCACAGCTTTTTAGATAAATGGTGAAAAGTGCATGCACAAATATCAAACACATGGTAAAATGGAAAAATGGTTGAAGCAGGGCAAGTTGTGAAGCTACACTATACCTGACCTGTAAGGTTCAAAGACCAAAATCTCGGTAAACAATTATCTAACACATAAGACAGACTGGCGTGTTTTACTCTGGTGAATATGAGCTAGCCAGCCTGGTATAATTATTTGCCATCATTCCATATTAAAAGCTCCATCCTCCTTAGAAGATCCATCTTCTTTAAATCTTTCACCCAGAAAGCATTTATGCAGTTATATCATCTTCTTACATTTTTGGCACCTCAGTATTTTGTCTCATATCTCAGTTTACGCTGTGTGTGTGTCAATAGTGATCCAAAGAGACCAAGGGCCCAAAATTGAACTGCTCAGATCTTCAAAGGTATAGCCCTCCCCGCCGACCCCCAAACCCGATATTCAATGCTGAGGCGCTGCTACCAAATATCCCGTGACCGCCGCCGAAGCCAGCAGCAGTGATATTGGCTGCTGCCCAGTTAGCGATCAGCACTTTAGAGATAGGCGAGGGTTTTCCTTGCCTCTCTTTAGGGAGCAGATCGCTAACCGGGCAGCAGCCAATATCGCTGCTGCGCGGTTAGCGCCAGTCTCCGCCTCTGCTCCACCCTGGACTGCCCCCAACATGCCCCTATGCTAACCTGATTGCATCGGGGCATGTAGCGGACTTAGCTGGGGATATTCAATGGCTCTAACTGTGTAGGTGACATTGAGTATCCCCAGTTAAGGCATTTACACGGTTTACTGGACTTTAAACCATGTAAATGCCTTTTGAATATCGGGCCCCAAAGGTCTGATGGTACTTCTGTCATTCTCCAGTTAATTTAGGCCTATAACACACCCCCCCCCCCACCCCCCCAAGATCTGAATCTGCCACTCCACCACCGAGTTACCTGGCTGATGACTATGTTCTTCACGGTATGACCTAGTTTCCAGTGACCCAGCTCATGGCCAAGCACAGCTAAAACCTCCTGATTGTTGCAGCCTTGCTTCTTATTCAGGTTCTAAGAACAGGAAAAAGAAAATCATGTACCATGGTTTGTTAAACAAGTTTGCTTATATGTCACTTCTAATACAGTAGCTTGTAAAAATACAGTTTGTTCAATCTCTGCAACATAGTAGACACCACTAACAATCAGATTCCAGTAGAACGTCAAGGAAAACCCTTCACTTCAAACCAAGCCGTCTGTGGGGATCCATAAAATGCCTCAGCATAGTCTAGACAGCAGTTTGGCTATCAGAATTAAGTCAATTATCTCACTGCTCTGCTCTATCTCCCTCCAGCAGTAGTACAGTTATTTTACAATGTAAAACAATCATTTACAAATACTAAATGTTTGTGTCCCACTTAAAAGTTTTTTAGACCTTTATTCTACCTGCAGGAGGCGAGGGAAGCATGAGGCTAATAGACACTGCAGCAGAAAAGCTTACTTTGACTTTGGCATCTGCATTTTCAGTTTCTGAGCTATCTTCTGCCTGTGCGTCTACGAGGCCCTCCTTCTGCTCCTTGTTTAATGGAGAGTAATCTTCCAGCAGAGTGTCAAACAGTACAATCCGCTTGTTCTTAAAAAAGCCATAGAAATAAGCATTGCTGTGAGACGAACGCTTTGAACCTGTAGAAAAAGGGGAAGGAAAACAACAAAAATTTAGAGCAGAATGTGCCTTGTTTCTTTAACTAGAGAAAGGTGGGGCTACCAGAGAGCATCTGCAGGTTGCATCGATATCCAGGTGCTGAGGTGTTAATTTGCAAAGCAACCACAACTTTAAACTGTATGCATGTTATTTCAAAACTGATTCCTAACCCATTTCCCTACCTAGGTGCTTGCTTCCTCTTCACTCCATTTACATTCCCCATCATATTTCCCTTCCCAGTTGCTCTTTCCTGTTCACCTCCCATTTCCATCCCTTGCTATCTTCTTCAGCCCTCCAGGTCTGAACACATTTACACTGTGACGGTCATTTTCTCATCACAGAACTCTTCCCAGTCTTTGGTTTGACCACACCTCTCAACCTAGTTGCCATATCCTCACCACCACCATCATTGCTCCCACTTCCTCCTCCTCTCCCTGTCTGCTTTACTCCCCAGATTGTTTACCCAGTTCACCGGTTCCGGCCCATTTTGCTCGCTAGCGTTTCCAGTACCACTTCAGGTTTGTGCTGTGCTTCAGACAAAAATTGATAGAGCCCTCTCCCAGCACAAAGCTATTGTCTGTAGTACTGTATGATAGGTGATATCTAAAAGTAGAGTACGACACGTTACAGCACCTCCACCACATCAAAGCTCACACAAACTTCACATTCACTGGGGAAGGCAACTCATAGCAAAAACCTTTGACCATAACTACTACATGTTCAAATGGAAGGAGAACAGCATGGGTACATCCCTAAGCCGAGCTGTTGGCCAATCGGGGCAGCCGGCGGGAAGACCAAAAGTCCAGCGCTGATCAGGAGCAAGCCCTTTCTCTCCTGCAACACTCCGGCTCTCCATCTGCTCTCCCGGTGGGGATCGAGCCGGAGCATCGCACCACCCCCCACGAGCTGTTGGCCAATCGGGGCAGCCGGCGGGAAGAACAAAAGTCCAGCACCGACTGGCGTGCCCACGCCTTTGCGTGCCCGCGCCTGAGGGCCTCGCTAGAGGGCCCTTTGGCGTGGCCCTTAGGCGGGGACTGCAGTACAGCCTTTAGTATTTAGTTGAAGAGCCCTCTCCTCATCTACTTCGCAGCCAACGTGGTCTATGGCACAGGTGGTATCCTTCTAAACTCTCAACTCTTCCACCTCACCTGAGAAGTAATTGCCCTGCAGGTTCAAGCAACTAAAGCCGCACAAGCCTATTGCAGTAACCTTTGCTAATTCTTGCCTATGATCTCTTGCCAGCTCCAAAAGTAAGCACCTCTTACTTTGCCACTGTTAATTTTATGTTGCCATCTCTAAATGCAAACTTCTTTGTTACCTTGCATCTATTGTAAGATACATTGTTATTAACGCTCATTCTGCCTCTTACAAAGCAAACTGTAGAAACGTTCATGTTATGTTCCATCACAGCTAGAACTATAAGGGATCTATTGGAATATGCTGTTAATTTACTATAGTATCCAAATCACGGTAACTCTCTTTTCTTATTCAAACATTCTAATTTTGGATTGCACTACTGTTAATTCATAGGATTATCTAAATCCCTGCAATATTTATTGCTATTTTCTTTCTTTCTAAAAAACGTGTTTCTAGTGATAACTGTCCCCGTATTCTAGCCTCACCCACACCCTACCAAATACTTTAATGCTACCTTCACCCAACATATCCCATTATGGCTCTACCTAACTCCTACCCATTCTCCACATGGCTTATCCTATCCATTTTATGTTCCTCCTTATTTTCCTTCCCATACGTGCTAACTCTGACTCATAACACCCTCATTCCGATAATCCACTCTCCTAGACATCTATACATCCCAACTCACCTCTCCTATACTTATCATAACCCCCACTACCGTTCTTGTAAACTCAAACCTATCACTATAAATCCCAACCTTACTCTCAGCTCTCCCTCGAACCCTCCCCATCCCCCCCTCAAATGTGCTCTACTCAATGTCCGCTCAGCTAGAAATAAAATCCCCCTACTTGCAGACCTTATTTCTGATTATGACCTGGATATATTTTGCCTTACTGAAACTTGGTTCCAGGACACTGACATAGTCCTAATAAACCAATTATGCCCCAAATCATACTCAATTAACATATGCAACAGAGCACATGACAGAGGAGGTGGTGTTGCAATCATATCTAAATCCACTCTACAGCTATCCACTATTGAAGCTACTTCTTCCATAGGTATGGACTCTATTACAGTCTCCAACTCCACACTTTCCCTGCATCTCCTATATCGAGCACCTCAGGCTGACTCTTCCGACTTCTCCTCAATCCTAGACACAGCCTGCACACCCCAACCTTCCTCACGCCCCCTCATAATTCTAGGTGATTTAAAATTATCCTCCACATCCACCTTACATTCCTCCAAGCAATGAATTCCCTTCACTTCTCCCAAATATTGGAGCACCCTGCACACTCTAAAGGAAACATACTGGACCTTATATTTATCCCACGCTTCCTAATCACTGATCAGGTTATACACTCCATTCAACCTAAACCCTGGTCCGATCATGCTCTCATCCTCTTCTCCTTCCCTTACTCTGCCTACAGAAATCAACTTCCCCCTCAGTCTCAACATACCCGCAGATTTAAGCAATTCAATGCCGCCACCTTTCTAGAACATACAGTCCCTTCTCTTGATTCTATATTCGATAAAACTTTGAGCCAAGAGTCTCATGTTTCTAAATGGAATGAGATCTTATCTGCAGCTTCTAGACTCCCACCTAATCAACATCTGCAAACACACCACAGAAGAGCCCCCTGGTTCTCCTTAGATCTTAGAACTCTCAAAAGAGAGCTTAGACGTCTTGAACACAAATGGAGGCAAACTCAAGACTCCAAAGCTCTCATAGCCTATACAGCTAAGCTCCAAACCTAAAGCTCTGTAACCCTCAACCATAAGAAAGAGTATAATGAAAACCTCATTCAGCGATCACTCAATAAACCGAGAAAGTTGTTCTCCATTACCAAATCTCTAATTAATGAACCCCTACAGCAAAATCAACCTCCAAAAATAACAGCACAAGCCATAGCCAACCACCTTATTTCCAAATTCCTCCCGCAACCATCTTCTAATTTCCCCCAACCTTCTACTGACTACAGTTCCCCACCTTTCCCTGACCTTATCACCCAACCACATGATTCCTCCCCCTCAAACTTTTGGAGTGATTTTGATCCTCTTACTTTAGAAAATGTATCTAATGTCATAAAAAATTGAAATGCCTCTACCTCTGCCCTTGGCCCTTGACCCTTGCCCTGTCCCCTGGATTAAATCCACTAGAAGTGCTCTCAGTCCTTATATTCTGAATATTGTACAAGCATCCCTCCAGACTGGCTCTGTACCACCACTATTGAAGAGTGCCACTATCCGCCCTATCTTAAAAGGTGCAAAACTGGACCCATCCTCTCCTACCTCTTACAGACCCATCTCCAGAATCCCATTCCTGGCTAAGATAACTGAAAAGCTTGTCCAAACTCAACTTCAGAGTTATATTGATGAACACTCCCCCCTCGACATATTCCAACATGGTTTCAGAAAGAACCATGGTGTAGAAACCCTTCTTACCTCCCTTCTTGATTCCTTATACCTCCATACCCAGAACCCCTCTCAAGGTTGCCTTCTCATATTCCTCGACTTATCTGCTGCCTTTGACTCCCTCCCTCACCATCAACTCATAAACAGACTCCACGAAATAGGACTGAGATGCACAACCCTAAACTGGTTCCGTTCCTACCTAGATAACAGAACCCAACAAGTTTGCATTGAATACGATACCTCAATACCATTTACATTAAAACAAGGTGTCCCCAAAGGTTCGAGTCTTTCCTCGCTGCTATTCAATATCTTCCTCCAACCAGTCTGTAAGATCTTCCAAAACTATGGTATCCAGTATCAACTATATGCAGATGATATGATGTGCTTCACCCCTTTTAACTTTTCTAATCCTAACTTTTCTAAACTTAGTGAATGCCTAACGAGCCTACAAACTTGGCTTTCCCAGCACAACCTCTTAATCAATCAATGCAAAACCGAGGTCCTCCAGATATTTTCCAATCCTGCATACACCCCACCTCTCACCATTACTGTTGGCAATCTCACTCTAACCATAAAAACAAGTGAAATATCTTGTAATCATCTTGGATCAGAACCTTTCCTTTACTGACCAAATAAAGAAAACTACTAATATAATATACTCTAAGCTCCGTATCCTCCGAAACCTTAAACCCCTCTTAAGCCCAAACTCCTTTCGTACCGTCTGCCAGGCCCTCACTATCCCTATTTTTGACTACTGTAATCATATCTACCATGGCCTTCCTAAGAACACTATTCAACCGCTTCAATTAGCTCAGAACACGATAGCTCGACTCATAACTAATAACCCTAGACGTTCCCATATCACACCAGTCCTCTACGATCTCCACTGGCTCCCCATCCAATACAGAATTAAATTTAAGGTTCTTACTCTTACACATAAAATTATTTCCAAAGAATCTGCCCCATGCCTCTCCCCCCCTCCTTCTTTCATCCAATAACACAAGGCCACACCGCTCTATTACCAAAAACTTACTGACCATCCCTATAGACAAGAGAACCTGCAAACAATCTACTAATAACAGGGCCTTCTCCCTCTATGCCCCTTCCTTATGGAATACCCTTCCTCCTGAACTTCGGAACTGTTCATCCCACTCTGAGTTCCGTAAGAAGTTAAAAAAACAGAGTTACTTACCTGTAACTGGAGTTCTCCGGGGACAGCAGGATAAGTCAGCCACAATTGGTGACGTCATCCGACGGCGCCGAGACGGAAGTACTCTCCATAGCTCAGAAGGGCTTTGCCCTTCTGAGCATGGGCCAACTGGCCCCACCCCCTGCCCGCCCCTAGCTAGCCAGTACGTCCCTAGCTGAGCCTTTCACCGCTAGGTGGCGGGCACCAGGACGGAGGACGACCCCATCCAGGGGAGGCGGGCGGGTATGTGTGGCTGACTTATCCTGCTGTCCCCGGAGAACTCCAGTTACAGGTAAGTAACTCCGTTTTCTCCTAGGACAAGCAGGATGAGTCAGCCACAATTGGTGCCTCCCAAGCTGGCAAGTGCTGAGGAGGATGGGGGAGTGCCAATAACCTTTGCCAGGCCTGGCAAGCACCCGTATTATAGCATGCTGCATGTAGCAGGGGCGTAGAGGTGATGTCTGCGAGAGCCGCTGCAGCGATGAGAGAAGAAGCAGTTTGAGACTGCGTGAGTGGTCGCAGTGATGCGATAAGGAGCAGGGCACTAGCGACGGCCTGCCGTCCCGAAGCACCACTGTGCAGGCGAGGCGTCCTTGCAGTGCATGTCCATAGAGCAGCGGGCGTAACTGAAAGAAGGAGCAGCCTGCAGCTATCAAGCAGTTATTGTGCAAGTAACGAATTCCGGCCTTCTCTGTGAGGGAAGCGAGCATTGAGATGTGGGAGCCGGGGTCATCCCAACGAAGGGGATGGCAGGCACGGTGAGCAGTAGTGGTGCGGGACGTATCGCCATGATGGCGCAGAGGCAACAATCATTGGCCACAGAGTGCAAGGACTTTAGGCCATCATTCACTATATACGAATAATAAAGGTTTTCTTTATTATTATTATTTTATTTTCTTTCTTTATTTCTTTCTTTATTTATTTATTTTTTTTAGGAGGCAACTCCGTAGTTTGATACCGGAGGATGCTGTCAACCATGGTGTAGCCAGATAGGAGATGACAGGGATTGGTAGATCACTGCAAAGCAGTACCAGTACCGGTTTTGCAGATTATCACCATATGTGGGCAAGGTGGGAGGGTGGAAGACTGGCCACGGCAAATCGGATCATCAGCTGGAACCTGAATCCTGGTTACTAGGAGTTGTGCCAACTAGTGGGATATCCTGGGTTTGTGCCCTCGAGAGGCTTGGGATAGTTCGACCCAGTATGGCGTAACATCCGGACTGGGTCACCCGTGCGATGTAACAACTAAGCTTGCAGTGCCCAAATGGTTTCCCTGGCCGGCGGCATGTGGTGGTGGCAGACCAACTGTCTGGCTGTCTATTGCGAGAATTCCTGAACTCAATCCTCTCAGCGTGGCACTGCGTGAGAGGTGCGCCCATGTAGATGGTGTCCTTGAACCGTGTGTCCCGTGATGGCTTTGTTGCAAGTTCGTGGTGGTCTTGCAGATGTGCGCTACCTGGGCAGGGCACAGGGAGGACCTCGGACATGCCTCAGCCAGCGTTATTCATCGGGCACAGTGAGGGATAGAACCCACTGCGCATGCGTTGTGTGTGTTCCAGGCGTGGCTTAGGCCCGTGTCAATATGTGCTGGGTATATCCCGGTATGGCAGAGGGCTGCCAGGAGCACAGCTTGAGGGCTCACGCTGTTCGGTTGAGCACCGTGGGTAGATGTCCTGCACGGGTGGGTAGATGGTGCTGTTGATGAGAAGTGCCAGAGATCTGTTAGACAAATGGAATGGGTCAGAGCGCCTAGATTGCAGGCAGACTTGTTGGGGTGAGGTTGACCGAGACTGCCTAAGGGTTGAGTCCCACACGATTTCGAAGGAAGGGCCTCACAGGGGTATCCATTCCCTCACTGTCCAGGCCCTGGGTCAAGAGTTGCAGGAGTTCCCGTGTCCTGTGACCACCGGTCAGGAGGTTCCTGTGTATGCAGAGTTAGGGTGCCGCCCTTGAGTTGATCAAGAGGGAGATCCAGACTGGGACCTCAGTTGGGCTGAGAGACTGTCACTCCGTCTTTAGGCATCTTGCGGTGGCAGGTGTAGTGTCGCAGGGTGGTACGGCAGGTTTAGCGCCATGGAGTTTTACTGGGTGGGCGGGCCATGGTGGACTCGTCAGTAGGTGTGAGGTGGCCATTCCTAGCCGCAGAGGTGAATGGCAGTAGCCCAACAGGGCTTTGAACCTGTGACCTTCTGTTCTTGCATACACTGTCTGTGTGCACTGCACCACCGTGTTGCCACAGAATTTAGGCGCCACAGCAGAGATTTGAACCTATGACCTCCGGTTCTCGCAAAAATTTAGGCGCCACAGCAGAGATTTGAATCTATGACCTTCGGTTCTTGCACACGCTGTCTGTGTGCACTGTGCCACCGTGTTGCCACCCCCGTTTGATTTGAGGGCACGGCAAGGGCGTATCCGCACAGATGGGGGAAGTGAGGCCATGAGGCCTCTGTCGGCAGAGAAGACTGCTTTGGCGGGAACAGTGCTGGTGAGCCAGGATTGGCTGGGGGGCACCCGACTTGATGGTGGGTGGCGCTGACTTTTTTTCCCGCGTTGTCAGGTGTGAGCGCCCAGGGACCATGAATTGTGTTAGGGAGAAGACCACGTCCCGTGCTTAAGGACAGCGTCTTGCCGAACAGCAGACGCCGTTCTCAGGTTCCTGGGTAATGCGTTAACCCATGGCCGTGGCGTCCTAGCGGGAGCAGGGGGCCATGCGACACCTTTTTATGAGGCAAGGGGTTGTGAACGTTGTCCTTACATTGCTATACGCCGGCAGCGCTTGTGGGGCTCTGGTTGCAGTGGCCATGGCCGCTGTCGATGCAAGCTTCCTGGTCGCCTTAGTAGAAGTGAGGATGTTGTTGAAACAATGACTATATGTACTGCATTACACTGCTGCCACTGGCACCCGTAGGAGGATGTCCGACCTTTGGTGCTTTAGGCCAAGGGAAGCGCCAGTGAGGCTGACTCGTCAGTCAGGATGTCCTTAGAAGGCCGTTCTGCGGAGGTTACGAGTAATGACTCGTAACCTCCGGACAGCCTCACTCTTCAAGGCCACTGGGGATCGAATCATGACCCCTGTTTCGTCAGTCCATGTGCTACAATGCTTGAGCAGTGCACCCATGTCTTCAGTGGGAAGTGGATCCTTTTAGCCCTAAGGCTACTCTTGGGGTGGCCTGTGCATACTTGGTACTGATGCGAAGTCTCTGTCCCCGCAGGCTCTGCGGGAAGGAGTGGACAGCTTGCTAGCCTCGTAAGGGATCTGCTTACTAGCTGCTGATGCGAGTGTCGCAGAAATATGTGGACTGGATAGTCAGTAGCCCAGCTGGGCTTGCAGTTGGTTGGAGGTGAGCGCTCAAGGCTCTGGTCAGAGCCAGTGCGACAATGTGTTGCTGGGGGCCAGACGCTGCTGTAGCTGGAGGGAGCCTGCATTAAGGTACTTAAACGAAAGCTGCCTGGAGTGTAGGCAGTGCACCCATCCATTGGCTGCCCAGACTGGGCGAGGCGGTTGCTGTGTGTTCCAGCCCTTGGGGCCACCCTTCCAGTAGCATCAAGCCTACTGAGGGGTTGGAGGTAGTTAGACCGAAGTATGGCAGCAAGTACCAGCAGTCCGGTGAAGGAAGGGCTACTGAATGCTTCCAGTGGGGCTTCCCTTCACGCTTTAGAAGAGCTGCCCTCTGTCGGCGCTGAGAATAGATAGTCATGTGAGGAACGGTGGCATGGCTTTTGCTGAAATCTGCGTTGGTAGCGGACCTTTCAGGTGTTGCCGACTTTAGTGGGCTGTGCCTGCTTTTACTTGATTTAACCATCATCCCTTATCCTGGTTTAGGTTGACGGGCGGGTACCACCGCTGTAACTTGAACCTGTGACAAACAGGCTGTGTGCACTGAGCACCATGCTGCAGATTAGGAGGTCGCAGCTGGATTGACGTGGTCGGAACAGCCAACGTGGGCCTCCATCCCACCTCCGATTGGCAGAGGGAGAGAGTCTGCCCTGTTGTAGAAGGAATTCAATCAAGCTTTGACACTTTCAAAGGTTCATTCTTCAACCACCAGAGGACAGCAACCTTGGGCTGGAAGGCCTGGGGTTTCTAGTCCCACAGGTGCTCCTTGTGGTCTTGGGCAAGCCACTTAACCTCCATAGCCCATGTTCCCTGTAAAATAGTTACCTCCAAGTTAGAATGCCCTGGTTCAATGTAATTTCAGTTTGTTCATTGTAAACCGCACTGATGCAGGATAGCGCGGTATAAAAGAGAATGTAAATAAACTCTCCTCCTCTTTTGCTGTGGAAGCTGTCCGAGGGGTGAGCAGAGGCGGAGCCTGGTCACGTGAATCTGCTAAATTATTGCATCAGCCATCTTTATTGGGCTCTGTGGGGGAATAAACCCCCAATCCCTGCACCATTGGTAGATGCGTTAACCCTTGTGCTGTGGCTCTGCTCTGTCGGGAGGATGAGCTCCAGCGATAAGGCGGAGTGCTGTCAGGAGGTCGGCTGGGAGCCTGTAGGGCATTGGACCCACTCTGTTCCCTCCATTTGATCAGATCTCTCCATTTGGACCCTTAATTAGAGGGAACCTTTAGGAGACGGGGGGCCGTATGTCAGGGAGGTTAGATAGGCAGGGGACTAGAGCCGCACTGAGAGAAGCTCCAGGCCCGAGTGCTATGCTGTATAACAGAACAGCTCCCGGGGTCTCAACGTCGGCGCAGGAAGAGGTCAATGGCTCAATTGTCAGCTTCATGCGCACACAGCAGCGCCGGAAAGAGTCCTCAAGCGCTCGAGTCGGCTCCGGGAGAGTCTTCAAGCTAAATGCCGGTGCCGGAGAGACGTCGGCGCCGTAGTGGTTTCCAGGGCGTGGCGCCGGACAGATGACGTCGGCGCCGGCTGGTTTCGAGGGGCGGAATCAGCATGGGGCATTCCGGGTTGGGCGGACCTTATCCCAGCTAATCGATGTTGTGGAGGAGGCGGTTGACATGGCGCCGACCAATAGCGCTGAAGCTTCCAACAATATGGCCGTCCCCAAGCTGTCTGCGCCGAACAGAGCGTCGGCGATGGGAGCCTTTGTGAGCGACGACTCCTCCCTTGAAGAAGGGCTGCGCCGACCAATGGCGCCATGGAGGGGGAGGAGCATGGCCGATGATGTAGTGTGGCAAGATGGCCGCTGCCATGGGAGCCTCGTGGCTAGCCGGAACGAAGAATTCTTCCGTGCAATTCTCTGCACCCTTGATTCTGCCTCCGCTCCTGCTCTTTGCCTCACGGGACTCTCTGGGATGGGACAAGTCTACCGGAGGTCTGGCGGCTGTCAAGGTGTGGGTTGTTGTTTTTTTTTGTTTTGTTTTTTTTGAGCGACGCACCTACACCAGCCGAGGCAATGTGGTTGTCCATCAGGGGCCCCCTGCCCATCGGGTCCCTTGACCATAGGCCGAGGCAGCGCAGAGCAGGGCTGGGCTGTCCATCGGGGGTCCCCTGTCCATTGGAGGAGTGAGGCTGTGGAAGGGGGCCTCAGGGCACATCCCAAGCTGCAGGGGAACAGCGCGGCAGAGATTCCCGGTAGGAGTGCTGTTGGCCTGTTTCCGCAGAAAACGGAGAATCGGGGCTCAGCTGAGACTGGGGAACGGAGGCCTATTAGGCACGTTCTGCAGATCTCTCACTGACTGCTCCTCCAAGGCGAACCACCAGTCCGTGTTCGCAGCATGGAGGCATTCACCGCTGCCTGAAGAGAGATGAAGAGGTCTAGACAGGACCGGAATCTGAAGAGAGAGAAGCATAAGGTAATTTAAAGGCAATACATACGTTGTAGATGTTAAATTATAGAGTTAGGTTTTCGGTTTTGGTGGAGAGTAGCAAAGTCCGTCTTGCAGGCAAGGCGGAAGAACAAGAACTGGCTAGCTAGGGGCGGGCAGGGGGTGGGGCCAGTTGGCCCATGCTCAGAAGGGCAAAGCCCTTCTGAGCTATGGAGAGTACTTCCGCCTCGGCGCCGGATGACGTCACCAATTGTGGCCGATTCATCCTGCTTGTCCTAGGAGAACCCATCTTTTCCTGGAACATTATTCCCTCCCACCTTAGCATTTCACTTGTTACACCTCCTCCTTCTCCTCCATCACTTAAACTCTATTACACTACAGTTGTCACCTCATAATTTCATATGTAAATAGTTGATCTTTGATCGCTGTACATAGTTATTCTTGTTACTATATGTATCCAATGTTATGTTCCATGTAAACAGTTGAAACACACTGCTATAAATTGTTCTATGTAAACTGTCTTGACTTGTAGAAAGACGGTATATAAAAATTGTTAAATAAAGCCTTACGACCTGTTTCCTTCTTTAGGAGACTGCAACTTACTTTGTTTGGCCTTGCAAGTAATTAAAAGAAGATATCCAAAGTTACAACTTCGAGTGAAGGAGTACCTTCGTGGTTAGAAAAGATTGCATAGCAGGGAAATACTCCCTATGACATTGGGAAAGGTAATTTATCCTCCATTGCCTCAAGTACAAACAGAGCTAGATTTACTAATGTCGATAAACAAGTGGAGTAGCCGCCTAGTGTTAGGCTAGCAGCCTGGGATCAGAAGGCCAGGGCTCAAATCCGACTGCCACTCCTTGTGGCCTCCATTGTCTCGATTGCAAGCCCCCTAGGGAAAGGAAAATATCTATAGTACCCGATTGTGACTAGCTTTGAACTACCACTGGACAGGAAAGAGCTAAATACATGCAAACAGATAACACGTCTATTTTATTGTTTACTATGCAAGTTGTGTGCTTAGGGCTACAGTTGCTCAGGTACTCTCTCATTAATGCAAGTTTTTACCACAGGCCTCATTTTATGCAAAAAGGACCTAGTTATAAATAAGGCACATTAACTGAATGAACATGCAGCAATGCATGTTAATACTAGCCCTTAGCTGGTAAATAGGCCCCACTGATCATAATGAACCTTGTCTTAAATAATATGCATTTAACATGTTAGTAAATCTAGCCCTTATATTGTAAGCTTGATGGATCCAAGGAATACCTATTCTATCTGAATTTATCTTTCTTTGAGCTTGGCTTTGAAAAGGCAAGATCAAAGTTAAAACCTAAATTGCAAGATTAGAGTAAAAATGTTGTTCAATATAAAGCCCAAGAGTCCACTGGGGACTCCCATCACCCTTAAGTAGAGTTCCCCAAAACCATTTTATCTTCTCTGGAGTAACTATTCTGTTTCCTTCCTGCATCACATGGACAGTTTGTGGCTTACATTCCAAGCCATATTTGCCTGCTATTCTTGCGAGACAGAGGAAAAAAAAAAAAAAGGAGCAATGTGCAGCTGGAAGTCACTAAGAGCCATATGGTGTCAAAAGAAAAACAGAACAGCTGTTCTGGAGGCAGCAGACAGCCTTCAGAGGTGGTGAGGCAGAAGGCAGAATTGTAGAGGCTGACTGTTGACTGGCTGGGATGGGGATGGAGGCAAGAGGGTTGTGGTTAAGTGCTGTCGAGTTGGTGTTGACTCATGGTGATTTCCTGGAGCGTTGTCCTAAACTAATTTCAGTCTTCCATCAGGTAGCTTATAGTTGACAGAGTGGCAGAGTGCTGTTATTGTATCAATCTCTCATTGCTGCCTTCCTCTTTTACGATGACCTTCAACCTTACCAAGCATGACAACTCTCGAAATGATCTCTCTTCACATGTGTCGTCCAAAAGTATGAAAGTCAAAGTTTTGTCATCTGAGCTTCTAAAGAAAGTTTAGGTTTGATCTCCTCTAGTACTGACTGGTTTGTTCTTCGGGTAGTCCATGGTATATACCGTGTTCTTTGTCCACACCATAATTCAAAGGCATCGATTTTCTGTCTGTCTCTTTTTCAATGTCTAACTTTTGCATCCATATGATGTTACAGAGAATACCATGGCTTGGACAAGTCAAATCTTTGTATGGAGACACATCTGTTCTTGAAATCTTGTCTAGGTCCTTCATAGCCATTCTGCCAAGAGCAATAAGTCATTTGATTTCTTGACTGCTTGTCGTTTCTTTATCGATTGATCCAAGGAGGTTCAATTTCTTCTCCATCAATGAACTTATTGATTTTGCCAGGTGTCAGGATCTTTGTCTTCTTTATGTTAAAGCGCAGGCCCATTTTAAGACTATGTTCCTTGATCTTAAGAAGCAAATGTTTCAGATAATCTTCACTTTCGGCCAGCATCAGCAGCATAGCTAAGGTTGAGTCTTCCACCAGCCTTCACACTATTGTCTTCACACAATCCTGCTTCTCTGATGATTTGTTCTACATATAAATTTAAAAAACAGGTAGGGGGAAAGTATGCAGCGCTGTTGTACATCTTTGCCGATTTTAAACCATTCTGTTTCTCCTTGTTCCGTCCAAACTGTTGCTTCTTGATCAATGTAAAAGCTGTGCAAGAAAACTATCAGGTGTTCTGGTATACCCATGTGGCCCAGAGTTTCTCAGGGTTTAGACAGTCAAAAGCCTTGCTGTAGTCCAGATATCCCTTTGGTATTCTTTTGTCTTTTCAAGGATCCATTTCACATCCGCTATGATGTCTCCTGTTCCTTGCCCTTTTCCTGAACCCCGCTTGCACTTCAGGCAGTTCTCGTTCCAGGTTTGGCTGTAGTCTCTGCTGAATGATCTTGAGTAGAATCTTGCTAGCATGTGGGATCAGAGTGATTACACGATAATTTTCAGTCAGTTGGATCATCTTTCTTCGGTATTGGTATAAAGGATCTTTTCCAGTCAGTTGACCATGTCGTCATCTTCCAAATTTCCTGGCAGAACCTTGTAAATATGACAGCTGCATCCAACTGCTGTAATACTGCAACAGGAATGCCATCACTGCCCAGTGCTGTTATTTGATAATCCTTTCAATGCTGCTTCAATGACTTCTTTCATTATCGATGGTTCCTAATCATAAGGTGTAGGTTGAAAAAGCTGTTGGTCCACTTGATCTACATCGTATAAATGACTCTGTATAAGAACATAAGAAATACCAAAAGTCCATCAAGCCTGGTATCCTGTTTCCAACAGTAGCCAATCCAGATCACAAGTACCTGGCAGGTTCCCACAATGCTTGTGCCAGGTCCTCTTGGTTTATGGACCTTTCCTCCAGGAAACTGTCAAAACCTTTTTTAAATACAGCTACACTAACAGGTTTTATTACATCCTCCGGTAACAAATTCCAGAGTTTGATTACATACACATTGAGTGAAAAAAAAACTCTCTCTTAGTCTTAAATGGGTTACGTTGTAGCTTCATTGCATGTCCCCTTGTCTTTCTACTTTTTGATGGCGTAAACAGCCAATCTATATTTACCCATTCCATTCATTAATTTAGACTTTTATCATATCTCCACTCAGCCATCTCTTATCCAAGTTGAAAAGCCCTAACCTTTTAAGCCTTTCCTCATAGGGTATCCTTCTCTCCCCTTTATCATTTTGGTGGTTCTTCTCTGTACCTTTTCTAATCCTGCTATATTTATTTATTTAATTGCATTTCTTATATACCGCGCTATTACAATCAGTGCGGTTTACATTTGAACAAAATATACAGCAATGTAACATGTTACATTGAGTTTACAATAAACAAGGGACACAAACTTGGATGAACAGGGAGAAAAACTATGTACAGTGTTATGTAAAAAAGATTAAATCATCATATTAGGCATTGTAATGTGAAAAATGGATAGGTAACAGGAGGAGTATCAGGCTAACGAATTTTCTAGTTGGGGTTGTGTTAAGCGTGAATCTTGGTGAAGACATGTATTATGTTGGGATTGGCTGGGGGGGATGAGATTGGAATAGTATTTTAGGAACAGATGATGTTTGATAGCCTTCCTGAAGGAAATGATATTAGTGATGGAACGAATTTCTGGGGGGAGAGAGTTCCATGCTCCTGGTACAAATAGTGAGAAGGCTCTATTGGATGTCGTCTTTGAACAAACTAGAAGTGCCTAAAACAATCACGAAATGTTCAAACATGACGAGCGTCTGCTTCTGTTGGGTGGCATAGGTTGGATGAGCTCGGTGAGTGGGGTGGGGGGCTGATTTTTTTCTTTAAGAAATGGCAACCAGAATTGTACACAATATTCGAGGTATAGTTGTACCATGGAACAATACAGGAGCATTATAATATCCTTTGTTTTCTTCTCATAGAATGCTAGGAATCATAAGGAAAGGAATAGAGAATAAAACAAAGGATATTATAATGCTCCTATATTGTTCCACAGTGCAACCACACCTTGAATACTGTGTGCAATTCTGGTCACCATATCGTAAAGGATATAGTTGAATAAGAAAAGGTACAGAGAAAAGTGACAAATATGATAAAGGGAATGGAAGGATACCGCTATGAGGAGAGTCTTAAAAAGGTTGGGGCTCTTCAACATGGAAAAGAGATGGCTGAGTGGGATATGATAGAAGTCTATAAATTAATGAACGGAGTGGAACAGGTAAAATGTAGATCGGTTGTTTACACCATCAAAAAGCAGAAAGACTAGAGGACACACAACGAAGCTACAATGCAACCCATTTAAGACTAGCAAGAGAAAATATTTGTTTACTCAATGCATAATCAAAGTCTAGAATTTGTTACCGGAGGACGCAGTAAAAGCTGTTAGTGTAGCTGGGTTTAAAAAATGGTTGGACAAGTTCCTGGAGGAAAGGTCCATAAACCATTATAAAAAGGTCCCAGGAAATCCACTGCTGCCCCAGGATGAGCATCGTGGAACTTGCCAGGTATTTGTGGCCTGGATTGGCCACTGTTGGAAACAGGATACTGGGCTTGATGGACTTTGGTCTGACCCAGTAAGGCATTTCTTATGTTCTTATTCTCTATTCCTTTCCTTATGATTCCTAGCATTCAATTTGCTTTCCACTTTTTCTTGACCTGCTCAGCATCATTCAACATGGATCCTTGGGCATCTTGTAGCATTCCAATTCAAGGCTGGAATTTTCTCTTCACCTCTCATAGCTTTAGGAAAACTGATCTTGTCCTTCCTCTAGTAGTTTCTGATTCTATTTTCTTGCATGCCTCGTTTTAGTACTTCTCCTTGTCTCATCTTGCTGTACAGTGGAAGTCTGTTGAGTTATGCGATTGCCTCTCTCTCCCCCCTCTGTCTTTAGCTTCTCTGAATTTCTGGGCAAATTTTCAGATTTTCTTTGGTCACCAATTTAGCTGTTTTTGCTTTTTCACTTTTTGTTCAGACTTCTTGCATTTTTTGAGCACAACTTTATTGATGTCATCCCATAACTCTTCTGGTGCTGTGTCATTTATATCCAAAGCAGCAAATTGATTTCACGGGCAGTCTAAGATCCGGTGGTATATTCTCAAGGTCATATTTTGCTGCATTCATGAGTGGTTTTCTCTTTGTTTAGCTTTAGCTTGAATACTGGTAGTTGCTGATCTGAACCACAGTCTGCTCCAGATTTTGTCTTTGTTGGTGTTATTGAGCTTTTTCATCATTGACCTCTAGAGATGTTGTCAATGTGAGTTTTGTAAAATCCACTGAGTGGTGGGAGGAGCTTCCAGTCACAGGGGGGGTTGCTGGGGAGGTGAGATGTGGGTTTCCATGGGATAGGAGGGATGGGCTCGGGCGAAGAACACACCTCGAGCCTGTCTCTTGTTGGAAGGGGGTGGAGCAGGGGTGGGGGGTAGGTAGGTGGGCGGGGGGGGGGGAGGACAAAGGGGGGGTATTAGTACTAGTTTAGGCTCTTGGCGGCGGGTGGGGGTGGGTGGCTACCCTTGATTTAGGACCAACCTGCCCACAGCGGGTTGGGGTGCGGGCAATGACCTTGCAGATATTTTTTTTGGGTATTCCTGTGGGTTCTGGGGGGGCCTATATGACTTTCAGACTTTGGCTCTTTGATTATTACATTTTGATTTTCCTCTCTGCTTTTTTTGTTTTTGTTGTTGGACTGTATTTGCTGGGGTGGGCTCTCCAGTACAAAATTATTGTTTGATTTGCTTTGGTTTAATGCCTGTACAGTATAATTAGGCACTGTTTTAAGGTTGTTTTGGTATGGCTGTTGTATTTTCAATAAACAAATTTGAACATAAAAATCCACTGAGTGAAGGCCATGTGTACAGATGCTGCTTGGGTTGCTAGAAGATTTATTTATTTTTATTTATTTAACAGTATTTCTAAACCGCCTTATCTTAATAATCAAGGTGGTATCACAGCAAGCAATCAGGTAAAGTGTGTGTGTTGTACATGCAGTGAGGATGAAACTTAGTTGTGTGAGGGCTGTGTTGGGTGCTTGATTTGTTTGAGCTATGTACAAGGTGGGCTATTTACAGTGGTGCTAAGATGTTCAAAATGAACAGACTGTTGGCCTTGCAAGAATTCTATCAGCCTTCCTCCAGCTTCATTTCTGTTGCCAAGTCCATATCTTCCAATCAATCACTTTGCCTTCTTTGTCGTCAACTTCTGCAGTCCAGTCACCTATGACTATCAGGATATCCTGTTTGCATGTTCTGTCAATTTCAGCTTGCACTTGTTCATAGAACTGATCCACTTCTTCCTCTTCTGCTGTTGTTGTTGGGGCATATACCTGAACAACAGTTGTGTTGATGGGCATTCAAATTGCGTTGGAAAGAGTGTTGGTGGAAGGAGTTTAGGAAGTATTTATTTTATTTTATTTAACAATTCTTTTATACCGCGCTATTACAATCAGTGCGGTATAAAAGTATGTGCTGGGGGAGAGAGAAACAGGCTAAGGGGGGGAGTAGGTAAAATGAGTTGCTCAGAATATAGCAAGTAACTGGGCCAGCTGCACCATTGAGAGGGGGGGGATCCCTACTTGTCCAGTGTGCCAGCTACTTTGAGGCAATGGTCCTAGCTCATATTTAAGTTAAAAAAAAATATATATATATAATTTTTTTTTGCCAAGGTGACTTCTGCTTGACAATTAGTGAAATTCACTGGTTTAAATGAAAGTTTCTAGTGTCTACCTCAAAAGTATGTACTGGAGTCCAGAAGATTTACCTATAAATTCATTCCTCTATCAAGAGACGATTTAAGTAAAAATTAGATATAAATTCCATCTAATCCATGCAACTACAGTTCAGCAGTATTTATAATTCTGATTTCTGTTTTAGAATTTAACAAAGACATTCATGAAGAGGGAAAGCGTAGTTACTCACCTGTAACAGGTGTTCTCCAGGAGCAGCAGGAATCAGTCCTCACATATGGGTGACGTCGGCGCCGACGGAGCCCTCGCGGAGCAATTTTCCCCAGCTTTCAAAGAAAGCCTTTGGGAATTGCAGCACGCATGCGCGGTCCCCTTCCCGCCCAAAGGTGCCATCTTGGCCAGTCTGATGACATAGCGAAAAGACAGCAAAAAAATTGCAAAAACTAAATCAGAAGATTGCAACTCCAAGGGGAGGAGGGAGGGTTGTGAGGACTGATTCCTGCTGCTCCTGGAGAACACCTGTTACAGGTGAGTAACTACGCTTTCTCCAGGACCAAGCAGGAAGTCAGTCCTCACATATGGGACTCCCCAGCTTAAGGCTACCGGAGACCCTAAGCACAAAAATGAGCTCCCTCTAGCTCAGCAGCACAGAAGGAAGGAATCTTCTCTGAGTAATCTCCAACCGGTAGCCCAACATCCGGGATGGAGGGTAGTAGTTGCCTAAACCTCGAAGAGATTACGGAGGACTGCCTGTCCGAAAGCACTGTCCCTGCGGGACTCCCTCTCGAGGCAGTAATGGGCCGCGAAAGTCTGGCTCGAAGACCAAGTAGCGGCCCGGCAGATGTCTGCCAATGGAACAGAGCGGAGGTAAGCCACTGACGCAGCCTTCGCCCGAACCCGATGAGCGGTGACTCGACTCTCCAACGAGAGACCTGCCGCCGCATAAGTCCAAGCGATACAGTCAGCTACCAAGATGGACAGAGTGCGCTTGGAGACAGGGAGCCCCAATTTATTAGGGTCGTAAGACAGGAAGAGCTGAACCGTCTTACGGTGCTCCCGCGTACGATCAAGGTAGAAGTTCAGCGCTCTTCTACAGTCCAGGGTATGCAAGACCCTCTCAGCTCGGCTGGAGTGAGGCCTGGGAAAGAAGGTCGGAAGCACCACCTCCTGATTGATGTGAAAAGGGGAGACCACTTTTGGAAGAAACTTAGGGTGAGTCCGCAGGACTACCCTATTCTTGTAGAGCCGAGTGTAGGGAGGATCAGACACCAGGGCCTGCAGCTCACTAACGCGTCTAGCGGAAGTGAGGGCTACCAGAAATAAGGTTTTCCAAGAGAGAAAACGGAGAGGACAGGTAGCCATGGGTTCAAAAGGCGGGCAGGTGATCCGCTGTAAAACCACGTTCAGGTCCCAGTCAGGGGCTGGGGGGCGCAATGGTGGTTTGAGAAGGAGGCCCCGGGAGAACCGAGCCACGAGGGGGTGGCCGGAAAGGGACCTGCCTTCCACCGGCACATGATGTGCCGAAATAGCACTGAGGTGAACCTTGACCGAGTTGGACTTGAGCCCAAGATTGGAGAGGGAAAGCAAGTACTGCAAGACCACCGACACCGGGCAGGAGAAGGGATCTTGAGAGCGTTGAGCACTCCAGTTGGAAAAGCGACGCCATTTAAGGGCGTAGGATTTCCGGGTAGAGGGTCGCCTGGAAGCCAGCACGACTTCCTCCACCTCCGGAGGCAACAGGAGGGGAGCAAGGACTACCCTTTCAGCAGCCAGGCCATCAGATGGCGAGATCTGAGGTTGGGGTGTAGGAGAGACCCCTGATCCTGGGTCAGGAGGTCGGGTTGAAACCCCAGAGGCAACGGGGTATCCACCGCCAGCTGCATCAGAAGCGGGAACCACGGTTGCCGGGGCCACCGGGGAGCGATCAGGATCACGGAGGCCTTGTCCTGGAGAACCTTGAAAAGAGTTCGAGACACCAGCGGCATGGGAGGAAAGGCATACAGAAGGCCCGTGGACCATGAGAGCAGAAAAGCATCCGCCGCCACTCGGAGGGGATGCGGTTCCCGAGAGCAGAATCGAGGAAGTTGCCTGTTCAGAGGACTGGCAAAGAGATCCAGAGTGGGGAGGCCCCACTGGAGAAAGATCCTTTGAACCACCAACGGGTCCAATCGCCACTCGTGCGGTTGGAGGATTCTGCTCAGTTTGTCTGCCAGGTGATTTTCTTGACCTGTGAGATAGACAGCTTTGAGGAGGATTCCCCGGCCGACGGCCCAAGCGCAGAGCTTTTGTGCTTCCCGGCAGAGAAGGAAGGAGCCCGTGCCCCCCTGCTTGTTCACGTAGAACATAGCAACTTGATTGTCCGTCTGGACCAGCACTGACTGGTGAGACGTGAGGTGGGAGAAGGCCCTTAGAGCCAGGCGAATGGCCCTGAGCTCCAGGAAGTTGATCTGCTGGGCAGTTTCCCACGGGGTCCAGAAACCCTGAGTACATGACCCCTGGCAATGTGCTCCCCAACCCAGGAGAGCAGCGTCGGTCGTCAGAACCTGAACCGGCGGAGGAGACTGGAAAAGCATTCCGAGCACTAGGTTGGGAAGGTGAAGCCACCATAGCAGAGAAGAGACTAGCGGGCTGGAGATGCATACCGAGTCCGCCAGTCTCCACGAGGCCTGACGCCATTGAGAGCGAAGGCACCACTGAGCCGGCCGCATGTTCAGGCGGGCATTAGGGGTCACATGGACCGCGGACGCCATATGGCCGAGCAGCTTCAGGAAGAGCCGGGCCGAGACCCGGGAATGGCTGTGAAAACGGCTGGCGAGAGCCATGAGCCGTTGAGCCCTGTCGAGCGGCAGAAAAGCCCGCGCCTGAAGCGTGTCCAACCTGGCGCCGATGAACTCGAGGTCCTGAGAGGGGAGCAGAGTGGACTTTTCGAAGTTTATGACAAAGCCCAAGTACTGGAGCAGAGCCACAGTACGCTGCGTGGCGTGAGTGGCCTCCGTGGCGGACGGGGCCCTGATGAGCCAGTCGTCCAGGTACGGAAAGACAAAGAGGCCTTGAAGCCGGAGATAAGCCGCTACCACTGTGAGACATTTTGTGAAGACTCGTGGTGCAGAGGATAGGCCAAAGGGCAGTACTCTGTATTGGTAATGATTGCCCGCCACCACAAACCTTAGGTATTGTCGGTGGCTGGGGTGGATGAGGATGTGAGTATAGGCATCCTTTAGATCCAAGGAGCATAGCCAATCTCCCTGCTGGAGGTAGGGCAGCAGGATTCCAAGGGTAAGCATCTTGAACTTTTCCCTCTCCAGGAACTTGAGGTTCCGCAAGTCTAGGATGGGTCTGAGGCCTCCAGTCCGCTTCGGTACCAGGAAGTACCGGGAATAAAAACCGTGACCCCGCAGGTGGTGGGGCACCGGCTCCACTGCCTGTTCCCGAATAAGACTTGCCAACTCCTGAAGGAGTAAGTCCCGGTGGAGAGGGGTTCGCAGAGGCTCCCCTGGAAAGTAGGGGGGAGGTACCTGGCGGAAGTGCAGCAGATAGCCCTCTCGGACTATGTGGAGCACCCAGGCGTCTGACGTGATGTTGGACCACCTGTGGGCAAAGTGGACCAGCCGGCCTCCCGTGCTGAGAGAAACCAGCGGAGGGGGAGAGGATATGCTGAACGAGTCAAAAACCCCCACCCTGCGGAGCAGGGGCCGGTGGCGCAGGCTTGGGGGCTTGCTGCCTACGGGATCCGTTACCCCGTCCCTTGGCCTGCTGACCCTGATGGGGAGCTGCGGAGGCCTGATAATGGGGGTAGTGTTTATAGGCAGCCGCCTTCCTCGGGTAAAAGGGCTTCTTCCCCGAGCCCTTCTTCTTCTGGGAAGGGGCAGAGGTTTTCCTGGAGAGCCGAGTCCTGGTGAGAGTCTCTGTCTCGAGCTGGGCAGCCTTCTCGTCCATAGGTTTACCAAAGAGGTTATCACCTCTGCAGGGGACATCAACCAACTTGTCCTGCACCCAGGGCTCGAGGTCGGAAGACTGGAGCCAAGCCTGGCGGCGGGCTCCGATGCCGGCTGCGGCCACTCGAGCCGATGCCTCGAAGCCATCATAGGCTGCTCGAGAAATGAACTTGGAGCACTCTCGAATACCAGTGGACAGGGCCAGGAACCTCTGCAAAGTTTCCTTGGAGAGACCAGCAGAGAATCCGGCTAGTTCTTTAGCCAGGTCCCGGAGATACATGCCCATGTAGAGCTGGTAAGTCTGGACCTGACAAGCAAGCATAGAGCCCTGAAAACACTTCTTACCGATGCCATCCAGGCTGCGGGCTTCCCTGCCGGGAGGCACCGAGTAGTGCATCTTCTGGCTCTTGAGCCGATGCATGGCCGATTCCACCACCATGGAATGGTGCGGCAGCTGTGCTTTCTGGAAGCCAGGGCTCTTGCGGACTCGATATATGGCATCGACCCGCTTGCTTAATACCGGCGACGACGCCGGGCTCTCCCACATGCGGAAGAGAAGTCGTTCCAGCATTGGAGGAACCGGTACAGTAAAGTGCTCCTTCGCAGGAGAGTCATACTGGAGGGCATCGAGCTCCTCGGGATCCGCAGGGAAGGCCAAGGCCTTGGCCATATCCCTTACGAAGTCCGAGAACCGGGCATCCTCTGTGGGGGACTGCCTCCGAGGCTCGGACTCGGGGGAGTCAGAAGGGACACACCGAGTCCGGAAAGAACCAGGTGACTCATCCACCTCGGATTCCCAGGCCGACTCCTCGGAGGAGGAGTCGAGCGGCTCCGGTCGGGCGGGCACAGACGCCGTCCGCCCCGACGCCGAGGGAGTCGGCGTCGACGACCTCGGCCCCGAACGGGAGGCCGAAGGTGACCTCGACCGAGGATCGACTCGAGCCCGCATGGACTCGAGGATCGGCTCGGTCTCCGGGGTCGACTTAGACGTCGACGTCCCGGCGGTCAGGGCAGACGCGCCAGCGAGGCCAGCGATCAATGCCCGCTGCTGGTCCATGAAGGCAGTCAAGCTGCGCTCCAAGGCCGTCAACCTGAGTCCGAACTCAGGAGACCCAGCAGCCCCCGACTCGGGGCCCGACGTTGGACCAGTCGGAGGCGAGTCAACGAAGACAACAGCACTTACATGAGCAGAGGAGTCCAGTTCCAGACGAGGCTGTTTGGACGGCCGCTCCAGCTCCAAAGACCCGGGACGGCTGTCGGGGCTATGCGACCTGGCCCTCGAGGAGCCAGGAGCGTCCACCGACGCCGCCCTCGCGGGTTTCTTCTTCCGCTGATGTTCCCGGTTAGGGGACCCCCGCTCAGAAGAACTCCGGCGGTGCTCAGAGCCAGATTCTCTGGACACCGAAGCTTCTGACGAGGTCCGGGTACGGCTGGGGTCAGAGAAGATTCTCTCCCGCTGATGCTGCCGACTCCGCAAAGACTTCGCGGACATTTTGCTACAGGGCCCACAGATCATTTCTTCATGATCGGGGCCCAGGCAACGGAGGCAGCAATCATGTGTGTCGGTAAGAGACATAAGTTTTACACTTAACACACTTTTTAAAGCCACTGGCGGCCATCGGGGGAAAAAGGGCCCCTGCGAGGTCGAACGAACGGGCCGCCAGGGAAAAATGAAAAAAGGCGCGAAGATGTCGCGAAGGACAGAAAAAACCGAAAAAGAAGGGGAGGCCTCGCAACCGGCGTCGCGAGGCCGGGCGGAAAAAGGACCGGCGTCGAACCGAAGAATTACTGAAAAAAATAAGGAAAAAATCAACTTTTCGGCGTTGACTATTAGACAACGTCTGTAGGGCTCCGCGGAAAAAAGAAGACTGGCCAAGATGGCACCTTTGGGCGGGAAGGGGACCGCGCATGCGCGCTGCAATTCCCAAAGGCTTTCTTTGAAAGCTGGGGAAAATTGCTCCGCGAGGGCTCCGTCGGCGCCGACGTCACCCATATGTGAGGACTGACTTCCTGCTTGGTCCTGGAGAATGAAATTTATGTTTATCCAACACGGCAGCCCCCTTTCTCCAGTACTTTTTAAATTTGTTCTCCATGCTGGCCTGTGGTTGGGAAATTTAAAGCTGCACCGAACTGCAGAAATCAATGCCCCATATATATTTTTAATAAAAAGGGTAATATTTTTATTCTATAGAGCAAACCGGATGACAGTGTTGATGTCCCAACCAATGTTCCCTCTAATTTTCTGTAGGCTGTGTGCGCATAAAATATCAGCTGTGCAGCTTTTGAAGGAAGGTTAAATTTTTGTGCGCCACATAACGACACTCAGAGTTATATACTTTAAAATTTGGCTACATGTCAGAATACAATATGTACACCACATTGATTGCACTAGAAAATATTGTAGAACTTGTGAAAATCATAAATACACAACAACTTTTCAATTTTAAGAACGTCTGTTGTTTTCTATCAGAATCAGAACCGTAATTTTTGTGCGCTCTGTTGTAAAGTATGTGCGCTCACTCGGCGAGGTATGTGCGCGCGCACATGCGCACAGCTTAGAGGGAACAGTGGTCCCAACACTAGAAGCTACTTGAATTAGATAAAAGATATTCAGCATTAGTGTACACACCAGGACCACACCCATCTTTAGTGTCCTCAAAGAATCCACTATTATCCACCACACCCCTAAATTTGTGATTTATAAACAAAACGCCTAATTAGGATGTATATAAACGCTACTATCTACAGCACTAACTGGACAAAGTTGACAAATGGCAAAATATCTGAGGCTTTGTAGAAAGAACACAAGTAGAATTAAATGGTTCCTAATCTTAAAAGTTTGTTCATGTGATCAGTGCTGTCAAGGACTCTACATTTCTAAGATGTTTAACCCTGGGAGTACCGATGGGGTCAAAAGTGACCCCATTGCAAGTTTCACAACGCGTATCTTGGAAACTAGTTGTTCAAGAATGCAATCTTTTTATGACTTTTCACATGTCAATATTCTCTTTATATTGCGCCATGAGAGGAATAAATTTTCATCCGCTAGGTGACGGTAGTGATGAATTGCAGCACAGAGTACCAGTGGGGTCATTTTTGACCCCAGTTGCTTACGTCCGGTTTGGATCGTGATACAATTTGCAGTTCTGTTAATTTTTTGATCTGACAAAGGTATTTATCATTAATTATGTATCATTTATTTTTTGTACTCTTATTTTATGAAAATTACACATTTTCTGTAATTGATATCATACTTCTGTCATTATTTCCGATGAAATCTAAAGGCTTTCAGCTCGTTCATCACAATTATTGTACACCTATAGTAAAACTGCTTTGCGTTTTATTCAACTTTCTTTGTTTATTTATTTTAGGTTATTGTTTATAATGTCAAAACGAAAGTATTCAGCTGCCCAAGTAAGAGAAATATTGCAATGAGATGCTGACAGTGACGGCTCTGAGTCGTCTGATGATGCAGCATATTCAGCAAGCAAAAATGCATATCAGCCAAGTTCGAGCGATAAATCTGTTGATAGTCATGATTCAGATGGCAACAGCAGCTGGTCGCCAAGTGAATATGAGACTGATGTTGAGCTGGTAACATCGCCTGCAGCAAAGAGTCAAGTTACAGGTCGAGGCTGTGCTGGATGGGGAAGGCGGCAGGAGTCCTCTGTGTCAGTATCTGTGAGGAATCTTAGTTGTGGTCGTAGAGGAGCTAAGAGGTCATCAACTATAAGCACAAATGTTGCCATTGAAGCCTATGCATCTAAGGATGTCACATCATGGAACAGGAAACCTATAAAGCAAGCTGCTGGAAGATATGCCAGAGCTAATATCATGCCCATACAAAAAGGTCCTAATGCTGTACGAAATGTTGATGGCCCTCTCGCAGCATTCCATGAGGAAGAACTTATTGAATGAAATCATGATGTGGACGAGCAAACAAGGAAGACACATTTATGACGACACCTGGAAAGATTTGACAGACGGAGAATTTCAACATTTTCTTGGACTTCTGATCCTCTCAGGCGTGTACAAGTCACAAAATGAATCCATAGTTCAGCTGTGGAACCTTGAAGATGGTCGTTCTGTTTTCAGCAAAAATATGGCCCGTAACCGTTTTCAGCAAATTTCTTGTGCTCTCAGATTTGATGATGCAACCAACAGACGTGAACAACGAGGCATGCATAAGCTTGCTCCAATCAGACACGTTTTTGATACCTGGGAAGCAACTCTAAGTGATGCCTTTGTTCCTGGTGAAAATGTTACCGTGGATGAGCAACTGCTTACATTTCATGGCCGTGGCCATGTTCCGTTCAGACAATATATTCCCAGCAAACCTGGGAAATATGTCATAAAGCTATGGATGTTGTGTGACAGTGCAACGTCATATGTTCTGCGTCTTCAAGTATATACAGGAAGGGAACTCTGACAAAACAGGGAACAGAATCAGGGTGAAAGGGTTGTGCTGCAACTCACTGAAGGATTGGCGCGATCTGGCAGAAAGGTTACTGTTTATCCCTGTCACAGAAATTGCTAGAAAAACAAAATGACACTTTTGGGGACAATTCGAAAGAACAGAAAAGAATTACCTCCAGAATTTGTAACAGCAAAGGGCCGAGAGGTATTCACTTCACTGTTTGCATTTCACGATGACGCCACTCTGGTTTCCTATTGCCCAAAGAAAGGAAAAGTGGTTGTTCTTCTGAGCAGTTTGCATGATCAAGAAGAAGTAGATAACACACGTCCAGACAAAAAAAAACACGCATGATCTTGGACTATAAATTCTAGTAAAAGTGGAGTAGATACGGCAGATCAAATGTTGCGCACGTATACCACAAAACGAATGACAAGACGCTGGCCAGTGACAATCTTCAACATGTTGAACATCAGTACTTTGAATGCCTTCATTGTTTGGATGTCACTAAATCCAGAATAGAAGTCCAAGTCAAAGCACAGACGTAGTCTATTCCTCTTGGAATTAGGAAAGCAGCTGCTTCAGAGTAATTGCAGCGAGACTTCTTCCAGCATTGAAAACAGCATCAGTGGCTTCTTCAATGTCGGGATCCCAAAGAAAAGGGCAAGTTGTTACTGCTGTTCCAGAGAAAGACAAGAAAAGCAACATAGTTTGCACCTCCTGCAAGCGCAATGTTTGCAAAGAAAATTCAGAAATTGTCTCTCGTGCAAATGACTGTAGTATTTTACTTTGTTCATCACGTGCATGCAAAAACTGCTTTCATGGCAACTCTTCATGTAATTTTATGATAAAGCATTCAATTTCAAAACATTTAACCTTCATATAATAATTAATTCAGAATAAGCGTAGTTACTCACCTGTAACAGGTGATCTCCAGGAACAGCAGGAATTTAGTCTTCACATATGGGCATCGTCAGTACCGACGGAGTCTGCGCGGGAACCCTACCCAGCATCCAATAGGAACGCTTTTGGGAGCATCCCTCAGCACATGCGCGCTGCCTTCCTGCCTTTCCAACAGTCCCTCTTCAGTTAAGTTTGTAGCTGAGTAAAAGGATAGAGGGAGAGAGGAAAGACAAAGAGATAGAGAGACAACTCCTAGGGGAGGTGGGTGGGTTGTGAAGACTAAATTCCTGCTGTTCCTGGAGATCACCTGTTACAGGTGAGTAACTACGCCATCTCTAGGAACAAGCAGGAATGTAGTCTTCACATATGGGGACTCTAGCTGAAGATGCCAGGGAGATAGCCCCAGGAAGGTGCCAACCCAGACAGATAGGCATCCTTCCTCCCATGGATCTCTGGCATTCCACCAGAGTTGGTGGGTAGATGTTGAATTAGGTCTGAAAGAGATTTTGAAGAACAGCTTGGCCAAAGAAGGCATCTTGACGGGAGGCTTTATCCAGGCAGTAGTGGGCTGTGAAGGTGTGTACCGAAGCACAGGTGCCTGCTCGACAAATGTCATCGATAGACACAGAGTGGAGAGTAGCCATGGAAGTAGCCATGGCTCTCACATTATGAACTGTGGCATGGTGCTGAAGAGGAAGACCCTTACTCTCATAAGCAAAAGGATATGCATTGGGAAATCCATTTAGATAAAGTTCTTTTGGAGACTGGTTGACCCAAATGACTAGGGTCAAAAGCTATAAAAAGTTGTGAGGACTTTCTATGTTGCTGTGTTCTCTGAAGGTAAAAGGCTAAGGCCCTTTTACAATACAAAGTATGAAGGTTTCTTTCTGCATTAGAGGCATGAGGCCTCGGAAAAAATACAGGAAGATAAAATTGATTGATTTACATAAAAAGGCGAAACCACCTTTGGCATAAAATGTGGATGAGTTCTAAGAACACGCTTATGGTGAAACCTAGTATAAGGAGGATTAGCCACTAAAGCTTGCAGTTCACTAATGCGACGTGCAGAGGCGATTGCAATTAAGAAGATGACCTTCCAGGTCAAAAACTTAAGGGTTGTAGTGGCTAAAGGCTCAAAAGGCAGCTTCATGAGCTGCTCAAGAACTAGATTTAGATCCCATGCTACCAGTGGTGGCTTAATGGGAGGTTTGGTTAATAGAAGACCTCTCATAAATCTGGATACGAGTGGATGAGAGGAAATTGGTTGTCCATTTAGAGGCTTATAAGAAGCTGCAATTGCACTAAGATGGACTCTTACCAAATTGGTCTTTAGACCAGAATTCAATAAGTGAAGAAGATACTCTAGTATCGATTCTAAGGGTATGCCAAGGGGGTTCAATCCCTTCTTGGAGCACCATATAGTAAAATGTTTCCACTTGAAGGCATAAGATCTTCTTGTGGAAAGTTTCCTAGAAGCCTGAAGGATATCCTTTACCTGTTGGGACAGGTTGAAATCCTGGAGGTCTAAGCCTTCAGTAACCAGGCCGTGAGATGCAGGAACTGGGGATTCGGGTGCCATAGCGTCCCGTTCTCTCGGGAAAGGAGATCTGGAGCATGCGCTAACTCCAGAGGTGCAGCTTGAGAGAGATGTAGAAGCAGGGGAACCACGCTTGGCGTGGCCATCGTGGCGCTATGAGAATCATGCGACCCGTCTCTCTGAAGCTTGAAGAGTGTTTTGGGGAATGGGTGGGAACGCATAAAGGAAGCCCTGACCCCAGTGAAGGAGGAAGGCATCCCTTGTCTGACAATTGTGAGCCGGAATCCTGGAACAGAACCGGGGAAGTTTGGCATTCAGTGGACTTGCAAAGAGGTCTATGTCTGGAGTGCCCCAGAGATGAAATATCTTTGCCACCTGGTCCAGGTGGAGGGACCACTCGTGAGGCAGCAGTACTTGACTGAGTTTGTCTGCCCAAAGATTTTGAATGCCTGGAAGATATACCACTAGAAGGTGAATTTGATGCTCTGACGAGGGACCACAGTTGTAAAGCTTCATTGCATAACGACAGCCTGTCCCGCCTTGCTTGTTCACATAAAACATTGCTACTTGATTGTCCGCCTGGACTAGGACTGTCTTGTAGCTGAGCGTGGAATACTCGAAGGGCTAAATAGATTGCTCTTAATTCCAGGAGGTTTATGTGTAGACCAGCCTCCTGTGGAGTCCAGGTTACCTGGGTAGAGAGATGATTCAGGTGTGCTCCCCAAACCACCTGTGATGCATCTGTTAGGGTGGCCTGAAAAAGGGGTTGATGAAAAGGAGACCCCACTGTCATATTTTCTAGGGATTGCCACCATTGGAGGGACAAAATTAGTCGTTGAGAGTTTATTATTTTGTCCGATAAATGACCTGTGGCCTGTGTCCACTGAGCGGATAGGGTCCACTGAGCTACTCACATGTGGAGGCGAGCATATGGGACTACATGAACTGTGGATGCCATATGTCCCAGTAACTGTAGTAGCTCTCGAGCAGTTAGGGAGGTTTTCCCTGCTGCTTGAGAAGTAGTTGCATTATGTGAAGACACCAGGCCTGTGGAAGGAAAGCCTTTGCCTGTCTGGTATCTAGACAGGCCCCTATGAATTCAAGGCATTGGGAAGGAATAAGTTAGGATTTTGGGAAGTTTATTACCAACCCCAAGTATTGGAGGATTTACATTGTGCGAGACAGTGCAGTGCTGGCCTCTGCAACTGTATGGGCTCGAATGAGCTAGTTGTCTAAGTAAGGGAAGACGAATATCCCCAGGGTTCGTAGAAATGCAGCTACTACTGCCATGCATTTTGTGAATACCCTTGGTGCTGAAGCTAGATCAAAGGGAAGAACCCTGTACTGGAAATGTTTTTCCCTGAAAAGGAATCTTAAGTATTTCCTGTGATCTGGATGGATCAGAATGTGAGTGTATGCATCCTTTAAGACTAGAGAGCAAAGCCAATCCTGGCTTTGAAGGTATGGCAGAAGAGTTCCTAGAGAAATCATTTTGAACTTCTCTCGAAACAGGCATTTGTTCAATTCTCTGAGGTCTAAAATGGGTCTGTCCCCTCCTGTTTTCTTTGGAATAAGAAAATAGGGGGAGTAGAACCCTGCACCCCGTTGAAGAATGGGTACCTCCTCTATTGCCCCTTGGGCAAGAAGAGACCTCGTGATCTAGCAGATTGTCTCTGTGGAGGTTTGAGAATTGAGTTGCTTTAGAATTGTAGGAGGGGGCATGCTGTGATAATGAAGCTTGTACCCCTTCTCCTACAATGGATAAAGTCCAATCTTCTGCTGTTATCTGATGCCATCAGTTGGCAAAGTGGCATAACCTGCCTGGAATATTGGGGGGGTTGGGGACCCCTCAGAGGCAAGGCGGCTAAGCTCTCTAGGAAGGAGTCAAAGCCCTTGAGGGGGCTGAACCTGCAGAGCTGGTTGGGCTCTGGGCCTTTTTGGCTTCTTTTGCTGTCTAGTTTGTCCCTTTTGGGCAACCTGACCCCGAGATTGACTTTGCTGGGTATAGGAAGGATAAAATTTCCTCTTTTGCTGAAAGAGGGCTTTTTTTATAAGGCTTCTTTTTGGCTGGAGTGGCTGTAAATTTCGACAATCTATCTAGAGTAGTATTGTCAGCATCTAACTCATTAGCCTTTTCCTGCCAGTTCTTAATGAAGAGATACTCTCCCGTGCAAGGAATGTTGCCTAACTTGTCCTGTACCCAAGTCTCCAAGTCAGATGCCTGAAGCCAGGCAATCCGTTGTGCACCAATGGCAATAGCAGAGGTTCTGCTGATGCATTCAAAGCAGTCAAAGGCTGCACGATTTACAAAATTAGAGACATCTTGAGCATGCTTAACTAGAGCAAGAAAGTCTTGTCTCTTGTCATCTGGGAGAAATGGGCTCATAAGCTCCAAATCTCCTGTAACTTCCTTGAGGAACATTCCCTTATACAGTATATATGAACTGATCCTAGCTGAAAGCATGGAAGCCTGAAAGGTTCGGCGCCCAAAAGCGTCCAGAGTCCTGCATTCACGACCTGGAGGATTGGATGCATGCCTCTTTGCATTTTTCATCCTACGCATGGCTGACTCCACCACCACTGAATGGTGTGGCATCTGAGTCTTTTGAAATCCAGGACATGGCGAAACTCTATACATAGTATCAAGTCTCCTAAAGTGAGGAGATGTAGTCAGGAGGTGTCTCCCACATTCTGAGCATCAAGTTATGCAGAATTTCATGAATTGGCAGAGTGGCTGCCTCCTTTGGAGCTTTAGGATATTGGAGAATTTCCAATTCCTTTGCTCTGGGTTCTTCTTCAGGAGCTACCATGATAGAAAGGCCCTTAGCCATATCACAAATAAAATCCTTAAAAGACATGTCCTCTGGAGGTGACATTCTGCGTTGGGGAGAAGAGGGATCCTCAGGGAGAAGAGGGATCCTCTGGGAGAAACCCTCTAGTACCAGCAGAATTGTCAGTCTTCGGAATCGGAGGATTCAAAGTATTCCTGACCATGATGCTCATGCAAAGCACGGTCCTGGTATCGATCGAAGTCGGTACCGAGTTGATTTGGTACCGATCTGTCGATTCCAGCCAAAGATGGCGTGGGAAGAATTCCCACTGGGGCCGGTACCGCAGCTGAGAGAAGAGCTGCGATGCTGCGTTCGATAGCGAGGAACGTCTGGTCTAATCGACGCTGCCGATGCCTGAGTATATGTACCGGTGAAGACGGCCGGAACCCCTGAGCATGGCAAAGGTAGTTCTTGCGAGGTCAGGGCCTCGAGAACATCCTGGAGTCCCATTGATGCTTTGGAAGCTGAAGCCTCCCGCCGAGGCTGCTTTGCCGGTGTGGTTCCCTCAAGGGCAATGCCAATGGCCTCTCGATGCTTAGCAGAAGAGCTACTCTTTGAGGACCGGCTTTTATGTTTAGTTACCTGAGATCCATGGGAGGAAGAGGAGGCTCTTGAAGATGTTGATGCAATGGATCTGGCATTCGAAGAAAAAGAGGGTACCGAGCTTTGCAGCCTGGTTCTGTCTTCCTCTTTTAGTCATCCCCATACAGGGGAGACATTCAGATGGAGAATGTTTAGGCCCTAAACATTTAAGATGCCAATCATAGGTGTCAGTGACAGAAATAGTACCGCCACACTTAGTACATTTTTTAAAAGGACTAGTTGGTTTTTCCATGTTTTAGGAATATGGGTCTTAGTGCCGAAAATGGCGCCTAGCACCAAAAAAGAAAAGTTTCTGAAGAGAAACAGCTCAGAGTATAAGTTGGTTTTTTTTGTTTTGTTGTTTTAAAGAAAAGAACCGGCGGTACTGGTAAGCGTCGTGCGGCAGGCAAGCGCGACCACAAGAAAACAAGTTTAAAGTCGGAATTTTCTGTGGTGACAGGGTATGGATCCTGTCGGCTTCGCGGAAAACGAAGAACTGAAGAAGAACAGTTGGAAAGGCGGGAAGGCAGCGCGCATGTGCCGAGGGATGCTCCCAAAAGCGTACCTATTGGATGCTGGGGAGCGTTCCCGCGCAGGCTCCGTCGGTACCGATACCTATATGTTAAGACTACATTCCTGCTTGTTCCTGGAGATATATTTTGTCTGTTTAGTTTAAATTTTTCATGGTTAACAATTAAAATTAATCGTGGGGTCATTTATGACCCCAACGGTATTCAGTGTGTGCAAAATATCTTGGTAATTCCAGGGTTAAAACATTTGCAAGGCGAGATCAACTTACAGGGATATAAAGTTACATATACCATAACTGAAAATCTATACACCTAAAACTTTAAAGCTCATGTATTTCGTTTAAATTTTGTTGAAAGGAGGTACAAGCACCCCCCCCCCAAAAAAAAACAAAAACAAAAAAAAAAAAAACACAACTTTGCTAAGCTGCCAAAGTACTATCACTTAGGTTCAAAACTGCTAATGAATCTGAAGACAAAACAAGAGCCTAAAACTGGAGGGTCAATTATTTAATTTCGGGGTTCTTCTGTCACACGAATAGTAGGGATGGACATCCCAAGGGACATCCATCCCTGCTATTCGTACCTTCCCGCCAGTTGTGTGGGGAAGTTAGATGGGGCGGGAAGGGGCGGGGTCTGGGCTGTCACCGGCCCTGGATGTATAGGGCCAAGTCTAATGACTTTTTTCCCCGGCCTGGAGCACGGGTGGGACAGAGGGGCGGTGGGACAGAGGGACAGAGGGACAGAGGGGCAGAGGTGGCCCCCCCCCCCCAAGGACAGTCCCTGCAACCCGACCCTGGCCTTAGGAGACCAGATCGAGGGTCGGGCTGCGGGGAAAGCACAGTTACTTACCTGTAACAGGTGATCTCTGGGAACAGCAGGAATAAGTCTTCACATATGGGTACGTTGGTACCGACGGAGCCTGCGCGGGAACGCTCCCCAGCGTCCAATCAGAAAGCTTTTGGGAGCATCCCACAGTGTCTGCGTGCTGCCTTCCCGCCTTTCCAACTGTCTCTCCTCAGTTGAGTTTCATAGCTGAGACAAAGAGAGAGAGAAAAAGAGGAAAGGAAGATAGAGAGATACAACTCCTAGGGGAGGAGGGTGGGTTGTGAAGACTTATTCCTGCTGTTCCCAGAGATCACCTGTTTCAGGTAAGTAACTGTGCTATCTCCAGGAACAAGCAGGAATGAGTCTTCACATATGGGGACTCCCTAGCTATAGATGCCATGGGGAGATCCCATAAAATGCGTGTCCATGGGACAGGACTGCAGTTCCCACACATGGATCTCTGGCATCCCATGAGGGATGGTGGGTAGGAGTTGAAAAGAGAGGAGCTGTAGGAAAACAGCTAACCTAAGGACTACAGGAGAGGAGTCCTTGGTATATATGATAATTACTATTAAAAATATTGAAAGAACAATCACAATATGGATCTTACCTACTGAATTGCAGGAAGTAGAGAGGCTGATGGAGTCTACTGGAGATTCAGTAGAGGAATCCTCAAGGTGACCTCACGGCAGTGAAGGTGAAGGTCCAATCTGGATTTGGCAGGTGACCCAATTGTCAACTGGGGTAGTTTAAGAACGGCAGGTCTTCAGTGGAAAGCTTTATGGGAAAAAGCTGAAAACTCTTTTAGCTACAGAGTCATTAACATTTAGGAGTAAAAGAGGAAGACTGACCGATTTGGACAACTAGCCCAGTCCTGGAGGGAAGAAGGGGTATGGAAAAAAGCCCATACTCCCAAGGAGGACAGATGCGTGAAAGGCTGAAACCTCAGAACTACTGAAGATCTACCCTGTCTTTCCTAGCTGGTGAGAGATAGGAAAGATATTGAAGCATGATGCTTCAGGGATAGCGAGACCTAGAGTAAAGTGGAAGCTGTCAGTACCACAGTAGTGGTTGTGTGCATAACACCGCCAACATACTGAGGGACAGTATGAACATATGCAAGCCCACTGTCTAGAACCTCTAAGAAGGTAAAAACCTTTATAGCATAGACAGTGAGGGAGATAGTATGTAAATACATATCTACTTATAAGAAGCATTTCGACAGATACACATATTATATATAGATGTAGATATGTAGATATAGATAGATAGATATATGGGCATAACCTATGCACACACAGCTTACAGACATATGTATCTATAGAAATATATAGAGATATATACATACATGAATATGTATGTCTAAAGATACATGTCTGCAACTAAGCCCCATAAGAACATTCACATGAGAGATTTGAAGGAGAAAGATTCATCTAACAAGAAGGTGGAACCTACTTGAGAAGATATATAGAGAATCTATTCCTCCGGGCTAAGAAGGTACAGGAATGCTATCCAGTGAAATAATGAGGATGGTTGCGTGAAAAAACAGAGGATAATATCAGTCTGTAAACAGCAAGTCCTGAGTTTTGTAGAACTCTGACATGGTAAATGGACAGAAAACGCATAGGAGGAGATACCAGGATGACCCACTGGAGGGACATAAGGGGTATCATGCGTTACTAGTATAAAATGTGCTGTCCATAAAGGAGTAGGATACCATGAGGACAAGCTGCAAGGAAAAAGAGAGCATATTCCTGCAGGATTGGAAAACTCTTGAACATTCACGCAGAAAAGGCTTATATCCCGTAGTATAACAGGAGATAACAGGGTGTGGAGAACCCTCACAGTCATGGAAAATGACTGATAAGCCTTTCCCACCATATAGAAAAGTCAGAGACAAAACTCCATGCTCTCTAGCAAGGGCCCATAGTAGAAAGCTTCTCTAAGGTTGCAGAGAGCATGAGCAGGAGAATTAGGAAATAAAACTGGCTGTAGATCAACTTTGTTGCCCAATCCAGGGAGTGGAAATGGCAAGAAAAGATATATTTATTTTATTTATATTTATTTATTTAGCTGTATTTATATCCTGCTTTTCACCGGGTCAAAGCGGTCAATTGGGGGATACATTTAACACGAGGGGATATGAGACACATACACTAATACTTACAGGGAACATGGGCAGTGGAGGGTTGAGTGGCTTGGCCAAGACCTCAAGGAGTGCCTATAGTACTAGAAATCCCAGTCCCTCCGGCATGAGATTGCTGTCCCCAGGTGGGACTTGAACCCCCGGCCCTCCGGCCTGAAGTACCTTGTCCTAACCACTAGACCACTCCTCCCTAGTGATAGTGTGAGAAGCCTGAAGTGATTAGGATTATCCAAGATAGATGAAGTACTATCTTGGAATCACTAGTGAGGCTAGACAGAAGTAGTGGAAGACAGACTGGAACTTGTGGAAAAGTACCAGTAGTTTAAATAGTGGAACTCCTGCATGGGCAGCTGCTGAATGAGACAGCAGAGAGAATCTTCCTGTGTAAAACAGAGAGAACAGACAAAAGGAGAGGAGAATTCCTGTCCCCGTCTCATGAACTGCCCAGAAAAAAGAAGGGAATTTATTCAAAGGAAAAAACTCTACACTGGAATGAAAGGTTAGAGAAGCTCTGCAGTGATATGGTACCACTTATTCAGGGGAAAACCTGGATGAGAGGGTAGAGAAACAGGAGCTGAAGGGTGACTTACCATGTGGTAAGTCTGCTGAAGGAAAAAATGTTCATGTTGGGACAGAAAACTATCATGGGATAGTTGTTAACTTCTCTTCTGGGTGGGAAGAAGAGGAGAAATCTGTGACCCATAGACATGAATATACTGAGAGCTCAGCATATCTAGGAGAAAAAAAAGATGTCCCCAAGTGTAGAGTTTTGAAAGAAAAAACAGTGAACAAACTTCTGCTAGGAAGAAGTTAACTGTAGGTTGTAACCTTCAGGAACCTATGGTTGCTGGGTTTGTTTAGCCTGGCTAAAGTTTGGATTCTTCAGACCAGGGCGAGGTGTCCCGTGCTTGGGAACATCTGGATGATGGGCAGGAGAAGAGTAGGACACTTCCTACTGACTGGGGAAGGAGAAGGCTTAGGATGGCCCCCAGAAACAGGGAAGTCAGTGGAGCAATGAGCAACCTGACGTAAAGCCTCCCTATTGAAGAGATTTTCTCCAGTACAAGGAGAATTCCCCAGTCTTTGTTGTGCCCATCTGCTCAGGTCTGAAGCCAGGCTTTACGTCGTGCTCCTATGGCTATAGCAGAGGTTCTGCTAACAGACTCAAGAGTCTAGAGAAGCACGAGAAAGAAACCAAGAGATATTTTGGCTATGACTAATAAGTAAGGAATAGTCTGCCGCCCTGGGCTCTGATAAAAAAGGAGTCAAAAGAGATAATTTCTTTGTGACCTCCTGGAGAGATAGACTCATATAAAAAATATAAGAGATAATCCTTGTTGCCAGCATAGATGTTTGGAAGGTTTGACGTCCAAAGGCATCAAGTGCTCTAGATGCACGACCTGGCGGATAAGAAGAATGCTTCTTCTTGCTTTTTACCTTCCTCATTGCTGATTCCACTACAATGGAATGATGGGGAAGTTGAGTCTTTTGAAACCCTGGAGAGGGGGGCACCTGATACAGAACATCAGTTACTGTAGAAGGAGAGGGAACCCTTAAAGGTGTTTCCCATATTCTCAGAAGAATATCCTGCAAAGAATGATGTAAAGGAAGCATTATATTTTCCTTTTCTGCAGGAGAGCCTCGAGTAGGATCACAGCCAGGGATAGGAATAGCAAGGAATGTTGCCATGTCGAGGAGAAAATTTCTGAAAAGAAGGATCTCCAATGGGAACCATCCCTGGATAGGCTAAAGGTGAAGCAGCAGCCTGGGCACCAGAGGATATACTGGTCTGGTGCAGAAAGAGAGCCCTAGATGGATACTGGTACTGGCAGTCACGATTTGAGACAGTCAGTACTGCATCGTCCATGCCAGGTATCGACTCCAAACTAGGTACAGAAAGGAGCGATGGAGAAATAAGCATGGAAGTGGCTGGTCCCGATGTGACTGCAGGAACCAACATCGATACCGATACAGGTAGCTGTGCCGGAATTGGAGGCGATAACGCCATCGAAGCAGTCATCAGAGGCTGCTCAAGCGATACCGGGGCAACCAGAAACTCTTGGTGATTATCGTCGGTACTGCGTATCCGGAATCGATAAGGGTCGGTTCCGAGACGCGTCGGTACGCAGTCTTCTAGACTAGATATCGATTCCAGACTCGGCATCGAAGGGAGCGAGTCTATCGATGCATGTCTAGAGGGTACCGACGTCGGTGGTGGTATCGGCGATGCTGTCGATACTGGAAAGGCAATCTGGGGCGTATCGATCGGTCCCGAAGGTACCGAGGATGCCAGATGACGATCCCTGGCGAAGAGTGGATCACAACACCGGTGCAGATGCCGGGGTATCGGTACCGCTCGAAGCGGATGCCACCACCGAGCATGGCTCAGGTATGTTCTGTGAGGGGTGAGCCCCAGGAACAACCTGAAACCCCTGAAAGGCTTTGGAGACCGAAGACTCCCGCCGGGGTTTTGAAGCCAATAGGGTCTTGAGGGCAAGGCCGGAGCCGTCATCACGCTTGACATGAGACCTACCACTCAAGGATTGGCTAGTCTTAACAGACTGTTTGTGGGTTACCTGATCCTGTAGAGAAGAAATGGTCGGTGCCCTGACACTGGAAGGGAAATCGGTATCGAGGGAAACTCGAAATGGAAAATCTCTTCTCATAAAATTGTAGCCTAATGGCTCCGGAGGGAAATGGTCAGGACCCAAACAGGTTAGACACCAGTTATTGGAGTCTAAAAAGAAAACTATTTCCACAGTTAAGGCACTTCTTAGGAGAAGAAGGCTCCATGATGGAGAGGCCTTACAGGCCCAAAAATTTAAGACAGAAACTGAGGGAAAACTCTCCCTGAGTTTGAGAAAAAGAAAAGAAAAAACCCCACCGGCGGTACCGGTGGAGGCGGGAAAAGCAGCCGCGACCACAAGAAAAATGGAAATTACACTAACCTGGTAATTGTAGTTCCTGGAGGGTCCAGTTTAGTCCTCCAACATCGGGTAGTGCCCCTCCTCCTGCAGCCGGGAGACTGGACCAATCAAATCTTCTGTAGTATATATGCAACCGGAGCTCCCAGAAGTCCCCAGTGTACTAGTAACAAAGCATACTTAACGAAGCAACACATTAGATTAATATACAAAATGACCTAATTAAAGAACAATTTGTTCCCCCCCAAGGAATATCCAACCCCCTCCCCAAACGAGGAAGTCAGAACACTGCATTGCGCCGGCACCGACGCCGCAGGAATCAAAACACCGCTCCCCACCAGAAGTTCAGGAGCTGCCTGAACCCCAGAGACAGGGAAAAGCCTCTGCAAAAAATGCAGCTGCCACAGAGGGACCGAACGGCAAGAGGAACCGTCTTAATATCAACCGTTCGGAAAGGCGCGCCGCACCACATTAGCAGATAGTCGGGAGGGAAGGAGGACTAAACTGGACCCTCCAGGAACTACAATTACCAGGTTAGTGTAATTTCCATTTCCTGTTCGGTAATCCAGTTTAGTCCTCCAACATCGGGATGTAACAGAGCAGTTAAGACCGGGCGGGACCTTGCCATCCGGCGCGCAGAACCGCCGAACCAAAACAGGAATCCCAAGCCGCTGACACATCTAAGCGATAGTGTCTACTGAAAGCATGCAGAGACGACCAAGTGGCCGCCCTACAGATATCTGCCGGCGGAACCAGGCTATACTCCGCCCAAGAGGTCGCCTGAGCCCTAGTGGAATGAGCCCTCAGACCCTCCGGAACAGACCGCTGTTGCAACAGATACGCGGACGCGATCACCTCTTTGAGCCATCTAGCAATGGAGGCTTTAGCTGCCGCTTCCCCTTTACGCGCACCCCCGAAGAGCACGAAAAGCCGGTCAGATTTCCGAAAAGACTCGGTAACCTTTAAATAACGATGGAGCGTACGACCCACATCGAGCCGGAGAAGACCTTTGTCCGTTGACCCGACAGATTGCGAAGAAAGCACTGGAAGAAACACTGCCTGATTCATGTGAAAGGGAGACACCACCTTTGGCAGAAAGGAAGGAACCGGACGGAGAACGATCCGATCCGCGGAAAAAGACAAGAAAGGCTCTCGACAGGACAATGCATGCAGATCTGAAATGCGCCGTGCCGAACAGATGGCTACAAGAAAAACCGCCTTCAGCGTGAGATCTTTCAGAGACGCCCTGCGCAGGGGCTCAAAAGGTTCACGAACCAGGGCCCTCAGAACTAAATTCAAGTCCCAAGGAGGAACGAAAACTCTGCGGGAGGGCCGCAAATGAAAAACAGCCGTAAGGAATCGGCGTACATCCGGATGAGCCCCAAGCAGACGACCCAAAACCTTGCCGTGGTAACACGAGATAGCCGCCAGCTGGACTTTTAGGGAACTAGCCGCAAGGCCCTTATCGAAACCATCCTGAAGAAAACTTAAAACGACGGGCACGGAAACCGTCGCCGCCCGGACTCCCCGCCGGGAGCACCAGTCCTCAAAAATCCTCCAAATCCGAACGTAAGTAAGAGAAGTGGACGTTTTCCTCGCCCGCAGAAGGGTAGAAATCACCGCGGGGGAGTAGCCCTTCCTTTTCAGCCGAGCCCTCTCAATGGCCAAACCGTAAGCAAGAATCGATCCACTTGGGGCATCCGCAAGGGACCCTGAAGAAGAAGATCCGGTAGAGCGGGCAGGAGCCAAGGAACGCCGTCGCGCAACCGGACCAGATCGGCATACCAGGGCCTCCGGGGCCACCAGTAACACGCGACCCCGGTGGCTCTCGATACGTTGTACGACCCGGCCGATCAGAGCCCACGGAGGAAAGACATAAAGAAGACCGGACGTGGGCCACGGCTGAATGAGAGCGTCGAGCCCCTCGGACATGCGCTCCCTTCGCCTGCTGAAGAAGCGCCCTGTCTTGGCTGATTGAAAGGTCGCCATGAGATCCATGATGGGTGGACCCCACCGCCGGACGATTTGTGCGTAAACCTGTGGGTTTAGCTCCCATTCTCCGGGGTCCACCCGCACTCTGCTGAGAAAATCGGCCTGGACATTGTCTACGCCCGCAATGTGAGCCGCCGAGATCGCTGGAAGGCGAGTTTGCACCCAGTTGAACAAGGCCACCGCTTCTGCCTCCAGGGCCACGCTGCCGGTACCCCCTTGGCGATTGATGTAAGCTACAGTGGATGCATTGTCCGACAGGACTCTCACCGGCCGTCCGAGAACCAGGGTCTCCAGGTCCACCAGGGCTAGCCGGACTGCCCGCAATTCGAGACGGTTGATCGACCAAGAGGCCTCCAGGGGAGACCATTCCCCCTGAGCAAAGCGGAACTCGCAGTGAGCCCCCCAGCCGGTTAAGCTCGCATCCGTCGTGAACGGAACCCACAGAGGAGGCTCCAAGGGAATCCCTTGCGACAGGTTCTCGGCGGAGAGCCACCACCGGAGGGATCGGCGAACCGTCTTTGGGCAAGGCAATCTCTTGTTCAACGAGTCGAACTGGTTGGACCAACGTCGCAGAAGAGCACTCTGCAGCGGACGCATGTGGAAGCGCGCCCAAGGCACCACCTCCAAGGTCGCCGCCATCGTGCCGAGGAGCCGCAGGTACCACCACGCCGACGGAGCTGGCATCCCCCGGAAGAGACGGACCAGAGCCCACAACGCCAGCACGCGTCGCTCCGGAAGGCACACCAAGCCCCTTGCTGTGTCGAAGCGGACTCCCAGATACTCGAGATCCTGTGTCGGAGACAGACAACTCTTGCATTCGTTCACCACCCATCCGAGGGACCGAAGGAGATCCACCACCCTGCTCGTGACTTGCACACACTCCCGACTGGACTTCACTCGAATCAACCAGTCGTCGAGATATGGATGGACCAGGATGCCCTCCTTGCGCAACGCCGCCGCGACTACAACCATTACCTTTGTGAAGGTGCGGGGAGCCGTGGCGAGTCCGAACGGCATGGCCCGGAATTGAAAATGGCCCCACGGGAGCGCAAAGCGGAGAAACCATTGATGGGAGGGCCGGATGGGAATGTGTAAATAGGCCTCTGTAAGATCGAGGGATGTCAAAAATTCCCCTTGACGCACCGCTACGATGACTGACCGCAGGGTCTCCATGCGAAAGTGCGGTACTCTGAGAGCGCGATTCACGCCTTTGAGATCCAAGATCGGACGAAGGGAACCGCCCTATTTGGGAACCACAAAATAGATGGAGTAGCGACCTGCGCCTCTTTCCAAAGGCGGGACCGGAACCACGGCCCCCAGAGAGAGAAGCCGATCCAGGGTCACGCGGATGTCCCGCGCCTTTTGAGCTCCCTTGCTGGGAGACAGAACAAACGAATCCGGAAGTGGGTGCGCAAACTCTAGGGCATAACCTTCTTCTATAATCTGCAGCACCCACCGATCTGACGTAATTTGGGCCCAAGAAGAAAGAAAGTCGCGCAAACGACCCCCGATGACCGGGTCTTCCTCTAGAGCCCGCCTCGTTTCATTGTGGCTTGCGATTAAAGGAAGAGGCCGAGGAAGAGGCGGCTCCGGAGAAGCCCCTTCCCGCTCCTCTGAAACCACGAAACCCTTGATGACGGGTTCCAAAACGACCGCGCTGCGAAGTCCACAGCCGGGAAGAACGAAATCTGCGCGCATCCCGAAACTGGCCGCGCGCTGAGGTGGACGACCTATTAAGCTTAGGCTTATCCTCTGGAAGCCGACCACCCTTCGACTCACCGAGATCCTTCACCAACTTATCCAGAGCCTCACCAAACAACAACCTGCCCTTAAAGGGTAGTTTACTGAGGCGAGACTTGGAAGAACCGTCGGCCGCCCAATTGCGCAACCAGATGGACCGTCGTGCCGCTACCATGGAGGCCATGCTATTAGCTAGGGAGCGTATTAAATCATAACACAGATCCGCCAAGTAGGCCGATCCCGACTCCACGCGGGTAATGTCCAACAGCCCCTGTTGGTCCATACCGGACCCCGAGCGCAGGTGCTGCGACCATCGCAAACAAGCTCGAGCTACCCACGCCCCACATATAGAAGCTTGTAACGATAAGGCGTTGGTCTCGAAGGCTTGCTTCAACAAATTATCAACCTTTTTGTCCTGAACATCCCTCAGGGCCGCAGCCCCTTCAACCGGGATGGTGGTTTTCTTAGTCACTGCCGAAACGGCAGCATCCACCCGTGGAGACTTAAACAAGTCCCTGTCCTTGTCGGCAAGGGGGTAAAGACGATTCATGGTCCGAATCCCTTTCAAAGCGGATTCCGGTTGCTCCCATTCCGCATGGATCATCTGCTCAACTACTCGGTGCACAGGAAAAACTACCTGGGCATCCCTGACCGCCTGAATGAGAGGATCCTCGAGACCCTCCTCCTCCAGCGGCCGCACCGCAGAGAGGTTAAGTGCTTGGAGAGACTCCGTGACCAAAGGTACCAGCTTGTCCCTTCGAAACACCCGAATGATGCGAGCCTGATCTTCCGGTTCTGGAAGCTCTCCGTCTTCTAATTCCTCCGCCTCAATATCCGGATCCCCCTCAGCCTCGGAATCCGGGAGGCAAAGGGCGTCCTGATCCTGGTCCCCCAATCTGGGCCGCTTGACAGCGGGTTGGGAAGACCGCTGAACCCCCCCTGCGGAAGCTGGGGGGAGAGAGGCGGGCCAAGCCTCCGGCAAATGACCAGACCGGCTTAAGCGGAAGGCCTGATGCATGAGCAGAACAAAATCCGGGGAAAAGTCTATAGGCGACGCCACCATAGCCGCCTGCTGGAGCTCAGGGACCGACGTATTAGACGCCGGGCCCAGACCAGAAGGAAGGATGCTCGGTGAAGGGACACTGTCCCCCGAAAGAGAAGGGTCCCCGGGCACATGCTGTTCCTTAATTTCAATAGGCAGCTCCAGTTCTGAAGAAACTGCAGCACAGCTCTTACAGATTCCAGAGTCAGTCATTGTACCTCTGCGGGAGCCACAAATTACACACTGAGGTTTGGCAGCCATGCCAAGGCCACCTGCTCTCAGGGAAAAATAAGGCAATAGGAACAGGGAAGCCCACACCAAGGGGACTAACCTTATTCAATTCAGCACAGTATTAAATTTAAAACTTTTTTTTTTTTTTTTTTACAGTAAACAAAATACTCCCCAGAATCCTAGGGGTGCCCTGAGCAAAATCGCCAGCAAAAGAAACCCCAAAAACACCAGGGGAACCCGTGCGCAAGTGTTAAAAAGTGCCCTTAAAAAGCACACTTTAGAAATCCAAAATGGCCGCCGCACTTTTTCACCCGCGGTAAAAAACGGCGCGAAAATACAAAGGTACCCAAATAATATGGAAAAGAAAGAAAACGACCCTCTAATACAGGGCAAGCGAAAAAAGGCAGGAAAAAGTGCAATTTGGAAGCCAGGGGAGCCGACAGAGCCTCTGCCCAAGCAAAGAACAGAGAGCTGAAAGCTTAAAACAAGGAAAATTCCTACCAGCTCTGGGAACAGCAAGGAACTCAGCCCACTTCTCCAAGTGACAGGCAATGTTGCAGCCGGTATGGCTCTTCCCCGAACAGCCTTGGGGAGAGCTCAACCCAGGCTTCAGAGATTCCCAGGCAGGAAGGCAGGAGCCCAAGGCAGGTCTGGCTGTCCCCAGCAAGTCCCCTGTGTCTTTTTTTTTTTTTTTTTTTAAAAGATACAGCTACCTAGCAAAGGAAATAGAACATAAAGGACCAGAAATAAACCCCAAAAGAACTAACTAACTAGTGTTGCTCCTTCAAGTGTCACTTAGCGTGCCCAGCAGGGGCACAGAAGTCCTCCAGCTGCAGGGAGACTGGACACACTGGGGACTTCTGGGAGCTCCGGTTGCATATATACTACAGAAGATTTGATTGGTCCAGTCTCCCGGCTGCAGGAGGAGGGGCACTACCCGATGTTGGAGGACTAAACTGGATTACCGAACAGGAACAAAGAATTAAAGAATTAAAAAAGAAAAATTTTCTGCGGTGACAGGAGTACGTCCTGCCGGTTCCGCGGAAAAACGAAAACTGAGGAGAGAGATTTGGAAAGGCGGGAAGGCAGCACGCAGGCGCTGTGGGATGCTCCCAAAAGCTTTCTGATTGGATGCTGGGGAGCGTTCCCGCGCAGACTCCGTCAGTACCGATGTACCCATATGTGAAGACTCATTCCTGCTTGTTCCTGGAGATATCACCTTTGAAGTCTGGCGGCCGGCATCACGGCTTTTAAATGGAGCTGCGGTGCCATGGCAACTGGATTCCACGGCACAGCATCTCCATTTACAAGCTGCGACTGAGCTAGTCAGGCAGTGCCTTTATGTGCAGGCCAGGCTGAATTGCAGTCCCGGCCTGCACGTACAGACCTGATTGCGATTTTGATGCCGTGGGTCTAGACATGCCCCACAGGATCAGAATCGTGAGCCCCTCTGTAGGGGCTGGACGTCTGGGATAGAATGAGCCCTTTACTTACATTTGATTACACGCCCTACTATAAAACTCAAGGTGTGATACAATTGGAAAAAACAAAACAGGATTTAACCCACCACCTTTAATCTACCTCAATTAAAATCCCACAAAATATCAAATCCAATGCCTACAAAATGCTGGACCACTATGTTATACCCATCTCACTTAGCTAAAGCATTTTTTTTGTTGCTTTTATGTCCAGAATCTCAAATATTCAATTGTTTGCACAAAATGGGAAAGGAAGCATATTCCATAATTTTGGACCAAAGTATGCAACTGATCTCTGTCTAGTAGGTTGTAATTGTGCATGTGCAGGAACATGCAGAAACAGGTGTTATGAAGAGCCCAGCATCCTACTAGGCTCATATGGGGTCAATATAGCCAAACAGCAATGTTTACTTAGGTTAATGGCTTATTTGATATATAAAAAACCCCAAACACCACAGTCTAGTACCATTAGGAAAGAACTCCTTCAAATTAAAAGGACAGAAAAAGATAACGTGAAAGAAAGAGGGAAACGGAGGGGAGGGAAACAGTGAAGTAGAGATGCATGACTTAGGAGTTCAGCTAGCTCCAACCTGATTCCCACAGGTTTTTTTGAGGATCCTATTCTCCACTGACAACTAATGCAAACAGCAAAAAATAGGAATATGATCAGAAGCTCTCTTTCCAGTCAAAAAGGTTGCTGTATATCCTAGTCCGCAGAAGTTGTGTTCTGTCTGGACTAGACTGTAAGCTCTGGTGAGCAGGGACTGTCTCTTACATGCATCTCTAACAGCACTTTGTACATCATGTAGCACTACAGTAATAAGTAGCAGAAGATATATTTTGGATCAATTGTAAATATTTTGTATGTTTTTGGCAATCCTGAATACAAACCGTGACAATAGCCTACATGGTTAGTAATCAAGGCATGAAAATCAGGATAAAAAATGGATTTAAATAATCTAAGCAGCCAAATGTTGGTAAAAACAAGCTCAAAACAAACTCGTGAAAGTATTTTCTTCCAAACCCAGCTTAGAGAATCTAAATAGATCACCCAAGCAATGAACAACTATATGAAAAAAATAAAATCAAACAATTTTCAGCAATAAAGTAGCATCCTCAGCTTTTCATCCCTCCAAATATTATACATAGATTAAAGAACAATCCAGAAAAATCAATGTTTAAAACTAACCATTCCTCACAACATTCCTGCCCTTACATTCCAACTATCAAGCATTACGGTCCCCCTCCCCCTTTCAGACAACGGGATCTCAATTTGTTTGATTAGACCTGTACCTAGTATGATTAAGGGCCCCTTTAAAATTTGTTACTGAAACTGTAGAGTGCTGTTCTTTTATAGATGAGCATAGTCTGACACCTAGTGGTTAGCATGGGAACTTGCACTGGTATTCTCTCAGGCCCAAGTAGTGCATGCAGTTAGTGGCGCACAGCTGATAATATGTATACTGGAAAATTCTTAATCCAAGGGTTACAAAAACACAAACGTGCCTATGAAAAGCAAATACTCAAAAGCCCAAATTACTTTTTTCAGGCCTTAGATGTGCCCCTTTCAGGTTTCAAGGCTTATGCTGTTTTTGGAGACATCAGCAGAATCCAGTTATGGATACTGCAGAATTTTGACTTAAAACTCACACACTAAGCACTGGGCTGAATTACTATTAGAATCAGAGCAATGAAAAGATTTGGATGGTATGAACTGCAGGACTCACACCGAATGAATTTTGAGCAGACCCTCACACAATCAAAAATCCCTTCTTTAATGAAAGGCTGTTTTAGGAGGAGGATATCTGGGAGCAACACACCTTCACCTTTGTAATGGATTTTTGTGAAACAGGATTTTACCGTATTTAAGACATGCAGATACTCACGACTCCAGGAAAAAAAAAATCACTTGAGGGGGGCACCAGTTCCCCTTTAAAAACTGGGATTTTTTGAATGTGTGTAATAACAGGAGTAAATTCCCTGAGAAAATTGTTGCCTTGAGCTTGGTCATAAAAACATAAGAAATGTCTTACTGGGTCAGACCAAGGTCCATTAAAGCCCAGTATCCTTTTTCCAACAGTGGCCAATCCAGGTCACAAGTAGCTGGCAGGTTCCCAAAGAGGTGCACAGATTCCACAATGCTTGCCCCTGGCCAAGCAGTGGATTTCCTGGGTCCTCTTTTATAATGGTTTATGGACCTTTCCTCCAAAAACTTGTTTATACAGTACCTCTTTTTAACCCCAGCTACACCGACAACGTCTACTATATCCTCCGCTAACAAATTCCAGAGTTTGATTATGCATTGAGTAAAACATTCTCTTATTAGTCTTAAATGGGTTACATTGTAACTTTATTACGTGTCCTCTAGTCTTTCTACTTTTTGATGGCGTAAATAACAGATCTACATTTACCCGTTCCACTCCATTCGTTAATTTATAGACCAATTAAGTGCTCTTTCTAGCAGATTCAGGAAAGCTATGGAGAAATTAGACCTTATCTGCTAATTTGCTTTCCTCGAGTCCCTCCAGTCCAGTCCAGACATGTGGGGCGTCTCCCCTCACCAGCAGCTGGGAAATGAGCATGTCAGATTTTGGTGATGTCATGATAGAAGGGCACTATGCACCAATCCCAAGATCAGTCAAAGCAGACTCCAAACATAGAAAGGTTAATTAACACAACACAAAAATGTCTCAACTCAGGCTAGCAAGTTTAAATTACAAATCATGTATACCTTCCTGTTTTTGTTTTTGGTAAGGTCTGAAATCATCCAGCAGCAGCACCCAAGCTTGGGAGAAACTCCGCCAGAGTAAAAAACGTAATACGCCAACCAACTCCTCCAGAGAGCCCTAGTACTTGCCATATGAGCCCAATGCCATAATCAGATTCTTAACTCTGCTGAACCAGGCTTACTCTCCACTGACTGAAAATGGGAGGGTCCTGTGCTGGGCTGGAAGGAATCAAGGAAAGCAAATTAGCAGGTAAGGTTCAATTTCTACTTCCATATCGTCCATCCAGTCCAGTCATTTGGGATGTATCAGAGCAGTAATCAAACTGGGGTGGGACCAGCAAGCCCAGCCTGCAACACCCCAGCTCCAAAGCCAGCAGCTCCCTGTGCCTCACAAAAATATGCAGGGACAACCAGGTCGCCCACCTGATAAATATCTGCAGGAGGAACCAGACCAAAACTCTGCCCAGGAGGCTGCCTGCGCCCTCGTGGAGTGCGCATGCAACCCGCACTGAGGAGTCTGGCGCTTCAAGTACACTAAGGAAATTGCCTCCTTCAACCAAAGCACAATAGATGCTTTGGAAGCAGCTTGTTCCTTATGCAGGCCTCAGTACAGCAAGAAAAGCTGATTAGACTTGTGGAAAGCCCTTATGCGTGTCAAATAGCAACAGGAAATCATCTGGATGTCCAATAAGTGCAACTGCTGATCCTCCAGGGGATCATTTTCCATTGAAAACACTGGCAGAAACACCAGCTGATTGAAGTGAAAAGCCAAAAGCACCTTTGGCAGGAAGGATGGAACTGCGCGTAGAACCACTTTCTCTTCAGTAATCAACAAGACAGACTCCCTTCACAACAAGGCCTGCAATTCAGATATCTGACTTGTCAAAGAAATCACCATCAGGAACACTGTCTTTAGAGTGAGATCCTTCAAATTTGCCTCCCAAGAGGCTTGAAAAAAGCCAACCCATCAGGGCCAACAGCATCAGGTTAAAATCCTACCATGGCACCAGCAGTGGTGGACTGACCTGCTTAATCACCCGAAGAAACCGCGATACATCCGGAAAGCTACCAGGGAAACCCCTATATCTTGCGTGATAGTGAGGGCCGCCACTTGGACTTGCAAGGAATTCAAGGAGAATCCCTTCTCAAGCTCTACCTGCAGAAAAGCCAGCACGTCCTCTATTGATGCCCCCAGAGCCCTACAACCCTGATTGGAGCACCAGTCCTCAAAAACGCACCACGTGAAAATTTAAGACAGCGAGGTAGACCTCTTGAGTGCCTTCAACAAGATGGAAATGACTTGCACCAAAAAGCCCTGCCTCGTCAGCCTAGACCTCTCAAGAGCCAGGATGTAAGTGAGAATCGAGCCACCTGAGGCATGAGGATGGGACCCTACATGAGCAGGATGGGCCTCACTGCAATTTGCCAAGGAGCAGCAACCACCAGGTGTCTCAGATCTGCATACCAAGGACGACGTGGCCATCTGGTGCTATCAGGATCACTGACCCCTTGTGCACCTCTATCCTCTGAAGGAGACACTATCAGTGCACACAGAGGAAAGACATACAACACATCCAGTCCTTCTGACATCCTACTACTACTATTGACCATTTATATAGTGCTACAAGTCATACGCAGCGCTGCACAGACAGGTAAGAGACAGTCCCTGCTCATCAGCGCTTACAATCTAGTCAAGACAAACACAGAAGGTGTAGGCAGGGATAAAGCAAGGGGAAAGAAAAAGGAGATCAGGTGAGTCAAGATCCAAAAGCAGCAGTGAAGAGGTGAGTTTTCAGCCTGAATTTGAAGAGGGTTAGAGAAGGTGCCTGGCATACAGACACTCCCAGGGTCTGCTGAAAAAACAGATTCACCTTGACATTGTTGGCCATCACAATCAGATCCATCAAGGGAACCCCCCCAGGGTCCAACTATGCTGCAGAAGACCTTCGCATCCAGCACCTACTCGCCTGGGTCCAGATGACAACTGAGGAAGTCCGCATTTACGTTTTCCTTGCTGGCCACATGTGCTGCCGAGAGCGCTAGAAGATTTGCCTCTGCCCAGATCAAGAGCAGACTGATCTCTGCCACCAGAGGTGCTCTACCTGTAGTGGCATCCCTGACAGTCAATTCCTTGTACTCAGCCACCAGTGTTGTGATGCCCTTGTCTCCAATGGATAAGGTAACATTCTTGCCAGCATGTGGTGTTGTGGTGACCAACGAGAGAGAGCAAGGACCTCTGCAGGGGGTGGCTTGTGCACCCTGGTGCGTGGGGCCAGTTTCAATGTCACCATCATGGACCAGAGAACTTGGCAATTGTGCCAAAGGTCTGGCATTATGCGCATAAGCAGCCAAACCTGTTACAATTTCTGGGCTCGCTCATCGGGAAGTGATACTAGGCTCTTGGCGGTCTGAAATTGCACCCCTAGATGCAGCCGATGAACGATCTGCTGTAACTTGCTCTTTAAAAAGTTGACCACCCAGCAGTACTGCTGGAGAAACTCCACCACTGGATGGGTGGCCTCGTGACTCTTGCACTCTGACTTTGCTCTGATCAACCAGTCATCCAAATAGGGGTGTACCAGGATCCCCTGTTGTCTGAGATCCACTGCCACTACCACTATTACCTTCATAAAAGGTGCGTGGTGCCTTAGCAAGGCTACTACTACTACTATTAAGCATTTGTATAGCGCTACAAGATGTACGCAGCGCTGCATAGACATGTAAGAGACAGTCCCTGCTCATCGGAACTTAAAATCTACTTAAGACAGACAACACAGAAGGTGTAGACAAGGATATAGCTAGGGGAAATGGTAAAGAAACACAAGGAGATCAGGTGAGTCAAGATCCGAAAGCAGCAGCGAAGAGGTGAGTTTTCAGCCTGAATTTGAAAAGGGCCAGAGACCCTGGTGTACAAACCCAGGAAGTTTAAGTCTGGAGTTAGCAATAGAAGAGAAGGGCACAGACAGAAGCAATTTGCCAGAACAGCGGAGTTCCCGAAGGGGAGGGGGGGGGGTGTAGGGAGAGAAGAGAAGAAAGGTAGTGAGGAGCTGCAGAGCGAATGCACTTATAGGTCAGCAGGAGAAGTTTGAAATGGATTAGGAAGCAGTTAGGGAGCTAATGAAGTGATTTGAGAAGAAAGGTAATATGGGCATGACGAGGCTGGCAGAAGACTAGCCGCGCAGCAGAGTGTTGAACAGATTGAAGGGGAGAGATGATTCAAAGGGAAACCAGCAAGGAGTAGGTTACAGTAGTCAGGACGCAAAGTGATTAAGGAATGGCTAAGTGTCTCAGTAGGGTGTTCAGAAAGGAAGGGGCAGATTTTGTTGATGTTATAGAGAAAGAAATGGCAGGTCTTAGCTATCAGATGGATGTGTGTGGAGAAGAGAGAGGAGTCAAAGATAATCCCAAGGTTGCGAGCTGAGGAAACAGGGAGGAGTAGAGAGTTATCCACAGAGACTGAGAAAGGAGGAAGACATCAAGCAGCAATATCAGAAAGGCAGGCAGAGATCTGGGTCTGGATTGCCAGAGAGATTGCAGGTGTAGAGGTAGATCTGGGAGTCATCAGCATAAAGATGGTACTAAAAGATGGGAAGAGATGAGAACACAAAGGGACTGGGTATATAGAGAGAAAAGGAGAGGACCCAAGACAAATCCTTGGGGTACACCAACTGAGAGCAAGATAGCAGCAAAGGAGGAGCTACCAGAACAAGCACTGAAAGAGTGATGGGAGAAATAAGAGAACCAGGATAGTACAGAGCCCTTAAAACAAAGCAAGGACAGGGTATCAAGAAGGTGGTTGTGGTCAACATTGCAAAAGCAGCAGAGAGATCAAGAAGGATGAGGACAGAGTAAAGGCCCTTGGATTTTACCAGGAACAAGTCACTGGAGACTTTGGCAAGAGCCATTTCAGTGCAGTGTAAAGGACGAAGGGCATGAGAGGAAGTCAAGGCAGCGGCAGTGAACTGCATGTTCAAGTAGTTTAGAAATGAAGGGGAGGCAGTGCACAAAACTGGAAGTACTGATGATTAGGACATGTGTATGTGGACACATGCCTTGGTAAGGTCCAGAGTAGCGAGAAACTCTCCCTTCCGTACGGCCACTATTACAGACTGCAGTATCTCCATCTGAAACTGCAGAACGCGCAACAAGAGGTTCATGTGTTTTAGGTCTAAGATGGGTCGGTAAGCACTCTCCTTCTTGGGTACTACAAAATAGATGATGTATCGACCGCAACTTAATTGGTCAAGAGGTACCTCTACCACCGTCTCTAGATGTAATAAGGCTGAAGAGTGTCCCCAACTATGCCTAGCTTGCATGGAGCACCACAAGGGGACTGCAGGAAGGCTTCGGGGATGGAACGCACCAACCCCAAAGCATAGATCCTCAAATCGCCTCCAAAACCCACTGGTCTGAGGCCAAATGGAATAAAACTGTTTTAGTCGACCTCCTATTGGAACTCTCTCCACCTAGATTCCCCTCACTTCATTGTGCTTTCTAAGCCACAGAGTCGGCTCTGGAATAACAGCCCCGTCGAGCTCCTCTGTTGCCACACAAGGACTGACCCTGCGCCAGGTACCGGCCTGATATGGGACTAACTGAACCACCCTAAATTGGCATTAGTCCTGGGCCTGTCCCTTGACGACCCCTGGAGCCTCAGCAGCTTTGGCTTAACAGAGAGACGAGCACCCTCTATCTCCCCCAGTCCTTTACCAACTTCTCTAAGGCCTCCCCAAAAAGAAGCTTACCCTTAAAGAGCAATTTTCTGAGGTGGGTCTTGGAAGACATCTGCCGCCCAGCTGCGGAGTCACAGGAAAGGCCACGTTGCTACCAACACTATGTTCTTAGCTGAGGCCCAGATCGTCATAAAAATGTGTCAGCGAGATAAGCCGAGCTGGACTACAGCTTCGCCACCTCTGACATGGGCTGCCAAGGAGCCCCTTCCGGTATACCCTGTGTCCATCTCAAAAAGGCCCACACAACATAGACCCCACATATGGAAGCCTACAGTGTCAGAGCATTAATCTCGAAAGACTGCATCAACAATGCCTCCAGCTATCGATCCTGTGGATCCTTAAGGGTCACTCCCCCTTCCACAGGGTTGGCAGTTTTCTGGGAGACCATGGTCACCAGGGTGTCCATATTCAGAAGGTTTAAAAGCTCCTTCTCCCCAGCCAGAATCAGGTACAGGCGAGCCATTGTTCTCCCCATCCCCCCTTCCAGCCTCCATTACCTCCCACTCTGTCTCCATCTTCTTAATGACTTGATGGACTGGAAATGCCGTGCTTGCAGTGGATGCCCTGAAGCAGCAGGTCTTATAGGGGCTCTTTGTTCAGCAAACACTCCAGCAAGATATTCAGCGCCATGAGCCATTACGCCGGTGAGTAGTCAGCAACTCACACTGAAAGATGTAAAACAATATTGGGGTCCTTCCCTAGGGGAGGATCTCCCCCTCTTCCAACCCCTGCACCCCCTGGTCCTCCCAAAGACCCGAGGGGCCTTGTAAGGGGTCCTCAGACCCCCCCCCCCCCAAATAAGCTGAAACCTGATCTGTCCAGCTGCCTACCTCCATGCGCCAGTTCTTGGCTGGCAGGTCTTCTAACTCCACCAAACCCTCTGAGGAGTGAACGCCCACAGTTCATCTCTCTGTGGATCACTTTGCTTTGCCCCCACGCTGTCCCCCCTGCTCCTGACATAAGCAAAATGCCTGAAGCATAAACAAAATAAAAATTGGGAGAAAAGGGGGCTACCAAGGGCACAGAATCAGCTGATCCTGCTGTTGCTGTGGATCGCAAGTGTAAGTCCAGGAATTGGCCAGTCTGCTGAATTGGGCCTAGATGAAGAAGGGTGGCTCAAAATGGCCATGGTTCCCGCCAAAACCGTAGCTCCTTTCCCAGAAATCAAATGCAGCTTGCAGCTTCCCAGAATCCCCCAACAGACTCTCCCGCGGCTCCCCAGTCCTCAGTTCTTCAGTCATGAGCCCTCTCTCTCATAGTTGTAGTGGGAGATCATTTTGCATCCAGTGATCACCAGATGGTGTGGTTCAGTATTAGGACTAGGGCTGTTAGAATCCATTCCAAGGTGGAGGATCTTAGACTTTAGGAAGACTAACTTTGTGAAGATGGGCCAATACCTCAGGGAGTCGTTAGTGGGATGTGAACAGCTGGGGGATGTAGAAAAACAGTGGGCAAAACTGAAAGGGGATATTTTAAGGGCAGCCAACCTTTTTGTTAAAATGGTAAATAAAGGCAAAATGAAAAGGAGACCGCTATGGTTTTCTAAGGAAGTAGCTGAAAAAGTGAAGAAAAAGAGGGAGGCCTTCATGAAATACAAGAGATCACAGAGAGAGGAAGACAGGCATCTGTATTTGGAAAAACTTAGAGAAGCTAGCAAAGTAGTCAAGGCGGCAAAGATTCAAAAGGAGGAGGAAATAGCCAATGCAATAAAATGGGGGGATAAGACATTTTTCAGATATATTAGTGAGAAGAGGAAGGGCAAAAGTGGTATTGTCAGACTCAAGGGTGTAGGGAGGGAATATGTAGAAGCTGATAAGGATAAAGCGGAATTGCTTAACAAATATTTTTGTTCTGTGTTCACAGATGAAGAACCAGGAGCAGGACCTCAGAAAACACCCACAAATAGGAACAGAAGCGAGGGACATCTTGAACAATTTTCAGAAGACTGTGTTCATGAGAAACTAGCTCAACTTAAAGTAGACAAAGCGATGGGACCGGATGGGATACACCCTAGAATACTGAGGGAACTTGGGGACGTTCTAGCAACTCCACTGACTGACCTTTTCAATGCCTCATTGGAGTCGGGAGTGGTGCCAAAGGACTGGAGAGAGGCTCATGTGGTGCCTTTACACAAAAGCGGAAGTAAGGATGTGGTTGAAAACTACAGGCCAGTTTAACTTCGGTGGTGAGTAAATTATTGGAAATGCTGCTGAAAGAGAAAATAGTGAGGTTTCTGGAGTCCAGCGGATTACAGGATCCGAGGCAGCATGGATTCACCAGAGGCAGGTCTTGTCAGACAAATCTGATTAATTTTCTTTGACTGGGTGACTAGGGAGTTGGACCGAGGGAGAGCTCTAGATGTGGTGTATTTAGATTTCAGTAATGCCTTTGACACTGTTCCTCACAGGCGACTTATAAACAAACTGAGCACCCTAGGGATGGACCCTAAAGTTACTGCTTGGGTTAGAAATTGGTTGGGTGGGAGGCGACAAAGAGTACAAGTAAATGGAGCTCACTCTGAGGAGAAGGATGTTACCAGTGGTGTGCCCCAGGGATCTGTCCTTGGTCCGATTCTTTTTAACAGCTTTGTTAGTGATATAGCGGAAGGGCTGTCCGGTAAGGTTTGCCTCTTTGCGGATGATACCAAAATCTGCAATAGAGTAGACACCCAGGAAGGTGTAGATAACATGAGGAGGGATCTAGCTAAGCTTGAAGAATGGTCTAGAATTTGGCAGCTGGGATTTAATGTTAAAAAATGTAAGGTCATGCATTTGGGCTGCAGCAATCCAAGGGAGCAATACAGTATAGGAGGTGAAGTACTTTTGTCCACTAAAGGAGAGCGGGACCTAGGCGTGGTTGTGTCTGATGATCTTAAAGTAGCTAAACAGGTAGAAAAGGCGACGGCAAAAGCTAGAAGGATGCTTGGGTGCATATGGAGAGGAATGGCTAGCAGAAAAAAGGAGGTGATAATGCCTCTGTATAAGTCTTTGGTGCGACCTAATTTGGAGTATAGTGTGCAATTCTGGAGACCGCACCTTCAAAAGGATGTGAACAGGATGGAGTCGGTGCAGAGGGTAACTACTAAAATGATTAGTGGGCTTCATTATAAAGCATATGAGGACAGACTTAAGGATCTTAATATGTACACCTTAGAGGAAAGGCGGGATAGAGGTGATATGATTGAGATGTTTAAATACCTCCATGGCATAAATGTTCAGGGAGAGAGCCTCTTTCAATTGAAAGCAAGTTCTGCTACGAGGGGACATGGGATGAGGGTGAAGGGAGATAGATTCAGGAGTGATATGCGGAAATATTTCTTTACAGAAAGAGTAGTGGATCTGTGGAATAGTCTCCCAGTGGAGGTGGTAGAGATGAGGACAGTAACTGAATTCAAAAAAGCATGGGACAAATGCAGAAGATCTCTAAAGGAAAAAAGGGGACTGTTGTAGTTGTTGATATGGAAGGACAGACTAGATAGGCCATGTGGTCTTTTTCTGTCATCATGTTTCTATAGCTATGAAAAAAACAGTCAGCAGAGAGAGTACTATGGTGGCTGCCACATGTGGCACAGAGCAGCTTATGAGAATTCATGAGTATATCAAAGATACTGCCATCGAGCTGCACAAACAAAAAGGCAAAACAAAGAAATAAAATGGAGAAAAACAGGAACCACGATACTGTTAAGCCTCAGCACAGCTCCCCCTTGTTCTTTTTTTTTTGTAAGCAGCCAGAGGTAAGCAAAAAACTGATTTGAAACACTGCGCTGCAACCGGTGCAGCAGAACCTGGAAGCCTCAAACCGGAGGGGGAGAGGAGTACCACCCTGGGGGAGGGGGGGGGGAGGGACCTGGACCACCAAGTACTGCATCCCAATGGTATTGGTATTGGACAGACTCAACTACCCTGGATCTATTAGTAAAATTAAGTTCCCTCTGAATATAGAATGCCAATGCCAGCACCCCCCTTTTTTTTTGTCTATCTTTGCTTAACCTTGCTGCTCCTTATTCACCCTTGAAGATATCCCCATTCCCCCCCCCCCCCCCCGTTTTGTTTTGGAGTTTTTTGGGGGAGTGAAGGGAGGGTGTGTAGTCTAACCAGTGTAGTCACAGAGTGCACAGATGCTTCTTCACCAGCTGCTGGAAACCGAGACACTGATTTTGTAACTGGTGCACAGTGTCCGTCTAGCATGGCATCAGAAAAATCTGATCAGTCAGTTCCTAGCTGCTGGTGAGGGGAGACATCTCACATGTCTGGGCTGGAGAGACAATATGGAACTACCACCCAATATCGAGCCTCCCCTGTATAGCAAAAGAGTCATAGAAAAAAAAAATATAAAACCAGCTACAAGACCACTTAGATGCCAATGCCTGCCCTGGATCTACACTAGTACAGCTTCAGATTGTACCAGGGGTAGAAACCCTTATCATAACCCTCTTTGATAAGCTGATTAAAGGAATCAAAGCTCCTAAGCAAGGATTCATTTTGATATTCCTTGACATTGTGTCAGCGTTCAACTCGATCAGGCGCAGTATACTGTTAACAAGATTGCAGCATAGTAACATAGTAAATGACGGCAGATAAAGACCAGTATGGTCCATCTAGTCTGCCCAGTAAGATGGCAAGAGCAGGTGCACCTGCTGCTCCGTGCAGGCCACTCCTCCCCATGTCTTTGTTTAAGGGGTGAACCCACCGCTCCGTGTAGGACACCCCTGCATGCTGAGAAATTAGTTAAGTTTAATTTTGATTTTTTCCTGTTGCTGTAAAAGGTATCCACTGTGTCTGTCCCATGCCATTTTGAATTCTGTCACTGTATTTGCCCCCAACACTTCCATCGGGAGGGCATTCCAAGCATCCACCACCCTTTCAATGAAAAAGTATTTCCTGACATTGCCTTTCAATTTACCCCCTGCAGCTTCATGTTATGCCCTCTAGTTTTACAACTCCCCCATCTTTGGAAGAGGTTTGTTTGATCATTATTTCTCTAAGTATTTAAAGGTCTGATTCATATCTCCCCTATTCCTCCTCTCCTCCAGAGTACATATTTAGGTCTTCAAGTCTCTTCTCATAAGGCTTCTGACGCAGGCTCCAAATCATTTTGGTCGCCTTCCTCTGAACAGTTTCCAGTCTTTTTATATCCTTTGCAAGATATGGTCTCCAAAACTGAACACAGTATTCCAAGTGAGGCCTCACCAGTGACTTGTACAGTGGTATAAGTACCTCTTCCTTTCTGCTGGTGATTCCTCTTTGTATGCAACCCAACATCTTCCTGGCTTTTGCCACTGCCTTGTCGCACTGTTTTGCCACCTTGAGATCTGCAGAAATAATCACACCAAGGTCCTTCTCCGTGCACACCAACCTCTCGCCCCCTATCGCATACATTTCCCCTGGATTTCTGCTTCCCAAGTGCATGACACTGCACTTCTTCGCATTAAAAAAACTGAACTGCCAAGCAAATTGGAGTTAGTGGAACTGCCCTCAGCTGGTTCATATCATACTTGCAGGACTGTACTCAGTGGGTAAAAATTGGCCAAGCCACATCAAACCCATTCAGTCATCAGGGAATTCCTCAAGGCTCTGCTCTTTCAGCCTTGTTCAATATATACCTCCAATTTGCAACATTCTCTGGAAGCATAAAGTGAATCATCACATTTATACTGACAATATAATGATTTACCAGTTAGTACTAAGAAAAACTAACCTACAACAAATCGTAACATGCTTCGATGAAGCCTCTCATTGGCTCACACTGAACAACCTAAAAGTAAATTTCAATAAAATGGAAGCAATTTTTTTTTATTATAAGGGACAAAGAATCCCACTCCCCCTTCCAAACATTCAGCTTAGAGAAGCCACAATAGACGACGTAAAATACCTAGGCATTTTCCTAGTCAAAACTTTGAGCCTAGCATCACACATAAGCAGAACTACTCAGGCTATATACAGGAAGATTAAGATGTTACAACATCTAAGACCCCCTAAAAGACCCATCAGACTTTAGATTGGTCTTGCAGGCCATGATTAACTCGCACATAGACTACTACAAAAAGTATATTGCAGGGTCTATCCAAACAGGCATTAGCACAGTTGCAGATGGCACAACACACAGCAGCTCATGTAATCATGCAAGCATCGAGATCTGAGCACATCACTCCAATCCTATACAAGATACACCAGCTTCCTATCCCTAGTAGGAGCAAGTACGACAACCTAGTCATTATCGTCAAGTTACTGCATAACATATCTCCTTCTCACCTTACAACCTTAAACAGAATCCCAGACACTAGACAAAAAAGGGGATGCACCCCAAACTCCTTATCCCTCCCAGCTGACTTCCGCAAAACCAACAAATCAAACGAGCAATAGAGCCTTCACATACTATGCCCTGATCCTATGGAACTCTCTCCTACCAAAACAAAAGGGATGTAAGAGACCTTGCGAACTTCCGAAAAAGTATCAAGACACTATTCTTTACAGAGCACTACGGGACATCAGGCAGATTCAGGCCCATGCCTACATAAGCAAAACCATGCACTCGACCCATCCAAGGTACCTGCTATCCAAATTGTAGATATCCACCCTCACCTCTAAATGTAAAAAGTCATTGAACATTAGTAAGCACAACTAGTTACACTACACAAAGTTAATTCTGTTATGATGTAATTGTTTACATTATGTTACTTATAAACCACTTTCATTGACTGATATGGTGGTATAGGAAACAAAAAAAACAAACACTAGAGATTCCTGAGTGCAAACAATGTACAAATCTGCTCATATCTACGTTTGTTAGACTTGATATTTTACATTATCAGTGGAGTGCTGCAGAGATCGATCCTTGGTCCAATTTTTAACACTTTTTTGTAAGTGATATTGTGGAAGGGCTGTTGAGTAAGGTTTGCCTCTTTGCAGATACCAAAATCTGCAGTAGGGTAGACACCCAGGAAGGTATAGATAACATGAGGGGGATCTAAAAGTTTGAAGAATTGTCAAGAATCTGGCAATTGACATTTAATGCTTAAAAAAAACCAACCAAACAAAAAAAACCCAGCACGGTATAGGGGTGAAGTAGTTCTGTCCATGAAAGAAGAATGCGGCATGGAGGCAATTGTTTCTGATGATCTTAAGGTGGCCAAACAGGCAGAAAAGTCAACGATGAAAGCCAGAAGTATACTTGAGTGCATAGGGAGAGGAATGGCCAAGCAGGAAGGAGGAAGTGATAGAGTCTTTGGCAAGAACTCATTTGGGGTATTGTGTGCAATTCTGGAGACAGCACCTTCAAAAGGATATAGAGATACAAAGGATAGAGTTGGTGCTGAAAGTGATACTAAAATGGTCAGTGTTTTTTGTCAAAGCATATGGAAGACAAGGCCTCAATATGTATTCTTTAGAAGAAAGGCAGGAGAGGGGAGACATGACAGACACGTTTAAATACTTCCATGGCATAAATGCACAGGAGATGATCATCTTTCAATCGAAAAAGCTCTGGAACGATGAGGCATAAAATGAAGGTGAAAGGGAATAGACTCAGGAGTAATTTGAGGAAATATTTATGGAAAAATGGCAAGTGTGGTAGAGATGAGGACTATATCTGAATTCAGGAAAGCATGTGGCAAACGGAAAGGATTGTCAAGGGAAAGAGAAGGAATTGTACAGCTTAGTAGTTAGTATTGGCGGGCGGCCTGCATAAGTTGTTTGGTCTGCTGTCATTTTTCCGCATTTCCACAATGTTTCTACTACACCTAAAGCAGTTCATTCAGCCTTGCAGTTTCAGACAACTTATGATACTGCAAGGCTGAATGAACTGCTTTAGGTGTAGTAGAAGCACCGTGGAAATGCAGAAAAATGATGGCAGACCATACAGCTTATGCAGATTGCCCGCCAATACTAACTACTAAGCTGTATAATTCCTTCTCTTTCCCTAGAAGTCTATCATGAGGTAAAATACTGCTATTGATGCATTAAAAGAACGACACGGGTCGCCAAGTGATTTATTTAAAGGTGACATACACATATCAGACTTGAGCATGCTATTAAGCATGACGTGATCACAAAGTAATTTGCGAGTGCCATGGAAACGCCTACTTCTTGCTCTCATTGTGTAAGGGGGTGGACAAGAAATGTACATCTACCTCTAAAGTGATTTATAAACATCTTTAAAAGGTGTATAAAATTTCTACTGCAAACATCTCAAATACTAGCAGTAGGAGGCCTTTTTGTTGGCAACCTCTTTGAGCCTCAAATAAGAAAAATAAAAATTTGTTGGAAGCACTGGGAAACCCCCCAAAATTCCCCAGTCCATAACTCAAGTAATGGATCCCAAAGCTACATAATTAACTTTCATACACCTCAGAAGAACTGGGATAATGCAAAGATCCATTCAAAATGTATACTAAGAACAGTTTTAAATATTCATGAGTTTCAATTCAATGCAGCTGAATACACCGAAAATTTAACTTTTGCTTTCAAGATCTATTTTTTGCTTTCAATTTACATTTAGAATAAAGTGTGTCAGGTTACTGGCTGCTTGAACATGAGGCCCTTTTTTCACAAATGAAAGCAGCTAGTCTTGTGTATAGACTTTACCGTATCAGAAGCTCTCATGTTCTGAACAGAAGGACAGCTGAGAATTCTCCTCCAGTTGTTGGCTCTAATCCAGGGCCTCTAGCCAAATTATTTTGTGAGCCTGCCAACTCGTAGCATTTCCAGGTGGACTCTTGAAACGCTGGCCCAGTAGGAGCAACAAGTTTACCAATTAAGGGGGTGAAACTTAAGGGGTTTTTTGCTTTCTAGCAAGCCGCTTTGTGTGTGTAGCATGATGTACAGAACTCTGGAACACTCGGGAAAGTTTATTTTTTGTTTTATTTATCCTTTCATTCCTTTCTGTTGTTGGAAATTAAAAGAGTGGGAATGTGACTGGGTAAATATTTTGGGATGAGTGCGCGTTTGGGGGAAGAAAGGGGGAAAAAAGTGGTATGCATTCTAAGGTCCATCCCTTTATTGCTGGATTTTTTTGGGTTGAAAAGTTACTTTAATGGTTCAGTTAAGAAATCAGATGTGGTTTGAGATTTGATTCTGGATTACAGATTTCAGCTTTTAGGCCAAATTTGGTATAAACTGTCTAGGTTAGAAGAGGGACATCCAAGTCAGGGCGTTCAAAATGTGTGAAATATTTTTTATTCAATAAAGACTTGCTTAACATGGAATCTTTTGTAAAATACGACTAGGCTGTGGAAAAAACAAGTGTATTTAACAGCATGCACAGTGAGTTTCCCCCCCCCCCTCCAAGAGAGCTGCATTCCCTTCCCAGCGAGTTTTGGCAGTTAAAAGTTGGTGTTCGGATGTTTGATTGAGGATCATGAATTAAGATGCTTTATTATCCTCCTCAAGATACCTGCAGCCTGTATTGAGATGGGTGCCAACAAAGTCCTGTGAAGGCTACTATCACCACGGTCCAGTTCAGTTGTGAGAGCACTGGTTTAATGAGCCCCTGATACAGGCATATGTGGAAACATGTCATTAGGTATTAGGTGAGATACCTGCACTGGACTGTTGAGTTTTGGATGCGTTATTGGATTTTCCTAATTTGTTTTAGGTTTCGTTTGTCAAATTAATATTATTCCAGTTCTTTCTGGTTCTGGTCTCTCTGCTCCTTTTCTGGATCCGCTTGTGCAGTTGGCTTCACTTCTTGTCTGGTTTGTGCCATAGCATTTAACATTTTAATACCACACCATAATTATGGAACAGCCTGCCAGCACATGTGTGCTTTATCAACGATGAATATTCAAGTTCCCATAAAAAATGTAAAAGACCTAGTTTGCTGAACAGTCTTGAAATACATGTCATGTTGCACTGCGTCTGATAATGTGGTTTGTCCTATATTAGCTAATTTTTGTGATGTATTTATATAATTTATTGTGTTTGTGCATATAATTTTGGCATGTTGATATTTTAAAAAAGGCAGCAATGCCAATGTTATGTTGGTCTATAATGTGCTTTTTTTTATTCAGAGATGGTATTGGTGTTTTTTTAATTCAATATTTTTGCTTTTTATTATGTTTTTGATCTTATTGCTATAGCTTTTTCTCCTGGGGAACTTTCAGGTAACAGCCTTATTCAAATTCCCCTTCTACATGGAAATTCACATTTACTCCACAGATTTCAATGCAGGGACCAAGAGCAGCAGAGTGGCCTATGGTGCTGAAAGAGAAAGGATTGGCAGTGGGGTTTCATTTACATGGGCCCGAAGAGAGCAATGGCAGCTCTGACACACCTGAGAGAGATACAGGAGAATGAGCTAAGAGGTCTTTCTAAGGGAGATAGCTTTCTGTTTTTGCATTCCCTGATCTAAGGGGGAGGGATTTTACTGGGGGGGGGGGGAACTAGGGGAAGGGTCAGGACTGTGCAGCAAAAAGAAAAAAAGGCAGGGGGGGGGGGGGGTCTTGAGAGGATAGAACAAACACAGGAATAACGGCTCAAGCCTGAAGAGCAGAAAAAAGAAAAAGTAGCTAGTGGTTGGGACAGGACTGGGTTGAAGAGGGGTCCGAGCCCGAGGCGGGAGGAGGAGGGGAAGCTAGTGGTTGGGACAGGACTGGGTTGAAGAGGGGTCCGAGCCCGAGGCGGGAGGAGGAGGGGAAGCTAGTGGTTGGGACAGGACTGGGTTGAAGAGGGGTCCGAGCCCGAGGCGGGAGGAGGAGGGGAAGCTAGTGGTTGTGACAGGACAAACACAGGGTTGAAGAGGGCTCAAGCCCGAGGCGGGAGGAGGAGAAGAAGCTAGTGGTTGGGACAGGACTGGGTTGAAGAGGGGTCCGAGCCCGGGGGGGGGTCTTGAGAGGATAGAACAAACACAGGAATAACGGCTCAAGCCTGAAGAGCAGAAAAAAGAAAAAGTAGCTAGTGGTTGGGACAGGACTGGGTTGAAGAGGGGTCCGAGCCCGAGGCGGGAGGAGGAGGGGAAGCTAGTGGTTGGGACAGGACTGGGTTGAAGAGGGGTCCGAGCCCGAGGCGGGAGGAGGAGGGGAAGCTAGTGGTTGGGACAGGACTGGGTTGAAGAGGGGTCCGAGCCCGAGGCGGGAGGAGGAGGGGAAGCTAGTGGTTGGGACAGGACTGGGTTGAAGAGGGGTCCGAGCCCGAGGCGGGAGGAGGAGGGGAAGCTAGTGGTTGGGACAGGACTGGGTTGAAGAGGGGTCCGAGCCCGAGGCGGGAGGAGGAGGGGAAGCTAGTGGTTGGGACAGGACTGGGTTGAAGAGGGGTCCGAGCCCGAGGCGGGAGGAGGAGGGGAAGCTAGTGGTTGGGACAGGACTGGGTTGAAGAGGGGTCCGAGCCCGAGGCGGGAGGAGGAGGGGAAGCTAGTGTGGGGAGAAAGTTAGTTGCCATTGAGAGAGAAGTGGGGGAAGGTGTCGTGGCAAGTGAGCTAAGGGACTGTCCTGAAAGGAGAAAGACCAAGCTTGGGGAAGGTTTCAAGCCAAAGGGGGGGGGGAGAGAAAGAGCTGGAGAGGGAGGAAAGAACAAGGCCTTCTGACTGGGAAACAGCACAATTTTTTTTAATTGGTGCATTATGTATTAAACTCTAAACCCATTATCTAAAAAGAGATAATTACTTACCTTAAGATAAGAGACCTGTTTTAGGAGCTCTGTCCACAAAGGGGTGGCAAATAGTCACCAGTCTATGGGTCAAATAGGAATGGGTGATGAACATGCGGGAGGGAGAGCATTGATCCATTTCCTACCCTCCCCCCACCCTAGTTACCAGGATGTCAAATGAGAGTAGGGCTGAAAGGATTAGGTAGATAAGACTGGGGGGGGGGGGAAGGGAGTAGGGAAATTTAAGACAAATGGGTTCAGGCTGCCCTACCACATCTCCAGGCATTGCAGTTTCTTCCTATCTTACCCTCCCTGAGGTAATGGGAGTTGCATACTCCCTTGGGGAGTGAAGGGATCTGGCAGAACCCTAGATGCAATTTTTGGTGGAAGTGGTCTACTAAAAAAAAAAAGGACAGAGCACATGGCGGATGAAAAGGGGTAGGATGTACCACAATGTACACTGAAAGCAAAAAGAGTCCGAAGTGTTGGCATACAGCTGGGATCGCACTGATCAGCACCCACGTCTGTCAGTGAAAGTTGCAACCCCAGCCTTTGAAAGGACAGGGCACAAGTTGTGTAGAAATCTTACGAGTGCGATGCTGACAGTGGCATAGCTTCAGTAGTGATACCAACAAGACATGAGGTCAAGCAAGGGCAAAGGGTTTGACAGACAACACCCTCTCTGTGCTAAAAGGTTGCCATGCTTGTAAGTGGGTAAAAGTCATCCAGAGATCTGTGTCCATGCAGAACAGCCACAACTCTTCCATATTATAAGAACTTGAGTCATCAGTTTTTCCAATTATGAGTGGGTTGTTTTGTTATATGCTTTTGGATTTTGTGTGTTTATATACTGCAGCCATCATATATCTACATATTAAATACAAATTTCTCTGGACAGTTGGTCTAATGGGAGTTTGTCCAAGTGGTTAATGCATATGGGGTTGGGGAGTGGGAGGGGGGAAAGCGTAGTTACTCACCTGTAACAGGTGTTCTCCAGGAGCAGCAGGAATCAGTCCTCACATATGGGTGACGTTGGCGCCGACGGAGCCCTCGCGGAGCAATTTTCCCCAGCTTTCAAAGAAAGCCTTTGGGAATTGCAGCGCGCATGCGCGGTCGCCTTCCCGCCCAAGGGTGCCATCTTAGCCAGTCAGATGACATAGCTAAAAAAGACAGCATAAAAATTTGCAAAAAAACTAAAGCAGATGATTGCAACTCCAAGGGGAGGAGGGAGGGTTGTGAGGACTGATTCCTGCTGCTCCTGGAGAACACCTGTTACAGGTGAGTAACTACGCTTTCTCCAGGACCAAGCAGGAAGTCAGTCCTCACATATGGGACTCCCAAGCTTAAGGCTACCGGAGACCCTAAGCACAAAAATGAGCTCCCTCTAGCTCAGCAACACAGAAGGAAGGAATCTTCGCTGAATTATTACCCACCGGTAGCCCACATCCGGGATGGAGGGTAGGAGTTGCTCAAACCTCAAAGAGATTACGGAGGACTGCCTGTCCGAAAGCACTGTCCCTGCGGGACTCCCTCTTGAGACAGTAATGGACCGCAAAAGTCTGGCTCGAAGACCAAGTAGCGGCCCGGCAGATGTCTGCCAGCGGAACAGAGCGGAGGTAAGCCACTGACGTAGCCTTTGCCCGAACGCAATGAGCCGTGACTCGACCTTCCAAGGAGAGTCCGGCTGCCCCATAAGCCCAAGTGATACAGTCCGCAACCCAGATGGACAGAGTACGCTTGGAGACCGGGAGCCCCAATTTATTGGGGTCAAAAGACACAAAAAGCTGAGCAGCTTTACGGTGCTCCCGCGTACGGTCAAGGTAGAAGTTCAATGCCCTTCTACAGTCCAGGGTATGGAGGACCGTTTCAGCTCGGCTGGAGTGTGGTCTGGGAAAGAAGGTCGGAAGTACCACCTCCTGATTGATGGCTAAGATGACACCCTTGGGCGGGAAGGCGACCGCGCATGCGCGCTGCAATTCCCAAAGGCTTTCTTTGAAAGCTGGGGAAAATTGCTCCGCGAGGGCTCCGTCGGCGCCGACGTCACCCATATGTGAGGACTGACTTCCTGCTTGGTCCTGGAGAACATGTTTATCCACATCATGTGCAGAATTTTAAATAACCCCCTCTCCCCCCCAAACAAAACACCCACACTATTTTTGCACAGAATTTCCCCAGGAGTTCACTTTCAGCAAGTAAGAAAAACTTAAGCTAAACCTGAACTCTACACATCAGTAAATGACAAGGAGAAATCTAGCAGCATAAATGGTCCAACATAATCATATAACACACACAGCAAAAATCATATAGTCAGAATTTCAACAGATTGCTAGTACTGAGATAAGGAGGGACAGAGGGGAAAAAGGATCTAAAATCTATTATCTTATCCTAGGAATTTCATTTATGACCACATCTTTTCCCCATTATCCTAGTCCAGTGGTTCTCAACCTTTTTTGTACCGCGACCCCTTTTACCATTGGTCAACTTGTGGTGACCCCCAATGATAAAATCAAATGCGTCTCTCTTCCTTTATTGTTAATGTATTGTCGCTGTAACCATTTGTTGAATTATTAACATATTATAGGCCTTTGCAATATGTTTTATTTATAAAATTTACTTATTTAAACCACAAGAAGTAACAATATTTGATTTCAAAATTATGACTGTAGTCAAATCAATAATATGAAATAAAAAAATTTTCTACCTTTGTTGTCTGACCAATTTATTCTCTGATCATGCTGCTCCCGATCTGAGGCTTCTGCTTTCCTTTCTTCTCTGTGGTCAATGGTTCATCTGCCATTTTTTATCTCTTCTTTCATTTTCTTCACTTCTTTCCATCAGCGTATTTCCAGTCCCAGTAACCCTCCCCAGTATCAGCCCCTTTCCAGTCCTCACTCCCAGTACCTTCCAATGTCAACTTGCATTCCCATGACTGCCACTGGTGTCCATTCCCTTCCAGTCCCCCTCCTTCCCCACTGACCAGTCCCTTCTAGTACAAATACCATGGCAGCCCCTCTCAGATCCACTCCCTTCCAGTTCCATTCTCCCATCCCCTCATATCAGCCCATTTATAGCCTTAGCCCCCAGTTTTCTTCCAGGGCCAGCAGCTCTATCCTCCCCTCCCCACAATCCCCAGTAGAAACCCCCAATCAGCTTGCTTCCAGTGCCAGTCCCCCCTCAACCCCATTACCAGTGCTAGCCTCCCCTAATCAGCCCAATACCAATCCTACCCCCCCTCCCATCAGCTCATTACCAGTCCTAGCCTCCCCTAATCAGCTAATTTCCAGTGCTAGGCCCTCCTCAACCCCATTACCAGTGCTAGGCTCCCCTAATCAGTCCATTACCAGTCCTAACCCCCCCTCCCCTCAGCTCATTACCAGTCCTAGCCTCCTCTAATCAGCCCATTTCCAGTCCTAACCTCCCCGATCAGCTCATTTCCAATGCTAGCCCCCCATCAGTCCATTACTAGTCCTACCCCCCCTATCAGCACATTACCAGTCCCAACCCCCCTTGATCAGTCCATTACCAGTCCTAGTCCCCCCATCTGCCCATTATAATCCTAACCCACATTGTCTCTCCCCTCTGTCCAGCATGCCCCCGTCTCTTCCCTTTGTCCATGTCATCCCCCCTCCCTTCCTCCATCCATCATCAGACCCCCACCGTCCCTCCCTGTCAGCCCCCCTCCCTCCCTCCATCTATCCATCCCTCCCTGTCAGCCCCCCCTCTGTCCATGTCAGCCCCCCTCCCTCCAACAACCAGCTCTCCCCTCCCTCCATGTCAGCCCCCTCCCTCCCTCCCTCATGTCAGCCCCCTTGCAGGTTCCCTGCCCCCTCCTCCCCTCTCCCTGTCTGCCTGCTACTGCCCTGTTCTTCTGCAACCGTGGCTCCCTGCCTCTTAGGGAACCGCAGCTGTGCTTGTGAGTGAAGCCGTTGGAGGCGGGACAATGGCATGCTGCACGGAGCCCATCGAGAAACAGAAAGGTTCCGCAACGGCTTCACTCACAGGCACAGCCGCGGCTCCCTAAGAGGCAGGGAGCTGCGGCTGCAGAAGATTGGAGTCTGTCAGTTTGCCGCTGCAGAGAAGCGGACTCAGCAGCGGCAGCAACCTGTACTTTTTTTTTTTTTTTTTTTTAACAGCGGAGTGAGGCGACCCCCGTGGGGGTCGCGACCCACAGGTTGAGAACCACTGTCCTAGTCACTATATAGTGCATGTGTCATGTCTGTTATAAAACACACATTTTCTACATGTAAACTAAGTGTGTTGGATTCTCACCTTCTACAATGTAGACTTTAGTTAAAGGGAAGGCAATACTCCGAGCCATTTTTTCAATGTCTTCTTTGAGCTCCCCCTCAGGTAGAGGGACAAATTTATCAAACAGAGGGGCAATGTAGTCAGCATAGATTGTAACAAGAACCTAGAACGAAATCCACAGTAAAATGTCTATTGCACTTCTTAAATGCATGTAGGCACATTTCACAATGGGATGTCCAAGTGCAATCTGGAACATCAAAGCTAGAACGTCTGGGGGGGGAGGGGGGGAGGGGGGGGAAGAAGCAGGCAGGTGCAACTTCAGGCATGATTTTGGAAACGTGGACATGCTTGATATGGAGGTTTATCAGATATCTATATAGACGTCCCCAGGATAGCAGTTCAGAACCCAAATGTCTAATAGCATAATGGTTAGAGTAGTGTCTTAAGAGCAGGGTGGCCAGGGTTGGCCTTTGTGATCTAAGGCTAGTCACTTAATTCTCCATCTTCTCTACACTCTCTAGATGTTTTAAGGTGAAAACAAGCCCTTTCCTGATACCTATTCTTGGAAATGCCAGCAGAAGTCGCCGACATTTCTGAGATCAAATGAGGCCATGTAAGTCCATGGCTCCTCCCCAGACATGTCTCTGCCGCATCCCCTTGCCTACTTGGATGTCCCTGCAACAGAGATGTCTGCGAACACCATTTGTGGAATGGCTACAGAGATGTCTCCGTGATTGATATGCATGTCTTCAGAGACCCAAATCATGACTGAACCTTTTAAAATGACCCTCAGGATCCACCTCAATGTATTAACATATTACAATTGACCAACCCCAACATCACAATCTTAAGACATTATTCTAAGATGTATAAAAACCACCCTTTTTGGCTGTTTAGCAGAGAAAAAAAAAACACAACCACACACACCACCACAAAACCATATTACAATGACACTCTAAGAACTCAATCATTAGGAATGTAGATAGCTGGGTGGCTGGTAGACGTGAGGATCGCCTGGTAACATGCCTGCCTGGTGCGAAGGTAGCGGACCTCACGCACCACCTAGATAGGATCATAGATAGTGCTGGGGAGGAGTCTGCTGTCTTGGTACATGTTGGTACCAATGACATAGGAAAATGTGGTAGGGAAGTTCTGGAGGCTAAATTTAAGCTTTTAGGTAGGAAGTTGAAATCCAGAACTTCCAGGATAGCGTTCTCCGAAATGTTTCCTGTTCCACGTGCAGGACCCAAAAGACAGGCAGAGCTCCGGAGTCTCAATGCGTGGATGAGACAATGGTGCAAGGATGAGGGTTTTGGATTTGTTAGGAACTGGGGAACATTCTGGGGAAAGGGGAGGCTCTTCCGAAGGGATGGGCTTCACCTTAATCAGGATGGGACCAGACTGCTGGCATTAACCTTTAAAAAAAAGGAGACAGAGAAGCTTTTAAACTAGAAAATAGGGGAAAGCTTGACAGTCACCCAGGAGTGCATGGTTCGGAAGAAGGTATCCTTGAAGGATACTACCAAAAGCGTGAGGTTCCAAAAGGGAGTATAGTAGCCCAAATGCCCTTGAGTAAGGAGCAGACAGAGCATAAAGATTCCAAATTACCCCTGCCTACCAATAGCCAGATTAATATGAATAAAATACAGTCTCTAAAATGCTTGTATGCCAATGCTAGAAGTCTAAACAATAAGACGGGAGAGTTAGAATATATAGCACTAAATGAGAGGTTATATATGATTGCACTCTCTGAGACATGGTGGAAGGAGGATAACCAGTGAGATACTGTGATACCTGGATACAAACTATATCGTAATGATAGAGCTATCAAATTGGTGGAGGGGTTGCGCTCTATGTTAGAGAGGGCATTGAGTCAGAAAGGATTAAAGTTTTGCAGGGAACAAAATTTGCTGTAGAATCTCTATGGATTGAAATTCCATTTATGAAGGGGAAGGTGATGGCAGTGGGAGTATACTATCGACCGCCTGGCCAGAATGAACAAATGGATGATGAAATGCTCAAAGAAATCAAGGAAGCTAACAAAAGTCACAACAGAGTAGTAATAATGGGTGATTTCAATTACCCCGGTATCGACTGGGTCAGTGTCACAGCAGGACAAGCTAAAGAGATAAAGTTTCTAGATGGAATAAATGACTGCTTCTTGGAGCAGCTGGTTCATGAACCGACCAGAGGGGAAGCCATACTGGACCTAGTCCTTAGTGGAACGCCAGATCTGGTGCAAGAAATAAGGGTGTTGGGACCACTTGGCAATAGTGATCATAGTATGATCATGTTTGATTTAATTAGTGGAGGACAGATAGTAAAAGGCATCCACAGTACTACCTTTTAACTTTCAAAAGGGAGACTATGATACAATGAGGAATATAGTTAGGAAAAAACTAAAAGGAGCGGTTCCAAAGGTTAAAAACTTACAGCAAGCTTGGGTGTTATTTAAAAATACTATCCTCGAAGCCCAGACCAGCTGTATTCCACGCATTAAGAAAAGTGGAAGAAAGTCCAAAAAACTGCCAGCATGGTTTAAAGGTGAGGTCAGAGAGGCTGTTGCTGCCAAAAAAGCAACCTTCAGGAAATGGAAAAAAGAGCCAAATGATGAAAACTGGAAACAAGGCTATAGCAGAGAGACTGAATGAATTCTTTGCTTCGGTCTTTACTGAGGAAGATGTAGGGATGTTACCCAAGACTGAAGTGGTATTTAAAGGTGATACTGCAGAGGAATTGAGAGAAATATCGCTACACACCGGGAAGATATATTACAACTATTTGATAAACTGAATAGTAGCAAATCACCTGGACCGGATGGTATACATCCCAGAGTGTTGAAAGAACTGAAATATGAGATTGCAGACCTGCTATTGGTAATCTGTGAACTTTCATTAAAATCATCTGTAATACCTGAAGATTGGAGGGTCGCCAACGTAACACCAATTTTTAAAAAGGGTTCCAGGGGTGACCCAGGAAATTACAGACCGGTGAGCCTGATGTCAGTACCAGGGAAAATGGTAGAAACCATCAAAGAACAAAATTACACAGCATGTAGATAGTCATGGCCTAATGGGAGACAGCCAACATGGCTTTAGACAAGGAAGATCTTGTCTTACTAAACTAATATGTTTTTTTGAAGGTGTGCATAAACAGGTAGACAAAGGTGAGTCGGTTGATATAGTGTATCTGGACTTTCAGAAAGCTTTTGACAAAGTCCCCCATCAGAGACTTTTGGCGAAGCTAAAAAGTCATGGGATAGGAGGCAGTGTACTATTGTGGATCGGGAACTGGTTAAAAGATAGAAAGCAGAGGGTAGGGCTAAATGGCCAATATTCCCAATGGAAAAAGGTGAATAGTGGAGTACCCCAGGGATCTGTACTGGGTCCGCTGCTTTTTGACATATTCATAAATGACCTGGAAAAGGGAATAACTAGTGAGGTTATCAAATTTGCAGATGACACAAAACTGTTTAAAGTTTTTAAAACCCAAGAGGATTGTGGAAAACTGCAGGAGGATCTGGATAAATTGGAAGACTGGGCATCCAAATGGCAGATGAAATTTAATGTGGCAAGTGCAAAGTTATGCACCTAGGAAAGAACAACCCACACTATAGTTACACGATGCAAGGCTCCACATTAGAAACCACCACCCAGGAAAAAGATTTAGGAGTCATTGTGGATAACATGTTAAAACCCTCCGCCCAGTGTGCAGCGGCGGCCAAGAAAGCAAATAGAATGCTAGGTATCATAAGGAAAGGGATGGAGAATAAAACAAAGGATGTTATAATGCCTCTATATCGCTCCATGGTACGACCGCACCTTGAATATTGTGTGCAATTCTGGTCACCGTATCTTAAAAAGGACATAGCGTTATTAGAAAAAGTACAGAGAAGAGCTACCAAATGGTGAAGGGGATGGAAGGCTACTCCTATGAAGAGAGGCTAAGAAGGTTAGGGCTCTTTAGCCTGGAGAAGAGACGGCTGAGGGGAGATATGATAGAGGTCTATAAATTAATGAATGGAGTGGAACGGATAAACGTGGATCAATTGTTTACGCTATCAGAGTATAGAAAGACTAGGGGACATGTAATGAAGCTACAGGGTAAACTATTTAAGACAAATAAGAGAAAATATTTTTTCACTCAACGTGTAATCAAACTCTGGAATCTGTTACCGGAGGATGTAGTAAGGGCTGTTAGTATAGCTGGGTTTAAAAAAGGTTTGGACAAGTTCCTGGAGGAAAGGTCCATAAACCACTATTAAAAAGGGACCCAGGATATCAATGCTTGACCCAGTACAAGCATTGTGGAACCTGTGTCTTTTGGGGATATTGCTAGGTACGTATAACCTAGACTGGAAACAGGATACTGGGCTTGATGGACCTCGGTCTGACCCAGTATGGCATGTCTTATGTTCTTAACTAAATCTTAAAGATACCATGGTGTAAAGCTGCAATAGAAATCTTCTAGTTGAAATATATCTTATTACCGTGTCACCAGAAGTAAGCTTAACTTTAGTATCACCAGCTCAGATTTTAGGTGCTGATCAGAGGTGGTGTTTTCACAACTACAATTCTTCCTCTGTGAGAGGAAACTGACAAGTTACCATTTTCTGGGCTATGTTTATAAATGCTAGCTCGGGCTATCTGCTGCACTGTCCAGGTCATTCCTATGGGCACAGTGGCAAATAGCACACACTGATGTTTAGTAAATATGGCCTTCTTTCCAGTAAGGAATAAAGAGTCCCCAGACATATTTTAAAAAGTCTGCACACACCCTTTTTACAGCTGCTCTTATTACATATTTGGGGTTCCCTTCTTAGACTGGAACAGTATTTTTGGTCCTCAAAAAAAAAAAAACAGCACTTTTCTATGCACTGACATTTAGTTCCTCCTTTTGAGTAACGAGTTGATCGACCTTTACAGTACAGATGAAATGCCAGTTCTCTTGTTTTGCAAGAAGTGAAGCTTTACTAAAACAGGAACCTTAGGGCAAAGTAAAACATGGCCTTGGTTTAGGATTTTTTGGTAAGCTTTACTCCTTTGCCTAGCATTAGTTATAAGCTACAGATTTTGCCCACTACTCTTAGAGGCATGTTTACGAAACATTGACATCAAAACATAAGTGCCACTGAGCCCATAGAAATAAAAGGGCCACGGACACTTGACATGTGCTCATTTTATCAACCTGCATTAAAAACCTTTACTAAACATGCCTCAGAGTACAAAAAGAAAAATTTCCTACCCTAGTTTTTCTAGTAGAGTTTTGTCCCTTATATATTTAGATAAATACTGCTTCTTAGTATAACCCTTTGCAACATCCCCAGCTTTGCAAAAGAAGCAGGAGCCAGGTCCGGGACTTGCGCTCCCCATAATTTTTTTTAATCATGATGCTCAAAAAGAAGAAGTTAGGCTTTACCTGCTAATTGGTGTTCCTTGAGTTACTCCAGTTCAGTCCCAGCACCTTTGGATATTCACACCCCACCAGCAGCTTGAAGACTGAGCATATCATGATTTTCATGACCTCCCTTAAATAGACAGCTGGCTCTACCCCCAGCCTCCAGTATCCTATTGACAAAGCAGACTCACAGAAAGAACTATTACTAGTAACATGAAATTAACTTGATTAACTTATTGAAACCACAAACTCCCTCCACCCCCCCACCCTCCAAGGGAAGGAGAGTCCATCATGCTCACCTGTTATGGACATAAGCGCTTCTCAGGAGACCAGTCATCTAGGTCCCCGACCTACGACAGCGATCTAACTCTCAGTCGTTCACTTTTCTTTATACCTCTTTTTTGTACTCCCCAGACCCGTGACCCTAACACTAATCTGCCTTCTTGCAGCGGGGAGCCACGTGCTAGCAGTTAGCCTTAGTTATTTGAAATCTTTCAATAGTGAGGGATATGGGACTGGACTGGAGTAACCCAAGGAACAGATAAGGTCTAATTTCTTCTAATTTGTTCCTCCAGTCCAGTCCCGACACCTTTGGGATATACCAAAGCAGTACTATCCTTGGGAGACCAGCTAACCGGCCTGTAGCACCGCCGAGTCAAAACAAGCCTCCTCTGAAGCTTGGATGTCCAAACGATAATTCTTCACAAAAGGAAGACGAGGACCAGAGGCGGCACCAGACTAAAAACTGCCCACAGTGCTGCCTGTGCCCGAGTCAAATGCACCCGCAAACTGACGGGAACGTGCCTACGCCACAACAGATAAGCAGAGGTGATGGCCTCCCTAATCCATCTAGAAATGGATGCCTTGGAAGCTGCCTCACCCTTCCGCAGGTCTCCAAACAGTCGCTCCGACCTATGGAAGGATCCAGTGCACCTTAAATACCTTAACACCTGGCGTACATCCAGCTGGCTGAGGAGTGAATCCAGCCTAGCTGCTCCCTCTGATGCCTCAAAGGCTGGCAGGGACACCACCTGGTTCAGGTGGAATAGAGTACCTTTGGCAAAAAAAAAAGAAAAAAAAAAAAGAAGAGGGAACCGGTCGTAAGACCACCTTATCCATGAATAAAAGATGAGATATGGCTCCCTGCAGGGCAACGCCTGGAGCTCCGAAATCCGTCTGGTCTAACAAATGACTACCAAAAACATGGTCTTCAAGGTCAAGTCCTTCAAAATTCAGTCCCTTAACGGCTCAAAAGGTGGCCCCGTCGAGGCAGACAATACCAAATTGAGGTCCCACAGCAGGATGACTGAACATACTGGTGGTCTCACCTGCTTGACCACTCTGAGAAAGCGCACAACATCCAGGTGTGAGGATAAGGGTACCCCCCCTCTGCCTCTATAGCATGAAAAGGGCTGCAATTTGCATCCTCAGCCAGCTGCATGCCAAACCCTTATCCATTCCAGAACCATGGGAACACACACCTCAATGCAGAACACCCATGCTCCTCACACTAGTGTTCAAAAACTCTATACCCGTATATATGCCAGCAACATAGCAATTTTGCTTAAAGCCCGTAAGCGTTCTATCACTGCCGGCACATAACCTCTCTCTCTCTCTCTCAACCTTGCCCTTTCAAGAACCATGCCATAAGTGAGAACTCATCCACCTGTGGCATCTGAATGGGATCCTGGTTCAGCAGGTCCTCCCAAGGTAGCAGATGCCATAGCCTGTCTCATCATTTGCACCAAATTCGCGTACCACGGCTGCGCCAGTCGGGGGCAATCAATAGCACCAGCCCCCCATGCACCTCTATCTGCTGTACTACCCGGCCTATGAAGTGTCATGGAGGAAACATAGTAGTCCCTTGGTGGGCCAGGGCTACACCAGCACACCAAGACCCTCCAACATGCATTCCATCCTCCTACTGTAAAACCATGCCGTCTTGGCCGACTCAAAGGTTGCCATCAGGTCCATGATGGGCTGTCCCCACCTGCATATCAACTGCTTGAAGACCCTCTGATTGAACGTCCACTCCATAAGGTTGATCCTCACTCTGCTGAGGTAGTCTGCCTGCACGTTCTCTCGTCCAGCCACGTGCGCCATAGAGAACCAAGAGGTTGCTCTCTGCTCATTCCATCAATGGATTGGCCTCCTCTTCCAGTTCCCCGTACCTCCCTGCATGTTGAGGTACGCCACCGTCGACACTTTGTCCAGAAATGCCCTCACCATCTTTCCACTGTTGGAAATTCCTGCAGGGCCAAGAAAACTGCTCGCAGCTCCATCTGACTTATGGGCCACTGCACTTAGTGTTCCACCCACAGTCCTTGTGCAATCTGAGGTTTGCGATGTGCTTGCCAGCCCACTAAACTTGTGTCTATAGTGAACTGCACCCAGTGAGGTATGTCCAGGGGCATGCCTTTCTGAAGTGTATCTGCCCGCAGCCACCACCAGAGTGCGATCCATGCCTCCTCCATGCAAGTTAAGTGCTGCGACAAGGGGTGAACCTGCACAATAGCACTCTCTGGAATGGCTACATGTCCACCCGTGCCCAGGGGACCATCTCGATAGATGCTGCCATGGAACCCAACACTTGTAAGTAATGCCACACTGTGGGTCTTGGTATCTGCAGAAATTGCTGTATTTGGCCCTGCAGCTTGTGCACCCTGGCTATCGGTAGGGACACCCTTCCATGTTTGTCTGAAACCGTTCACGGAGATATTCCAGGTCCTGAGATGGTGTAATCTGATGCCTGGTGAAGTTGACTACCCACCCCAGGCCTGGAGGACCGCAATAACCCATTCTGTTGCCTTCACACTCTCCTCACAGGTCTTTGCCCTTATCAGCCAGTCATCTAGGTATGGGTGGACCAGGATGTCCTCCTGCTGGTGTGCCGCTGCCGCCACCACCACCATAAACCTTGGTGAAAGTCCTTGGCGTGGTCGCCAATCCAAATGGCAATGCCTGGAACTGGAAGTGCCCTCCCAGTACTGCGAATCGTAGAAACTGCTGGGGCTCTGCCTGCGCCGGAATGTGGAGATAAGCCTCCGTGAGGTTGAGAGAAGTCAAGAACTCTCCCCCTCTCACAGCCTCTATCACAGACTGCAAGAATTTCCATGCAAAAGTGAAATACCCGCAGAGTCCGATTTACATGCTTGAGATCTAGAATGGGCTGAAAAAAGTACCTGCTTTCTTTGGAACCACAAAATAAATGGAGTACTGACCACACCCCTCTTTGGCTTTGGGGCACTTCCACTACTGCTTGCAGATCCCTCAATCGCTGCAGAGTTTCTTGCACTGCCTCTTTACTAGCACCTTGCAGAGGGAATTGACGAAGACATCCCAGAGAAGCCGAGCAAATTCCAGGGCATAGCCTTCCTAGATGACCTTGAGCACCCACCAGTCAGTCGTGATTTGGGTCCAGATGTCGTAAAACTCCCGTAGACAACCCTCTATAGGAATTAAGTCTGCCTGGCCTGCCCTTGGTTTACTGTCATTTCTTCGGAGGCGAAAGGGGGGGGGGGGAGGATAGAAACCTCTTCCTGCACCTCTGAAACCCCAAAAGGATGGCCCCCCTCGATGGAAACCACTTCTCTGATAGGAATGTACGTGGTTGAAAACCGACCCACCTTCTGCTTGTCCTCTGGCAATTGTTCCCCTTTTGATTCGCCCAGTTCCTTTACTAGCTTCTCCAGATCTTGATCAGAGAGTAATTTACCCCGGAATGGGAGCTTGCTCAGCCTGGACTTGGAGGACAACTGCCGACCAATTGTAGAGCCACAAAAACTGCCTCACTGCCACTACCGAGGCCATACCCTTGGACAAGCACCTAATGAGGTCATAAACGTTATCACCAAATATGCTGCTCCGGACTCCAACTTTGCAACCTCTGGCAGCCGTGTCTGCACTTCTTCAGAACCCCCAAAGATCCCTTGAGCCCAACGGAGACAGGCCCTGGCCATGAAGAAGCCACATACCGAGGCCTGCAAGAACAGTGCATTAATGTCAAACGCCTGCTTCAAGAGCATTTCAAGTTTGCGGTCCTGCACATCCTTGAGGGCCGAACTGTCCTTCACTGGAATGGTAGTCCTCTTAGTCACAACAGAGACTGCCACATCCACCTTAGGAACACAGTTCTCTGTCCTTCTCTGGAAGTGGATAGAGCCGTGACATAGTCCGGGTCCCACGAAGCACCCTTTCTGGCACATCCCATTCCTCCTGAATCATCCATCTCACAACTCGATGCAACGGGAACATCTTTTGTGTTGATCTGACTTCTTGGAACAGCAAATCCTCTAACTGTTCCTCTTTCTCTAGGATCTCTGTGCGCACATTCAATATTTTTGCAGACTCTGCTGCTATTAATGCCGCTAATTCATCTCTGTGGAAAACTCGGATGATGCGAGAATCCTCTGCCTGTGGAATGTCACCTTCTTCCAACTTGGAGTTTAGAGACTCTTCCTGTTGGGAAATTTGAGTTAGGTCTGCTTATATATTGGCTTTATATGACTGAACCCTTGCCTGGTGAAACTACACAGGAGGATGGATGGCACAGAAGACAAGAAGACAATAGCTATATGAGAGTATATGCTTGCCATAAGATAATAGATGCGGCCTGTTATGGAAGGATTCTGGGTAACCATATTCTGGATAGAAGTATGCAGAATATTGGGCCTAGTAATATCAGCAAAAAGTACAGGTCAAGCAAAGAATTCAAACTAATGAGCACAAAATACTCTCTGCCTGGTTTCAATTAGTGCCAGAAGAAGACCACCACAGGAAGGGTCAGAGGTCACAAGCTATGCATAGATGAACAGACCTATAAGCAGATCCAGATGTATAAATGTAAAGAGATTCTCCCTCTGGGAAAAGTGTTTCAGGATCCTGAGGCCCTGCTGACACCTACGTAGTTATGATGGATTCACTGAGGCTAATTTGAAGCAGACATTTGAGACAAGGAGAAATGTATATAAGGCGGTTATTTTGGAGGATCAGGGGGGCTGTGCTTTCTCCCTTTACAGAGAGAGAGAGAGAGAAAGTGCTGTCCCCGCCATTTCTATAGACAGACCTTGCTGTTCTGCATGATGCTGCAATAAAAGTCTTTGTAGATAAAGCAACTGCTGTCTAAGTAATTCTTTGATTGGTGATATTTGGGCAACCGTTGTGGGAACCAGAAGCCACATTCCTCATCCTGATCCTCCACCCCTAGCGGAGTTTCCTCCCAGAGTCCTCCATTTGCCTCTTACTGGGCCCTTACTCTATCCCTTCAAGTGACACGTCCTCTTCCGCGGGCTGCTTCACCCCAGAGGAGCCTGCAGTTCCTCTCACACTGTTTCAAACAAAATGCCTTGTGTAGCAGCAGGACAAACTCTGGCAAGAAGAGCCTCTGTGCACCTACCACCTGATCTGTGGGAGCTCTCCCCTTAGGCACCTTCTTTTCCCTGCCCTTCAGGCCCTTGGTGGTAAGAGTTTCTCTCCCCCCTCCCCCTTCCTCACTTCCTGTTTGCAGTGCCACTAGCCCGGTGACTTGAGGGCCCAGCTGCAATGGCCTTCCATGCCCCTTGGGGACCTCGCTGGCCTGTCCTCTTGCAGGCCTGCCTCCACCGACCAAAATTCAGTCTCACATTCCCTGCAGTACCCACATGCCATGCAGGTAGGCTTTGAGGGCATTTCTCCACCTTCTCTGCTCTTTGTAAAATGGCTTTACCCTCTTTCTACCATCTTAAAAACAGGAATCCAAACTGATAAACAAAAACATAAAAAAAACCCACTAACCACAGTAAACTGCTCTAAGAGGGGAAGCCCCACTTTCCTGAGCTCCCTCCCTCCCCTGCTTCCTATTGCTCCTGCTCTGAACACTGTATCCCACACTGCCAAAAATGGTCGCTGGCACCAGGTGGCTCCTCTGACTGGTTGCTCTGGCCTGCTATCTCCCCCACCATGGTCAAACAGCTTACCCAGTGCAGTAGCAGCTGCCTTCTGACACTCAGCTGTCCTCTGGCTTTGGCATTGGGCAGCTCAACGAGACGTTAGATACCCTGGTCTCCTGCGACACAATGACTCCTTACTGTTTCAACCCATGGCTCTGAAGTCATCTCGCACACGCTTCCGTCTCTTAGCAGCTAAGACTGCTCTGCTTGGGTTTGCCTGCGGCTCTCCTTCACTTCCTTCAACTGTCCCGCCAAACAATCCCTCCTCCACAGGGGAGATGTGCGGGTCCGGTGGATCTAAAATTGCTTAAAGTCACTAGCAGAAGCCCTCAAGTCCAACATGCTCCTAACAGCTTCCTTCAGCTCTGCTGTCAGCAGTGATGAGGTGATCCCAGCAGTGCCTCCAAAGTCTCTCCTTTTAAATTTAGCATATTCTGCCTAAAATGAAAGACCCTTGTTCCTGCAGTGAGTTCTAGCTAAGAGATTCACGTCTCTCCAGCTGCTTAGAAACAGATACTGGAGGCTGAGGGTGGAGCCAGGTGTCTATTTAGCAGAGGTCATGAAAATCAAGACATGCTCAGTTTCCAAGCTGCTGGTGGGGCGTGAATACCCAAAGATGACAGGACTGGAGGAACGTAATGGAAACATGCACTTTGCGATGCATATGACGGACAGGACTGCAGCCATGCTCAAACTTTTTTCTACTACCTTGCAGAGTGATGAAAGCTGACTTCCCTCACAAAACCAATACTACAAATACTGTAGACAGATACTCACCAAAGAAACTATTAAAGTGAACAGCCATGCGTAAATAAAGAAATAATCTCCCCCTATTTTAATAATGTACAGCAGAAGTGATGTCACAGGTAGTAAAATACATTGCGTCACGAGAAACTTCTTAATGGCATCTCTGAAAAAGAATCCCAGGGTCTGGAAAGAGAAAAACAGATTGTTTAGAAGCAGAAACCTGAAGTATCCATCCTACAAAATTAGCCACTTTCACTCACTTTGCAGTTATACATACATCACGTGCCAGATTTTCCCAATTTTGTGTTTACTGGAAAAATGCTTGGAACACATCCGACTTAGTTCTTAAAATAAATAAATAAAAAGCAAAAAAGACCTTCTGGCTACCTGTCTGCACTAAATGGGTCACTGGAGCCTCTCTTCCTTGCACTAGTTCTCCGATAGCCCTTGGACAAAGCCAAGTACCTCCTAGTCTCCCTGATAGGATTATAGGGAAAAATGGTCGGCAGCAGGACAGTGGAGTAGTTCCTTAGCAGATCTAATTCCAGACAATGGTTGGAATCTCATGCTGGTAAATGGATACCTCTCCTCATGCTCATCCAAAGTCAAACTGTCTTCCCACCGATAAGCATATCTGTGCTCAAGAGCCAGTTTCAACGAGATCTTGCACTGTGCTGGGGCCAGCCAAGAAATGTTGCTTGGTCTGCCCCATGCCACAAATCACCGGTCTCCCAGCACCTCCCATTTTTCCGCTTCAGATCTTGACCTGCTTGCTTAGGTACAAGACAAATTTAAGGGCTTCCAGATGATCCATTCCTCTTCCATCTTTACAGGAAGCTACTCAGCTGTTCTAGACCCCCATATAATCTCAGCAACAAGATCTAAGTCACGTGGATAAATTTACACATATTTAGGAAATACAGCTGCTGCTAGCAAAAACACTTCTGATGCAGAAGCGGTGCATCCTCCGTATCTGAAGCATTTGCAAGGCCAGCGAGGCAGCTTTATCATCAGAGCATTACAATAGCAGCTAAGAAGGAAATCTATTGTGCTGTGATCTCAGATTAATATACAGTATATATATTTTTTCATTTCACAGAAGCAATAATCTATTATACAGGACCATCTGGGGTAGTTTTTCAGAATTAAAGACCAAGGTAATAAGAAACGCTGGCATGCCCAGTGTCTGCACTCTGATGACAGCTGCATAGCTGAGATAGACAGGTTGTGCTGCCTACATGGCGTGAACACCAGTTCCCTAAGACCCACCCCTGTAGTGAATTTAAAGTATGGAGAACGCTCCAAAGGGAAACATGTCATACTAAGAGAACGTTTTTAAAAAGGAAATGGATATAAATCTAAGCAGAGAGAACAAGGAAGAAGTTGCTAAGAGTCTGGGTGTATGATATTAGGCAGTTGATGCACAAGAGGAAAAAAATCAGGTATCAAAACGTATCACCTTCAACAGCATAATATCAAGCGGCCATCCAATTAATTTATACTGCCCAAGCTGTCACAGAGGCTTCAGTTCAAATGCTAGAAATCACTTCTTGTTACTTAGCTATTAACTGCTAAATTTCCCTCTTCCAGCCATCACCGTATACCATGAACAGCTGAAGATTTGACATTTGCCCAAGGGATGGACCCTAAAGTGACTGGGGGGCAACAAAGGGTTCAGATAAATGGCACTCTCTGAGGAGGCGGCTACCAGTAGTGTGCCATAGGAATCTGCCCTTAGTTCAATCCTTTTTAATATTTTTTTGTAGGTGATATTGTGGAAGGGCTGTTGGGTAAGGTTTGCGAATGATACCAAAATCTGCAACAGAGTAGACTTTCAGGAAGGTGTAGATGAGGGGAGGGTGGGGGGGGGGGGATCTAGCGAAGCTTGAAGAATGGTCGATAATTTGGCAGTTGACATTTAAATGCTAAAAAGAAATGCAGGGTCATGCATTTGGGCTGCAAAAATCCAATGTAGTGGTACAGAATAGGGGGCGAAGGACTTCTTTTCCTCTATTGTCACTATCAAACATGTAAATCCTTCTTCTTAAAGCATTGTATTGACATCCTATCCACTTCAAGCTTTTCTAACTCGCCTACAAGCTCCACTTCACTTTGATCTTTCCCTGAACCATTCCTTGCAACTGCAGTCATCGGGGAAGTCAGTTCTCATCTATGCTGTTCTCTATTGCTAGCTCCTGATTTCATACGCTCCATCTTGCTGTGCCATATGCTTGGAAGAGATTTCCAGAACCGATGTATCATGCTCACTCTGGCCATATTCAAATTCAGCTTGAAAACCCAGGCTGAGCGGAGATATGATAGAGGTCTATAAAATAACGAATGGAGTGGAACAGGTAAATGTAGATTAGTTGTTTACGCCTTCAAAAAGTAGAAGGCTAGAGGACATGCACTGAAGCTACAATGTAGCCCATTTAAGACTAATCTGAGAAAATAGCTTTACACCCGTAATCAAAACATTTGAATTGGTTACCAGAGGATGTAGTAAAAGCTGTTGGTGTAGCTGGGTTTAAAAAAAGGTTTGCATAAGTTCCTGGAGGAAGAGTCCATAAACCATCATTACAGAGAACAAGTGAAATCCACTGATTACCGTGGGATAAGCAATGTGGAATCTACACTTTTTTGGAAACCTGACAGGTACTTGCGACCTGGATTGGCTGCTGTTGAAAACAGGATATTAGGCTTGATAGACCCTTGGCCTGACCCAGCATAGCATATGTCCTGTCCACGAAAGAAAAGTGGGACCTAGTGGTGACTATTTCCAATGATCTAAACGTGGCTAAACAAGTAGAAGAGGCGACGGCGAAAGCCAGAAGAATGCTTGGGTGCATAGGGAGAGGAATTGCCAGCAGGAATAAAGGGAGGTGGCGGTGCCTCTGTGTAAGTCTTTGGTGAGACCTAATTTAGAGCATTGTGTGCAATTCTGGAGACCATACCTTCAAAAAGGATAAACAGAATTGAGTTGGTGCAGAGGGTGGCTACCAAAATGGTCTGTTGGTTTCCTCATAAGGCATATGGGGACAAACAAAGATCTCAATATGTATATGTTGCAAGAAAGACAGGAGAGAAGAGATACGATAGAGACATTTAAATACCTCCATGGCATAAATGCATAGGACAGCTTCTTTCAACTGAAAGAAAGCTCTGCAATGAGGGGGCTTAGGATGAAGGTGAAAGGAAATAAACTCTGGAGTAATTTGCAGAAGTATTTCTTTATTCCACGCATCTACCACTATTTCCATAGTCTCCTAGTGGAGGTAGCAGAGACGAAAAAAAAAAACCTGTATCCGAATTCAAGGAAGTATGGGACAAACCCAGAGGATCTCTAAAGGAAAAGGACTGTAGAGCTTAGTGGTTGGTATGGAATGGCAGACTGTATGATCTTCATCTGCAGTCGTGTTTCTTTATTTCTACTACTCCCATCTTTACTTATCTTTGGCCTCTTATTTTATTCACTAACTCCTCACTCTTTTTCCACTTTCTTTAAATAAGTTCTCATTCGCAATGCCTCCACCACCCTGGTCACAAGGTATAGATCGGCATCTTGGAAAGAGCAGAACACCAAACCCAAAGGATTCTCTTCCTTCATATTCACAGGGTTTCCTCTAACTGGCATCAATTTAGCCTTCTCACTTAAACACAATTACTTTTGTCCAGGATACCATTTCCTCACCTTATTACAAACTAATTATTCTAACATTATTAGAACTTCTCTACTTAACACCAGAAACGAGCACTTCTTACTTTATCACTATGCTGTCTTGTACTTTCAAGTTGATATCAGCTCATTTATACTCTATTTCAGTTGTCCATAAAAAACCTCACTCCCTACTTTCTATCCTCACCCAGACAGAATCGATCACTCAATTCTTCACCTCTTATGATTGATTCAGTTTATGCTTAATTTTCTGGAATCTCATCTTTTTGCTTATTCTTTTCTCTTTATGTCAATACTTAAAACCCATGCTTGCCTGTTCCGATTGTTCTCTAGTTGTAAAAAATAGCTATGTTAGACCCCTGTTATGGTTCTAGTACACCTGAAATAATGCAATACTGGTGATCTTAAGACTCCCAAATATGATGATCGTTATGTTACAGAGCATGCAAACATACAGTACAAAACAGAGGGAGCAGAATCATCTCTAGGACCAACTACTGTTGCAGCCAGATTTGAAGCAAACAGAGAATCTTTCAATACTAACAAAACAGAATTCACAAAGCTATGCATTCCTAGGCTGTGTGATAAGAGGATGTAGTTAGCACTCTACAGGGCCTCACTATTTCATTCATGAAAGCTAACAAACAAAATCTTCTATATAAAAACTCTGTACATCAGTAAATTTAGGTGATGTTCAAAAATACCATTTAACAGTTAAATTTAAAGAAATTTAACTGGTGTTAGAAACAAAAAAAGTTCCCTGTAACAGTAAGCCCAGGACCAAGGACAATTAATATTTAAATAAGGAAAATAAAACAGGGAAAAAAGCATCACATGAGAAGCAAGATCAAGGGCCCCTTTTTGTAAAGCCAGGTAGTTTTACCCTTAATACATGTTTAGCATGAAAACTAGCATGTGGTTAATGCAAAGTCTCTGTGTTAACCATTGGGGAGGGGGGGGAAAAAAAAAAAAAGGTCATGGGCAGCTTGTTTCTGGCAGTTACCGCACAGATGCACGCCCTAATGTAGAGGTGGCATTACTACAGGAAGAATGTTTCTCCTTCTGAAGGGAGACCAGAGTGTATATTCCTAAAAATTATAGACCTGTTTACTAAAACCTATAAGCTGTTCACTGCAATAGATGCAGACAGAATCTATGATCACATCAAGCTCAATAACATCATGTCAATAGAGCGAAAGGACAATAAGAGAGGAGCATATGGAAACAAAGACCAGTTAATGTTGAATAAGGCCATCATGGCCAGTGCTAAAAGAGGCAGAAATCTCAGTTTAGTAAGGATTGATTATAAGAAAGCGTTTGACAGTGTCCCAAACTCTTGGATAATACATTGCTTTGAAATATATAAAATAAATCCTGGCTTGATAGAGTACATTAAGTACACTATGACAATGTTGCAATCCACACTCAGATATGAAGATGGTCAGTACATCATTCTTAACATTAAGATCCAGCGAGGAATATTTTAGGGAGATTCCCCATCACTACTTCCATTTTGTTTGGCACTTAATCCAATGAGCGCTCTCATCAACTATTTGGGATATGGATTTAGTCTGAATCCTAAAGAAGGTTAACAACCCAGAAGCAACTTCCCATCTACTATTTATAGATGATCTGAAGTTCTACAGTTCCAGCAACCAACAATTAGCAGAGCAACTTTGTGTCATGAAAAGCTTTTCTGATGACATCAGGAAGACACTTGACCTTGATAAGTGTGCTAAGGCAACCTTTTTCAGAGGAAAATCGAGCAAAACTGAAAATACCTCCCTTGCCGAGGACTGTGATATCAAGGACCTTTAACAGGAAGGCTTATATAAGTATCTCTGAATAGAGGAAAGAATTACACTAGCAGAAACTATTGAGAGAGCAGATCAGTAAAGAATATTACAGGCAATTAAAACTGTTATTGAAAAGTGCATTAAACATCACGGAATAAGATACAAGCCATCAATCAGCTGGCAATTCCCGTACTCTCATACAGCTTTGGGATTGTGGACTGGTCTCAAAGTTCTTGAAAAACTGGATGTCAAACAAGAAAAACTCCTCCATGCTCATGAAGTAATTTACAAGAATCAGTGTATGCCAAGAATGTACATTCCTAGAGCTGAAGGAGGACTAGGACTTATATTGTTTATACCTACAGAGCTACTATCATAGGCCTCCAGGCCTACCTGACAGCCTCACTGGATCCAAATATGCAAAAAGTGTTGAAATATGAATGTAAACATCCAGAATCTGTCTCCATCAAACTTGGACAAGCATTCCGATAATTAAAAGGAATGAGTGAGAATCCATAGGCATGTATGGGAAAGGAAGTAAAAATTTGCAAAACAAGGAGGAGAACACACACACACACCCCTCTTCAAAGAATTAGAACAGGTGAGGAAAAATAAGAGGCAAATACACAAATACAGTGGAAAATACAGAGAGTTACTCCAAGAACCTTTTGTCGATCAAAAGGCACATGAATGGTTAAGGAGAGGTGAACTGAAACCAAAGGATGAAAGATTGATAGTTGCAGCCCAGGACAGCAGAATACAGATGAACAATGAAAAAAACTTGGCCAAACGGACATATGCCCATTTTGTAAGAAAGAGCTAGAAACAGTGACTCAACTTATAGCAGGCTGTGAAGTTCTGATGGTGGAAAATTTATTTTTTTTTTTTAAATTGTTTATTTAGATTTTCTCAAATGCAAGAAACATACAAAAACACCAAATAACACTCAAAATAGTACACTCAAGAGCATGATACCACACCAATATACAAAACACATCAAGGGAGAGAGAGCCACTTTACTCCCACAAGGGAAGCAAACATATAATAGAAGAAAAAGGGAGTTATAAAAAAACTCCAATCAGGGAGCCAAACAATTAAGCCATCCCACCTATACACCCTCCTGCCCACCAACGCCCTCCTTATCCACTAAAAACTGACGTAGCGAAGCCACATCAGTGTACACAAAATCATAACCTTCAAAAGTGACTAAACAGCGACAGGGGAACTTCAAAAAAAAAGAAGCCCCCAACGCAATCACTCTAGCTTTAAGCTCAAGAAACTGCTTCCGACGAGCCTGAGTGACCTTACCCACATCTGGAAAAACCTGAAGTTTATAGCCACAAAACAACTGCTCCTTGCATTTAAAGTAAGCACGAATAATCTTCAATTTAAGTAATTCAGACCCGAACGTCACCACCAAAGTACATCGCTTTGGGATGACATCGAGTGAATCTTGTAGAAACTCTGTAAGATTAGGACCAACCGAGTCAGCCAAAGGAAAATCATCTTTAGCCTGCTCGGAGGCCCTAACCTTAGGAAAAAAAAAAAAAAAAGTACATTTGAAAAATATCTACCGAATTCTTCATATGCAAAATTTCAGATAAATATTTTTTCAGCAGAATCTCAGGTGATAATAAATGTGTAGATGGAAAATTAAGAAAACGAAGGTTCCGAGCACGCTGGTGATTTTCAAGCAACTCCAATCTGTAGGAAACAGAGGAAATATCTTTAAGATAACCAAGATGGGAATCTTGATATGATTGGAGTTGAGAATCCACCAGGGTCAAGGATCCTGCAAACTTGGTCATTTGATCATCCATAACTTTAACCTTAGTAACATCATGTGAGAAATTACATAAAGTAGTAACAGTAGAAGACAAACGTGTCTCAATTTTCTGAAGCATTAACCAAATATCTGCGAGAGTCACCTCACTTTTAAGTGATAAGGAATCATTATCAGATGCAGCAGGGTCTACTGGAACTAACACCGGAGAAGTAACAGATGAAATTAACTTCAAAGGAGTAGACGAAAGAGTAGGCTGAGGGAAAGAAGGTGGTGTCCGGATATCAGGGCTCAGAGAGGCCCCATCAAGAGACTGGCTAGCAAGCGGGAGGGCAGTGACATGTTTGTCCATAGGACCGGAGACCTTACCTCCCTCTCCTGACAGTGCCTTGGCTGATGGCTTTGCCTTCCGCTTCCCCATGGACAAATCGAAACTGCTAGTGCTCTTATATCAAAGAGAGCACCAAAGGAGCACATAAGGAGCAGAACATGCCCCTTAGAACACGACCCCGCGGCCGCGTGTGAGCCGGCTATGCTTTGTAGGGCTCGTGGGGGGGTCCTCCACTCCAGGGGCGGCCTCTCAGTGCCTGCAGCTGACCCAAACAGGCACCGGGCTCCAACCAGCTGCTTGCTCCGCGGCAAAGAAACACCGCGGCTGCTCCCACACAGGCAGATCTCTCACCGGTGGAAAATTTCTATACAAGAGACACAAAGTAGCATAACTCCTCCACTGGAAACTCTGGAAACACTACACCATCACTGTCCCTGAAAAGCACTGGGATCATGACCCTAAGAGAACAGAGAATGAAGAAGTTATGATCACCTGGTACATTCCCATTCTGACAGATAAGAAACTGGATGCCTTGAAATCTAACATAGTGGTAAAGGAGAAGAATATCAGAATGGCATTGATAATAGAAGTGTCATAAGAACATATGATATGCCAGTACAGAGCGATTATTCTGTGAATAGCAAGGAGAGGCAGAAGATCCTGAAGTATCAAGAAATGCAGTCAGACGCGAAGAAAACATGGCAGAAAGATACCGAAATATTTCCCATTGTAGTGGGAGTGACAGGCTTGATAAGAATTTCCAGGCACATCTTGATAAACTACCCATACCTGTTATATCTTACGAACTCCAGAAGGAAGCTCTCTGACACGATGCAAGTATTGCGCCGAACATTATCAGTAAATTTGAGAGACAAAAGATCATACTCCACATATCCTGGCTTAGAAGTGAGGTTCACGACTGTCATGGTATCCACAAAATTAAACTATAATACTGCACTAAGGGGTTCAACAATATGAGCTTCTTGTGAAGACAGATAGAATCTGTGTGTTATATATGTGATTTAGTGATTTAATTAAAGAAAATATGTAAAAAAAAGTACTTTTTTGTACATTTATTAAGTAGTATATAAGGGAATTTTTGAGACCGATGATGCATGAAGCTGTAATCCTCTATGGTGATTTGTTTCGCCACATAGTAGGATGAAATGCATTAATCTGACCCACCCATTTCCTGACCCATGGCACAATGTGCAGTTACCGTGAGAATTAGTATGTAGTAAGTATCATGACCACGTGACTGCAGGTAGTTAACTGCTTAGCGGACTTTAGTAAAAAGGGCCCCTAAATCTGTGACCAGAAATTGAGAAAAAAAAAATAAAATTACTATAACAAATTAAAGCCAGGAAAAACTTAGACTTGCCACAATGGCTCCGATTTAACTCAGCACCTCTATGCTCTCAGTGCATCACCAATGGCTTTCCATGAACTATGCAAATAAATCAAACACAAATTATAACTTTCTGTATCAGAAGCAATAGCATTCTCTTATAAAAAGATCTTTACAGACAGCATTTGTCATTGTTAAGTACAGACCACATTATAAAAATTCATAAATAAAGTGTTACCTGCTGGTTGAAGCCATGTCTCTCCTCTATAACAAATGTGTTATATAAACTCCATGGCAGGCCAGTCATAGCACTGAATAATGTTGCAAGCAGAAGGAACATCAAGGACTGAGTGATCTGAACATAAAAGAGTGCCACATTTTACTACACTAGTTAGCAAAGAAAACCAAAACAAACACACAAAAAGCCCCCCCCCCAAAAAACCCACCTTACATTATATGACAGTGTAAAGTTTTATCAGCAAAACAAAATGTCTCCTCACATCAAGACTGTTAATGCCCAATGCTTTGGACTCTATGAGGGTAATTTTTTTTTTTAATGAGCCATGGAAAGTTGCACATCTACACACACAAATCGGGGGGGGGGGGGGAAGATTGTGATTCATGCAAATTAAGGGACCTTTACACATGCACTTTAGGTAGTCACTATTCTATAAGCATGCACATAAGACCAATGTTGTGTACCCACTGTGGGTGCTCACAAAGGCAGAGCATGCAAATTATGTACATTTTATAAAATGCAGGCATACACATGGCATATATGCACAAGTATGTGTCAGAAAGGGGTAAAACCTATTTATAAATAAGTAAATATATGGGTTGCAGGTACCACTACCCAGATAACTGTTTTCAAATAACTATCAGGTCCATACGCTTTATTTTTGTTAGATGTTCTAGGAGGAGTGGACAGATTGTAAGCTCTCTGGGGACCAGGAAATATCCGCTCTAACTTGTCTTGAGCTACTTCTGAAATGGAGAATGCTAAATCCCAGTAGTAAAATCAGATTTTTTTCAGAGATGCACATGGATTAACATCAAGTATTTTCCAGTGTCTATTAATTGTTCCCAGATTCTTTCCAAGATTTATTTTTTAATTCTGTCCATAAAATCAAGTCAGAACATTCAGCTGTACAGACAGCCTGTTATAACCCAAATCTTTTAAGGTGGTCTGCATCCCAAATTCCAAGGTCCTCTTTGTTTCATATCTGCACACAGAACAGTGACTATATGTAAGACAATCCCTCCTATGGTTTAATCAACTGTTTGCTCATTGATTTCTAAAAATTAGAGCAAGCACAGTTACTTACCTGTAACAGGTGATCTCTGGGAACAGCAGGAATTAGTCCTCACATATGGGTACGTCGGAACCGACGGAGCCTGCGCAGGAAAGCTCCCCAGCTTCCTAGAATGGAAGCTTTTGGGACCTCCCACTGCACATGCGCGCTGCCTTCCCGCCTTCCTGAACAGCTCTCCTCAGTTTCGAGTTTATAGCTGAGACAATAGAGAGAGGACAGGAAGACAGATAGATAGAAGATACAACTCCTAGGGGAGGTGGGTGGGTTGTGAGGACTAATTCCTGCTGTTCCCAGAGATCACCTGTTACAGGTAAGTAACTGTGCTATCTCCAGGAACAAGCAGGAATAAGTCCTCACATATGGGGACTCCCTAGCTGAGATGCCTGGGAGATCCCCCTCCAAGGGTTCGCCATCTTCATATGGATCTCAGGCATCCATTCTGGGAAGGTGGGCAGGAGTTGTTTAAGAATGGAACAGGTGTTTGAGGACAGCCTGGCCAAACAAGGCATCCCGGCGGGAGTCCTTGTCCAAACAGTAATGGGCTGTAAAGGTATGAACCGAGGCCCAGGTAGCGGCTCGACAGATCTGATCAATGGAAACAGAGTGCAGATGAGCCATAGAAGTTGCCATGGCTCTCACATTGTGAGCTGTGACATGGCCTTCCAGAGAAATGTTTTTACTCTGGTAAGCAAAGGAAATACACTGAGCAATCCAATTGGAAAGTGTACGCTTGGAGACTGGAAGTCCCAAATGTGAAGGATCAAAAGCCACGAAAAGTTGAGAAGACTTTCGATGTGGCTGAGTCCTATTAAGGTAAAAGGCTAGAGCTCTTTTACAATCCAGAGTATGAAGGTTCCTCTCTGCACTGGATGCATGAGGAGCCGGAAAAGACAGGTAGATATACCTCTTGATTAAGATGAAAAGGCGAGACCACTTTGGGCATAAAGTGGGGATTCGTCCTAAGGACCACCTTGTCATGATGAAATCTTGTATAAGGTGGATTAGCCACTAGAGCCTGCAGTTCGCTGATGCGGCGAGCTGAAGTGACTGCAATTAGGAATAGTACCTTCCAGGAAAGAAATTTCAAGGAGGTAGAAAATAACGGCTCAAAAGGTGGCTTCATAAGCTGACCAAGCACTAGATTCAAATCCCATGCGACCGGGGGGGGTCTGATGGGAGGTTTAATGAGAGTCAGGCCTCTCATGAATCTTGCAACAAGAGGATGAGAGGAGATAGGTTGTCCATTTACAGGTTTCAGGGATGCTGAAATAGCACTTAAATGGACTCTTACAGAATTTGTCTTAAGGCCTGCATTGGAAAGATGCAGGAGATAGTCTAAGAGGGAATTCAAAGGAAGTGCCAGAGGGTCAAGGCCCTGCTGAGCACACCAAATGGAAAAACGTTTCCATTTGAAAGCATAAGACCGCCTTGTGGAAGGTTTCCTAGAGGCATGAAGGATATCTTTCACAGGTTGAGAAAGATTAAAGTCTTGAAGACTTAAGCCTTCAGTAACCAAGCTCGGAGATGTAGGGATTTGGGGTTTGGGTGCCACAAAGTCCCCTCCTCCTGAGACAGAAGGTCTGGTGCAGCTCCTAAGTCCAGGGAGGATCCCTGGGAGAGCTGTAGAAGCAGAGGGAACCACACTTGGCGTGGCCAGCGTGGAGCTATGAGGATCATAGAGCCGTGATCTCTCTGGAGTTTGAACAGAGTCTTGGGAATCAGCGGAATGGGTGGAAAGGCATATAGGAACGCCTGACCCCAATGGAGGAGAAAGGCGTCCGTGGCCTGAGCTTCCTGACACGGAGTCCTGGAACAGAACCGGGGAAGTTTGGCATTCCACGGACTTGCAAAGAGGTCTATGTCCGGGGTCCCCCATTCCTGAAAGATTCTGGTTATCTGGTCCACGTGTAGGGACCACTCGTGTGGCAGCAGAACTCGACTGAGCCTGTCTGCTCGAGAGTTTTGAACTCCTGGAAGATACACTGCTAGCAGATGAATTTGGTGCTCTCTGGCGAAGGCCCATAATCTGAGAGCTTCGTTGCAAAGCGACAGAGAGCCCGTCCCTCCTTGTTTGTTTATGTAAAACATGGCCACCTGATTGTCTGTCTGAACCAGGACAGTCAGGTTGGCAAGGAGGGTATAGAAGACCTTGAGGGCAAGGTAAATTGCTCGCAGTTCCAGGAGGTTGATATGAAGGGTGGCCTCCTGTGGAGACCAAGTGCCCTGAGTGGAGAGAGTTAGCAGATGGGCTCCCCACCCCAATTGGGAGGCATCTGTTGTGAGGGTTACTTGGGGTAGCAAGGGCTGAAAGGGAGCCCCCAACAACAGATTCTTGGTGGATATCCACCAATGGAGGGACCAAGACAGACGGTTTGAGGTTTGTATTTGGTCTGAGAGTGCTCCCGACGCCTGAGTCCATTGGGTGGCCAGGGTCCATTGAGCTGCTCTCATATGAAGACGAGCATAGGGCACCACATGTACTGTGGAGGCCATATGGCCCAGGAGGCGTAGCATTTCCCTGGCTGTCAAGTGAGTACTGGACTGGGCTTGGGAGGCCAAGCTCAGCAGACGCTGACCCCGAACCAGTGGAAGGTAGGCTCTTGCAGTGGTGGTGTCCAACTGGGCCCCTATGAACTCTAGAGACTGAGTAGGGCTGAGTTGAGACTTGGGAAGGTTTACCACCAGTCCCAGATACTGCAGAAGGCTCCTTGTGCGGTCTAGGGAAATCTGGGCCTGCGACTGGGTTGGAGCTCGAATGAGCCAGTCGTCCAGATATGGGAATACGAAAATCCCCATGTTTCTGAGAAATGCGGCTACGACTGCCATGCATTTGGTAAAGACTCTTGGGGCAGAGGCGAGACCGAAGGGAAGTACTCTGTATTGGTAATGACTTCCCTTGAACAGAAAGCGAAGATATTTTCTGTGGGATGGATGGATGAGTAGATGTGTATACGCATCCTGGAGGTCTAGAGAACAAAGCCAGTCCTGACTCTGAAGGTATGGGAGGAGAATGCCCAGAGAGAGCATTTTGAATTTCTCCTTGTACAGAAATTTGTTCAATTCTCTCAGATCTAGGATTGGTCTGAATCCCCCTGTCTTCTTTGGAATGAGAAAATAGGGGGAGTAGAAACCTGACCCTTGTTGATGAAGAGGAACCTCTTCTATGGCCCCTTGGGCAAGCAGAGAAGAGATCTCCCGATCCAACAGGGCTAGGAGAGGAGATGGAGAATTGAAGGGTCTCACCATGTGATGAGGAGGAAGGTTGGAGAAATGAAGTTTGTAACCCTCTCGGATGATAGAGAGGGTCCATTGCTCTGTTGTGATTTGTTCCCATCTGGGAGCAAAGTGAGCTAACCTTCCAGGTATGGTGAGAGGTTCTGGTTGGTCCAGAACCAGGAATGGCAAGTTCTCTAGGGGCAAGTCAAAACCCCTGAGGGGGTGGAGCCTGTTGAGCTGCAGTAGCTGCTGCAGGCTTTGCTCTTGCTTGTTTCGTTTGCTGACGTTTAGCCGCAAAACGAGGTTGAGAAGATTGCTGGCCAGTATTGGAAGCATATCTGGCCTTCTTATAATAAGGCCTCTTGAAAGACTTCTTCTTAGTGGGAGTAGAAGTGGACTTAGAAAGTCTCTCTAAGGTGGCATTTTCAGCGTCCATTTGAGTGGCCTTAACTTGCCACTCTGCACCGAATAAGTTCTCACCTGTACAGGGCAGATTCCGTAAGCCATCTAGAACCCAGGGTTCCAGATCAGAAGCCTGGAGCCAAGCCAGACGTCTGGCTGCAATAGCAATGCCAGAAGCTCTGCTGGCTCCCTCGAAGGAATCAAAGGCAGCTCTGTTGGAGAACTTAGAAACATCTAAAAGTTGTTTCACAACAGAAAGGAAGTCCTCCTGTTTATCCTCAGGGATAAAGGGGGCAAAATGCCGTACTTTCTTGGCAAGTTCCCCTAGGAACATGCCCATATAGAGGCTGTAGGAATTAATCCTGGCTATAAGCATACTAGCCTGGAAGATTTTCCTACCAAAAGAGTCCAGTGTCTTACATTCCCTTCCTGGAGGTGTAGAAGAGTGCCTTTTAGTACTCTTGATCTTTTTCATTGCAGACTTTACCACAATGGAGTGGTGAGGCAATTGAGTTTTCTGAAAACCAGGAGAAGGAGGGACCCGATACATGGTGTCCAACCTACGGGAATAAGGAGACAGAGTTAAAGGGTTCTCCCAGAAATCCATCAATTGTTCCTGAAGGATTTCATGGATAGGCAGGGTAACTGCTTCTTTAGGAGACTTAGAGTATCCTAAAATATCCAATCTTTTTGACCTTGGTTCCCTTTCAGAGGAGGTAGTGATAGAAAGGCCTTTAGCCATTTCTAAAATAAAGTCCTGAAAGGACAAATCCTCTGGAGGAGACATTCTCCTTTTTGGAGAAGAAGGTTCCTCAGGAAGGTCAAGGGAGAGCTCTGCAGACTCATCAGAGGAGCCAAAATCCTCAGAGGAATCGGTGTATTCTCTTGTTTCCTCCAACGCACGATACGCATACCGATCGGTATCGACATCGGGCGTACCGGGTATGGAAGCGGTATGGAGCGAAAGCCCATACGGTACCGATTTGCGTTTAGAAGAGGAAGGCCTGGGTTCCGGCATGGCGGACGATACCGGAACCGGGCCCGGAACCGCTGGAAGCGGTACCGATGGCGTTGCAGCTTTAATGAAAGCCATGACGGCCTGCTGCATGGATTGGACAGTATTGCCCATAGACGCCACGGCTGCCTGGATGTCGGTACCGGTATGGGCCGGTACCCCAGAGCAGTCCAATAGGTGATCTGTCGAGGCCGTGCCATCGATGTCAACCTGAAGCCCCTGTATTGGCGTTTTGGAAGGTAGGGCTTCCCGCCGGGGCTGTTTGGCTGGGGCAGGGTCCTCAAAACTAAGAGCCTCTCGATGCTTTGAAGGAGATTTGCCCTTTGAGGACTTGCCCACAGAAGGTTTGGTTACCTGAGATCCATCCGGAGATGATGACCTGGATGACTGTGATGTTGGATTCTCTGAAGCAAACAGCACATGGAATTTGTTGGCCCGGTTCTGCAGCCCACGCTTAGACATTTGGGAGCAGGAAGGGCAGTCCGGAATGGAGTGGTCAGGCCCCAAACATTTAAGACACCATTCATGGGTGTCTGTGACTGATATTACAGCAGTACACTTGGTACACTTCTTAAATCCAGGGGCTGGCTTCTCCATGTGGAGAAATCAAGTAGGCCTCAAGGCCTAACTGAAGTGACCAAGTGCTGAAAAATAATAAAAGAAAAGAAAATAATTTTTCAAGAAAGAAAAAAGGAAGACCGGCGATACCGGTATCGGTATGGGAAGGCAGGTACGCGGTCTAAAGAAACAAAACAAAAAACTACAATTTCTTCAGAGGTGACAGGATACACGACCTGCTGGCTCCGCGGAAAAAGAGAAACTGAGGAGAGCTGTTCAGGAAGGCGGGAAGGCAGCGCGCATGTGCAGTGGGAGGTCCCAAAAGCTTCCATTCTAGGAAGCTGGGGAGCTTTCCCGCGCAGGCTCCGTCGGTTCCGACGTACCCATATGTGAGGACTTATTCCTGCTTGTTCCTGGAGATCCATCTTTTTCAAATTCCATTCTGTTCACCATTAAGCAGTGTTGGAGCCACTTGGCAATAGTGATCACAGTACGATAGCATGTGATTTAATAAATGAAGGGAGGATAGCAAGGAAATCCACCTTAACATTCTAAAGGAAGGCTATGATAAAATGAGGAAAATAGTTAAGAAAAAAAACCTAAAAGTAGCAGCTGCAAAGGTTAAGGGATTTACATCAAGCATGGGCATTGTTTAAATTATCTTGGAAGCCCAGAAAACACAAAAAAAAGGCCAAAAAATTGCCAGCATGGTTTAAAGGTGAGGTCAGAGAGGCTGTTGTAGCACAAAAAGCATCTTTCAGGAAATGGAAAAAGGAACCAAATGATCAAAATGGCAAACAAGCACAGGCAAGTTAGATGCAAGGCATTGACAAGGCAGGCAAAGAATTTGGGACCCCCCCCAAACTTAACAGTGGAAACAAAAACACATAATAAAAACGTTTTCAAGTAGATTTGTAGCATAAAAACAAGCCTGTGAGAGTCAGTTGGACCATTAGATGAAAAAAGGGTAAAAAAAGGGGGCACTAAGGGAGGTGGAGGGCAAGGCCATAACGGAGAGACTGAATGGATTTTTTGCTTCGGTCTTTACTGAAGATGTAGGGAAGTTACTCATGCCTGAAATGGTATTTAAAGGTGATTTATCGATATTTCTTTTGATTCTTTCGATAGACCAGGAAGACGTATTACAACTATTTGATAAACTGAAGAGTAGCACATTGCCTGGACCGAATGGTATACATCAGAGGGTGTTGAAAGAACTGAAATATGATATTGCAGACCTATGAACTACCATTAAAATCATCTGTAGTACCTGAAGACTGGCCAGTGTAACTCCAATTTTTAAAAAGGTTCCAGGGGCGATCCAGGAAACTACAGACCGGTGAGCCAGACGTCAGTACAGAGCAAAATGGTAGAAATCATTAGAAAGAATAAAATTACTGAACATGTAGATAGTCATGGTTTAATGGGAGAAAGCCAACATGAATTTAGCAGTCTTGTCTTACTAATTTGTTATATTTTTTTGAAGGCGTGAACAAACAGGTAGACAAATGTGAGCCAGTCGATATAGTATATCTGGATTTTCAGAAAGCCTTTGACAAGGTCCCTCATGAGAGGACTCATGGCAAGTTAAAAAGTTATGAAATAGGAGGCAGTGTACTACTGTAGATTAGGAACTGGTTTAAAAAAAGATACAAAGTAGAGAGTAGGGCTTAAACAGCCAACTATCTCAATGGAAAAAGGCAAGTAGTGGAGTACCTCAGGGATCTGTGCTAGACCCGCTGCTTTCTAAAATCTTCATAAATGACCTGGAAATGGGATCATCAAGCGAGGTGATCAAATTTGAAAATGGCACAAAATTGTTCAAAGTGCTAAAACACAAGATGATTATGAAAAATTTCAAGAGGACCTTCATAGATTGGAAGACTGGATGTCCAAGTGGCAGATGAAATTTAATGTGGACAAGTGCAAAGTTATGCACCTAGTTTGGATTGTTCTTCCCTCTCGTTACATAATGCAAGGCTCCATATTAGAAACTACCACCCAGGAAGGTTTTAGGTGTCACCGTGGATAATATGTTCAAACCTCCACCCAGTGCACAGCAGTGGCCAAGAAAGCTAATATAAATTTACATGTTACACTTGTTACATGTTACACTTGTTATATGTAAACCGCTTTTTATTTAAAAGTTGATTTGTAAATAATTTAAAAATCTGTTCTATGTAAAACCTGTTCTTGTTACACTTGTTATATGTAAACCGCCTTTGATCTATGGAAGAGGCGGTATATAAGAAAGTTTTAAATAAATAAAAATAAAATAATATAATGCTAGGAATTGTAAGGAAAGGAATAGAGAACAAAACCAAGGATATTATAATGCCTTTGTATTGTTTCATGGTGCAACCGCATCTTCAATGTTGTGTGCAATTCTGGTTGATGTATCTTTAAAAGCTACAAAGAAGAACAACTAAAAATGGTTAAGGGAATGGAAGGATACCCCTATGAGGAAAGGCTTAAAAAGAAGGTTAGGGGCTCTTCAACTTGGAAGAGAGAGCGCTGAGGGGAGATATGATAGAGGTCTATAAATTAATGAATGGAGTAGAACGGGTAAATGTAGATAGGTTGTTTACTCCATCAAGAAGTAGAAAGCTACAATGTAACCCATTTAAGAGTAATATTTTTTCACTCAAACTTTGGAATTCGTTACTGGAGGATGTAGTAAAAGCTGTTCGTGTGGCTGGGTTTCCTGGAGGAAAGGTCCAAAAACCATTAAAATGAGGCCCTGGGAAATTCACTGCTTACCCTGGGGAATCTATGTACCTTTCTGTGAACCTGAAAACAGGATACTGTGCTCGATGGACCTTGGTCTGACCCAACATGACATTTCTTATGTTCTTATAGAAGAAAAACACTAAGATCCTAACCTGGATCACATCACAAAAAATTAAGAAACCATGCACATACCACACACACTTGAAAACTAAGTTTTGAGAGTAAAAAAACCTCTCAAACATACACTGAAATTGTATGCAAGTACAAGAACTTTTGAGGAGATTGAGAAAAAAGGAACCCCCCCCAACCCCCCCCAAAAAAAATGCTAGAGTCTAGTAATCTCACTAGTTGCATTGGTAATATTGCTTTGTATAATTGTTTTCATGTGTCTAATTATATCCATGACATTTTATATAATACTTTTTTCTGCTTATATTGACAATTTTTTTAAAAAGATAACTGCGTGCCCACCTCATATTCAGGCCCAAATCCAGCATATTCATTCACATCCTCAGAAGCTTTCCAGAGAAAAGGAATTCCTCCGAACAGAAGTATTATCTGAAAAATTGCAAAGATAAAATTCTTAAACAATGAAACAGCAGCAAAAAATGGTAATTAGGCCTTACCTGCTAATTGCTGTTCCTGAAGGAACGACAGTCCAGTCCCTTACTTCTGGGTTGCGTAACCCTTCCAGCAGCTTGGAGGCTGAGCCCAACCTTTTTGGGGATGGAGCGGTATAAATACCACTGGGACCACCACCTAACTCCAGTATTCGAATTAAAAAGCAGCAGACCTAACAAACTTTCGTAACACACTATATAGTTAAAAGATCTAAGAAAAATTGACCATAACTAAAACCTTTTTTTTTTTTTTTTTTTTTTGGAATAGCATAGGGAGGAGGGAGGGATGGCCCCGGACGGAGGGGGTTGCCGGGGCTAGTCGCCCCTGGCCTGGGTTCGTTCCGATGCTTCAGACTAAACAATACTCTGAACTACAGCCGGAAACGGGAGGGATCAGGGACTGGACTGTCGTTCCTTCAGGAACAGCAATTAGCAGGTAAGGCCTAATTACCATTTCCTTATCGTCACTCCAGTCCAGTCCCTTACTTGGATGTACCAGAGCAGTTCAAAGCTGGGTGGGATCCGGCATAACCGGAACGAAGAACCGCCAGGCCAAAACCGAGCGTCCGCTGCACTCTGGACGTCCAACCGTAGTGCTTGGTGAAGGTGTGGAGGGAGGACCAAGTCGCCGCCCTACAGATATCCAGTGGAGGAACTAGGCTGAACTCCCGCCCAAGAGGTAGCCTGAGCCCACGTGGAAGGTGCCAGCATGACCATGGGAACATGCTTCCCCTTCAGGATAATGGCGGAGGCGATTGCCTCCCTGATCCACCTAGAGATGGAGGACTTGGCCGCCGCCTCCCCTTTGTGCGGACCCCCGAACTGAATGAATAGTCGCTCGGATTTTCTGAAGGGCGCTGTGCGGGAAGAGGTATCGCTTCAGGGTCCTGCGAATGTATAGTAGGTGAAGCTTGTCAGCCCACTTTCATGCCCTTCCGTTGCGAAGGCCGGGAGGGTAATTGTCTGGTTCACATGGAAAGGGAGGAGGACTTTGGGCAAGAAGGATGGAACCGTGCGCAGCACCACTTTATCCCTGAGGAAGGACAGAAAAGGGGGGATGCGAGGACAGTGCTTGTAGTTCCGAGATTCTTCTGGCCGAGCAGATGGCTATAAGGAAAACTGTCTTCAGGGTTAAATCCTTTAGGGAGGCATTCTTTAATGGCTCAAAGGGATTCCCTATCAACGCATTTAGCACAAGGTTAAGGTCCCAGGGGGGGATGACTGACCTTCGTTGTGGTCGTAGCCGACTAACTGCCCGTTAAGAACCTTGCGACGTCCGCGTGGGCCCCTAGGGGTTTGCCTCGGACCTTGCCCCTGTAGCAAGCGATGGCCGCAAGCTGGACCCTTAAGGAACTGTGGGCCAGACCCTGTCAAAACCCTGCCTGCAGGAATTCCAGGACCTCCGGAACAGAGGGCCGAGAGTGGTTTCTTTCGGCGCTCCGCACACCAGGATTCGAAGATGCGCCAGACTCTCACGTAGGAAAGACAGGTCGAACGCTTCTTGGCCTGCAGCAGAGTTGAGACTACTGCCCTGGAGTAACCTCTTTTCAGGAGCCGTGCCCTTTCAATAGCCAGGCCGTAAGCGAGAAACCGCTCCACGTGTGGCATCAGTACCGGGCCTTGCCTTAGTAGATCCCTTTTGCAAGGGAGGCGCCACGGCCTGGTCGGCGATCATCCTCACCAGATCCGCATACCAGGGCGGCGAGGCCAATCTGGGGGCTATGAGGATTACCAATCCCTGGTGAGGACTCTATCCGCTGGAGCACTTTTCCGATCAGAGCCCACGGCGGGAATACATAGAGAAGACCCTCCGAAGGGGCCACTTCTGGGACAGGGCATCCAAGCCCTCGGACATTCTTTCCCTCCGCCGACTGAAGAATCTGTCCACCTTGGCTGACGAGAACCGTGCCATGAGTTCCAGGACTGGCACTCCCCACCGAGCTTCTATTTGGTTGAAGGTCTCCTGTTCCCAGTTCCCACTCCCCGTGGTCTATCTTGCATCTGCTGAGGAAAATCGGCCGTGACGTTGTCCGTTCCGGCCACGTGCTGTGTGATAGCGCCTGCAGATGGATCTCCGCCCACTGTAAGAGGGTGTCCGCCTCCTTTTCGAGAGCGGGGCTGTGGTGCCTCCCTGGTGATTGATGTAGGCCACCGCGGTTGACATTGTCGGAGAGGACGCGAATTGCTCTTCCTTGAACTAATGTCTCGAGAGCTTTGAGAGCGCCAGGGTGACGGCCCGCAACTCCAGTCTGTTGATGGGCCACTGCGATTCCAACGGTGTCCAGCGACCCTGTGTGAAACTGAATCTTGGCAGGTGCCCCCCAGCCCGATAGGCTGGCATCCGTCGTCAACAGTAACCACCGAGGGGGTTCGAGAGGCATCCCGCGGTCCAGGTTCCTTGGGTTTTTCCACCAGTATAGTGCCTGTTGGTCCGCGGAGCGCACGGTAACTGTCGAGAGAGAGGATGATGCTGGGGGGACCACCGACGCAACAGAGAACGCTGCAATGGGCGCATGTGGGCCCTGGCCCATGGTACTACTTTCTATTGCCGCCGCCATTGTTCCCAGAAGCTGAAGATAATGCCACGCCGAGGGGCTTCTTCTGGCTAGAAACTGCGAGACTAGGAGCCTTAAATCCCTTGATCTCGTTCGTGACAAGAAAACTCTTCCGCTGTTGGTGTCGAATCTTGCCCCGAGGTACTCGAGTTCCTGGGAGGGAGTCAGTCTGCTCTTTGTACGATTGATGACCCAACCCAAGTCCTCTAAAACCTGGATTACTCTGGCCGTTGTCGAGAGACTTTCTTCTTCGGATTTTGCCCGGATTAGCCAATCGTCCAAGTAAGGATGAACTAATATGCCCTCCTTCCGAAGGAAGCGCTACCACTACCCATTACCTTGGTGAATGTTCTGGGAGCCGTAGCTAGGGCCGAATGGAAGGGCCTGAAATTGAAAGTGGCCTCCTGGTACCGCGAATCTCAGGAACTGTGATGGGACTTCCTGATTGGGATGTGCAGGTAGGCTTCTGTCAAGTCGAGGGATGTTAGGAACTCCCCTTCCCTTACGGCTGCTATGACAGAACGTAGAGTCTCATCCGGAAGTGGGGTACCCTGAGGCAGCGATTTACCTGTTTTAGATCCAGGATCGGTCGAAGGGAGTCTTCCTTCTTTGGTACCACAAAATAAATTGAGTACCGACCCGATCCTCGCTGGTTTGGTGGAAACGGGGATTACTGCCCCGAGAGCTAATAGGCGGGGCCGAGAGTCGCCTCCACCGCCGCCCTCTTTGTAGCGGAGCCGCAGGGAGAGCGGACAAAGGCCGAGGGGATTTGTTCTGCGAATTCGAGAGCATAGCCTCTCTGATCACTTCTAGGACCCATTGATCGGACGTGACTCGGGACCAGGCGGGAAGGAAGAGCCTCAGGCGGCCTCCAATCGGGTGCCTTCCCTCCTGGGCCCCCGGCCTCTCATTGTTTCTGGAACCCGAGAAGGAGGAAGAGGCTGTTCCGAAACCTCGGCCAGCTCCCCGGAAAACCCTCGGAAAACCTTGTCCCCTTGGGGGGAAAACGGGTCTTGGAAAAGGGAGCTGACCTGGCTGGACGAAACCTCCGTGGTTCCCTAGGTGGGTACGTAAGGGGGGTAGGGAGCGCCCCTGTTTTTGCCTGTCTTCTGGGAGCCTGCCTCCCTTTGACTCCCCCAGGTCCTTAACTAGCTTTTCCAAATCTTCGCCAAACAAACAGTTTGCCCTTAAAAGGAAGACGGCTCAGGCGCGCCTTAGAGGAAGCATCTGCTGCCAATTCCGTAGCCAAAGATAGCGTCTAGCCGCCACCACCGAGGCCATGTTCTTGGCTAGGCTTCTGATGAGATCATACTGGCTATCCGCCAAATAGGCTGCTCCAGATTCCACCTTAGCCGAGTTGGCTTGCGCTTCGGCCGTTGATCCCTCTGTTGACTGGATCTGTTGTGCCCACCTTAAGCAGGCCCGAGCCACCCAGGCTCCTGATACTGAGGCCTGCAAGGCTAAGGGCGCTGATGTCAAAAGCTTGTTTCAGGAGCGTATCCAGTTTCCTGTCTTGAGCATCCCTTAGAGCCGTGGCTCCCTCCACTGGGATAGTGGTCTCTTGGTGACTGCTGATACCGCCGCATCTACTCTGGGGGACTTCAGCAGTTCTTATCTGGACTCAGGGAGAGGGTAGAGGCGAGACATGGTTCGTACCCCTCGCAAGCCTGATTCTGGTTGATCCCATTACCTCTTGTATCATCTGACGTACCACTCTGTGGACAGGGAAGATTTCTGGGACCTTCTGACGGGCCTGAATCAGGGGATCCTCTAGAGCCTCCTCCTCTGTTGGGGAAATCAGAGGTAACATTGAGGGCCTTTAGGGACTCATTGATTAGAGAAGAGAGCTCTTCTCGGCGGAACACCCTGACAATGCGAGCATGGTCCTCTTCCGGGATCTCCCCTTCTTCCAGCTCCTCGTCTTCCTCCTCTAAGTCCCTTTCGGAACCCTCCTCCTCTGGAGTGCCCTGGGACAGGGGAGGGAGGATCTCTTCACTTATTAGCACTGGTGCGCCTTGGGGGGTATCCCTGAGTCCTGACCGCTCGCTCTCCTAGGTTTGTCTAATCTGGCTTCTGCTGGCGGACCCTGTATCGCCTGGGCCAAGCCCTGCCTGCGCTGCAGTAAGCTTGGTGAAGCAAAAGGATGAAGTCTGGGGAGAAGAGCTCTCCGACCCCTTCCTCCAGCGTGGCACGGGATAGAGGGGGTGAGGGAACCTCTGTGCTAGTAGCCGGAGGTAACTGACCCCCCCCTTCCGCTACCAGGGATTCCCCAGGCACCTGAGGTGTTTGGGACATGGTCAAACTGATTTCCTGCTACTACAGAGGTAGACGCTGCCGCACATGGCCTGCAGATTCCGTCTCAGTGGGGGTGCCCCTCCGTGTGCCACAGGATGGGCACTTTGCCTTGGTAGCCATGCTTTCCAGTCGGCTCCGAAGGCTGTGCTTAGTGGCAGGACTAATCAATTGGCTGTATGAGAGAAAAAACTGAAAAGCAAAACCCAAAGCAAAACTGAGGGCAAATCAGGGGTCCCACTCCAGGGAATTGCTGTGGGAAGAAACTAGTTAACCCCTGAGCCTTCCTCTGTCCTAAGAAAGGTCAGCAATTTTGTTGAAGAGATGTGATCCACAGCGAGCTATTTAATTTAAAATAACCTAAAAATAGCATAAGAATAGCATAAAAATAACTTTAAACTAAATAAAGTAAAATAAAAACCTACAATCATAATACTTGCTGTTTGTTGAACCGGGGGAAAGCCGCGATTCCACTCCGTTGGCTCTACACGTGGTAGGCCGCGGCCACGTGGAGTCCGAAACGGAGGATCGCGCTTCTGCACGCTGCCCTGTTATGCAGGCCTGCTAGGAGGGAGCGGTCTCCGCGTCGCCGACTGCAAGGGCTGCCGCCGCTAGAAATTCCTCCGGAGGAGGGAGGCTTCAGCTGCCGGACCGTGAATCGCCGCCGCACCCCGCTGCTCCTGGGGGGGGGGGGGGGGGGCGTCAATGTCCCGCTCGTGTCTCTGCCTCTAGCGCTCAGCCGCCTTTGGGGCTTCGGCGCGAGGCAGGGCTGCTCCTCGAGGGTGCTGAAAAAACAAGAAATCCCCCAGCCGAGGAAGAGGGAGATCTTTTATCCCCTGCAGCAGGCAGCTCCGTGTGTCCCCTCCGGTCTCCGGCCCGGTCGGAAAGGGAGGGAGGGAGGGGGAGGGAGAAGCAGAGGGATTGCAGAACTTAAAGGTACAGGCACTAAAGGAAAAAAAAAACGAGCACCTTAACTAAAGAAAGAAAATAAATAATTAAAGAATTCAGCAATTAAAAAAATTAAATAACATAATTAAGAGACGGCAGGACGCCAGAAAGCCCTAGGCTTACGGAACCCTCCAGCTGCTTGGAGGCTGAGCAATACTGGAGTTAGGGGGTGGTCCCAGTGGTATTTATACCGCTCCATCCCCAAAAAGGTTGGGCTCAGCCTCCAAGCTGCTGGAAGGGTTACGCAACCCAGAAGTAAGGGACTGGACTGGAGTGACGATAAGGAACATTAGGTACATATATCTGCAAGAAGGGAGAGGAAGAAAAGGAAGTGGCCACAGCCACAACTGACAGTTTTCTGAAGATCAAAGGCACAGGAATTGAGCAAGCTATGGTGCAAAATGATAGTGACCTGTTACTGGGTAGGGATTTTTCTTATTACTCATCAATGAAATCCAACCTTAATCAGTACAGATTAATATACTTTTAAAGTACATTTTAATCTAATCATACAAAAAAAAGAGAAAACAGTACATCAAAGGGAAAACTTTATGGAGTGGGCAGTCTATCGCAATAGTAGATTCTATGCCATCTTGTTTTGTTTACACTAAAGTTCTTCTATAGGAGTCCCACGACTCTCACAGTATTCTAGTCGGGCATCCTGAGATCTGAACCACCAACCTCCTGGCTCTGATGGGGCATTCCAACACAGACCTAAAGCAGCACTCTCTCTCAGCTGGGCCAGTACATAAAATCTACTGTAACCTAGTTTGAAGTTTCTTCCCCTTATCACTGTCTAGCCCTGTCAGGATGAAATGGTTTTCCTAACACATCTCTTGCGTTCTGGCACAACTGGGTTCAAGAGGTCACCGTTGCCGCCAGAGGTGTAAGTTCCACACCTCCACATAGTTTGGATCTTTGGATTGGAGTCTACAGTATATCCTTCCAGCTCTAATCACTGCTTCCTAGCTCAGAAAGCAGATCCTTCGATGCTAGCAGAACTCCATAAGCTTTAGCCTCGTTGCTCACGTTCCAGGTCTTCCCTCACTTCCTTCTTACTCCACCTCGTCTAGCAGCTATTCCCGTTCCAACCCTTCCAAAACCAACTGCAATTATATAAAACATACATTTCAGATAACCAAATATAGCCCAATTAGGACTACTTACCGTGCCCTCAACTTCAGAATATAATCCAGACCAGAAACTGAAAGTGCTCTTATCCAGCTGATACAAACGAGATTTTTCGAAGGTTTCTGCATCCATTATATTTCCAAGTTCTGATGGAACATGGGTAGTGGTTCGGTACACCAACCTCTGAAACCAGGAGAAAAAAAATGGATAAGAATAAATGGTTACTTACAGGAGTACAATAATGGCAAAGTGCTTAGGACCCATAGAGAGGAGAAAGGTGAAATGTCAAGGGGTAAAAAGAGGACAACTACACATCGAGGGAGGACCTGTGAATATAATTTGAGAAGCAGCACTGGGGAAAATTTGGAAGGAAGGCAAGTGGGGCACACCGTTTCCTTCTTCAGATGTGAACATGATCATCATTATCTTTGGTATCTGTTTGAGCCAACATTTAAAATTATTCAGTCTAGAAAGTCATTTTTCTGTAAGAATATTCCATCATTGGGAGTTGTTCCTTCCATATCAAATTATTTTTCATGATCTGAATGGTAATGCCAACACATTTTACATTGTGTGTACAAGGTGACATTTTACTTACCGATTAATGTCCTCGAGTCCTGCTAGACTAGTCCAGACAAGTGGGTTGTGTTCCCCTACCAGTAGATTGGTTCTTTGTCTCTAACGAAAAGCCCATGTTTCAATGGCAGCACTCCTATGCCTCTATTCGCATCAGCCACCAGAGATCTCTCTCTTCAGTATTCATCTCAAAGAAACATGGTAAGCCTTACACACCTTCAAACTATGGGCACCAATGAGTAATCAACAGCAGAGAACTATGTACAGGAAAGCATAAACAGAAGGCTGTCAGTAGAAGATGAACCTGCAGAGCCAAGTATAAAATTCACAGTGGACCCAAGGGTACCACAGCAGAAGAACAGAGCAAACAGTTACAGGGGCAGGCCCCGGACTGATCAAGCAGGACTCAAGGAAAGGACATTAACTGGCAAGTAAAATGTCACTTTCCATATCATCTTGCTAGACCAGTCCAGACAAATGGGACGTACCAAAGCTATGACTCCACTGGGTGGTAAGAAGAGAGAGCAGCTTGCAAAACCCTTGAGCCAAAGCCATATCTGCCCACGTGTGGATATCCAAGCAGCAATGCTCAACAAAAATGGAAAGTGATGCCCCCACTGCCACCTGACAAATGTCTGCAGGGGCTACCGAGCACTGTTCTGCCCATGAATATGCTTGTGCTTGGGTAGAATGGGCAAGCAAACCCTCCAGAACCAGTCGGTTCCACAAAAAGACACATTGAGGCACTGGCCTAAATCCAGCACCACAAAGTCAACTTAACTGCTGCATAACCCTTGCATGGACCAGCAAACAGCACAAAAATATAAATGGTTGCACTTACGAAACAAAATTTATAACCTTCAAGAGAAGCACCCGCTGGGCATTCATAAGATGAAGATCCTTATCCTTCCCTGACACTGCTCCTTAGAGGCGGCGGGCAGGCAGACCACCTGGTTAACATGAAAAGGGAGAAATCACTGTAGGCAAGAAGGAAAGCACAGGCCGAAAGGAAACTACCTCCTTTGAAAAAGACAGATAAGGATCTCAGCATGACAGAGCCTGCAGTTCAGAAATCCACCTTACGGAACAAATCACCCATCTTGAGCATCGACTCCTTCAAAGTAGCGCACTTCAGCAGTTTAAGGGAGCCTGCTGTGTACAGAACAGCACTAAGCAATCCAACAGTCTTTTGGACCCTCCTCTGGCAGGAAAACTCTGCCCACTCGAGTGTGAAAACGTGTTCCCAGAAACTCCAAGGACTGGGAAGGCAACAGCTGGTTCTTTCCCCAATTGATCACCCAGCCAAGGCTTTCCAAAAGGGACACCATTTGGGGCCCAACTGGAGACGCTTCTGAAAGGGAATGGGCCCAAACGATCCAGTCATCCAGATATGGATGGACACAAATCCCTCAGTGCCGCAGCATTACCACCACCGCCACAACCTTGAAGACAGTCCTCAGGGTGATGGATAGTCCAAAAGGGAGGGTGGCAAATTGATAGCGAGAACCAAGCATGGCAAAAACGCAGATACCTTTGCTGATCTGCCCAGATTGGGATATGAAAATACACTTTGGCCAGACCCAGAGAAGCCAAAAACTCCCCTTGGCCACTGCTTGAATCAGAGTGCATGATATGCAAATGCTTGTTGTCCCCCTTAAGGTCCAGAACAGACCAGAAGGAACCAGTAGGCACTACAGAATAGACTATCTTCCCTTGCCCCACTCGTCTGGGAAGGGGGGGGGATGGACCCCACTACCTTTAGACTCAGCAACTTGTCCAAGGTGATCCGCACAGTGACACTTTTGATTGCAGACACACAAGAGGAGTGGACGAAGGCATCTGGAATCAGCTCTTTCCTTTCCAGGATATAGCCAAACTGAATGGTGCTAGCACTCAGCAATCCTTGGTAACCCGAGCCCATTTCTGAACTGGAAGAACCAGGGAATGGGCCACCAAAACTTCACTGGAGAGTCCTCCTCTGGAGGGGACAGAGACCCTGGGCCCACACGCTCCACGAAAGGACTGAACAAGCTCGAAGCCCAGAAGCAAAAAGGGGAAGAAGGGACTTTCGTCATTACCTGGAAAACCTAAGACTCCCAAGGATCTGGCCAGGGCGCCCCCCTTGGTAGAAAGATGAAGACTGACGAGAAAGAGGCACCAGGCTGCTTCACAGGCTCCCTGGACCCACCTTCCAGATTTCATCTTGCCCAGGTCCTTCACCAGCTTCTCCAGTACGGGCTCCAAAAAGAAGATTCCCCTTATAAGCCAGTAGGGCCAACTGGGCTTTGGAAGATGAGTCCACTGCCCAGCACCAGAGCCAAATCCAACACCAACACCATCGTCAGGGCACCATCCCTAGCCAGACATACCAGGTCATACACGGCATCAGAAAGGAAGGCCGTAGCAGATTCCAAAAGAGGGAAAAATATCATCTGGTAGAAAAGACTGAATACACTGAAGCAGGGCTTGAGACACCAGGCTGGCGCAGACCGCAAGCTGCAGAACAGCTGCCATGGCGAACTAGCTCCTCAACAACAAATCCACCTTATGGCCCAGAATCCTTTAAGACCAATCTGCCTTCCACGGAAATGGTGGTCCATTTGTTAACTGCCGTGACTTGCACATCCACCTTGGGAATACCAAACCACTCAATACACTCCTCCAGGAGAGCATAGATCTTCTTACACACCCTTAGTCGAGGAATCCGAGAGTCCCACTCTGATTGGATCATATCCTTAAATACATCTGTGAATGGGAAGACAGCAGTGGATTTCTGCACCCCTTGAAGGAGGGGATGTACCTTTGGCACTGCTCTGTACCAGAAGCATCCATCGAGTTCAAGGCGGATGAGACCCTGGCAATCAATGCCGCCAGTTCCTCCTTCCAGGATAGGCAAATCACACCAGCCTGCTCACAATCTTCTAAAGGCAAGAGTACTTAATCACAGAGCCCAGCACCAAGCCATTGTCAAAATCTCAGACAGCTCCCAGCTGTTCCCCGTCTCCAGGGGCACCCTACACCAGGGATCCTTAGCCAAAAGGCAAACAGGACTTTCATTCTCTGCCTGCCCCACATGAGACTGCACTGGGGGACACCCAGAGGCCGCAGGGTCTGAATTTCCACACCAGAAGGACCATGCCTATTGTAAAAAAGAAGAGAAGACCCAGGAGGACAATCTGGAATTTGGAAGCTCTCTTCTTGGAAATTACTACCCAATACTAGGGAGAACAGCTGCCGAAGACCCCCTAGAGGATGAGGAGCAGCTCAAAACAGTCGCCTAACTCTCCAGCCCACTGGATATCCTTACTATAGCGCCATCTATCACCTCCTGCCCCGAGGCAGGCAAGGCCTGACTAACTACATACCCGGCTGAGAGAGGGAGCAGGCACTCCAGAGACGATTCAGAAGCTACCATGCAAGAAGAGAAAAGTCCAGAATATGGAGAAGAGGCACCTCGCTTGCTAAAGACCAAAGTGAAATTAGGTCTTACCTGCTAATTTGTTTTCCTTGAATCCCTCCAGTCCAGTCCAGACTTGTGAGTTATCACATCCCACCAGCAGCTTGGAGACTGAAGATGCCAAGTCTTTATGTCTTCACTCTACATAGACAGTTGGCACCTCCTATCAGGCTCAGTATTCTATTGACAAAACAGATGCCAACGAGCAACAATTAAGAACCAATAGGAACACATCCAAAACACTAGAAATCTAATCTGCTGAACACATGCTCCACCATAGTAGTCACATTGCCAACTTCAGTCCCCTCCTGTTTCGTTTACTTTTTTAAAACTTTTTTCTTTTGGCCACAGCATAGAAGTGGCATCCCCACGGGAATCCTACATCACCAGATGGCTCCATACCTCCACCCAGAATAATCTTAAATTCACTGTACTCTTCAGAACCACAATCGCCCTTCATGCAGTGCCATCACGACAAGCAGAAAAACAAGGGGAGGGTTCTAGACTGGATTGGAGGGACTCAAGGAAAGAAACTTAGTAGGTTAGACCTAATTTCACTTTCCTTATTGTCCCCTCTAGTGCAATCCAGACTCATGAGATGTACCATAGCAATACTAACCTGGGGAGGGCCCGCAAGCCCCACAGATCCAAACCACACATCTCCCACTGCCTGCATGTCCAGGCAGTAATGCCTGACAAAAATATGCAACGAAGACCAAGTCGCCACCCAGCAAAATATCCAGTGGCGGCACCAGACTAGCTTCCACTCACGAGGCCACCTGTGCCCTGATCAAATGTGCCCACAGTTCTTTGGGCAACTCCTTAAGCCTCAAAAAAGGTAGGCCGAAGCAACTGCCTCCCATGCCCACCAGGCAATTAAGGCTTTGGACAGAGCTTCACCCTTAAAGCACAAACAATTGATCAGACTTCCAAAAAGATGCTGTCCATTTAAAAGGTACTTTTGAAGTACTTTGCAAGTGCAACTGGTGGTCCTCTGAACTGGCACCACTGCCCGAAAATACTGGGAGAGTCACCGGCTGATTGAAATGAAAAGTTGAAGATGGACCTTGGGCAGAAAAGATGGAACTGGATGTAACACCACCTTCTCTGAGATGGAGAGGAATGACTCGTGGCATGACAACGCCTGGAGCTGAACAAATGGCCACCAAAACCACCACCATCTTGAAAGTCAAGTTCTTCAAGGTAAAACCATCTGCCAGCTCAAAAGGCACTTCTGTTAATGCCAACACTAAATTCAGATCCCAGGGAAAAATCAAAGACCTCGCCGGGGGACAAAATGTGCATCACCGCTCTGAAGAAACATACCACATCTGGATGGGCTGCAAAGGAGTAGCCCTGGACTCACCCCTGATAAACACATGAGCACCACAACCTGCACGCGTAACAAATCACAGGCTAAACCTATCTCCAAAACTGGCCTGCAGAAACACTAGGATATCCAGAAGAGAGACTGCCAGGGGTCAGCATCCACAAGCCGACCACCAATCCTCAAACACTCGCCACACATGGACATATGACAGAAGTGGACCACTAGCGCACCTTCAACATCGTAATCACTGGGGCTGAATACCCCTCACCCCCCCCCCCCCACCCACGTTTCCCAGCCAAGGACTCTCAAGAGCCAGGCTGCAAGTAAGAATTGATTCACCTGAGGCATTAGGATGGGACCCTGTGAAAATAGATTGGTCTGTGCCGAAAGGTGCCACAGACGATCCACATACCATAGCTGATGAGGCCAATCGGGAGTGACTAACACCACCAGTCCCCGATGGGCCTTGATCCTCTGTACTAGATTTTCTATGAATGCCCACGGAGGAAAAACATACAGGAGCCCTTCCCTCAGCCATCTCTGACCCAACGCATCCAGGCCTTCTGACATCTGTTCTTGCGTCTGCTGAAGAAACCGGCTGCTTTTATGTTCAAGAGGCTGCTATCAGATCCATGATCGGCTGTCCCCTGCGCCTAACTAGCTGCACAAACACCACATCATTGAGAGACCACTCGGCCGGATCCAGGCGATAGCAACTGAGAAAACTGTGTAGCAGCCAGCTTTTAATAAGTCTTCTTGTTTTACAGGGAACGTGGATAATTATGTACAAAAATAATGTAGCTTAAAGAAACAATAAGCTATGTTTAAATGTAAAACAATAGAACAAAACATGGATAACTATGTACAGAAATAATGTCGCTTAAAGCAAACAGTAAGCTATGTTTAAATGTAAACAATAAAACAATACTACCGGAAATTGTTAACGTTAAGCAGAGTTGTGCATCATTGTGTATCTAGTGAGTATTTAATCAGGAGTGTGTATGGATGTGAGAGGTATTTAGATAAATGTGTTTGGTTAAGTTATGGAGCCAAAGTGTTGTGTGAAGAGGTGTGTTTTCATTTTTTTCTTAAAATGTGGAAAGGTCTTTTGTCTCAGACTCTCGGGTAGTGTGTGCCAGAGGGTGGGTGCACAGTGTGAGAATGCTCTGTTATTTGTGATCTTTTTAGCTTTAACATAGTCTGAAACTGGTAGGAGTTTGTTTTTGTTACAGTTCCTTTGGTTACGGGTTGTCTTTCCTAACCAGGGCTCTACAGATCAACAAACAGTAAGGATTTGAGGGTTTGTTTGTTTGTTTTTATTATATTACATTGCTAGCTCTCTGACTGGGAGCTCTTAAAAGGGTTTTTTGTATATTTGTTAAAGCAAGGTTACTTTCTTTTTGGTGCTTTAGGGGAACTTTCCTTGAGCACAGTAGGTTGCTGAACTCTAGTAACCTCCTTAGGTGTTAGCAGTTTCTAAACCTGATCAGGTGTTCGTTCCCTCCCTACTCACCCTGACTCCCACCCACCCCTAGTGAGCAGTCTTGCTTTATAGGGCACCTCCCCCTTTAACAAATCACAGAGAATGGACCAGCACATTTTGAATATAATTAAAGAGATTTAACTGCTTTTTCTCTGAAAGGACAGCTGGGAAACCAGCTGGTACTTGGTAGATCTCTCTCTTTTGCTTTAACAGATACCTAAGCTCCACGAACAGAACAATGGCTGGGAAAAATCGTATTGCTAAAGCTGTTGCCCCCGTTACAGCTTCTGCCTCGGTCCAGACAGAGGTCCTAATGCCAGTTGAAGGACCAGTTCCATGTGCAGGGTGCCTGCATGCTGAAGCTCTGAGGAAACAAGTGGAGGAACTCAGAGAGGAGGTGGCGAGGCTGAGGAGCATTCAAGACAGTGAGAAGTACATTGATGAGATGCTTCTTGCAGCAACCAAGCTCTCCAGCACAGGAGAAGATGGGTGCCAACAGAATGTTGATGGTTGGACACAAGTCACCAGCAATGTTCCCTCTAATGTTCTGTAGGCTGTGTGCGCATAAAATATCAGCTGTGCGGCTTTTGAAGAAAGGTTAAATTTTTGTGCGCCACATAACGTCAACCAGGGCCTGCAAAATCACCAATCCAACTTCTCCAGCCCTTGAATTGAAGAACCATTATGCAGCCCTGGAAGTGGAGGAGGTGAAAGCATCCCTGGAAAGGGAAGAGCCAGAGTTCAAGTACCCTAAAGTTGCAGAATCAGTGACCAGAAGGAAACGAAGGGTAGTGGTGGTTGGAGACTCTCTTCTGAGGGGTACTGAGGCGTCCATCTGCCGACCAGACTTGATGTCCAGAGAGGTATGCTGTCTGCCTGGTGCCAAAATCCAAGATGTTACGGAGAGTTTGCCGAGACTCATCAAGCCCACTGACTATTACCCAATGTTGCTAATCCATGTTGGAACAAATGATACTGCCAGGTATACCTCGGAACATATCAAAAGTGACTTCATGGCTCTGGGACAGAGGGTGAGAAGCAGTTAGGTGCACAGGTGGTGTTCTCTTCAATCCATCTTGTTGAGGGTAAAGGCCAAGGCAGAGAGGCTCGCATCCTGGAGATGAACGCATGGCTGCGTGGATGGTGTCATCGAGAGCGTTTTGGTTTCCTAGACAATGGGATGCTGTTCCAAGGGTTGCAGAGCAGAGATGGCATCCATCTGTCCAAGAAAGGTCAACGCATCTTCAGTAGTAGACTGGCTAATCTACTGAAGAGGGCTTTAAACTAGATTCGTTGGGGATAGGTGAAGAAAGCCCCCAGGTAGGTGATACATTAAATACCTTTATGGAAATGGGTAACAGGGGTAACATATGGAAAGCAGTGTGTATTAATGCCCGTAGCATGGGAAATAAGATCCCTGATGTTGAAGCTTTGGTGGGAGTGGCTGACTTGGATTTAGTGGCAGTTACAGAAACATGGTTCACAGAAAACCATGACTGGGATGTAACTATACCTGGTTATACTTTATTCAGAAAGGGGAGGAGGAGTGGCACTATATGTAAAAACTACTATTAAAGCTTTGGAATTACAGAGCTTAAAAGGGAGAGAATAGGCATTGTGGGTTAAACTAGAAAAAGGGAAAGAGAAATCTATTTGCATTGGTGTGATATACAGACCTCCCTCACAAGAGAAAGAGGTGGACAGAGAGTTAATTGAAGACATACGCAGCATTGCTAGGAAAGGGGAAGTGCTACTGATAGGAGATTTCAATATGCCAGATGTTGATTGGCACATTCCTGCTGCAGTATCATCTAGAAGTAAGGAGATCTTGGATTCTCTACAGGGAGAACTATTCAGGCAATTGGTAACAGACCCCACACGTGAAGGGGCCATACTGGACTTGGTGCTCACCAATGGTGAAAGTGTTTCTGATGTTGTAGTGGGAGATCATTTTGCATCCAGTGATCACCAGATGGTGTGGTTCAGTATTAGGACTAGGGCTGTTAGAATCCATTCCAAGGTGAGGATCTTAGACTTTAGGAAGACTAACTTTGCAAAGATGGGCCAATACCTCAGGGAGTCGTTAGTGGGATGGGAACAGCTGAGGGATGTAGAAAAAACAGTGGGCAAAACTGAAAGGGGGTATTTTAAGGGCAACCAACCTTTTTGTTAAAATGGTAAATAAAGGCAAAAGGAAAAGGAGACCGCTATGGTTTTCGAAGGAAGTAGCTGAAAAAGTGAAGAAAAAGAGGGAGGCCTTCATGAAATACAAGAGATCACAGAGAGAGGACGACAGGCATCTGTATTTGGAAAAAAACTTAGAGAAGCTAGCACAGTAGTCAAGAAGGCAAAGATTCAAAAGGAGGAGGAAATAGCCAATGCAATAAAATGGGGAGATAAGACTTTTTCAGATATATTAGTGAGAAGAGGAAGGGCAAAAGTGGTATTGTCAGACTCAAGGGTGCAGGGGGGGGAATATGTAGAAGCTGATAAGGATAAAGCGGAATTGCTTAACAAATATTTTTGTTCTGTGTTCACAGATGAAGAACCAGGAGCAGGACCTCAGAAAACACCCACAAATAGGAACAGAAGCGAGGGAGATCTTGAACAATTTTCAGAAGACTGTGTTCGTGAGAAACTAGCTCAACTTAAAGTAGACAAAGCGATGGGACCGGATAGGATACACCCTAGAATACTGAGGGAACTTGGGACATTCTAGCAACTCCACTGACTGACCTTTTCAATGCCTCGCTGGAGTCAGGAGTGGTGCCAAAGGACTGGAGAGAGGCTCATGTGGTGCCTTTACACAAAAGCGGAAGTAAGGATGTGGTTGAAAACTACAGGCTGGATAGTTTAACTTCGGTGGTGAGTAAATTATTGGAAACGCTGCTGAAAGAGAAAATAGTGAGGTTTCTGGAGTCCAGCGGATTACAGGATCAGAGGCAGCATGGATTCACCAGAGGCAGGTCTTGTCAGACAAATCTGATTGATTTCTTTGACTGGGTGACCAGGGAGTTGGACCGAGGGAGAGCTCTAGATGTGGTGTATTTAGATTTCAGTAAAGCCTTTGACACTGTTCCTCACAGGTGACTTATAAACAAACTGAGCACCCTAGGGATGGACCCTAAAGTTACTGCTTGGGTTAGAAATTGGTTGGGTGGGAGGCGACAAAGAGTACAAGTAAATGGAGCTCATTCTGAGGAGAAGGATGTTACCAGTGGTGTGCCCCAGGGATCTGTCCTTGGTCCGATTCTTTTTAACATCTTTGTTAGTGATATAGCGGAAGAGCTGTCGGGTAAGGTTTGCCTCTTTGCAGATGATACCAAAATCTGCAATAGAGGAGACACCCAAGAAGGTGTAGATAACATGAGGAGGGATCTAGCTAAGCTTGAAGAATGGTCTACAATTTGGTAGCTGGGATTTAATGTTAAAAAATGTAAGGTCATGCATTTGGGCTGCAGCAATCCAAGGGAGCAATACAGTATAGGAGGTGAAGTACTTTTGTCCACTAAAGAAGAGCGGGACCTAGGCGTGGTTGTGTCTGATGATCTTAAAGTAGCTAAACAGGTAGAAAAGGCGACGGCAAAAGCTAGAAGGATGCTTGGGTGCATACAGAGAGGAATGGCTAGCAGAAAGAAGGAGGTGATAATGCCTCTGTATAAGTCTTTGGTGTGACCTCATTTGGAGTATAGTGTGCAATTCTGGAGACCGCACCTTCAAAAGGATGTGAACAGGATGGGGTCAGTGCAGAGGGTGGCTACTAAAATGATTAGTGGGCTTCATTATAAAGCATATGAGGACAGACTTAAGAATCTTAATATGTACACCTTAGAGGAAAGGCGGGATAGAGGTGATATGATTGAGATGTTTAAATACCTCCGTGGCATAAATGTTCAGGGAGAGAGCCTCTTTCAATTGAAAGCAAGTTCTGCTACGAGGGGACATGGGATGAGGGTGAAGGGAGATAGATTCAGGAGTGATATGCGGAAATATTTCTTTACGGAAAGAGTAGTGGATCCATGGAATAGTCTCCCAGTGGAGGTGGTAGAGATGAGGACAGTAACTGAATTCAAAAAAGCATGGGACCAACACAGAGGATCTCTAAAGGTAAAAAGCGGACTGTTGTAGTTGTTGATATGGAAGGACAGACTAGATAGGCCATGTGGTCTTTTTCTGTCATCATGTTTCTATGTCTTAGCAATGGATATGAGTGATGATGATAGGTCTCAATGACATCACTCCTATGCCTCTATTTGCCTCAGCCACCAGAGGTCTCTTCAATATTCATCGCAAAGCATATGGGAGAAATATGACAAGCCTCACACAACCTCAATCATGGGCAAACAAAGAGTAAACGACAGCAGAGAATGATGTACAGAAAAACAAACAGAAGGCTATCAGTAGAAGATGGGTCTGCTATGATTTTTATACTCTGCTCTGCAGGTTCAAGAGTACTGAAGCAGAAGAACAGATCAAAGACAGTTTCAGGGGCGGGCCCTGGACTGGTCTAGCAGTACTCATGAAAAGGACATCAACGGGTGAGTAAAATATTACCTTCCATATCATCATGCTCAGGTAGAATGGGCATGCAAACCTTCTAGAACCTGCTGTTTCCACAACAGATATGCCGAGGTAATGGCCTCCCGAATCTAGTGCTCAAAGTCGACTCGGCTGCCGCATCAATCTTGCATGGGAAAGCAAACACAAAAAGATGTTCAGACTTATGAAAAAAATCCGTAACCTCCAAGAACCAGAGAAGCAACCCCCGGACATCCACAAGGTAAAGATCGGTATCCTCCACTTGAATTAATTAATGGAGGAGGGATGGTAAGGAAATCCACAGTACTACCTTTTAACTTTCAAAAGGGAGACTATGATAAAATGAGGAAAAAATAGTTAAGAAAAAACTAAAAGGAGCAGTTGCAAAGGTCAAAGACTTACATCAAGCTTGGGTGGTGTTTAAAAATACTACTATCTTGGAAGCCCAGACCAGCTGTATTCCACGCTTTAAGAAAACTGGAAGGAAGGAAGTCAGTCCAAAAAACTGCCAGCATGGTTTAAAGGTGAGGTCAGAGAGGCTGTTGCCAAAAAAGCATCTATCAGGACATGGAAAAGAGCCAAAATGATGAAAACGGGAAACAGCACAAGCACTGGCAAGTTAAATGCAAGGCAGGCAAAGAGAGAAGAAACTTGCTGTGGAAGCAAAAACGCGTAAGACTTTTTCAAGTACATTTGTAGCAAAAAACCTGTGAGAGTCAGTTGGAGTATTAGATGATAGAGGGGTAGAAGGGGACAAGGCTATAGCAGAGAGACTGAATTAGTTCTTTGCTTTGGTCTTTACCGAGGAAGAAGTAGGGATGTTACCCATGACTGAAGTGGTATTTAAAATTCACTTTAAAATTCTCACTCTAGTTCACAGAGCTATGTACACCCAAACACCTCAGTACCTCACTGACCTTCTACAATTCCACTCCCACTCATTCCCTCCGTTCAATCCATGTCAATTGCCTGCACCTCCCCTCACCTTCACACACACACCTTCAATCAACCCGGCATTCAGCTTTTTTTTTTTCCATGGTCCAGCTCTGTGGAATTACTTGCCAACTTCACTCCGTCTTGAAACAAACTATCCTGCCTTTAAGTCACAGTTGAAAACTCATCTCTTCATCACAGCTTATCACCTCCCAGCCTCTCAATCCTGACCTGGTTTATTAAGGTTTGTCTAAGTTCTTCTCTTATGTATTTTCTCTACACGCCTTATAATTTCCTCTTTCCTGTCCAAGATTGTAGTTCTTTTCCTTTTTCCTGGCCTTGTGCCTCTCTTTGTTAACTTATTGTGAACCGCCCTGATGTCACATAGGGCGGTATATCAAATCCAAATAAACTGAAACTGAAAGGTGATACTGCAGAGGAATTGAAAGAAATAAATATCGATACACCGGGAAGATGTATTACAACTATTTGATAAACTGAAGAGTAGCAAATCACTTGGACCAGATGGTATACATCCAAGGGTGTTGAAAGAACTGAAATATTAGATTGCAGATCTGCCATTAGTAATCTGTGAACTATCATTAAAATCACCTGTAATACTTGAAGATTGGAGGATCGCCAATGTAATGCCAATTTTTAAAAGGGATTCCAGGGGTGATCTGGGAAACTACAAACCGGTGAGCCTGATGTCAGTACCAGGAAAAATGGTAGAAACCATCATAAAGAACAAAATTATTCATCATGTAGATAGTCATGGCTTAATGGGAGACAGCCAACATGGCTTTAGACAAGGAAGATCTTGTCTTACTAATCTGTTATATTTTTTTGAAGGTGTGAATAAACAGGTAGACAAAGGTGAGTCAGTTGATATAGTGTAACTGGACTTTCAGAAAGCCTCTGATAAGGTCCCTCATCAAAAATGTTTGGCAAAACTAAAGAGTCATGGGATAGGAGGTAGTGTACTATTGTAGAGCAGGAACTGGTTAAAAGATAGAAAGCAGAGGGTAGGGCTAAATTGCCAATTTTTCCAATGGAAAAAGGTGAATAGTGGAGTACCCCAGGGATCTGTGCTGGGTCCGCTGCTTTTTGACATATTCATAAATGACCTGGAAAAGGGAATAACGAGTGAGGTTATCAAATTTGCAGATGACACAAAACTATTTAAAGTTGTTAAAACCCAAGAGGATCATGGAAAATTGCAAGAGGATCTTGATAAATTGGAAGACTGGGCATCCAAATGGCAGATGAAATTGAATGTGGACAAGTGCCGTTATGCACCTAGGAAAGAACAACCCAAACTATGGTTACACGAGGCAAGGTTCCACATTGGGAACCACTACCCAAGAAAAAGATTTAGGCATCATTGTGGATAGCATGTTGAAACCCTCCGCCCAGTGTGCAGCGGCGGCCAAGAGAGCAAATAGAATCCTAGGTATCATAAGGAAAGGAATGGAAAATAAAAGAAAGGATATTATAATGCCCCTGTATCGTTCAATGGTATGACTGCACCTTGAATATTGTGTGCAATTCTGGTCGCTGTATCTTAAAAAAAGGATATAGCATTATTAGAAAAGGTGCAGAGATGAGCCACCAAAATGGTAAAGGGGATGGAAGGATACTCCTATGAAGAGAGGCTAAGAAGGTCGGGGCTCTTCAACCTGGAAAAGAGACGGCTGAGGGGAGATATGATAGAGGTCTATAAACTAATGAATGGAGTGGAACGGGTAAATGTAGATCGATTGTTTATGTCATCAGAATATAAAAAGACATGGGGACATGCAATGAAGCTACAGGGTAACCTATTTAAAGACTAATAAGAGAAAATATTTGTTCACTCAACGTGTAATCAAATTCTGGAATTTTGTTATCGGAGGATGTAGTACAAGCTGTTAGTGTAGCTGGGTTTAAAAAAAGGTTTGGACAAGTTCCTGGAGGAAAGGTCCATAAACCATTATTAAAAGGGACCCAGGATATCACTGCTTGACCCAATACAAACATTGAGGAACCTGTGTCTTTTGGGGAGACTGCTAGGTAATTATGACCTAGATTGGCCACAGGATACTGGGCTTGATGGACCTTGGTCTGACCCAGTATGGCATATCTTATGTTGTCTGCTCCCTGTGCCACCCCCCCCCAACCCCGACCACCCCCCCCCCAACCCCGACTGATGTAAGCCATCATGGTGGCATTGTCCTGACCAGCTTCCCATGAATGAACAGCTGGAAAGGTCAAGAAGAATGCTCTCATCTCAAACTGATTTAAGGGACCACATGCTCTCCTCCTGCATCCAGCAGCCCTGCGCTCCCCACCCCATCCAGCAGGATCCACACCAACAATTCCAAGAGCATTCCCACCAGTAGATGTTCTGAGCACAACCACCAGAGTGCCACTCGGATGTACAATGGACAAGGCAACTTAGATGACAGTGGCTGCCTCTGGGTGACCACCGCCCCAAGAGCGCTCTTTGGAATGGGGGCATGTGAGTGTGCGCCCAGGCGACAAGGTCTATTGATGTCGCCATGGACCCTAACAACTGAAGATAAGTGTCAGGCTGTTGGGGTTGCCATTCAGAGAAACTGTCTGACCCTAGATTGTAGCTTCTGCACTCTCTCCTCGGATAAGGACAAGAGTCCCCCGTCCGTTCGTAAAAGCTTTTTGAGGTAGACCACATCCTGGTTCAGCTGCAGAACTGCTTCTGACAGACAATTTGACCACCTAGCAGAGCCGCTGCAGACAGTCGATTACTCAGTCAGTCAGTGGTTCTGCTGCTCTCCTCCAGAGATTTTGCCCATACCAGCTAGTCGTCCAAGTACAGATGCAGCAACATACCTTCTCATCTCAATGTGGCTGAGACCACCACCATGACCATGGTGAAGGTCTGCGGCAGTGTCACCAGGCTGAACAGCAATGCTCAGAATTGAAAGTGGCCAACTGGCACCACAAACCACAGAAACCACAGGTGTTTGGATCGGATTGGAATATGTAGGTATGCCTCTGTCAGACTGAGGATCATAAGGAATTCACCCTCTCTCACCGCTACCACAACAGACTGAAGATTTTCCATGTGAAAACGAGGAACGCGCAAGGTGCGATTTATGCGCTTGAGATCCAATATGGGGCAAACATCCTCTCTTTCTTGGTGACAACGAAATAGAGTAGAGTATCAACCACAGCCGCACTGGTCTGGGGGTACCGCCACCACCACATCCAATTGTTGAAGCTGCTGCAGAGTGTCCCGCACAGCTGCCACCTTCCGGACAGCCTTGCAGGGTAATCTTACAAAGGTATCCCCGAGGGGCCAGGCAAACTCTAGCATGTACCCCTCACGGATCACCTCTAGCACCCATTGATCGGATGTGATCTGGACCCAGGCAGTTAAAATACCAGAGGTGCCGGTGCCCCCCCCCCCACCCCACTGGAATCACTCACTCCTGGACCAGCCTCATTTCATTATGGCTTCTTGACTGCAGCAGAGGAAGCAGCATAATAACCTCGATCAGTTCCTCTGGAGCACAGAGACGCCTGTCCAAGGGACAGGGTAGTAGCCTCTCTGAAAGAGTGCAATCAAACTGCCCTGAATCTATGAAGATCATGGGGCTGCCCCTGGACTGGGGCTACTGCCCTCACCAGTTTATGCTTATCTTCAGGCAGTCAGTCCCCTTGTGTCCCCCAAATCTTTCGTCAACTTTTTCAACGCGTCTCCTAACAGGAGCTTACCTTTAAAGGGGAGCTTACTCAAGCGGGTCTTGGAGGACACATCCGCTGACTAATTTCATAGCCTCAGAAAATGTCAAGCTGCCACTATGAGACCATGCCATTGGATGAGGCCTAAATTAGATCATAAAAAAGCATTGGTTAGGTAAGCCGCACAAGACTCCATCTTAGTTGCTTCTGACGACTTCCTCTGTGACCTCCTGCGAACACCCAAAATTACTTGCACCCATCTCAAACAGGCCCTGCCACATATGGACGCTTGCAACGATATCACACTGATATCAAAAGCCTGCTTGAGCAAGGTTTCCAGCAAGGCTCACATACTCTAGGCCCACTTTCAGAACCTCCCATTCATCCTGGATCATCTGCTTGATTATCTCCTGCACAGGAAAAACAGTCTGCGACTTCCTGGTGGCCTGAAACAGCAGATCCTCCAATGACGGCTCCTCCTCCATTGTCACCACCCCTCCCCCCCCCCCCCCCGAGGCACAATGAGCATCTCCAGGAAATGGGCAATCAGCACCACCAATTCCTTCTGACAGAAGATACTTACAATACTGGTGTTGTCCCTGTGCTCCAACTCAGCTGATGTAGACTCTCCCCATATATCTGCAGAACTTTCTCATGGGGATTCTGACCCCTCTGAGTGCAGGGAGCCTGCGTCCTCTCAGGACTCACTAGTCAAACACTTTCATTTGGGCAAGGGTTCCCCCCCTCAACCCATGTTCCCAGCTGCGCCTCAGGTAATCCCTTTTCTTGGGGACCTTTTCTGACCCTGAGGCCCTGTCTGCTGCACCCTGCCTCATGCAGAAGACTTGCTGCATCAGAAGCACGAATTCCGGTGAAACACTCCCAGAGAGGGTTTTGAGTGCACATTCTTTGACGTAAAGGGTCTCTGGGACTAACCAATGGAGCCACAGGCCTCTACCATTGGGAAGAGACGCTGCCAAACTCCTCTGACTTAGCCACCATTCCCGCCAAACCACAGGCGATTTAGGCACAGAGGATTCTAATGCAGGTGTCTCCAACCTCACCGAGGCTGCACCCGAGCTTGCCAAAAGTATATCTGTCTCCAAGAAGGCCTTCCTCCACCGATCAGGACTCAGCCACACAACCATGGCAAACCCCTGTGATTGAGAGGGAGCCGCAGTCCAAACACATGAGCTTCACCGGCATCGTTCGAAGAAGACTACCTGTTCTCTACTGCACTACCAAAAATAAGAAAAACCACACAAAGAAAACAAATCCTGGCGTCCAGCCGAAATACGATCCTGTCAATGTTGCATATAAAATGGCACCAGCTCCACATGCATCGCTTTCCTGACTGCCAAACTACAGCCCATGTTCTGAAGCTATACACCCCTCCGGCATAGCTGCTGATGAAGCCCTGCTCATCTGCCGCTAAGCTGAACTCCTTTAGCCCTCTCAAGACATGGGATCGGGGTCACAAAAGAGTGAGTGGGAGGGGCTCTTCCTCCTCCGCAAGAGAACACTCTCCCAGACAAGTACCCTGCCGGACTGATCGTCCCAGTCCAGGTGGGGGTATTCTGCAGGCCTACTGGGACTTCCAACTTCAGTGCCCTTGAGCATACTCCTCACCCATTCAAGGGATCAGGAGCTACTTAACTCAACAAGGAGTGTCCTCTGACAATGTAGCTCTTTCTTACGAGTTTCAAAGTGTCCAATTTATTGATCTTTCTTTAGATTTACAAAGATTTGGTGTGCCACCACTGACAAGGTAGACTTACTGTAATAATTTAATATTATTGTTGATTACAGAACATTAAAAACCAAAATAAAAACAAAATAAGTAAAAATACAAATATACAGTCTATCCGACAATTCACATTTCCCCTTGAGTGAACAAGGCTCAATAGGAAGAAGGGGGTCTAGATACGTTCACCTCACCATCCATGCAAAACTGCGTTAAGTCCTTTGCGAAGCTGCAGGACATCTTCGATCTATCCCAGAGTAACTTCTATGAATATCTGCAAGTGCACAAGCACGTGAAACATGTCTAAGGGACTTTGAGCTTCTGTGTTGGTAACCAGCAGCTCACCTACAGACTGTCTCACACCTATATCAAATCCTGTCAGGCGGGGGGAGGTCAGGTCAGGTCAGCTTAGATGGCTTTTTAGCAAACATGAGAACAGGATTTGGGGATCAGTCTGGAACCTAAACAGTGGGAGGCAGTTTTTAAGCGAGTGCGGAAAATCTCAGTATCAGCCAGAATTGTGGAAAATGGTTATGAAAAGGTGCTGTACCACTGGTACCTTACTTTCATCTTCCACAGATGTACAGGAGTGCCAACCTTTCCTACGTGTTGACGTGGATGTGGACAAAAATCGGGAATTATATGCATATGTGGTGGCAGTGTCCTGTGGTGGGGATGATGAAGTGTCAATCCTTCTCTACACCCTCTGGATGTTTTTCAACCAAAACGAGCACTTTCATGATGCTTATTTGTGCCTGGAACAGGTATGACCTTAAAAGCAACTTCGGACGTGCAGGATGCTTCTGAGATCAGGCAGGGATGTCCAGGTTTCTGGGAACACTCCTGCCACACCCCCTTCAGACACAGATGTCCTCACACTGGGGACATCCCCCAAAGTCAGCTTCTAAAATGGCTCTGGAGATGCCTCTGTGCTTTGGTCATCTCTATGCCCCATTTCAGACATCCAAAGCACAAATAGGTCTTCTAAAATTCCACCCCTAGTGTCAAGATGCGGCCTAATTGATTGTATCAATCCAAAAGCTAGAAAAAAAAAAAAAGATTCTCTCACTAAAGATGAGATTAGATACAGGATGAGAAAGAAAGCTCACTAGCTAAAATTACACAGAGGGTAGCGATTTTGTCAGCTTTTATCACTGCGGTACCCAAGACAAGTGAAGTATATTTACAGGTTGTATGACGTTACATGAGCCAGAGGATGTTTTCTGAATTAGTTTATAATCCAGCGAACAATATCAAAATAAAGTAAAGGACAGAATGGAGCCCTGAGAGACTCCACATTGCAGATGATATTCAGGCAATACTGTATGAATGAAAGGAATGCAATAAGATAGATACAAACCAGTTAAGGGCATTGCCCTTTAATGCCAGGATTCTCAATCTACTCAATACTAAATTGATGAGCCACTAAGTCAAACGCTGCAGCAATATCAAGTTGTAAAATCAAGATCTCTTTACCACTATTGAAGTGGGTTAGAATCTCATTTTGTAGTGCTACAAGTATCTCTCTATTGTTAAAAAGCTCTTGGGCAAAACCAGTAATTGGCTCCAAAAAAAAAGTGAGCTGCTGCGAGACTGATTTCTTTGTAATTTTAACTGAGAGTGGAAGATCAGATATTGGTCTATAATTGACTGGGTTTGTGGGGTCAGACAAGAGTCCCTTAGGCAGGGTGAAGATTTAGATAAATAGCCTTGACTAAGCCTAGAATTAACCAAAGTCCAAAAGTGGGGTACAGATGCACAAAGATTCATCAAGGATATTGTTTTCTCTAAACTTTAAAAATGATTAAAGATTGTTCAGCATACTTTATGAAAGTAAAGTCAGAGTGTGGTTCGGCAGAAGGGTGGGATGTGGGGGGTTTTAGTAGACTTTTTGAAGAACTTCACCCAAGGTGGTGTACAGCAAGTAACATAGTATATGACAGCAGATAAAGACCAGCATGGTCCATCTATTCTGCTCAGCAAGGTGGCAAGAGTAGGTGCACATGCCGCTCCATGCGGGTCACCCCTATTTGTTGAGATATAAGAGATAGTTAAGTTTATTTTAATTTTATCCTGTTGCTATAAAAGGAATCCACTGTGTCTGCCCCATGCCATTTTGAATTCAGTCACTGTATTTGCCCCCAACACTTTCATCAGGAGGGCATTCTAAGTATTTTGTGATGTTGCCTTTCAGTTTACTCCCTTTCAGTTTCATGTTATGTCCTCTAGTTTTACAGCTTCCCCGTCTTGGAAAAAGAGTTGTATTTAATGGTCTGAATCATATCTCCCCAGTCCCTCCTCTCCTCTAGCATATACATATTTAGGTCTTCGCTAGAGAAGACCTATCTATTCGTATTTCTTCGGTGGTCCAGCGCTCCTTCCATACCTTATGGCAACTCCGCGCAGTCCGACCTTTCCTTTCCGCCCCCCTCTCTGACCACCCTACTGCTGTCCCTTGTCATTTCTCGCCTCGATTACTGCAATGTTACCTTGGCCGGCCTCCCCCAGTCCCAGTTACGTAGACTTCAGCTCATCCAGAACACCGCCACACATCTTCTGACACACCACTCATGCACAGATCACATTACTCCTATTTCTTATTCATTTGCACTGGCTTCCAATTACATTCCAGGTTCACTACAAGATCCTCCTCTTTCTGCACAAATCATTGCACACCAGCATTCCCCTCTACCTCTCCAACCTGGTTCATCTTCATACACCCCGCAAACTCCTTAGGTCCATTCACTCTAACCGTATGTTCCTCCCACCTCCACCCCCACCTGAAATCTACCCGCTACTCTGCCTTCTTTTTCCTTGGCCCCAGGCTCTGGAACTCACTCCCGTCTGACCTCTGCCTGGAACATTCCCTTTCCATCTTTAAGGCCCGACTGAAGACCCACCTTTTCTGCACAGCTTTTTACCTTCCCCCTCCTCCCTCTCCCCTGCCCCCCCGCTGAGTTTTCCCGTTGGCACCACTCCCCTGTGCCATAGCCCTCCAGTGTCTACTGTCATTACCCTACTTTTGTCTCTTTCCTGTCTAAATATTGGTGTTCTGTTTCCTTTCAAGAGCAGTATTTGGGGTTTTTTTAAATTTTGTAAACCGCTCTGGTACCACTGGTGTGAGCGGTATATCAAGCTGACAAAGATAAAGATGATCTTCGCCATAAGGCATGTGTGGCTAGACAAATATTGCAGTGTACATACTTTAGAGGAAAGGTAGGAAAGGGGAAATATAACAAACTTAAATCCCTCTAACATAAATGCACATGAAGTGGCCCTTTTCTAATTGAAAGAAAGCTCTGGAATGAAGGACCATAGGATGAAAGTGAAAGGAGAAAGACTTAGGAGTAATCTTGGGAAATATTTCTTTATGGAAAAGATGGTGGATGTGTGGAACAGCCAACCAGTGAAAGTAGTGGAGACAAGAACTGTATCTGAATTCAAGAAGGCATGGAGTAAGTTCAGAAGCTCTCCGAGGAAGGGATTATAGAATTGAATAGGCATTATGGGTGGGCAGACTAGACAGACTGTATGGTCTTTATCAGCTGTCATTATAAGCAGTACATATTTACAACAATAAAATATTCATATAATAATATACCTTGCAGCAGAGTTGAACATTGATATCTAACTGGAGGCATTCAGTTTACAATGTTAGCACAATACACATTAACACATCTTCACAGACAGCACATGAGACAAGCGGGGTGGAAGATAAACACAGATAAAATAAAACAGGCATGGAAACAAATAAGGACGAGATGTGCAAGCGAATGATCTCAGCCTGAATACATGTGTAAAGCAAGTCCTATGGCAGTATGTGCAACTGATGTATGTTTGCGTGTTTGTGTGTCTGTCTGTCTAGTTAGTTGCCTCTTCCTCTGAAGGCTTGGGAGAACAGCCAGACTTTCACCTGCTTCTTGAAGTACAGTAGTCTTGGGTTAATCAAAGCTTTTCTGGAAGTTCACTGGCAGGTGTCATATCACACTATTTCCTTAGGAGATGATATGGTCAGGGAGGACCTTAGAGATCTTGAAGGTGCATAAGGGATGATCCTGCTCTTCAAGTACTCTGGCCACTTTCCTTTAAAGGCCCGAACCTGCTGCCTCCCACCAAGCTCCTGCCCTGAATCATGTGACCTCCAGCATACCAGAGGCAATGTCATATTGACTTTTTATTGAGCTCTCTGCTGCATCTTTATTAGCTTTTCAAGATCAGTGCTGTACTGCCCCTCTGAAATCTGTGCTTTACCCTTTGCAGATGCTGCCTGTCACTGGTGCCTCCTGCCAAGCTCGACCTAAATTACACAACATCTGGCATCCCAGAGGCGACATCGTGTATTGAACTTTATTATTGAGTGCTCTGCAGCATTTTATGCCATGGGGGCATGTGCCTAGGAACATGCTCCTTGAGGAACGTACTCTGCCCTTATCATGGATGTTGCTATTGGTATTTTTGAGGCTTGTGGCCCAGATTTCCAATATAGTCCCTGAACCTTCACTGTCTTTTCTCAGCAATACTGAAATCCCCAATTCCAGTTCTCTGTGACAGGCATCCACCCAAGCTGCAGGTAAGATGTTACCATTGTTCATGTCTTGTGAGGCCATTTAGGACTCCCTATAGGGACCTTTTTCCTCTATCGTCTCCGATTTCTTCCATTTCTTTAGTGCTCTTAAAACTGTAGGGCTCTTCATACCAAATCAGTCCTTATTCATGACCTTATTCTCTCTTATAACAACATTGAACTTCTGTTTTTAAATGACTTGGCTTCTTGATTCTTGCTACTTCATACTCTGCCCTTTCAGTTCCACACATTTCCAAGAGGGGCCGTGGTGTAACACTTATTTCATTTATTTTAATTTTTCTGTTTTTCTATACTGCTTTATTTGGGAATCAAAGGGGTTTACAATTAAACAAAAACATTAAAGCACGTTATATAGAACAATAAATACCACCAACCGAGTGATTACATATAGAAATACATGATAGACAGTAACATTTTAATAAAATTAGGTTGCTTGGGATAAGATTTGATGATGGTACTTATCTATACTGACACCCTTCCCATTCAGGAACTTGCTTCAGATCTATTACTCTACCCAGAGAGTTTATTAGTGAAGATTGGGAAAAGCTATAATCCGCTCAGAAATAGTTAATGCAGCTTTTTCAAGGTAAAGCAGAGAATGACAGAAAATTATAGAAGATGAACAGGTGAAGGAAGCCCAATTTAATTGTGCTTCGTGACCTCAAATCTTAATTTTGAGAACCAGTTCAGACTCTACAAATAAGACTTCATTACCTTTACGGAAGATATAAACTTTCAACAATTCGTATCAAGCCATACACCTGCTCAGAAGCTCCTGCCCAATCAGGGCAGTGGGAGCAACAGCAGAGCAGGCAAAGCAGCCATAAAAGCGGCGCCCCAGCAGTGCGAGCCCGCGCCTTAGGCGCAGCCACAACACAAACACAATAAGCAGGAGTTCGACAGCAGAAAACCCCAGGAGAAGACCCTATCGCCAAAGGAAACAACAAAGCTACAACAGCCAAGTAAGCCCACCCAAACCCAACATGGCCACAACCATATACCTGCCGGTATATCTCCTCCTAACCCACCTAATCCCCCAGCACACAGCCAATCACTACCCAACTACAAAGACCCTATGGATATCAACACCCATGCCACCTTGCGCCCCTCCACAACACACAACCTGGAGTGCACCCAAGAAACTCAAACACAAACACACAAAGCACAACCCATACACAAACCCAAACACATAACCCCAAAGCAGCGAACACCCCAAACACCACCTCCATAGAGCTCATCAATGCCAGATCCATAAGGAACAAAATAAACATGATCAAAGACCACATAGACAAACCACCCGATATCCTATGTATCACCGAAACATGGCTCTGGCTCACCCCACTGACAATGTACTCCTCAATCAATTAGTCCCCCCTGCATACACAGCATTCAACAGCCCACGCACACAAAGGAGAGGAGGCGGGGTCCTGATCATCGCAAAGAACACCCTAAAGCTCAAAACCCAAAACTCAGACCAATGCAACACAATCATGGTAGAAAACAAGCAGATGGCCCTGTGTCTCATTTAGAGAGCTCCCCATGCTCCAACAGATGAACTAGCCTCCACACTAGAGACTGTCTGTGCAGTCAACACAAGTCACAAGCCACTACTACTACTGGGAGACTTCAACCTCAGTTCTGCGACCAGCAAAGACAAAGAAACCTTCCTACAAGCTATGGACTCCTTACAATACACTCAACTGATCAACACTCCGACACACAGACACGGATCATCTCCAGACCTCATATTCACCCCCAACTACCTATTTGACAGAGTGGCATCTTCACCCACAGTTACCCCAGTACCGTGGTCAGACCACTACAGAATTAAAATAGAAATCATATCTCAAGGGGAGAGAGACAACAAGACAACAGACACACCACCCATGCAAAGAAGATTCAAAAGCTTCGACAAGGACCAATTCCTTCAGGGCACACTACCCCACCTGGACCCCGAAACAGAAGATCTAGATGAGCAAATAATCAAATGGAACAATGTCATCAATGCTGCAGCCAAAGCCAATGAACACAAAGCAAGGAAAGCATCCAACACCAAAAGGCAGCACACCCCATGGTACTCAAAAGACATACGCAAAGCAAAAAGACATCTAAGAAAGTTAGAGCGCTGTTGGAGACCAACGTTCCCTCTAATTTTCTGTAGGCTGTGTGCACATAAAATATCAGCTGTGCAGCTTTTGAAGGAAGGTTAAATTTTTGTGCGCCACATAACGACACTCGGAGTTATATACTTTAAAATTTGACTACACGTCAGAATACAGTATGTACACCACATTGATTGCACTAGAAAATATTGTAGAACTTGTGAAAACCATAAATACACAACAACTTTTCAATTTTAAGAATGTCTGTGTTGTTTTCTATCAGAATCAGAACCATAATTTTTGTGCGCTCTGTTGTAAAGTATGTGCGCTCACTCGGCGAGGTGTGTGCGCGCGCACACGCGCACAGCTTAGAGGGAACAGTGTTGGAGACGCTCCAAATCCCCCACCACACAGGCCCTATACCTAACGAAACAAAGGAAATACAATGAATTCATTAACCAGACAAAAAGAGAGCACCACACAAACATCATTCTAAAGGCCTACAACAAACCAAGGGAACTATTCGAGATAGTAAAAAACCTAACAAATGAACCCAATCCCGAAAAAGACGTGCAGATCGACCCACAAGCCTTCGCAGATCACCTTCAAGTAAAGCTGGACCCTACACCACAACGACCGACAAATGGAACTGCCAACCCAACCAAAACATGGGAGGAATTCAGCACCCCATCCACAAGACAGCTTTCAGACATCATCACAGCGCTCAACACAAGCACAGTGCCAACAGACCCATGCCCCGTAACCTGGATCAAGGCAACGAAGGAAAGCTTCATCAACACCATACACAACATAGTACACAAATCACTGACACAAGGAACCATGCCAGACCAGTTGAAACTAGCTACCATACGACCAATCCCGAAGAAATCCACACTAGACAAGAGCAACCCAGCAGCGTACAGACCAATCTCCAGCATACCGCTACTGGCAAAGATTATAGAAAAAGCTGTACAACACCAACTCCAGGATCATATCGACGCACATGCCCCACTGGACTTACACCAGCACGGCTTCCACCCAAACCATGGAGTCGAAACACTACTGTTATATCTACTCAATGACATAATCCAAATCATAGACAACTACAAAAAAGGAACACTAATGATCTTCCTAGACATCTCAGCTGCCTTTGACACAGTGGACCACAGAATCCTCCTAACCAGACTACAGAGCATCGGAATAAACGGCACCACCCTAAGATGGTTCAACTCTTACCTAACTGACAGACAGTTCCAGGTCAAGTTCGGTCCCAACACCTCACAACAAAGATCAAGCAAGGGGTGCCACAAGGTTCCGCCCTATTCAATCTCTATATGCAACCAATCTGCAACATCATGAAAGAGCACAAAATACATTACACAATCTACGCAGACGACATCATGATATATACCCCAATCAACCTCGACAACCCTGACTACACCAGAACAACAGACTGCCTCAACAACATGTCCAACTGGCTACATGACAACAACCTTTCCATAAACTACAACAAGACAGAAGCACTTCTCACCACACGAAACAGCTTCAACCTGCCACCCTCCATCAATGTCAACAATTCAACAATACCTTTAAAAAAGGAGGTGAAATATCTCGGAGTAACACTCGATAGGGAGCTAAACCTACAGTCACACATCAGAAGGACCACCAAAAACACATACTTCAAGATGAGAATAAATCAGACCCCTCAAGCCACTCCTCACACAAGATCATTTCCGCACAGTCTGTCAAGCTCTAATAATCCCCATACTCGACTTCTGCAACCTGATCTATACAGGTATGTCAAAACAGTCACTCAGACCGCTACAAATGGCCCAACACACAGCGGCACAAATAATATCCGGAGCATCAAAACAAGACCACATCACCCCCATACTAAAAGACCTACACTGGCTCCCAATCAGCTCACGTGTCAAATAAAAGACAATCCTAAACATATTCAGAATCAACACAGGAACTCAGCCCTCAGCCTTCAGCCCCTCATACAACCCGACGTCAGTATAAGACCTAGAAGAAGAGCCACATCAGACACAATCAACACGCCAAAAGACTACACAAAGGCATGCAAGTCCACCGCACGAAGAGCGCCATCAATGGCAGCACCTGGAATGTGGAACGCACTCCCTGACGAACTGCGATCCATGGAAGACACTAAGGACTTTCGGAAACAACTAAAGACTCTGCTCTTCCTGGAACACGACGGCTCAAACACATAATGGGAGAAACAGCCACGGACTAACGTTTCGCCGCATGCTCATTGTACATAACACTGTATAAAGCTCATGCTGTAAATAGCGCACACTAATCAACCTACCCACACGCATACACATCCACTGTACAGTACAAGAACACCTTGAACACAAATGCCAACTCCTTGATTGTTTGCAGTGTACACCGCCTTGATTGAAGGATAAGGCGGGATAGAAATACCCTTTAAATAAATAAATAAAACACACACTCTGTGGAACACTAGACCTCATCTTTGCCACTTCACCAGCCAATTTTATGCTGAAGGATTTTCATACTTTTCCACTACCATGGACAGATCTTATCACGTTTGCCTTACTTTTCTCTTTTTCAGCTCTCTCTTTTATACCCTATCCCCATCACATTACCCACCTGTGCTACTCTAGTCCTAACTTTCTGGACCTCTCTCTTTCTAAGGAAGCAATTCTATGGGATCAGATTTTAGGTAAGTTAGCAATATCCAGAACAGTTACCTCATTTTTACAAGATCGCACCTGCTCAGGCTCTCTCTCTAAATCCCATCCAATCACTTGTGGGGTTCCCCGGGGTTCTGTTCTTGCCCTGTCCTTTTCAATATCTACCTGAATCCTTTGGTCACACATTCTGAGCACTGCATCAAATTCAGGCCTTGCGGTCTTTTCATCAATACATCAGCACTTCATACCACTATCCATGCCTTTCTCATTTCTCACCTGGATTATTGTAAAATTATTTATTCACGACTTCTGTATAGTCATGTCAGAGAAGATTCTGAGGAATATCCCAATTAGAATCTTGGGTCATAGCTGAAAATTTCAGTCTTATCTTTTCATTAAATATCATTGGCTTCTAATTAATTCTCACATCTGTGCTAGAAGCAGGATGTGGTCCACCCAACATATCAAAGGCTGCAGCGAAGTTCAATTGAATCAGCAAAATGTCCTAGTATCTAATAACTTCATCATAGCTAGAAGGGCCATTGCTGTACTTATGACCTACCTGACTGCTGAGAATGCAAATCATCAGTGGAGCCTCTGAACCACCTTCTCAAGAAGCTTAGCCACAAAGGAGGTTAGAGGTGGGTTTTCAGTTGTCTGGCAGTGCTGGATCAAGATTGTACTTTAATGAAAGATTATAATGAGATACCTTTTTATTGGACTAACAATATATTTTTGAATTAACTTTCAAAGGTCAAAACCTTCTTCAGGTCAGGTATCGCTTTTTTTGTCTTTTTATTTTACTACTATTAAAATGGCCTATCACACTAATTTAATGAAGGACAAATCACAGAGCGCTTTCAAAGTACTAGCAGCAACAGGCAAAAGAGCCCCAGCAGTCCTTTTAAGATACTTGGAGGCATGTCATTGGTGACAGACTGGGCAGTGTTAAAAAGAATTCAACAGAGATGGCAACAAACTCAGACAGGACCGTTTTCTGCATACCAAATTGGTTGGCCTATCACAAGTCAACATGTTTTTGACACCTTCGGCGCAGCAGGACAATTAAAAATCCAATCAAGCTTCATCTAAAATCTTACTTAACCGTATATGATTTAAAAGCAGTCATATGATAAATATCCGCACGTTACTGTAAAAAAAGAAATAAATAAGATAGATAAACAGTGTCTTGAGTAGACTAAGCTCCCTAGGAGCATGAACTCCCTGTTATGTGTATCCGCAGAACACTGCTCATGTCTAGTGATAGACAAATATTAACGGTAGTGGGGAACAGGCACAACCGATGTCGTCTAGCAACAGCATGTATCACTTGTAATGTGCTATTAGAAGTACGGATAAGGCCAGTCTCCTCACCAGGGAGCTTACATGCCAGTCAAAATCACATGGTCAAAAAAAAGTTTCTGTTCTTCAACCGTCCTTTGTCTCTACAGTGTCGGTTTCCTCTTCCTGAAAGATAGCGACTCACCTGTCGGTATGCTAGATAGGCCTCCCATAGATATACAGTCCAGGAAAACAATAAAACCGAACAAAATATTTGCTTTTCTACAGGGATCTCTGCTATGAAGTGCAACATGGCCTGCACCATCCCCTGGTACTCCCGTCGCGGTCTTCACACAGAGGAACCGGGACGTTCCCGGCACAGGCCCTTCCAACCCCGACCTCCTCTTGCCCAGGACCCGGGAAATCCTCCTCCTCGCGCAGAAGCCTTATGAAAAGTCCGGTTCACGCCTCATACGGACAGTCAAAATCAGCCCAAAGGCGTCGTCACGTTCCGAGCCGGCAACCAGCTCTCCTTCCGCCCAAGCTCCTCTTCGGCCGACTCACCAACAAGGCTTGTCCTGATTGGCCGCTGCGGTCTGATTGGATGCGAGTTATTAGGACGTGACGTGAGAGTACGTCGCTTTAAAGACCCGGTCTGGGGGGGCAGATGAGTGCAGCTCTAAGTTTAGCCTCTTCTCCTTCTCCGTACTTCCACCTCTCATTACTGCTGTCGCTGTCACTTGCATAAGCAACCACCCAGCCCTGCAGCACCGAGCTGAGTCTGTGCGGCTGGTGCAGAGCCTTCAGCGCATGTACGTGCTTAAAGCCCGAGCACGTACATGGGCTCAAGGTCCTATGCTGCCTCTCCAACAAGGTCCCAGTCAAAGACAGCTACCAATTGTTTGTCGGAGCTTCAAACAACAACAAAAAAATAGGTAGAGAACAATCTCCAGGAACAAGCAGGAATAAGTCCTCACATATGGGTACGTCGGTACCGACGGAGCCCGTGCGGGAAAGCTCCCCAGCTTCTTAGAATAGAAGCTTTTGGGACCTCCCACTGCACATGCGCACTGCCTTCCCGCCTTCCTGAACAGCTCTCCTCAGTTTCTCTTTTTCCGCGGAGCCAGCAGGTCGTGTTCCTGTCACCGCTGAAGAAATTGTTATTTTATTTGTTTCTTTAGACTTCTTCTCCGGATGGATCTCAGGTAACCAAACCTTCTGTGGGCAAGTCCTCAAAGAGCAAATCTCCTTCAAAGCATCGAGAGGCTCTTAGCTTAGAACTTGAGGACCCTGCCCCAGCCAAACAACCCCGGCGGGAAGTCCAACTTCCAAAAACGCCAATTCAGGGGTCTCAGGTTGATATCGATGCTACGGCCTCGACAGATCACCTGTTAGCCTGCTCTGGGGTACCGGGTCACTCCGGTACCGACATCCAGGCAGCTATGGCGTCCATGGGCGATACTGTACAGTCCATGCAGCAGGCCGTCATGGCTTTCATTAAAGCTGCAACGCCATCGGTTCCGCTTTCAGCGGTTCCGGGCCCGATACCGGTATCGTCCGCCATGCCGGTATCGAGGCCGTCCACCTCTAAACGCAAGTCGGTACCGTATGGGCTTTCGCTCCATACCGGTTCCATACCCGATACGCCCGATATCGATAACGATCGGTACGCGTATCGTGCGTTAGAGGAAAGCACCGATTCCTCTGAGGATTTTCACTCCTCTGATGATTCTGCTGAGTTTTCACTCAACTTACCTGAGGAGCAATGTTCCCTCTAATTTTCTGTAGCCTGTGTGCGCATAAAATATCAGCTGTGTGCAGCTTTTGAAGGAAGGTTAAATTTTTGTGCGCCACATAACGACACTCTGAGTTATATACTTTAAAATTTGACTACATGTCAGAATACAGTATTACATTGATTTTAATCAAATTAAATGAAAATAGACGATTACAAATGAAGCGGGAAATTTCTAGTAATTACAATCATAACTTTTAAATTTTAAGACGTCTGTGTTGTTTTCTGTCAGAATCAGAGCTGTAATTTTTGTGCGCTCTGTTGTAAAGTATGTGCGCTCTTTCGGCGAGGTGTGTGCGCGCGCACACGCGCACAGCTTAGAGGGAACAGTGCTGAGGAGCCCTCTTCTCCTAAAAGGAGAATGTCCCCTCCAGAGGATTTGTCCTTCCAGGACTTTGTTTTAGATATGGCTACAGCCCTTTCTATTACCACATCCTCTGAAAAGGAACCCAGATCCAAAAAACTGGATATTTTGGGATACTCAAAGGCCCCTAAGGAGGCAGTTACACTGCCTATCCATGAAATCCTTAATTAACAACTGATGGATTTCTGGGTATATCCTTTGACTTTGTCTCCTTATTCCCGTAGGTTGGACACCATGTATAGGGTCCCTCCTTCTCCTGGTTTCCAAAAGACTCAATTGCCCCACCACTCTATTGTGGTGAAGTCTGCAATGAAGAAGATTAGGAGTACCAAAAGGCACTCTTACACCCCTCCAGGACGGGAATGTAAGACTTTGGACTCTTTTGGTAGGAAAATTTTCCAGGCTAGTATGCTTATAGCCAGGATTAATTCCTACAGTCTCTATATGGGCATGTTCCTGGAGGAACTTGCCAAAAAGGTGCGTCATTTTGCCCCCTTTATCCCTGAGGATAAAAGCAGGGATTCCTTTCCTAGTGAAACAACTCTTAGAGGTTTCTAAGTTCTCTAATAGGGCAGCATATGATTCCTTTGAGGGAGCCAGTAGGCTTCGGGCATTGCTATTGCAGCCGACGTCTTGCTTGGCTCCAGGCCTCTGATCTGGAACCTTGGGTTCTAGATGGCTTACGGAATCTGCCTGTACAGGTGAGAACTTATTTGGGGAAGAGTGGCAAATCAAAGCCACCCAGATGGATGCTGAAAATGCCACCTTGGAAAGACTTTCAAAGTCCACTTCAATTCCTACTAAGAAAAAGTCTTTTAAAAGGCCTTACTATAAGAAGGCCAGAGTTGCTTCAAATACTGGCCAGCAGTCTTCTCAACCTCGCTATACTGCTAAGCGTCAGCAATCCAAACAAGCACGAGCTAAGCCTGCAGCAGCTACTGTAGCTCAGCAGGCTCCAACCCCTCAGGGGTTTTGACTTGCTCCTAGGGAACTTGCCACTTCTGGTTCTAACACAACCAGAACCTCTCACCATACCCGGAAGGTTGGTTCACTTTGCTCCCAGATGGGAACAAATCACAACAGAACAATGGACCCTCTTTATCATTCGAGAGGGTTACAAACTTCATTTCTCCAGCCTTCCTCCCCATCATATGGTGAGACCCTTCCCTTCTCCCCCCTCTCTCCTACCCCTGGTGGGTCAAGAGGTTTCCTCTCTTCTTGCCCAAGGGGCCATAGAAGAGGGTCCTCTTCCTCAACAAGGGTCCGGTTTCTACTCCCCTTATTTTCTCATTCCAAAGAAGACAGGGGGATTCAGACCAATCCTAGATCTGAGAGAATTGAACAAATTTCTCTTCAAGGAGAAATTCAAAATGCTGTCTCTCGGCATTCTCCTTCCTTACCTCCAGGGTCAGGACTGGCTTTGTTCTCTAGACCTACAGGAGGCGTATACACATATACTCATCCATCCATCCCACAGAAAGTATCTTCGCTTTCTGTTTCAGGGAAAACATTTCCATACAGAGCCCTTCGGTCTAGCCTCTGCTCCAAGAGTATTCACAAAATGCATGGCAGTCGTAGCCGCATTTCTAAGAGGCATGGGAATCTTTGTCTTCCCATATCTGGACGACTGGGCTCATCCGAGCTCCAACTCAGTCACAGGCCCAGATTTCCCTGGACCACACAAGGAGCCTTTTGCAGTATCTGGACTGGTAGTAAACCCTTCCCAAGTCCCAACTCATCCCTACTCAATCTCTAGAATTCATAGGGGCCCAGTTGGACACCATCACTGCAAGGGCCTACCTTCCACATGTTCGAGGCCAGCGCCTCTGAGTTTGGCCTCCCAAGCTCAGTCCAGCACTCACTTGACAGCCAGGGAAATGCTACGCCTACTGGTCATATGGCCTCCACAGTGCATGTGGTGCCCTATGCTCGCTTCATATGAGAGCAGCTCAATGGACCCTGGCCACTCAGTGGACTCAGGCGTCAGGAGCGCTCTCAGACCAAATACAAACCTCCGATCGTCTGTTTTGGTCCCTCCACTGGTGGACTTCCACCAAGAATCTGTTGTTGGGGGCTCCATTTCAACCATTGCTACCCCAAGCAACCCTCACAACAGATGCCTCCCAAACAGGGTGGGGAGCCCATCTGCAAACTCTCTCCACTCAGGGCACTTGGTCTCTACAGGAGACCACCCTTCATATCAATCTTCTGGAACTGCGAGCAATTTACCTTGCCCTCAAGGTCTTCCACTCCCTCCTAGCCAACCTCACTGTCCTAGTTCAGACGGACAATCAGGTGGCCATGTTTTACATAAACAAACAAGGAGGGACGGGCTCTCTGTCGCTTTGCAACGAAGCTCTAAGACTATGGGCCTTCGCCAGAGAGCATCAGATTCACCTGCTAGCAGTGTATCTCCCAGGAGTTCAAACTCTCCGGCAGACCAGGCTCAGTCGAGTTCTGCTGCCACACGAATGGTCCCTACATTGGACCAAATAAACCGAATCTTTCAGGAATGGGGGACCCGACATAGACCTCTTTGCAAGTCCGTGGAATGCCAAACTTCCCCCGGTTTCTGTTCCAGAACTCCGTGTCAGGGAGCTCAGGCTACGGACGCCTTTCTCCTGAATTGGAATCAGGCATTCCTATATGCCTTTCCACCCATTCCTTTGATCCAAGACTCTGTTCAACTCCAGAGGGATCAGGAACTATGATCCTCATAGCTCCACGCTGGCCACGCCAAGTGTGGTTCCCTCTACTTCTACAGCTCTCCCAGGATCCTACTTGGATCTGGGAGCTGCGCCAGACCTCCTGTCTCAGGAGGAGGGGACTTTGTGGCACCCAAACCCCAAATCCCTTCACCTCAGTGCTTGGTTACTGAAGGCTTAAGCCTTCAAGACTTTCATCTTTCCCAACCAGTGAAAGATATCCTTTCTGCCTCTAGGAAACCCTCTACCAGGCGTTCCTATGCTTTCAAATGGAAACGTTTTTCCATTTGGTGTGCTCAGCAGGGTCTTGACCCTCTGGCACTTCCTTTGAATTCTCTTCTTGATTATCTCCTGCATCTATCCAATGCAGGCCTCAAGACGAATTCGGTAAGAGTCCATTTAAGTGCTATTGCAGCATCCTTGAAACATATAAATGGACAACCTATCTCCTCTCATCCTCTTGTTGCAAGATTCATGAGAGGCCTGACTCTCACTAAACCTCCCATCAGACCACCCCCGGTCGCATGGGATTTGAATCTAGTGCTCGGTCAACTTATGAAGCCACCTTTTGAGCCAATGTTTTCCACCTCCTTGAAATTTCTTTCCTGGAAGGTCATCTTCCTCATTGCAGTCACTTCGGCTCGCCGCATCAGTGAGCTGCAGGCTTTAGTGGCTAATCCACCTTACACAAGATTTCATCATGATAAGGTGGTCCTTAGGACGAATCCCCACTTTATGCCTAAAGTGGTCTCGCCTTTTCATCTTAATCAAGAGGTATATCTACCTGTCTTTTTTCCAGCTCCTCATGCATCCAATGCAGAGAGGAACCTTCATACTCTGGATTGTAAAAGAGCTCTCGCTTTTTACCTTAATAGGACTCAGCCACATCGAAAGTCTTCTCAACTTTTTGTGGCCTTTGATCCTTCCCATTTGGGACTTCCAGTCTCCAAGCGTACACTTTCCAATTGGATTGCACAGTGTATTTCTTTTGCTTACCAGAGCAAAAACATTTCTCTGGAAGGCCATGTCACTGCTCACAATGTGAGGGCCATGGCAACTTCTATGGCTCATCTGCACTCTGTTTCCATAGATCAGATCTGTCGAGCCGCTACCTGGGCCTCGGTTCATACCTTCACAGCCCATTACTGTTTGGACAAGGACTCCCGCCGGGATGCCTTGTTTGGCCAGGCTGTCCTCAAGCACCTGTTCCATTCCTAAACAACTCCTGCCCACCTTCCCAGAATGGATGCCTGAGATCCATACGAAGATGGCGAACCTTTACAGGGGATCCCATGCATCTAAGCTAGGGAGTCCCCATATGTGAGGACTTATTCCTGCTTGTTCCTGGAGATAGCACAGTTACTTACCTGTAACAGGTGATCTCTGGGAACAGCAGGAATTAGTCCTCACAACCCACCCACCTCCCCTAGGAGTTGTATCTTTTATCTATCTATCTTCCTGTCCTCTCTCTGTTGACTCAGCTATAAACTCGAAACTGAGGAGAGCTGTTCAGGAAGGCGGGAAGGCAGTGCGCATGTGCAGTGGGAGGTCCCAAAAGCTTCTATTCTAAGAAGCTGGGGAGCTTTCCCGCACGGGCTCCGTCGGTACCGACGTACCCATATGTGAGGACTAATTCCTGCTGTTCCCAGAGATCACCTGTTACAGGTAAGTAACTGTGCTATATCTACCCCCTCGCTGTAGCAGCTCACTTTTAATTGTGTTTTTTAAAGTGAAAAATGTTATAAACACCTTTACCTGTAGCCTGTTTACCTGTGGCCAACCTGGCCAATGAGACTCAGAGAGGAATATTGTGAAGCAGTATAAGAGCTCTTTATTATTATTATTATTATTCGTTCCTGCAGCAACTGGTGTCCAAGTAAAGAAGACATACCCCTTTACATATTTCAGTGACATTTATACCTTTGTCATATCTACAGGCCCCTACCCCCAGTATCTTATTGGCTAACTAATTGACCTATCTATTGCCCTCAGGCAGCTCAGGTAGTACATATTGATGTCAGTCCTTATCTTCAGGTGGTCAATGATTTATTTACATTTGTGCTTGCTCCATAAGACTTTTGCATTGCAAAAGATCAACAGAGCAAGGATCTCTTTTATTTAACATAGCTTTATAACTTAAGACCAACCCTGACCTCTACAAAAATTTTTCTATCTTGCATATATTTATCTTGTCTCTTAACTTCAAATACATAATCTTCTATATTTTATATGGAGTCAACACCCTGACTTTTTAACAATTTTTGGATCTCATGATCCACACAGTATGCCTTTTAACTTTAGGTTTCTGTTCTGTCTGTCAGTCCTTATCATAAAGGACCACAAAGATCAGGAAGGGAGGGGGGGAGAGGAGTATGTACTTATTGTCTCTTAGGCTCTGCCATCTCTAGATGCAGAACAATGGAGAGACAGAAGAATCTGCATGAGATGGCAGGCATTTATCTCAGACATTTTTGTTTTGCAGAGTATTCTAGAAACCTCTATATAACTACATTCTTTGACTTAATTTTCTGATCATTCTGTAAAAATAACACTTTACGTTCTTCTATCACCTTTGTATAGATACTTTTGTAAAAACAACAATTTAAACCTTTCTATCAAAAAGACAAGTAAAAACTATTCAACCACTTATCTCCAAAATGTGCTTTGTTGTTGTTAAGTGCCGGCGAGTCGGAGTTGACTCATGGTGACCCTCTGGATAGCTATCCTAAATTGTGTTCGATCTTCAGTCAGGTGGCTCATTGTTGACAGACTGGTACCCGTAGCTGCTGTTATTGTATTGATCCATCTCATTACTGGCCTTCCTCTTTTGCGTTGACCTTCTATCTTGCCAAGTATGATGTCTTTCTCTAATGATCTCTCTCTCCGCATGATGTGTCCAAAGTATGAAAGTCGAAGTCTTGTCATCTGAGCTTCTAAAGAAAGCTTAGGTTTGATCTCCTCTAGTACAGACTGGTTTGTTCTTCGGGCAGTCCATGGTATACACAGTATTCACCGCCAGCACCATAATTCAAAGGCATCAATTTTCTTCCTATCTTTTTCACTGTCCAGCTTTCACATCCATATGATGTTATTGAAAATACCATGGCTTGAACAAGTCGAATCTTTGCATGGAGAGAGACAACTCTGCTCTTGAGAATCTTATCTAGGTCTTTCATAGCCATTCTGCCAAGAGCAATGCGTCGTCTGATTTCTTGACTGCTTGCTGCTTCTTTATTGATAGTTGATCCAAGTAGGTTAAAGTTATTCACAATTTCAATTTCTTCTCCTTCGACGATGAACCTGTTGATTATGCCAGTTGTCATGATCTTTGTCTTCTTTACATTAAGGTGCAGGCCCATTTTGAGACTATGTTCTTTGATTGTGAGAAGCAAATGTTTCAGATCATCTTCACTTTCCGCCAGTAATGTGGTATCATCAGCATAGCGAAGGTTGTTGATGAGTCTTCCACCAATCTTCACACCTCTGTTGTCTTCATACAATCCTGCTTCTCTGATGATTTGTTCTGCATATAAATTAAACAGGTAGGGGGAAAGAATGCAGCCTTGTCTTACACCTTTGCTTATTTTAAACCATTCTGTTTCTCCTTGTTCCGTTCAAACTGTTGCTTCTTGATCAATGTACAGATTGTGCAAGAGAACGATCAGGTGTTCTGGTATACCCATGCTTCTTAATGTGGCACAGAGTTTCTCATGGTTTACACAGTCAAAAGCTTTGCTATAGTTGATAAAGCACAAATAGATATCCTTTGGTATTCTTTAGTCTTTTCAAGGATCCATCTCACATCCGCAATGATGTCTCTCGTTCCTCGCCCTTTTCTGAACCCTGCTTGTACTTCAGGTAGTTCTTGTTCCAGGTATGATTGTAGTCTCTTTTGAATAATCTTCAGTAGAATTTTGCTGGCATGTGGGATCAGAGCGATTGTGCGATAATTTCAACAGTTAGTTGGATCACCTTTCTTTAGTACTGGTATAAACACAGATCTTTTCCAGTCAGTTGGCCATGATGCTGTCTTCCATATTTCTTGGTAGAGCCTTGTAAGTACGGTAACAGCTGCATCAGATTGCTGTAATACATCTATGGGAATGCAATCAATGCCTGGTGCTTTGTTCTTTGATAAGGCTTTCAATGCTGCTTCAACTTCTTCTTTCATCACCAATGGTTCCAGATCATAATGTACAGGTTGAAACGGCTGTTGGTCCACTTGATCTTTATCATATAAAAACTCTGTATATTCCTTCCATCTTTTCTTGATCTTCTCAGCATCATTCAACATAGAAACCTTGAGCATCTTGTAACATTCCAATTTGAGGCTGGAACTTTTTCTTTAACTCTCGTAGCTTTAGGAAAGCTGATCTTGTTCTTCCTCTAATAGTTTCTGCTTCTATTTCCTTGCATGTGTCATTGTAGTACTTTTCCTTGTCCTGTCTTGCTGCACGTTGGAAATCTCTGTTGAGTTCTGTGATTGTCTTTCTTTCTCCTCTGGCTTTAGCTTCTCTGCGTTTCTGGACAATTTTCAGAGTTTCTTCTGTCATCCATTTTGGCCGTTTTTTCTTTTTTACCTTTTGTAGAGACTTCTCGCTTTCTTCCAACACAACCTTCTTGATGTCATTCCATAACTCTTCTGGAACTCTATCATTTGTATCTAAAGCAGCAAACCGATTTTGCAGGCAGTCTTTAAATTCCAGTGGTATATTCTCAAGGTCATATTTTGCTGCATTCATGAGTGGTTTGCTCTTTTTCAGCTTTAGCTTGAGTTTGCATACTAGTAGTTGATGATCTGTACCACAGTCAGCTCCAGGTTTTGTCTTTGTTGATGTTATAGTGCTTTTCCATCGCTGACTTCCACAGATGTAGTCAATTTGATTTTTATACAATCCATTGGGTGAAGTCCATGTGTACAGTCACTGCTTGTGTTGCTGGAAGAAGGTGTTCGAGATGAATAGATCGTTGGTCTTGCAGAATTCTATCAGTCTTTCTCCAGCTTCATTTCTGTTGCCAAGTCCATATTTTCCAACTACTTTGTCTTCTTCTTTGTTGCCAACCTTTGCGTTCCAATCACCCATGACTATCAGGATATCCTGTTTGCATGTTCTGTAAATTTCAGCTTGTACTTGTTCATAGAACTCTTCAATTTCATTCTCTTCTGCAGCTGTTGTTAGGGCATATACTTGAATTATAGTTGTGTAGATAGGCATTCCTCGTAGACGAATAGAGATTAAGCGTTCGCTGACTGCATTGTATTTCATTACAGTTCTTGCAAGTTTCTTCTTTATTATAAATGCAACACCATTTCTTCTTTGTCTTTCATTTCCAGCATAGTAGACCATGTGATCATCTGATGCAAAGTGCCCCATGCCAGTCCATTTCAGTTCGCTGACACCCAACAGATCAAGTTGTACATGTTCCATTTCCCTCACTTGGTTTGCAGCTTGTCGTGCTGTGAGGGCTTGTGTGCATCAGTGATGCTGAGAGCGAAACTATCGGTAGTTTAACTACTGGCAGGGTCTCCCAAGATGGACAGGTCTCAGCTGAGATGCCAGACCAAGACAAACCACCCATCTGGGCAGCAGCAGAATGGGATAGTGTTGATGGCGGAGGATCACATTTCTGTGACCGGCAACAATACCAAACTTAAACTGCGCGGAAGAAAGGCCCGGCAATCTACTTCTGTATCTTGCCATGAAAACCCCATGGATAGTTACAACAAAACAAATTGTGCTGTAGTGCTGGAAGATGAGACCCCCAGGTTGGAAGGCACTCAACTAGCTACTGGGGAAGAGCTGAAGACTTTTCAGAGTAAAGCCAGCATTTATGATGTGGTTGGATCAATGCCCTCGGGACGTCTGACTGCTGATGTAGCTGCGCATGAAATGAGAGTCAGAAGCTGTAAAGATGTCTTACACATTGGAACATGGAACGTACGAAGCATGAACCAAGGGAAGTTGGAGGTGGTCAAGAATGAAATGGAACGTGTACAACTTGATCTGTTGGGTGTCAGCAAAAATGTGCTTTGGGCGACGGTAAAGCACATTTTGGAGAAAAGCACATTTTGGAGATGTGGTTGAATAGTTTTTACATGTCTTTTTCACTTTAAAAAACACAATTATAAAGGAGCTGCTACAGCGAGGGGGTAGATGATGTTCTCTACCTTCTTTTGTTTGAAGCTCAGACAAACAGTTGTTAGCTGTCTTTGACTGGGACCTTGTTGGATGATTTGCTGCCTCTCTGGCATGGTGCTACCTCCCTAGCTGGGTGCTGCTCCTTGCTCCATATCCCCAGAAGGCAGCATGAGGTTGAGGAAATGGGAAAGTAGCAGCTAAAGCAGAGAGAGACCTTTGCTATATGGTCTGGGTAAAAACTGACTCCTCCAGATCTGGTAATATCAGCTTAAATGAGATCTGTGGAGGATCAGATTTTTTTTTTTTTTATTGAAAGGCTTCCAGAGTATACAAAGCATTATAAACCACAAAAATCTTCAAAGAAGATGCAACAATAATAGCATAACTTCAGGTCACAACAGCATTCAACAGTATGCCTTCATTTTTGCAATTTTAAAATAAGGAAACAGGGAACAGTAACCCCCCAGCCTCCCTTCCCCCCCCCCCGAAACCTCCCTAGCCCAGTACTCTCCTCCCACCCCTCCTCCCAATCCCCCAATCCCCCCACTATTGCTTGCTAATGTTCAAGCACGGAAGTGTGGTGAGCAAAAGACACACTCAGGGAGGCAGGCTCCCTTTAGAGTTTGAATGTTCCATCCCTCTTAGCCAGCATAGTCACACACCATATCGAGAGACAAAGGGCGTCCACACCAGCTCAAAGCGCGCCAGGCGCATCCTACTAACCGCTACCCCTCGTTCCATGTCGTACATATCCCACATCCGTTCCAGCCAAGCCTGAAAAGAAGGGGCCGAGGCACGCTTCCAGGCTGCTGCAAGGGATAGTCTAGCTGCATTCAGGCCATGGCGGAGTAGAGCAAGTTGCAGAGTCCGTGCACCCGGCACCGAGGCCCCAAACAGAAAGATCCCGGGGTCCCAAGGGACACTCACTCCCAGAAGCAGTTGCATCCGGTATTGTATACCCCCTCCAAAAGGCGCGAATGCGGGGGCAGTCCCACCAAATATGCCCTAGGGTACCCCGTTGCCCACAGTTACGCCAGCAAAGGTCCACCGCCCCAGGATATATGCGCGCTATCCGCGCCGGAGTCATGTACCAATGGTACAGGATTTTATAATTGGTTTCACGGGCATTAATCGCAACCGCACTCTTCCACAATTGAGTTTCCGCCCGTTCCCATTCCTGCTCAGTATAGGAGAGGCTCAAGTCGGAGTTCCAAAGTTCCCTGTGTCTAGTCGAATACGATTGGGAGCCCTGCAAGTGGGCATACAAAGTCGCCACAAGTCCCTTAGTGGTAGTGCACCCCTCACAGTAGCGTTCCAATTCTGTCAGGTCCCGAGCAACCTGGGGCCGAACAAGTCTGGATCGGACCCAGTGTGTCACTTGCAGGTATTGAAAGTGTTGCCTGGCCGGAATGTCAAATTCGTCTTGTATCGCACGAAAAGGTTATAGGTGACCAGCAGCAAAAAGTTGTCCAACCCGACTAAGGCCGTGATGTCCCCACTGCCGAAAGACTATATCACTTAACCCCGGCGGGAAAGAGGCATTATCCACTATAGGGGCTAAGGGGGTTAAATCCATGTCGCGAGATCGAAAGTGCCGGTCCGAGCAACGGAGGGTATGAAGTATATAGGGATTGCTGGTGCGGATACCACGGCGGAGTTTTGGGCCAAGCCACAGCCAGTCTCCCAAGCCGGCTCCCCCTGCCAAGTTCATTTCCAGTTGTACCCATCGCTTAGTGCTATCAGCAATCATCCACTCCACCCCTGCCCGGCATTGCGCCGCCGCATAATACCAATGTAAATTGGGCATGCCCATACCTCCAGAGCGCGTACGAGCATAAAGAACCTGTCGCGCCAAGCGCGGGCGGCGATAACGCCAAATGAATTTCAAAAGCAGTTGCTGCCAGGTCGCCAAGGTAGCCCGTGCGACGGGAAGCGGCAGAACCTGAAAAAGGTAGAGAAAACGGGGAACAACCACCATCTTGACTACGGCTATGCGCCCGAACCAGGAAAGGAGCAGTCCATTCCATACTTCTAGATCCCGCCGGACCTGACGAAGCAAGGGGTCGTAGTTGGCTTTAAAGAGGTCTGTCCTCTCCACAGTCAAGTGCACCCCTAAATAGCGTAGAGCTCCGGACACCCAACGAAAAGGATAAGCCGCTTGAAGTTCCGTGCAAACCGCCCCGGGGACCCCAACATTCAGGATCTCCGATTTAGTGTAGTTAATTTTAAAACCGGATACCCGGGCATAGTTTTCGAACAACTGCATCGCAACTGGGAGGGAGGTGGACGGATCAACCAGGGACAGTATGATGTCATCCGCAAAGAGTGCAATCCTATATTCTGCAGGGCCAATAAGAACCCCCCGCAAACCTAAATGTTCTCGGAAGCTTTGAGCCAGGGGTTCCATCGCGAGTGCAAAGAGCAGGGGCGAAAGAGGGCAACCCTGTCGCGTGCCCCGTTCCAGCAAGAAACGCCTTGAGTGTCCCCCGTTGACCCGAACGCATGCCTGGGGCATCTGATAAAGGCTACAAACCCAACGGATGAAATTTGAGCCGAAGCCCATTGTCTCCAGCACACACCATAAGAAATCCCAATCGACCCGGTCGAAGGCTTTTTCTGCGTCAATCCCCACCAGCAGGGCTGGTTTCGGTTCCCGCTGGGCAACGTGTATGACCTGCAGCATACGTCGGATGTTGTCTGCAGCCTGGCGGCCTGGCACGAAGCCAACCTGATCCGGGTGTACCAAGCTCGGAAGGACCCGATTCAGGCGCGCCGCCAACACAGAGGCAAAGATTTTAACGTCAACGTTTAACAGGGAAATGGGGCGGTACGCCGCCGCGTCATGCAATGGTTTACCAGGTTTGGGTATCATCACGATCAATGCCTCACGCAGGGACGGCGGTAACGAGGCCCCTGCCAAGATCTCATTAAACAAGATAGTCAAGGTTGGCGCTAATTGTATCCTAAACTTCTTATAGTATTCTGCTGGGAAGCCATCACTACCCGGCGCACTGCCAGTTTTCAATCGTCGAATTGCAATTTCCACTTCATCTACCGTTAACTCCGAATCTAGCTGAGCCCGATCAGAGTCGGGGAGGTGTGGCAGACCAATCCCCTGCAAATAGTCCTGTACACTGTCCCGTTCAAAGGGCTCCGCCTTGTAGAGCTGCTCCAGAAAGTCAGCAAAGAGATCACGTATCTCCCTGGAAATAACCCTCCTCCGTCCCCCCGCGTCGCGCAGTTCTCGCACCACTCTCGTGGATTGTTGTTGGCGAAGACGCAAAGCTAGGAAGCGACCTGTTTTGTTCCCATGCTCATAAAAAGTTTGCCGTAGTTTCCGGCGTTTATTATCTAATTCTCTCTGCAGGCACGCATCCAAGTTGGCTCGAGCGGCCCGCCACTGGCGTAGGGCCTGCCGGGAACCAGTTCGGGCGTGTTCCAGAGCGAGGCGAGTAGCCTCCTCCACCAACCGGTCGTGGTCACGCGTCCACATTTTGCGCGTGCGAGCTGCCTCCGCCATGAGTTGACCACGAGCCGTAGCCTTATAAGCATCCCACACTGTGGGGAGAGGAACAACCCCAGAATTGTTAAGCTCAAAAAATTCCGTGATAAAACGGACGTGGTCCTGCACTGCGCCCTGCCGCCGCAGGAATCTCACATCTAGGCGCCAAAGCCGTTGGTGTTCACTGTACAATCCGGCCGGAAGAGTGAGCCAGCACGGGGCGTGATCTGACCAAGTCAGCGCTCCATGTCCAGCCTGCACTCTCCCGTCCATCAGGCGCTGATCCAATAGAAAATAGTCAATGCGAGTGTGAACCTGATGGACCGGAGAGTAGTACGTATAGCCTCTTTCCCCCCCATGAGTGTCCCTCCAGACGTCCCTCAACCCCAAGTCGAGCATAAGACGCTGTAGGGCTCTTGCCGACCCCCCCACTCGCCCCCCGGTGCGGCCGGTGGGATCCAGGTGGGGCACCCGAGGCGTGTTGCAGTCCCCCCCAGGACAATGGGACCCCTTGCAAAATCCGCCAGCAAAGCTTTCAAACCGTGCAAAAAAGGCCCCTTGACCTGTATTGGGAGCGTAAACATTAGCTAAGGTTAGCAAGTGCCCTTCTAGGCGGATATTCAAGAAAAGCCACCTCCCCAAAGCATCTTGCTTCATCTCCTCTATCTGGAGAGAGAGGCTCTGGTGGAATAGTAAGGCTACTCCCCGTTTCTTCCGTCCTTGTGCGTCTGAGGCCACCCGCACCTCAGTATACGGGGACCTCTTTAGCCAGCCCTGCTTACAGTTCTGAAGGTGGGTCTCCTGTAAGTAAACAATGTCCCCCCGCAGGGTGCGCAATTCTGAGAACAGCAGGGACCTCTTCCTCGGGAAGTTGAGGCCCTTAACATTCAATGAAATAAAGCGCACCATTAGCAATTACAATCCACTCTCTCGCTGCCACCCACTATCCAAAGGGTCCCAGTGGTAGCTCCCCCCCAGCAAACCCGGATAATTGGTGAGTCGGGCCCACCCACTCCACCCTCCAAGAACAGGCGCCATAGTCCCTCCTCCCAAACCCAAGCACACCCCCCAATTCCGCATTGAAAAAGAACCTCCCCTCCCACCCTTCCCCCCCCTTCCCGTCAATACCACCTGCCTGTTTAAATTATTACAGGACACGGTAAATTGACCACAAACCCCGAACCCCCCAGAACCCCTCAAAGCAAAAATTCAACCTAAACAGTGAAAATATAGAGAAAAACAACATACTCCCCATTGCTCCTCTCCCTCCCCCAGGTCATCAAACTCACCATACCCCTTTATCAAAGCAAGAACATCAACAAAACGTTTGCAGATCATCCGCCACCCCTCATATATCAAAAAAGCGGGGGACCCCAATCTAATGCCCACCACCACTTATTCAAAAATCAGGGGACCCACAGACTGAGACTCCTTAAAGAAGAAAAAGTAAGAGGAGCTCCTCAAGTCCACAAAAAGCGGTCAGGTGGACTTGCCCACTCGAGTCCACTTGGAATGTTGGGGCTTAGGGGGCGGCGGATGAGGCTGAGCATTGTCATCTACTAAACCCGCCTGACGAAGGGCTCACCAGGCTTCAGTATAGTCCTTTGCAGATATCTTTTTGTTGCCCAAAGGGAAGTTCATCCTAAATGGAAAGGACCAGGAATAGCGAATCCCCTTGCTGTTCAGGACCGCTGAGACTGGCTTCATCTCTCTCCGCCGCGCCAGGGTGAACGTCGAGAGGTCCTGGTAAATGGACACGGATGCTTCCTGAAAGCGGACCGTCTTTTTCTCCCGGCCTCGATGGATAAGGAGCTCAGCATCAGAATAGCGCAGAAATCTCGCAATGACATCACGAGGCTGATTATTGGGGGGTTTCCCCAAAGCGCAGTGAACTCGTTCAATTTCCATACCAGAGGCGTGTGCTCCGTCGAGAGCAATTCCGCTATCAGCAATTTAAGTACAGTTGGTAGATCTTCTCCGCCCCATTCCGCCTCTGGGATCCCACGAAAACGCACGTTGTTGCAGCGGGAACGGTTTTCAATGTCATCAATTTTATAAGTCAGTTCCATTGCTTGCGCGTGCTGACGGTCTAAAGCACATTGTAAATCCATCAGAGTCCCATCTTGTTCTACCATTTTGGTCTCCACGTCTTCTACTCGGGTTCCCAGTTCCTTGACGTCGGTCCTGAGTTCGGCGACATCTTTCATCAGGTCCTCCCGTAGCGCACGAAATTCATTAGCTAATTCCACAAAGCCCCTCCGGAGTTCTTGTTTGAGTTGAGCCGAGGAGAGTTGCCTATGCGGATCCAAGTCCTCCTTGCTAACAGTCTCATCATCAGAACCTGATGGGAGGGGTTGCTCGTGTGGACTACTTGGGGCTCCAGACTTACTCTGCAAGCGCTGGGAGGAGCGCATCCCCTCCCGAGTTTCAGAACTTTTGGCTTTAGCAGTCATCTTACAGAGTCACCAAAGTCACACAGTGGTAGGAGAGAGATGTATCCAATGCCAGCAAAAGTGGGGACAGCAAGGAGGCAGTGGCGTCCAGGGCTTCACACTTCCACAGTGCAATCTCCACCTCACAGTGTCAGGAGACGTGCACAAGTAATGTCAGCGAAGCATAAGGCACTGGATAAGCAGTGAGGCCGAAGGGAAAAGCTGCCTCTGCCCTCCCAGGATAACAAACATTCAGCAGGGCTCCCCAGCCCCCCTGGAGAAACAGCCTGGCACAGATGAGAATCAGAAAGCAGTGTAAAGCGATGTGGGACTGCAACAGCAAGAGTCCGCAGCTGCAGATTGGGAAGCTGCAATGAGAGGCCTGGGAACTGAGATCACATGTGCCGGCCTGCAAGGCACCCAGGATCCATTCAGGAGAGCGAAGGCCTCGGTGGGACACTGGGCTGCCAAAGAAAATTAGCACCGGTCACCAGCCTGAGCTGCAGTTCAGAGGGCATGCAGGAGAAGAGGCATCGCTCAGACTTACCCCCCCTCAAGTTGGGTCGTGATGGGGAGGAAGGATGACAGGCGCCGGCAGTTGCCGCGTGGGCTCCACGTGGTCGCGGCAGGTCTCCCCGGCAAATCTTCAGCGCTACAGCCAAGCGCCACAAGCTTGAGGATGCGCGCCCCCTCCCGCTGAACGGACCGGCGCTCGGTCCGCAGGCAACAGAGAGGGGCCCAGCCGTAGGCCCCGCGGGAGTCTGCCGGGCGGTCTTGGACAGCGCCGGATACGGCGGCCAGTGGCAGAGTCAGCTAAGCAAGAGTCCGGCGGCAGGAAACAGCGTCCAGCAGGCCGCGCTGCAATAGCAAGCACTTCAGTTCTCCAACTACGAAGGATCCCGCTGAATCGCTGGGCCAGACTCCGAGGGGGACCGCTGGCTTGCGTTGATCCAGGTGAGGTACGGAGGGGGTAGAATGCAGTTGTTAGCACATGTTTGCGAGGTTTTAGGGGCTGTGGGGACGGAGCTCTAGTTAAGTGCGGCCATCTTGCAGCGGGCTCACGAGCGCCCCCCGGAGGATCTGATTTTAACTAACTTAGCAGTGAGGATTTAAGCATGCCCCTCTGCTAGTGTGCAGTGCCAGCCATGTTTCTGTTCTAGTAGTGAAAGACTCAAATTATATCCAGTGGATCCAGATCCCGAGCTGGATCCCTGAGACCTAACTTGATTCTTTCACTGCTGGAACAGAAATCTGGTGCTCCACACTAGCACGGCCAAAGGATTTTCTGGCTGCAGAGCATCACCTGTTTTTTTCCTCCAATACTGAGATCCGGATCCAGGACTGAATCTCAGCAGTGGAGGGAGAAAGAAAACAGCCAATGCGCTGCAGTTGGAAAAGTGGTGTTAGTATGCAGCGCCATCCAGATTTCTATTCCAACAGTGAAAGAATCAAGTTAGCGCGGGGGATTCAGCTCAGGACTGCTGTCATAGTCCATCACATCATCATCAAGCCTAGGCCCAGCCCAGAGCCTTGCTTGGCCCTCTGGGATATGTAGTCAAAGAATCAGTTGTGGCACCGAGGTAAGGCTCAAAAGGTTTTATTCCCCTTCCAAGAGGTTTCTTTTGGGTGAGCAAAACAAAAGCATACACAGCCCCACTTGGGCAAAAACAAAGTAAAAATGAGAACAGAAATTGCTTATTTTCAGCTTTAAACAGGTAAAAGAAAAAGTATTCAAAACAGTTCTTTCCAGCATACAAAGATCATTTCCTTTGTGGCTTTCAAGCTTGGCAATTCAACTTGTTTATCTCAGAGACAATATATTATCAGAGACCGTGAGCGTGCAGTCCATGTAATCACTACTTACATTATCTCCCTGCACCTCACATTGCATCTCTTCGGGCTCTTCCGTTAAGGACTCATCCCTTGCAGCATATGGTACGTTACTGAACAGTCTCCCCCTACTATTCAGGAAGTCTCTTTCCTTCTGGGTGAGAATGCTGGCTAAGCTGCTACCGTATTCCTTGGAGTGTCTACCCTGGAAGCTTCTCAAATGCGGTGGGAGATAGAGGAAATTCTTAGTTTCACTTTTCCCTCTACTAGAAACAGTAGGGCTAGCTTTAAACAGTCTTTGACTCAGGCTGTGCTCAGCTGCTACAGACGCCGGAGTAAAATCCAGTAAAAACGTCTCCTGGCTCCTGTCTTTGAACCTTCTTCTAGACACAGGCTTATGCTCAGGTATAATAGCTTTACCCTTTTTATGCCAATTGTTTGTATAAAAACGTTCTTCAGGCTTCCTCCAGCTAACTTCACAATTAAATGTTTGGTTACCTTTCTGATAGCTTCTGCTGGGCTTTGACGCTTTCAGAGCTCTGCCCTCAGCTCCCTTCCAATTAGAGTTTCTCCGATTATGTCTTTGGCTTTCAGCCTCACAGCTGCTTGCTCCCGTGCTCCAACCGGGTTCTATTCCATTCCTGCTGTGTCCTGCATGTGTCTTCTCTCTCTCACCTTCACTCTCACTTTTACTCCTGCTCCCACGCTCACTCCATCTGTTGCTCGGATTCTCAAGCTGGCTCTGTCTCTCAAACAGGTTCTGCTTCTCACACGGGCTCTCTTGCCCACGCTGGCTCTGCTTCTCAAACAGGCTCCTTTGCACACGCTGGCTCTGCTTCTCAAACAGGCTCCTTTGCACACGCTGGCTCTCTTCCTCACACTGGCTCTGCCTAACTCCACGTGCACTGAGCTTTTCTACATGCGTGTCAGCTCCACCCACTCCCAGCTGGCTTTCATTTGTTTCTAATTTCCTAGCCTTTCTGCTGCTTGGGCGTGTTTCCTTTGCACGTGAGCTGTTTTGTTTAGGTTGCCTATGGCAACATCCTACCCTGTGTTCCTCCGCACTGTCAGAATCTATCCTACTTCCTGCATTTCTGCTGGTTTTCAAGGGCTCTATTAGACCTACTCCGTGACACTGCCCATTAGCACTGAGGCATATTTAAGTCTCTGCTTCTAAGTAGGTAAAAGCCAAATTGTCCACTGATCTTAGTTAAGATGGTATTACTTAAATCCAATGGTCCAGAGAATCTGAGTTTTACCTATTTCTCTTATGTCAGGTCCAGCTCCTCATTTCTCCTAGGGGTTGTCTGCTGCCAGCAGGGATTAGGAGAAGGAGAAGCATTGGAGCTGAAACAACCTCAGGCCACATCTGTGACTACTTTGAATGATTTTAGGGAGGCAGAAGAAGTGAATACTGAAGGGGATGAATGTTGCAGTAGGTGAGGAGGGAGTGAATATCTAGAGGTGGTGGTGCCAGAGAGGGTGGATGCTTGGAGGTTGATGTGAAAGCGTAAATTTTAGGGGGAAGAGGAAGGAGTTGAATGGAGGAGCGAAATATAAATACATTTGGACTGAATTGCACTGGGTGAAGGACAATGCTAGAGATAGGCCTGGGGAGGAAGGAGAGTTCTGAGGTTGGGATTAGGCCCAATGAAAAGGTAGCAAGAAGGGAGTGCTTGAGTCAGGATGTGGAGAGGAGCATGATGGGGTTGGGGATGACAAGAATACAAAGAGCTGGTAATGGGTTTCATCACTGTGGGAAGTGAAGAAAAAGAAGTTAAGGGCAGGTAGAAGAGAGCATGATGACATGCGCTCCATCCCTTCTACTAGTCCACTCCAGTTTCAGGGTAATTATGTTTATGTTTATGTTTAATAAAACTTGATTGACCGCCCTTCACAATAAAATCAGAGCGGTTTACAATATATAAAAACCATTAAAAATAGGGCACAAGGCCAGTAAAAGAAAAGGAAGTTACATTTTATAAAAAAAAAAAAAAGAAAAACAGAGAGGGCAGGAGAGGGTGAGAGGAGAGGAGTAGGATTATAAAGAGGGAGGAGAAGTGGGGAGGTTAAAAGCAAGGGAGAAAAGGTGGGTTTTTAGCTGCTGTTTAAATGCTGAGTGGGAGGGTTCTAATCGGATAGAGGAGGGGAGGGAGTTCCATAGTGCAGGGCCTATAAAGAAAAAAGCTGAAGAGCGGGTGGATTGCAAGTGAGCGGCAGAAGGGGGGGGAAGGATAAGCCGGTTTAGGTGAAATGAGCGGGGGGTGTATCTGGGAGTGTGGAAGTGGATTAAATCAGCTAGATATTGTGGGGAGTTGGTGTGGAGGGCCTTGTGAACCAAAGTAAGTAGTTTGTATTGGGAACGGAAGGGAACAGGCAACCAGTGTAAGTGGATAAGAAGAGGAGTTATATGGTGCGAATGAGATGAGTGGGAAAGAAGGCGGGCTGCGGTATGCTGGATTCTTTGAAGACGGTGTAACTGAGAGGAGGGGAGACCAATAAGGATAGAGTTAGCAAAATCAACCCTGGACATGACAAGAGAGAGAAGTAGGGTGGATAAGGCAGAAGGAGAGAGAAAAGGACGGACTGCACGAATTTGACGCAGAAAATAAAAGGAAGTTTTAGTGATGTGTGAGATATGGGCGTGAAAAGAAAGATCTGAATCAAAAAGAACACCAAGATAGCGGAAGGTAGTGACTAAGGATATGGGAGTGTTAGAAAGGGAAGGAGCTAGCGAGGGGGGGAGGTGGCCGTAGGGGAACCAAATAGCAGTGGTTTTGGCCAGATTTAGGTGAAGGCAGTTTTGGGTTAACCAGTGGGTGACAGCAGTGAGGCAGTTGTTAAGAGGAGTCAGATCAGGAGAAAGTGGGGAAGTGTGATGAAGAAGAAGGATGTCATCAGCGTAGTAGAAAGCAGAGATCCCAAATTGTTGAATGATAAGTGTGAGGGGTACCAAGAAAAGATTGAAGAGAAGGGGGGCTAGGACAGAACCCTGGGGAACCCCACACGGTAAAGGGAAGGGGGCAGAAGGTAGAGAGGAAGGTGACGAGGCTAGTACAGAGGCAGCTCGGGCGTGAAGAAAAGAGTGAAACCAGTTAAAGACAGTGCCGTGAACACCAGCTTCACTAAGACGAGCTAGAAGAAGGGAGTGATCGACCAGGTCAAAAGCCGCAGAAAGATCAAGTGCTACCGCAACCGAGATATCACCCCGATCGTGTGCTACATGCAAAGAGTTAGTGAAGGCAAGAAGGATAGTTTTGACACTGTGACCTGGCCGGAAACCTGATTGACGGGGGTGAAGATAGTTGGTGGAATCTAGATGGTGTGAAAGTTGTGCGAAGACAATCTTCTCTAGAAGCTTAGAGAGAAATGGAAGATGTGAAACGGGCCGATAGTTTAGTGGATCGAGAGGGTCAAGGGAAGATTTCTTAAGAATTGGACGGATTAGGGCTCAAATGCTTCCTGGTATGCTCAACTGAATGTTGTTGGCAAAGAGGCCTTTTATCAGAACTGATCGTATGTCAAAGACTCTCTTGTAGTCTCCCTATGACAACTACCATATCAGTGAATGTCAACCTCCCTTTCTCTTTGTCAAGAATGACTCCCCCGTCAATGAGTGCCCCCTCCCTGGGACTGATTTCCTGTCAGTAAGCCCTTTTCCTTCCTCCTTTTGTTTCCTGGGGCTGATACTTTGTCAGTGAGGGTCCCTTTCCTCCTTTCTCCTCTTTCCTCCCTGGGTCTCACTGTCAGTAAAGAGGCCCTGGGGTCTTCCTTTCTTCTTCTCCCAGTTTCTGAAGCTGACCCTGCCTATGATAAACCCCTCGCCTCTCTTCTCCTCCCCAGGGTTGATACCATATCAGTGAGAACTCCTTGTCTCCTTCCTCTTTTTCTTTCCTAAGGCTGGCCTGTCAGTTAAGGAACGGCTTTCCCCCCTTCTTTCTGCATCTCAAAAAAGATCTAGTAAAAGTAGAAAAGGTATAAAGATGAGCACCCAAAATGAAAAAGGGAAATAACACCCCTCTGTGGAAAGGCTGAAGATATTGGGGCTCTTCAGCTTGGAGAAGAGACAGCTGAGGGGAGATATGATAGAGGTCTGTACATAATCAGTGGAGTAGAACGGGTAAATGCAAATCTGTCGCTTACTCTTTCAAAAAGTACAAAGGCTAGAGGACACTCAATGAAGCTACCTAGTACTACATTAAAGATAAATCAGAGAAAATATTTTTTTACTCAACACATAATCAAGCTCTGGAATTTATTGTGAGAGGATGTGGTAAAAGCTGTTAGTGTAGATGGGTTTAAATAAGATTTGGACAAGTGCCTGGAAGAGGATTTAGGGAATCTGTCTAGGGATCCTGCCAGGCATTTGTAATCTGGATTGGCCACTGTTGGAAGCAGGATCCTGCGCTTGATGGACCTTTGGTCTGACTCAGTATGGCAATCTTGTCATGTTATGTTCTTAAGTTCTCCCTAAGACTCACCCATCCTCCTTCACCTCCTTGGAGCTGGTTCCACTGTTAACATCTTCAAGAATGCAGAATATGTTAGGCATATAGAAATCTGCGGAGGATTTGAATGTTTGTTCCCGAATGTCACACAAATCAGTGGTCCTCTTGGCTGTGCTCCTTCAGTTCTGACCATCTATATCTGTGATTTCCAAATAAATGCAGATGAAAGTGTAGGTTGAGATTATCCTGTATTTCTCTGTTAACAAATAAATCTTGAGCCCCTTTTGTTTGCTGGTACTTCTCATTCCTACCCTGCTCACAAATTTGTTTACTACTTGGCTCATCTTGTCCTTACATATTAACTCACATGTTCTCCATCTTACACTCTCTACACTCACAACTCACTCACTCTACTAAGACCTTGATGAATAATTCACTGCCTGCAACAGTCTCTCTCTCTCTATGATCTGATAAGCACAGGCTGAATTCATTCTGTTTATGATTGTGCTATGTATGACATTTTATCTGGAATACAATGCAATGGCTCCATTAAGGCATCTGAAAACTGTTAAACGTTCTCAACAAAATTCAATGACACTTCCCATCTAGATTCATTCCTTTTCTTTTATTCCAAACCTTCTGCATTATGTTTAAAGTGATACACATTGATAGTGGAGACAGCCTCTGTGAGGGGCTTGAGTTATCACCAGTAGCAACTACAGGTAAAGTTCCTGGGATGGAGCACTTGTGATGTATGTTCAAGCTCAACCTTTCTCCAGGCAATGATTAATCCATGAACCAGACAGAGATACAGGACTCCAAGATGGAAGAGGTGCTTTCCAAGGTCTTATCCAAATGATTACTGGCAGGAAATGACCTCAACAAACTTTAATAACATTTTTTCATTCTTATTAGCTTTTGAAATGCTTGTTTGAATTCTTCATTGAAAGCTGTATATATGACTGGATTAATAAGTGAGTTTAAATAACCCAACCATGTGAAAAAGTCAAAAAGGACTGGGTGAAACCAGCAGGACTCACTGCATATGGGCATCAGCAGGCTTACTACGAAGAATGGCAGCCAACAGAAAATAAAGGCGCCAAGAATAATCCCTAAGGTCTTTGTGGCTTTTCTTTCCCTTGCAGCCGAGAGTCTCTTTCTTTCTAGGATGCTGTCTGCAAATCTGATTTTGACATGATTGATGCAGATTGGTGTTTCGGCAGAATGGGAGTGTCCCTCGTGAATGCTGGAGTTCATGGAACACAGAGAAGATCCTGTGGAACCGGTAATGAGATGGGCGGTGGTAAATCGCTTTCCGTAAAGAGATGGTGGCTTAAGAATCCTGGAGCGTGCAGCCACGTAGATTCTACCGTAAAGTATAACCAGTAGCATTGTGGGGATATAGAAGGCCCCAAAAGTAGAGTAGATGGTATAGGAAATTTGATCTGTGTTCACCGCGCATTCCTTTAGCTCCTCATGAGCTTTGGATTGTCTCCAGAAGAGTGGTGGTATAGAGATACAAATAGAGATAATCCAGACCACAGCAATCATAACGGCTGCTCTCCCTGCAGTCCTCCGCTTGGAATATTCCAGAGCATCTGTAATGGCCCAATACCGGTCCAAGGCAATGACGCACAGGTGTAGGATTGAGGCTGTGCAGCAGGTGATGTCCGATGATAACCAAATGTCACACATAATTTGTCCAAAGGTCCATGTGTGACTGACAGTATAAGCAATGCTAATAGGCATCACCAAGAGAGAGACTAAAAGGTCTGTTACAGCCAAGGATCCAATCAGGTAATTTGCTGGAGTATGTAGTTTCTTTGTGACAAAAATAGTAATGATTACAAAGACATTAGAAAAAATTGTTGCGAGAGTTATGAGTGAAAGGATGACTGCCAGAGAAATTTTGAGTCCTAGGACTGTGGCTTCATCCCAAGTCACCATAATTTCTGACGAATTCAGTGAATTGTTTGCTAACACATGAAGAAATAGATCAACTGATTGGTTATAGTGCTTCATTCTATCCCGGCTTGGCAACTATGAACTATCCAGTTCACTGCATGCATCTAGCAGTGTCTACCATTTCTACTGCACTCATTGGTCTACTGTCTTTCTTGGTTTATTGTTCAGTATCAATGGATGACTCAATGATATTGCATTAAAAAGAATCGTGTGCATTACATAATATTTGCCCTATATTAAATGTATCTCAGCACAATATATTATGTATAGACTGATGAACTATATTAGGTATACTGACACATACCAAGCAGTAGTTTTAGCTTTGGGCTGTAAAGCTTAAAGCTACCATGAACGAGTACCTTTCTGCAAACCATTTAAACTGCACTAATAGAATTCCTTGAACTAGCATTTTTTGTACAGAATAGGTTGAAAGTATTGCTTCTTCCTGCCATGCATCATGAAAAAGAGAAATGTAGTATTAATTGTCCTCATTGATTGTTGACTAGAAAAAAACACCTATTTATATTCTTAGGTGAGATAAAAATCTTCTAGGAATGCTATCTAGCTCCGTTTTAATAATTTAGAAGCTAACATGCTGCTCTCTGATGGTGTTTATTGTCTTGCATTTGTCTGACAAAGTGTACCTGCTTATTTACTGTTGAATGAAACAGGTTTTGGAAGCAGGTTTGATTCAGTTTATTGACGTGCCATCCATAGCACATAAGGAGTTCTCAAGACAGGGCTACAATATTCCCAGCCGTTCTCTGACATTGTGTAGAGTACAGTCCGTTGCATTTGCAGAGGCTTCTTCTTTGGCCTTGATGTTGAATCTAGGTGCAGTTCCTCTGGGCATTGCCTCTCATGGGGCTGCTTTGCTTTTGCTTTTCCACTGGTAATCGTGATAATTGGCAGAGTTTGGTGCTCCTCTCTTTCGCAGTGTGTCAGTGCTTCTGTTTTGGTGTCCAGAAGGTGCATGATTAGGAAGAGCTGCTGCGCCAGGCAGCTTCAAGCAGGTGTATGACGCCATGAGTTGATGTTGTTTGGTCTGGCACATTTAGTCTAAAGAAACAAGAAGCACTATGTTAGAGAGAGAAAGCGCACAAGTCAAAGAATCAAAAAGTGAAAAATCACCACATGCACTAATCTGGTTGTTGGAAATGGCTGAAGAAAGGTCAAACAGAATATGAAATGTGGGTTTCATTCCAAGATCAGCTGCTGCTCCTTGGGCTGGGTTAGGCCAGGAGAAACACTGATTCTGATTCAAAAGTGTTACATCCTAGGTCATTGTTCAACTGGAACTAAAATTGCTGCTGAAGTAGAATTCATGGACCCAAAAGGGGGGAAGGTCAATGATTGCTTTTACAGTGAGAGCTGGTAGATAATGAGCAATATAGTAAACATACATAGTAAATGACGGCAGATAAAGACTAGCATGGCCCATCCAGTCTGCCCAGCAAGATATCAGTAGTAGTCCTCCATGGAACTGCTCTTGGCCTGAGAAAATCACCGTGGTAGCTGGCTTGCAGTTATATAAAGTATAGGTTAATAAAAAAAACAAAAACAACAACAACAAAAAAAGAATATAAGGTGATGCCTTTATATTGGACTAACTTAATGCATTTTTTAGATTAGCTTTTGAAGGCTAAATTCTTCTAGTTAGGACTGTCTTGACCTGAAGAAGAAGGTTTAGGTTTTGAAAACTAGTATTGGTAGTACCATGAGAATACCACTAGAGATCAGACCTGCCATTTTGAACCTGGGCAGCAACAGAGCAGGAACAAAGGGGGATTGTTCCAGTTCCATCCAGTAGGCACCAGGGAGACCCTCGGGATAAGTGACCGGGGAAGGGGGGATGGCAGGAGGGATTGATGTGGGGATGGAAATGTGTTGGAGGTACTAATGCTGGGCGAGGGAGTTATCAGGAAGAGGGGGGATGATATTGGTGGTGGGGAGGAAGTCTTTGCCATTGCTGATGCTGCGATCAGGAATCGGGGGGAAAGTGTAGTTCTTCTATATGCCTGCTGCCGTGAGTTTTTCCTCAGGAGGTGTTGAGGTGGCAGCAGGTCCCACATTACAGACATCCACTGATGCATACAACACGGGACCCGTGCAGTAAGTGTCTGTCCTCTGTGGTAAATGCAGGACAGATACTGGGTGTACCTCCTGCATGTATCATGGAGGCTTTGTACCTACCATGCATTAATGTTTGCACATAACGTGCACACTCTAGTAAGCATGCCCCTTAAAGATTTAGGTTAGTAAATCCTCAGTTGGGGGGAATGGAGAGGGGATTTTAAATAAATAACTTAGAGGCCAGTTGGTCAAGTTAATTATAGACTAATTTTCAGCTACAACAAAGTTGATTAGGTTGTGGCTGAAAAGTAAGCTCAAAGATAGATGAGTAAAAATAACTGGATGTCTTAGCCAGTGAGTGGCTTCTTGAAAGTTTACCCCATAAAATGGGAAGATAAAATATGACTAAAGCAGTAGATAATAATAACAACATAAAATTAGCTGATGGTGATGACAGAGTTCTATGGAGAACAGTTTTCTTTTAGCTCTGCGATTACTATAATACTGACATTCTGGTCAGTCATTTCTGGAATGCAGAATGTATCTTTCCACATTGGCATTGCTCCATCGCCCGTCATATCAGTAAAGTAGGTCCCATTCACTGTCAATACTTTCTGAGGCCAATTTCTAAAGAGGCTGTGGGAATTTTAGGCTAACTTATAAAGGGAAATGCCCCATAAAGTTTCCCTTTGAAAATTTGGGCTGGCAGGAGAATGTGCATTCTTTGGACATGGTAAGCTTTTAATAGTCTAGAAATAAGTGAGACTATTTTGGTAACACATTGCTGGCATCTTCATAATAATGTGTCATCAATATGTTAACGAACAGTCTGAAACACCACACCAAAAACATGCTGATAGGCCATCAACATATAACTAGCAAACAATCGTAGTACTCTCACAGAAACAAAGCCTTCACTGACCCTGACAGTCTCTCATGGTTCATAAGTAAGTTCTCTAAGACACAGCCCTCCAGCTGTCAATCATTTTATTTTTGGGAAATTTGGGTTAGAATCTTTAATTTAATACACATTTTTTATACCCACTCAGGGATCTAAGCAGTATAACAAAAAGCCGCAGATTTCCATGGATAATCTATGAATGATTTACCCAACTACATTACTTACTATTGCCCATAGATGGCTTACAGCTTGCAATGATCAATAGTAATGTGGACACAGAAAGCCCCTAACGCAGCAATTGGCGATACAAAGATCTTTGTCGGGCCAAGAGAAGTCGATTGCAAGGATTTTTAGATAATCTTTTTAGTATATAAATTGAAGGATTGCCTCTTTGAAGAATGTAATTTGGATGATTTAAGGAAACCTTTTTGCCATTTTTGAATTTTAAAAGGAATATGGATTTTAGAATTTAGAAAAAGAATCAACTATAGAAAAATAATTAATTATAGAAAAGAAATCAATTTTAAAAAGACTGGGATGTGTATGAACTTTAAAAAAAATATATAAAGAGTTTTTTCAGACCTATGATGTTGAACTGACTATTGCATCCCTATTGCAGAGGAAGTGATCCCATGCATTGTTGAGAGAGAAAAAAGAAGGGGTCTGTTTCTCATTTTTAAATTCCATTTATTTTGTATTAAGGGATTATTTAGATATTCTGTAATCAATTATGGTGTGAAGAATATCAGAGATTTCCTTTGAGTATATTGTAAAGAGCAGGCCAAAATTCTGACAGATGACTGGGACGTCTGCTTCTCAAACCTGTTGCTGCACTTTACACCTATTATTTCCAGAGAAAAAAAACTCGTATATGAATTTTGTAGGGGATCTAATTACCCATCAGAGCAAGTAACAGAATTAGAGGGTACAACATGAAACAAAACCCCATGGTAAATTGGTCTAATCTATATACGGAGGAATGGCCTAGGATAGAGCGATGGACTGAAACCCAGAGGAACCAGGATTCAAATCTCACTTCCTCCACTGACATTTCTCGTGACCCTAGGCAAAGTACTTTATCTTCCTTTTGCCTCAGGTACCACTTAGATTGCAAGCTGCCTAGGGAAGGGATTTATTGTACCTGAATTCTAATAAGGATGCCTTGAGCATTCTTTGGAAAGGCAGGCTAAAATTATTATTAATATTTGTGCTGGGACAGTCTGCAAGTGTTCAATTCCTGGACATAATTTTGAATGAAGTGCTAAAAGTACAAATCCTGGTTAACTAAAGATATGTAACTATTTATGGAATTTCATTATAGAATTAAAATGTACATGGCTTGATAAATTCCAGGAGCATTATTCCTCTAAGGGCTTCTGTGGCAATTAATAAGAACAGAGCTACAGTGATTTATCTCACGTCACAGAACAATGAGGAAATTATCTTAATTCTCTGGAGTTTCTTTGCTAGTCTGGTAAGAATGAATCAGTAATCTCTATCCATCTTTCTGTCTTATTCTGTTTGTTTCCTACTCCTTGCTTCTCTTCCTTTTTCCCCTGAATCTACTACTCATTCCTCTTCCCATCTTTCTCTATTTCTCTTTCTTTCCTTGCCCCTTTCTCTGTCTTTCTCCATACCTCTCTGATGTGTGTATCGATGCTGCTTTTTCCCCACTGTTTCCTATGGAGCAGGGTGTGCATAAGTGTTTCAGAGTAATTTAGTAACAAAGCAGATGAAAGCAGATTGTGACTACTACTGCAGTGAATTTAAAGACCATTTGGCCCATCCAATTAACTCAGTTATTTCTGTTGACACTGTTTTGGATATGTCCCAGCTGTTAATAATAACAGTGTGACCACTTGTATTGTTCCTTATCTGCCAGCTTCCTTTTGAAAATTTGCTTTCCAGTCCCATGCCAATTCTAACATTTATCTCCTAAAGGTTTATCTAGATGAACAAAACTGAAATGCAGAACTTATGGGCACCACAGCGCCCATTACATAGCACCCTTTTGTACTGTTATTATATCACAAATGGTTTTCTGTGATGACATCATTATCTAGATTCTGGAGTCCTCTTATATATCAGCTTTCTAGGCATAAAACTTGTTTAAGTTTCTGTCTTTCATGTAACTAGAAGGAAGATGCCAAACAGAGTCATGTGTGGTGTCATTTGTGATGTGCAAATGTATTTGAAATTATGGGTGCTGGGGGGTCATATCCATTAATGTTCTTACACTTACAAACAGACACAAACAGACCCAGGTATCTACCATCCAACCTACAACCACAAACACCCCCACATCCCCCTGGAACACTTCCAAAACCATAAGTAATATCACCATAGAATCCATTGTAAAAACTCTTAACACAACCACATCCAACATTTGTAAGGTATTTCAAGGTCCGTCTCTAAGTACTTGCAGCTAATTCTAAGTGAATCCTCACTTGACCTTTGCCCTGTGAGTTGGATAAAAATGAAAACCACCAAACTCATACACTTCCTTACAAAACTCACCCATACCTGCCTACAACAAGGATACATGTCCGTCTACTTAAAATTCTCCTCAATCCGCCCTGTCCTCCAAAAAACACACCTCGATCCCCATGACCCCTCAGCCTATAGACCCATGGCAAGTTTATCCTTCATAGCAAAAGTAATTGAGAAAGCCATACAACAACAACTGCAAGACCACCTGGACAAACATAACATACTCGATGACCAACAGCATGGATTCCGACCCCATCACGGAGTTAAGACATCCAAAAGCCAAACCAAGGATACATCCTTCTATTCCTAGACATCTCCAGCCTTCAACATCATCAACCACAACATCTTAATCCAGTGACTATAAGCAATCGGAATAGAGGGCACGGTCCTCAGCTGGTTTCAATCCTATCTCACGTACCGCCAGCAACAAGTGAAAATCAGAATCTTCATATCAGCCCCATACACACAAACACAAGGTGTGCAACAAGGATCCACGCTTTCCGCCTTACTATTCAATATCTACGTACATGCGACCATTCTGAAAAATCATCTAATCCCACAAAATATTCTTCCACATATAAACAGATAACATTATGATATATGCACCCTTCAACACTGATCACCCCTCATACCACTCTCTCCAGCAATTCTTCACAAATGGCTCAAACTAAACCACTTATCAATAAACCTCAAGAAAAATTAATCACTATTCATCACCAGAGACAGTACATACAACCACCCCCCCCCCCCACCATGATCATCACATTAAACAACTTCGAAGTCCATGTCAGAAAAGAAGTTAACTACCTAGGAGTCACCCTCAATCAACTACTAACTCTCAAACCCCAAGTTGCCAAGACGACAAAAACAATTTACTTCAAAATTTGCACACTGCAACGTCTCTATCCACTGCTGGAACATCTGACTTCTGATTTGTCCTACAAACTCTTACCCTCCCCCACATTGATTACTGCAACTCCATATACCATGGCCTTCCACAAACCACCCTCCATCTTCTAGAAACTGCTCTCCACACAGCTGCCCACACTATCCAAAGTGCATCCAGAACCAATCACATCACACCCACCCTGAAACAACTCCACTGGCTCCCACTTCCTCCCAGAATACAATAAAGATTCTCCTATTAACTTTCAAAACTATCAACAATCTCCTCCACCCACCTACAAACTCTACTACACTCTCACTCGTCAACTAGACCCAAAAAGAAATTGACCATGAAGACCCTCACAATACCAACTGAGAAACCAAGATACTACCAATAAGCCTGCCTGAGATCATTTGAGCTCTCTGCACCCTCCTTCTGGAACTCCCTCTCAGACGAAATCAAAAACTTCTCGGACCTCACCAATTTCAGGAAGCTGCTCAAAACCCATTTGTTCATAAAACACTTTGTAAATGTTACATGACCACTACCCCAAAACTGCTTGTAAATAGTCTTAAATAAACTAATTCCTGCTTGTAAATAGATTACTCACTGCATGTCTACAAGTTAATGTACATAGTTTACATTTTATGTCGACCTTGTTCTACATTGTTCCATGTACACCGCTTTGACCCAGAGAAATGCGGTATAAAAATCCAGCTAAATAAAATACAGTGCTTGTCTACTGCATATAATTGACAAATTACAAAGCAGCAGTAAGCTCAGCACCAGCCACTTATTTGTATCATGCAATAAATGAGTCAGGGCTACTGTATTGAATGCAGATTAAATTATACTGTACAAATAAATCAAGGTAGATGTATTTTTACACCACCTCTCATTGTCATTTTTTTCTGTTTATTATTGGGATATTTAATAGGGATGTGCACGGGGAAAAAAGCTTTGGGTTAGGTTTTGGAAACTTCGTTTTTCCCCAGTTTTCATTGAGTTTTTTATTCCAGTTCATTTCACATATTTGTGTTCATAAATTATTTTTAACCCACGTTAGAACTTTAAATGCATGCAAATCAACTGTAAACACATTAATATATAGGTTAATGAATATTAAGAAGCATGTTTGCTAAAGGTTAGCATGCCGTAACGGATGGAACTATGCACTAAGTACCAGGTTTTCAAAATCGCCGGGATGCACGTGCATGTTGTGACATTTACACTTGCGCATTCTGAAATGCCAGAACATAAACTGCCGGGATTCCTGCATCCATTTTCCCCATGTACACTTGGATCTGCAGCTTCAGCAGAGCCGTTTCAGAAGGTGGGATTTTCTACTCACAGGTAGAATTATGGAGCATTTAACAACGGAGATGGCCATGGCTACAACATTTAATATCCTAAAGACAAAATTATACATGTTTTTGGAAGGAAAAGAAGTAGATAAGAAAATGTCAGCAAACCTAGGACAGTAATTTGTGAGCTTATCCTTTGGACCCAGAACACTGAATATGCAAGAGGTAAATTTTCATATTCCGGGCTTCCATTATATGGAAATATATCTCTTGCATAGTCATTGAGAATATCTTGAAAAGCTGGGTCACTATGGGCAAAACAACAGGGAATGGGAATCGCTATCTAAGAAAAATAAGTTACCTAGTTACTTATGTTGATTTTCAAACCAGGGGCTGTAAAGACATTTTTTTGAGCAGTATAAAGTCATGGGGTTTCATCTTCCTGTAGGCTGCCAGCAGAGCAGGGGTTCTCAACCCAGTCCTCAGGACACACCTAGCCAGTCAGGTTTTCAGGATATCCATGATTAATATGCATGAGAGAGATTTGCATACAATGGAGGCAGTGCGTGCAGATCTCTCTTATGCCTATTTATTGTGGCTATCCTAGAAATCTGAATGGCTAGATGTGTCCCAAGGACTGGGTAGAGAACCCCTGCACTAGAAGTAATCATTAGATAATGAGAATGAAGCTAAGACTAGCTGGAGCTCTCGTCTTGTTCCAATGTAGGTAATTATCTCAGGAGCCCTTCATGTGGTTCCGTTGAAGTCAATGGAATGGCGGCAGGTTGTCAGAACATCCCAGGACATAATGTGCTACCCCTGTGCTTTAACAGAAGCTAAAAACCTTTGGTCCGGTAATAGACATTTCTGAAAAAAAAAAGCTAACCGATAAAAGTAATCAATGATTTCGAAGTCTGAGATAACAGAATCCTCTCTCATTTATCTATTGCTGCTTGGAGGACGCTCAGAGCTGTGAATTGGCAGAATATCATCCTTTAAAAATTAAGAAATAACACCAGTAAGGTCAGGAGGAAGGGGAGGGAGGGGGAGAGGCAGGAATAGAAAAAAGGAGTTGGAAGTAATATGGAAGAGGGGACTAGAAACATAAAGGTGCAGTCCACGGATATCTTGGAATTATGTAGAAACCTCGGTGTGTCCCAGTCCTGCCATTGCCCCAGTGTCATCCGTAGATGCATAGGACATTATCCATGCTAACTAATGTCTCTCACTGTATATCTGAGCTCTGGTGGCAATGAAAGAATATAAAATGGTGGGAGAAATCTCCTATAAGGTAGAGAAGGCACTGCGATAAGCCCTGACTTCTCACTGTCTCTGTTTCTGTATAATGGACCAGTACCCAGCTGGGAAATATGCATTTCTCTATCCAGTATTCTGCCTATGTTCCAATGGAAAAGAAGGTCTGTGAGATTTCTGTGTGTGTGGGTGTGGGTGTCTCCCTAATAACCTTTGTGCTTGCTGTCCTACCCACCCTACATTTTCAGGAACCAGCAGGGGCATGCAAGAACTCAAGCAGCTGTCTTTTTTTCAAACCCATTCATATCTGTGGCTTAACATGTGCATGGAAGTGTCCCGGAAATTAAACTCCTGGGCAGAACCTCCGTATTCTTATACAATTCTCGGATTATCAAAAAGTAATTGGTGCTCATGATATTAGCAGCGTTAGAAATGGGGTTGGTTTTATGAGGTACAAATTTATTTATTTATTTATTTTATTTAATTACATTCTCTTATATACCGCGCTATTCTGCATCAGTGCGGTTTACATTGAACAAACTGAAATTACATTGAACAGGGCATTATAACTATTTTACAGGGAACATGGGCTATGGAGGGTTAAGTGGCTTGCCCAAGACCACAAGGAGCACCTGTGGGACTAGAAACCCCAGTCCTTCCGGCCCAAGGTTGCTGTCCTCTAGTGGGATTTGAACCCCCGACCTTCCGGCCTGAAGTACCTTGCCCCAATATATTTTAGAAGTACCTCAACCACAAATGTTGAGGTACTTCTAAAATATATTGAACCAAAACTATTCCTCCCATCTAATTATTCTAGCAGTAGTAAATAATGAATGGAAAGCTTAAGCTGTTGATTCGATGCCCAGATATGCTTTATCTGACCAGGGATAATTTGTTTGCTGACAAAATTAGTAAATGAAATATTCATATTTTTAGTTCTCATTGCAACTCTTATGTAAGCCATGCTATCACTCAGGAATCTCCTCCATCTAACAACGAAGTAAAATTAGTTTATGAAAGAAAATATAGCTCTTTCGTCAATGAGGCATGCAAGACATGAGGTATGTCAGATAAATGTACATTTCTATGGGCGCGCTTAACAATGAATATGCCATTTGTCACAAAGGGGCATTCTTAGAAATGTTCAGTGTTGCCTTATGCTGAACGAGCTTTATTATATTCATTGTGCCGTATGATGCTCTATTCACCCACACAGTTTTGGGCTTTTCTTGGGCGAAGTGCAGTACATGTTTGGATTTTTTCCATGTAGCAACTATCATAAGAGAGTCTGTCCAGGAAATTATGAATGCTGACAGAAAGATATTTAGGGCAAGCAGGAAGGAGAGCCACTGCTGAGACTAGGGTCGGCGTGCATTCCATTCATTTGGATGCCTAAAAAAAGTTGTGACTGCAAATCAGTTGTGCACACCTATACTGACTAATTAACATGTGTACAATCAATTTGCTTGTGCAAAAACATCGTTGCATGCATAGAAGCCATGCATTTAAGGCCAATGTTGCCCAAAACATGAAAAAAAATCCACAAAGCTTGCAAAACGTAGTTTAAAATGAAGATTAATCAAAGGGTATTTTTGGCCTTGCACATCCCTAATTGACATTAAACTGTTGCCCTACACTATTCCCCAGAACCAGCTCGCAGGGAAGGTTTTTAATTTGCACACTTGCTCAGGTTTCATTCATCTCCTTGAGGCCTCCCAGGGCTGGTGGAAGGATAGAGTGCACTAGGTCAGGGGTGGGCAATTCCCGCCCTCGTGCACCACAATCCAGCCTGGTTTTCATGATGTCCCTAATGAATATTCATGGACCTATTTCCATACAATGGAAGGCAGTGGATGCAAATAGATCTCATGAATATTCATTAGGGACATCATGAAAAACAGGCTGGATTGTGGTGCACGAGGGCCGGAATTGTCCACCCCTGCACTAGGTGAATCTTCAGCCTTACGCCCCTCAAGATTTTGATAATTAACCTTAACTATCATGATCATCCCAACATCACCCCTCCCACAACAAGCCTGTGAGAATGTATAATGGGGCATTGTACGTTCAAATATTAAACTTTGTTCTGTATGTAGGTGTGTGCCCGCTCTCCCTGCAGGGAAAAGACTATGCTGATCACTATTAGAGTTTATCTGGCTGTCAGGATTTATTGTTTGTCTTGGACTGCTGTTGCCCTAGACAATCACTTAATCTTGCCTAAGGGTGGAGCCAGCTCCAAGGCCTCCACAATAAATACATTTACCTCTGCTAGGGTTACCAACTTTTTCACCGAGAAAAACCCGACACCTGTGGCTCGCCATGCTCCACCCATTCTCCGCCCCTAGTCCCACCCCTGCCCTGCCCCCAGCCCCACCCACAAAAATTACCGAGGATACGTGTAGGCTAACTTCCTTGGTCAGATAATAATTAAACTGGGAACCCCAAAATCCAAACATGAAATGTACAACACTGGAGAAATAAAACTATAAAGTAATTTCCTCTTGCACTAAACAAAAACGCAAAGATGTTATCAATACACACTTCCCAGACCAAACATATTCCAGCTAATAAATTCAAAATAAAAAGTATTTTTCTACCTTCTGTTTGGGCGTTTTATTTTTCAGTTGCAATTGCTCCAGTCACTTTCTTCTGGTTTCTTCGTGTCTTCTGCGAGCTATCCATTTGTCCTTTCTTCTCTTTTAGATGTTTTCCATTCTCTCTCTATTTCTGCTTTAACATACTGATTGTTTCCCTTTTGCTCTTTCCCCCAATTCTTTCCTTATTCCTTTATCATCCATTTAAATTTCACCCTTCCATTCTCAAGCCCCTCACTCTCCCAATACCCAGCCCATCATAGACTTTTCTTCCACACAAAATATTTTTTCCCCTCTCCACTCATTCCCCATCTATTCTAGTCCTCCCCCAAAATCAGTTCCCTTATAGTTCTAGACCCACCCAGCATCCACTCCCTTCTAATCCCATTCTACCATGCCCCACATCAGCCCATTTCCAGTCCTATTCCAGCTCTTCATCAGCCCATTTCCAGTGCTAGCCCTCACATCGCAGACCATTTCCAGTCCTAGCCCCCCCCCATCACAGCCCATTTCCAGTCCAAGTCCCCCATCACAGCCTATTTCCAGTCCTAGCCCCCCCCCCCATCACATCCCATTTGCAATCCGAGTCCCCCCACACCATCACAGCCCATTTGCAGTCCTACCCCCCCCCCACCATCACAGTCCATTTGCAGTCCTAGCCCCCCTAATCACAGCCTATTTCCAGTCCAAGTTCCCCTCCCTCCACCATAGCCCATTTCCAGTCCATGTCGTCCCCCCCACATAGCCCTTTTACAGTCCAGGTCCCCCTCCCCATCAAAACCCATTTCCAGTCCATGCCCACCCCCCACATAGCCCTTTTACTGTCCAGGTCCCCCTCCCCATCACAGCCCATTTCTTTCCAGTCCAATGCCCCCCCATAGCCCTTTTCCTTTCCAGGTCCCCCCCCCCTAGCCCTTTTCCAGTCCAGGTCCCCCTCCCCATCAAAACCCATTTCCAGTCCATGTCCATGTCCCCCCCCCCCCCACATAGCCCTTTTACAGTCCAGGTCCCCTCCCATCACAGCCCATTTCTTTCCAGTCCTAGTCCCCCCCCCTAGCCCTTTTCTGGTCCAGGTCCCCCCCCCACATCACAACCCATTTCCAGTCCACTTCCCCCCTCCTAGCTCTTGTCCAGTCCAGGCCCCCTCCCCCCATCACCGCCCAGGCAGTCCTTGGCCTCCCCCCCACCCACACCCGCGGCTGTCTGAGGCTTTAGAGGGAGCCGGGGAAGCCCGCGCGAGGCCCTGGCTCCCTCTGAACAGCCGCCAGCGTGAAGAGCCTTTTCCTTCACGCTGGCGGCTGTTCCTGTGAAGCCGCGAATGCTGGGAAAGGTTAAAGGGCATTGCCTTTAACCTTTCCCACCAATCGCGGCTTCACAGGAACAGCCGCCAGTGTGAAGGAAAATGCTCTTCACGCTGGCGGCTGTACAGAGGGAGCCGGGGCCTCGCGCGGGCTTCCCCGGCTCCCTCTGAAGCCCTCCGGGTTGGGAGAAAAGCCGGTTTTTTTGCTCTGGCCGCTCCCGATCTTGCGGCCAGAGCAAAAAAAACGGCTTTTCAAGGGCCGGTTTTGCCTCTGCGCCAGCAGCCGGCCTGGCCATGGAAAAACCGGCCAGGCCGGCTGAAAACCGGCCAGTTGGCAACCCTAACCTCTGCCCAGGAGAAAGCATGGCCAGCCTCTCTTTTGCCAAAGAAATCCCAACATGTTCTATGGGAACAACTTTGTTCAAATGTTTTTTTTTCCTCCTATGAATAAAGTAGCATGATTATGGAAACTTATGGGACCCAGATCTTGCTACCTTCGTGCCTTTAAAAAAATTTGACAGTCTTTTACACTGCATTTAAAAGAAGCAATACCAAAAGCGAGATAGGGGCTTTCCAGTCTTTTGCATTGAGTGTCACATGTATGATTTTCTCCCAGTTGGTGAGAGGTCTTACGTGTGCACTAGGTGCAAGGAGCTCTTTGCTCTCAGGGAACGAGTCCGTTCTCTAGAGGCTAGAGTAGCAGACTTGGAAGACATAAGAAAGATAGAGGGGTACATAGACGAGACCTACAGGGATATAGTCCTGAAGTCCCACTTCTAGTCTGACAGCATCCCTGTTGCCATGGAGGAGAGAGGTCATGTGACAGGAGAGCATCACCCTGGTGTGGCAGGAAGTGATCCTGTAACTAGGACCTGTCCTCCAGGTGATATCAAACCCTCTTGCAGGTGATGTAAAACCCTCTCGCACCGAGGAAGTTTCTCCAGGGCCATGTGCCCATGAGGGAAGGGTTAGGACTGCCATTATAGTTGGTGACTTGATCATTAGGCATGTAGATAGCTGGGTGGCTGGTGGACTTGAGGATCGCCTTGTAACATGCCTGCCTGGTGCGAAGGTAGCGGACCTCACATGCCACCTAGATAAGGTCTTAGATAGTGCTGGGGAGGAGTCTGCTGTCTTGGTACATGTCGGTACCAATGACGTAGAAAAATGTGGTAGGGAGGTTCTAGAGGCTAAATTTAGGCTTTTAGGTAGGAAGTTGAAATCCAGAATTTCAAGGGTAGCGTTCTCCAAAATGCTTCCCATTCCACGCACAGGACCCAAAAGGCAGGCAGAGCTCCGGAGTCTCAATGCGTGGATGAGACAATGGTGCAAGGATGAGGGTTTTGGATTTGTTAGGAACTGGGGAACATTCTGGGGATAGGAGGGGCTCTTACGAAGGGATGGGCTTCACCTTAACCTGGATGGAACCAGGCTGCTGGCATTAAAATGGGGGGATAAGACATTTTTCAGATATGCTAGTGAGAAGAGGAAGGGCAAAAGTGGTATTGTCAGACTCAAGGGTGAAGGGGAGGAATATGTAGAACCTGATGAGGATAAAGCAGAATTGCTTAACAAATATTTCTGTTCTGTGTTCACAGATGAAGAACCAGGAGCAGGACCTCAGAAAACACCCACAAACAGGAACCAAAGCAAGGGACATCTTGAACAATTTTCAGAAGACTGTGTTCGTGAGAAACTAGCTCAACTTAAAGTAGACAAAGCAATGGGACCGGATGGGATACACCCTAGAATACTGAGGGAACTTGGGGATGTTCTAGCAGCTCCACTGACTGACCTTTTCAATGCGTCATTGGAGTCGGGAGTGGTGCCAAAAGACTGGAGAGAGGCTCATTTAGTGTCTTTACACAAAAGCAGAAGTAAGGATGTGGTTGAAAACTACAGGCCGGTTAGTTTAACTTCGGTGGTGAGTAAATTATTGGAAACGCTGCTGAAAGAGAAAATAGTGAGGTTTCTGGAGTCCAGCGGATTGCAGGATCCGAGGCAGCATGGATTCACCAGAGGCAGGTCTTGTCAGACAAATCTGATTGATTTCTTTGACTGGGTGACCAGGGAGTTGGACCGAGGGAGAGCCCTAGATGTGGTATATTTGGATTTCAGTAAAGCCTTTGATACTGTTCCTCACAGGTGACTTATAAACAAACTGAGCACCCTAGGGATGGACCCTAAAGTTACTGCTTGGGTTAGAAATTGGTTGGGTGGGAGGCAACAAAGAGTACAGGTAAATGGAGCTCACTCTGAGGAGAAGGATGTTACCAGTGGTGTGCCCCATGTCCTTGGTCCGATTCTTTTTAACATCTTTGTTAGTGATATAGCGGAAGAGCTGCGTAAGGTTTGCCTTTTTGCGGATGATACCAAAATTTGCAATAGAGTAGACACCCAGGAAGGTGTAGATAACATGAGGAGGGATCTAGCTAAGCTTGAAGAATGGTCTAGAATTTGGCAGCTGGGATTTAATGTTAAAAAATGTAAGGTCATGCATTTGGGCTGCAGCAATCCAAGGGAGCAATATAGTATAGGGGGTGAAGTACTTTTGTCCACTAAAGAAGAGAAGGACCTAGGCGTGGTTGTGTCTGATGATCTTAAAGTAGCTAAACAGGTAGAAAAGGTGACGGCAAAAGCTAGAAGGATGCTTGGGTGCATACGGAGAGGAATGGCTAGCAGAAAAAAAGGAGGTGATAATGCCTCTGTATAAGTCTTTGGTGTGACCTCATTTGGAGTATAGTGTGCAATTCTGGAGACCACATCTTCAAAAGGATGTGAACAGGATGGAGTCAGTGCAGAGAGTAGCTACTAAAATGGTTAGTGGTCTTCATTATAAAGCATATGAGGACAGACTTAGGGATCTTAATATGTACACCTTAGAGGAAAGGCGGGATAGAGGTGTTATGATTGAGATGTTTAAATACCTCCATGGCATAAATGTTCAGGGGGAGAGCCTCTTTCAATTGAAAGCAAGTTCTGCTACGAGGGGACATGGGATGAGGGTGAAGGGGGATAGATTCAGGAATGATATGCGGAAATATTTCTTTACGGAAAGAGTGGTGGATCCGTCGAATAGTCTCCCAAGGGATGTGGTAGAGATGAGGACAGTAACTGAATTCAAAAAAGCATGGGACAAACACAGAGGATCTCTAAAGGAAAAAAGGGGACTGTTGTAGTTGTTGATATGGAAGGCCAGACTAGATAGGCCATGTGGTCTTTTTCTGTCATCATATTTCTATGTTTCTATTAAATCCAGGCTGGTCCCAAAACTCTCGGGATCCAAAACTGCTGTCTCATTTTTCTATCAAATGGTATATAATACATGACCATAGCAGAAAGAAAATCACTGTTATAACATATTGAATAAGACGGGTACAATTTTCCTGAAATATGCAAAAATTAACCCGGCTGCAGAATGTGGATTACAAATTTAAAGTAAACCTTCAAAGGGTTAACCTTTAAAAAGGAGATAGAGCAGCTTTTAAACTAGATAATAGGGGAAAGCCAACAGTCACACAAGAGAGCATGGTTCGGAAGAATGTATCCTTGAAGGATAGTACCAAAAGCAGAGAGGTTCCAAAAAAGAGTAAAGTAGCCCAAATGCCCTTGAGTATGGAGCAGACAAAGCTTAAAGATTCAAAATTACCCCTGCCTAACAATAGCCAAATTAATATGAATAAAATACAGTCTCTAAAATGCTTGTATGCAAATGCTAGAAGTCTAAAAAATAAGATGGGAGAGTTAGAATATATAGCACTAAATGAGAGGTTAGATATGATTGGAATCTCAGAGACATGGTGGAAGGAGGACAACCAGTGGGACACTGTGATACCTGGGTACAAACTATATCGTAATGATAGAGCTGATCAAATTGGTGGAGGGGCTGCGCTCTATGTTAGAGAGGGCATTGAGTCAGAAAAGATTAAAGTTTTGCAGGAAAAAATATTTCTGTAGAATCTCTATGGATTGAAATTCCATGTAAAAAGGGGAAGGCGATGGCAGTGGGGTTGTACTATCGACCGCCTGGCCAGAATGAACAAATGGATGATGAAATGCTCAAAAAAATCAAGGAAGCTAACAAAAGTTACAGCACAGTAATAATAATGGGTAATTTCAATTACCCCGGTATCAACTGGGTCAGTGTCACTGCAGGACATGCTAGGGAGATAAAGTTTCTAGATGAAATAAATGACTGCTTCTTGGAGCAGCTGGTTCATGAACCGAACAGAGGGGAAGCCATATTGGACCTACTCCTTAGTGGAACACCAGATCTGGTGCAAGAGATAAGGGTGTTGGGGCCACGTGGCAATAGTGATCATAGCATGATCACATTTGATTTAATTAGTGGAGGAGGGATGGTAAGGAAATCCACATACTACCTTTTAACTTTCAAAAGGAAGACTATGATAAAATGAGGAAAATAGTTAAGAAAAAACTAAAAGGAGCAGTTGCAAAGGTTAAAGACTCACATCAAGCTTGGGTGTTGTTGAAAAATACTATCTTGGAAGCCCAGGACAGCTCTATTCCACGCTTTAAGAAAAGTGGAAGGAAGTCCAAAAAACTGCCAGCATGGTTTAAAGGTGAGGTCAGGAAATGGAAAAAAGAGCCAAACGACAAAAACTGGAAATAGCACAAACATTGGCAAGTTAAATGTAAGGCATTGATAAGGCAGGCCAAGGGAGAATTTGAGAAGCTTACTGTGGAAGCAAAAACGCGTAATAAAGACTTTTTCAAGTACATTCGTAGCAAAAAACCTGTTAGAGAGTCAGTTGGTCCATTAGATGATAGAGGGGTTAAAGGAGCACTAAGAAGCGACAAGGCGATAGCGGAGAGACTGAATGAATTCTTTGCTTCGGTCTTTACTGAGGAAGATGAAGGGATGTTACCCATGACTGAAGTGGTATTTAAAGGTGTGGAAGAATTGAAGGAAATATCAATACATTGGGAAGATGTATTACAACTATTTGATAAACTGAAAAGTAGCAAATCACCTGGACCGGAGGATATACATCCAAGGGTGTTGAAAGAACTGAAATATGAGATTGCAGATCTGCTATTAGTAATCTGTGAACTATCATTAAAATCATTGGAGAATGGCAAATGTAATGTCAATTTTTAAAAAGGGCTCCAGGGGTGATCCAGTGAACCTGATGTCAGTACCAGGAAAAATGATAGAAACCATCATAAAGAACAAAATTGCTGAACATGTAGCTAGTCATGTTTGAATGGGAGACAGCCAACATGGCTTTAGACAAGGAAGATCTTGTCCTACTAATCTGTTATGTTTTTTTGAAGGTGTCAATAAACATTTAGATAAAGGTGAGTCGGTTGATATAGTGTATTTGGACTTTCAGAAAGCCTTTGACAAGGTCCCTCATCAGAGACTTTTGGCAAAACTAAAGAGTCATGGGATAGGAGGCAGTGTAGTATTGTGGATCAGGAACTGGTTAAAAGATAGAAAGCAGAGGGTAGGACTAAATGGCCAATTTTCCCAATGGAGAAAGGTGAATAGTGGTGTACCCCAGGGATCTGTGCTGGGTCCGCTGCTTTTTGACATATTCATAAATGACCTGGAAAAGGGAATAACGAGTGAGGTTATCAAATTTGCAGATGACACAAAACTATTTAAACTTGAGGATTGTGGAAAATTGCAAGAGGATCTTGGTAAATTGGAAGACTGGGTATCAAAATGGCAGATGAAATTTAATGTGAACAAGTGCAAAGTTATGCACCTAGGGAAGAAGAACCCAAACTATGGTTACACGATGCAAGGTTCCACATTAGGAAACACCAACCAGGAAAAAGATTTAGGCGTCATTGTGGATAACATGTTAAAACCCTCGGCCCAGTGTACAGTGGCGGCCAAGAGAGCAAATAGAATCCTAGGTATCATAAAGTAAGGAATGGAAAATAAAACAAAGGATATTATAATGCCTCTGTATCGTTCCATGGTGCGACCGCACCTTGAATATTGTGTGCAATTCTGGTCGCATTATCTTAAAAGCGTTATTAGAAAAGGTTCAGAGAAGAGCCACCAAAATGGTAAAGGGGATGGAAGAATACCCCTATGAAGAAAGGCTAAAAAGGTTAGGGCTCTTTAACCTGGAAAAGAGACGGCTTAGGGGAGATATGATAAAAGTCTATAAATTAATGAATGGAGTGGAACGGGTAGACATAGATCAATTGTTTACATTATCAGAATATAGAAAGACTAGGGGACATGCAATGAAGCTACAAGGTAAACTATTTAAGACCAACAAGAGAAAATATTTTTTCACTCAACGTGTAATCAAACTCTGGAATTTGTTACCAGAGGATGTAGTAAAAACTGTTAGTGTAGCTGGGTTTAAAAAAGGTTTGGACAAGTTCCTGAAGGAAAGGTCCATAAACCATTATTAAAAAGGGACCCAGGATATCAATGCTTGACCCAATACAAGCATTCTGGAACCTGTGTCTTTTGGGGAAACTGCTAGGTACGTATGACCTAGATTGGCCACTGTTGGAAACAGGATACTGGGCTTGATGGACCTTGATCTGACCCAGTATGGCATATCTTATGTTCTTAAGTTCTCTGTTAGAGATAGCAGCACTTGCCTTTTTGAAGCATTGTGAGGGCCCTTGTTGCTATGCAGTCAGCCTAACATATATATCCTTTCTTTTCATTCACAACTGATCCTCTCTCGGATACTCCCACTAAGCCTGCATGCATAGCCACTAATCACATTGAAAACCAAAGAGACAGGAGACACATTTAAGCATACTAAGTGGATTTTTACTGGAAGTCTTTGAAATGTTTTAACAAGTTTTTCAATATTTTTGTGAACCTCTTCCAGGAGTGCGGTCAGTTTCCTTGTACATGCTTTGCTTTACAATATGTGATATACTGTACTGAAACTTGGGGAGGTGAGCAGAGCTTCCTTTCATTTAGGTCACTTTCCCGGTGTGGCTGGTGGATGTGCTGGACAAAGTTCTGGTTTCCCGGTAGGTGTGGCGTACATTTAGGCCTTGCATCCTGTGTCAGCACATGACTGCTGAGGATTCTCTATATGGAGTCCTGCAGGGGAAGTAGACGCAACCCTTCTGTGAGGCAGATAAAAGTTCATATTCCACTACCCCTAGCCTTGCTGTCCTGTCCTGTGTTCAATGCTGTTGTGAGTAGTGGGTTCCAATGCCGCTTCTACTGATCCACCTTCTATCCTTGGGTTTGTTTATATCTAATAGTGAAGTGATTGTAATAAATGATTAGTTACAATCTGTGGTTGGCTTATTCTATGTATACCTGCTTATATTCTTAGTGCGGGTTGTAAAGTAGCATTAGTATCATATATGGTGAAGTTGAATGTACATATTTGATATAATTTCCCTTGATTTTATTTTGCAGAACCAGGAATTCCTAACCAATACTCTTTTCCTGCTTAGAGGGAATGGCTAGACTCTTCTGCCTGTAGAATTTGCCATTCTGGATAACCTGCCCTGGTCCGGAGAAGGGGCGGGGTGGATGTAGAGGTGTGTAGCTCTCATGCATATTATTCATCAGGGTGGTCCCTCCCGACATTATTTGTAAGAACAGCAATGGGAAATTTAAAAATGCTTTAAAGACCTGTCGATGAGCAGGGACTGTTTCTACCTATGTTTGTACAGGATTGTATATTCCTTGTAGGGCTTTATAAATGTCGTAGTAGTAGAATTGATGATACTGTAGTCTAACATGCTGTAGATCAGTAGGGGAGGGGACGTACATGAGCAGCGACAGGCTGTAGGATCTCTTATGACTTGTCTTCCTGCTATCTCTTGTTTCTAGGGATTAATTGTGGTGGGATCAATAAAGCTCATTTTGAAATTTAACTCTTCACATATTAGGTCCTCCTACTTTCTTTGTTTGTTGTAATTTGTTCCTCTATTAATTTAAGAAGCTATGCAAGCCACCTCGATGGAGGTCTATAGCCAACACAATACACTTCAATTCATATCCATCATCTTTCTGGTATGTTAGCATACCTGCGTGTGCCTGCAAGCATGACTCTATCTGCCTTCTGTAGCGCAGGTTCATGGCGTTTTGGTGAGTTTTGCATATGTTAATCCAGATGCACTGATGGTCTAATGTTATATCATTAATTACATACAGTATGCATGAAACGGTGGGTGTTATTCGATTTATTTCCAATGCTTCTATACCGTGGATGGTATACGACCTTCACAGTTTACAATTAACATAAGGCATAATAAAACAAAAGACAAACAGAAACATAAAACATCCCAATAATACAACAAACACAAAAATGCAATGCAATGTGTGACTTTGAGTCAATACTGACTCCTGGCAACCCAGCAACTCTTGAAACAAACACATCATACATAAAATTCCATCTCTAAAAAATAAAAACAAGACCTCAAATTAATTATCCCTCTCATGACTAGGAACATAAGAAATGCCATACTGGGTCAGACCGAGGTCCATCAAGCCCAGTATCCTGTTTCCAACAGTGGCCAATCTAGGTCATACGTACCTAGCAGTTTCCCCAAAAGACACAGGTTCTGCAGTGCTTGTACTAGGCCAAGCATTGATATCCTGGGTCCCTTTTTAATAGTGGTTTATGGACCTTTCCTCCAGGAACTTGTCCAAACCTTTTTTAAACCCAGCTATACTAACAGCCCTTACTACATCCTCCGGTAACAGATTCCAGAGTTTGATTACACGTTGAGAGAAGAAATATTTTCTCCTATTTGTCTTAAATAGTTTACCCTGTAGCTTCATTACATGCCCCCTAGTCCTTCTATATTCTGATAGCGTAAACAATTTATCCACGTTTATCCGTTCCACTCCATTCATTAATTTATACACCTCTATCATATCTCCCCTCAGCCGCCTCTTTTCTAGGTTAAAGAGCCCTAACCTTTTTAGCCTCTCTTCATAGGAGTAGCCTTCCATCCCCTTCACCAATTTGGTGGCTCTTCTCTGTACTTTTTCTAATAACTCTATGTCCTTTTTAAGATACGGTGACCAGAATTGCACACAATATTCAAGGTGCGGTCGTACCATGGAGCGATACAGAGGCATTATAATATCCTTTGTTTTATTCTCCATCCCTTTCCTTAGGATACCTAGCATTCTATTTGCTTTCTTGGCCGCCGCTGCACACTGGGCGGAGGGTTTTAACATGTTATCCACGATGACTCCTAAATCTTTTTCCTGGGTGGTGGTTTCTAATGTGGAGCCTTGCATCTTGTAACTATAGTGTGGGTTGTTCTTTCCTAGGTGCATAACTTTGCACTTGTCCACATTAAATTTCATCTGCCATTTGGATGCCCAGTCTTCCAATTTATCCAGATCCTCCTGCAGTTTTCCACAATCCTCTTGGGTTTTAACAACTTTAAACAGTTTTGTGTCATCTGCAAATTTGATTACCTCACTAGTTATTCCCTTTTCCAGGTCATTTATGAATATGTCAAAAAGTAGCGGACCCAGTACAGATCCCTGGGGTACTCCACTATTCACCTTTTTCCATTGGGAATATTGGCCATTTAGCCCTACCCTCTGCTTTCTATCTTTTAACCAGTTCCCGATCCACAATAGTACACTGCCTCCTATCCCATGACTTTTTAGCTTCGCCAAAAGTCTCTGATGGGGGACCTTGTCAAAAGCTTTCTGAAAGTCCAGATACACTATATCAACCGACTCACCTTTGTCTACCTGTTTATGCACACCTTCAAAAAAACAGATCAGATTAGTAAGACAAGATCTGCCTTGTCTAAAGCCATGTTGGCTGTCTCCCATTAGGCCATGACTATCTACATGCTGTGTAATTTTGTTCTTTATGATGGCTTCTACCATTTTCCCTGGTACTGACGTCAGGCTCACCGGTCTGTAATTTCCCGGGTCACCCCTGGAACCCTTTTTAAAAATTGGTGTTACGTTGGCGACCCTCCAATCTTCAGGTATTACAGATGATTTTAATGAAAGTTCACAGATTACCAATAACAGGTCTGCAATCTCACGTCTGCTGCCCACGTCTCTCAAAGTGTTCTGTCATGAAAACACTTTGAGAGACGTGGGCAGCATTTCACAATTCTCCTGAAGAACCTCCAAGAGGGAGAGAAACGCTAATACGGCGCCCTGGGAAGGCGTAGAGAAACAATTATTTGTCTAAGAAATGACTATCTGTTTGGCGTGGAACACGAATTTGTCCACAAAATTAAGATAAGCCTATTACATTTCATTTTAAACAAATTTCACAAGGCAGAGAAATTTGGTGGTATATATTTATTTGCTGGCACCATCTATCACATAAATATTAAAAAATGACCAAATGAAAGGAGAATTGGTCTCCCGGTAGTCGTTGATGTGAATGAGGCAATACTCCTTTTCCACAAAGTGTGTGATGCAGAGTGTCCTCTGGTTCTGAGACTACCGTTAAAAAATTAAAAAATTATAGAGAGTTTCTATGCTTTTATATGAAGAAGATCGACTGGCAATATACATTAATGTTACCTTGTAAAAAAGTTTTAAATATTGACATCAAGTTACAATAGAGTATTTATATCGAGTTTTATTCCTAGAAAAGAAGGCATTCACCTTCTTTCTGAAATCTAAAATAATCCTGCAAAAGTCAGAGTTCTAGAGGGTGATGACTCCGAGTAAGAGGGCCAGACATGGACACATTAGGGGCCTGTTTGCTAAAGATTAATGCACATTAAGTGCCACTGTGCCCATAGAAATAGAAAGACTCTGGGCACCATAGGGCCCTTTTACTAAAGGTTTTAACGCACACTGGAGTCAACGCGCATTAGGTGCCGCAGCACTTTTATTTCTATGGGCGCTATGGTACTTAATGTGCGTTAACTTCCTTAATGCACATTAACCTTTAGTAAAAGGGCCCCATAGGCTGTGTTTGCTACATCTTGATGTGAGAGGCATGGGAGGTTACTCATCCATTCAGTGGTTTGGTTAGCAGAAGATTTATGCTTGTTGTAATGTTTTATTTCTCTTCAGGCAACATGGTTTGATGTCACTGGTTTTGTGTTGTTACAAGGGAGGGCTGATAAATCTCTGGCCTGGTAACGAAACTGAAAACTACGGGCACACTTCTGTTCCGAAGGTCCGAATGATCTCTCTGCAGTTTCATTTCATTTATAAAATATTTATAAACCGAAACTGCAGAGAGATCATTTGGACCTCCGGAATTGCAGTGTGCCTGTAGCTTTCTGTTTCATTACAAGGCTGGAGACTTATCAGCCCCCTCCTCGTACCTTCATTAATGTTCTACCTTCTCTTCTCCTTCTGTCTTAGACGTCCTTTCTTAGTCATTTCCTTTATCTGCCAGCTCCATCTTTCTCTTTGCATGTCTAGGGTTATGGCTGGATCTTATGAGTTGTAGATGGGGTTTAAAGAAGGATTAATTGCCTGCTTGTTTATATAATGGTTCTCTTCTTTCGATGCGGAGATCCACAGAAGAGAAGAGGATCCCAGGAGAGAGGAAGCAGAGGGAGATGTTTTTTTTATATTTTCTTTTGTTTTGTTCTTCTATTAGTTAAATACTGTCAAGTGTGTATTTTGATGTACAGTATAGGACATAAAGGATATGAGAAAAGAGCTTAAACGGTGTGAAGAAGGGAAATGAGTTACATATGATAAATACATAAATATATATTAAGTGGCATGTTAGAAGGGGCATCTAGTTAGACTCTGGAACATCCAGAGCAGATATCCAATAATCGGGGGGGTGGGGGGGGGGAAAGGGGGACGTGGCAGCAATCAAGGGATAGAAGTGCCTTCTGAAATTGCTCTGTCTCCACCCTGACAGATAAATGTCCCAGTAACTGGTCCTGGTGATGGGCCTGGCACAGATAGCAAGGTCGAGTATGTGCACGAGTGTAGTTTATTTCACAAATGTGGACATCCCAGAATTGCATGGCCTCAGAACGGGGTACTTGGACATGCCGGCTGGGGTATCAGAGAGGAAGGGCGACTCTGCTATGAGGCTTGCACATCACGGCCTTCAGATGTGTGGAATATGTTTGGAATTTCTATTTACACTCAGGTTTCATCAAGCAGGAAGTAATAACTGTGGTGATATAAGTGCATTATGAGCGTTCCCTCGCAAGAGTTACATTCATGAAATGAGCACTTTTTCTCCCCTTATTCATGGTCAGGAGCGTGGACACTCACCAACCAGGGCCAGATGTGCTTGGGCTGTTCCAAAATCACATCAAGATGTGCATCCTTTTGCTCCACCCAGGCCAAGCCTCCACAATGCCCCAGTGCTACATGGATATTCTTGCGCTGCAGACGTCTCTATACACAGCTTCTAAAATGGCTCAAGGGGTGTCTCCATGATTTCCACATCTAAGCGCCCATTTTCAGACATCCAGCTCAGGAATAGGGCTTCTAAATTAGCCCCCATTATTTGTTTAAGAACTGACACTCTCAGACCGTATAACCTAGCAGTATGTTTGAGTCCATTTTGCAAGTATAGTAAATGTATTGATCTTTACGCTTTCCTGGTCACCCTTATTACTACAGATGCTCACTGTATATAGAAAATATGAATAATGTATATGTATGAAGGATGTGCATTTATTGCAAAAAAAGTGTGGCATGCTAAAGTGAATGCGAAAAATATGAGCGAAACGTGTGCAAGAGAAGGAAAGTATTCAAAATGCTAGTGGAAGAAAACATTCCTCTGTTCTTCTAAGAGAAATGGGGTATGTGCTTTATGGATTACAATGGAGGTTTTGGAATGTCAAAATGAATTTTTAAAGGCCAGTATTGTGATCTGACCCTTTAAACGTACCTTTTGCATGCAAAATCTTTAGGGTGTCGTTTAAAATTGGGGAAAGGTGGTTCAAAGTTGTTGTGTTATCTGATACAGTAAAATAGTGTTTCTCAAGCTGGCCCTGGTGTATGTCCTAAGATTCCTAATTTTCCACAAGCAGGAAGGTTTTAAATGTGTCAGAATTGTTCCCATAGGAAGTAATGGAAGCTGCATGAATGCAGCTATACCCTGGCTTGGACTTATCACATTCAAGTGGGAATAAAGATAATTTGTTTTGAAGACTTCCAGAGTTCAATGAAGGTGTTTGTGGGTATGTTTGTTGGTGAAGCGGAGGGAGTTAATGAACATAAGAAATGCCATTCTGGGTCAAACCAAAGGTCCATTGAGCCCAGTATCCTATTTCAACCAATAGCCAATCCAGGTCACAAGTACCTGGCAGGTTCCCAAAAGGTAGACAGATTCCATGCTCCTTGTCCCAGGGGTAAGCAATGGATTTCCCCTGTCCATTTTAAGGAGTTCCCCAAGGCTCATCACTATCAGCTCTTCTCTTCAACATCTATATTCAGCCTATATGCAAAATATTTAACAAATACAAGATACAATACGCCATATATGCTGACGACATCATGGCATATACTCCTATTCAACTAGACTCCCCAGACTACACCACTATATCAACCTGCATTCAAGAAATGACGACCTGGCTAACTAACAACAACTTAAAAATCATCATTAAAAAATCGGAAGCAATCATCATTACGAGAGACTCCACATTCATTCCTCCTACTTCTATCAACAAATCCAATACACCGATTATTGTGGCCTTGGGCAAGCCACTTAACCCTCCATTGCCTCAGGTACACTTAGATTGTGAGCCCCTTGGGGACAAGGGAATAAAAAGTACCTGTTAGTATACATGTAAACCGCACTGATTCTAAAAGAGCGCGGTATAAAAATATTAAAAAAACGATTACAATAAAAGACGAAGTCCGATACCTTGGAGTGATTCTAGACAAGCAACTCACCCTCCAACCTCATATCAACAAGATATCCAAAACAGCCTTCTTCAAACTTGCAAAGATCCGGAGACTAAAACCTCTCCTCAATAAAGAACATTTCCGCACAGTATGCCAGGCCATTATTACACCTGTGCCGGACTACTGTAATATACTACTCCAGGGTCTACCCAAACAAACCATCCATCCCCTACAAATAGTCCAGAACACTGCAGCCCGCATTATTGCTAGCGCTTCAAAACAAGACCATATAACTCCAATACTACATGTTCTGCACTGGCTACCAATCTCCTCATGGGCAAAATACAAATCAGCAATTACCATCTTCAAAATTAAAAACAATATGTCAGCAGGAATACTACAGGAACTTATCGGAACCAAAACAAGCAAAAGACCAGACAGAAACAGCACCAAAAACAATATACCAACACCCACTCTATTCACAAGAACCAACAAATCCACATCCATGAGAGCCTTCTCTCTTGCTGCTCCTGCTATCTGAAATGTCTTCCCAGATAATCTAAAAATCACCATCAGATATAAAAGAATTCAGAAAACTGCTCAAAACCACCCTATTCATTGAACAATTCAATGAAGACCACCAATCACTCTAATCACTCCACAAGCCAATTTACACAAACCATGACACCCAAGATGAACATAGTTTAGATGTTATAAGAGACTATCCAGGTTTTGAAGTTATGTTACTGTTGATGTTTGCAAATTCATTGAATAAGTTGAAGTTTATTGTAAACCGCCTTGATTGAATGAAAAGGCGGTATAGAAAAATAGTTAAATAAATAAATAATAGTGGGGGTTTATGGATTTTTCCTCCAGAAACTTGTCCAAACCTCTTTTAAACCCAACTACTAGTGGTTGGGGCAAGTTACCTCAGGCTGGAAGGTCGGGGGTTCAAATCCCACTAGAGGACAGCAACCTTGGGCCGGAAGGACTGAGGTTTCTAGTCCCACAGGTGCTCCTTGTGGTCTTGGGCAAGCCACTTAATAACCCTCCATTGCCCATGTTCCCTGTAAGTATTAGTGTATGTGTCTCATATCCCCTTGTGTTAAATGTATCCCCCAATTGTGTTGTGACCACTTTGATTGAAGGATAAGGTGGTATACAAAACTGTCTAAATAACTAAACTACACTAACAGTTTTTCTACATCCTCCGGCAATGAATTCCAGAGTTTGGATCTTCTGTGGTAGAGCCTTCTTTTGTGTTTCAAATATCTTTTCAAGCTATGCTGAATGTCTTGACGACCATGGTGAATATCTCCTGAATAGACAGTTTCATGACAGTTGCTAGTGGAGAAAACCCAAATATCTTTCACTATTCACCTTCCAGAATCCAAACTGATCTTGGATGAATTGACTTGTGAATTCCCCAAGCACTTTCACATTTTACAACTAATGGTGTATTCCAACTTCAAGTATATATATATTCTGAATCTGAGAGTACAAATGTGTTCTATATTCTACATGTACAGATGCACTTTGTAGCTTGTATACTAGCCAAAGAGCCTGTCAAGAATGATGGGAGAGCCCAACTTGCTCCTCACCCTCTTCCCCAGGACCACATTTCCATAACCACCCAAAGCCTTCAGACCGTTCCCAGCAAAGCACTCTGGGCCATTCTCCTCACTGACCCCTCTCTCCCCCTCATATCCAATGGCATGCTGCACTCTTCCAGGGGCCCATCAACAACTAAAGCCAAGATGGCCCTCACTCATTCTTCTTGATGATATTAAACAATGTGCTGGTAGCACGTGGTTGGGCCATGAAGCCCATGCAGATTGATGTGCCAACTGTAAGGCGTGTGTGTGTCTTTCCAATGGCGCCATACATGGCACTGCAGTAAGTCAACACACCCCCTGAGGCAGCATTAAACATACCTGCATGAAGCACAATATGCCATCAATGCTTACATTCCAACTCCAAACCACCCTGTCCCCCAATTGCATGCTAACCTACTAATACAGGGATTTTCAGTGCTAACATTCCACACACTAAACCCCATGCTAGCAGTGTTTAGTAAATATGTCCCATACTGATACACAGATTGGATTTGGTGAATCACACAAACACCCACGTTTTTTTATGGCACTTTATCATTTAACTTGATTATGTATATTAAACAGGGACATTGAGGCAGTGGAGGGTTAAGTGACTTGCCCAAGGCCACAAGGAGTGCTAGTGGGAATTGAACCCTGGTTGCTTGGTTACCAGGCCAGTGCTCTAACCACTAGGCCACTCCTCCGCTCTGTTACTGGAATGTACAGATGTATACTGTATCTTGATATGCAAAAGTACATACCTGCTTCAAAGAGCTCAGAACATCTGTGCGAAAGTAGTCACTAAAGCCAGCCTAGCAGATCATGTAACCCCAATAATGCTAGAACTTCATTGGCTCCCTATAAATAGCAGAATCAGATATAAAATCCTCCTAACCACATTCAAGCTCCTGAACAACATCGCCCCTTCATATCTAACCACACTATTACATGCCCCATCTGAATCAAGAACCCGCAGACTAAACGCAACACACTCACTTGAAATACCAAAATCATTCAAAAGAACTAAAAAATCCACCAGCACCAGAGCCTTCACATTCACTGCCCCCATGCTCTGGAATGATCTCCCAATAAACCTTCGGATCATAAAAGACCTCACCCAATTTAGAAAGGAACTCAAGACATACCTTTTCTCCGAACACTTTGAAATCCCTTACCCCCAAGTCCAACCACATACCATCCCAAGACACTCAAACACAAAGCCCTAAAATTACACTCAACTACCCACACACATACACCCACCACTTACACCCATCACAGACACCCCAAAACACTCTCAAGAGAAAAAGGAAATAAATTCCTCCGCACACATATATGACCCTGACTACCGGTAAACAAGGTAGAATACTCTGTTTGACACTACGATACAGAAATTTATAATTATATACAAAATGTAAATAGTTACAACAATTAATGCACAGTTATCTGTATAAAGTTAGAAAGTTATAAAGTTACTAAATATTATCTGTATAAAGTTACTAAATATTATCTGTATAAAGTTAAAAAACTATGTTCCATGTAATGTATACATTAGTGTACAAATTTGTTTACTTTGTTCCATGTAAACCGCCCCTGATCTCTGGAAGGGGCGGTATAGAAGAATTAGATAAATAAAATAAATAAAATAAATAAATATGTTCTCTGTGTTGGAATTATTTTCCTCTGGGCATATCCTTTGCTTTGTACTTTAGTATTCATAACATACAGATTTGTTGGGCATGCTGTATATATAGATGTGCTATGCATTTGCAAGTGCAGCTGTGCTCTCTGTTTGAGAAAACAGGTATGCTCTGAATTGAAAAGTAGAGATGCAGTACCCTATCTAATCTCATCCACATCCCGCTCCTCCCCCCTTCCGCCCTCCCTCACTCATCCCACAATCACTCATCCAGAGATATCAACTCCAACCCTACCTCCAAAAATAAATCCTCGCATAACCTACCTGATACCATCAATTTACCCCTCACTTCCCCTCCGTCATGTCCCTCTTGGAGATCACACACATCCAGACATACCCACCCACATCCTGCTCCCTCTAAATCTCAGCATTACCCTAGAAATAGACCCCCATGTTACTCCGATAAGAAACCCACACGTAACTTATCCAACCTTATCCATATCCCTCTCCTTCCCCCTTCCACTCTCCCGTTTTCATGCGCCCTATGGAACGCAAGCTCAGTCATTAAAAAAACTCCTTTTATTCATGATATTTTTATCTCTAATGCCCTACACCTTCTTGCCCTGACCGAGACATGGCTCCCCCCAGACGACACCGCATCTATTGCCTCTCTCTGCTATGGGGGCTACCAGTTCTCCCATACACCTCGATCTACTGGTCGCGGTGGTGGCGTTGGCCTCCTACTCTCTCCCTCCTGCCAATTCCAACCCCTCCTGCTACCCCAATCACACTCCCCCCTCTCCTTCGAAGTCCACTCCATTCGCCTCCTCATACCACTTCGCCTCCAAGTAGCTGTTATTTATCGCCCACCCGACAAATTCAAATCAACCTTCCTCACCAACTTCGACTCCTGGCTTTCTGCCTTTATGGATCCCTCCTCCCCCACTCTTATTCTTGGCGATTTCAACATTCACATCGACAACCCCTCCGACCCCCATGCCTCAAAGTTCCTCGCTCTTACCTCCTCGTTCGAACTCCAACTTTGCTCCACCGCCCCCACCCATCTACATGGCCACTGCCTTGACCTAATACTCTTCTCCAATTCATCTCCCTCAAACTTCCACAACTCAATCCTTCCCTCATCTGACCATCATCTTTTAACATTTACTCTTCAGCTTCCGCCATCCCAACCTCGTCCTGTCTCCTCTGACCTATTTAGAAACCTTCATAATATTGATCCCCTGACTCTCCTCCACCATTTCTCCATCTCTTTCCTCCATTATATCCTCCAAGTCCATCGACGAGGCATTATCTTCATACAATGCTACACTATCCTCAGCCCTTGACACTCTTGACACTCTTGCCCCTCCCACCCCATGTCAAACGATCTACTCCCCAACCCTGGCTTTCACCCTCAATCCGTTACCTATGCATCTGCACCCATTCTGCCAAACGAGCTTGGTCCAAATCCCGCTCCCTGGAAGACCTTCTACACTTCAAATTCATGCTTGGCTCCTTCCAGTCAGCCTTAGCACTTGCCAAACAAGACTACTACATCCATCTGACCAACACCCTTGCCTCTGATCCTCGCCATCTTTTTAGTACCCTCAATTCTCTCCTCAAGGTCCCCCTGCCCCCAATCCTGCCCTCCCTTTCTGCCAAAACCCTAGCCGACTACTTCCATGACAAAATCCACAAGATTACCCTCCAATTCCCCACACCCTCATCTACCTCCCCTCCTCCCCAATTCTTCCCCCCATCCATACTCCCTCTGCCACCCTCTCCTCCTTCCCTCCGATCTCTGAAGAAACCGCACTCCTTCTTACCTCCTCCAAACCTACCACCTGTTCATGAGACCCTATCCCCACCCATTTCCTACATTCCATCTCCCTCACGATTGTCCCCTCCATCTCTCATATCCTCAACCTTTCACTCTCTATTGCAACTATCCCCGTTGACTTCAAATATGCTGTTGTCACACCCCTCCTCAAGAAACCCACACTTGATCCCACATGCCCTTCTAACTATCGACCCATCTCCCTCCTTCCCTTCATATCCAAACTATTAGAACGAGCAGTCCACCGTCACTGCCTCAACTTCCTCACCTCCCAGGCCCACTACAATCCGGCTTCTGTTCCCTACACTCCACTGAAACGGCACTCACAAAAGTCACCAACGATCTTTTCCCGGCTAAATCTAAGGGCCTCTATTCTATCCTCATCCTTCTTGACCTTTCTGCTGCATTTGACACAGTTGACCACAACCTTCTCCTCACCACCCTCTCCTCGCTTGGCTTCAAGGACTCCATACTATGATGGTTCTCCTCCTACCTCTCCCATCACTCATTCAGTGTATGCTCTGGTGGCTCCTCCTCCTCCCCTACCCCGCTCCACGTAGGTGTACCCAAGGGATCTGTCTTGGGGCCCCTCCTTTTCTCTCTCTATATCCAAGGCCTTGGCGTGCTTATCTCCTCCCATAGCTTTCAGTACCATCTCTATGTCGATGACTCCCAAATCTACCTCTCTACACCTAATATTTATCCAGCATCCCAGTCCAAGATCTCTGCCTGTCTTTCAGACATCGCTGCCTGGATGTCTCATCGCCGATTGAAACTGAACATGGCTAAGACTGAACTCCTTATCTTTCCCCCCAACTCCTCCCCTCCTCTTCCCCCTGTCTCAGTCTATGTGGATGGATCTACTATCCTTCCTGTTCCCTCAGCCCACAATCTAGGGGTTATCTTTGACACCTCTCTCTCCTTTTCCGCTCATATCCAGCTTGTAGCTAAGACCTGCCGCTTCTTTCTCTACAACATCAGCAAAATCCACCCCTTCCTCTCTGAACACACTACCAAAACGCTTATCCACTCCTTAATCTCCTCTCACCTCGATTACTGCAACCTACTCCTCGCTAATCTCCCCATGAGCCACCTCCTTCCCCTTCAATCTATACAAAATTACGCTGCTCGACTAATCTTCTGCCAGCCTCGCCATGCCCACACTACTCCTCTTCTCAAGTCACTTCACTGGCTCCCTGTCCAATTCCGCATCCAATTCAAACTTCTCCTACTGACCTATAAATGCATTCACTCCATGGCCCCTCAATACCTCTTCTCTCTTATCTCTCCCTACATCCCCTCTTAAAATCTGCGCTCCACTAACAAATTACTGCTATCAATGCCTTTCACCCGCACCGCGAACTCCCGACTGCGCTCCTTTCACCTTGCTGCACCATACGCCTGGAACAGCCTACCTGCGTCTGTACGCCAAGCATCCTCCCTGGCCCTCTCCAAGTCCAGGTTGAAGACCCACCTCTTCACCGTTGCTTTCAGATCCCGACTTCCATCCTCATCTTATCTTAACCCCCTCAACGTTTATGACCAAACTGTATAGACCATACCGAACCTTGTGCAGAACGCGCAGAACTGACTAATGCTCGTACTGTTTTGATTAGATTGTAAGCCCCGATGAGCATGACTCTAATGGGCAGGGACTGTTTCTTGTATGTTGGCCACTTCTTCTTGTAGGTTAGCTGTACAGCGCTGCGTGCGTGGCGCTTTATAAGTGCTGAATAGTAGTAATAGTAATCCATATTCTGGAAGTGCAGATTTTCCCCTTTGTTTTATATCTGCTGCTATTTGTAGAGAGTATTGTCAAAAATGATGCATTTGCATGTGGCTAATGAAGGAAGAGGCTCTCAGGTTTAGAGATATTGGCTTACTTACTGGCTTTTTAGTTACAGCTAGAGAAATTTGTAAGGCAGAAACATTTGTAAAGGGCTTTGAATTAAACACACAGTATAAAAACAGAAATGCTATCAATGTACCCTTGTAAACCTTAAATTGCAGAGTGCAGTCTTCATACTCTGCAGAAAAATGATAAATTTGATGGCGCCAATGAAGTTCCTGCTATTACAGAGATATCTGATATGTAAACAGTCTCTAGAATTAGACAGTTATGGGGTTAGTGTTTCTGCCATCCGCAGTCTAGATGCTATTTTAATCTCGGACACTGGGACACTCTGCTGTATGTTATAATACTATCTGTACTGCAGTCTCTAGAATTGGTGTTATTGCAGTCTCTGGTACTGGGGCAGTCTGAGGTCAAAAAGGCCCTCCAAAATGAATCTTATACACGATTATAGCTTCTTATTTGCATATAAGTATAGAACATAATAACCTTTCAAAACAGGATATAATTACGATAAGGTACTAAGTATTAGATAAACTCCTGGCAGAAATACTGTTTTCTCTCTCTCTCTCTCTCTTTGTACCAGTAGGTACGCCTTTTGCATTGACTACATTAGTCATTATTCAGGCAGCACGGCGATTTTTTTATTCTTGCATTTCTCTCTCTCCAAATTTTATCAGCTGCCCAGTAGAAGGTAAAGTGTCTTGACAGTGGGGAGCATAAATACAAGTTTTAGTCCTTGCTGAGTCCAGCCCTCCTGCAGACACAGGCTGCATCTTATACCAGTAATAGAGGCTCTCGCTCTCTCTCCACTGAGCTCAGAAGGAGCTTTGATGAACCCAGAGAGAGGTTTTTACCAGTATCGGATGTTCTCTCCCTTGCTAAGCTCAGAAGGCTCTTTCCTTTTGAAGAGCCCAAGGAAGGTTTTAGTTCTACCTGTCCTGCCCAAATTCTACCACTGGGGGACTGTCTTACACCATTTTTAAGCAAAAGTGATTCTTTTTCACCAGAATAAAAAGGCGCTAATTATATTAAATATCCTATCCTATATTATTATATAAACTCCAGAAAAGATGCACATTTTTTTTGATATGCAACTAGGTATTATCGAATTCACAATTAAATATATCGGTGAAAATAAAGCCTGGGGCTGATTCCAGTCCCTTTGTAGACAGGTTACACAAAACTTCGCAAGCATGCTCTTTGCACGGAATGCTCAATTTGTGTGCGTGGATATCACAGATACACACTTTTTAGGCATAGCTATCTTTTAATTAGCCCTTCAGGTACTTCACTGGAAAATAAGCCAGGGAACCACTTTTTGAAAACTATAAGAAAACAGACACAATATCTGCTCTACGAGTACAATTTACCGAGTTGTTCTTCTCATAAAGAATTACTTTGACATTTTGGCTTGTGAAATCTCTCTCCAGGGCAGGAGCGCTGTGTCTAGCTTGAGAGACGACACGCACAGATCCCCCTCTACGAGAGAGGCAGACTCAGAGTGCTGCAAGTCCCTTCGATTTGGACCCCAACAGTGGCTGAAGACCAAGTGGTTCCTCGGACCAGGTTTACGCACTTACCAATTGGGAATGACGAGCAGATCTTCCCGTTTCGCTTACTCATCCCTTCTCTCGGCTCTGCTTTCCTCTGTTTCGCTCGCTTTAGCCTTTTCCTTCCGCGCACGTCCTCGAAGCAGCAAACTTCCAGTCAAGGAATCCGGGAAGGAGAAGTGCAACTGTGCTGGGAGCTGCCTAACTGCAGATGCACAGGACCTGATGGAAATACGGATATTTCCGAATCAGTGGTGCAGTAGTGCGCCTTCAGATCGTCCCCGAAGTACTGAAGGTCCAGGCGGGCAGCAGGGCGCAGAGGAGGGATCTGGGGGAAGGTTTCCTGGAAGAGCGGCTAGGTAGCTGAAGTGAATGTCACAGTGCGAGGTGCCTGCGTTTCCCCCAGTGGCCAGTGCTGGGGTGGGGAGGGGGAAGGAGCGCTAGCAGGAATCTGCCCTTGGAGGAAGGAGGAGAATGGTATCGCACCTTCACGCTTGGAATCCGCTCAAGTTTCTTTAAACCACTTTCATTCTGCCAGACTCTGCGCGCTAAAGGGAAGAGCAGCGGTCTGTCCGTCCGCGCAGGAGTGCATTCTACTCACTTGCCTTTAAACATTTTCTCGTTTTGGTTTTGTTTTTTTTTAGTTCGTTTCGTTTTCATGTCGTCCTCTTCGCTCTCTTCCTGCCCGCATAAGAAACATTACAGACTTCCTATCCTTCTGCAAACTCAAGGCTCACCTATTCAGCCCCCACACTCCTAATCCTACCTCCCCGAACAGCATTTCTGGATCCACATAAAGGACAAGATAGTACAAAAACATGTAAATAGTTTATCAACCTGCACATAGTTAATTTAAGTGAACCGCTGTTCTTTTTCTTTGAACTAAGTTACCTGTTTTCGATGTAAACGTTAACTGTAAAACCAAATTCCTTGGAAACCACTTTGACCTCTGTGAAAAGCAATATATAAATACAGCCAAATAAATAAATGTCCTTATGGAAGAGATAGCAGCTAGTCTGCCAGTGTTGCTGACAAGACCCATCACAGAGTGGTTCACACCCCTTCTTGGTAAACTCAATAAACCATCAAGGAGCAGATGGTTTACTGAGTCTACTTGGATATTGCATCATAGAACAGTTAACATACTGCGCCTGCCAGTATAAGTCATCATAAAGCGCTAATTTGCCCTGATTATTAATGTAACCCATAGCTGACATGGTATATCCAGACCATTTGTAATTGAGCACCAAGCATTTGGAAAACACTTCCTCAAAACATTCAAACCATTCCTGACCTAATGGGATTTTACAAGAAGCTTAAAGGGTATGTTTACTAAACCTTCTTAATGTGCGCACTGTGCAATTAGCGCGTGCTAAGGTACCTTAGCGCGCGCTAATGACGCTTTACGGGGCAAAAATGCGCTTTAGTGCGCGCTCACACGCGCAAACGAGCGCTGAAGGCATGGAAAGGCTCCCGGAGGGCGGAGGAAGGCTCCCCAGGGGCAGAGAGAAGGGGTCAATGGGTGGAGAGTGGGAGGGGAGAGGCTCCCCGCACACTAACGATGTGAAATTCGAGGCCAAAACTAACGCAAGTGAAAACCTCGGGTTAGAGCTGATTTAAAGGGAAAAGAAACCATTTCTGTCAGCAATGTACAGCAAAACCAGGGAAACCTACAAAAAAGTGATAAGTGTGATACATGTGCACGGAACAAAAGTGCAAATAAACATTGAAAATGACCCCAACAAATTAAAAAAAATCATAATCAAGCTGGGCAATAGTGATAGTAATGGGAAACATCAAAACACACTCCCAAGAAAGCCCCAAAAAATAAATATGAATTTTGGAAGGGTCTACGCTCCGTCCCCATACAAGGTGAAAGATCCCACAGTGAAATAGCACTGATCAGGGTTTCCCTCTCCATTGGACAGGTTACCTATGGCATGCACATGTTCCACAACAGCAGGGTGGGCATGTCAGAATGGGCAACTGGACAGATGCTGGGAAAGGGGATACAGAGGGCTGCAGGCGGCACATACTGTGGTGCAGCTGGGGCACAGTGCGAACTAGGCAGATGCCTAGGTGGCACTTAGGAATGCTGAAACTGAACAGCAGCCAGACAGCAACTGATGAGGGCCCAACATGGGCAGGAGAGTGTTTATCACAGTGTCACAGGGGATAGTACCCAGCAGGTACCCCCAAGGGCACAGAACATTGGCAGGCGGTGTTGGGGGGAAGCGTGGATGCCTATGCAGGCACCCCTACCCCAGAACATGCACCATAGACAGCCACCTACCTGCACACTGGATGGCTTGAGACTGCACCACCAGCACCACCAGCAGAAGGGCATGTCAGCATGGTGGCAGAGGGGTACTGGTGGTGGAGGGGGGCAGTGGCAGCTGCCCAGAGCAGACCATGGCCTAGCCCTGTGTAGGTGGGTGCCATGCACTGCAACAGACAGACTCTGTCTGACAAACAACCATGGTATCTCCAGGGACTGCACTGTCTCTGTGAACACAGTGTGGTGTGGTGAACACAGCCAGTGTGTTCAGGAGCAGAAGATCACAAGTTCAAGTCCCAGCTGGGGCTACTGCCAATCCAGTCCCCATATTTTACCCGCTACTAAACTGTGATAGTAAGGACAAACCTTTATTGCAGAGAACATACGCATGGTTCAAACGCCTATATTTTACCCCACCAAGCACAGACACCAGAAACATGCGCATTACCTAGAGCAGAGTCCCCCAAATGCAGTCCTGGAGGGCCACAAATCATTCAGGTTTTATGCTGTCTCCAATATAAGGCCATGTCAGCATGGTGGCGGAGGGGTACTGGTGGTGGAGGGGGCAGTGGCAGCTGCCCAGAGCAGACCATGGCCTAGCCCTGTGTAGGTGGGTGCCATGCACTGCAACAGACAGGCCCTGCCGGACAAACAGTCATGGTATCACCAGGGAATGCACTGTCTCTGTGGCAACATGGTGGTGCAGTGCACACAACCAGTGTGTTTGGAGGCAGAAGGTCACAGGTTCAAGTCCCAGCTATGGTGCCTGCCAACCCAGTCCCCATATTTTACCCACTACTACAACGTGCTAATACAGACAGAACGTTTATTGCAGATGACGTAAACATGCCCAAAACACCTACATTTTACCCTACAGAGCAAAGACACCATAAACAGGCGCATTACCTAGAGCAGAGTCTCCCAAATGCAGTCCTGGAGGGCCAAACACCATTCAGGTTCCATGCTGCCTCTAATAAAGATTCCTGTGCTGCATATCTATGCACCACCCCCATGGTATGCAGATGTATCTCATGCATATTCATGAGGGACAGCATGAAAACCCGAACAGTGTTTGGCACACCAGGACTGGAGTTGGGAACCTCTGCCGTAAAGCAGCAGCCAACAGGGGCAGACACACCCACACCCACAGGCTCCATTAGCCAATGCCTCCTTGAGAGGCAGAATGTAGAAAGGCGGAGGAGCGTCGCTCTTGCAGAGCAGAAGGGGAACACAGGAAGCAAGAGACGTGGGTCAGTACAGACTGCTTTATTGAAAATGGTCCCTACGCGTTTCGGCAAACGCCTTCCTCGGGGGACATACAGCTAACATGAAATACATAAAAATGTTATTAAAAATATACAAAATATATTACAAACAATACATATCATCATAAATAATACAAACAATAAAAATTGATAAAAAAATTAAGTAAAAGATAAATTATAAAAACTCATTAAAAAAAACAATCAAACTAGAAGGGCCGAGACAGAGGAACAGATACTTAGTGGACCAAATGTTAAGGCCTGTGCACACTTTGTTGAGGAACAAGTTACCATCTATAAATAAGACATAGAGGCTACATAAACAAACTAAATAATGTGAATAAAAATAATCATAATGAAATTAGATAAAACAACATACTGGAATGAATAAATAATAATATACCAGACATAATACTTTACTTCTTTTTTATTTAAGTTAAGATTTTCACCCCTTTTATGTACTATGTTTGAGTACACCCTTACTCCACTATCTGGGTTTCCTCCTTTGGTAGATTTGCAAGTATTTCACCTGACTCAGAGTATTTCTGTAGCACATGTTGCTTATAGTCCCCCTGTCTAATCCTCATTATATTGTCTCCTAGTATTTTTACCAGCATCACAATATCCTTTGAAAGAATACTTTCTAACATAAATCATTACGGTGAGTTTACACGTCTTTGACTGGCTTAATAATTGAATCCTTGATCTTGGTGATTTGTCTGACTTAATTTATTTTATCTTTAGCGATATTAAATATTGTTTTACTTTTAGCGATATTAAATATTGTTTTGATTACTATTTATGTTTTTATGTATCATGTCATTTTATCTCTATATTGTATGCATATTTTTACCATAATTGATTCTTATTATTTATACTTTATTTATATTTGTACAATCATTCAATTACTTTTTATATATATCTTTCAGCTATTGCATAGCAAATAGACAAACTGTCTTTAAGAGACATATCACTTACCACAGCACTGGTAGGTGTTGATTGTTACATTTATATTTTCTTTTATCACTTCTTAACTATTTATTATGTCTGGTATATTATTATTTATTCATTCCAGTATGTTGTTTTATCTAATTTCATTATGATTATTTTTATTCACATTATTTAGTTTGTTTATGTAGCCTCTATGTCTTATTTATAGATGGTAACTTGTTCCTCAACAAAGTGTGCACAGGCCTTAACATTTGGTCCACTAAGTATCTGTTCCTCTGTCTCGGCCCTTCTAGTTTGATTGTTTTTTTGAGTGAGTTTTTATAATTTATCTTTTACTTAATTTTTTTTATCAATTTTTATTGTTTGTATTATTTATGATGGTATGTATTGTTTGTAATATATTTTGTATATTTTTAATAACATTTTTATGTATTTCATGTTAGCGGTATGTCCCCCGAGGAAGGCGTTTGCCGAAACGCGTAGGGACCATTTTCAATAAAGCAGTCTGTACCGACCCACGTCTCTTGCTTCCTGTGTTCCCCTCCTTGAGAGGCAGGACATTGGGCCCTGCGTGCATCTCCCAATACTAGCACTTGCATACCTTAGCAATGCCACCCTACACCTGGGAATACGGTACACAGCTATCAAAAGTTTGCTATGATTACTGGCAGATAGCAATTCCTACGTTAAGCACAGTTTGCTGATTGAGCTCCATCAAAGCAACCTTTCTGATGTCTGTGGAGTGTGCTTCAGGTCTGGTCTCTGACAGTGTTTACCACCCTGGGGAGTGACCCCCAACAGTATTGCATACCATATCCATGCCTGCACTGTGCCCAGGACTGGTGTGGTGGCCAGGGCTGCTAAACTCCTCTAGAGTAGCACAATGCTGGCATAGGTGTGGGAATGTGTGTCTGTCTATCCAGTGTGTGGTGGCTGTAAACACCCTCCACAGCCCACACTGCCAGCACTGTTGCCAGTATTGGCCTGCCAATGTGCATAATGAGGAGCAAGGTACCATGGGTATAGCCCGGACAGGGTGGCCTGGCCAGGATGCATCTGCACAGGGCATAGGGCACTGGCTGGAACATTGTAGTGCCCGGCCACCACCTGCACAGACAGGGTGGCCACAGCATGTCCTGCTGGGAGATCACTCTCACCCTGACTGAGCAGTGACCACAGCATGGCTAGGCACCCCCATAGTGCTATATAGTATTTCTCTCATGTGATATTTATGGGTTTCCTTTTGGGGCCCAGTCACTGACTTATCTGCTTGTTGTGCATGCTGACATCCCAGTTCTGGGTGCACACATTTCCACCAGGAACATGCACTATGGACTAGCTAGCAGACTGTCTGCAGCTGGTGTGTGTCTTGATGGAGCGCCTTGCAGGGTGCAGCGGCTGAAGGCTTGCTGCAGGAGAATATCAGATAGTGGTGGGGTGCAGCTTAGCATATCCAGGCCTAATGTCTGTCTGCTATTGTGTTATGGATGTGTACAGAGCTGCATTGACTACCCTGTAGGGTGTCTGTTCCCCAGCAGGACTGGGGTTGATGGTCCCCTCTACTGCCACCATTGCAGGGAGGTAGAATGTGGATCTGTTGGTGGGAGACCCTGTTTACCACCCTTAGCCCTGGAGGAGGAGGAGGAGGGTGGTGGTACATAATCCTCCTAGGGGTCCATAGGGGCTACACCTGACTGAGACATACAGATATATCCAAGGTGTGTCTGCAGAAACTACCTATCTCACACATTAGCACTGCTGGGGACCTGCAGCATGGCCTATCTCTGCTGTAGACCTGTTGCTGGGCGCCCAACCTCACCCTCAGGGTGAGTGCAGTACCTGCACAATGTGACGGTGTGTAGCTACTCTGTGCCAGTACCACACACGGTCAGTTCCCCCTACCAGGCCGAGGTGCTGTGGGGGTGCATACCCCATCTTGTGATCATCTGTAGACTGCTGATTTGCATGTGCAGTGCATCATGGGTATGGGTGGGTTAACCCTATCCTGGTGACCACAGCAGACTGTTTGTGTGGTGACTTGCAGTCCTTCTGCAGCCAGCCAAGGTTTTGCTAGCAGCTATAGAGCTGTAGCCCACTGGTTACTTCACTGCCAGTGGAGCCAGAGGTCATGGGTTCAAACCCACAGTGGGGTTATTTGATAGGGCTGTCCAAAGCATTATCTATTTTTAATGTACATTAGTGCTGCCAGCAAAAACACCCGTAGCGTACTGTACCCATAAGGTGCCTCAGAGGGTGCTTTATAGGGCGCCCTATAGGGCACCTTATGGTTACCGTCCATATAAGGTGCACTATACAGTATCCTATGGAGCTACTGATAGGGTGCCCTATAGGGGACATTATAGGGTGCCGTGGCGGATAGTGCACTTTATAATGTGCCCTATGGAGTGCCTTATAGGGTGCCTTATGCGGCACCTTAGGTTACGGCACATGAGGGTGTGTTTGCTGGCAGCAATTAAGAAAATACAAATAAAGTGCTGCAGGAAACAATACTTACATGTCAAAGCTGATGCCTCAGCCAGCCTTACATATTAGGCACACTGGGGATTGAACTCATGACCCCTGTATCATCAGTCAGTGCCTTAACCATTGTGCTACACTGCTGTTCCTCCTTGCATTTCAGCGCACCTACTTAAGATTTCCATGCGTTTAAATGCACAGTGCTGCCATCAAAAACAGTGCTATGACCTTGCTGTGCCTCATAGGGCACCCTATATGGCGCCCTATAGGCCACCCTTTAAGGAACATTGTAGGGTGCCGTGGTGGACAGTGCACTTTAAAATGTGCCCTCTGGGGTACCTTATGGGGTGCCTTATGCAGCACCTTATGTTACAGCGCTTTGAGAGTGCGTTTGCTAGCAGCAGTAATTAAAATAAAATTAAAAAGCCTCATAATGCAATATTACACATAAATGGTAGTGCCTCAGCCAGCCTTATTCATTGGGCACAGTGGGGGATTGAACCCATGACCTCTGCACCCTCTGTCAGTGTCTCTACCATTGTACTGCAGCCCTGTTCCTCTGTTTGCACATCAGCGCACCTGCTTATGCTTCCTGCGCGCGTTCCTCGTGCGCTAATGTGCGCGGCGCACAGGAGCGCACAGCGCAGCGCACGCTAATCCCGTTTTGCTATTTTTGTCTGGACCGCCCACTCCTTTTATGGCATCCTGCAGTCTAACGCGGCGCGCACGTTAAGAAGGTTTAGTAAACATACCCCTAAGACTCATCTCAAAGCTAAACACTAGATTCTGATAGCCAGAGGGGGGAAATAGGGCTTAAGGTTTGTGTACTTCAGCATGGTAGGGCACAAGAGTGTTACTGAGCCATTAGGCTACCCTGAAAGTGTATTTTGAGAAATAATCTAGTACTGAGGATACAAAGGCCTATGGAGGGCTTACATTCAGTAAGAACTGTCTGATATGGAACTCCAGTAAAGATTTACAAAGAAGTAATAGTCTCTATACTGTTTTGCCCTAAAAAGGTGCTGGTTTGATCTGCTCTACTTCAAGAGCAGATACTGCTCCCACTTCCAGCTTCTGGGATAGGATAGGACGGCAGGTGCACTCCAAACCCAGCCTGAGCAAAATATGCATTTCCAAAGCCTGTACACCAGCCTGTCTTGGTCCCTCCTTAAAAAGATTGGCCACTGGCTCTCTTCCATCTTGCATGCACACAAAGAAGGAAAATAGGCAGACAGCCTGAGAAAGCGAGAGTCAGATCGTCAAAAGACCCCAGACAGAGAAACATTCATAACAACCTTCACCCTGAGACAGGAAACAAGAGACCACCTGAAGACAGCCCTCCACTCTAAGAGTGTGTTGGTTTCCTGGAACAGGGGAAAACATCCTCTGCTCTGGACACTGCACCTTCCGTTGTCCCCACTCCATGGGTCCTCTGCTCTCCCCTCTGTAGCCTGGTCATTGGCTGGGGAAGCTGATGCTTGCAGGGAGAACTGGTGAGAAGGGAAGGGCAAAAGGACAGGGTGGGAGAGGAGAAGATTGAGGGTCAAGCTGAGCACCAACAAATTTTTGGTAAACCCATCACTCTGGAGAGCTGCGTTAGAAATCAGAGTCTTTGGGGGGTGGTGGACTGGACCGAGCACTGACGGAGGCGGAGAACAAGTTCAGGAGAAGGATGCGGGAGGCAGGGCTCCAGGAAGAGCTCTGGGAATTTAGGGCAGGCATTTACAACGGGACTTCTTGGGAGCCTCCCCCACCCCCATTAGTCGGGCTTTCAGGATATCAACAATGCATATGCCTGAGACAGATTTGCAAACTGCATCAGTTCGAAAAACATAACAACATAAATAATGAATAGAGGACAATCATATATATATATGTGAAGAAGAAGGTCACTGAACCAATCAGTTCTATCCAGTAAACCACAGGTCCAAAAAAAGTCCAATCATGAAAAAATGTGCAGTATATAGGGGCCCTTTTTCCGAAGTGTGCTGTGGGTTTGCACCTAATGCGCCAATATCACACAAAACTGAGGTGTGCTAAGTGCAAAACCACCACATTACCTATCAGGGGGCATAAGCATTTCTCTGGCAGGTAAATTCAGGGCGGTAATATTGCAGATGCAGTTAACTTCATCTATTAAGGTGGAGGTACTTGCACCCACACTAACTGCAAAACATGCGGTTAGTGGATGATGTTTACCCCACGCTGTGTGTTGCTCACCAAACCCACTCTCCGCCTCTATCCTGCTCATTTAGCAGTTCACTGCATGACGCACAGCACGGAAATCAGCCTGCGCTGTGATGGCCCTGCGCTGTTACCACAGGCTATAGTGTGTGATTTCTGTGCACCGAAACGCAAGCTAACTGCGTAGAGCACTTTAAGCGCTGTTACTTACCTGTAACATGAGTTCTCCAGGGACAGCAGGATAAGTCAGCCACAAGTGGGTGACGTCATCAGACGGCGCCGTAGACGGAAAGTACTCTCACTAGCCCAGAGGGCTTTAGCCCTCTGGGCTTGGCTAGTAGCCACACCTCCCGGTCCGCCCCTAGCTGATCAGATTTCCCCAGCCGAGGCGAGAGGAGCTAGGAGGCGGAAGCAAGGCTAGGAGGAATCCCCGCCGGGGAGGAGGGAGGGAAAGTGTGGCTGACTTATCCTGCTGTCCCTGGAGAACTCATGTTACAGGTAAGTAACAGCACTTTCTCCCAGGGCAAGCAGGATGAAGTCAGCCACAAGTGGGGTCTCCCCAGCTAATCGTGTAGCGGCGGGGATAGACACTTGACACTCAGACCCGGAAGTTGCAGGGTAGCTGTTTAATAGGTGAATGCCGGGGGAGGCATTCCCAATAGCCGTACAATAATAAGGCAACAACAGAACATAGCAAGCTGTGCATAAAACGTGCAACAAGATAACATAGTGCAAAACATAAAATAGTGCAACATGAGCAATTGTGCATAGTATCTATGAGATAACATAGTGTAAAACACACCATAACTGTGCAATGGAATCAATTGTGCAATAAGAACAAGCATAGTAGTGCAAAAAAACAGGCTCAAGGCGATAACATTAATAGGATATAGTCCAGAGTTGGCGTGGGCCTTCAATGCGGGTGAGGTGCAGATAGCACGGCTAGCCCGAAGGCAGCACCCCCGTGGTCTGTCCTGTCCAGGCAGTAGTGTTTCTGGAAGGTCTGGATTGAGGACCAGGTGGCCGCTTTGCAGATCTCTGGCACTGGAACGTCACGTAGGTTGGCAACGGAGGCCGCCAGAGCTCTTAGGTGATGCGCCCGTACTCCTGCGGTCGGGTTGGCCCCCGCGAGGGAGAGGCAGAAGGATATGCAGGTGGTAATCCACTTGGACAGTGTGCGCTTGGAGACAGGGACACCCGGCCTGTTAGGGTCGTAGGAGACGAAGAGCTGAGACCCTTTGCGTAGTGGTGCAGTCCTGTTGAGGTAGCAGCGGAGGGCCCTGATGCAGTCGAGCGTGCGTAGGTGGTGCTGATCAGGGTCAGGCCGGAAACAGGGCAGCTCGATGGTCTGGTTGATGTGAAAGGCCGTGGCCACCTTGGGCACAAACTTGGGGTGTGTCCTAAGACAAGCGCGGTCGTGGTGGAGTATGGTGTAGGGTTCATAGTCCACGAGAGCTTGAAGCTCGCTGATCCTTCTGGCCGAGGTGATGGAGATGAGGAATAGGGTTTTCCATGAAGCGAACTTCATGGGAGATGATTGTAGGGGTTCAAAGGGTTCCTGCGTAAGTTGATGAAGGACAATGTTCAAGTCCCAAGAGGGCACAGGTTCCCTAAATGGGGGGCGCAGGTTGGCCAGGCCCCGCATGAAGCTGGAAACTAGGGGCAGAGCCGCCACCGATGAGTCGCCAATGCGCAGGTGAAAGGCAGCGATGGCAGACAGATGCACTTTGATGGATTGAGTTCTTAGGCCTAGGGCGGAGAGGTGGGCCAGGTATTGGAGGAGACTCGGAACCGGGCACGTGAATGGGTCAAGCTGATGCTCTGCACACCATACGCTGAAGTGGCGCCACTTGAGGTTGTAGGCTTTCCTCGTGGAGGGGCGCTGGGCGGCAAGTATGATGTCTTGAACTTCGGAGGGTAAGTTGAAAGGGGCAAGAGTTACCCTTTCAGCTTCCAGGCCGTCAGCGATAGCATCTGTAGGTTGGGGTGTAGTAGCGTGCCGTTGGCCTGAGAGAGGAGGTCCGGCCGTAGTGGCAGGCGGATTGGAGGTTCTAGCGAGAGGCGATGCAGGTACGAGAACCAGATCTGCCTGGGCCAATACGGGACCACGAGGATGATAAGGGAGTGGTCCCTGATGATGCGTTGTACAGTCCGTGCAATGAGCGGGGTCGGTGGGAACGCATAGGCCAGGTGCCAATGGTCCCACGTGACATCGAAGGCGTCTGCAGCTAGCCTGTGCCGGGAGGGTCTCTTCGAGCAGAAGAGGCGGCACTTGGTGTTTTCCTGTGAGGCAAAGAGGTCGATCTGCGGATGGCCCCATTTCTTGAAGAGGTATGCTGAAGTCTCTGGGTGGAGGGTCCACTCGTGGGGGTTCAGCTGTCTGCTCAGGCGGTCCGCTATTGTGTTTTCCGCCCCTGGCAGGTAGCAAGCTTGGAGACTGCATTGGAGCGATAGGGCCAGGCGCCAGGTGAGGAGGGCTTCGTTGCACAGAGGTCGAGAGCCTGTGCCTCCCTGCTTGTTTATGTAGAACATGGCTACCTGATTGTCCGTCAGGACCTTGACCACTTTGCGTTGGACCTTGTCTCGGAAGGCGTGGAGAGCTAGTCGGACGGCTCTGAGCTCTAGGATGTTGATGTGAAGGTTCTGCTCCTGGGGTGACCAGGATCCCTGAGTGTGAGCTCCCGCGCAGTGGGCTCCCCACCCGAGCGCTGAGGCGTCCGTAGTCATGGTGATTTCCGGAGTTGGGGCGTGCAGAGGCTTGCCCTTGGACAGGTTGGTGGGGTTCATCCACCAGCGTATTGCTTTGTCCGTTCTGGGGTCTCTGCGAATAGGCGCAGAGAGAGGCTGGGAGTGTTGACGCCAGTGGCTGCGGAGGTGCCATTGAAGGGTGCGCATCCGTAGCCTTGCGAAAGGGAGGACGTGGGTGGCGGCAGCCATGTGTCCCAATAGGCGTAGGATAGCACGAGCGGAAGAGCGTGGGGAGCTGAGCACTCTCTCTGCTAGCGCAATGATGGTGTTTATTCTGTTCTGTGGTAGGAAGGCCCTTCTCATGATTGTGTCTATATGCGCCCCGATGAACTCCAGCTGTTGAGTCGGAGAGAAGTGGGATTTTTGGTAGTTGATCAGGAAGCCCAAATCGGATAGGAGCGAGGTGGCCTTCCTGACTGCCACGCGCAGTTGACTGCGACCTGGGGCCGAGAACAGCCAGTCGTCCAAGTAGGGGAAGACACATACACCCTGTTTGTGGAGGTGGGCTGCGGCCACCGCGACGCATTTCGTGAACACCCTGGGTGCAGAGGCGAGGCCGAAGGGCAACACCCTGTATTGGTAGTGATTCCCCGCTACTTTGAACCTCAGGAACTTCCTGTGCTGCGGATGAATGAGGATGTGCGTATAGGCGTCCTGCAGGTCCAGGGCGGCCAGCCATTCCCGCGACTGTATCAGTGGAAGGATGGTAGACAGGGAGTGCATCCTGAATTTCTCCTTGGTGATGCATTTGTTGAGCTTCCTCAGGTCGAGGATGGGGCGTACGCCTCCCGACTTCTTGGGGACAAGGAAGTATCTTGAGTAGAAGCCTTTGTTGATTTCGCTGCAGGGCACGGGCTCGATTGCTCTGGATGCGAGCAATGCTCGGATTTCTGCGTCCATGGCGGCTGTGTCCTGTGGAAGTGGAGCATGCCCTGAAGGGGAACGGAGCGGTGGAGCATATTTGAAGTTTATGCGGTAGCCGTGTTCGATGATAGAGAGGACCCACTGGTCCGTTGTGATCCTCTCCCAGGAGGGCAGAAATGCGGACAAGCGGCCCCCTGTCGGTAGCTGGGAGCGGGGTAAGTCAAAAACTGGGATTGTTCTTTGCGGGAGCGATGGGTGTTTTCTTAGTAGAACGCTCCCGCTGGCGCGGTTTCTGCCTATATGGCGCTGAGTATTGCTGTTGTTTGTAGCGGGGTTGTTGCCATCTGCGGTAATGGTTGTACCGCTTGTAACCGGAAGAGGCATGGTAGGATGTTTTGCGGTAGGGCTTCGCGCGCTCGGACCCTTCCTCCAGGGTTTGGAGGGTGGTACAGCGCTCACGCATGTCATCTACTGTCTGCTTGACCTTGTCTCCAAAGAGCGAGTCGCCTGCACAAGGTGCGTCGGCGAGTTTATCGTGGGAGTCAGTCTGCAGACCCGAGGCCTTGAGCCAGGCCAGACGTCTTGCGGAGATGGCTATTCCAGCCACTTTGGAAGATGTCTCGAAGGCGTCATGAGCGGAACGACCTTGGTGCTTGGTGCATTCCTCGAGATCTGAGATGGCAGCAGAGAGGGCTGGCGAAAGGTCAGAGCCTTTGGAGGCGGCTTTGATGTTGGCCACTAGCGTGTCCTGGTAGATGGCAACCTGGAATAAGTGAGCGGCAATCCTTGCATTCAACATGGAGCCTTGGTAGATGCGCTTTGCGACGTCGTCTAGGAGCTTGTTGTCCTTGCCCGGTGGTGCGTTGACGGACGAACGCGAGGATTTGCTCCGCTTTAGAGCGGACTCCACCACAATGGATTGGTGTGGGAGATGCTGCCTGTCAAAACCAGGCGTGGGTTGGACCACGTACCTCGAGTCCAATTTTCTCGGGCAAGGATGATTGGACACTGGCGTAGTCCAAGCTTTCAGTAGGTTGTCCTTTAGGAACTGGTGTACTGGAATTGCAGGAGCTGCCTTGGGAACGTCAAGAAACTTAAGGGCTCCCTGGATTTCTTCGTTCCTGCCATCGACCTCGGTGGTTGAGATAGATAAAGCTGTCAGGACTTTGCTGATGAACTTTGGGTAGGTTAGGTCCTCGTGAGACTCTTGAGGGCCAGGGTCGTCAGGGTCCATCAGGGAGGTGGAGTGTGACAGAGAAGAGTCAACTGTGCCGTCTGCGGCCTGGGTGAGGGCCTGCACAGGGTTGTTAGTTGAAGGAGCAGCGGCTTGTGGGGCCTGATTCTGATTTGAATCGTTATCATTGTTCGTTGCGCCAGAAGCTTCGCGGTGGTCAGAGGTTACCACTTGCTGAGGGGCCATGGCTACTACTTGCTGAGGGGCCATGTTAGAGATTGTGGCAGTCCATTGCTTCAGCATGTCGTTGAGGAGAGTCAGCATGTCCGTGGGGGCTGAGGTGGGATGATCAGAGGTAGTCTGAGCTGCAACTGAAGGCAAAGCAGTTTGAGCATGAGTTTCCTGTACTGAGGAGTCAGAGAGGTAGAGGGCGGACTCGTCCCCCCCACTGAAGGAAGCTCGGGACCCGTGGCTGTAGCGAGAGGACCCTGAGGAGGGAGAGCTGTGTCTGTTCCCCTCATAATACATGGGTTCATAGTACTGAGGGGGAGGGCTGCGAGCGTGTCTGCGCCGTTTGTTGCAGTGGTGGTACTCACTGATGCTGTGTTGAAAAGCAGCTCCTTGGTGCCGAAGCGATCCATGCCTGCTCCTTGCGCGGCTCCGATGCCGGGAGGTCCTTGAATGATTTCTGCGCCGGTGTCTGGATCGGCTCCTGCGTCTGCTGCTGTGGCGCGGGTCAGAAGCGCTGTCTGAGCAGCTGCTGAAATCGGCGCCGGTAACGCCGCGCTGAATGCGTCTGCAGTCAGGTAGAGCGGAAGTCGTCATGGAGCATGACGGAAGTTCCGGGGGAGGAGCCTGATGCGGCAAGATGGAGGCCTCCAGGGAAACACACGTGGCAGGCAACACAGGATCACGGCGGGGGACGGAGGCCTGGAGAGGCGCGTCCCCGGCCGGAATGGAGGCAGAAGAGGCATCGGGGTGTCGGAGGACCGGCGGTGCCTGAGTCGCTTGCACACTTACAGTCTGTACAGCGTTGGAAGGAGAAAGGAGGTCTCTTAATGCGTGTCGCCGGTATTTCCTGGCTCTTGGAGACATACGTCCACAGGCGGAACAGTCTTGTATGGCGTGATCCTTCCCCAGGCAGAGCAGGCAGAGGAGATGCGAATCGGAGTTTGCCATTCTCCTGGAGCATGCGGTGCACTTTTTAAATCCGGGTTTCTTCATGATGAGGTGAGAGTGAAATTTTTAACGTCTAACTCGGCAGGCGGAAGACGAAGACTGATCAGCTAGGGGCGGACCGGGAGGTGTGGCTACTAGCCAAGCCCAGAGGGCTAAAGCCCTCTGGGCTAGTGAGAGTACTTTCCGTCTACGGCGCCGTCTGATGACGTCACCCACTTGTGGCTGACTTCATCCTGCTTGCCCTGGGAGAAATAAAAGATTCACCTAGTGTACTTCAGCTTACGTTTATGGAATGAAATATCACAAGAATATTCTTCAGACAGTGCCTGAGCTTTCCAACCATGTGAATGTCTTCCTCTCTCATTTCAGAGTGGGGCTCGCTGATAGAGGGCAAGAGGCAGGCTGCTTCGAGGCCAGAGAGAGACAGAAAAGTCTTCCATTTACTTAAAAGTATTAGTCATCCTCCACAGGTAATTTTACTATGTACTTGTCGGTGAGGACAGTACTGACACCCATGGTATGTATCAGTGTGTGCCCCAGTGGTCTTCCATTCTTTTAGCTTTATCGTCATTGATTTCTTTTGTCTATTTTGAGTGTACTACACTTGATGTACAGTAGCTCTTATGTGTAGCAGCCTTTCCACTGTAAATATAGAAAGAAAAAGTCATTAGGATTGTCTGAATTGTCTCTTATTTTGTTTCTCATGCCACGCTGGAAAACACCTACGTGATACCTCTAGTCAATTCTCAGTTATTGATTTACTGGAAGTACATAGACAGATAGAAAATGACTGCAGATAAAGACCATATTGGCCTAGCCCATTTACACCCCTTCCTGTCCCTCAGAGATCCTGTGTGCTTGTCCCACGCTTTCTTGAATTCAGATACAGTTCTTGCCTCCATCGCCTTTGTTCCACGCATCCACCACCCTTTCCGTAAAGAAGTAGTTCCATAGTTTCCTCCTGAGTCTAGCCCCTTTCACTCTAATCCTTTAAGCCTTTGTACCAGAGCTTCCTTTCATAGAAATATAAAACCTTCACTTAACCCTCTACCCAATATTTTTGTCCTGGATTTAGCTTACGCCTTTTTGGTGGAAACTCAACGCAAGTTACATGCAGATGTTGCCCTGTCCCTGGAAGGCGTATGACTTAAGTCTGTACCCAAAGCAATCGAGGGTTAAGTGCCTTGTTTAAAGGTTACAAGGACTCGTAGTGGGATTTGAACTTTGCCTTTGCTGGGTTTGAATGGTACCCGAGCTCTTATAAAGTGAAGCTCCGACCGTTCCTCAAAAACTACAAAAGGAGATTGTTAATTATTAAATATTATAAATGTAAGACCAATATTTATGGCACAGTAATTTTCCGTGGTCCATTTTTGAGGCATCATTAGCACCTGTAGAAACTTCAAAGTCCAGAATAACTTATCTGATGAACTGTCCATCCAAATGCCCATTTACAGTAATGATCTCGGACAGAGCACTGGGTTTCGAACTGTAGTTAATAAACCTGGTTCTGCTTCAGGGAGAAAATTCTATACATGCATATGACAAGGAGACAACCCTTTATTTTTGTGTTGTCAAGTCAGTGCTGACTCCCGATGACCCAGTTGCCTCTGGATTTTCTTGGCAATGTAGATTCTCAGGCCTTTTCTTCTAAGGCAATGGAGGGTAAAAGCAACATACCCAAGGTCACAAAGAGTGCCAGTGGGAATTGAACCCATTATCATCTGGGTATAATAAGGCAGTTGCTCTAACCACTAGCCTACTCCTCACCTTGCTGACAAGCCTTTAACAAGCCTCATATAGCAAGTATTTCCCACAGTTTGCTGGGTTTCAGCCTGCCGCATTAACCCATGGTTTCTCCCTCCTTTCTGTTGTTAATAACAAAACTTGCCTGGTGAGTCTTTTAGAAGACCTTTTACTAAAGGGCATTATGTGGTTAACATGCCTTTTAGTGCATGTTAACTACTTCCATGGGCCTGGCAATTGCTGCCATGTGAGCAGGACAATTACTGCATGCTAAAACACATTGACTGCAAATTGAGCGATGGGGCGGGGTTTGCGTGGAGATTGGGTGCTGATTGCACATGGCAGTCAGCATAGGTTCATTTGGGTGTGCTAATCACCAATGCAGCAGTTAGGTGGCAAGAGGTGAACCCCTGGTAATTGCCAAGGATCGGAATGGGCACTAAGGGATTCGCTTGCGTGGTAATTGTCACACTCCAACAGTTACCACGGTGTGGTTGCACCTAGTTTGTGTTTTATTTTGATTCAAAACATTGTTAGGGGCAAAAAAGTACCCTGCTTTAGTAAAAGGACCCCATATACTCCTCATTACAAGTTTTGCAGTTTTCAAGACTTTCCCCTGCACCTTCCTTTTTCAGTACAGTAAATACCTTTCCTTTCCTATATTGTCCTAGCCTAGAATTTTCTTTTTTAAATATTCGTTCAACCACGGCTCTGCACACTTCTTGGCAACTTAGTAAAGTCTTTAAATACCTTTTGTTCCTCCTCTGCCTTTTCTAATGAGTTCTGTCTCCTATTCTACTTTAGCTAGTAGGGTGTGCGTTTGCTGAAATTTCATCTTTTTAAATTTCATATCTTTTACGCTTGCCCTTTTTGTTTTGTTCTGCTTCTTTATCACAGCTGTGAAGCACGCTGCATTCTGTTATTAAAGATTCCCCAGAGCCGCTTTTTGATACGTAGCATTGTCTCTGGTAGGCGACAGAGAATAGAAAGCGATTTCTAAAGGAGGTCTAGGAGGGCAGAACACTGTATACTTCTTAATCAGCTGTGCAAGCAGGATTCGCATGCAGACTACATCAGAACGCAGGCCCGTGCCTTACATAGGTGATGGGACTGGGTGAGGCAGGATCCAAATGACCAAACTGTAGTGTAAGAGTAATGGGAGGAATGCAAAGGTGTCTTATTTTTAAAAATGAGAATGCAGCTATTTCTTTTTTTTATAAGAACTTGTCAGCCATCGAGTTCCTCTGAAGCAGAAGTGACTGACTTGTCAAAGTCCTTGCAATGGCTTGTCAAACTGCAGCTTTGTACTATACTGAATCCTTCCTGCTAGCTGATAATTGAATATTAACTGATAAAAGAGATTCCCCCTTCCTTGGTCACATGGAGCTGGAAATAATAGCCAGCTCTTGGGAGTATTTCAAAGCTTTATGGGTGCTGTCGTTTATCCTTAGTACTCCATAGCTGTCATCTCATCTGATGGAGAAATATTTGCAAAGTGGATTTCCTTTTGTCTAGTATGCTTGTTTATGAAGGCCTATTAGATTTGTTTCTTCCATTATTACCTCCATTAGCGTCTTCCTCTTAATTCCCTGTCAAGCTTGACGAACCAACTCCTCTTCCCTTTGGCCAAGGAGTTGATTGATTTGCTTCAGAATGAACTCTACAGACGCGTTTTCCAAAGCGCTTTCTATGGTCTGCTTTCCAGACCGCTCCTTAGAGATTCAGTAGTTCCCCAGCTCAAAATATGCACTCGGCTTGTTTCTTGGTTCTGTCCCTGCTTTGCTCATAGGGCTTCTTGCTCTCCATGCTAACAGTCCAACGCCCGTGTTATTGCGACAATTCATCAGCTGACTCAGGCAAGATTCAGTGTACACTTGTAGAGTGACCATAAGGAGCATGTCCCCTTCCTCCATTTGCAAACTCATGCATAGAGACAGGATAGGTTTAGCTTGTTAGGGCAGCAGGAACTGTAAGGCTGTTGTGAGTGGTATTATATAGATTTGTGGCTATCTTGAAAGAGAGGGTGTGTGTAATGTGGCATGTAGCGAGGGTGGTGTGTGTGTGATGTAGGTGGTGCAGGTGTGGTGTATGGCACAGGTGAGGAGTGTGTGCATATGTGGGATGCAGGGGTGATGCGAGTGTGTGTGGTGTGGGAGTAGGGTGCCTGTGGTGTGTAATGCGGCAGCGTGTGTTTATATATATGTGTGCTATGGGGATAGGATTTATGTGTGTGTGGGGGTTGCTTCAGGGATGGGGTGTGCTTCTTAGCATAAACATCTTCTGGCCCCTTCCGCCCTGCACTCTTCCCTCTGCTTCCCCCTCCGGCACCTCTCCTGCTGCCCCTCCCCCTTGCACTCTCAGTCACTCCCTCCATTGCCCTCTCCTAGTGTTTCCCTTACTTTCCACCCCACTACTCTTTTAAATCTGCCTTCTTGTCTTATCTTTCGCTGCTCTTCCATCCTAGCATCTGATCGCTATTCTAGGCCGTCTTGGATGCAATCGCAGCTGCTCTCCTCTTTCTCTGCCAGTGGAACATGGGATTGCTGCTGACAGACTCATGCAGTCTTCGCTGCCATCTTGATCCCCTTCTCTCTTTTGCTGTAAGGAGATGGTCTCCCCCATAGTAGCAGTAGCAGGGATGATATTCCAGTCATGTTTGTTTGAGCAAGTGTAAACCTATGCATATAGGAGTGGAGGAGTGGCCTAGTGGTTGGGGCAAGGTACTTCAGGCCAGAAGGTGGGGGGGTTCAAATCCCACTAGAGGACAGCAACCTTGGGCCGGAAGGACTGGGGTTTCTAGTCCCACAGGTGCTCCTTGTGGTCTTGGGCAAGCCACTTAACCCTCCATAGCCCATGTTCCCTGTAAAATAGTTATCTCCAAGTTATAATGCCCTGTTCAATGCAATTTCAGTTCATTCAATGTAAACCACACTGATGCAGAATAGTGTGGTATATAAGAGAATGTAAATAAATAAATATGGATGGACAGACAAACAGATGGATGGATCCTCCCCAACAGGCACTATTGCAGGAGTGAAACGTGCCTAAAATAATGACAGTGTATTTGAAAGCACCACTGGATTTGCCAAGGGTTATGGGGTATACTGTTTAGAAGGAAATGCTGCCTTCTTTCAGCATTGTGTTTCCAAGGATGTTTAAATAGCAAAACTACTAATCAGCCCCATGGTTGTTCACTGCCATGTGACAGGTCCCCAGTTTGATACTGGAGTTGGTTTTTCTGCTCATTGGATCCACTGGGGCTGGAGATACTGAGGAAGCAATATTCACAGCCCCCTTCCCCTCCCCCCGCCAGGGGGTAGGTGTAGGGGTGCAGAAAAGAATCATGGTCTTTATTTAAGGTTGAGCCTTGGTGGTTTGATTGAGGATCTATGATTGCAGGGTATTAAAAGGAGCCCTGGTGCCTGGCCCAGGGCTGTAGGTATGTTGGGGGATGAGGTGGGAAATCCCTGGGTAGGTGTAAATGGAAACTTATTGCACCAGATACACAACCCTGGGTGGAAGTACAAAAGAACTAAAGGAAACGGCTGATTAAAAAAAGCCATAAAAAATTGTTGAGACAGGACAGGTGTGTGTGAGGAACTGGGGAAAAAAGGTGGAGAAGAAAATAATGAAATAAGTCTGGGAAGGGTAGACAAAATGAAGATGGAGAAGAGGAGATAAGAACTGTAGAAAATGGGGGGAAAGGGAAAAGGGGAGGGGAAGCACTAGTAGGATGAGCAGAACTGGAAGTAGATCAGATGCAGGAGAGGAGAGTTGGGATTGAAGAGCAAAAGTGAAACGGAAGAAGAGCTTTGGCATGTGGAGACGCCTATGCATGAACATAACATAACATAGAGTGCATATATGTAGACACCTTTGCTAGACTGTACATAGAGATAGGATTGTACATTCATGGGGAATAGAAGTTAACTGTGTTGATGTAAGGGAAGAGGTTAGGAGCCTATGTATATCTTCACATCATATACGCATATGACTGGAGATCACTTCTGCCCACCATTGCCAGACACCAGGGATTGTAGTGGTAAGTGCGGGTAGGTCCTTGCTGGGGAGGGTTTAGGGATACCTCGCGGATGTGCTGAGAGGTCAGGGGATGTCTTCAGTGGGAGTGGGTGAGCCTTCTGTTATAGGGTTGGGTTGGGGGGGTCAGAGCAGTGGAAGGGTTATGCACCTGTCACTTTAAGAAAGCTCCTTAGAGCATCAGTTGTATGTTAGTAGCCTAATGCTCTTGGGGGGGGGGGGGCAAGGGAGAGGTGGGAGGGTAAGTAAAGCAGCTTATGACACTGATCACAAGGTACATTATTCATTTACAACGGGAGGTACTTACCTGCGACACTGAGTTGCTGCAGATTAGTGACGCCTGTGGTAAATTAAGTTGTGCTAAAATGTAATATTTTATCACAGCTTAGTAACTATTTCCTCCACTCCACCCATGCTGTCCCTTGCTCCATAGTAGAGCAGTCAGCCAGCCTGAAACTGAGGAAGCTGGCTAGGAAATCTGGACTAGCACTTTTTGCAGCCATGCGAGCTGAGGTTCTTGAGCCTGAAACAGACACATTTTGAATATTATTTTTGTTGGCTCTTTCTTATGATTTGCCTTCTTGTTGGGCCTAAAGGACTAATGGAAGCCCAAGAGTTATAAGAACTTTTAAAGTTTTTGAACACTTTGGAAATACCCAGGTTGCAAAGACCAGCTGGGGTTTTCTCTGTTAACTTCAATCTGGATGCAACTGTACAAGTCCAGGATAGTATTTGTTGGGCAGCAGAATTGTCCAGAGAGCAGAAATTTTCAGAGCCAGTGGTGTACCGAGTAGGGCGGTGGGTGCGATCTGCTCTGGGTGCTGGCCAGAAGGGGATGCCGAAATTCGAGGCCTGTCCGCATGGCAACTCCTTTGCTGGTGGGCTGCCGCACTGCCTCTGTACCGCAGACAATGGCTGCTCCCTCCTGGGCCAAGGTCTCGTGATACTGCAATACTTTGGCCTGAGAGAGAACATCCACTGGGCCCAGTACAAAGGCAGCATGGCACGCCATCAAAGGAGTTGAGTAAGTTTGCCCCATGCGCGGGCCTGGAATTTCAGCAACCCCTCTTAGGGGTGTCGCATCGTGGGGGTGGGGGGGGGAGGTGTTGCATCATGAAAGGGGGGCATCTGCTTTGAGTAACAAATAGGCTTGGCACGTCACTGCCCAGAGCCACTGATTTTTCAGCATAAACTATTTCTTCTATTGTGAAACGCCCGTGGCGAGGCGACTAGGCGGTTGCCTAGTGGGGAGCGCGGGACGTCACTCTTCTTTGTGTAGTTGTGGTTTTGCTTTGTCAGCAATCAGAATGGAAGAGGAACACAGGACAATTTGTTACTTAAATTGCTTTTATTTCTTTCTTTCTGGAACCAACTTTTGGCAAGTGACCTTGCTGAGGCAAATGACCTTGATAAGGCAAACAATATCACAAACTGAAAATATATGATATTTTCTCCCTTTAGTCTTCTCAGCAATATTTCTTCAAGTAGTTACTTCACTCTTGATTACTCTTTTCAGCTTCTTTCATTTACAAAGCAGTGTAACACTTTTTAAATGCACAGTTTTCCAAAAACTTCTGTAAGACAGTTTTTTGACCTTTACTCTCAGCTGCTGCAGATTAGGATATCTCTCCTGTGCTGCCTCCTGGTTTAAAATGCTAGCCCTGTTAAACCTGGCTTCTTCAGAGATACAATTGGCTGCTTTAAACAATGAGGTTCATATGACTTCTCGTCTGCTTTTCAGCTTGGCACATAACAACACCAGCACAGATATCTTCTTAACCTGTTACTCACAGCTTCTTATAAAAGTATTAAACACGGCTTATACAAATCCCACACTCCATGGATTCCGCAGAGGATATTGGAGAGTCTGAGTATGGGTCTACTTCCATTTCTTCTGGGGTACTATAACACTCAGGGCTTGGGGCACGTTCTGGAACGCTATGCTTCACTTCCTTTAAAAGCCTAAGAAGCTTTCCCCATTTTAACTTCTGGCTTCCCCTTTTTACCGGATCAAAAGCTCTTGCCCTTCTTCCTCTTAGACACTCCTGTTCAGGACACACACAAATTGCTTTACTGGCAGAAACCCTCTTCCCAACTGGTTTTCTGTACTGCCTATTTCACAGACTCAGGACTTGAGCTGTCACTCTCAGAATCAGTCATATACTCTTGACGTTTTTCCCAGCTCCACTCATGCCCACAATCTTTGCACTTGCCTTGGGAGTTATGGCTGGTCCCTTTTGAACCTCCAGGCCCTACAGCTTTATGCTGCTGTTCCTTCCCTTGGCTCCTCTGGACTCTTGGCCTCTCCTCCTGGCTTTTAGCATGCAGTTTTCCTTGAGCACGTCCTCTCTCTGTGTTTCTGCTTGTGTCTCTCTTTTTTCTCGTGTCTCTGGCTGTGCCTCTGCTTGTATTCCTCAGCCCTCTTGCCTCTCTTTCTGTCTCTCTTCCTGTTGCCTGCCCACTTCCTGAGTGACGCAGCTTAAATATCCTGCAGCTTGTTTCCTTTCCTGGCCCCACCCCCTCTCTGCCTGCACGAGCTCTAGAGGCTGGGTGTGGCTTCAAGCTATCCCCCTTAGTGTGTATTCTAACCTCTTTCCCTGCCTGGGAGCTATGCTGTAGTGAGCCCTTCCCCCCGCTCATGAGAAAAAAACTCTTTTTTCCTAGTTTTAAAAGGCTCAGCTACCTGCGCATCACCACACTATTTAGAGCCCTAAGGTGTTAAGTGCCTTATTAAAAGTGCCATGTTTAGAAGCCTTGGAATATTCCAGCACCCATAGACAATGCTCCTTAAACCCTGTATATGACAATATACATGAGAGATTTCCATACAGTGGGATAGTGAGCATGTAAATCTCTCTCAGACTGCCATGCATATTCATTAACTATATCTGGAAAATCTAACTTGTTGATAGCCCTCAAGGACTGTGAGTGAAGACCAAGTATGTACGAAAAGATAAAGTCTCTTATCTATGGCGATGAGAATGGATACGCATCTGCTGAATATCCATGTCTTGAATGTGTGTTAAAGGAACTCAAACTAGTGTCCTTGGCACTTTCCCTTCTTCACTTTCATGCCCCGTTTCAGGTTGGCATTGTTTTCATGGCCAGGTTCCAGAATTTCATCTTCCAGTCTGCTTACAGCCCAACTGAGATGCTTAGCTCTATCTCTCTATATGCCATCACTATCTTAATGATTCACAGATGACATTATGTTATTTCTTTTCTGTGAGCCATCTATTCTGGAGTTATTTTAGTCTTAAAGTGCCAATGACACTTGTGTATGGTAGGTTACAATGATCTAACAGTTATTAAATGTTGTTTTCAATAGCATGGTCATACCAGCCTGAAATCTGCAAATGAGAGAATTAGGGCTAGATGAGAGCCACATGCATCTACTGTCTTTTCGCCTGGAATTTATAGTCCTACCCCCTACTCTCCATCATGTAATATATGATTGACTGGCCACAAATCAATGCCTTGTCTTCTTCTATCGTGATGCTGAACTAGTATGAGTCATTTAACCTGGTCCTAGTCTGACAAAATCCATGCGCAAGCAAATTTTCCATTCCCATTCTTCTTCCCCCAGATATCAGTAAAATCCAAGGAAATCTGAAATGAATCCAATGAGCCATAAAAGTCCAAAGGGGATTTTGAGTAATTCCATGGTAGCTGAAGTCATAGAGCAGGAGTGAGTTGTAGCTCCAACACATTCCATTGAGAAGTATCTTTAGAGGACTGTGTCTCGACAAAGCTGATGGTAAGCCCACTTTGACTCTTGTTCTTCTGTCTTCTCCTTGTCCTAATAATGCATTGAGGTTCAAAGGAGGAACTCTCAGGCATCCAAGAGTGGGGATTCAGGGGGATCTGGAGACTTGGAAGAGGACAAGAGAAGAAAGTTAGTGAAAGAGGAGTTAGACCCATATTCCTTAGATTCACGAGAAAATTTCATCAAGTGTCTGTAGTCAGGGAGGGCTGCCAGATGAGGGAAATTCTGCAGAGGATCTCTTGGAAAGATTTAGAGGAAGCTTATTTGTAATGGTTTAGGCCAGTCACTTAACAAAATGACACTATGGGAAGGGGTGTTTTCTGAGACCACCCTTCCCTTTTGGGCTTGTCTGCTTGCAGACTCTAAAACGAACTAAAAAAGGCCGCATGACATTCTTCTGGGCTTGGTACAGAGAGCCATCAGGCTGCTCACCCAGTCCCTGGTCTCAGGGGAAAAATGTTTATTCTTCTACTGAAAAGATAAAGTTTGCAACAAGCCTGTAAACGTCAGTAGAAGGAAGACCCAGTGAGGGCCCCTCTCCAAAGAGTGCCAAAGAGTGATGGATGAAGGAACTCTATGTCTGCAAACTTTGCCTTTTTTGTGGATTTTTTTACCAGTTTTACCTTTATTCTTCTCGGTTTGTATTGCATCAGACATAAATGTACTGTTTTTCCAGAACTTGCTTTAAACACCCTCCAAAATGTTTTTCCTTTTAGAACAGTCCCAGACTGATGTGTTGTGTGATTTGGCTCAGTTGGGACATCATAGAGGATTGTTCACCAGTGCTAAGGGCCTTGAAAACGTTTTCTGTTCTAGGTGTGTATGTGGCAAAACATTTTAATTTCAGCTTATTTTGGTTTTTATTTGTTAAAGTTTTCATTTCATTTCGGTCTGTTTCATTTTTTTTTGTGGTCATTTCCTGCAGTTTGTCAATAGTGCGCATGCTATAATGCAATAGTGTGCACTGTGGTGCAGTAGTGTGCTGTATTGCATAATAGCTCTATTGATGCAAGACAGGACACAATGAAAATGCGTCATTTCTCATTTAATTTTGTTTGTAAACGATATCATTCATAGTTCCCATTTTGTTTCAAATGAATGCACATTCTTATTCTGTTCCCTTCACCCCCTGCAATCACTGTCATAAAATATTTTGGTGAGCAGGGTTATTTGATGACCCCCCATGAATTTCTCAGGAGCTTTGTGCTCAATAGGGGTTACAAATTCTTGCATCCCATACAGAGGCTTATTGTACTTTCTGGTGTGTTACTCATTCAGGTGCATTTTATTTTCATGGTAGTGGGGCGTGTCAGCAAATTATAAGATGCTAACCATAACTGAGAGTAAGAGCTTCATTAGCTTATAATAAATTCATAAGACAGTAATTCATGTTCCTCGGGTCTTCGTCAGACAACCTCATCCTCGGGGAATAGTGAAGGAATGAAAGGTAGCAATTTATTAAAGAAAGACACAATTCTTTTTGTGCTAAACAGGAAGGGAGTAATGAGCTACTTGCTGATAATTTCTCTTTTTAAAGCACAGAGCAAAATGTTTTCTTTTTCCCCTCTGGCAAGAATGCTAATGATGCATGTTAGAAAAAGAAGATGTTTCTTCGGGTGAATGAATTATGCAGTTCTCAGGTTACCTGAGTCTCGGTAGTATGGTATTAGCCTGACTGACAGACAGACTGAAAAGAGTAGTGAACATTGTGCACAGGGAAAGGACTAATTCACTGAGGTTTTAACTCCATTCCTGCTTTATGGGAAAAAAGCTGGGCGAATAATACAGAAACCAGAAGTGCATTTGAAGCTCTCCTACATAAGACGCAGGCAGGAATCCCAGGAGAAGAGATTAAATACTGAATACACAGGAAGCCTATTTTTAAAAGGATTCATGCAGAAGAAAGTGTGTGAGAGTCAGAGGGATTGTGTGGTAATGTGAGTGGGAGTGAGTGAGCCTGGAGGATGGGAGACATGGGGTTACTTACCTGTAATGGGGGTTCTTGGTGGAGAGCAGGATAAATCAGACACACCTGGTCATGTCATGGATACGGAAATGCTCTCCTATAGCTCAGAAAGACAAAGACTTTCTGAGCATGTACCAAGGTGCCCTTTACCCCCTGAACCATCCCTACCTAGCTCAGTCCGTCCCAAGTCTAGACACCCCCCTGGAAGGGGCGTGGCCCGGTACTGCATCCAGCATTTGGTGCGCTGTGGCTTTGTCTGTAGGGGAGGCGGGCGGATGTGGGTGGCTGACTTATCCTGCTGTCTATGGAGAACCCCTGTTACAGGTAAAAATGCAATGTGTGCCTTTGAGTCAGTCCGGACTCCTGGTGACCCAGAAGCTCCTGGGTTTTCTTGGCAGTATCACTGGAAGTAGATTACCAGGCCTTTCTTCCAAGGCAATAGAGGGTTAAGTGACTTGCCCAAGGCCACAAGGAGTGCTAGATGGGAATTGAACCCTGGTTGCTTGCTTACCAAGCCAGTGTTCTAACCACTAGGCTACTCCTCCATGCCCCTGTTACAGGTAAAGTAACCCAATTTTCTCCATAGATAAGCAGGATGCATCCAGGGGCGGTCCAAGGGAGGTGTGGGGCCATGTGTGGCGACTCATTGTGGGGCCTCATTTGCATATCCACTGGACATCATTTGCATAAATGTAATTTATTTTATTTTAAAATGTATATGTTGCTATCTAAGAGCTTAGGCAGCTTTCAAATGAGTCCTTCACAAGCCTCTCTTTTGTCCTGACAATGACTTAGGGGCATGTTTACTAAATATTAATGAGCGTTAAGTGCCACTGCGCCAATAGAAATAAATGGGTGTTCCTGCACTTAGTGCACATTAACATTTGTGAATGCACATTAACTTTTAAACATGCCTCTTAATGAGTGTCTGAATATTATTTGCATGGACAGTGACAATAAAGAAAGATTACCAGATTTCTACATTACTATACTCCAGTGTCAACTGCCAGGAAGTACTATAAACCCTGCTCATTTAGAACCCATAGCAAACCTTCTGTATCATAACAGCACTACCAGGACTCTCAAAGCCCCAAACCCTACCTATCAAAAGGCAACACTGCAAATATTAAAGCAATACATCTCAGAGAATACCAATACACCTACTGGGGAACAAGTGGGACTGTCACATAGAAACTATATGAACAGAATAACTCAGCTCGGTTACACATGGAGAACATAGACCATCACCAAACATAGAACAAGGGATCACAATTTAGAAATAGGAAGGCAATAATTAAACTGGGAACCCCAAAAGCCCCAAAAGCTTGGAATGTACAATAACACTGGAGAAATAAAACTATAAATTAATTTCCTCTTGTACCAAACAAAACGCAAAGATGTTAGCGATGCGCATTTCCCAGAGCTGACGTGCATCCAGGTTACATCATCCAATAGATCACTACAATTTTTCACGTGTGTACTCGGGAGCCATATTACATCTGGTGTGATGCCATTTTCAAAACTCATCGCACACTTCCATGCTTAGGAATGATGTACTGCTGTAGGACAATGCATTTTGAGACGATACGATTTACAAATGCCATTTTTTAATGGTTAAATTCACTGGCATTTACAGCATTGCAGTCTTATGGATATTAAGGATATTATGTTTTAACGCTATCTGTGTATCCACGGTGAACTTTGACCTCCATCTTTTGGCACAAAGATCAGTGCCAGTTTAAAAGGACTCTTTATCCTTCTACGGTTTCTTTTCAGCGATTGTAGCATTGTGAGACTGTACCTTTGAAGGCAAGTTATTTCTTTTCATGTTTGCCCTGCATTATCGTTTGTACACAGTATGAGCATTCATAATTTGAAAATCTTTTCCTCACACAGGAGTGTATTGAGTTCTTTTAGAGCAGTTTCTCGATTGTTACCAATAAGATTCCAGCAAACAGGTATTTCTTTGTCATTATTTGTCTCTCCTCTGATACCGGTTACCTCCTCAATACCCGATACACAACTACACTATCACTATACATGTGGAGTTTTTACAGGTTCTTTTTAATTTCATGTCCTTCTCATCCCTTAATGGAAGTTTTCTCCTTTTGGTTTGATAGCCACAATGTGCTTCCTGATTAGTTGTTCAATAATAATGTCTTCTGATAGATGCATTTAACAAAGCTTTAGTGATATTCATCTAATGATGTCACTAGTACATATTATTCTTCACATTACTGGGTACTTCTACAATTGCCTTTATATCTTTTATTGTTTTTATATGCACATCAATTTTAGTGTGTTGATTTTTACGGCATCAGCACATGTTTTACTTGTACACCATATTAATTCTTTTCCTTTATATGTATATAACTATGATTTTATGTTTTACTTAAGCTATAACAATGATTTATTGTTTATTATTTAATTTTGAATTTGTTTTATTTCTGAGGCTCGCACCCCTTGAGGAAGGCCGAGACAGTCAAAACGCGTTGGGGTTTTTAATAAAGTTTGCTGACCGCCATTCACTGTACCTGCTCTTTTGTTTCCCAGAGCTGACATATTCCAGTTAATAAATTCATTTTATTTTTCTGTTGCAACTGCCCCAGTCACTTTCTTCTGTTTTCTTCATGTCTTCTGCTACCTCTCCATTGTCTGCTATCAATTTGTCCTTTCTTCTCTCTTCTAGTTTTTTCCATTCTCTCTATATATCAGCTCCAATATACTGATCTTTCCCCTTTTGCTCTTTCCTCTATTTATTTCTTTATTCCTTTTTCATCCACTCAAATTTCACCCTTCCATCCTCAATCTCCACTTACTCTCCCAATACTCGGCCAATCGTAGATTTTTCTTCCCTCCCATCCTCACTCCCCCAGCCCCATCCCCATCCCCTTCTAATCCTCCCCATAAGTTCCCTTCTAGTTCCAGCCCCACCCAGCATCCGCTCCCTTCTAGTACCATTCTCCCATCCCCCCATCAGCCCATTTCCAGTCCTAGCCCCCCATCAGCCCATTTCCAATCCTAGCCTCCCATCAACCTTTTCCAGTCCTATCCTAGCCCCCTCATCAGTCCATTTGCATTCCAAGCCCCCCATTAGCCCATTTCCAATCTTATCCCTCCCAATCAGCCTATCTACAGACCTATCCTAGCCCATCCCCATCAACCCATTCCCATTCCTAGCAGAGTGCTCCTTCACTCGGGCTGTGTTCACGTGAAGCCCGCTGAATGCTGGGAAAGGTTAAAGGTCATTTCCTGTTTCCCAGCACTCAGCGGGCTTCACGTGAACACAGCACGAGTGAAGGTGCACACTGCTGTTCACTCTAGTGCTGTGCAGAGGTGAGCTGGGGCCTTGCAGAGGTGAGCTGGGGCCTTGGGCATCTCCAGCTCTCTCTGAAGCCAGCCCTGCAAACCCCACAGAATGAGGTTCATGCAAAGCCCTGTGCGAACATCATTCTCGCACAATGGACAGGCTGACCCTGCTTAGAGCCACCCTTGACATGGGCTTGTTGAGTTTATTTGTGGATTATTGTATTGCTTTTGGTCTATTCTTATCTCATTTACTGAGTGTTTTTCATTTGTAAGATGAAACATATATCAATAAAAAAAAAAAGAGGTCAACTTGGGTGTGGCCCCACTGCTCGAGCAGAGACTTAGCAATTCAAGGGTTGAGGGACCACTCGTGTGGCTGTAGTTTGTTACTTAGGTTGTCTGCCAGCTGGTTGAGCTCACCTGGCAGGTATGAGGCTTGAAGGAAGCAGCCCTTGGACAGGGTGAGTTTCCAGGTTCTATAGGCCTCCCAGCAGAGCAGAAGGGATCCCATGCCTCCTTGCTTGTTAATCTAGAACACTGCCACTTAGTTGTCTGTTTGGATTAACACCACTTTGTTGGGGATCTGGAACTTGAAGGTTTGCAGGGCGTACCTGATTGCCTGTAGTTCCTCGAGGTTGATGTGACATTGGCGTTCCCATGCCGTCCAGGCCCCTTGTGTGCGAATCTGCTGGAGATGTGCTCCTCAGCTGGTCGAAGAGGCATCCGTGGTGATGACAAGGTCATGCTGGGGTGATTGGACGAGTTATTCCTGGACGAGGTGGTCATGCCGCATCCACCAGTTCAGTGCCGATCGGGTGCCCTGGGGCCATGTTGAACTTGTGGGACAGGGGCTGGGAGTGTTGGTTCCAATTGTGGTGGAGCTTCACAAGTGGGAGAACTTATGTTGTCACCGCCATGTGGCCCAAGAGCCACAAGAGTGTCCTGGCTGAAACGGTAGTTGAGATTGACATGGATCATGTCAGGGTGACGATAGTGTCTGGCTCAGTGCTGTGGCAGGAAGGCCCCTGCTTGGGGCATGTGCAGCACTGCACCAATGAACTCCAGTGACTGCATAGGTTGGAACTGAAACTTCTTGTAGTTGACTAGGAGTCCCAGCAATGACAGTGTCACAAACTTGCGTTGGACTGATTTCTCTGCCTATCATTGTAAGGGGGCCGAGATGAGTCAGTTGTCCAGGTAGGAAAACATGCAAAGATTTCCATAAGTGTGCAATTGCGACTGCCACGTACTTCGTGAAGACCCGTGGGACTGGTGAGAATCCAAAGGGAAGTACTTTGTATTGTTAGTAGCGATCCATGATGCAAAAATGCAAATACTGATGGTCAGCTGGATGGATGGGAATGTGCGTGTAAGAGTCCTGTAGGTCCAACGACACAAACCATTTGTTGGGTTGTAGGAGAGTCAGGATGGTTCCCAGAGAGTACATATGGAAACATTCCTTGTGAATTAATTTGTTGAGCTGATGAAGATCGAGGATGGGGCGCACACCCCCGGACTTCGTGGGAATGAGGAAGTACCTGGTGTAGAAGCCGAAGTTGGCCTCAATTGGTGGTACCTGTTGTAAGACCTTGGCTGCTAGTAGAGCGTGAATCTCTATGGTGGCAAGCAGGTGTGCAGGGGTGCAGCTGTGAAGAAGTTTGTGTTGATGTGCAGTCCTGGAGAATTTGATGTGGTATCCTTGGCTTATTGTCTCCAGTACCCACTTGTTAGTTGTTATTGATGCCCAGGTTTCCTTGAAGAGGAAGAGGTGCCTCCCCCCCCCCGGTATATCTCTCTGGGCTGTGGTATCAAAAAGTGGGGTGCTTTTCCCTGAGAACGCTGTGGGTTACTTCTGCTGTCGGCGGTCCCTCTGTCTTGGCTTGTGTTGGTATTGGTGGTATGACTTGCTTAGAGCACTGGGGCTGCCATTTGTGGTAAGGCTGGTAGTGCTTGCTCATGGAATATGGCTTCCTGTGGTAGGTGCTCTGTATCTTGTGGTCTTGGGCAAGCCACTTAACCCTCCATAGCCCATGTTCCCTGTAAAATAGTTATTTCCAAGTTATAATGCCCTGTTCAATGTAATTTCAGTTTGTTCAATGTAAACCACACTGATGCAGAATAGCGTGGTATATAAGAGAATGAAAATAAATAAATAAAATAAATAAAAATCTTCTTGTGACTGGAGCTGTACTCGAGGCCATAGGAGGATAAGGTCTTGAGGGTTATGAAGTGGTCTTTCATTATGTCTACCGTTTCTTTCATCTTTTCTCCAAAGAGGTTGTCTCCCATGCGGGGTGCATCAGCCAAGCATTCATGCATGTCCTCCTGGAGGCCAGAGGCCCTAAGCCAGGCGATGTGTCTGGCTGCAATTGCCGTCACTGCTGAATGTGCTGCAGAATCGAAGACATCAAAGATGGAGTTGGTCAGGTGTTTTCCGCACTCACCCCAGATCTCCGAGGTGCTCCAGAGGTAGTGTGTTGATGGTCCTCCTGAGTGTTTCTATGAGCGCATCTGGTATAGCACATGCTGAAACTGATATTAAGCAATCTTTGTGTAAAGCATTGCCATTTGGTATGCCTTCTTCCCGAAGTCATCTAGGATCTTGTGATCCTTGCCGGGTGGTGCATTGTCATGTGTGTGGATGCTTTAGCTCATTTCAGGGCTGATTCAACCATGATGAATTGGTGGGGGAGTTGCGCCTTCTAGAAGCCTGGGGTGGCTTGCACTTGGTATTTCACCCCTGTCCTTTGGGAGGTGGCAGGGGTGGAGGATGGTGTCTGCTATATTCACATGAGGTTGTCAAATAGTAACTTAGATGGTAATGATGGACTTTAGTGCATCAAGATACTTTAGGAGGCCAAGGGCTTCGTTCCTGGGGTCCGGGGTGTCGGCCAACGAGAGCACTAGATGGGTGGAAAGTTTTTGGAGGAACGTTGGGTATGTCAGGTCCTCTGGGAGCATGGGTGGTGGTGGAGGCAGTTGTGAGAGCCCCTCTGGAGTCCGAGGTGCATTCATAGCTTCTGGATGAGCCCATGACCACCATCTCCTCCCCTTCTCTGTCTGCTGATAGGGGCCTGGGGAAGAATCTGACAGGTGAGGGGGTTGACTGGGGCGAGGGAGTCCTGGGAAGTGATGGTTCTCCGCTTGTGGTGGGGTGTTGTGCTGTGAAGGCTGTTGTTGTGATGTGTGTTGCACCAGGAACTTTGCCCATAGATCTAGCATGGTCAAAGGATGAGGCAGGGAGGAGGATTCCCACAGGGTCAGGTACATAGTGGCTCAACTGTGGGTAGCCGTGTTGCGATCCTTTTGGCCCTTGTCAGCATTGGAGTGGAAACTGTGTAGTCTGTTCATTGAGTGGCTGCTTTAGCTGGAGGAGGTACCTATTTTTCTCCTCCGAATATGGCTCTGGTGATTTCTTCTCCCTCTGTGCCAGTAGCGCTGCAGAAGCCACTTGTGCTGCTACTGCTGCTAAACTGGCACTGTCTTTTGGAGTTTTGGGCCAAGCAGGGAGTGGAGGGCTTTCTTTGGCGCTGTGGTTTCCTCAGCACCTGCAGGATTCCTCTCCTCGGCGTGGTGATGACACTTGTCATCGTGGTGCCCGGCAATGGCACTCTTGTTGGTGGGGTTAAATTTGCAGGACCCAGAAGATGAACAGAGGCTGCCAACATGTGTGCAGGGAGCATGGCCAGACGGCTGAGCCAACTGGGGGAGGTCCCGGATGCTGGTCCATGTCGGAGACAGAGGCCCTAGGGGGTGTGTCTCGTGTGGCAACTGAGAGCAGGTTCACTGGAGCTGTGCCCAAGATGGTGGCAGCCATGCGGCTGCCTGTGTAAGCTGGGTTTTCTGGACGGCTTGTTCCCTTGGGGCAGCATTTAGAGGAAGTTTGCTCACCCGATCGCTGTGCTGTGGAATCCATAAATTCCTTCAGAGTATGGCTTCAGGATTGGTATGCCCTGGGGGACATCTTGATGCAGTGAGGGCAATCCTCCATGCTATTGGATTCCCTGAGGCATCGGACGCATCTGTTGTGGGCATCAGTGGAGTTCATCTTTTTCTCACATTGTGGGCACTTCTTAAAGCCAGGTTTGAGCTTTTATTTCATGTCTTTGGTCATCTTGTTGTAGTTGATAGTAGATATTGGGATGAGAAGAACTGAAATTCCGTTCTTCTACTGTAGCTAGGCAGAAGAAACAAGATTGAGCTAGATAGGAGAGGGGGCCAGTAGGTAGGGTCACCTTGGCTATCTTGGCTATAGGAGAACATTTCCATATCCATGGCGCCATTGGATGACGTCACCAGGTGTGGCTGATGCATCCTGCTTGTCCATGGAGAAAGTTCATATATCTCCCCTTTGTGGGGGAGTGAGGAGATTATGTGGATGGGATAGTTCCTTTACATCTTCCCTTCACACCAATCAACACTAATCTCAGATGAGAAGCAAGGAAAGTTGCTATGTACTCTCCTATTGATCACCACCAATCTGTTGGAGTATGAGGGATTTTGGGTACATAATCCTCTCACTCCGATCCCATCCCCCTGTTGACCAAAGACAGATGGGACGTAATAACTCCCACACTGATAGGGGTCAACCAGCAGCAACAGATTTCTCCTGATGCCAAAAAGGTTCCGTTTAGAAAATTGCTACCAGTTAACAGTGGATATATGAGGCAAGATCAAGCTCACAGTTTATGCTGCCTTAAACATTCTCAGGAGCTGTTAGTGGCAGAGATCGATGGACTTTTGCTAATATTAATGCCTTAAATATTATGAGAAATCTTTTACCACATGCTATCCAGGACTAATGTTGACCCTTTTCTTTATAGCAGTTGTCATATCCCATCTATTTATTTATTTATTTAACTATTTCTTTTATACCGCCCCTTCCAGAGATCAAGGGCGGTTTACATATAACAGGTTAACAGTCTTGTACACATTTGTATACATTCTTTACATAGAACAATGGAAACTAACTATTTACATTGAACAATAAAATTTAACTTAGTGGGTATTAAAGCAGAACAAAACATCAAACATTTTTACAAATGTATATTTACAGTGTGTGGTGTGTAGTGCGGGTATTTGTGTAGGTGCTGGAATTTAGTTCCTTTTATGTCTTCTTTGGGGTGTGTGTGAGGGTGGGCAGGCATGCGGTTATGGTGTTGGGATTAAGGGAGTTTGTGTAATTGTTTCCATGTTTGTAGTGGGGCTGGCTTTGGGGGAGTAGGGGATTTCAAAATGTTCAGTGAACAGGTAAGTCTTTAATTCTTTTCTGAATTGGATGAGGTCTTTTATGGTGCGAAGTTCAATAGGGAGGTTGTTCCAGAGTGTAGGAGCAGTGAATGAGAATGCTCTGGAGCTAGTGGTTTTCTTAGTCTTCCGGATGGCTTTTGGTATGATAAGGGAGTGGGCTGTGTTTTGTCTGTGGGCCCTTGTCGATGTTGGAGAGTGCAGTAATGTGGATAGGTGTGAGGGGGTTATGTCATTTATAAGTTTATAGGTTGTTAGGATAATTTTGTATTTAATTCGACTGTTTATAGGGAGCCAGTGGAGTTCTAGCAGTATTGGGGTTACGTGATCTGTTAAGCGAGCTTTAGCAATTACTTTAGCACAGATGTTTTGAGCTCTTTGTAGGAGGTATGTGTTATTTTGAGGAAGGCCTATAAGGAGACTATTGCAATAGTCGAAATGAGGGGTGATCAGGGTACTTACTACAGATCTAAAGTCTTGTGTTTCGAGGAGTGGTCTTAGGTGTTGAATAGTTTTGAGTTTGTAGAAAATAGTTTTTACTGTTTGTTTTATGTGTGGTATCATGGTGAGAGTGTGGTCTATTATTACTCCTAAGTATTTTACTTGTTTTTTAACAGGTATGGAGGTTTTGTTGATTGTGATTGTTTTAGGGTAAGTGTTTTCATTCATAGATGACCTTGTTACAAACATTGCCTCAGTTTTCTTGAGGTTGATGCTGAGGTGGTTAGATTCCATCCAGGAGGAGGTCTCTGCCATGCATTTGGATAGTGAGTCATATGTAGGGTTTTTAATGGTTATGGGGATAGCTAGCATGATGTCATCGGCATAAATAAAATGGTTAATCTTGTGTTTTTTAAATATGTTTGTTATCGGTTGGAGGTATAGGTTAAATAGGAGGGCTGAAAGGGCCGATCCTTGGGGTATCCTTGTGGGAATGTTTCTGATGCTTGTTGGTCAATTTGGACTCGTATTAATCTATGTGAGATGTAGGATTTGAACCAGTTAAGGACCGTCCCGCCTATTCCTAGGTTCTCTAATCTGTTGATCAGTGTCGGGTGATTGATGTTATCGAAGGCGGCTGAGCTGAGATATCTATAAATAGGAGTAAGAAACCATGGTGTTTGTCATCTGTGCCCCTGATGAGAAAGTCCATTAGTGTGATTAGGAGGGTTTCTACTCCGTGGGATGGGCGGAAGCCAAATTGGTGTGAGTCAAGTGGTTTGTGCTCATCAATGTGTTCCTGTAACTGAATTTGGATTGTTTTCTCTATTATTTTGGCAATGAATGGAATGCTGGCTATGGGTCTGTATGAGTTCTGGTCTTTTGAGTCAAGCTTATTATTCTTTATTATTGGTCGGAGTGTTGTGAGTTTTAGGGCATCAGACATGATGCCTTGTGAAAGGGATTGATTAACTATATCTTGTATGTTTACCGCCAGTTCATTTTTTGCACACTTAATCCATGATACAGGGCATGGGTCGAGTGGGGAGGTGGTGGTGTTTATCATTGTTATAATTTTGAGGAGTTGCTTTTGTTCTACCAACTGGAAATTTGTCCATATGTGGGTGGTTGTTGTGTTTGATAATAATGGAGTCGGGGTAATGGTCTTGTTTTTTAGTTTTTCTGCAAAATGTTCTGCTAGTGATTGTATATTCATTGCTTGTTGTTTAGGTTCGGTGTTATTAGTTTTGGTTAGTGTTCTTACTATCGCGAATAACTCCCTAGGGCGGTTGATGGATGAGTTTATTATTTTGGAGTGGTAGTCTCTTTTTGATTTGTTGATTGCGTTTTTGTATTCTATAAGTAGGAGCATGTATTGGGATTTGTTTTCCTCAGATTTAAGTTTTCTCCATCTCTTTTCTAGTCTCCTCAGTTGTTTTTTTAGTTGTGTCAGCTCTTTGGTGAACCATTTTTCTGTCTTTTTGTTTGTTTATGTAAGACTCGTGTGGGGAGCGCTGCTTTTTGAATCGTTAGATTCCAATGAGCTATGGTTGAGTTGATGTCTGATGAGACTGTGTTTAGTTTGGGTAATACTTTGTCAAGGAATGTGTCTTTGTCAAAGCGTATGAAACGTGATGTATGTGGAGTTGTGCTTGTGTTGTTTTTTGGGATTTGTGCCGGTAGCTGGATTGTGATAAGATGGTGGTCTGACCAGGGTACTTCTGTTATATTCGGAGTGTAATGTGGTAAGTGACTGCAGAGTGTGGATGAGAGGAAGATTACGTCTAGTATGTTGCCTTTCTTGTGTGTGGGAGCATGTATTATCTGAGTGAACCCCATTTGTGTCATAGCATCTATGAAGTTATCTGATTGTGTGTGGTTCAATGATGGGAGGTTCAAATCACCAAGGAGTATAAGTGGTTTGCTTTGCGACGCTGTGCAAGCGAGTTCTAGAATAGGGGTGAGGTTTTTGTAATCGGATGCTGGGGGTCTGTATATGAGGGTGAGAGCCAAGGTTTTATTTTCTATGTTAATGATGTCCATTCCATCTATATTATTTAGGTTTTTTAGAGTGAATTGTAGGTCTTTTTTGGTGAGAATTAATACACCCCCTCCTCTTTTTATATTCCGTTGGCAATTGAATATGTCATATTGATATGTGGTTAGTTGGTTTAGTAGTATAGAGTCAGTAGGTGAGAGCCATGTTTCAGTAATACAGATAATGTCAGGGGATGTGTCGTTTATTATGTCGTTAATTATTGGTATTTTGTTTCTTATAGATCGTATGTTTATTAGGGTGAGTTGTAATTTGGTCTTTGTATTGTCAGCTTGGTCAATTATATTGTTTATGGGTTGGTGTTTTATTTGGATGAGACGGTGATGGCGTTTATGGGAGGTGTGACGCGAATAGTGATTGTGAGAGTTTGGGTTTGTATAGCTATGTATTGGATTCTGGTACTGATTGTAGGTGATTGGGACGTAATTATAAGGGTTCCGGTAATGATTGTGGATGATTGGGATGTTTTTGTATGGGCTTTGATTGATTTTGTAAGTGTATATGTGTTGAGTTAGGAGAGTTATTAAAAAGAGGGTAAGAGGGAGATTTATAATCTTAGTAGGAGACATTGTGTTCATTTTTTCTTTTGAGGTAGAGGGTTGAATGGTGAGGGAGTTGGTTAGAGGGAGGGAGATTATTGCTGGTAACAGTATTTCTAAACAACAGTGCAGGATGGGTATTCACTACTGGCAACAGTATTTTTTATGAGTGAGTTTGTTGGGAGATAACAGTTGCATGCAATGATTACTAGCAACGGTGTATCTTTCTATTACTGACAACAGTGTATCTTTCTATTAGGAGACAATTGTATGCAATGCTTTCTGACTACAGTACATTTAGTTGTTAGAAGATCGCAGTTGTATGCAATGATTACTGACAACAGTAAATCTAGCTTGGGAGGTAACACTTGCTTTTAACAATTACTGATTACTGACAACAGTATGTATTTTGTTATATACTAATGTGCATGAATGCTAGGAAATATATAGTTCATTTTGGTGTGGAATACTTGCTGTGATCAGAGAGCCTTCGTTGAGGGTATGAGCGAGCTCAACTTTAAAAGGAGCTCAAGCTGCTTATAGTCATGTGAGCTTTGAAACCAGCGAAGATCCGGCGTTATTGTTTGTGGTAGCAAAGTTTCTGTTTGGAGCTGTTTGCTTGTGCCGCTGATTTTTGGTGCCCCTTCTTTCGGTCTCCGCCTAAGGGCCACGCCAAAGGGCCCTCTGGCGAGGCCCTCAGGTGCGGGCCCGCCAGGCGCGGGCGCGCCCGATAGCGCTGCAACGTGTAAAGGCTGAGTGCTGCCCCGATTGGACAGCACTTTGAAGATGGCTGCAGTTTCCCGCCGCGGCACCCCCGCTGGAGGCTCGATCCCTGCCCAGGGAGAGCTGATGATGGTGGGGATGCAGGAGCGCCCGATAGCGCTGCAACGTGTAAAGGCTGAGTGCTGCCCCGATTGGACAGCACTTTGAAGATGGCTGCAGTTTCCCGCCGCGGCACCCCCGCTGGAGGCTCGATCCCTGCCCAGGGAGAGCTGATGATGGTGGGGATGCAGGAGCGCCCGATAGCGCTGCGACGTTTTAAAGGCTGAGTGCTGCCCCGATTGGACAGCACTTTGAAGATGGCTGCAGTTTCCCGCCGCGGCACCCCCGCTGGAGGCTCGATCCCTGCCCAGGGAGAGCTGATGATGGTGGGGATGCAGGAGCGCCCGATAGCGCTGCGACGTTTAAAGGCTGAGTGCTGCCCCGATTGGACAGCACTTTGAAGATGGCTGCAGTTTCCCGCCGCGGCACCCCCGCTGGAGGCTCGATCCCTGCCCAGGGAGAGCTGATGATGGTGGGGATGCAGGAGCGCCCGATAGCGCTGCGACGTTTAAAGGCTGAGTGCTGCCCCGATTGGACAGCACTTTGAAGATGGCTGCAGTTTCCTGCCGCGGGACCCCCGCTGGAGGCTCGATCCCTGCTCAGGGAGAGCTGATGATGGTGGGGATGCAGGAGCGCCCGATAGCGCTGCGACGTTTAAAGGCTGAGTGCTGCCCCGATTGGACAGCACTTTGAAGATGGCTGCAGTTTCCCGCCGCGGCACCCCCGCTGGAGGCTCGATCCCTGCCCAGGGAGAGCTGATGATGGTGGGGATGCAGGAGCGCCCGATAGCGCTGCGACGTTTAAAGGCTGAGTGCTGCCCCGATTGGACAGCACTTTGAAGATGGCTGCAGTTTCCCGCCGCGGCACCCCCGCTGGAGGCTCGATCCCTGCCCAGGGAGAGCTGATGATGGTGGGGATGCATTTCTAATATTTAGTATATTTTTTTGAAACCTTATAGTACTCCTGATACAGGTCATTAGGTGAAAAACAGCCATTTTGCATCATTTTTGAAGATTCCTATATAGTATTTATTTTAGACTTTTTTGGTGTTTTTTATCTAGACATTTAACTTTATAAAGTAATTTTTTTATTTGTACGCTATCCCAATTTGCTGTTTTTTGGGTTCTCCTTGTCTTTTTTCTGCTGAGAGTGTACCAGAGTGAGCACGGGAAAGGGTATTCTTTGGTGTGGTCTGGTAGTGTGTAAAAGTGAACTTGGGAAAGGATATTCTTTGGTGCGGTCTGGGAGTGTGCCAGAATGAGCTCAGGAAAGGGTATTCTTTGGTGGAGTCTGGAAGTGTGCCAGAATGAGCTTGGGGAAGGGTATTCTTTGGTGCAATCTGGATGTGTGCCAGAGTGAGCTTGGGAAAGGGTACACTTTGGCACAGTCTCAGAGAATGCCAGATTGAGTTTTGGAAGCGGTATTCTTTGGCACAATGGCAGAGTGTACTAAAGCAAGTTTTGAAGAGGTCCCTTTGTTACAATGGGTAGTTTCCAGACCAAACTTTGAAAGAGGTACCCTTTGGTAGAACTAGGGAGTATGTCTGAGTAAGCACAGGAGAGCGTACCTTATGATGTAGTCCGAAAATATACTAGAGGAAGTTCAGGAAAATATACCCTTAGGTACAGTATGGGAATGCATCAGAGCAAACTAGTGCAGTTTGGGAGTGTACCGGAGTGAGCTCAGGAAAAGGTGCCCTAAGATGCAGTTCGAGTACTGTCCCAGAATGAATTCAAGAAAGGATGCACTTCAAAGTCTGGGAGTGTGCTAAAGTGAGCTTAGGAAAGGATATTCTTTGGTGCGGTCTGGAAGTGTGTCAGAGTGAGCTCAGGAAAGGGTATTTTTTGGTGTGGTCTGGGAGTGTGCCAGAGTGAGCTTGGGAAAGGGTATTTTTTGGTGTGGTCTGGGAGTGTGCCAGAGTGAGCTCGGGAAAGGGTATTCTTTGGTGCAGTCTGGGAGTGTGTCAAAGTGAATTTGGGAAAGGATATTCTTTGGTGCGGTCTGGGAGTGTGCTAGAGTGAGCTTGGGGAAGGGTATTCTTTGGTTCAGTCTGGATGTGTGCCAGAGTGAGCTCAGGAAAGGATATTCTTTGGTGCATTCTGGGACTGTGTCAGAGTGAGCTCGGGTAAGAGTATTCTTTGGTGCAGTCTGGATGTGTGCCAGAGTGAGCTTGGGAAAGGATATTCTTTGGTGCGGTCTGGGAGTGTGCTAGAGTGAACTTGGGGAAGGGTATTCTTTGGTGCGGTCTGGGAGTGTGCTAGAGTGAGCTTGGGGAAGGGTATTCTTTGGTGCATACTGGGACTGTGTCAGAGTGAGCTCGGGAAAGGGTATTCTTTGGTGCATACTGGGACTGTGTCAGAGTGAGCTCGGGAAAGGGTATTCTTTGGTGCAGTCTGGATGTGTGCCAGAGTGAGCTTGGGAAAGGATATTCTTTGGTTCAGTCTGGATGTGTGCCAGAGTGAGCTCAGGAAAGGGTATTCTTTGGTGCATTCTGGGACTGTGTCAGAGTGAGCTCGGGTAAGGGTATTCTTTGGTGCAGTCTGGATGTGTGCCAGAGTGAGCTCGGGAAAGGGTATTCTTTGGTGCAGTCTGGGAGTGTGTCAAAGTGAATTTGGGAAAGGATATTCTTTGGTGCGGTCTGGGAGTGTGCTAGAGTGAGCTTGGGGAAGGGTATTCTTTGGTTCAGTCTGGATGTGTGCCAGAGTGAGCTCAGGAAAGGGTATTCTTTGGTGCATTCTGGGACTGTGTCAGAGTGAGCTCGGGTAAGGGTATTCTTTGGTGCAGTCTGGATGTGTGCCAGTGAGCTTGGGAAAGGATATTCTTTGGTGCGGTCTGGGAGTGTGCTAGAGTGAACTTGGGGAAGGGTATTCTTTGGTGCGGTCTGGGAGTGTGCTAGAGTGAGCTTGGGAAAGGGTATTCTTTGGTGCATACTGGGACTGTGTCAGAGTGAGCTTGGGAAAGGGTATTCTTTGGTGCATTCTGGGACTGTGTCAGAGTGAGCTCGGGTAAGGGTATTCTTTGGTGCAGTCTGGATGTGTGCCAGAGTGAGTTTGGGAAAGGATATTCTTTGGTGCGGTGTGGGAGTGTGCTAGAGTGAGCTTGGGGAAGGGTATTCTTTGGTGTGGTCTGGGAGTGTGCTAGAGTGAGCTTGGGGAAGGGTATTCTTTGGTGCATACTGGGACTGTGTCAGAGTGAGCTTGGGAAAGGGTATTCTTTGGTGCATATTGGAACTGTGTCAGAGTGAGCTCGGGGAAGGGTATTCTTTGGTGTAGTCTGGATGTGTGCCAGAGTGAGCTTGGGAAAGGATATTCTTTGGTTCAGTCTGGATGTGTGCCAGATTGAGCTCAGGAAAGGGTATTCTTTGGTGCATTCTGGGACTGTGTCAGAGTGAGCTCGGGTAAGGATATTCTTTGGTGCAGTCTGGATGTGTGCCAGAGTGAGCTCGGGAAAGGGTATTCTTTGGTGCAGTCTGGGAGTGTGTCAAAGTGAATTTGGGAAAGGATATTCTTTGGTGTGGTCTGGGAGTGTGCTAGAGTGAGCTTGGGGAAGGGTATTCTTTGGTTCAGTCTGGATGTGTGCCAGAGTGAGCTCAGGAAAGGGTATTCTTTGGTGCATTCTGGGACTGTGTCAGAGTGAGCTCGGGTAAGGGTATTCTTTGGTGCAGTCTGGATGTGTGCCAGAATGAGCTTGGGAAAGGATATTCTTTGGTGCGGTCTGGGAGTGTGCTAGAGTGAGCTTGGGGAAGGGTATTCTTTGGTGCATACTGGGACTGTGTGAGATTGAGCTCGGGAAAGGGTATTCTTTGGTGCATACTGGGACTGTGTCAGAGTGAGCTCGGGAAAGGGTATTCTTTGGTGCAGTCTGGATGTTTGCCAGAGTGAGCTTGGGAAAGGGTATTCTTTGGTGCCATGTGGAAATATGTCAGAGAGAGCATGGGAAACGGTATTCTTTGGTGTGGTCTGGGAGTATGCCAGACAGAGCTTGGGAAAGTGTATTCTTTGGTTGAGGGCCTATATTTTTGTAGAGGCCTTTGTGGATTGATTCACGGAAATTAGGTTTGGGAGGGGTGGTAAACGTGCACCGAGTCTTGCTTAGTTGCATGTTGATTTTTTAGTTGTTTAGATTGCTGTTTGATTTGATGTTTATTGTATGTTTTTTATTGTTACCCACTGAGAGAAGGATGTACTGTATTTTCGGGTTCAATAGGCTACAAAGTTTCATGAAATAAGTAAATAAATATATAAGATGAATTAAAATTTATACTATAACACGTTAGGAATAGAAAAGTGAAGGAGCAGCCTAGTGATTAGTGCAGCCAGAAAAATTAGGTCTCAAATTCTGCTTCTTCCAGTGACGTTTCTCATGACCTTGGGCAAATCGCTTCGTCTTCCATTAACTTAGATTGTAAGCTCTCTTGGGGAGGGATCTATGAACTGTAAGCAAATATGTAACTCCTTGAGCTCAAATTTGGAAAAGGCAAGTATTTAAATCCAAATAAACACTTTAAAAAACTCCAACAGAACAGGAATGAATAAGAAAAACATAAGACATCAGCCTCACAATGGAGCCCATTTTGAACATGACGTCTGGGGCAGAAATAGAAACATCTAAATAAGACATTTTCATTGATGCCAATATTCAGGAGCTTTGAAGTATTTGCTTACCATAACTGAATATAGGCGCCTGGGTGTGCTCAAAAGAGGTCATATAGTAAAAGCATCTTGACATTGAAACAGGCGCCTATATGGTTAGATTCTGCTTTTGGCTAGGTGTGCCAGGTTAGACCTGGTTTTGTGGTGCCTAAACCAAATGCATAGTCTATGGACCCGATATCTGAAGGACATTTACACGGTTCACAGCCTAGTAAACTGTGGAAAGCCTTAGATGGGGATATTCAACGGCACATACATGGTTAGTGCCGTTGAATATCCCTGCCTATGTCCCCCGCACGCACTGATGCTATCTGCCCGGAACGCCCAAACCCTCCCTCCCTGCAGAATTTACAGGGAAGAGTGGCCTGGTGGGAGGAGTGGCCTGATAAGAGGAGTGGCCTGATGGGAGGAGTGGCCTGATAAGAGGAGTGGCCTGATGGGAGGAATGGCCTAGTGGTTAGGACAAGGTACCTCAGGCCAGAAGGCCAGGGGTTCAATTTCCACCTGGGGACAGCAATCTCAGGCCTGAGGGACTGGGGGTTTCTAGTCCTATAGGCACTCCTTGTGGCCTTGGGCAAGTCACTTAACCCTCTGTTGCCTCAGATACACATAGATTGTGAGCCTTTTGGGGACAAAGGAATGTATCCAGTACCTGTTTGTAGTAATTGTAAACCACTCTGATGCCCTTCAGCCTGAGCAGTGTATTAAGAAATTGAATAAACATAAACATATGTGGAGTGGAATATTTACATATAGATCATTAGAGAAAGACAACATGCTTGGCAAGATAGAAGGTCAACGCAAAAGAGGAAGGCCAGCAATGAGATGGATCGATACAATAACAGCAGCTACGGGTACCAGTCTGTCAACAATGAGCCGCCTGACTGAAGACAGAACACAATTTAGGATAGCTATCCAGAGGGTCGCCATGAGTCGATTCCGACTCGATGGCACTTAACAACAACAACAACAACAACCAGGTGTCAGGAACTACAGACACTGAAGCACTTACCCTTTAGAAATCGACACCAGTATCTTTAGCAATATAAAATCCATAAGTAGATCAAAGGATGAAGGATCATTTACATCCAAATTAATTGTTTTTAAGTTCTTGGTATTTTCAAGTTGCCTTCAAATCCATACGTAGACACAGGTAGCCAGAATACCCAGTTGTCACTATTACATGAGGATTGGGACTCCTTTGCCCCAGGGTCAGTGAGTGATACCTCTGCCATATTCCAGCCCCAACTGAGCCAGGAAATGACAGCCCCCAGCTGGGGACCTGGCAGTACACAGGACGGCTACTCTACCACTGGGCTGGCCTCTGTGCATTTTAAAAAACGAAAGGGTATGTTTACTAAACTGCATTAGGCTTTTGCAGCTAACGTGGTGTAATAGTGCAAATAGAGCCACGTTAGTGCAAAAGCCGTGCACTATTGGTTGGGCGTGTGCACAGCATTCCCCCAGCAGATGCCACATCAAAAAATGCAGAGTGCAGCTGGACAAGATGCAGCCAAAGCCGCTCACTGAGGTGGTATTAGTGGAACCCGCGCAGTCTGCAGATCCGACAGTTACCGTGTGTTGAGTATGTCCATGGTAACTGTGCAGTGCAGACATGTCCACTCTCTGCCCTTCCCCAGCCCACGAGTGCAGCTAACACGCATTCTGCAGATAGTGCCGAAAACCGCTGCACTTTCTGCATTGGCCCCGCGTTAGCTGTTAACGCAGCATGCTTGGCAAGCCCTATCTGCGACGTTGACAGCTATTCCTTTAAATCTCTCCTCTATCATTTAAGCCCCTTGTTATCTTCTCATAACAAATACGGGGAGCAGCTTCCCTCTCTTCTTTTCACAATACACATTTGAATTCGGTCACTGTTGCCTCTTTTCTTCTCTAGGCCCTGTAAAATTCATTCCTTCAATGTTTTCCTTTTTCCCCTCTCCCTTTTGTTCCTCTCTTCTGGGTTTTCTCCAGTTTTAGTTCTGAATTTTAGCCTGGCACTTGTGGATCTGACGGAGACAAGGCAGACAGGCCAGCACTATATTAATCACTCTCCCCCCTCAAGCAGTTGGGAACTTGCTACGTTAATGCACGACCCATCTAGGGAGGTTGGCATCACTCACGCTGCTCCATCAAGTCCTCTGAAGCACATAGTCCCCATCTGGTCACAATACACTCAACAATAAACGAGCCAAAACAGCAACTTGGGAACAGAAAAAGCATTACTGGGGGATCAGAAGTGATTGAAGTGGGAGGTGGGGAGCTTGGAAGATTCTGTGTGGTATGACAGAAAGCAGTCAGAGCCAAAAATGGGTACGTGTCAAGGTCTAAGAGTAAATAATACAGAGAAAACTATTTTTTTCTCACTTCTTGTGACAGCCTTGTGGATAATCAGGATTATTACCCATAGCACCAAGACAGTAGGAGGTGGGGAAAGTCATGTTGCCCTTTTGAGTCACTCTGTGCATCTGTGAACATACAAGCCCAAAAGGGAAGGAAGGTGGTGAGAGCTTCCCGGCTGCTGTTTTGTCCTGTGACTACCTTGCTTATCCTTCCAATTAGCAAATGCTGGACATGCAAAATCACTTGCAGACCCAATGGACAGGTGAAAAAGAATATGAGTAGAGGGAAGAAGAATATCAAAAGCAGAAAAAGAAAGGAGAGACACAGAAAGGAATTTAAAAATAAACAGAAAACTTAAAGAAGTACAGCTAACATTTGAGTATGCAACAGAAATCTGAAATCTGCATTACTCCACTACTGTGCTTCAGAAGGTGACCTTGAGGCTGATGCGTTTTCTGCACAATTTTTGCATTACTGGTTGATGTGTGCACTCTCCTGGTCCGACCTGATATTTGCAGGAAGTTTCGAATCAGCGTGAAGTTTGACCCCAGACAGAGCTTTCTTTTGAAATTTCTGTTCTACATCACATCACCTTTATAAAGCTTTTCTGAGGGCTGAGTACCACCGGGTTCCTTTTAATCATTTTAACAAGTGTCAGGGATATCACAATGGTAAAATGTCCCACTGTTTTCCATTGCATACTCAAAATGAAATGTAATTGTTCAAAAAGTTGCCACCATGAGTGAATGGTAGGAAGCTGTTCAGTATTTTGCCTCCGTCGCCCAGCAGTTCTTATAATTTAATGAGGCTGGTGCCCTGCAGTTACAGCGGAGGCTCTGGCATCTCATAATGACAGAGGAGTAGGCTGGTAGCAGTGACTTTAGTAAAATAAAATTGATGAGAATTCCCCCCTAGACTGAAATTTGAGCATCTAGTACTGGTGCAGGTTTGGGGCTCACCTTTCTCCTCTGCAGTCAGTGAAGACTTCACCAGCTTCAGGCCTAGTTTCCAACCTTGTCATAAAGTTAGCGAGATTGTTGTTAAAGCAAATCAGTATGCTTAGGCCATTAAAATACTGATTAGGTTTGTGCTTGCTCTAGAAATATTTATCAGACCTATCTTTCCTGTAGTGTGTAGCTGTCTATTGGCAGAATTTCCAGCCCCTTGTAGTGTTATTTGCAATGAAACTGAACAAGAGATTGACATATGAGCGTATAGGTGTGTCAATGTTCATATGTATAAATAACTTTAGGACAGGTATACCACTGCGCTAAATAACGACCTGGGCCTGGAGGGGAGTGATGAAAGGGGACCCCCTCCACATTCTGGAGGGGGGGGGGGGAAAGGGGGACTCTTAGTCAATGTCCCCCAATAGACTTTATAACACAAATGGTGTTTTACATACTTTTTTCAAAGTTGCATTGCAGGAAGATTTTGCTGCTATTTTTTCATGTTTTACCCATTGTAGCTGTCCTGTTGTGTTCAGCAGGTTATCAAATTCCCTTCTGTTTCTACTTCTAAGAATGTACTTTCAAACTCTTACTGTTTTTGTGTTCCCCTCTTTAGGTTTGCTTTCATATTTCTTCTGAAAGGTCTATGGTTTTTTTTCCTGAGACTAGATAATCAGGCCAAATGCCTTACTTTGATCAGAGTTAACACACCTATCCCAATAAAATCCTGGAAATACATCAGATCCTTTATTAAATTCTATCATGTTTTTAATTTCCCTTTCAATATCCTGCTAAGGTAAGACATCTCTGAACAGATCATGGCCAAGGTTCCATGTCGAAGTTGCTGTATTATAAATTCACGTCTATTTCAGAGCTTATCTAAGCAGGATCTAGCCAAGTTAGATTTCCAATGACAAGTCTACAGATAAAGGAGTCCAAATTAGTTCTGGCTAAGCTCTTCAGATATGTAAATAGTATGTATATTCCCCTCGATGATCAGGTTTATCTTTTCCAAAATATCACGTATTTCAATTATAGTGCTCAAATCTGATCTAATTTGACTTCTTTACAGCTAAACAGGGATTGGGAGAAGCATAATTAGAATCCTTCAACCAAAAGCAGCATCAGCTGCTATCACTTGAGAGACTAGTTCAGCGCAGTAAAGTTTTGCTTTTTGTTGGGAGGGCATGCAAACCTAAAGAAACACTAATTTCAAAGGCTGTGGGTTACACACCAATGTCTACCCAAGGGTTTGGTGTCTGAAAAGCGAGTGGCAGATACTTGGCAGTTCAGCAAATGAATATAGCATGATGTACAGGCAACAAAATGGCGGCGGGTTTTTTGTTTTTTGCTTTATATTTATTGAATTTCCAAAAGTTTCACAAAAAACAAGCTTGTTAAAGAAAAAAGGCAGAAATAAAAAGGGCCAAAAGACATAAGGATATTACATCATACCCCAAAAAGGAAACAGAGAGAAACAGCTCATTAAGCCACCATAAGGGAAGCAATACACAAATCAAAGGCAATACAAAACAAGTAAGTCTAGTACTATAGGGTGTGACATCTAAGTCAAACCCCATAGGAGCTCTAGAAAAAACTAGGAAGCCCCCCCAATGGTATCACCCGCAGGATACCGAGATACCGGAAGCCTAGAAGTTTCAAATGCAGAACGTTGTTGTGGTTCTAGAAATATGTAACTGTTTCCATCCAATTTATCTAAACATTTACATGGGAACCGTGAAACAAAAAGTCCCCCTAGCAGGCTTCAACAATAAGAACCGTTTTCTTCTTTTCTGCATTACACGAGAAACATTGGGAAATATCTTCTCTCTACAGTCCAAAAACCGTGGGGTTTTGCAATGAAAAAACATCTTTAAGCAGTCTCTATCTCGGTCCAGTGCTAATGTCATCAATAAAGTATCAGCCGTCGCTCAGAATCTGACCTCTCAAGAAAGGCTGTAAAATTCAAGCTGTCCAATGACATCAAAGGAGACTGATCTTGCTCTCCCATAGGTTTCACTCTCTCCATAGGCAAATAAAAAACCTCTAGCAATAGGGGGATTTGAATCAGGAGAGATTTTTAGAACTTCAATCAAAAATCTCTTAAGCAACTCATGTGCTGAAATCATAGGAACTTTAGGAAAATTCAAGAGTCTTAAGATTATGCCTCCTATTAGCATTTTCCAGTATCTCCAACTTCTGATGGATTCGAGATTCCTTCATGGATGCAGATTGTACAGAGGATAACTGCTCCACCTTATCCTGCAAAGCAGACACCTTTATATTCAAATCATATCTCCTGATCATGTTCAACTAACCCTTGTGCATTATGAGCAAGAGAAGCAGCAATGGAATGCAACTGGCCAGAAAGAGATTGTTCCAAAGAAGACAAGTCATCCCAAAAAGATTCAAAATTTAAGATCTTGGATCTCACCAGTGCCATCTGTGAAGCAGAAGAAATAAATATTCTGAGAGCCATCACCACTTACAGAGTCTAAGCCCACCACTCTGGGCTGCTGCAACATGGGCGTCTGCACACCACAATGGCTTACTACAGGAAGAACTTTTCTCCTTCCAAAGGGGGACCCAAGTAACATTCCCAAAAATTATAGGCCAATAACTTGTCTACCTACAATCTATAAACTGTTCACTGCAATAGATGCAGACAGAATATATGATCATATTGAGTCCAATAACATCATGGCAATAGAGCAGAAGGGCAATAAGAGAGGAGCATATGGAACCAAAGACCAGTTAATGTTGAATAAGGCCATCATGGCAAGTGCTAAAAAACAAAAAGCAGAAATCTTAATATAGCATGGATTGATTATAAGAAAGCTTTTGACAGCATCCCACACTCTTGGATAATAAATTGCCTTGAAATGTATAAAATAAATTCTGGTTTGAAAGAGTACCTTAAGTGTACCATGGCAATGTGGCAAACCGCATTCTTTTTGAAATATGAAGATGGTCAGTACATCATACCTAACATTAAGATCCAGCGAGGAATATTTCAGGGAGATTCCGTGTCGCCCCTTCTGTTTTGTGTGGTACTTAATCCAATGAGTACTCTCATCAAATCTTTGGGATATGGATTTAGCCTGAATCCTAAAGAAGGTATCAACCCAGAGGTAACATCCCATCTACGTTTTGTAGACAACCTGAAGCACTACAGTTCCAGAGATCAACAATTAGCAGAGCAACTCCGTGTGGTGAAAAGCTTTTCTGATGATATCAGGATGAATTTTGGCCTTGATAAATGTGCTAAGCCAACCTTTTTTTAGAGGAAAATTAAGCAAAATGGACATCAAGAACCCTGACCAGGAAGCTGTATATAAGTATCGGGAGTAGAGGAAGGAACGACACTCAAGCAGAAATTTCTGAGAGGGAAGATCAGTAAAGAATACTATAGAAGGTTAAAATCATTACTGAAAAGTGCTTTTACATCATGGAATAAGTTAGAAGCCATTTATCAGCTGGCAATTCCTGTAATCTCTGACAGCTTTGGAATTGTGGAGTGGCTTCTTAAAGATCTTGAAAAACTGGATGTGCAAACAAGAAAACTCCTCCATGGCCATGAGATAATTTATAAGAATCAGTATATGCCAACTGTATGTTCCTAGAACGAAAGGAGGGCTATGCCTCATACAGATTGATTACACATACAGAGCTACTATAATAGGCCTCCTGGCCTATCTAGCAGCAGCATCAGATCCAAATACACAAAAAGTCCTGAAAGATAAAATTACTCAATAAATATCAATATCTGAGGAGTAGCAATAACAATCCAACATCAAACAACTCACTCATTTACTTGCATTCTTAATAGTGTTTCCATTAAACAAACTATACAGATGAAAACATAAACAGAGAGACCTTCAGATTTTCACTTAGGACTATAATGAAAAACTATGCCCATATACTAGGTCCCAGCTCTCTCATTCACTGGTCTCATCTGTAAGTGAACATGCAATATCTTAACAAACAGTGTTTTAACAAATAATTTTCAACATCCACTTAAAACAGTTTATCACTTTATAATACCACCCGACATGACATCATGCTTCAGACCAATAAGTCTTGCATCAGGGGAATCTATACAAACAACCTCCAACCATCATGATTTCACAAACATTCAGCTGTCTTAGCACACGTTTGCTTGGTGTCAGAATATAAATAATCATCCTCTCCCTAGCATCGACCATTAAGCAATCACGTGTCCCCAATTAAAATAATCAAACTCAATGTTCAAAACAACCATAAAGCAATCAAGACAGCTCAACTCAACTGTTCAGATCTAAAGAGATCCACTCAATTTCATTATTTAAAACCAGATAGTTCCAATGAACCTAAACAATATATCCATTTTTGCTCTAAATAATTCAAATGTTTTGAAGGATCCCCCCCACGCCAATCCAAAATTACTTGATCTGTCACAATCCAATGGAATTGCATTGCCTGATGTTTACATTCAACAAAATGAGTGACCATAGGGGCTAATAAAGATTATTGGAAAACCTGCATTAGTGTTCATTCAAACGCTTGTGAATCAGTCTAATAGTGCATTCTACATATAATTTTGGGCAAGAACAAATTATGAGATAAATAACCAACTTAGAGTTACAAGAAGTAGGGTACTGCAGACTAAATTTCTCATGAGTGATGGGATGAAACCAAGTCGAACCCACAATCGCATTGGCACACCATCGGCAATGACCACAACATATGGGTCCCTTCATCGGGTCGTGATCTCCCTTGTAACCAGTTATTAATGTTACTATCTCATTTGTAGGCAAAATAAGTAGGTACATCTGAGACACTCTCCAATACCCACAGGGAGCACCAATGACACTTGATCAAGCCAGTTATCAGAGAGCCATATTCAAATATAGTAATACACATACCATTTGATCCTCCAACTGCTGATCAGGGCAAGCATGTAACAATAACTATTCATGATGAGCATATCTAGCCTTTTTGAAAGCACGTTTTACAGCCAAATAAGGATAAACTCGACTTAACAATGGAATTTATAACTCATTTGCTTTCTCTAAAAAATCAGGGAACGAGGTGCAAATATGCTGCAAGCATAAGAATCGACCCATAGGCAGACTTTCCTTCAAATGTCTAGGTTTTCAAAGTGCAGCAGTGTCATTCTATCTACAGGTTTCCGATAGAGAGAGGTAACCAAGGTCCCAGAATGTACTTTAACCAGAACATCTAAAAATTCAATTTGTTGATCAGAAGACTTCATAGAAAATTTCAAAAATAGATTTTGAACACTAATCCAAGATCGAAACTCCAAAAGTTGTTGAAAGGACCCTGCCAAATGAAAAATATATTATGTAAGAAGCTCCTCCACAGGCTAATATGGGCAAAATAAATCAAAGGGTAGATAAAATTTCTTCAAAATGAGCCATATATAACATAATCAGTGATGGAGCCATCGTCGCCCCATAGCAATTTCATGATGGAGATAGAACTGAACTTCAAAATAAAAATAATTATGGGTCAGTACAATCTCCAATAACTGCATTAAAAATACCGATGTAACCCAATGAGACCCCTGTAAAACCTGTAACCTCTGCTGGGCTATCACTAAATGCTCATTTTGAGGGATGACCATATACAGAGATTGAACATCTAAAGTGACTAACCAAAATTATGAAGTAATTGTGTCAATTTCAGATATAAGGCGTACAAAATGTGAGGTATCCCTCACAAATGACGGAACCTGCATAGCAATTGGATTTAGAAATAAATCTACAAATTTAGACAAAGGTTCCAACACAGTATTCCACAACGACACTATAGATCAACCAGGAGGGTTCGATGTATTCTTGTGAACCTTCTGCAGCATATAAATATAAGGATTGGTAGGTTGTTTATTAATTAAGAAGGCTGCTTCTCTTAAGGTAATAATTTCAACATTAACAGCTATCTGAACAGTCTCCATAATAATTAGTAAAATAGTTTTAAAAGATCACCTGGTAATTTGGAATAAAATTCCTCATTTAATAACTGAGAACCAACCTCAGGCCGATATTGTTGTTTTGATTGTACCACAATTCTACCACCCTTGTCCACATGAAGGATAACCAGAGAATCATCTTGACGCAATGACTTTTGTCGCCCCCGTGCCCAGGCGGTCGCCTATAGGCCGGGACGTGCCTTTGTATTGTCCTTCAATAAGAAAATTCAGAGCCGAGGCTTCTGGGAATTGTAGTTGTGAGGTCTCAAACAATAAAGTTGTGACTCGAGGGTTTTAGGCAAACACAGGAATTTTATTTTTTTTTTCCTTTCCAAAAGAGCATTTAAAAGCTCAACGCATGGCAAAATAAATGGGATTCTTCTCCACACAAAATTCTAACAAAAAGACCCTCTTTACCGGAACAGAACACTGCAACTGCTTCTATCAGCTTTAAGCACAAATAGCTGTTTCCTTTTAAACTTTCAGCATTCAAAAATAAAGCTTTAACTGCTTCTGCCAGCTTTAAGCACATGTAGTTATCTATTTCAAACTTTCAGTCTTCAAAAATAAAGTTTTAAGTGCTTCTGTCAGCTTTAAGCATATGTAGCTGTTTCTTTCAAAGCTTCCAGTATTCAAAATAAAACTTTAACTGCTTCTGTCAGTTTTACTCAGACAATTTGTTTCTAGGTTTTTCTCCTTCCAAAACCTAGAACCTTTATGCTGTTTTCTTGCAAAGCGAGCAGTCCATTAATGATTCTACAGACTCCTTATCAGAATCATAACACTCTATTTGCATTCGTTCATAACCTGTGTCTGTTATATCTGGGTTTAAATCAGCTTGCACAATCTCAGGCTTAATCTCTTCTAACAGCTCTAGGACCTTTCTCCAATGAGACTTCTCTTTATGCTCAGGGTTCTGAGCAGGCACATGGAGATTCTTTTCTTTCATTAACCGGCACAGAGCCTCTAACTGGCTTACATTACTTTTATTTACAGTTCTATTCACACACCTTTTGGGAGTTGGCAGTCTTCCAGCAGGTTCATGAGCTGCTGCTATCGTACCTTGCTCCTTGTCAATAGCTCTCCCAGGCAAAACCCTCCTGCCTCCAGAATCAGCTGCAGTTCCCCTGTAGCACTGACTTCCTTCTGGAACATGGCTCCCTGTGTGTTGGTTTCCTTTGGAATCCTCTCTGGTGCTGACCCTGGTAACTCTTTGTCCTTCAGCTCCCCTGAAGTTTCTTTCTCCTTCTGCACCCCTGGTGGTCCTCTTTCCTTCCGTTTCCCTGGTGGTCTCCTTCCACTCTTCTAATCCCCTGAGCTTATATGAGTGTGCCTGAACTATCAGGCCGTGCTCCTCCCCCAGGTGCCTCTCATTAACTTCACAGCTTGCCTCAGAGCTTGGGCGTGGTCTGTACCCAGCAACTATGTGTGTTTTTTTTCTCTTTGCCTGCAGTCTGAAAACCACTGCTTTCTGGTCTGTCTCTTTCCTTAAAGGTAAAAGCCTGTTTTTCTTCCAGTTCCATAGGCTCAGATACATTTTTCCCATCACACTTTAAAGCTCCCCGTTCAATGACCGATAAATTAGATCTCCATTTACCCTGAGTGGAACTCTCTAGCTCAGGTAAATCTTTTAAAACTAAATCATGAAACATGAGGATAGCTGGAGAGATAGGGCCAGGAGTAGACCAAGTTGACTGAGGTTGAACAAAATCTATCGATTTGTATTCACTGTTGTGAAATTGATTACGCAAAGGAAGTTTACGTATAAAGGCATAAAAAGCAACATGAGCTGCAAAAGGATTGTAAGAAACTGTGGGAACAAAATTCAAGTCATGGTTAAGAACAGAACATTGTTCTGCAGTCAACTCTGTGCCTGAGATATTTATAATATCAGAGTCTGTCAAGCTCCTGATCTAGTTACTATGTTCTATTTGTCCTCAGGACGTAGCCACTTAAATCGACCTCAGTCGCAACCTCTTCGTGGACAACGTGATTCTAAAAATTCCCCCCGTTGACTGCAATTAAAAGATCGGAAGTCAGGATCCGACTCATCCGATGATAAATCAAATATCACATTCTTCTTCTGATCAAAATAACCAGCTCTCATCCATGGATAGACTTTGTCTTGCTGATAATCAGTCTGATCATGTTTTAGTTTTTTAATCTTAACCTGTTTAACAGACTCACGAAGAGAGGCAATTACTTTAGAGTTTGCAACTATTTTACAAGCTAGATCTTGCAAGCTTAATATACTAGACAATGATTCTAACGTAGCAGTGATTTGCTGTTGTAATTACTTTTCTTTCTCAAAGGTGGTTTCAATAATTAGCATCATCAAATCTAAGGCACATTTATTTAAGATGGAATTCCATTTTTCTAAAAAGGGAATATTATCAACAAATAAATGTGGACATTTCAATAGATGTAACCCCATAGGAATCAATTTACGTTAATTATATCCATGCAATATAGCACCATATAATTCCATCCTAATTTTTTCTGTAAATCAACCAACTCCGACCAACTATTATTTATTCCCACAGAGGCTTCTTCCTCTAAGAGGGATCCTTTCTCCAGAATAGAGGCCATCTGTGCATCAGTATAACAAAATACTCGTCAAGAGTCATAAACAGAAGCCTTTCTAGAGCTATTTTCAGCTTCAGATGCCATTGTGGATCACAAAATCTAAATACTCAATAAATGGAGGAATAGCAATAATTCCTAATGCAAAACCTATTGGTCTGAAACATGATGTCATGTCGGGTGGTATTATAAAGTGGCAAACTGTTTTAAGTGGATATTTAAAATTGTTTGTTAAGATATTTAAGATGAGACCAATAAATGAGAGGGCTAGGACCTAGTATATGAGCATAGTTTCTCATTATAGTCCTAAGTGAATATCTGAAGGTCTCTCTGTTTATGTTTTCAGCTATATAGGTAGTTTAATGAAAACACTATTAAGAATGCTAAGTAAATGAAAGAGTGAGTTGTTTAATGTTGAAATATAAAAGTAAACTTCCATAATCTGTCTCCATCGTCAAACTTGAACAGGCATTCTGACGACTAGAGGGAATGAGTGAGATTCCATAAGCACACACCAGGAAGGAAGCAATAGAATTTGGAAAACAAGAGAAAAACCTTTTCAAAGAATGAGATCAGCAAACGAAGAAAAACAAGTGGCAAATGCACAAATACAATGGGAAATACAAAGTGTTACTCCAGGAACCCTTTGTCAATCAAGATCGGACACATGAATGATTAAGGAGAGGTGAACTGATACCGAAGGATGAGAGATTGATAGCTGCAGCCCAGGACAGCGGATTATGGATGAGATGGTTTACAGTAAACATTGAAAAATCTGGCAAAACAGACATATGTCAATTCTGTAACAAAGACCCGGAAACAGTGACTCACCTCATAGCTGGCTGTGAAGTTCTGATGGCAGAAAATTTCTATACAGAAAGGCACAACAAAGTAACACGCCTTAATCCATTGGAAACTCTGTAAACACTACAACATCACTGTACCTGAAAAGCACTGGGATCATGACCCGAGGAAAATTACAGAGAATAAAGAGGTTATGATCACCTGGGACATTCCTATTCCGACAGATAAGAAACAGGATGCAAGGAAACCTGACATAGTGGTAAAGGAGAAAAACACCACAATGGCATTGATAATAGAGGTATCGGTTCCAAGTGATTATTCTGTGAATCGCGTGGAGAGGCAGAAGATTCTGAAGTCCCAAAAAATGCAGTCAGAGACCAAGAAAATGTGGCAGAAAGATACAGAAATATTTCCCATTGGACTGGGAGCCACAGGCTTGAGAACACAGAATTTCCAAGCACATCTTGACAAACTACCCATACGTGTTATATTTTACGAATTCCAGAAGAAAGCTCTTTTTGGCACAATGCAAGTACTATTCCGAGCATTAGCAGTAAATTTGAGAGACTGAGATCATACTCCACATACCCTGGCTTAGAAGTGAGGTTCTTGACTGTCATGGTATGAGCAAAACTAACCCATTTGGAGAAACTGTCCCAGGATCTCTGCACAACCCAGATGAGGGCCCCAAGGCCAGGGACTCCTCCCCAACCCAAGACACTGACCACAGGCAAAATTCTGACTTCTTCCTGTGGCGCAGTCCCAGCTGTAACTGCAGCACACACAATAGCTGGTTGCTTCAGGGGTACTCGGCACTCCAGAAATGGAAGGAGCCAAATGACGAATGCAGGAAGCAACATAAGCATTGGCAAGTTAGATGCAAGACATTGATAAGGCAGGCAAAGAGAGGAGTGGAGGAGTGGCCTAGTGGTTGGGGCAAGGTACTTCAGGCCAGAAGGTCAGGGGTTCAAATCCCTCCTGAGGACAGCAACCTTGAGCCAGAAGGACTGGGGTTTCTAGTCCCACAGGTGCTCCTTGTGGTCTTGGGCAAGCCATTTAACCCTCCATAGCCCATGTTCCCTGTAAAATAGTTATCTCCAAGTTATAATTCCCTGTTCAATGTAATTTCAGTTTGTTCAATGTAAACCACACTGATGCAGAATAGCATGGTATATAAGAGAATGTAAATAAATTTGAAAAGAAGCTTGCCTTGGAAGCAAAAATGCATAATAAAACCTTTTTCAAGTACATTCATAGCAAAAAAAGCTGTGGAAAAGTCAGTTGGACCATTGGATGATAAAGGCATAAAAGGGGCACTAAGTGAGGACAGGCCATAGCGGAAAGACTTTGCTTTGGTCTTTATTGAAGAAGATGCAGGGAAGTTGCCCATGCCTGAAATAGTATTAAAGGTGAGGTATGGGAAGAATTTAAAGAAATGTCGATAAACGAGGAAGATGTATTGGGGGGGTTTCTGTCCCATGAATAGGGGGGATGGATGTCCCAATAGGACATCCATCCTGGCTTTTTGTGGCCTTCCCTGCCGGTCTAACTCCCTACCAGTTCTACGGGGAAGTTAGATGAGGGAGGGAAAGGGGAGAAACAAGGGCGGCATTAGGGCGGGCTGTGGGTGGTTGCCAGCCCCGGATGTACAGGGCTGATTCTAATGTTGGCCCTGTACTTCCGGGGCCGGCGACTTGAACAGGGAAGTTATTCCACCACCGAGATGGAATAACTTCCCCGATTCTGCAGGATCAGCGGACCTGGGGCTGGGAAGGGGCAACATAGGGCACAGGGTATTCCCCGCAGCCTGACCCTGGCCCTGGGAGGCCAGATCGGGGGTCAGGCTGTGGGGAATTAGCTGCAGGAGCCAGCGGCCAGGGATTGTGGCTTTTAAATGGAGCTGCAGTGCCATGGCAACATGAAGCCATGGTGCCGCGACTCCATTTAAAAGTCCTGACTGAGTTAGTTGGGCAAGGCCTATACATGCAGGCCGGATTGAATCACAGTCCCGGCCTGCACATACATGCCTGATCGTGATTCTGATCCTGCAGGGCTAGACGTGCCCCTCGGGATCAGAATCTCGATGCCCTCTGCACGTTCGGTTCAGACCGGGTGTACAGAGGGCATATACGTCCAAGATGGAATTGGGCTGATTGCAACTATTTGATAAACTGAAGAGTAGCAAATCACCTGGACTGGATGGTATACATCCGAGGGTGTTGAAAGAACTGAAATATGAGATTGCAGACCTACTATTAGTAATCTGTGAACTATCATTAAAATCAACTGTAAGAGCAGAAGATTGGAGAATGGCCAATATAATCCCAATTTTTAAAAAGGGTTCCAGGGGTAATCTGGGAACTACAGATCGGTGAGCCAGACATCAGTACCAGGCAAAATGGTAGAAACCATTATAAAGAATAAAATTACTGAACATGTAGATAGTCATGGTTTAATGGGAGAAAGTCAACATGGATTTAGCCAAGGAAAGTCTTGTCTTACTAATCTGTTATATTATTTTGAAGGTGTGAATAAACAGGTAGACAAAGGAGATCTGGTTGATATAGTGTATCTGGATTTTCAGAAAACCTTTGACAAGGTCCCTCATGAGAGACTCATGGGATTGTGGGATTGTGGATCAAGAACTGGTTAAAAGATAGAAAGCAGACAGTAGGGCTAAATGGCCAGTTTCCTCAATGGGATCTACTGTATGCTATGCCTGCTGCTTTTTAACATTTTCATAAATAACCTGGAAATAGGAGTAATGAGTGAGGTGATCAAATTTGCAGATGACACAAAATTATTCAAAGTTGTTAAAACACAAGAGGATTGTGAAAAATAGCAAGAGGACCTTGATAAACTGGAAGACTGGACGTCCAAATGGCAGATGACATTTAATGTGGAAAAGTGCAGTTATGCACCTAGGAAGGAACAATCCAAACTATGGTTACATGATGCAAGGTACCACCTTAGAAACCACCACCCAGGAAAACGATTTAGGCGTCAACATGGATAATATGTTGAAACCCTCCGCCCAGTATGCAGTGGCAGCCAAGAAAGCAAATAGAATACTAGGAATCATAAAGAAAGGAATTGAGAATAAAACCAAGGATATTATAATGCCTCTGTGTCATTCCACGGTGCGACCACACCATTGTGTGCAATCCTGATCGCCATATCTTAAAAAGGATATAGCAGAATTAGAAAAGGTACAGAGAAGAGCAATAAAAATGGTAAAGGTGATGGAAGGATACCCCTACGAGGAGAGGCTTAAAAGGTTGGGGCTCTTCAACTTGGAAAAGAGACGGCTGTGGGGGGATATGATAGAGGTCTATAAATTAATGAATGGAGTGGAACGGGTAAACGGAGATCAGTTGTTTACATCATTGAAAAGTGGAAAGACTAGAGGACACGCAATGAAGCTACAATGTAACCCATTTAAGACTAACCCATTTAAAACCTACCTTTTCCGCCAATACTTCCCAGACAGCAACTGAACTAGATATCCCTTCCAAGAAATGACCCAGTCTAGAAATGCCCTTACAACTTATATCTGCAGTGTAGATAGCTTATGTATATAGTTAACCCGGTTATCCAAGTTTGTACTCCTGTTCAATGTAAAACCTGACAGTCTGTCGTTATGGTCGTTTTGTTATGATGTAAACCGCGCTGATTCTAAATAGCGCGGTATATAAGAAACTGTAATAAATAAAATAAATAAATAAATAATAAGAGAATTTTTTTTACTCAACATGTAGTCAAACTCTGGAATTCGTTATCGGAGGATGTAGTAAAGGCTGTTAGTGTAGCTGGGTTTAAAAAAGGTTTTGACAAGTTCCTGGAGGAAAGGTCCATAAACCATTATTAAAAAGAGACCCAGGAAATCCACTGCTTACCTTGGGATGAGGGCCTGATCAGGGCCGGATTTACCTTGAGTGAGGCCCTACGCCAACAAAAATTGTGGGCCCCCAGCAGGGGCGGCCCAAGGGGGGTGCGGACCTCATTTGCATAAGGGGCCTCATTTGCATAAATATTTGCATAATGTTACCATATACTAACTTTTAGTAAACGTGGATAAAGAAAGACTAAAAGATTTCTACATTACTATAATCCAGTGCCAACTGCCAGACACATTAGGAACTACTACAAACACTGCCCATAGTAAACCCGCCGTATCCTAACAGCACTACCAGGACTCACAAAGCACCATACTCTACCAATCAAAAGGCAACACTGCAAATATTAAACCAATACATTTCAGAGAACAACAATACATGACCTACTGGGGAAAGAGAACAAGTGGCAATGTCAAATAGGAATTATATAAACAGAACACCTCAGCTCAGTTACACATGCAGAACATAGACCATCACCAAACAAGTAATCACAATTTAGAAATAGGAAGACAATAATTAAACTGGGAATCCCAAAAGCCAAACTTGGAATGTACAACACTGTAGAAATAAAACTATACATTAATTTGCTCTTGTACTAAACAAAGCGCAGATGTTAATGATGCACATTTACCAGAGCTGACATATTCCAATTAATAAATTCAAAATAAAGAGATATTTTTCTACCTTTTGTGCATTTTTTTCAGCTGCAATTGCTCCAGCCACTTTCTTCTGGTTTCTTCGTGTCTTCTGCTAACTCTCCATCGTCTGCTGTCCATTTGTCCTTTCTTCTCTCTTCTAGATTTTTTTCCATTCTCTCTCTACATCTGCTTTAACATACTAATCTTTCTCCTTTTGCTCTTTCCTCATTCCTATTTCATCCACTCAAATTTTACCCCTCCATCCTCAATCCCCACTTACTCTCCCAATACCCGGCCAATTGTAGATTTTTATCCCTCCCACACAAAATATTTTTCCCTTCTCCATTTTACTCTTCCAGCCCCATCCCATTCTAATCCTCCCCCAACATCAGCTCCCTTCTAGTTCCAGCCTCACCCAGCATCCATTCCCTTCTAGTCCCTGCATCAGCCCATTTCCAGTCCTAGCCATCCATCAGCCCATTTCCAGTCCTAGCAACCCCCCAACCCAATACCAGTCCTAGCCCCCCCATCACCCCACTTACAGTCCTTAACCCCCCATCACCCCATTTTCAGTTTAAGCCCCCCCCCTATAACCCATTACCAGTCCTAAACCCCCCATCAGCCCACTTCCAGTCCTAATCCCATCACCCCATTCCCAGTCAGCCCCCCATAGCCCATTGAAAGTCCTACCCCAGACCCCCACTCAGCCCACAGCCCATTACCAGTCCAAACCCCATCATCCCACCTCCAGTTTTAACCCCCCAGCCCATTTCCAGTCCTAGCCCCCCATAGCCCATTACCAGACAACCCCCATCAGCCCACAGCCCATTACCAGTCTTAACCCCCCCAAAGCCCATTACCAGTTCTAACCCCCCCCAACAGCCCATTACCAGTCCTAACCCCATCAGCCCACCTCCAGTCTTAACCCCCCAGCCCATTTCCAGGCCTAGCCCCCCCCATAGCCCATTACCACACATCACCAATCATCCCACATCCCATTACCACACATAACCCCCCCCCCCAAACCCCATTGCCAGTTCAAAGCCCCCCCAACAGCCCACAGTCCATTACCAGTCCTAACCCCATCAGCCCACCTCTAGCCTTAACCCCCCCAGCCCAGCCCAGCCCATTTCCAGCCCCAGCCCCCAATAGCCCATGACCAGCCCTACCCCCCACAGTCCATTTCCAGCCCCAGCCCCCCCACTCGCCCCTTCCCCGTCCTACCCCCCCATCCCCCATTCCCAGTCCTCCCCCCCCCCCGGCCTAAAGTAAAATTTAATTTTAAAAAAAAACCTGGTGGCTGCCGCCGCGGGGCCCCCTCTGCTGCCGCGGGGGCCCCGTCTACAAGCTGAAGCGGTCCGGTCGGGTCGGGTCCGGTCGGGTCAGGTCTCTCTCCCTCCCTCCCTCGCTGCAGGCTGCGAGAGACGCGCAGGGAGAGCGTCTCCTCGCGTCTGTGTTAAGCCCGCAGGGGCTGATGGGAAATCCCATCAGCCCCTGCGGGCTTAACACAGACGCGAGGAGACGCTCTATCTTCGCGTCTCTCGCAGCCTGCAGCGAGGGAGGGAGGGAGAGAGACCCGACCCGACCGGACCGCTTCAGCTTGTAGACGGGGCCCCCGCGGCGGCAGCCACCAGGTTTTTTTTTTTAATTGAGTTTAAAAAAAAAAAACTGGTTCTTTTTTTGTGGGCCCCTGCCGGCTGTGGGCCCTACGCCATGGCGTACATGGCGTATACGTAAATCCGGCCCTGGGCCTGATGGACCTTGGTCTGACCCAGTATGGCATTTCTTATGTTCTTATCCTTTATGAGAACAGATAAAGTGTACCCCTTTATTTAAGAACATCCAAAAAGCGATACACTGCTTATCAATTCAGAAGAAAAAAAACAAGTTAATATCAGATGAATTTCACTCTCCATGAAATGAGTAATGTTCCTATAAAGATCCAGACCAAAAAAGAACAAAAATGTCAAAGTAACATCTCCATAGGTGTGTTCTAGAAAAAATTCAGAAGAAAAAGCACTTTTCTCTTCAAATTGTTTGATGTATATGTTAACAATATTAGGTGCAAATCCTTTAACCTGTAGAAAAAAGTCACCATTAAACAAAAAGTATCAATATTTTGAAAAAAAAAAACCCTTGCGAAGAAAAGAAATTTATGTCAAATCTATAAGGATGGGAAACTGAAAAATAAGTGATAAAAGAAAGTTAACAAGTTGAAAAGCGCACACTTATGAAGGGGAACTTTACAAATGAGGTCCAGGTGCAATATGGGATGCCTAAGCCAGAACATCTGAAAAAAAAGCAAACACATCTAGGCGCAGACGCGATTTCACAAACGCGGATGTGCCCAATATGGACATCTGTCGGGGTGTCTACATAGATGTCCTCAGAATGGTATTTCAGAATCAGGACATCTAAGTATAGCTTAATGGTTAGAGTAGAGGGCTAGGATCAGGAAATGAGGGTTTAAATCCCACTGCTCCTACCATCGAAATTATGCAGAGTTCTGGGAATGGTGAAGTACTTTCTTCTCTACACCTTCTGGATGTTTTTCAGCCAATACAAGTACTTTTCAGATGCCCGTTCGTGTCTGGAGCAGGTCTAAACTTAGATGCGACTCTGGACATCCAGGACATTTCTGAGATCAGGTGGGGACGTCCAGGTTCCTGGCAATGCCCTAGCCCTGCTTCCACCACGCCCTTGTTTAGACTTGGACATCCTCACACTAGGGATGTCCATAGACCTGGCTTCTAAATTGGCTCTGGATCCCCACTATGTGACAAAATGGTGCATTTTCCCTCCCTCACTTGCAAACTCATACATATCTGGTGGGGTTGTGGGGGGCAGAGTGCAAAGAGACATGATAAAGTGTGTCTCCTTAGAGCAGCATGAGCTGTGGGTCTGTATGTGGCATTCTTATCAATGGTGGAGAGAAAGTGCGTTTAGGTAGTGTGGGGTGTGCATCGAGGGTGTTGTGTGGATGGTAAGAGGTCTGTGTGTATATGTATGATGCAGATGTGTGTGTGTGTATGTGTGTGTGCGTGCATGTGCTGCGGGGGTGGAGTGTGCCTCTTGGCATATACACATTCTGGTCCCTTCCTCCATGCACTCTCCCCTCCAGCACCTCTTCTGCTGCACCTCTCCATTGCACTCTGCCTCCCTCCCTCCCTCCATTTTTCTCACCTTCTAGTCTTACTTATGCACCCCCACTGCCCATTCAAATCTCCTGCCTTCTTGTCTTCTCTCTCCCTACCCTTCCCCCCTAGTGTCTAATCTTTATTCTGGGCAATTCCCCTCATCTTCTCCCAGTGGGAGTTGGCTCATCTCCAGCCAGGGACAGCCCATCCACTAGGAGGGCTAGGCGGCTGCCTAGGGCAGCACATCTCCGTGGGCAGCATGGCACACATGGCCTACTGCCCCCTTGTGCTGAACCATGCCACCACTGCTGATTCTGGCGGTAAGGTCGGCTCAGCGGCAGCGGCAGGCCATGTGCTTTGGCACACATGGTCTGCCGCTACCGCCAAGCCACCCCCAACTTTGCCCCCAGAATCAGTGGCAGTGCGGCTCAGCATAGGGAGGGGGGAGGGCAGTGCTGCTCGGTGTGTGGCGGAGAGGGGCAGCACGCCACGGTTTCTGCCTAGGGCAGCAGAAACCCTTGGGCCAGCCCTGCATCCAGTAGCAGGGATGAAGTCCTGGTCTGCCCGCCTGCCTCAGTCTAAAGGTATTGGCTTGTTTGCACAAGCATAAACAAATCTGTGTGTGCAGATGGACAGACAGACAGATGGATGGACCCTCCTCAACAGGCACTATTGCTAGAGCAATACACACTTAAAAAATCCTTACAGTTAAAATCACAAGATGTGCCGTACTGGGTCAGTTCACAAGGTAAATTAAGGAGAGTGTGAATCTGCTAACATATTATTAGTTTGGCAAAGGATGGATATATTTAAATGTGTGACAAGAACAGGCATCAGTCTCAATTACACATATTGAAAGTCAGATTAAAATATGGTACATCATGGTTTGTTTTTGCATTCTTTAGCTCAGTGAAAGGTACTGGAGTTAGGTGGCTCCAGGCTAATCCGGCCCTGGTTTTGCCCTACTGCATCCTGGAGACGCTATGTTTCTTAGAGTGGTTACAATTACAGCGAACCCATTGCATTCATTCACTTGTATCTTTGATAACCTGGAACCCTCAGTTAACTTTAAAATACGCAGGTCATGAAAACACATATCGGGGATTTTTGCAAGGACCATGTGGCTCCAGGCACATTCAGATATTTTGGGGCCTGTTTACTAAGCTGACCTAATGGTTAGCATGAGCTGTTTGTAACTAGGTCCCATATTATTCGATGGGACCTAGTTACAAATAATCTGTACTAACCATTAGCCCAGTTTAGTAAACAGGCCCCTTTGTGTCACATAACAAAGAGCATTTGGAAAGAGAGTGTTGTTGAAATTAAGGAAGTAAAAATTCAGGAATGTTTTAGTCGCTCTGCTAGGATAAGGAGATGGGGAAATTTAAATAGGGAAATGTTAGCATACCATCTGCTCCCTAAACTTGTTTATTATTCCTTACTATGAAACACTGGAGAAAATCTTGCTTAACTTAATTAAATTTTTCTTTTACAGCCAAGACCTAGTAGTTACAAAACAAAGATATTAAACTTTGTTCCTATCTGGCCTTGGAGCTCACAGAATGAAGAACATTTGTGTACCTTCAGTGCACAAGATTTGCCCTGTTCAGTTGAGAGCAAGAACTTCCTCGGAATTTGATGATCGAGTAGGATTATTGAATATTTAGGAAGAAATTAAAGCCAGTGAGCCCTCCAACTGTGGAACTGAGGGCAATCCTGAGACCGGAACACCACAACAAGATTGTGGCAAAAATTTATGCTTCCCTTCATCACAGTCCATGCCAATTCAGAGCACACAAATAAAGGGTCCCCGGGGATGGTACCAAAACTTCTTCTCCTAGGACAAGCAGGATGAATCAGTCACACTTGGCGGCGTCATCTGACGGCGCCGTAGACGGAAGCACTCTCCATAGCTCAGAAAGGCCGTGGACAGCAGGATAAGTTAGCCACACATATCCACCCACCTCCCCTGGAGGGATTTGGCCTCTGGCACCTGAAAATTGCCTACCTAGCAATAAGGGCTAGCTAGGGGCAGGGCTAGTTGGCTCATGCTCAGAAAGGCAAATCCTTTCTGAGCTATGGAGAGTACTTCCGTCTACGGCGCCGTCCAATGATGTCATCAAGTGTGGTTGACTTATCCTGCTGTCCACAGAGAACCCCTGTTATAGGTAAGTAGCCCGCTTTCTCTCACTTCCTGGCAGGACAAGCAACTCATGAAGGAGAAAAACAACGTAGGTGTTGAATAACAGTTTGTATAAAAACATCCATTTAATGGGCACTCCCCAGGCGAACAAAAACATATGTAAGAGAAATAAAAATAATTAGACATGCAATCCACAAAAACAAAATGAAGTGATGGCCTCATGGCCCCTTGGTGGTATATCAAGCACCTGGAATAAATAAATGAGAAATGATCTTAAGCTAGCTACTTGTTTGCTGACTCCCGGTTATTTCTCCCAAACAGTGCCCTTGATAAGAAGCATGCTGTTCCCTCCAGAACTCTCTTTGCCTCTGGATTTCTGTTGCATCTCTCTACCTTGTTGACTCTCTGCTCCTTCATGCCAAAATATGTGGGACTCGGAAGGCCCCTATCATCTCTCCTTCTCAAACTGCTCACACGCCAGACACAGTCTCCCCTCTTTCTTTTTAGAATGAACTCCTCTCAATAAATGTCCTCGGATCCCTTCTTGGCTCTAAGTCAGCAGGATGCATCTAGAACTTAGGTCCTACCTCCCTTTTTTGCCCCTGGGGTACTCCTCATGGACTCCTATACTCCTCAGCTCCGCGCTTCAGCTCCACTCCCCCCTCTCCCTGGGGCTAGAACTTGTCAGCTGACAGAAACCTTTTCTTCTCCTTTATGAGATCCTCTCCCCTTGATCTCTTCTCCTCTCTACTTTATGAGCATCCTGTGCTCTAGGGTAAGCTTAAAAAGTTTCTACTCTTGACTCCTCTCTACAGTGGCTTACTGGGGAGTCATCTTTCTCCTGGACCCCACTTGCCCTATAGAAGGTCCTGACTGCTGCCTTCTACATCTTTGGTCTCTCTCTTGGGGCAATTTCTCCAAATGGATTAGTTTTGCACATACCATGACAGTCAATAGCCTCACTCCTAAGCCAGGGTCAGTCTCTCAAATTTACTGCTAATGCTCGGAGTAGTACTTGCATTGTGCCAAAGAAAGCGCCCTTCTGGAGTTCTTAAGACGTAACATATACAACGTGCCCCTTGCAGACATCCATTCTTAAATTTCCCTCTAAAACTAGGGAACTCTATGGGGGAATTCCATATTGGATCACTCCTCATTCTCTGAGTGACACTTTTCTGGAAAAGGTACCCCAAATTTACTTCCTAACAGTTCTAAGGCAGGGGATTGTGGTGTCCTACTATACAAACCATCCATTATGGTGGGATTAACTATATCCTAGACTTCAGGTGGGTTTGTTATGGAAGGAATAAATTGTTACTGAGGTTTTTATTGCGTAACAATTTGCTGGCTGTATTACTGTTTTATTTTTGTTTAAATCATCTTGTAAACTGCGGTGAATACTTTTCTTTGTAACCATAATCTGTAAGAATGACTATAAAGAAATAAATATATCAATTGTGCAGCTGTGGAATCCTCTCACCACCACAAATGCTTCTTTTAAAAAGGTTCATATTAAAATTAGTTTGTTATGTCTGTCCTGGTGACTCAGTGGCAGTACTATGCATTTCCATGTGGAAAGGTGCCTGTTTCTAGTCCTAGATTAAAGGCCTCTTCAACTAACTGGTTAATGGGCATTTTAATGCATGGCTGCAGGCAGCTGGGAACACTATGACCCGATAGTGCCTGCCTTTTCACACTAAAACACACGTTAATTGGTGATCGCGGGATGGGGTGAGGAAGGGGCGGAGAGTGGTCTTGGAGAGTGCATTACCTCTAACATCAGGGCAATTGCTGCATGCTCAGCGACAACATGGCTCCTAATGTGGGTTCACCTAATGCTGCTTCTATAGGAACCATTAAGCGAACCCAACCCAGTGGAGCGCATGTTAGAAAAATCCTTCACGAGTTAGCTGCCGGGAGCATACTGAACGCGCCCAAGAGCAAACTTGCAGCCTTTGCCATTAACATGCATGAGATCGGCATGTTAATGGTAAATCCATAGCAGCCTTTAGTAAAAGGGGCCCTAAGTCTTCCAGATCCTGAAAGAGGCAGGGATGGTGTTGCTGTGGAGGCAGGCATTCGTAGCCCCTGAGGGGAAGGGAATTGTGATCATCGTCCTTGCTGAATACAGGGTTTCAGATAGGACCATTGCAGCAGTCAACAGACTAGGAACAGCAAGACCAGGGATTGCAGTCGAAGGCTCAGGGCAGCAGGATCCCAACACAGATTCAGATTCAGCTGGAAGAAAAAAGAGAAAGGAGGAGCTATCAAGCCAAAAATGAAGGAAATGTAATTAGCTTAACATCAATAATTAAAGAAGATAAAAAAGAAAAGCGGCAATACTCATCAGCAAGTGCCTAGCCGCTACTGCTTTAATTAAACCTGAATCAGGGCTGGGCCGTCCTCTAGGTGAGCTAGGCAGCCGCCTAGGGCAGCCGACCTAGGTGGGCGGCTTTGTGCCACCACTTTGTTGCTTGCGGCAGGCCGTGTGCTTCGGCACAGAAGACCTGCCACTTCTGATCCCCCTCTGATGCATCTTACTGTCGGATGGGGGCCTGAAGCGTCAGGCCATGTGTGCTGAAGTACTGGGCCTGCCGCAGGCAACAAAGTGGAGGTACAAAACCGCCGCTTTTAAAATGCTGCCACCATCCGCTTCCCCCCCCACAAGATGAAATCGGCAGCAGCGGGGGCGGCAGCGGTAGGATGGAGGGAGGCAGTGCCAAGTGGGGTGGGGGGCAGCATGGTGGGAGGGGGGCAGCATGGCCGGGGTTTCTGCCTGGGGCGGCAGAAACCCTTGGGCTGGCCCTGACCTGAATATTCAGTGTTGGAACTCGTCTGGTGCTGAATACCTGGGTTCGCCAGTTAAAACATCACTATCTGGTTAGTGGTGATATTCAGCCGCTAACCGGATAGCTTAACCAGTTAAAGTTAGGGCAGCCATCCATCTGTCCTCATTTTAATTGGTTAAGCTATCCCATTACTGGCTGAATATTGTCACTAACCAGATAGCAATTGGTACCATCCCTGATTGCCCCTGAAAATCAGGCTCAGCGCATTGTACCCAGTTGGCAGGTTTGCTAGCCAGCTAAATGCTTTGATATCCTCCCCCACACCCCAAATATCTAGCCAAAGGGCTTTTTCCAAAGAAACAAATCCAGCAATCTCAGAGACTCAGGCCAGTGCAGAATCCTTGCATTAGAGTCTCATGCACATGGTGTTCTGATGCAAACCTAACGCGAAAGCCGTGTTCTCCAGTGCTGTAACCAAATAGCATGCAAATGATCTGCCAGCAAAAAGTCTTGGTTAAACAAAGAGAGAAAACCAGATGCCTGTGCACATGGATCCATGCTAACAACACCGATATCTGTTCACAAAAAGAAATGTTCAGCTCTTGGGTGAATGTGCTGGAATGCTATTTGGCACACAAACAGTAATATTATTCTGCGCAGAGGTTCTGCAAAGGATAATATCAGTGTTTATAAAAATAAAATCATACACAAAAGCCAAGCTAGCCTGTGTACAAAGCTAGGGCATTGTACTGTATTGACCCGACCGTCTCAAACAGATTTAGCACTGATAGAAATACATTGGGCAGGCAGACTAATCATGATCATCTTAACAAGGTACAAAAAACCATTTGTTGTCTATGAATATTAGAACACTGATGCACTTACATTTTTGAAGATAATTAGATGAAAGGTTGATAGGATGTAAAATGGCTGTGTTTAGTGTTGGTATGCAGCAGAAGTTCTTTTACATTTGACGCTGAATGAACATAGAAAGGTCAGTACAATTTGCTCTCATTGCAAGATTACATTTCAATAATATATTAAGCAATCTTCCTTCAGGGATAATATTTAAAGGATATTCATTATGGATTGACTTCTCCGCTCATAAATAGTTAAGCAGCAGTAACAGTATGATTTTCAAAACGTGAGAAGTTATAGCAACATTTTCCTTCCTTGTACACCGATTTCTTGCAGGGACCTGATTCATCAAGGACTTTTCACATTGGCTCAGAATGGGAGAAAAGTCTTAGGGTATTCCTAATGAATATGCATGGATACATTTGCATTACAATGAAGTTAGTATGCAAGGAGCTCTATCTCATGCATATTCATTAGGGCTGCTCTGAAATCCTGGCTTGTTTGTGGCCCTCGAGGACTGAGCTTGTGTGCCCCTATCTTAAGGAATCAGACCATGAAATAACATGAGTGCATGCCACAAAATTCTGTATAATGTTACAGAAAAATCTTGGTTGCATTCCGTTGTGTTGCCAGTATGGTAAGGCTTCTTCCCATTTGTCACATGATGCAATATGACAATATCGTAGAGCAGGGGTTCTCAACCCAGTCCTTGGGACACACCTAGCCAGTCAGGTTTTCAGGGGAACCACAATGAATATGCATAAGAAAGGTACGCATGCATTGCTTAACCCTCCATTGCCTCAGAAAAATCCAAGATATCAATGTCCCTGTTTAATGTGCATTAGGAAGTTTAAGTTACAATGTAAACTACTTTGACTGAAATGATAAAGTGGTATAAAAAAAACCTGTTAAATAAATAAAAGAAACAAATTGCTTCCATTCTATGCAAATCTCTCGCTTGCATATTCATTGTAGTTATCCTGAAAACCTGGCTGGCTTGGAGTGTCCCTAGGACTGGGTTGAGAGTCTCTGCCTATAAGCAAGGGATCTGAAAATGAAGAGAAAGGAAAATTTTCTTAAGAGAACAATTTCCCTCTTCATTCTACTAATGAGGAAGAGAATGAGGGCAATATTTAAAGGATTTTACTTGATAGCACCCTTTGTTGAAGATTTCTCTACTTTCCTGAGGGTGTTGTTTCACATTGTGGGTATTTGATCTCCATTATAAAGTGGCTGATTCAGAGGAAGGGGAAGGTGGAGCAGGCAGACAAAACGCAGGGAATTCATTTTGAAATTACCCTGTCCGCTTTCATGGCGCAGGTTATTTCACAGAGCAAGTACTTCTGGCTGTAGAGAAAAGGGATGGAAAGTGGGGTGAGGGAGGGGGGGGGGGAAGCAAAGTACTCATGAGGTTTTATTTTAAGACCTTCACGAGTAGCTAGTGGCTAGAACAGTGGGCTGGAAAGCCAGGTTTCAGATCCTGCTAATGTTCCTTGTGATCTTGAGCAAGTCGCTTAACCCTCCATTGCCTAAGACACAAACAGATCAGAAGCCCTCTAGGGACACTGGGCATCATCCAGCAAAGTTATAAGCTGAAAACAAGGGGCTAAAGTAGGGAGTATGACCAAGCAACTTCACAGGCCATGATGTAACCTGGTTGGTACCAACAGGCTAAAATATCTTGTAAATCAACTGAGTTGATGCCTGGAAGTTGACAGTGGCTAGATACCATCCAGCAAGCCGATGAGATCTAGGCGGCCAGATATTCAGGCAAAAGCCTCACTAGTTTTAGTAGATGTCTAGATTACAAAACTTGATGGTAAGACATGGTGGGGAGGAAGATGGATTATGGAAACTTCTATATTCATCTACCCAGGATAGTAGAGAACCAAAGAGAAAAACAACATACTGACTTGGAAAAGAAGCAAGCTCGTGCCAGAGATCGACCTTCTATAGCTGTCAACTGGGAGATAGCAATGAAGATCCAAATAACTGGAAAGACTGAATGGGCCAAATGGCCTTTGTCTACCATCATCGACTAGCTTATTAGTTCCCCTTCTTTACTTTCCCTGTTTGATTTTCTAATGCACTCTTTGTTTATGTCTCTGTCTTCTATGGGGTAGATATTCAGACTGCAGCGGTCTAAAGCACCTGATCACCATTTCCAAAAATGAAACCGGAAATTCAGCCCCAGATCCTGTCTGGCACTGAATATCCAGTTTCATCGATGATCGGTCTTAGTATCCAGTTAGTGGAAATATTCAGCCACTCATTGGAAAATGTTAGGACTATCGCCGCTGACCAGATAGGCACTGAGATCGCCCCCAGCTCCTCCCACAGACTATCATGAAACAAACCGCGCATTTCTAGGGTGACCTGTGGGAATTTTCAGCGGCACTTACCAGCGGCGAATATCGGGCAGAGTGGGGGTTTATGCAGTTTGCAGCTCCTGCAAATCGCATAAACCTTTTAGAAAATTGACCCCTATGTTTCTATTATCTCTTCTTAAACATGATACCTATCTTAAGCGCAGCCCTTACTTCTGGAGACCCTATTTAACCTGTAGGGAAATGAATCCATGAGGGTATAAACCTAACTTGAAACAGCCACTCATACTTGTAAGTGAAAAGTGGATAGGGATAGGTATTAGCTAGTACATATTTTGTTCTGTAAACATATATGCTGCTTCTGAGAGTTTCCACGCAGTTCCAGAACTATCTACAAAGGACTATCGGTGGACGCATTCAGCCCTTCAAGTGTCTTAATGTGCTGCTGAATAAAGACCAGATAAGTGTTGAGGTCATTAGAATGGAACCAAGAACTATTACAGAGTCAACGCAATTACTCTGGTGGACTTCACAGCGATCATTCAGGTGCTGCAAATCCAAAAATGCAAGTGCAACCTTCGAGCTCGATAATCAGGCTCAAATAATCGACTGCGCTTTTCATTTTCTTCCACCAGAAACACTGTTAATTAGAATTAATAGCATGCCAGTTGCATTGGATCGGAAAGATGAAAGAGGCCCCAGGGTTTTCCCGTTTCATTTTGTTAAAGTGCGGCTACTACTACTCCTGATCAGTTGTATAGTCTGCAAAGAGTACGCGGCCCTGAACAGCTACAAGTAAAAGACAATCTAGTAGTGACAGACGATACAGCAGCTGAGATCAAGAAAACACCTAGGGGTGTGGTAAGAAAGCACAGAAGCAGGGGAGAGTGGACGACTTGTGACATTTCTTATAAGCTTGAATCTCATTTACACTCAGATTCTTTTTATTTTTTTGGTACTGAGCAATGTCTTGAGAGGATAATGTTTATTAAAAATAAAATCCAAACAAAGAAAAAAAAGCAAAACTTGTTGTGTGTATTTTCAGCACAGAAACACTGCCGTATTTTAGCGATTTCACCTTCTGGTGCCTGCCTTTACTCCTCCATGGTGATACTGCTGGATATGCTTTCGGGGGTATTTAAGAAGCCCTCTTTGTGATTTGGATGTCTGAAGGTGGACATTCAGATGTGAAAATCACAAAGACATCTCCGGACCCATTTCGGAAAGCTGGCTATAGAGACCCCCCAGCATTAGCACGTCTCTGTAGCATGGGGGCATGGTGGAGGCGTGGCTTGGGCGCAGTGCAATTTTAGAAATGCACAAGCGTGTCAGGCACTGGCGGTTGAGGCGGTCATGCCGAATAAGGTGCAAAAAAGTGCTTGTTTCACAGCTGCAATGCTTCCAGTGCGAAGAGCAAAATGTGCTTTCATCGCCACCGTTCATATTTCCTAGCCAATGAAATCTGCAGATAAATCCATACACCAAGGATATTACTGGCCCGCCACTACATGTCTGAATATATGAAATGGTAGGCCGGGACATGCAAGTCTCATAACATAGTCAACCCCTTTCTGGAATACTTCTGCTGGGATGTCCAAATATGGTGTTCTGGGGCCATGCAATTCAGGGATGTCCACATTTGTGAAAAGGCCTACACCCGCCTATGTACTTAGCCTTGCCATCTGCACGGGGCCAGTCTCCATAACATTACAGGGATGTTCATTTTTCAGGAGGAGGCGTTTCAGAAGGCCCGTAGACATCCTCCCTTCACTGTTGCCATTCCCCCCAATCTTTGGACATTCTGCTCTGGATAACCCAGGTTCTTCCTAGACGTCCCTTCTAAAATCCCACTTATTCTTTTCAGGAACCTCCTCCTTCCCAGCTCTTCTCCGTTTGATTCTCTCATTTCTTTTTCTCAGAGCAGTTGAGTTGAGACACAACACTCAAAGCAATGCAGACCTTACGCACAGGGTGATGTGTTCAGCACCATACCTAGGCTGGTGCCAGTGGTGCGGCCACACAGGGAACAAAGTGATAGGGACACAGTTGGATGCAGCCCAGAAACCTGTCCGTACCGGAAGTGAAGGTCAGAAGATCGTAGGAGCATGAGTGCATCTCACTTCACCAATATGCTTGTCAGAAAGTAGGAGGAGCAACACATAATTCATTGGCCTTGTGCCATTTATTAGTAATATTTAGCTCATACTGTTCCAAGAGAAGATCACAGTGAGTTACATTCAGGAGGTTCATAATCTAAGTTTGTATCTGAGGCAATGGAGGGTTAAGTGGCTTGCCCAAGGTCACAAGGAGTGCCAGTGGGATTTGAACCCTGGTCTTTCCAGCTCTAGGCTGCTGCTGCCCTAACCACTAGGCCACTCCTCTCCTCCACTCCATCTGGTCTGAGAGAGTGGGAGGGCTGCCCAAAGTTAGGATTGCTGAGGTGAGCCATACCTGTGGAGCAGGGTGAGAGGGCTGACCTTGCCACACAAGTACTTGAGGGGGAGGGGTTGGAGGATCAGTGCAGAGCATGAGTGCATGAGCAGCATGGCCTCAAAGGGATCCCCAGGCCCCAAAAGATTCTGCAGGGCTGCGGCAACTTATACCGTGGCTCCCAACTGCGCTACCCTGCGGTAGGTGTGCCTGAGACCTGTTGTAGCTTCCTGGCTTTACTGATTATTTTCACAGCCATAGATGCAGGTTTTGCTTAAATATCTTGTGCCGATTTAGTAAATCATGGTCTCACACAAAGCATAAATTTCATCATCTGTCCCAGCTCATACATGACACAGTTCATAGTACAATTCATAACCATAGAGAGAGAGAAAGAGAAGCAGCCAAACTTATCTCGTTAAATACTGTATTTCTCAATATCAAGATAACAAGATAAATGAAATTTATGAGAGCCTAGAGTTAATGAATTTGTTCTTGCTATGTATTTTGAGGTCCTCTAGAAAATTGTAATAGTGCTTGTGATGCATGTAGGATAAGGCGGTATAGAAATCTGTATAAAGAAATAAATACTACGTGTGCGTGAGATCAATATTTTGATGCAGTAGCTCGTTGGGTAGCTGAAGACTGAAGATGTATTTGATAAATCAAGCAGCTGCTGTTCGCTCTATTTCTTATTTGAGAGCCAGGCTGCTTGGTGCTAGTGATGTTCCAAAGTGAGTCAGGCAAATTGCACAAGCACGCACACAGACACACACAAAATACACAGAGTGGCTTGGGAAAGTGTTGATTATTATAATAATAGCAATGCTGATCCTAATTGTTTTTAGTATAGTGAGAGTGCGCAGGGCACTATCTTAAAATTGAACCAGAAATGACTTTTTGATGGCAGGTAGACAGTGGGGGAGTGATAGAAAAACAGTTTGTCAAATTAATGAATGTGCTCCCCTTTGGTAATTTTATGTTTGCTTGTTTTTATGAGTCCTCTCCTGTTCATATCAAGTTTAGGGGGGACCATGGGGACTCTGAAATGGGTGTTTGCGGATGTAGGGGGTTGGGGAAACTTGTCTCTCTCAGTTGTGGGTAGAACTGTCACATACAACCACAGATGATGGATTTGGGCTTTTAACACTCCACTAGCCAGTTTGCTTCTGTGGCACCCCCAGATATTCCATGACAGGGCCAAATATGACCCCAGCGTTGAATATCTAGAGTTAGTGTTCAGCGCCAATGGCTAGGTGCTGAATATCGGCCCTTAGATTCTAATATGGGGGATAGAAAGGCTTTTAAATAAAGAAATAATAATGAATCTGATATGTCATGGGGGAGCATTCATGTGTTTCTCCCCCACATAGTAACATAGTAGATGACGACAGATAAAGGCCGACACGGCCCATTAAGTCTGCCCAGTAAGATGGGTAGGGCTGCGCCTGCCACCCAGTGCAGACTGCATTCCCCATGTCTTCGTACAATGCAAGCGAGGACGGTTTATTGATCTAATGGACTTCGGCTAATGACAGAGAAGCCTGGAGCACCGCAAACCCATCTGGGGCAGAAAAACACGATTAAAGAAGTTGACAAAGATTTTGATGGTAAACTCAGCTTCAGAGAGTTTCCCTTGATTTTCCACCGAGCTGCAGCAGGCGAAGTGCAGGAAGTTAGCGGAGTTCAGGTTTTAGCATGACTATCCGAAATCGATGGCTCAACTTGAGTTGTGAAAGGAGCCAAAAGCTTTTTGAGGTCAAAGTGCACGCTACTAATGATTCCAGTTGATTTGAAGAGGAAATAAAAGTAGAACAAGAGGAGAGAAAATGTAAGCGGAACAGAAGAAACCGAGGAAAGTTGCATTGAAAGAGCTGCCGTCTGCACTTAAGTCATAAGATTTCAAGCATAGTCACCGCATGTGGAGCTGTTGAAATAGCAAAGCTGAAATGTCAAGAATGTGTTAAGGTTACGTGGACCAAGTGTAAAACTTTGAGATAGCAGATGTGTTCATTCACAAGCACAGTTTAAAGATTGCTTACCATGCCATTTTCTTCTATTCTATCTTTACAATAAAATGGGGCCACAGTGCAGTTCCACTCATTAGTATATTAATGTTCATTAAGTGGCATTTTAGAAGAGACATCTAGGAAGAATCTGGAATGTGTACAGCCGAACCCAAACCGAGGTCCAAAAACCAGTGAAGTGAGCAGCTGTGCCTTTTGAAATCGCTCTGTCTCCACCCCGAAAAATGAACGTCTCAGTAATTGGGTCTGGAGACAGACCCCACGCAGATAGCAAGGCCGGGTATGTGCATGGGTGTAGGCCATTTTACAAATGAGGATATCCCCGAATTGCACACCCGCATAGCCGGGCACTTGGATGCATCTATGTTATGAAACTAGCATGTCCTGAGCTGCCGTTTCAGATAGTCACACCTGCAGCGGTGGGCCAGTAATATGTCGGAGTATGTATTTATGGGTAGGAAATATTAACAGCTGCGACGTAGGCATATTTTGCTCTTCCCCCTGGAAGTGTTGCAACCATGAAACAAGTGCTTTTTCGCACCTTATTCGTAGACAGGAGCGGGTATAGGCATGGATGCCTTATCAACCAGGGCCAGACATGCTTGTGTGGTTCTGAAATCACACCACGATGTCCCTCTCCCTTGGTCTGCTCAGGTCATGCTTCCACGTGCTCCTGAACATTCTCGTGCTGGGGACGACTACATAACCAGTTTAATAAAATGGGTTTGGGAATGTCTCCATGATTTGGACATCTATGTGCCCGTTTTCAGACATCCAACCTTTGAAAAGAGCTTCTAAAATGAGCCCCACTGTGAATAAGTAATTGTACATTGGAGGTGCTCCTTTTTGTGTAAATGCTTGCTATACAATGGGATAACTTCTAGGAATGTGCAATCATTTATGTCGTTCACTGTGGCCATAACGTTGAAATTACAATTTCATGAGCTGCAATGGGAACAGGCTATGCTGCTTCAATTTTCAGATTAATGCTTATGTAGCAATTTTTATGTTATTCTGTTATAAATCATACATTAGTCATTTTAAGATCAATACACAGAGCTTAAAATATTTTTTCTGTGTTTCTGCATGCGTTCTGCTACAGTACCACCATTACATTTGACAAGATATTCAAAAGAAAGTATGGACAATTGTACAAAAATATATAGGATCCAATTGCTTAAATCCTAGAAGTTTTAGGGGAATTATTTTTTTACATTAAGACCTAAATGGTTTATAACTGCAGGAATTCCAGTTTTGGGCATTTCAGTTGGTTAATGTCACTGAACTGATCTAACATGGCATTACATGCAAGAAATCTGATCTTGCAGGGCACACTATTGCTGATGCTGCAATTCAGAGGAAGATAGACATTGACAGGTACATTTTAGAAAGGTTGTGTAGGTGCAATCTGCGACATCCAAGCAAAATGTTCAAAATTTCATGGAGGAGCAGAAGTGAAGGTGGGCAAATCACCTGGACTAGATGGTATACATCCGAGAGTGCTGAAAGAACTGAAATATGAGATTGCAGACCTACTGTTAGTAATTTGTGAACTATCATTGAAATCATCTGTAGTACTAGAAGACTGGAGAATGGCCAATGTAGCACCAATTTTTAAAAAGGTTTCCAGGGGTGATTGGAGAAACTATAGATCAGTGAGCCTGACATCAGTACTGGGCAAATGGTAGAAAGCATTATAAAGAATAAAATTAGTGAACATGTAGATAGTCAAAGTTTAATGGGAAAAAAGCCAACATGGATTTAGCCAAGGAAAGTCTTGAATTACTAATCTGCTATATTTTTTGAAGGCATGAATAAACAGGAAGACAAAGGTAAGTCAGTTGATATAGAGCCCGATCCCCAAGGGGTATGTCCGGGCCATCTTGACGGCCCCGAACAGGATGAGCCCATGAGCACCCGATTCTGCACTGCGGGAGCAAGATGTTCCCACAGCATGCAGGGGCACAGAGACAGCCTAGGCCAGTGATGGCTAACCTTTTTGAGCCCGAGTGCCCAAACTGCCGCACAAAACCAAAGAATTTCCTCAAAGTGCCAGCACGTCAATTTGCATAAATATTTGCATAATGCTAACATACACTAACTTTTAGTAAACATGTCTCTTAATGAGTGTATGGATAAAGACAGACTAAAAGATTTCTACATTACTATAATCCAGTGCCAACCGCCAGGCACATTAGGAACTACTACAAACACTGCCCATTTAGAACCAATAGCAAACCCGCCGTATCCTAACAGCACTACCAGGACTCACAAAGCACCACACCATACCTATCAAAAGGCAACACTGCAAATATTAAACCAATACATTTCAGACAATAACAATACATGACCTACTGGGGAAAGAGAACAAGTGGCAATGTCAAAAAGGAATTACATAAACAGAATACCTCAGCTCAGTTACACAGTTGCAATTGCTCCAGCCACTTTCTTCTGGTTTCTTCATGTTTTCTGCTAACTCTCCATCATCTGCTGTCCATTTGTCCTTTCTTCTCTCTTCTAGTTTTTTTTCCATTCTCTCTCTCTACATCCGCTTTAACATACTAATCTTTCTCCTTTTGCTCTTTCCTCATTCCTATTTCATCCACTCAAATTTTACCCCTCCATCCTCAATCCCCACTTACTCTCCCAATACCCGGCCAATTGTAGATTTTTTATCCCTCCCACACAAAATATTTTTCCCCTCTCCATTTTACTCTCCCAGCCCCATCCCATTCTAATCCTCCCCCAACATCAGCTCCCTTCTAGTTCCAGCCTCACCCAGCATCCATTCCCTTCTAGTCCCTGATTCAGCCCATTTCCAGTCCTAACCCCCCATCAGCCCATTTCCAGTCCTAGCAACCCCCCAACCCAATACCAGTCCTAGACCCCCCCCCATCAACCCACTTCCAGTCCTAAACCCCCATCACCCCATTTTCAGTTTAAGCCCCCCCTATAACCCATTACCAGTCCTAACCCCCATCACCCCATTTCCAGACAGCCCCCATCAGCCCACAGCCCATTAGCAGTCCTACCCCCCCCCCCGCCCGCCCGCCCATTAGCAGTCCTAACCCCCCCAGCCCATTAGCAGTCCTACCCCCCCCGCCCGCCCGCCCATTAGCAGTCCTAACCCCCCCAGCCCATTAGCAGTCCTACCCCCCCGCCCGCCCACCCCCCCAGCCCATTAGCAGTCCTACCCCCCCTCCCGCCCACCCATTATCATTCCTAACCCCCCCCTGCCCATTAGCAGTCCTAACCCCCCCCCTAGCCCATTAGAAGTCCTAACCCCCCCCCCTCCCTCTGGCAAATTTTTAAAAAAAAAGAAGCAGGCTCTGGCTGCTGCCGCGGCAGATTGCAATGTCCCGCGGGGCCCCCTCCGCCCGCTAAGCCCCTCTGCAAGGGCTTTCAGATTCGCGAGGGAGAGCGTCTCCCTCGCGTCTAAAGGGGCTGATGGGAAATTTCCCATTAGCCCCTGCGGGCTTAACAGAGACGCGAGGGAGACTCTCTCCCTCGCGAATCTGAAAGCTCTTGCAGAGGGGCTTAGCGGGCGGAGGGGGTCCCGCGGGACGCTGCATTCTGCCCTTGCCGCGTCCGCAGCAGCAGTCAGAGCCAGCTTTTTCTTTTTTTGCGGACCTTCCCGCGTGCCAGCTGCAAGGCCTTCGCGTGCCACAGCTGGCACGCGTGCCATAGGTTCGCCATCGCTGGCCTAGGCTCTTTCTTGAGACCTCTCCTTTTCTCTCTCTACACTCGGCCACTTAGTGCACTTATTTCCTTTATGGTTTTCAGCACCATCTTTATGCTGATGATTCTCAGATCTACCTTTCTGTGCCTGAAATCTCTCCAGAAATCCAGACCCGGATCTCTGCCTGCTTATCCGACATTGCTGCCCGGATGTCTCACTGCAGTCTGAAAATGAACATGGCCAAAACTGACTCCTTATCTTTCCCCCTAAACCTACCTCCCCCCTTCCTCCCTTCTCTATTTCTGTAGATAATACTACACTCCTTCCTGTTTCCTCAGCTCGCAACCTTGAGGTCATCTTTGGCTCTATTCTCTCTTTCTCTGCACACATCCAAAGATAGCTAAAACCTGTTGCTTCTTTCTCTATAACACTGATAAAATCGGGTCCCTTCCTTTCTACACACACTACTAAGACACTTATCCACTCTTTAATCACATCCTGTGTAGACTATTGCAACCTCCTCCTTGCTGATCTCCCTCTGAATCATCTCTCTACCCTTCAATCTGTTCAAAACTCAGCTGCACAGTTAATCTTCCACCAGCCTCATCAACCCCTCTTCTAAGGCTGTTTCACTGGCTCCCTATCCGTTTTCATATCCAGTTCAAGCTTCTCCTACTGACCTACAAGTGCATTCACTCTGCAGCTCCTCACTACCTTTCCTCTTATCTCTCCCTATGCCCCTCCTCGGGAACTCCGCTCTTCTGGCAGATCCCTTCTATCTGTGCCCTTCTCTGCCACTGCCAACTCCAGACTTCAATCCTACCACCTTGCTGCTCCTTATGCCTGGAACAAACTACCTAAGTCTCTACATCAGGCTTCATCTCTGGAAGGCTTGACATAACAGATGTTGATAACCTCCCTGACATAAATAATACTACTTATCATTTGTATAGTGTTATTGGAGAAACACTATCTGGTACAATGGTGATAAGTCTTCAGACATAACATATCCCTGCGTAGAGGAGTGTACAAAGTGTGTACCTGAGGCAATAGGAAGCAAAGTGATTTGCCCAGGGACACAAGGAACCTTGGTGGCAGAAGTGGGATCTGAATGTCGGTTTCGCTGGCTCTTAGCCCATCACGCTAACCACTAGGCCACTTCCTCTGTAAAATGTAGTGGGCCTAATTTTCAAAGTGCATAACCCACTTATTTTCAAAGCTGGAGATGTTTTTGAAAAGAACTGGTGGGAACAGATCAGCGTGGCTGACTCATGCACCAGCCATCCAGCACTACGCGGCTGGATGAGGGTCAAAAGGTGGATAACAAAAGTAACACTAAAGAAACTAGGTAATGTCGTTTTTGGTAGTGCTGCTGCTGGGGTAGAATTTGGGTTATAGTAAATATTAGGGCATTCAATTATTTCTGTATGAGTTGTGGCCCGTTTGTTTCATTGTTGAAACACTGAGTTAATAGAAGATGTTACTCTAACAATACCCGCCTGAGTTATTTCAAAAGGAGAAAGGGCAACTCTGATGGTGCTATGGTAGCAGCACTGGATGCAGAATTGCCAAGTTAGCCAGTTCCAGGAATGAGAGATATTTTGCCAGTTCTGGCTATAAATTTGCCTTGCGATGCTTTATGGTATTTGTAATTCCATTAGAATCAGTGGTGCAGGTCCCATACTGCATCTCATTGAGACTGCCAGAAATCCAGGACTGGCTTAAAATCTCACTCCTGGAACTGGGTAACTTGGCAGCTCTGTGGATGGTGGCGTGAAAGCAGCAGCGACTATGGGTTAGAAACATTTAACACTGGAGGAAGTTGTTTGTATTGCCTATGCCTAAATCTGGGATCATCTGGACACAGGCCTGACTGGATGCTGCTTTGGGCCTGCTGACATCTGCAAGTCCTCAGATTGTCTGTGGCCGTCATAAAGCTTCAGCTGGTGTAACCTGCCTTCACCTCAACTGCGACATTCCCCGTACACAATTTGCATGTATCACCCAACTGCAGCTCCTGACCTGGATGTACAGATTTTTGTGTCAAATTCCAGGGAAAGTGTTTCCTCTTCAGCAATAAACGTACCCCCTTTAGAGGAAGGTGTGAATCTCGCTGGTGTCTGAGATCCTCTCCAGCTGTCAGGTGTTGTCCTTGACGTTGTCCTGTCTCGTTGTCTTGTTCTTTCACATCTTCCCTTCCATGCTTCATCTTTACCGCATCTGGTTCACTCAAGGTCAAGGCCTTTATATGGTCATATTTTTCTTTCTCATTTTTCTTCCTCCCCACAACTTCATTTTAGCTCCTTTTCTCTTCATTTTGCTGCCCCGCTCTCAGGAGAGTTCCACCTTCTCAGGCCATGCAAGAAAGTAGAATGGTACAGGTGGATCTTGCTAGGTGTCTTGTTTTTCCCATCTCACTTAATGTAGTTTCATATTTTATTTATTTATTTACATTCTCTTATATACCGCGCTATTCTGCATCAGTGCGGTTTACATTGAACAAACTGAAATTACATTGAACAGGGCATTATAACTTGGAGATAACTATTTTACAGGGAACATGGGCTATGGAGGGTTAAGTGGCTTGCCCAAGACCACAAGGAGCACCTGTGGGACTAGAAACCCCAGTCCTTCCGGCCCAAGGTTGCTGTCCTCTAGTGGGACATATGGAGCTTGTATCCTGTTTCTCCAGTGGAAAACTCCCTTTACAGGTGGCTCATAACAGAATTTAAACCATCCATAAAATCTCATTGCAAAGTGGCAGTAATGAAAAATGTAACAATGAAAGAGAAAGATCATCTGTCTTAAAACGAATATCGTAATTTGGGTTTCTGTTCTTAGGTATTTATAAATTGAGGGGTCAATATTGAACTGCAGCGGTCAGTGTTTTTTTATTTTTAAATGCTAATAGCTGTGGCTAAAAATACCTGAATATTCAGCACCACTGACTGGAGCATGGCTGGTGCCGATATCCATGTTACTTTTTCAGATAGTGGCAATCTTCAGTCTGCAATCCGGATACGATATCTGGACAACTTAGCCATCAGAGTAGTTTGCCTTCTTACTTTGGGGGGTGGGGGGGCAAACGGGTAAGGATATCATATTGGCAGTGGGGGCAGGGGGACAAGTTCACCATTAGTCCCTGCAACATTTGGGGAGGTGCCTATGAACGTAGGACATCCTTTACTCTTCCCTAAGTTATTCAACTAAGATATCCAATAGTGGGCTGCATACTGCCACTATCCGGGTACGTTCTAGGACCACCCTGGCTGCGCCCCGGCATTACATAAATAGTGTCAGAGTGGTCAGTTGTATCTTCAGGCTGTTGAAAATCTCCAGATAGGTCTGCCCAGTGACATTTATGTGGATAGTACATGCTACTCTCTGGATAAGGATTGCTGAATATCAGGCTGTGTATTAGGGGATCTTTGAGGGTACAATAAATCAGTGTTTATTGGTGTTTTTGAGCCACGGGTATTATTGCTGGGTACCTTTTTCCAGAGGAATCAACAATGTACATTTTTGTCTTTTAGGAATCATCAGTATTGAAAAGGCACAAAACCGAGTGGAAAACACAAGCCAGGGGAGGGGTGAGAGAGTATCAAGGGAAGTGGTGTTTATCCAGTGAGCACCTGGTTTTTTTTTTTTGCATTGGGGGCATTTTATCAATGTTTATTGGTTAATAATTAAAATCAGAAGCCCTAATCATAGGATTGTAATTTCAACACGGACTGCCTAACATGTATGTCAGGCCTGCACAAATTATGCGCACACTTTCCCTTTCAAAATTGCCCCCTGGGACATACACCTGCAAATTTACACCTGCTCTTGCGCATGCACAAATTTGCCAGATTACTCCCTTAGTTAGAAACATGACAAGTGCAGGCACAGACCGATCCCTGTCATACAGGTCATGAACCTTGCAAACCAAATCTAGAAGCGGCCTAAAACCATAAAGCTACCTGCGGAGTTGCCAAGTTACCTGATTCCAGGAGTGAGATTTTAAACCAGACCTGGATTTCTGATCATTTCATTCTGATGCATTATGGGACCTGCAGCGCTGATGCCAGTGGGTAAAATCAGGGACTGCAAATACCACACTGCATTGCAATGAAAGCTTAAAACCAGAACTGGCAAAATATCTCACTCCTGGAACGGGGGAACTTGACAACTCTGTAGCTCACAGCTCTAATACCTTTAACTCTTATTCAGCACCACCCAATCTATCGCTAAAATTAAAGAAGTACTTTTGATCCCCCAAGTGGCTGTAGCAATGCTCTGCCCAAGGTCTAAAGCTCGAGCAATTCTCTTTGGGGTCTGGGGTTCCAGGAGGCTACGAGCTGCTTGTATTTGTGGGCATGTTTGTTTAGTTTAGTTTAATTACAAGGCTGGCTTTAATCATCTCTCCCAGGCAGTGATGTAACAAGGTGATGTGCATACTACAATATAAAACAAACAAAATTAACAGTAAAAAGATAAAAGATTGTGTTAATGGTGCATCTATGGAGCCCTCTTCCTGCCAACTCTCTTTATTTTTTATTACCTGTGATGGATGTTTGATTTTTGAGAATTATTTCAAAAATATCTCATGATATTTGTTCTCCAGAGGTTAAAAAACTGGTTGGTGAATAGAACTCTATGTGGGTAATTCAGTCATGGTGGCAAAAAATCCCTCAGTGAGTGATTTTGTTGTTTTACTTTTGCTGGTCAGTTAGGGGGTAATTCTGTGGCACGAATAGCGGGGAAGGGAAGTCCATCACCACTATTCATGGCTACCCCCGACACGTCTAACCTCCCCGCCAGTTGTGCGGGGAAGTTAGGTGGGGCCGGGGAAGGGGCGGGGAAAGGGCAGGAAGGGGCAGCTTGGGGGCGGAGTGTGGAAGGGCAGTGGGCAGTCACCGGCCCTAGACGTCCAGGGCCAATTCTAATGTCGGCCCTGTACGTCCAGGGCTGGCGATTTGTACGGGGAAGTTATTCCACCTCTGAGGTGGAATAATTTCCCTGTACGTCCAGGATCGGAGGCCCAGGGCACGGATGGGGCAGGGGGACCCGAAGACATTCCCTGCAGCCCGACCTTAGCCTTTGGAGGCCAGATCGGGCGTCGGGCTGCAGGGAATGCAGTGTTGGAGTCCAGTGGCCGCAATTGCGGCTCGTCAATGGAGCTGCGGTGCCATGGCAACATGACGCCATTGTGCCGCAGCTCCATTGAAGAGCCTTGACTGAGTTAGCCGAGAAGGTCCTGTACGTTCAGGCCAGGCTGAATCGCAGTCCCGACTTGCACGTAGAGGACTGATTGTGATTCTGATCCCACAAACCTAGACGTGCCCCATGGGATCAAATCGCGATCCCCTCTGTACATCTGGCTCAGACCAGGCATACAGAGGGGATCTACGTCTGGGACAGAATGAGCCCTTTATTATTTTGGGCCTAGTTACAGGACTCTCCTCCTTACCTAGTTGCAGCAACAGGTCCAAAGAAGTTTACTGAATTGTTTCAGCTGCTGTATTTTCTCAGAAGAAGTATCTGATGCCACCGGCATCTCTCCTCCCAGGCTCCCACCCACGCATGAGCTTCTGCTGGGGGTAAGTAGAGGAGATCAGCTTGGTGTTGTGCCTAGTACACTTCCTGATGGAGATTCTGGTAGGAAGCAGCAGGCCCTGCACAGGGTCGGTACTGCCTGCGAGGCATTGCAGACCTATTCAGCATCCTAATGAATGTATTATCCCAGTTCAGATACACTGCTGTTGATCGGGGGATTCTGGCTATAGGTTATCCTGCTAATTTTCTATGATGCTTGCTGCCTGATTCTCAGGTACTGATGAGAGGGTAGCCGCTTTGCCTGCTTCGATATACTGCTTGAACTAGTTCCATCAGTGTTTCTCAAGCCGATCCTGGCGTACTCCCTTGCCAGTCTGGTTTTTAGGATATCCACAATGAAGATGCATAAAACAGATTTGCATGCAATGGAAGCAGTGTATGCAACTCTATCTCGTGCATATTCACTGTGGGTATCCTGAAAACCAGACTGGCAAGGGAGTATGCCAGGATCGGCTTGAGAAACATTGAATTATATTATGACCGGTGTTGCGTTCTCTTTAAAATCATCCCATTGGCCACCTCACTTTCTGCAGCCCTTTCTCTCCTGTTCTTTTTTTGCTATAGGGGTGGGATAGTCTCCTCTATTCCGGTAAATCTCTGGCCCTAATCAGAATTCGGAACCTGTACAAGTGCCTTAGGGTTTTGGTTGGGGCCGAGGATCCATCTGGTTTTAATACCTTTACAACACTTCTGCTCTGATCACCGCAATGAAGTGGAGTCTGCAAAGGCCGAGTTCTCAGCCACTGGGAGACTAGACAGTCCCGGTCCTCATGTTGCACTGTGCTTCACAGGGAGTGATGGCCTGTGACCACCCAGTTCTTGTTGGGTGCAAATCCACTATCATTTATTTATTTGACTATTTTTCTATACTGCTTTTCACCGCGTCAAAGTGGTTTACAAATAACAGTGACATGTTTTATGTATCTACATATAACCATTAACTTGCTTTCGTTGATATCAATATTTGCAATATTATTAACTATTAACATTTTTTGCATATAATCAAGTGGGAGGGGGTTTTGCATGGCTAAGATACTAATTATTAGCTTGGTGTGAATGGATTTACTACTCTTCTAAGGGAGTATTTTTTATGGGGCTGGTCCATTAAGTTGTTGGGTTTTGACTCCATAGTGTTCAATGAATAATTGAGTGTTTAGTTCTTTGTGGAAAGTTGAGAGTTCAGTGATGTTTCTTAACTTTGAGGGTTGGCATTCCACAGTCTCGGGGAGTAAAGTGAGAAGGAGTGGGTGCAAGCATATTGGTTGCTTTTTGTTCTTTCAAGAGGTGCTGTTAGCACGTTTTGTGTATTTTGTCTTCTGGTTCTGTTACTCTGTGTCTTGTGTATCAATGATTGTAGGCGGGTGGATGATAAACTGTGAGTGATATTGAATATAAGTAGCATTATTTTATATTTAATTCAACTTGCTATGGGGAGCCAGTGTAATTGTTTCAGTATTATCTGAGATTGAAGTCCTCCAGTATGATAAACCTGATAGGGGTCAGTTCAGGTTGAACTAGAAGATCAAAATGTAACAGAAGGGAGCTACTAATCATGGAAGAACCCCAACCAGTTTAATAAATTATAGGAAAGAAGCATAAAAACATGAGGCTCTGAAAACAGAATACAAAGACCATTCCGATGTCTCAGTTTCAGTGTGTTTTGGAGAGCCTAGACTAGACCAATTCTGGAACCTGACTTCTGCTTCTACTATATCACACTTCTATGGAGGCTTGCTGGGCCAGCTGAAGCTGAAACCACTGCAGAGGCAGGCTTCCCATCCTCAGGCAATATAGCACCATCCAACAACAGTGACACCTGCTGGCTAGCTCAAGACTGCACTTGTGTCAGGCTCTAGATCCAGAGGCAATCACAGTTCATGTGTCTCAATCAGAACATTTTTGTTGGAATGATTCCACTAGAAAGGGGAGGGGGAGGGTTAACCATAGGGAAGGGGAAAAATTTGAGCCCCTGCAAATGAAGGGACTGCTTCTGATGAGGTTGGCAGCCCAAAGAAGTGGGAAAACATTGTCAGCCTACTATTCTTTCCCCTCATCCCCAAGCAGAGAGAAACAAGAGCTAATCCTGTACTTTGAGATCTGGCCATGCAGATCCGCACCATGCCCTTTGTGTTGCAGATGTTCGGCTCTGCTGAAGAGTGAGAAGACTTCCTGCAACTGCTCTTTTATTTCCACTTCCAGTAAACGATGTCCTGGGAAGCTTTGGACATAGGACCTTGTTACCACACAATAGTTGAAAAGGAGAACCTTTAATGAACTGAACAATATCTCAATTCCACTCCTGTAGATTAATCAGGAATGGTGCAAAAAAAGCCTTAAAATATCTGCATGAAATAGTAAAGAAATTCTCTTCGGGAGAGATTAAAGCAGTGGTGAAGTGGTCTTGGAAGCTTTAACGGCTCCCTTTGAACCATGTGTGCATCAGGGGCTGTAGAAAGGACAACTCGTCAGAGAGAAAAGACATAAGGGAACGGCAGAGCACACAGTGTTTGAAGCCATTGTTACCAGTGTGTTGAGCTTCACAGAAAAACCGGACTTTCAAGCAAACTCAAAGCAAAGGGAAATGGTTAAAGCCGTGGAACATGAGCACAGAGCATAGCACCATGTAAAGACTTACTTTGACAGAACAGGGCTGGTGCAAGGATACTGGGTGTCCTGGACGAAACTTCAGTTTTACGAACCCACCCACCTCTGAGACTTTGATGATTAACGGAACAAATATAAGCATCCCAGAACCACCCCTTCCATGGAAATCCTGTCAAAATGCATAACTGAACATCATACTTTGAAATATCAAACTCTGCATTGTATGTGTATGCGCCCGCTCTCCCTGCAGGTAAAGAAATGTGCTGGTGATTCTTTGAGACTGGGTGGCTGTCGGGATCTAGTGTTTTCCTTTGACTGCTGCTGTCCTAGGTAACTGCTTAGTCTTACCTAATGGTTGAACCGGCCCTGGGGCTGAAACAAATATCTATGTATATACATATTTTCTTTTGACATTAGGTTCACCGCAGCATACAGAGGGTAATTTTATAACAGGGTGCCTAGGTTTAGGAGAAGTAGCCAACTGCATGAACGTTAACTGGGGGTGGGTGGGAGCAAGGTTGAAGCGTCCCCTGGGGCAGATAATAGCTTAGCATTGACTGTGGGCAGAGGCAGGAGTGAAGGAGAGACAAGAGCTTTTTCCTGTCTCTTTCCTATCCCCACAATCAGCAATTGCCACACAGAATCACCAGCTCCAGAATTGAAAGAGTATTGTTCTCTGGGCTCCCAAGGACTGTGCTATATACAGCAGATGCCGTCTAAACAACGTTTTACCCCCCAAAGAAGGCATTAAGCCAAAACATGGTTGTGTTGGGGTTACTTTATAAAGATTGCTTCCCTTCATCTCGCTCCTGCTTGTTTCTAGGCCGCTAATGTCCAGATGGTCCAACTCAAAGACCATGTTAATGTGACACACATAAAAGATGGAAGATTATTTTTTCTCGTCTACTATTTTACTGTGGTCAATGGCTCGGAAGTTATCTTAAAAACTGGTATTCTGCTAGGGAGCATTTTATCATCATTTGTCTTGGTTCAGGAATGATTTTCTAGGATTCAGCCTCGAAATTAATATGCAAAAGTGTTGACCAATTGTAATGCAGCACACTGACTCTTGCATTATCTGCCCCTGAAGAGGGCTGGAACCAGCTCAAAGAAGCCGAATTTCACAGACAGTGCCTGAAGCCTTTTTCACTTGAAGAATGTAAAGATCAGAGGAATCCATTCAAAATTTTGAGCCGTTACATTTCCCCACCTAGGGATTGGATTCTTGTTGCCCTTGCCAATGGCTACTTAGAAATATTTGCCTGTGCTCAATGAAAGGGTTGAGGTTTGGGAAACGTTATCACATAACTTGAGGCTCCGAGAACCCATTAGACTATAGCTGTTCCATATTTATGAAATTTGAAACTCTACCCCTCTTGAATTTTAACTATGCAGTGGTTTGAATTCATGTAAGGTATTTCACTTCTTAACATGAATCCTTTATTAAGGAACTTCAGATTATTATGCAATATAATTGCTTTCTATAATTTAAAAATGTTTTCTTATCTGTGTTTGTTTATTAATTTTAAAGCATTGCTTCCCAACCTGTGGTTTGTAGACCCCGGGGTTCCATGAGACCCTTTCAGGGGGTCTGTAGGGAACAGTAAAAAGAAAAAAGAGAGAGAGGCGAGTGGAGCTTGACTGAAGGGAAGAGAGAAACTGAAGAGAACTGCCTGAGGGGAGGGAGAAAGATCGAGTGAGACAGATGGGGATTGACTGGAGGGAGAAAGAGAGACTGGTGGAGACAGGAGGAGGATGGGACAGACTTGGCAAGGAGGGAAGGGGTGGGGATGAACTGGGGGTCCCTGAAATTTCCGAAGGTTAATGAGAGGTACATACAACCAAAACGTTTGGCAACCTCCGTTTGCTGATACTAACCATATTGCTAAGAAAATACAAAGTACTTTTAGTTCAAATTTAAAACACAGAAGAGAGCTTTCAGGTTAAATTTAGAAACCAACAGAGAGCTTGTAGTTTAAATTTAAGACTCACTCAGGGCCTAGTATCAGCAAACGGAAAAGACATTGCCACAACAGGTTATAGACAAGAATGTTGTTTTGTTCTGAACTTCGGTTCACACAGGCCATTTTCGATACAGGGGAATCTGCTGGTCCTGGTTCAGCAAGTTGACTAATGACTACTGTAATTCCATGTATTGGGGGTTAACATAGTTTGACCTAGTGCAGAACACAGTAGCATTGTGTAGATATGATCATGCAACCCTGACTCTACGTGCTCTGTACTGCCTGCTGATTGAGATCTGTATGAAATTTAAGCTTCTGCGCCTGGTACACAGGGTAATTCATAGGGGACTGTCACAATAGCTAGCTGGGCACAGCAGCTTTCAGGAATCAGAAGGGGATTGCTTCAGCTACCTTCCCGCTCTGAAATTCATTTGCTTTTAGATACCTGGGGCCATAGCTATGGAATAAGCTTCCACAGGAGGTACAGGGGGAACTGAGCTTTCATCAGTTCCATAAGAAATTGAAAACATATTTTTTGAACAATGTTATGCTGTAGATTGATTTTAGGGCTTATGGAAGGGGATGGATTGTATTATTATGTGTTTACTCTGGTTTTATGCTTTTACTGAATTCTATTTTATTGAGGGACAGCTAATCAAATAAACTCAATCCACCAACAATCATCTCCCCTTCTTTTTAAAAACGGTGATTATGTCTCTATATAAAAGGCAATTATCTGGATAGCAACACCTTAAGTGCCCCTAACCAGGATATTCCGAGACTCTCTCTGGACAAATCTAGGGTGGAACAACGGTAGAGCAGTAATTTATCCCGCTAGTAGTGATATTGAGCGATGCTATCCGCATAACTATTCACATAACTTAGAACTGCACCATGGGACTGTTGTCCAGAAAGTGGTGCTAAATTTTGCCACTATCCAGATAATGCCACATTGACTGCTCTATGTAAATATTTTGCACTGGTCATTATCCGGATAACCGCGCTGAATAGCTGGAAATGTATTTACTGCCACGGCCATTTTTAAAAGAACCTTTAGTGCATCAGCATGTCCTTGTCTAGAGACTCCCTAAAGTAATATAGAAGCACAATTCATAGCATTCGGGATATATTGAATTAGCTGTCAGATGGCACACTGGAAAGCTTCAGCTACAGTTGAAACAGCAAATGGAAGAATCCAAGCTCAACATGTTGTGAGAATCTGCTAATAAATCAGGAGGCTTTATCCAGATGCAGTTGATGATATTTGGATTCAATTTGCTGAAATAAACTGTGAATTGTAGTTGTATCATAGGTTGTAGGCCATATATGGCCCTCCTCGTAGAATGGCTTGATTTGTTTGGCACAATTTCCACACAAAGGCCAATGACTTTTGGTGTTCAAACTGCCACTATAGGTGCAAGTGGGACCATTTCAGTTTTCTGTGTTATCCAACTGGTGCAGAAGTTCTAATTCCTTCTTTGATTGCTGGTCTATGGGAACAATATGCAGCAAAGTGGCTGATCTATTGCAGGAACAGTTGAGTCACTAACTAGAAGGATTCGTTTGCTCTACAGGTTACCAAGTCTATGAAAGCACATCTCTTACTGTAGGCAGTGAATGCCTCTGGGAACATTTTGTGGTGGCTGGTCATAGATAACTTGGGTGGCAAATGGACTGTATGGGAGTCAGAGCTCCACCTACTTCTTTATGACAGCCATTTTAGGAATACTTCCAAATCAAACTTTTAGAATAACGGAATATTTCCATTAGGGAACGAGGTGTTAATTCACATTCCTCAGACGAGGTCTAGCAAATATCCTGGGACTCAACCATCATAAAATGTTCAGATTTAATAATATTGCTACAGGATTATTTAACGAAAGCTGTAATAAAGCACAAATTGTTGTGCTTAAAGTGACATTTTAGAAAGGATGGTTAGGAGCTATTGGGGATGTCCAAGTCAAAATGTCTGAAATTTCAGGGGAGGGGCAGCTGAGAAGATGGGCACACGTAAATGCTTTCTTAAATCGATCTATCTCCATCCCAAAAGATAAACATTTCCGTCAAAATGAAAGGGGCTTGGGGCATGGAGAATATCACAGCAGAAACATGTTGGCCAACAGGTGATTCCAGGAATGTGCATGTGCGAAACCGCGTGTTTATGAAATCAGCAACATGGTTAGGCCCACGGCAGTATTCCAGAATGCTCACGTGTATCTGCTGCTACAGTCACACCCTCGCTCCATTCCGCAAATGGAGACTGCAGTGGCATGGCAGCTCACAAAAAAGGCATTTTGAGGGGCAAAACTTAGTATGGGATTCGGAGGGCATTCTCCTCTCTCTGCTCTTGCCATCTTGTTGAAAGGAGCACTTTTCGAATGGCTGCTCATGCCCAAGAGCAGGTATAGATATGGCTATGTCCGCTGGCAACGTACTGATGTGTGGTGCCAATCTAAAATTTGTTGTGCATGCATATTTTTTACCAGGACTGGATCAACCACTAAGCAAACTAGGCAGATGCCCAGGGTGACTGCTTGTGGGGGGAGGGGGCAGCAAAGAGCAAGGCATTCAAAGATAACAATAGATTCTGACAGCCAGGGGCTTAAGATTTACCTAGGGTGCCAACACATTAAACGAACCCTAGGGCTGGCACTGTCTTTTACAGACCACCCTGGAAATGTCTATGGCACACCCCCATGCAACATAGCCATAATCATGTCAGACATGTGCAAATTTGGGCCTTTCTAAAATGGTTCTTGGAACGTGGATGTGATTGGCACATTTGAATGGGTGTTTTCAGACATGCAAATCACAAATAGAGCTTCTAAAATGACATCCTTAATGTTGCAGATTCTCTAACAGGCTGTGTAATTGTCAAATAATGTTAAAGAAAGAATATATTACAATAAGAAAACATATATGCTTTAAAAGTAGGTTTCTATTTAACCCAGTAGGCTTCTATGCAAGATAATGATGGCATGGGGTATTGAGAAATCCATGCCTCTCTTTCTAAGACTTTGCACCAGCGGTTTACAGTAGCTGAGGAAAATGAGTCATGCAGAGCCGCTATTTTCTGTCAGCTATGATTTTCCAGCAGAGTAACTTATAAAAGGCAATTTATACAGCATAGCTACCCTATGTTTAGTCAAGTGATGTACAAATCAAGAAACCTAAATAGGATGTGATAACCTACTTTTCATCGAAAGTGCCACCTAGTTAGGGATATTTTGCATCAAAGGCTATTTAAAACTGTCTGATGAAATTGTTGTCTAGAGAAATGGGGTGGAAGGGGAGGGATATTAAAACTTAGCAGCGAAGATGGACAACATAATTTTAGCAACATTGGCCCACTGGGCCTACAGGGTGGCATAGAAATGGAAAATGCCTTTCATAACCATATCACAAAATATAACAATTCCATTACAATTAACACTTTATGATGGAGTCCTACATAATTGTTTCCAACTATTGGTTTAGTTTATCCAACATCTTTTTGGTCACTAGAGGGGGGACCCTAGATAATAACTATGATGCAGTGCAACATGTGCCTTTGAGTCAAGGTTGACTCCTGGTGACCCAGAAGCTCCTGGGTTTTCTTGGCAGTGTCACCGAAAGTAGACTGCCAGGCCTTTCTTCTGAGGCAATGGAGGGTTAAGTGACTTGCCCAAGACCACAAGGAGTGCTAGTGGGAATTGAACCCTGGTCTTTCAAGTACCAAGCCAGTGCTTTAATCATTAGGCTACTCCTCCACTATCAGATAAAGCAAGATATTCAGAAGATATTAGCAGCAGAGAAGCTATCAGACACTCCTGTATCATTGTATATAGCTCACCCCGCAATCATCTTTTACACTGTCGATTCTAACTGCATGCCCCCACCCATGCACTTTTTGATTTGCTTGATGTGTAAACCGCTTTGATTTCAGGATAAAGCGGTATATAAATCCTTTAAAATAAAATAAATAAAAATAAATTAACACCCTTTCAAATATGTATATGCTACAGATAATCTAGTGGGAATATCACAAGGCAGGTTGCTAGGACTACAGCTATAGAGTTCAGAAACTAAAGAGAGAAAAGCAAGGGCATGAATTATTCTGCCCTGAGACGGATGGGCAGATTGGACCCTCTGTCTCCTTCGCAGCCTATGTCTATGCGCCTAAGTAACATTCTTCCCTTTCCTCCCAAAACAGTCCAGATACCCTCAGATATTCCTAATCATTATCCTGTTCCTGTTTCAGGACCAGACCTTTTCCCACAGCCTCTACTGACCTCAAATGGTGAACCGACCAAACGCCACACGTTGCCCCTACTGCAGTGGTTCTCAACCCAGTCCTTGGGAGACGCTTAGCCAGTCAGGTTTTCAGGATAACCACATTGAATATGCATGAGAGAGATTTGCATACAATGGAGGCAACGAATGCAACTCTCTCTCACACACATATTCCTTGTGGTTATCACGAAAACCTGACTGGCTAGGTGTGTCCCGAGGACTGGGTTGAGAACCCTTGCCTATTGTAACAGGCCCCATGCTATTGGATTCCACAGAAGTCATTCTCCTTAACAAGCGAACCAGGTAACATTGGAAGAAACGTTTCATGCCATATCACAACAAATTTCCAGGCTGTGTGCGTCATCACTGTGGAGGAGAGGGAGCAAGCAGAGAGGAATGTGAGGCATTGATTAACACTGTCTGCACAGTCTGTACCTGCCACTACTCTCCGGATTCAATTAGCCATTTTGTCATGCGGACGAAATAACTCCTTACGCAAATGTCTATTATCATTTAGCAGAGCCTGTGCCTTTGGTCACCCAGAGGTAGGAAGCAGCAATGATTGAATGTTCTTATAGTTCCATGAATTAAGTTTTGCATTGCTGTAGGAGAAATGATTTTCCTCCCCAGAATGCAAGGACTTTCTTTTGCCTGCAGTTATCTGTCTGTCCTGCACCCCACCTTAGGGCATCCCTAGACCTTCAGCTCATGTTACCATGTTTTCATATTGTGCCGAAGAATCTGGCTTGTTTCTTTCTCCTCTCAGGATCCCAGCGATGTCAGAAGGTGATACTCTTTCATCTCCTTGCACGGCATAGGGGGCCTGGGCTTTCAGTCTTCCAGCGTCTAGAAGTTCCTGACACCGCCTGCAGCTTATTCCCTTCCCCTCTCAATGGACTCCTGCTTCAACATCTAGAAGTCCAGCCACGTCGGGAGGTTTGAAGAAGTGCTGTTTTTCGATGCCTTCTGAAAACACCCTGGCTGCCAAGAGCAAGTTTTAAATGTCAGCCAGCCCTGTAAATTAATGGAATTAGTGTAACTATGTTCTGATTTCGGTTTACTTTGCTGAGGTTAATGCTGGAGCAGTAAGTTTTCTGTGAAAGTGCCTTCAGCCGAGCATCTTTCACCCTATTAGATCAGCTGGCGTCTGAATTTAGGAGCTCAAACTTTATGCTAGGACCACCTGACAGTTCTTTACCCAAGAGTGCTGAAAATTGGTGCTAAGCTCCTAACTTTTTCCCCGCCCTAAACCCACCCTTGTTATCACTCACTTCTCATGCTCCTAAATTTAGGAGTTTAGTGACATTTGGAGTACAAATTTAGGAACTTCGCTCTAGTAAATTTTCAAAATGGCCAATTCAGAAGCATAACTTTCAAAGTTAGGAGCATGAGGCCTTTGAATATCAGGGACTAATTTGTCAAGCTGCTCTGTGCCATCTTCCAATTTCAGTTAGTAGCTTCATTTCTGGAAATAATCACCTACCATGACAGTAATGAACCTCACTTCTAGGCCAAGATATGTGGTGTGTGATCTCAGTCTCTCAAATTTACTGCTAAATCTCGGCATAGTACTTGCATTGCGCCAAAGAGAGCAGCCTCCTGGAGTTCACAAGTCGCAACATGCATGGGTAATTTGTTGGGGTGTGCTTGGAAATTCCTTTTAATCAAGCTTGTGATACCCAACACAATGGGAAATATCTTGATATCTTTCTGCCACATTTTCTTGGTCTCTGATTGCATTTCTTGGTACTTCAGGTCTTCTCCTTCTCAATGTGATTCACGGAATAGTCGGTTGGGACTGACACCTCTATATCAATGCCGCTATGGTGTTTTTCTCCTTTACCTTGCATCCAGCTTTTTATTGGTTAGAATAGGAATATCAAAAGGTCACTGAGACATCATTGATGGGACTGCCATAGTATTGGATCATCTTATCTTATTTGTACATATGCCTTGGTCCCATGTGATTGCTCCAATGAGAATTTGGTTGTTTTTTGCATTGATCATTTAGAAATACTGTAGGCACTGTCCTTCATAACAACCATCTTTTATTAGCACATGAATCTTCATAAATCTATCAGAACCAACCCATCCAATTTTTATAACATACAAAGGTATCAATTTCTTTTAGTCTCTCTGTATGAAGATCCCAAACAAAACATCCTCCCAGTGCCTTGATTGAAGCACCAAATGGGGTAATGTCATTTTTGATTAAGGCTTATTGACTCAAGTAAAGGAGGAGTGACCTATTGGATGGAACAAGTTGCCTCAAGCTAGAGGGCCAGGGTTTCAGTTCCCACTGGAGGACAACAACCTCAAGCTGGAGGGAGTGGGGTTTCTAGTCCCATGGACACTCCTTGTGGCCTTGGGAAAGCCACTTATCCCTTCATTGCCTCAGGTGCAAAACATAGATTGTGAGCCCTTCAGGGACAAGGAAAATACCTACTGTACCTGAATGTACATTGCTTTGACCCAGTGAAAAGCAGTATATAAGCATTGCTAAATAAAGTAGCTGCTACTGGCTTCCCCCACGCCCTATTTCACTTTTAAACAATATGTCTTCCAAATACATGCGACAGAACCAGACTGAGATAAACCCTCCATGTTCCTGCATAGATTTGTTTTTCACATTGTGGGGTGACTGATGTGGCTTTACTGCTATCAGATGTTCTTAGATGATCACTTTCAAATAGTGCAACCTACGTACCATTGCATACAAAGCCATTCACTACAGTGTAATTACATTTCATAAACCTTCTCTGAAATTCCTTATAACTAATTATATTTCTGCAGACATTCTGGGGAGTTTTATATTATCGTGCTCCTTTTCATAATAGAAAGACCCTGAGCTGTTTCTTTTATTCTAAAGCCTTTTGTTTTGTCTTTTGTTTCACAATGTGTATTAATTTTGTCTTCAAAATTTCTTGACCTTTTCAACGTTAGGTGAATTTTAAAATGGTGAAAGTTTTTTTTTCCTTTAGATTGGATTGTCAAACAGCCACTCCCAGTTTCATCTCATTTAGTTAAAACACTTTTCGTCAACCCCCCCCTATCAAATACATTCCTAAGCGTACATCTCTATCTAGATCCTAAGCATCTCTAAGGGAGTTCCAAATTTAGCTCTTACTAAATATTTTTTGGAATATTCTTGGAATTTCTTTGTATTTTTTGCTTCTTGAGAAGTATTTTGGGGTTACAAGGGATTTTTGCTTAAATAGTAAATATTTAGGGCGATATATGGTACTTAACAGATAACAGCCCCTGCTATCTGGGTAAGTGCCACTCAATGGGCCTCTCTGGATAGTGCCGTTGACAATATGACTGGCCGTCCTGCATGGGCGGAGTCAGAGTGCTTTCAGAGCTTATCTGGATAGGGTGATATTCAGTCCATTATCTGGAAAACGTATCCAGATATCTTACGACGGGGAAAAGGCTGTCCCAGGTTATTTGGATGTTATCTATAGAGCAGACTGAACATCACTGGTACCCAGATAAATTTCGGCACCCTGGTGATTTCAAATAAAGACCTATGGGAAGCAGAAAACATGCCCGGCAATGCTTTGCGGTGAACAATGATATGAATTGGACACAATGGGACATGTTTACTAAACTGCGCAAACAGCGCGGGGTTAACAGCTTTGAATATCAGGGTCACTGCACAGCCCGGAAGCTAACGGAGCATTAGCAAGATTGAGACACTGCCATGTTAGCTCCCACGGGCAAAGTTAGGCTAGCCTTTGCTGCGCCTAACTTTGCCCACGGGTCACTAATCAGGCAGCGACTCAGTATCACTGCTGCCCAGTCAGTGACAGGTTCTGCCCCAGAACGCCCATGATACGGTCCGATGCTCACCGCATAGATACGAGGCATGTAGCAGCGGCATCCACGGTTATCCAGTGGCACGTAGTTTATAACTATGTTAGTGCCGCTGAATGTCCCACTTAGGGGCATTTACATGGTTTACAGGTCTGTAAACCATGTAAATGCCTTTGAATAGTGGTCTCTATATTTATTTGACAGTGGTGGACCCCCAGTCGCATGAAGACCTCATTGCACTCATTTGACAAGCCATCAATGCCCCTGTTGCAGAACAGGTTTAAATTATTTTTGCCTGCAAATCATAATCAGATTCTTTAGAACAGTTTCCTTTAATCCATAAAAACCGTTCCATGAGGTTGTGGTTAAAGTCGGGGAGGACAAAATTTCTCGTGAATCCTCCCCAGTCACGTTTCCTGGAAAGTGCTCCGCTGTATTGCAGACTGAGCGAGGCAGGAGAGAAAACTATTGCAAATGCCTTAGACATCTTATACGCCACCCTGAACTTAGAATGGCGTAGCCGAGTAGCAACCTCGTAAAAGGTACTACGTATTATACACAATCTTTCGCAGTATGGGAGTAAGTTTATCGTCTTTTTCACCTGTGTGTGGCCACAGTCACAGGTCAAAGACACCAAGGGCTTACATCTAGCTGACTTGCTGAGAAGGTCTGGGCTTTTCTGGCAGGCGTAACCGGGAACGCGATTTGGGTGGAGTTTGTACCTTAAATACTTTAATCAGTACACACACTTGTGAACTTTATGCATGAAGATTTGCACCTGCTCATCAGAAGGCGTAAATGTTCGCACCTGCATTTTAGGTGTGATTTCTGCCACTTCTCCCAGGTATTTTTTAAAGACCCCTAGGGGCCCTTTTACTAAAGCCCGGTAAGATTTGGCACGTAACCTGCATTACAAACACAAGTTAAGTGCAAAGCCTCCACTTTAGCTGTCTGGAGCCTGAACAGCAGGTTCCTGGAAGTTAACGCGTGACTGAACACATTCACGTGCAATGAGCCTGATGCGGGTGCACCTAACGATATCCACAGAAGTATTCTTAGGTGCATCCATGCCAACTGGCACCTTAATGCTGCTCGCGTACTAACATGCTCATCATGGTTACTCTCCTCCTCTTAGCCGCCCATTCTCCACTGCGGTCAATTACTGCATGCTATCATGCAAGTTAACTGGTTAGCAGCACTTAGTAAAAGGACCCCTAGGCATCTAGGTGTCTTTATAAAATACCGGCCAAAATAGGATTAATTATGGGAAGTTTATCTCACTACGTGGATCTATTCAATTCCATAACAACAGACAGTCCCATCAAATAAGTTTTTGTCGGACCTGTATGCTGGTTTTATAGTGGCTGGTTTCTTTTGCATAAAGGTCTGACAAAAAATTATTTGATGGGACTGTCTGTTGTTATGGGATTGAATTGATCCACATAGTTTATGAAAAGCTGCCCAAGTAGACGTCTCCATGGCGTCTTGTAAAACTGGCCCCATTATAAATTACTGTCCATGTGACTATTCTATATTATATAACAGCAGTTCAGATTTACTGTGGCACTTTTACCAATGGAATTGCTCAACGTCAAGCATAACCCCCAACTAACTTGTTTTTGGCATCTGGGGCTTGGAAGAGTGCTCAATGGGGGCAATTTATGTACCTCTCTGAATGCCAAATCACCTTCCTGAGGCCAAAGTGTACCCTTCTGAGGAAGACCCTCTGATTACCAGTTTAAAAAATACACTTTGTACATATCAGTGGTGTTGTGTACGTGCCGGTGTCATTTATTTATTTATTATTGATTTATTTAACCTCTTTCTACAAGTCAAGACAGCTTATATTATAACTCGGTGCGAGAACATTGAACAGCTTTAACTAAAAGTACACATTACATAGAACATTCGGTTCAACAGTAACGCATTAAGTAACGAGGTAGCTAATTTAACTATGTACCAAGAAATGTGAACTAAAGCTAGTTGTGTGGTGAGAGGTCCATTATTTTGGGAATGGCCCGAAATGTTGGAGGAAAAGCAGGGTTTTCGAGTTCTTGCGGAAGTCACAGGTGTCTTGGATGGATCTTATTAGGGGTGGTAGAGAGCGTCATGGCTTTTTATAAAACTACGACATATACATGTATGTAGTGTCACGCCCCGTCGTCCGCCTAGGCAGTTGCCTGACGTCGGATAAGGTGTGATAATCACTTTCAAGATGACTGCCCAGAGCAAGGGCTCCTGGGAGTCATAGTTCAAAGCACCTGTAGTTGTGTAGCTAAATAAAGCTGGAGCCGAGTTGAAAGCAAACAGGAATATTTTTTTATTTTTAAGCCTCCCTTGGCATAGAGAACTTCAATATGAAGCTTGGCATTACATGAAAACTTGAAGTAACAAAATACAAGATAAGAAAATCAAAACAGCTTTCCTCAGCAATAGAAAAAATCCTTCTTCTGGCAAATAAGGCTTTTTCTCAAAAATGCTCAAACACAAATGTTCCTTTTTCTTATTCAAGGTAAATGCAAAAACTCTTCTCACAGAATAAACTTTTTCTTTTTGCAAACTTTAGAGCTTGTTCCTGGTTCTTAATTAGAGCACATGAGACTTTAAAACGTTAGGCATTCTTACGTCTCACTCATCACAGCAAACACTCTAATTAAAACTCTTCTGGCTCTAAAAAGGTTAGGTAATCCCAACAAACTGTACCTTTCTGTAGCAGATGCAAAAGACAGTTCTTTACTGGACTACCTGTGACAAATCACATTCCATACAAATCTCTGGATCAGTTAATGGAACCTCTTCTTCAATCTCCATTGATTCACACATAGAACCGGAGAGGTCTGAGTCCTCATCAGCAGACACCTGTGCTTCTGCTCGGGGAACAGAATACCTCTGCTTCTCAATTACTTCCTGGTTCTGTAATAAACTTTGTAGTAGCTCTAACACATTAGCTCTCTCCAGGGCCGGCCCGTCCATTGAGCGAGAATGTTTTTTGCACAGGGCCCCGCGTTTCAGGGGGCCCCGCGCAAAAAACATTCTTTTGTAAAAGTAAAATTGAAAAAAAAAAAGAAAACCTGTCTCCTGCCGCTGTCGGGGCCGCCGCGGCAGAATCGAGCGTGCCGCGGGGCCTCCCTGTACCCGGCACAGCCTCTCCTCCCTGTAGCAACTCTCTCTTCTGAGCTGCAGTCAGACGCGCCGGCTTGCAGAGCGCGAAGGGAAGAGTTTCCCTTTCGCGACTCTGTTAGGCCCGCGGGGGCTGATGGGAGCTTCCCATCAGCCCCCGCGGGCTTAACAGAGCAGCGAGGGAAAAACTCTTCCCTCGCGCTCTGCAAGCCGGCGCGTCTGACTTCAGCTCCAACGAGAGAGCTGCTACAGGGAGGAGAGGCTGTGCCGGGTACAGGGGGGCCCCGCGGCACGCTCGATTCTGCCGCGGCGGCCCCGACAGCGGCAGGAGACAGGTTTTCTTTTTTTTAAAAATTTCCCTGGGCTGGGCTGGGCGTTAGGAGTGGTGCTGGGCTGGGCTGGGCTGGGGGTTAGAAGTGGTGCTGGGCTGGGCTGGGGGGGGGGTGTTAGGAGTAGTGATGGGCTGGGCTGGGCTGGGCGGGGGGGGTGTTAGGAGTAGTGATGGGCTGGGCTGGGCGGGGGGGGGGGGTGTTAGGAGTAGTGATGGGCTGGGCTGGGCTGGGCTGGGGGGGGGGGTTAGGAGGTGTGATGGGCTGGGCTGGGCGGGGGTGGGCTGGGGGGGGGGGGGGTAGGAGTAGGGCGGGGATGGGCTGGGCGGGCTGGGGGGGGGGTGAGGAGTGGTGATGGACCCGGGGCTGGCTGGGGGGTAGGATTAGTGATGGGCACTGGGCTGGCTGGGGGGGTTAGGATTGTTGATGGGTGCTGGGCTGGCTGGGGGTTAGGAGTGGTGATGGGCACTGGGCTGGCTGGGGGGGTTAGGAGTGGTGATGGGTGCTGGGCTGGGGGGGTTAGGAGTGGTGATGGGCGCTGGGGGGGTTAGGAGTTGTGATGGGTGCTGGGGAGGGGTTAGGAGTGGTGATGGGCGCTGGGGGGGCTTAAACTAAAAATTGGGTGATGGGGGATTAGGACTGGAAATGGGCTGGTGGGATTAGGACTGGAAGTGGGTTGATGGGGGGTTAGGACTGGTAATGGGCTATGGGAGGGGCTTAAACTAAAAATTGAGTGATGGGGGATTAGTACTGGGAGTGGGCCGCTGGGGAGGTTAGGACTGGTAATGGGCTATGGGGGGCTTAAACTGAAAATTGGGTGATGGGGGATTAGGACTGGAAATGGGCTGGTGGGATTAGGACTGGGAGTGGGCTATGGGGGGGGCTAGGACTGGTAATGGGTTGGGGGGGTTGCTAGGACTGGAAATGGGCTGAGTGGAAGGGGGCTTGAACTGCAAATAGCTGTTGGGGATGGGGCTTGGAATGGAAATGGGCTGAGGGGAAGTGGGGGGCTTGAACTGCAAATAGCTGATGGGGACGGGGCTTGGAATGGAAATGGGCTGAGGGGAAGTGGGGGGCTTGAACTGCAAATAGCTGATGGGGAGGGGGACTTGGAATGGAAATGGGCTGAGTGGAAGGGGGCTTGAACTGCAAATAGCTGATGGGAAGGGGGCTTGGAATGGGCTCTTAGGGGAGGGAGCTAGGACAGGAACTGGGCTGATGGATGGGCTAGGATAGAACTGAGAATTGGGTGTTGGGGGGAGCTAAGATTGGAAATGGGCTTTGGTGGGGGCTTGGATTGAAATGGACTCATGGAGGGGCTAGAACTGGAAGTAGGCTCATGGGGGGCTTGGTTTAGAAATGGGCTGAGTGGAGGGGAGCTAGGATTTAACATGGGCTGATGGTGGGGCTAGGAAAGGACTAGAAATGGGCTGATGGGAGGCTGGTATTGGAAATGAGCTGATGAAGGGACTCGGATAGGACTGGAAATGGATGGGGGAGCTAGGACTGGAAATGGGCTGATGTGGGGACTAGAAGGGAGCGGATACTGGGTGGGGCTGGAACTAAAAGGGAGCTGATGTGTGGGGAGTTTAGAAGGGGTTGGGGCTGGGAGTGTGTATTGGTGTGTGGAAAAATATTTTGTGTGGGAGGGAAGAAAAATGTACATTTGGCCGGGTATTGGGAGACTAAGTGGGGTTTGAGGATGGAGGGGTAAAATTTGAGTGGATGAAATAGGAATGAGGAAAGAGCAAAAGGAGAAAGATTATTATGTTAAAGCAGATGTAGAGAGAGAATGGAAAAAACTAGAAGAGAAGAAAGGACAAATGGACAGCAGACGATGGAGAGATAGCAGAAGACACAAATAAACCAGAAGAAAGTGGCTGGAACAATTGCAACTGAAAAAAAAATGCACAAAAGGTACAAAGATATCTCTTTATTTTGAATTTATTAACTGGAATATGTCAGCTCTGGGAAATGTGCATCATTAATGTCTGTGCTTTGTTTAGTACAAGAGGAAATTAATTTATAGTTTTATTTCTACATTGTTGTTGTACATTCCAAGTTTGGCTTTTAGGGTTCCCAGTTTAATTATTGTCTTCCTGTTTTTAAATTGTGATTCCTTGTTTTGGTGATAGTCTATGTTCTGCATGTGTAACTGAGCTGAGGTATTCTGTTTATGTAATTCCTATTTGACATTGTCACTTGTTCTCTTTCCCCAGTAGGTCATGTATTGTTATTCTCTGAAATGTATTGGTTTAATATTTGCAGTGTTGCCTTTTGATAGGTAGTGTATGGTGCTTTATGAGTCCTGGTAGTGCTGTTGGGATACGGTGGGTTTGCTATGGGTTCTAAATGGGCAGTGTTTGTAGTAGTTCCTAATGTGCCTGGCGGTTGGCACTGGATTATAGTAATGTAGAAATCTTTGTCTTTTTTTATCCATACACTCATGAAGAGGCATGTTTACTAAAAGTTAGTGTATGGTAACATTATGCAAATATTTATGCAAATGAGGCCCCTTATGCAAATGAGGCCCCGCACCGAGTCTCCGCACATGGCCCCGCACCCCCCTTGGGCCGCCCCTGGCTCTCTCATGGTTAAAGACTTTTCCATATGCTGGCTTCTGGCTCAATGCATAAAGCTTGCTGGCTATTATGTCTTCCTGAGACTTGGCTTTGTTAAGATAATCAGTTTTACCTCTGAGACGTCCTTTCATGAATGGCTCTCTGCTCTTGCTGAAGCCATATGGTTTCAGGATATCTGCAGCCTGATTATCTCCCCTCCAGGAATACAGCTCCTGACCTGAACAAGGTTTCTCTTCAGCCTGTTCCTCTGAGAATGGGGTCAGTCTCCCTTCCTCTCCTGGGAAGTGTGTAATGCTGTCAGCTCCTTTCCTTCCAGCTGCCCTCCTTGAGCTATCCTCTGAGTTCAACGCTGAGCTCCTCACTGAACTCTTCCGTGCACTATCATCTGATCTCTGCCGTGAACTCTCCTGTGAACTAACTTTCTCTGCCCACATGGGTTTATAAGCATGTGACTTGCTGCTCTCCTTCCACCCCGCCCCCAGCTGAGTTGTATCAGCACCCTTAGCTATTATGGACCTGGGGCGTGGCTTCAGCCCAGCAAGTTCTGACTGACTGTTTTTTTCAATGCTGACTTTGGTTTTAAAGTGAGCCTTTTTTTTCTTTTTCCCTCTGCCTAGGGGAAATTTCCTGTATTACCTCTATTTCCATGGGAATCTGACCATCTTCGCCATCACAGTAGTGCTGCTTATATGTGCATGTTCCCATTGTGACTCTGCTCTTTTTCATGCATTTTTGTTTATAACGTAGCTCTACATCTTATCATTTTTATATGTAACATTGGGAGCGCTATATGTAGCTTATAAAGGGCTCAGCACTCTCTAAGCCTTTTATAAAATATTTGACTAGTTTTCTATGGGTGAACCTAAATTTCTGTTTTGTTACCTACACGCTCTCTACAAAGACATCCTCTAGATATATGTAGCCTCAGTGTTACAATGCATCTCGCCTTGAATTACTACTGGAAAAGCGTGAGCTGAATCCAAATCCATAAAAATAAATAAATAAAAAAATTACAAAATAACTCCACGTTCTCCTTATGCAAGTGCACGACCTCTTTATCCAGTCCGGAGTGACTATCTGTCCATATAGACATGACCACAACTGTTACTTATTTCCTAGACAAATCCAGTTCAGAGGATCAGACTGGCAGAAGCAGCTGCCCTTTCTAAGATAACATACTTTTTGAAATCCCCAAAGGCAGAATCTTCAGAGCAAAACCCAGAATTATCCTAGGCACTGAGGCCCCACTAGACTTCCCTCTTTCCCGAATTTGACGCAGGGAGGAGAGACTACATCAAGAAATAAATCAAACGGATGTTTCACAGCCTGGCCAAAACTGACATTTAAAAATCAAATAAACAATAGATGCAATATTACTGGGTGGTGGGGGGATCAAGGCCACTGGGCCACTAGGGCTAGCTTTAGCTGGGGGGAGGGGAGGAATCGGGGCCACTGGGCCATCAGGGATTTGGTTTCTGTCAGGGACACTGGCCTCCTGCCAGTATTTTGATGGCATTGGGGAAAGCCCCCAATGCCATTTTTATTTTTTATTTTTTTTATTTAACATTTCTTATATACCGCCTTTCATGATATCAAGGCGGTTTACATTGAACAAACTGAAATTACATTGAACAGGGCATTATAACTTGGAGATAACTATTTTACAGGGAACATGGGCAGTGGAGGGTTAAGCGGTTTGCCTAAGACCACAAGGAGCACCTGTGGGACTAGAAACCCCAGGCCATCAAAATACTGTTGGGGTGCATATGCAAATGAGCATCTTTTGGCTTGCTCTCCCAGTTTAACGCTGCCATTTGCACCTCAGTTTAATTTGTGGCTAATTTGCATATGCGCCCCTTTCTGCACGCTAGCGCTGAAGTCGCGCGGTATCGATGTGCTGCTTAGAGGTGTGCAGAGTTGATAGCGCGCGACTTCAGAGCCGGCTTTCTGCATCAGTCCATAGGTTTGTACCTGAGGTAATGGAGGGTTAAGTGACTTGCCCAAGATGTGTGAGTGGGATTCAAACCTCAGTCTCTTTGGTCACCATTAGGCTACTCTTCCATTCCAACAAAGAAACGTGGATAGCAAAGGAGGACGTGTGAAAATCTTTATTGGTCAAATCAGCCAAAGGCCCGACACAGGCCGTGTTTCGGAATTCCCTTCTTCAGGGGCTAAATGGCTAAAGACAAATACACAAATTAAAATAAACAACAAAAATAGTTATTTAAAAACAATAAAATAAAACTGGCTAAAACCACGGACATCAATGAATGCATACTAAAACAGTTTTAAATGTAAAAATAATAACAAATTAAAACCATTTTTCTAATAAACGGTAACTCTGGTAACCCGGAGGCCCTCCTCGTCCTCCTTCACCCCTTTTTCCTCCCCCATCTCCCCCCGCTCTTTTACACTTAACAAATATACCAACACAATAATATGGTAGAACCTTGGTCGCAGCTTTATTAATACATATAACAACCCGCCCAACATGGGCAACACATGATCAACCTCACCCCCCACCCCTTTTCCGGACGATGCCCTCACCCGCCATACTATTAGCAAGGCTGAGCATCATCCTCACCACCCCCCCACCGCCTGCCTCGCCATACTAGTAGCAAAGGCTGGCACACCCACCCCGCTACCGGGCCGAAACCCCCCAACCGGGATGTCTCGCCCCACTCCAGGGAGCTCCTTCGCTCCCCACCAGCTCCTCAATCAGTTACCGCCGCGCCGCCTGTGCAAGCGCTGGCCCTCTACCCCGCCACCGGCGCGAGGTAGTCACATATCCTCACGCCGACCCACCCCCATAAAGCTGCGACCAACCAACTGCTCAAACATTTCTTGCCAATCATTTAACAAAAGATCTTGTCCGACAGGAGATAGGTGTACCCCATCCGTACGGTACAAGCCCGCACAATGTGCATCTGCCCACGGGTGCTGCACCTGCCAGCCACCCACCTGCTGCACCCAACGCCCGACCTGCCGATTAACTTTCGCCAGCCCACGCGACCACCGTCGCTGAGCCTGGCAGGCCGGCCTTGGTATAATGTCAGACCATATAACGGCCACCCCTGGCCACTCCAACAGCAGCTCCCTCAAGTGCCGCTGCACAGCTCGAATTAACTGTCGACAAGTCCAACTGGATAAGTCGTTGCCGCCCAAGTGAATCAACACTCCACGTGGGTGCTGCCGCCGGTCCGCTTGTCGCCGCATCAAAGGAAGAAGTTGCCACCAGCGCATGCCCCGCTCTCCAATCCACAGCAATCGAACGTTGCAGGTCGCCAGGCCCAGATGCTCTCCCAAGGGGCGTAACTGAGCCCTCCGCTCCGCCCAATACACAAAGGAGTGCCCGACGATCCACCAGTCGCTCGCTGTGCCTTCAAAGGAATCCCCGTCCAGTACCGGACCTCGCAGCAGCCCACCTGAAATAGGAAACACATCATTAGAACCCCCCCCCTCTTGCCCTCCAGCCCGGGACCCGATCACAGCCACTCCGGCCAGACATATCCCGCATATGCCCGAGATCTCCATCCCCCAATCCTTTTAATCACCTCATCGCCCAAACCCGCTGCTGCAGCACTCGTTGCCGCCCCTATCCGGAAGGAATGAGAAGCGAACTGCCGCTCCTCATAGCCCAACCGCCGCAAGGCCAAGCGCAGCACCGCCGTAAACTGAAACTGCGTTACTGGCTGTTCATCCGCGTGTCGAAAAAATTGGCCTGCCGTCGGAGGCCGCCGTTGTGCATAGGTCCGTAAATTCCTCACCGGGCAGGAACACAGCTCCGGGATCGCTTTCAACACCACCCGGCGTCCCACACCCAATTGGTCAGTCTTCGACCGCTTGAGATAGATCTGCACCGATGCCGCCTCCACGACTACATGCTGCGCTTCCAAACCCCCCAGCACCTCCCTCCGATGGGACCGCGGAACCAATTCGCTAACCCGAAATGCGCCGAAGAAGGCTGTCACGAACAGAGCACAAAATAATACCGCCTCGAACTCCGACGCCGCCACCTCCGGCAACACGCCCCATATCTGCAATAGCAACTCATGTGAAATTGGCCGCCGCCAATCCCGTCCTCGGGGCCTCTCGCGCACCCACCCCGCCAACAGTCGCTTTACCAAAAAGGAAGCACTGGGGTTACCCCAACCAGCCACCTTGCTGAAAAAGGAGAATCCCGCAACCGCTGCCCGCGCAGTCGACCGTGACCAGCCCTGCCCTTTCGCCCACACTATGAACGCACCCACCTGCTGGCCATCTACTCTCCCCCCACTCCAACCCTTACTCTGCAGAAAAGCCCATACCTTGGCATATCCTCGTGTATAGGCCGCCCACGTACCTGGAGCAACAGAAGACCGCAACAACCCCATCACTGCAGGGTCCCAAGCTGCCAAAGGTGTTCCGGCACTACCGTCGCCGTCTCGTCCGCTCCTGGAGCCAAAGCCCGGAATTTCTCCCACTGGAAACGAGACAAAGCGTCAGCAATGGAATTACACGAACCTGGCACATGTCGTGCCCTAGCCGTGACATTAAGGCGCAAGCATGCCAGCACCCAAACCCGCATGAGAGCCGCCACCCTCGGACACTTGGGAGAGTGCCGGTTGATCACCTGCACTACCGCCGCATTGTCACACCAGAAGACCACCTTCCTGTTCCTCAACCTCTCCGGCCATGCCCAAAACGCCACCACTATCGGGAACAACTCCAAGAAGGTCACATTACGCGTCAAACCACTCTCCACCCACGATGCAGGCCAAGCTGCCGCACACCACGAGCCCTGACAAAACAACCCAAACCCCGACCCGCCCGCTGCATCCGAAAAGAGCTGCAGATCGACATTGGACAACTCTGCCGATTGGACTAGCGAGCAACCATTGAAATCCGCCAGAAAAACACTCCAAACCCGCAGATCCTCCCGCATCCCCGCCGTCACCCGAATACGATGATGCGGGCGCTGCACCCCCGCCGTGGCCAACGACAGCTGCCGTGCGAACGGCCGACCCATCGCGATCACCCGACATGCAAAGTTCAAGTGCCCTACCAGTGCCTGCAAAGCCTTCAGCGTCACTTTCGACGCAGCCCCCACCTCCTCTACCAATGCTTTCAGTCGCTCAATCTTTTCCGCTGGCAAGCGAACCTCAAAGGCAATGGAATCCAACTCGATCCCCAAGAAGGAAAGGCACGTGACCGGCCCACGCGTCTTCTCTGCTGCCAACGGTATTCCAAATTCTACAGCCATCGCCTGAAATGATCGCAACAAGGATGCGCACGCGGCGCTCCGTGCGGGACCTACAAACAGAAAATCATCCAAGTAGTGTATGATAGAACTACTACCCGCCCGCTGAACCAGCACCCAATGCAAGAAGGAACTGAAAGTCTCAAAATAGGCGCATGAAATCGCACAACCCATCGGCAAACACTTGTCAAAGTAGAATTGGCCATCTAGCTGGAATCCTAACAAGGGAAATGCCGAGGGGTGCACTGGCAAAAGTCGGAAAGCCGATGCAATGTCCGCCTTCGCCATCAAGGCCCCCCTGCCACACTGGCGCAGCAAGTCAACAGCCACATCGAACGGCGCATAGCGCACCGAACAGCGCTCAGGCGGAATATGATCATTTACCGAGTCCCCCGGCGGGAAGGACAGGTTGTGTATTAAACGGTAATGCCCCGGCTCCTTCTTAGATATGACCCCTAAGGGTGAAATGATAAACGGCGAAAATGGGGGGTGATCAAACGGCCCCGCTACCCTGCCCAATGCGCATTCGGTCACAATTTTTTGACGGGCCACCTCAATCAGCCCCCGCACCGAGCTAGGATTACTAGCCACCACTCCCGTGACTTCACCTTGATACGGAATACGGAAACCTTCTGAAAAACCCCACCACAACAACTGGGCCGCCTTGCCACGTTCACGCCTCCCGTAACGCTCCAGCCATGGCTGCAGCGCCTGCGCCTTAATGGGGGTAGGCGCCAACCCCCCAAGCACCCCCTCATTTGCCTCCACTCCCTGCTCCCGACACTCCTTTCCTGATACATTTCGTGACTGCATGACTCCCCCCGCACATTGAACAAGCGTGACGGAACTTGCAATCCGGGAAGGGACAGGACGATTTATTGTAGCGCCAACAGAGATCTCCCGCCGCCCCCCCATTAGGCAAGCCCGGTACCGGACCCGCCGCCCGAAAGGACCGCACACCAGCCGCCGAACTCTGCCCACTAACCTTTCCTTGTCCGCTTATATTCCCACTAACCTTTTTGGCCGACATTTGAGTCAGCCAGAGGTTAATATCTCTCATCCCCCAGGACAACTGCGTGTTCTCCTCCATCATATCCCTAAACTCCTCATAGTAGTTGAGCCATGCCCAACCTTCATGCGCCTGAGACGCAGCCAAAATTGCGTCTGCATACGCCAACAACTCGCCGTACAGCCCCGGATCCGAATGTCCACACACACTGGCCAAGCGCAAGAATGCTCGCATCCAGTTCAATGTGTTACGGGATACCTTCCGCACCCTCCCCGCCTTCTCGTCCTCCTTACGTTTCTTCCGACTCTCTCCCGAGCGCTTCCGTCCCTCCAAGAGCCGAAAGATATCAATGTATCTTCTCTTGCGGATGCGCCTGCGCAACTTGCGCGGAACGCTCTCCCACAACTCAGCGCAACGTACCACCGAAGACCCCGCTCTCTCCCCTCGTCCCTTTCCTGCTACCGAAGCACTCGACGAACTCCCAGTGGAGGAGGAGGATGACGATGAGGACGAACCGCGCCAACAACGACGCCCATGCTTTCGCTTAGCTTTAGCTTTTCGTCCCACAGTCACCGCTGCCGCAGCCGATACTCCGTTACCGCCTGGCGCACCCGAACCCCCAATACACTCACCCTCTGCACCTTGCGCGCTGGTCTCCGCTGACGCCCCAGCCGAACCAATCTGCTCCATTGCTTGAGCCGTCGCAACTGCGCCTGTTTCCGCACTCCCGACCACTGGCGTTCCACTCACCGACACCTGCAGAGGAAGAGAAGAACCACCAGCAGCCATACCCAACCCATATTGCCCTGCTCCCCAAACTACCCCTCCCCCAGGTTGCCAAGCCGAGGTACTCCCAACCCCTGCCCACCGAGGCCCCTCCCAAGCCCCTTGGACCCCCGTACATGGGAAACCCGCACTGGGCCAATCGCCCCACCCGGGTCCCCACTGCCCCATAGCCGTTGGCTGCCCCCCTCCCTGTGGCACCCAAATCCAGCCCCCCTCAGGAGCATACTGTACCACCTGCCCACTCTGCCTCCCTGGAACAAACTCTCCATCACCAGAAATCCCGGAGGAAACCCTGAAGTGGCTAGCCTCAGCCTCCTGCGAACCCCGCGACCCCGCCCCCTGCTCCCCCCCCCTCACCGCTACTGCCCCTCAGCCCCAATGCCCCAACTCGCTCACATCTGTCAGCCCCAACCACGCCATCTGCACCCGGCGCTGGCCCTGCTGGCTCGGGACCAAGGGCTCCGGCAGTCCCCCCCCCTCCCAGACTCCGAGTTGGGATCGCTCACTGCAATCTCCCCCCTCTCTCTACGGCCTCCCCTACCCCTGGGACCCACGGGCAGGGAGGCCATACTGGCATTCTGCCCCCCCACATGCGCTCTGCTGGCCGCACTAACTCCCTGTGGCTCCACACCCCCCCCCAGGATGAGCCCGCTGCCTCCCTTTCACTCCCTTATTTGCCCGCCCCTTGATCCCCCGCTATTTATCAATAACTATTTGCTTTATGAAATCGACTATCCCCAAAGGCAATGTAAAATACTGCCCCCCCCCCCAAAATTCTCTCAGCCCCCGTGAGGGGATTCAAACCAGGGACCTCCCCCCCCCCCCGCTATCCACCGCAGTCCCTCACACCGCGTCCCGGCTCACCCAGCAGCCGTCGATGCCGCAACCCGCAGTAGCAGGCCTCACACTGCTGGAACCAGCGCCTGCAGAAACACGCCCGATCCCTCCGAGGAGCCGCAGCGAAAAGACAGAGCCACGCGGCTCCTCGGAGTCTTCAGGACCGCCCTTCCTTGCCTCGCGGCCAATGGGATCGCCCCACAATACCGTGGTGCGATCCCAGCATGCCGCTCTCCTCCCTCCACCACTCCCCCCCCCCGCAAACCCCCGCCACGTGACACGGCCGAGGCCGGGCCCGGGCCCAGGTTACCGTTGGCCTCGGGATCCGGCCCGGCGGCCTCGGGCATTTGTATCAATATAAATATATAAATATAAATATAAATGGTGGAACAAATAAGTACGGCTAACAGCAGAACAACACAAAAAAAGACACCTAAACAGTACAATTAAAAATAAATAAAAGTATATAAATATATATAAGAAAATATAAATATGTAAATATAAATTTGTAAATAAATAATAAATGTTTCAACGGACGATAAACATTTCATAATATAATCAAAAAATTAATATTGTATCTAAAAAACATATAAATTACACATACCTGAATCAACAGACTATATCAATTAACCAAAAAGAACTAAAACAATGTGTGTCTTCAAAAGTGTACTATAACAAATATGACACCTAAACAGTACAATTGATAAAACATATAAATATATATATAAACAATATAAATGTGTAAATATAAATATGTAGATGAATAATAAATGTTTCAACGAACGATAAATATTTCATAATATAGCATAAAAATAAATAATGTATTTAAAAAACATATAAATTACACATACCTGAATCAACAGACTGTATAAATTAACCAAAAAGGACTAAAACAGTGTGTGTCTTCAAAATTGTGCTATAACAAAAAACAAGCATTTAAATTGAAAACTTATAAATAAATTACTCTTAAATAGAAAAAATAAACATCATGAAATCCATACATATATATAAAAAATATTAAAAATTAATTATAAAAAATATATAAAAAATGATAATAAATTATTAATTTCGAAAAATATAAATAGAAATCGGCCTGATTTAAAGAGAGATGAAGACAACCCATGTAAATTGATATTTAAAAAGAGTAATAAAATGGGAGAATGAAAATAAAAATGATACCTGACCAAGAAACTCTTCCTACGACCGTAAATGTGCAATCTGTGAAACGTGAAAAATGTATAAATAATTAAATTGTTTTTAAAAGATAATAATTTGCCAAGATAATGATGTAAAAACAAAGGATAAAAAGAGACCAAAACTAACAAAATGTGATTTTAAAAACCAACGGCCATTTGGAATCTAAAAACGGTATGAGTGGCGTCTGTGAAAGCAATCAAATAAATTTGTGAGAAATACAAAGAAACAATTAAAAATTGGGGGACACAACGGAACATGAATGCGTGGAAGCAGTCACAAAGTATATTCAAAAGTGATGCATAATAGTCACAAACTGCCCATTTCACCGGTTGTTATACTACACAGGCCACTTCACTTAAAAAAGCTAAAAACATCAATTCTAAACAAATAAAATATTATCATTGACAAAAGCCTCTGACCACCTCGAACCATGTCTCGATGATTTCAAGAGGGATGGAAAAACTGTTCATTTGTGTGAACGATTAGAAAACATCGAAAGACTTTTAAACCTACTCAACCATTATCGAAAATTAAAAATGCGCAGATGCAGGGGGTTACATTTTTAAAAAAAGTTGCCGAGTCTGGCGCGCTTACCGCATGACATAAATATGGTTTTATGTTAGTTAGTCTGCAGCATCCTGTCGTTCTGATTTTATTTAATTTTTTATTTTATATCTTCCTCACCGATGCTGCTTAAACTTAGAGTATACGTAGCGGTTTATAATGCGATTCCTAAAACTTTTTTACAAATGAATTAAAAACTTTTGTAAGTGAATTACAATTTTTATTGTTGTATCCGTTATATCACTATCATTGATAATTTTTAATTTTCGATAATGGTTGAGTGGGTTTAAAAGTCTTTCGATGTTTTCTAATCGTTCACACAAATGAACAGTTTTTCCATCCCTCTTGAAATCATCGAGACATGGTTCGAGGTGGTCAGAGGCTTTTGTCAATGATAATATTTTATTTGTTTAGAATTGATGTTTTTAGCTTTTTTAAGTGAAGTGGCCTGTGTAGTATAACAACCGGTGAAATGGGCAGTTTGTGACTATTATGCATCACTTTTGAATATACTTTGTGACTGCTTCCACGCATTCATGTTCCGTTGTGTCCCCCAATTTTTAATTGTTTCTTTGTATTTCTCACAAATTTATTTGATTGCTTTCACAGACGCCACTCATACCGTTTTTAGATTCCAAATGGCCGTTGGTTTTAAAATCACATTTTGTTAGTTTTGGTCTCTTTTTATCCTTTGTTTTTACATCATTATCTTGGCAAATTATTATCTTTTAAAAACAATTTAATTATTTATACATTTTTCACGTTTCACAGATTGCACATTTACGGTCGTAGGAAGAGTTTCTTGGTCAGGTATCATTTTTATTTTCATTCTCCCATTTTATTACTCTTTTTAAATATCAATTTACATGGGTTGTCTTCATCTCTCTTTAAATCAGGCCGATTTCTATTTATATTTTTCGAAATTAATAATTTATTATTATTTTTTATATATTTTTTTATAATTAATTTTTAATATTTTTTATATATATGTATGGATTTCATGATGTTTATTTTTTCTATTTAAGAGTAATTTATTTATAAGTTTTCAATTTAAATGCTTGTTTTTTGTTATAGCACAATTTTGAAGACACACACTGTTTTAGTCCTTTTTGGTTAATTTATACAGTCTGTTGATTCAGGTATGTGTAATTTATATGTTTTTTAAATACATTATTTATTTTTATGCTATATTATGAAATATTTATCGTTCGTTGAAACATTTATTATTCATCTACATATTTATATTTACACATTTATATTTTTTATATTTTTTATATATATTTATATGTTTTATCAATTGTACTGTTTAGGTGTCATATTTGTTATAGTACACTTTTGAAGACACACATTGTTTTAGTTCTTTTTGGTTAATTGGTATAGTCTGTTGATTCAGGTATGTGTAATTTATATGTTTTTTAGATACAATATTAATTTTTTGATTATATTATGAAATGTTTATCGTCCGTTGAAACATTTATTATTTATTTACAAATTTATATTTCCATATTTATATTTTCTTATATATATTTATATACTTTTATTTATTTTTAATTGTACTGTTTAGGTGTCTTTTTTTGTGTTGTTCTGCTGTTAGCCGTACTTATTTGTTCCACCATTTATATTTATATTTATATATTTATATTGATACAACCGTTTATTAGAAAAATGGTTTTAATTTGTTATTATTTTTACATTTAAAACTGTTTTAGTATGCATTCATTGATGTCCGTGGTTTTAGCCAGTTTTATTTTATTGTTTTTAAATAACTATTTTTGTTGTTTATTTTAATTCGTGTATTTGTCTTTAGCCATTTAGCCCCTGAAGAAGGGAATTCCGAAACACGGCCTGTGTCGGGCCTTTGGCTGATTTGACCAATAAAGATTTTCACACGTCCTCCTTTGCTATCCACGTTTCTTTGTTGGACTGCTTTTGCACGTGGTGTTGTGCCCTTTGTTGGACCCTTTACTCTTCCATTCCAGAAACGGTAAATTAATAATTTGTGGAAATAAACAATATGGAGGTTATTCAGTACAGCGAATAGCGGGGATGGATGTCCAGATTGGACGTCCATCCCCGCTATTTGCTCCCCTGCTGGCCCTGACTAATGCCTCACTGTATGAACAGCTCGTTTGTACGGGGAGGCTTAGACGGGGGCAGGAGGGGGTGTTATTGAGGCAGGGCATGGGCGGGGCATGGGTGGACCACGACCCCAGATGTATAGGGCCGATTCTGAAGTCAGCCCTGTATGTCTAGGGCTATGAACATGGACAGGGGACTTATTCCACCGCAGGGGTGGAATAAGTCCCCCTGGACATCGGAGGATTATGCCGCTGGGCCAGGTCAAAAAGGTAGGGGGTGCAGGAGGATCCCTGCAGATGAACCCTGGCCAAGGGAGGCTGGATCAAGGGTCCGGCTGTGGGGAAAGAAAAATATCTGTGGTGGCCGGCATTTGCGGCTTCTGAATGGAGCCACGGTGCCATGGTGACGGGACACCATGGCACTGCGGCTCCACTCAGGAGCCTGACTGAGGTTGCTGAGGATCTGCTGTGCGTGCAGACCTATCAGAATCAGGGCCCGGCCTGCAAATTCAGGCTGTAGATCAGATTCTGATCCCGCAGGAATGTCTAGCTCCCGTGAGATCAGAATCGGGTCTACCTTTGGGCATCCCGCTTCTGGTCGACCGCACAAGGGGCTGGACGGCCAGGTCAGAATGTGCCTCAGTTGAGGGATTTTCAGTGGCTGTGGCCAGCATAGTTAATGCGGCTGGCTGTCACCACTTTAACTTTGCCACAGATATTTAATGCCGGGGCCATATCTGGGCCCCAGCATTAAATATCCAGGTTGCCCAGATCGCAATCTTGCATGTCATTCAGCGGCAATATTCAGTTGCTGGCTGGATTGCAAAAGTGGCCATTCAGCTGTCCTAACTTTAGCCCATTAGGGTAATTAGGCAGCGAATGCATATTGCCGCTGCCCAGTTAACTCAAGTTGCCGCCCCCAGAACACGCCAGTGCTGGCTGGCTTGCACTGTGGCATGCATCAGTGGCACCTGGGGATATTCGACATTGAATATCCCCCCCTGTATTTTTTTCTTGATGAAGCAATCCAAAGAACATGTTTATTATGGGACCCAGCATGTACTATGTTTAGAAATTAAATCACTGCTCTTTCCACTTGACTTTATGAGTTCTAACTCAACTCTTTGAAACTGAAGCTGCTGCAAGGATTATTGAGCTTTTCAACACCTCCTACATATTAGAATAAAAAATGAAGACAGACACCTGAATTCCATCTTCCCCGTAGCCTTCCTACCTGTCTGGTGTTCCAGATTTAGATTGCCTTCTCCCCTGGATTGAGGGTGCAGGATGGCCACTAAGCCTTCTTCTGCCCTCAGAGATGGGCTTTCAGTCCTCTTCTCCCTGGTGGGCAGGGGGAAGTGTATCGTCTCTCCTCAGCAATGGCTTGAGACTCTGGACTGCTGTCTTCTCTCCTGAGAATGTGAGGGATGGGAAAAGCGGAGCTCAGATCTCACATCTATTTCTCTCCCTGGGAGGGTGAGTGGTGAGAAGTTCCAGAGTTCACACGGCACTAGGTAACATGTGCTGGCTGCAGCAAACACTACGGTTTGAGGAAGGAGTACAGGGAAGCCAGGGGTTAAATTCCATTATACTCCTTGAGATTTTGGGCTAGTCACTTATCCCTCCATTGCCTCTGGTACAAACGTAGATAATGAGCATGCCAGGAACAACAAAATCCCTGCTGTACCTAAATGTAACTTGCCTTGAACTACTTCTGAAAAGGGCTGAGATAAATCTAAATTCTACCCCATATTCACTTCCTCTGTCCATTTTAGTCAGACAGGCTACTACTACCCATCACTGAGAAGTCAGCACCTCACGTGTTCCAGCATCTACCCCTCTTGATGCCTGCCACAATCCTCATGGTCCATCCCCTCTCGCCCCCCCCCCCCCACCCCCAAACCTTCCTGGCAGTGTCAGTGGCATCAATGCTTAAAGAAAGGAAAACTATGTCAGAGTCTCAAAAACGTTGCTACTGCAAGAGTCTCTGCTCATCCTGCCGCCTCTGATGTACACTTCCTGTTACCCTGGGGTGGGCGGGACTGGTAGCTGCAGCATGTTTGAGAGCGACAGAGCTCCACCATTGTTTGCTTCTCTTTTAGTGCTGAGATGGAAGATCTGAGGTGAGTGAATGGATGGACTGGATGGGGAGGACCAGGAGAGTAGGCAGGTGGCAAAAGATATTGGGTTGGACCATATCTGGGGGGCAGGAGAAGAAGACAGATGTCAAACCATTTTGGGAGGAAGATGAACAAGAGGGGAGATGCTGGACAGTGTGAAGAAAGGATTAAGGAGGAGGGGGCTGGAGGCTGATTCTGGGGCTGGGGGAAGGGGGCTAGATGCAGGGCTGGCCCCAGAGTTGGTTAGGATTGCCATCTGGCTCCAGATGCACCTGACAGGCTTGAACCAGTCCTGAGTTTACCCTATTGCATGCAGGGACTTGTAGTCTTGTTTTTCTTATGGAGTGCAGTGGGGGAAATCAGAATATATGTCCCTGCATGCAATGGGGTAAACCCAGGACTGGATCAAGTTTATTGGGTGCATCTGGAGCCAGTTGTTAACCCTAGAGTTGGTTCAAGGTGTTGGTGTCCCAGGAAATCCTTGAGCTTTACACCCCATGGTTGTCAGAATCTATTGTCTAGCTTTAAATGCCCAGATCTTTGCAGTTGCCTAGGAGCTGCTGCCCTAGGCAACCACCTAGTTTGCCTGGTGGTTGGACAGGCCCTGGCTAGATGCCTAGTTAAATGTAGGGTGCACATTTCTTCATTTCTCCTGCCATCAAAGCTCATTGTAGTGCATAGCTTTAAACTGTGTGGATTCTACTCTATATTTGTTACTTTATAATGGTTTATTGGAACAGAACCCCCCCCCCCCCCATTATTTTTAAAAGTTAGTTTCTTTTTATACAAAATTGTCTTTATTTGGATGCTTCTAAGGCCAAGGGAGAGAATCAATGTAGGTTTGGTTGCAGGAGAAGTAATGTTTTCTATATAGTTGGGGGAGAAGCCTGCCCAGCTCCGTCTTATCAGCTGAGGAGGAACTTGCCTCATGAGTTATTGCAAATGGGAAAAAATGGCTTCAAAGTGTCACTGTGGGACATAGAAAGGCATTGTTAGAGCTGTGCAATGTGTACATAAACATATTATCCCGCATTGTGCATAGAGAGGCCCTACATTTTCCGTGAAATGTTAGCTATCCACACGACAGCGTTAGTAGTCATTTCGATGTTAGTCTTGTATTGGTTAGTAAGGAGAATATGGGAGATGGGTGGGATAGGCTGTAAGATATTGAACCACTCATCTCAAATCAAGGGTCTAGTTGATAGATGTGGGGAGGGGTAAAACTGGGGGAAACTTGATGCTATAGCAGTTGGATTGGGGGAGAGGGGGTGAGTTAGCACCTTCTGGTCATGGTTGGCATGAATGTTTTGTTCTGTCAATACTGTTGGATAAAGAGTCTTCGACCAAGAGGGAAGGATTGGAGGAGCTCTTCCGCAGGCGTAATCAAAACAGCAAAAACAAGTGGAAGGAGACCATATAAACGGCAAAGAAACTTTATTAAAGGCCCGATGGCCAAGTTTCAGCTAGTCACCCTTCGTCAGGGGCTTGGCCCTGGGATAGGTATGGATGGGTACAGTAGAGATTTTCTTCTCATCTTGAAGACAGCATGTTTATTAAACTATAAATTAAACTATTGTGTAGCAATCTGGGGTTCTTGGCTCTATGTTTTTCCTTCCTTCTTTTTCTCTGCTTTTTAGTTTATTATTCTTTTTGTTGTTTTTTTGTGCTTTTCATTCCCTTCCTACTGGGTCAGGTTTGTAGTTAAACCATTTTGTGTATCCTTCTAATTATCAGTTTTTTTACACTGCAGTGATGTTCAATGTTTGCTTAAATGGTGGTCTATTAAATGCCCGATAAATAAATATCACTACAGATAGAGCTGGGCCTTTCAGAGCATGCCTATTGCAATCAAGTTATGTGAGCAAACCCAGCATATGCAATATGAGCTTAGCTATTCTGAATCTAATGTCTGACTTTATGTTCCTTGCGAGGGTGACAGGAGTTTCCACTGTTTGCAAGTAGATTAAGCAGTTCCCTTTATAGCTATTAGTGGCATAATTTCCCTGTGAAATGTAATCGAAATGGCAGAAACTGAACTTTCCTATAGAAAGACAATGAAGACGTTTATTTTAATGCAGCAGAGCTGGGGCGCGTGCTGAAAACGAAATTTGGAAGCAAACAAAAGCATATGGAAGCCTAACTGAGTACTACTGGCCTTATGTTGCCTCTCTTTTGGGTTTTGATATGACAGAAGGGCTCACTGGGTTCCAGGTTCCTGCCTCGCAGACCTGGTATGAACTGTCTGATGCTTAGTGCTCAGCTTTTATCCACACTCTGATTTCAGTTCTGTAGCCACCAAGGGGGGGAGGGGGGGAGGATATTCAATGATATTTACATGGATTGCAGACCCTCCCTCCCCCATGCTATCCTCAGTCTCTGAACACGCTCACTTTACTCTCTATTGTGGCATTATCAGTTAAATCTGTGACCCTTGAAATGCCAGTATATCTAGTGAACAAAGGGCCAGTCCAACCATTAGGCAGATTAGGTGGTTGCCTAGGGCAGCAACCTCTGGGGGGGGGGGGAGGCAGCAAAAAGCAGCTGCATTCCTAGAAAAACAATAGGTCCTGACAGCCACACAAACTCAAAGAACTAACAACACCTACATTTACTTGCCAAAAGAATGGCTTTCAGAAATTGCCCTCATGGGGGTAAGTTCATAAACTGCCATGTGCTTAATTAAGGCCTGTTTTATAAAGCGAAATATAGCGCACTTTACTGTATAAAATAGGGGCATAAAGGCATGCCTTAATCTAGGCATGGATGTTACGCCTGCTGTAGATAAAGCGTAAATGCCTTCACCTAGATTCTTCAGTAGCGAGCGCAAGTTATATTACTTTATAACGTATGCATGTAAATTTCTGTCCCGCCTTTGCTCTGCGCAAGCTCCACCCCCTTGCATAAAACAATGCAATGTGTACCGTCGCGTTAATGCTGACTCCTGGCGACCCAGCCCCTGTGCACACCCACACTAAAAGTGTGCGTGGGAGGATTTGTACATGTGCGAACACAATAGCGACTGACTAAACCAGGTGCATAAGGGCCCAATCATGCACACGAGTCCTTTAAAATAGGGAGTTACGAGCATAAACAGTGCATAGCTTTACGCAGCTCCCTTATAAAATCGGCCCCATTACTTACATACTGTATTTAGAAAGCAAAGTATTCATGATTCTTTTGGGATGATTGCGAATGCTGAGTTTAATTATCAAAACCTTTTGGGTGGGGGGCATTAGAGTTCAAAAAGTCAATTGAGAGGGGGATGCAAGGCCAAAAATTGGCCTAAGGTGCTAATATCCTTGCACCAGTCCTGAGCGAACACAATGAACATGGTTAAATCACACTACTAGGTTATATTATTTGCGCTGCATTGACTCAAGCTATACAGCTTATTTCTCTTCTGCTGTGAAAGCTATTATCATGAAAAGAATGGGCACATGGTCTTATTAATGTAAATTCTCTTTCCATCAAAGCAGGATCCAGTCAAGCGATTCAGATCCCCCCTCTGTAACCTCCCTCCAGCATACCCACAGCAGGTAAGGTGAAACAAAAGACAAAAGACATGATAGATGTGAAGAGAGTGAGAGATTTCCACTACTATATCTTAGCTGTCTCCTATGAAAAGAAAACAAAGCATCGGAGAGAGGTTTGTCTGCCTACGGGATACCCCAAACTTTACTGACCCCTGTGTTAACGAGTCTGGATTCTCACCTTGCCCTTTTCCCTAGCCGCATCCTCTGTGCTAGGAAATCAGGGTTACTTACCTGTAACGGGAGTTCTCCGTGGACAGCAGGATAAGTCAGCCACACCTGGTGACGTCATCCGACGGCACCGAGGACGGACATACTCTCTCTCACTAGCCCAGAAGGGCTTTCCCTTCTGGGCGTGTCCCACCTGGCCCTACCCCCAGGACCACCCCTAGCCAGCCACTGTGTCCCGAGCTGAGCCAGGTGCTAGGGGCGTAGTAGGCCAGGAACCGGACGGGTCCCTTGCAGGGGAGGAAGGGCGGGAGTATGTGGCTGATTTATCCTGCTGTCCACGGAGAACTCCCGTTACAGGTAAGTAACCCTGATTTCTCCTAGGACAAGCAGGATGAAGTCAGCCACACCTGGTGCCTCCCTAGCTGTGAAGGGCTGAGGTGGAAGGGGCCCTGTATGGACATAGGAGAAACACGTGGGTGCAAAAAACAAGCTTTTATTAACGAAACGTACATAAAGTGCCGTAGTGCGAGATCACAGCGGCACGGGTACAGACATGTGCAGAACATGTGCAAAGGGTAACATGTGCAAGGTGCAAATGCAGTAATAGTGCAATACAGGTGCAATAGGTGTAGAACATACATTGTAAACAGGGGCCGAACATAGTAACAACGTGTGGTAACAGCATGTGGAAGGACACGTGGCAGGACATGTATACCTGCTGGTATCCTGCCACAGGGTGAAAGGCAAGGTCAAGGCGCTGGTTAATGGACAGTCATTAAGACCGCTTGGCCGAAGGAATGGCCGGGCTGCATGTCGAGGCAGTAGTGCTTCTGAAAAGTCAGAAGGGAGGACCAGGTGGCCGCCTTACAGATATCGGCCACCGGTACCAAGCGCAGGTTGGCAATGGTGGTCGCCAGTGCCCTCAGCTGGTAAGCATTGACCGTGGGTGAGTGTTCAGTTCCAGCTTGGTTCAGGCAGAAGGCAATGTATGAGGAGATCTAGAGGGACAGGGTGCGCTTGGTGACAGGGCGCCCGGGCTTGTTCACGTCGTAGGATACGAAGAGTTGTGAGCCCCGTCTCTGGTTCTGGGTCCTGAGAAGGTAGAGGCGCAGAGCTCTGACACAATCCAGCGTGTGGAGCCGCTTCTCCTCTGGGGAGGAGTGTGGTTCTGGGTAGAAGGTAGGGAGCTCAATAGTCTGGTTGATGTGGAAGGCTGAGGCTACCTTCGGAACAAGTTTTGGATGCGTCCGGAGGGATGCGCGATCATTGCCGAGCTGTGTGTATGGCGGATGCGCCACCAGGGCCTGAAGTTCGCTGAAGCGTCTGGCCGAAGTGATGGCGACCAGGAACAAGGTCTTCCAGGAAACGAACTTCATGTCCGCCGACTGCATGGGCTCAAAGGCAGACAACGTAAGCTGATTGAGGACAGCCTTGAGGTCCCAGTGCGGTACCGGCTTTCTGACTGGAGGACGGAGGTTCGCTAGGCCCTTCATGAAGCGAGCTACGATGGGTAGCTGTGCCACGGAGCTGTCTCCGGGGTGGTCATGGAAGGCCGCAATGGCTGCCAGGTGTACCCAGATGGACTGTGTCTGCAGGCCTTGCTGCGACAGGGAGACCAGGTATTGTAGAATTTGGGGTACCGGGCAAGAGAAGGGGTCGAGTCCTTGGGAGGAGCACCATGAGGTGAAGCGGCACCACTTTAGGCCGTAAGATTTTCTGGTCGCAGGGCGGCGGGCAGCGAGTACCACTTGCTCGACTTCCTGGGGCAGGCGGAAGAGTGATAAGGCTACCCGCTCAATTGCCAGGCTGTTAAAGCCAGGGTCTGTAGGCTGGGGTGGAGGGTATTCCTGTCTCCCTGGAAGAGCAAGTCCGGCACTAGTGGAAGCCATATCAGGGGGTGCAGTGCCAGTCGGTTGAGGAGCGGAAACCACCCTTGGCGTGGCCAGTAGGGTGCCACCAGGATTGCTTGCGCTCTGTCGGAGATGATGTGCTGGATTGCCATGGAGATCAGAGGGATGGGGGGAAGGCATACACCAGTGATCACTCCCCCCATGATACGTCAAATGTGACTGCGCGTGGAGGGACGTTTTGAACAGAAGGTAATGCATTTTGTGTTCCTCTCTGTCTCAAAGAGGTCGATCTCTGGGAGGCCCCATTCCTAGAAGAAGGAACGAGCAACTTGTGGCTTGAGGGACCATTTGTGCGGATTGAGCTGGCGGCTGAGTTTGTCCGCTAGCCCGTTTTCCAATCCGGGGAGGTAGGAGTCCCGGAGAAGACAGTGTTAGGAGATCGCGAAGGTCCAAATCTGAAGGACCTCTCTGCAGAGGGTCTTGGACCCCATCCCACCCTGTTTGTTGACATAGAACATGGCAACCTGGTTATGTGTCTGAAGCAGGACGACTTTCCCGATGATCAGGGTCTGGAAGGCCCCCAGGGCGTAGCACATAGCCCTGAACTCGAGCAGGTTGATGTGACACTGCTGCTCCTGTTGTGTCCAGGTGCCTTGTGTCTGGAGATGAAGGCAGTGAGCCCCCCAGCCCACTGGGGAGGCATCGGTGGTGATGGTGAGCTGGTGCACTGGCTGGGAGAGGGGTCTTCCATGTAAGAGGTTCCCCTCGAATATCCACCACCGGAGGGAAGCGATCACAGCTTCGTTCAATGGAACGGTGGTACTTAAGGGCTGCGAGTCTTGGGACCAGCGAGCTCTCAGGTGCCACTGGAGGTGGCGCATGTGAAACTTTGCTAGAGGCACGGTCTGGGTAGCAGCCGCAATGTGTCTCAAGAGGCATAGGAGTGTCCAGGCGGTTGAGGTACTGCCCGCTTGTACATGGTGTACGAGGTCCATGATGGTCTCCCGTCATTGCTGGGGAAGGAAGGCCTTGGAGCAGGGGGTGTCTCTGCGGGCTCTGATGAACTCCAGCCATTGTGAGGGGCGTAGATGTGATTTTTGGTAGTTCACCAGAAATCCCAGCGCCAACAGCAGGGTGATGGTCGTGTGGGTTGCTAGTGTGGCTTCCTTGAAGAAAGGGGCCGAGATGAGCCAGTCGTCGAGGTAGGGGAAGATACAAATTCCCTGTTTGCGGAGGTGCAGAGGTGCGCAGCTGCGATGGCAACACACTTTGTGAAGACTTGCGGAGCAGGTGACAGGCTGAAAGGAAGGACTTTGTACTGGAAGTGTTTCCCCATGGCTTGGAACCGCAGATATTGTCTGTGGTCCAGGTGTATCGGGACATGAGTGTATGCTTCTAGCAAATCCAGGCATGTCAGCCATTCCTTGGCTTGGATCATAGGAAGGATGGATCCGAGCAAGTGCATCCTGAACTTCTCTTTGGCAATGAATTTGTTGAGCATGCAGAGGTCGAGGATGGGGTGCATGCCTCCAGATTTCTTGGGGACGAGGAAGTATCTGGAGTAGAAGCCAGAGTTTTGCTCTGCTGCCGGAATGGGCTCGATCAAAAAATTCTGCGTTAAATATAACAAAAAGGGAAATACATCCAAACATCAAACGCTGTTTGGGAGAAATTACTTTAATTTTGTTATCTTAACTGTATCAAATTTCTACCAGATGGTCTCAGAACTCTCAAGCTTCAATCCAAAAGACTCAAAGGTCAAACTGAAAGGGATAGAAACCAGATAACATCAACGACCACCAACGGTAGTTAACATTGGTAGAAATTTGATACAGTTAAGATAACAAAATTAAAGTAATTTCTCCCAAACAGCGTTTGATGTTTGGATGTATTTCCCTTTTTGTTATATTTAACGCAGAATTTTTTGATTGTTTTGTATAAGCGTTAATGAACTGACCATTAGATACGTGTCTACGGAATGGGCTCGATGGCATTGGAGGATATGAGGGATTGGATCTCTTCCACGAGGGCGGGGAGGGGCATCCCCGATGCCTTGCAGGGAGGGGTTCCGTGTTGCACTGGAGGTGAGAGGAACTTTATACGGTATCCGTCCTTGATGATCACTAGCACCCAATTGTTTGTAGTGATAGACTGCCAGGCTGGTAGGAACATGGCCAAACGTTCCCCCGTGGGGGGGGGGTTTGGCCTTGAGTTTGATGTCAAAAGGCCAAGTTGGCTTTTCCTGCCCCAGGCTGAGAAGGCTTCTGTTGTTTCCTATCTCATTGGTGTGGTTTTTGCCAGTAGAAAGACTGTGGGGGCTGTGTCTTGTATTGAGGCTGCTGCCATTTTTGGTAGGAGCCGTACTGGTATCTGGAGGAAGAGAAGGAGTAGGGCTTTTGGTGGTAAGGGCCCTTGCAGTTGGAGCATTCCAGGCCTTCGTCCACTAGGGTCTTCAGCGTTGTGCAGTGGTCTTTTATGGCATTGACGGAGTTGTTGACCTTGTCCCCGAATAGAGTTTCCCCTGTGCAGGGGGCATCAGCGATGCGGTCATGAGTGTCTTCCTGCAGCCCTGAGACCCTAAGCCATGCTAGGCGGCGGGTGGAGATGGAGGTTGCTGCCGTGTGAGCTGCCACATCAAAAGCATCGAAGGCCACCCGTACTTGATGTTTCATGCACTCCTGTATATCTAGGATGGTGGAGGAAGAGGCCGCTTGCGTCGCCTGGTTAGAGGTGGAGATGGCTGTCTTTAGCGTCTCCATCAGGACGTCTTGGTAGAGGGCTTGCTGTAGCTGGTTGGCAGAGACTCTGGCGCACAGCATGGCCCCTTGAAAAATTCTTCTGCCCATGTCATCAAGGAGTTTTAGCTCTTTTCCTGGTGGGAAGTTGGCGTGCGTACGCGTGGACTTTGATCGTTTCAGTGCAGACTCCACTACTATGGAGTAGTGGGGGAGCTGGGTTTTGTTGAATCCCAGAGAAGCTTGGACCTGGTACTTGGTGTCCAGTTTCTGAGATACCGGAATCCCAGAGGTGGGGTTCTGCCAAAGGGCAAGGAGGTTCTTGCACAGCAGGGGGTGCACTGGGATGCTTGCCGTAGATCTAGGTGCTTCCAGGAACTTGCGCGCTGCTTGTGTCTCCAGGCGTTGGTCAGATGTGTCGCAGGTGCTAGGTAGATTCAGTGCACTGGCGACCTTCTGGAGGAACTTGGGGTAGGTAGGTCCTCAGGGTTGGTGGACGGGAGGTCCGCTGCCGGGGCGGAGGTTTCCAGGACTGCAGAGGAAGGATTTCCCCCCAAGGCAAGTGGCTCGGGCATTGCGTCCTCTTCCCCGTCACAGCGTGTTACGCTGGGAGCGGGCATGGAATCAGTTGTGGTGCCCTTGGGGGGATCCGGTGACGGGAGTCGTGCGCTGCCATGAAAGGAGATGCTGGGAGCAGTGCGATCTGGCGCTGAAACTGGGGAGGTGTGGGTCCATTGCTGGAAGAGGGTGGAGAGGAAGTTGAAGAACTGGTTGGAAGAATCTTGTATTCCCGAAGGGGCGAGCACAGCGCGGTCCAAAAGTTCAGGGTGTCCCTGTTGCTTGGCTGTCCTTGGGGGGGGGGCCGAAGGGGATGCAGGGGGGGGGGTGAAGGATCGAGGTCCAGGAATTGCTGGGGGCCATACCTGCCTGCCTGGAAGCCGGAGCTTGTGCTGGAGGCAGAAGAGGAGCTTGCCTGTCTGTGGTGGTGATGATGGCTGCTTCCGGAGCGGCGGTGATGTTTGGGGTGGCTGCTGACACTGCTACTGCTGCTGCGGTGTCTTTTGCTGCGCCCAGAGTGACGGTGCAGGCTGGAGCGGCGCCTCTGTGCCGAGCAGGATCTTCTCTGGGTGCGTCCGTGCCAGGGACGTTGGCGCGAAGAGCTGTCCCTCCTCTGGCGATGTTGACTTTGGTGCTGACCAATAGCGCAGTGGTGGGAGGAGCCGGAGGCGGACGCAATGTCATTCAAAATGGCCGCCTCTCCAGACGTGATGTCATGCAAAATGGCCGCCTCCATGGGAGCCTCGTGTGTGGGAGCACTCGGAGGTCCATGAGGCTGCAGGATTGCCCAGGCAGGGTCCACCGAAGAGGAGAGAGAACCTGGGGCACCGTGGCTATGGGTGGAGGCCGTAGGAGGCACACCCAGAGCTGTTGGGGTTATCAGCACAGGCAGGGGAGTCACGGCAGATATCACCGGGCCCTGGCTGTCCACTGAAGGAGCTCCGGAGCAGGAGGGGAGAGCCAGCGTTGGTGGTGCAGTTCACACAATCTTCTACCTTGTGAGTAGTAGAATCCGTCTTGCTGGCAAGGCGGAAGAGGTAAAAGTGTCTGGCTTGGGGCGGTCCTGGGGGTAGGGACAGGTGGGTCATGCCCAGAAGGGAAAGCCCTTCTGGGCTAGTGAGAGAGAGTACTTCCGTCCTCGGCACCGTCGGATGACGTCACCAGGTGTGACTGACTTCATCCTGCTTGTCCTAGGAGAACACTTTTATTTGTGCCCTTCTCATTTACTGCCATTTCCAAATTTCCTTCGTTCCACCTTGCTGCACCATAAGTCTGGAACAAACTACCTGAGTCAGTACGCCAGGCCCCATCTCTGTTCCTATTCGAATCCAGGCTAAATACCCACCTCTTTGAAGCTGCTTTTCCATTATTCTCCTTTTTACCACCCTTGTGTGTTATAACCATTTCCTCTTAGTTCTACCCTAGTCTCCTCTTTCTTATGGTTGTCTATCTCTTTCTTGAAAAGATTGTGAGCTCTATCGAGAAAGGACTCTCTCTTACATGCGTGTATACAGCGCTGCGTATGCCTTTTAGCACTATACAAGCAATAAATCGTAATAGTACTAGATCCTGCTGCTTGCTTGCCTCAGCTAGGTCTGATAGCACTATCTTAGTGAAAAGAATCACGTGAATCTGTTTGACACATTGCAGTGGTACCAAGCTAACTGCACAGGTACTAGAGACGCTCATTCCCACTCCAGACCTGTGTAATAAGCCAATTGTTTTATCGGGATTGGAGGTACCAGTCTAACTAACTTTATTGTGTGTGCACATTGTGTTGTATTTCTTGGCAAAAAGGACACACTCACTGCCTGGAGCAGACTGTGATTTTTATTGTTAGGATGACTATGTTTCTATCGGAGTGTCAGCATCCATCTGCCTCTGTGCCTGTGGGGCTATAACCTTCCCTGCCAACACCTCTCTCGTTCTAATGCTTAAATTCTCCAGCGAAGCCTTTAACAGGGTTATTTCTGTGGGTAAAACAGTGCTTGTCCCATACAAATGGGCTTTTACAAAATTTGTCCTTGATAGGACAGTAAGAATATGTCTAAACAGCCTGCACACGCACACTGTTTACCTATGGCAAGCAGAGACATTGGAGCGGGGCTTGGGAGGAGTTTGCTCTTAAGGGCATGCTTTTGAAAATCCAAACGTATACATGTGATTTTTCATGGAAAAACAAAGCACGCCGAATTGCAGGAATGTTTCTGTCTCGTAGGGGAGGTGCAGGCTAGTGGTTAGAGCACTGGCTTGACAGCTAAAAGACCAGCATTCAATTCCCACTAGCGTTCCTTGTGGCCTTGGGCAAGTCACTGAACCCTCTATTGCCACGGAAGAAAGGCCTGGCAATCTACTTCATTCACACTGCCAAGAAAACCCAGGAGCTGCTGGGTCGCTAGGAGTCAGCACTGACTCAAAGGCACACGTTGCATTTCTGTCTTGCATAGGTAATAAGCTGTATTTGAGCAGGGACTTTCTCCCATGTACAGTGTTGCATACATCTTGTAGCGCTATACCAATGCTGACTAGCAACAAGAGTAAATGTATGTGTATAATTTTCAGAGCAAAATTATGTACACACCTTTCGCTAATGTGGCCAGCTGTAAAATTATCCCCAAAAATCAGAGGGGGAACTTTCTGCTTCTTTTTGCAAACCGGAGCTATCATCCCACATCCCTCTTGAATATGATTTTGAAAATATTGACAACAGTGTTGATGCTCTGACTGCAGGAGGTAACTATATGTGGGCATATGTACAACACCACAGATGTTGTAGATCTTTGGTACATCAGTCCCCAAATATTGCTAAATGACGACTTGTAATCAGATTGGATCCTACACACCTGCATGGCAATGTAAGGACACTGTGAAGAAGGAGGTATAGGGGATCAAAAAGGACCGGCCCAACAGTAGCTGCTGCCCTACGTGATCCTTCATCCACCCCAGGACATTTCAAGGCTCTTCATCCCTCCCTCAGTCCAGCAAATCTCCTTACCCCTGAGGTATCCAGCATCTCTTCTTTCTATCTCCTTCCAACATACCTCTATCCATCCCCAGCCAAGCAGTGCTCCAGCAGGCCTTCAAGCATGTTCATGGTCTGCGGGTCCTGCCTCCTCTGATGCCAACTTCCTTTCGCAGGCTATGAGTTCATGTGTGGGTACTCAAAGGCCCGTCATCATGCTGCTTTTACTCTCAGTGCAGGCTGTGCCGACACCACACTCCTGCCGCCAAGGTCTGCCGCCCGAGGTGGATGCCTAGTTGTCTAATGGACGGACCGGCCCTGGGATGAAATGAGAGGACAGGATGAGTTTAATAACTGTAGGGGTGGAAAGCCAGACACTCATTACGATTCCTGACCAAGGCATATGCAGCTGAGTCTAGAGGACAGGCAGATATACTGAGGAGAACAACCTAAGCCACAGGAGACAAGTCTAACAAGCAAAGGTGACGTCTAGTCCAGGCAAAGCCAAGAAATCTAAGTAAAATGCCTGCTAGTGAGAGTCCTATGAAGATACAAGAGGTCTAAGTACACTTTAAGGACAGTTACAGACACAGTAACCCAAGGAATCTAGCTAAATTTTCAGGGCACTGCTGTTTCTATTGAAGTGAGTCTCATTGATTTAAAGTGGTTCCTGCTTGAGCTAATTGAGCCTCACTGGGTTCAATAGGCCTTCCACTGGGAATAATTGAACCTCCTTGATTTAAACAGGCTCCAGTGGAAACTAATTGAGCCCAATGGATAGAGTAGGTTGCAACTGACTCTAATTGGGTCTATTGATTCCAGCAGGTTTTAATTAAAAGCAGTGCAGTCTTATTGAAATATATAGGAACCCATATAAATTAAGGTAAGCAAAAGAGATTAGCCATGAAATTAAACGAATCTTATTGAAAACAAAATGCATACAGAAAAAAATTATTATTGATTTCTATTTAGAATACAATTTGAATGATAAGACTGGATTCTGGAGACAATTATCAAAGATATAATGGTGCATTTGGGTATAGAGGCACACATTTATGCCTAGATGGTATAAAGACATTATCTAGTTAGTCCAGTGCTGAACGAATGTGGGAAGCGCCATGCCTTTGCAGCAAAGAAGCAAGCAAAGATCATGCACATGGGCCCTGCCATGCGATGGCCTGCTTCTTACATGGGTTCCCTTTGTGACAGGATGCCTGTGCGGGGGGGGGGACAGGACCGTCACGAGGTCTGTGTGCAAGCACCGATCCAGAGGGCCCAGTCTGATCTTTCTAACTTGTTACCTCGGGTGCTGTGCAACCTGGATCCCTGCCAGCATACTTCCCTCAATTCTGAGCAGACTGGATGTGGGGGGAACATGAAAGACCATGGAGGCTGGGGAAGGGCTGTCCAGAAGTGGGAGGATCTGGGCAGTCAGTGTCACCTGCCTTTACCTTTGCTCTCTTTCTCATCTGTGAGACAGGGAATCTCCACCCTCCTCCCCTACAAAAAGTGCCTTTGGGCACCAAAGTTCTAAATTTGTTTTTGCAGAGAATATATATGATTAACAACCTGTGATTGCTGTCTTGCAGGATTCTGTTCAATATCTACATTCAGTCCTCTGTAAGATTATTAAACACTGATGCATAGGGCAAAATATCACATTTTAGCTCTCAATATCCAGCATATGTTTCATTAGAGAATGATCCAGATGAGTCAGTGTTTCAGATCAGTGAAGGTCTTGATACTATCACGGGATGGCTTCCGATTAATATGTTGACACTAAATGCTTCGGACTCTGAGGTTTAATGGGTGGGTGACATGCACCCCATACTTGATGGAGCAGTGCGAACTTAAAATGAGAAAGCTTGAGATCTAGGTGCATGCTTCAGAAGACAACAGGAAACCACTTCTGTTCTGCTCTAGAATACCGAGCAACAGTTTTTAATATATACTGGAGAATGAGGTCTTTTCTGCCTATCCCCATATTACATTTACAGGATATCCACATCTTAACAGAAAATAAACCAGGAGAAGGTTTCTACTGTATTTCTCATAGCCCATCCTTGCCTCATCACTTCTGGTTCCCTTCTCTATATCAACAGATGTCATTTAATTGTGGAATCTCTTCCAGTGATATCCCAAGATGAAGAAGGATATTCCAAATTAAATATCTACTCCCTACCACTAACAGCCGCAACGTTCTACGCTCATTAGTAGCATTCCTCCAACTTTCCAAAGACATAGAACGTATATGGTTGCTTTTCAGAAGCGGTCTAATAAAAGAAACATCAAACAACGTCCTTGCATGACCAGATCACGACAACATCACAAAAGGCATATCGGTAACGCCGTAAGTTAAAGCAAGTTTGCCATTTTTTCAATCTGTAGATTTGACAACTTTAGTTCAAGCATTGGAGATGCCTCGCTTGGATGATAAGGTAAATTTCGAAAGCATTCTCTGCCAGTAAAGTCCATTTACATGTTGAAAATGACTTTTCTAAATTCATGTAGTGAAATATGCTTGTGCCAGACATGTATGCGCACCATGTGAATGCCTTCCCAGGGGGAATCGTTCGGGCTGAATAAGGGTGGAGTCATGATGTACGGGCATATTTTATAAAACATGGGAGTATTTGCAAGTAATTTTGTAGCAGAGTACCATGTCTTTATTAAATACTAGCATATGCGGTAGACAACATGCCTTGAATATAGGCGCAATTGCTTACACTTGCTTGTGAGCAGGTGCAAATGATTGTGCTTACTTTATATATGTATGCATGTATATTAAAATATTTTATAATCTATGGGCCTGATATTTGAAAGGCATTTACATGGTTTACAGCCCAATAAACTGTATACATGCCTTTAATCGGGATATTCAAAGATACTTACTTGGTTATTGCCGTTGAATATCCCTTTCTAACACCTCTACATGCGCTGATGCGATGCGGTTAGCATCGGGGCCTATTGGGGGAAACCCCTCACCTATCTTTAAGATGCAGGAGCTAACCAGGCAGCGTGCAATTTCACCACTGCTCAGTTAACTACTGTGGCTTCCGGTGTGTGCGGCGATCCCCGGATATTCAAGGGTCAGCGGGCAGGGCTATGCACCGTAGCAGCGCATAGCCTACCCAACTGAATATCGGGATATAAAATATCAGCGCCATGCTTTGTTGTTTCAGATGTTCTTAAACGCTACTCCTGATGAAATACATGGAGCTTGAACATGAGACCAATAATAAACAGATAAATTATTATCGTTAAAACATGATATCCTGTCAGAGCGACTATGGATGATGATTTGAAAGATAAGTTCTCATATTTCATATTTATAAAATTTGATGTAAAAAGTTTTATAAAATGGTTGAAAAAATGTGAAATAATTTATAGATAGATATATCTATATATATAGATATAGATAGATAGATAGCATTGATTTGAATGGACAAACTGATAAAAGAGAAAGAGGACCAATGATGATAGCTTCTGAGAAGTATGATGGTTTTATCCACCTACCTCTCTAATTTCAGTTTGATGGTCCTAAATAATATTTTTTATTTATTTACATATTTAGATCAATTTTTACTAATAACAAGAAACAAAGTATTTGCCAACTCATACAATCAAGCCCACTTTAAGAAGAGCGTCATATAATAAGAAAAACATAATTCACCCAGACCCTCAACAAGAATAAGAATCCCTTTTAACATAATCCAGGAACAAACAGAAATTTAAAGGAAAACATCATTAATTACCCTTCCCCTGCAGGAAACCGTCCAATTGAGATGCCTCATAAAAAAACATACCTATGACCTTGATAAGAAATTAAGCATTTACACGGGTATTTCAAGAAGAAAATGGCCCCCAGAGCCAAGGTCCAAGACCTAAGCTCTAAAAGGGCCTTCCTCCATCTCTGAATCTCACACAAGGCATCTGGAAATATTTGGATCAATTTACCAAAAAAAGGAACCTGTTTCACCGCTTTGACCCGGTGAAAAGCGGGATATAAATGCAGTTAAATAAATAAATAAAATATGAACGAAGAATCATAATTTTATCCACTTCTATAACAAATGATACCAAAAGAGTTACTCATGTGGGAATCTCCTCCACAGAGGACTCTAAATAAACTGATAAATCCAAGCTAGGAACATTTAAGGAATATAAAGCCTGTTCCCCTTCTGCAGAGCCCAGTAAACAATAGATCCTAGATAACGGAATCCCCTCAGGGTTAGTCCAAAGGAGAACTTCCTTCAAGTATTTATAAAACAAAATCGTAGGTGAAAAAAAATGTGTCTGAGGAAAATTCAAAAGATGTAAATTCCTTTAATGATTCGTATTATCCAAAGATTTGTTTTGGCAACGTAAAGCCAAGAAATCTTGAGTAGTGGATGTGAGGGCTCCCTGGACTGCAGAGACCTGAGATTCTAATTTCTTACAAGTGTTTTCCAACTCAAAAACCTTAGTCTCATGTTGAGCAAATGTACCCACCACTTTCTTAGAAAAAAGGGATACTTTAACTAACGACAATTGCAAAGAACAGTCCACACGTGTCACAATTTGCCAGATGGCCATAAGAGAAATATCTGATGGAGAAGGAGTTTGATCCTGAACAAAAACAAATTCAAAGGGTTGAGGCAAAGAAAAGTCTAAAATCTCTTGCGAAATATGAGGAGAGTCCAGTAAAGGGTTAAGGCCGGAGAGAACTCCCACCTCCTCCCTGGAGGCAAGGTCCACACCAGAAAAATCACTTCCAGAGCTGGATGGGGTAGATAAACCCTGCAGAGCAGGAGGAGACAGAGAAACAACAGTACTTACAGAGGAGAGCGTGTCCCCACCAACGTACTAACTTTCACAACTTGCTCTACTGGTTGGAAATGCAAGTCCGTCGGACCCACAATTTTCACTGCTTTAGTGGAAGCCTCCATTGATGTTCTCTTCCATTCAATCTTATCAACTTGTACTCCGTTCTCCTCTGTGCTCTGAAGGGGTCCCAAAGGGACAGGACCTGCCCTTTTGGGCATGCCCCTTTGGAGTACATACCCACAGGCATGCGCCCGTGGCTGCGTCCTGCGGTAGGGCAGAGTGTTATAAAGCCCAGATTAGCCTCATAACAGTCAGCGTGTTCCAGTGCAGGTCCTGAAGATCCAATCAATGGGAGGAATTGCAAGCAAAGCAGGAAACAGACGCCCTCCGGTCCTAAATAATATTACAAGTCAAAGTGGATGTCAACTAAGGTCTTTGGAGGTTACCATAATAAAACAAGCATAAAAAGGTACCTCTTTGGACTTTTCACAGGTAGGGCTTCCAAAGAATAAGTTATCTAGATTACAGCAGGTCCAGAACACTGTAGCGCGGTATCTCACCAATGTGGGCTTGAAGGAGCATGTTGTCCATGTTCTCCAGAGCCTATACTGGATTTCATTTGTAGAGCATTGTCAGTTTATACTGTTTCTGCTTATTTACAAGGCTGAGCATGTGCTGGGCCCTGAAGGGACATTGTGATCTTATATTTTAGCCTACTCATTGTGTTCAGCATAGAAAGGACTGTTAGTTGTTCCCCTAGTTTCACAGGCTAGGCATACTAGAACCGGGAAATGAGTTTATTGCTAATGTCCCATAGACTTTGAAATACTCTACCCAAAGATTTGAAATTGCAGATTGGTTTGCTGCCTTTATGACGGGAGTCAAAAAAGCTGACCATTCCATTTATTTATTTATAATATTTATATACTGCCAATTTGACCAAAAAAAACCATTCAAAGCAGTTTAAAAAAGCATAAAATACATAGAAACTCAAACATACATACACATCAACTAATATTAAAATCCTAATCTCCCCCTTCCCCTTTTCACCATACATAATACTGAAGTATTTGAGGAGGTCTAGCTGGGTTATTAGCAATTTGCTTTTATATCGCTGTGGGTTGCTGGGGAAGGCTGCAAAGGTTTTGCATTAAATATTTTGATTTGGTTTTCTGTTCATAAAGTTTACATTTTATTTTAATATTTTATTATATAAGATTATTATATCGAATATGTTGTACATCAGGGTATCCAGAAAGAGATTAATAAGTAGAATAAATGAAATGAAGACCTCTTCTCCCTTCCTCTGCCACTAAGGGGTATGTTTACTATACAGCCATAGTGTCTTCTGTGCAATATCAGAGCCGTGGCCCCACTGAATTCAATAGGGCCGCAGCTCCGATATCGCACAGAAGCCGCTACGTCTGTTTAGTAAACATACCCCTAAGAAACCATGAGGGATAATTTAATAACAGGGCAACTAAAAGATTTTCAAAAAAGTATCAATATTCTACCTATTTTATAAAGACTGAACACAATGCCCCACTGTGAGATCAAGATAACATCAAAACAACAAATTTATTTATTTATTTATTTACATTCTCTTATATACCGCGCTATTCTGCATCAAATTTCTCACCGCATTTTATGGCTGACATTCACTCTTAACAGCACTTTAGCATAATCATCAGGAGAACAAAATCCTTTTTCAGCTGGGGTGGGTGGAGAAGCTGAGACATTCCCCTGACGCAGAAAGCGATGTTACTTACCTGTAACAGGAGTTCTCCAGGGACAGCAGGATAAGTCAGCCACACTTGGTGACATCATCCGATGGCACCGAAACAGAAGTACTCTCCATAGCTCAGAAGAGCTTTTGCCCTTCTGAGCATGAGCCAACTGGCCCAACCCCCACCCCCCGGCCCACCCCTAGCTATCCAGTTTGTCACTAGCTGAGCCTTTGCCGCTAGGAGGCGGGCACCAGTCAGAGGCTGACCCCTTCCCATGGGAGGAGGGTGGGTATGTGTGGCTGACTTATCCTGCTGTCCCCGGAGAACTCCTGTTACAGGTAAGTAACATCGCTTTCTCCTAGGACAAGCAGGATGAGTCAGCCACACTTGGTGCCTTCCAAGCTACCAAGTGATGTGGTGGAAGGGGTAGCCGAGGGACAGTCAGCCACACTTGGTGCCTCCCAAACTACCAAGTGATGTGGTGGAAGACATATCGGGAGCAGGGCGACACTTTACCGGTACTGGAGCCTATTGGTGTACCCTGGAACATTGGTGTACCCTGGAACACTTTGTAATAACACCGTTAGTTAGGACTAATCGTAGTGCGCCTGGTGGTGGTGCCACACGTGCAGCGTGCAGTGATAATGGGCAAGCGCCCATGAGAAGATCTCCAAACCAGTAACTATGCTATCTTGTCAGTCTCTATGTTCACCCCAAAAATCATCAATGTTGAACCCCCGGTGATGGCCCCCCCCCACATTTGATTCCCCCACCCCCCCTGGTTATATGTCCCACCGCTTTGACCCGGTGAAAAGTGGGATATAAATACAGTTAAATAAAAAAAATAAAATAAATAAATGAACATGTAACCTGCAGTCCCAATGCATGCATGTGCTGTAGCAGTAAATACGAGAGTGTACGGTCTCAATGGGCAGGAGCAGAGATGGGGTCCCATCATGCAGTAGCGGTGATCAATATCAGATGCACTACAAGAGTGATGCAAAGTAGAGTATTGATACCGTCCTAGAGAAGGGGTGGACATTGTGAGCAAGGAGAAGAACAGCATCAATATCGACTGTGCTACAAGAGTGATGTGAATGAAGCATTTATACCGCTATGGCCATGAGTCAGTCCATGGACTGATTGGGTGTTTCCAGGCAGGAGGTAGCAGTCTAGACATTGAGACTGCTAGGTGGTGAGTTTGTCCATGTTCTTGGGCAGCGTGTAACGTTAGCCAGGTGGCCTGTCACAAATACGGGCCGCAGGTTGGCGATGGACCCTTTGGTGCGGTTGGAGTCCTGTGCTTGCCTTTGGCGTGGCTTGAGTCCTTGCTTGTACCCCTGTCCAGGGTGGAGGAGCATGCAGAATCCCTGGGACCGGGAGGCCGGGTTATTGGGGGACCCACACGACAAAGAGTTGTGTCCCTTGTAGCTGGTGCAATGTTTTGTGTATGTCCTGTGCATATAGTTGCATAGGGTGGCTTGGTCGTGGTAGCATAGCATGTCATCAGGGCTAGCAGTTTGGATCGCTATCCACAGTCATCAGGACTAGCGGTTTGGATCGCTATCCACAGCCATCAAGATTAGCATTTTTGGATCGCTATCTAAATGATCTTATCGGAAGTCTACCTCAGTTCTGTCTTCAGAGGTTCGGCTGCGGGACTGTCGTAAGGGTAGTCCTTGAGGGTAGTTCTCGAGGTGCTCACCATATTAGCTGGCTGAGGACCAGGAGAAGTGTGGCAGCAAGGCTGCTGTCGTAAGGGTAATCCTCGAGGGCAGTTCTCGAGGTGCTCACCATATTAGCTGGCTGAGGGCCAGCAGAAGTGTGGCAGCAAGGCTGCCGAACGCAGTCGTTGGACGCTGCTATCACAATGTTGCTTGTACTTGTGCCAAGCACTGTAGGAATTGCATGATGATGGTGCCAAGGCTCGTAGAAGACTACGGTCAGGTCTGAGTTCCCACCTTATCTCTAGAACTTTAATTTATTACACGTTCCCATCCATTGAATACTCAGTTTAATCAGTAACATTTAAAGCAACGGGTCTCAGACTTCTAAGAGCTACGGGGTACATTTAAGATAAGCACATTTCCTTTACCTTTTCAAGTTATAAGCCGATTAAGGTCAGCAACGATATTGGTCATTGATGCAAAATAGAGCATTTGGTCGATGTCATATGAAGACCGTAGCTCTTAGAAGTCTGAGACCCATTGCTTTAAATGTTACTGATTAAACTGAGTATTCAATGGATGGGAACGTGTAATAAATTAAAGTTCTAGAGATAATATTGGAGGAATATTCTATACTTGCAGCTCAACAGTTATTTTGCTCTATTGAAGTGACCATAGTTTTGTTCTGAGTTCCCACCTGCCAACCAGGTCAGGCTCTTGAGTTTCTCATTGTCCAGGGGCCCTATGGCCAGATGCTTAGGGAAACCGTACTGGTGTCAGCCAGGAGATGATGAAGATGGCCTGGGCTCTGTCCATTCTAAGCAGTTGCCTTTCATGCTCTCCACATGGTGGGCAGGTTGATTAGCGGTCTGCCCACCGATGTAGAAGGAAGATGATGGCCAAGGATTCAGTTCCTACCTGCGGTTCGTCCGAGTACTGCTTGGTAGTAGTAAGGCTGGTTCATCTGAGTACTGCTTGGTAGTGGTAAGGCTGGGGCTCAGAGTGGTAAAAGCCGGGGTTTTTGGTCTTTCCGCAGGAGCGGGGAAACTTGTTCCCCTTGTGTGCAGGTTCAGGTCTATGACCGCCTTCTATCCGGGCAGGCCCTAGAGTGCCAAGCTGTTGCAGCAGTCTGCCAGTGTGCGTCTCGACCTCTAACTAGACCTGCCACCTTGGACCTGTGAATTTTGTTCATATGCACTTGCCCGTGTGCATGAGGTACAGTGCTGCCCTTGCGCATAAAGAGGAGGATCCCTAAAATGGTGATCCCCCTAGTGGTGTCGAGCCTGCCACCCTGCAGACATGCCAATAGTGACCTAGGTTCTAGTGCCACAGATCTCTTAGACTCTAGTGCCCCGGATCTCGCTGGGGCCTGTATAGTGTGTAGGAGTCTCACTGCAGGGATATCGTGGTGGTAGTCTGTTGCTCCCATTTCTGGCGGACAGAGAGCAGCCTCCCCTTTCTGCAGGACAGAGTGCAGCCAGGGAGTCTTGGTTCTGTCACTGGCATCGGCAGCTGTGAAGTTTTGCCAGGGATGCAGGCCTTGCATGGTAGGCCATGGTATTCAGGTAATGTAGAGACATGTGCAGCAAGATCCAGTTGGGACCTGGACTTGTGGCTCTGCTCTAAGACACAGTGGCTGTAAATACTGTATCCCGCTGTAGTCACAACAGGGTTGTGGAGGTGCCCTGTGTCATGATGATGATGCCCCTCCAGTTTTGCAGGAGGATTGTCTTGGGGACTGTGGTGCTGGTTTCGCTTCAACAGGATCCACTTAATGTGAGGCTTTCATCAGGGAGCCAAAGGGGGATAGGCATAGTTTGCTGGATCATTGCCTGGACCTCCCACGATGAGGCAGTGTGGGGGTCAGTTGCTGTCACAAGGAGCACTGGTATGCAGTATGGACCTTCTGACCATCCGTGAACCCTTTATTTATTTATTTATTTAAATATGTAAAAAAAAAATTTTTTAAATCCCATGGAGCGTGATGCTGAGTACATTGCCAAGGGCATTGCCTTGGAGCTAGAGTTTGAGGTAGTCCTGACGGTTGTCCCTTGATAGCAGGAACAGCCCTGCAGAGTCTGAGGTGCTGTTGGGTCTGAGAGGCTGAAAGGCGGGTCGCCAGCCTGATGTTGGAGGCGAAGCTTGCCTCAGAGATGCTTGCCTCAGGTGTTCCGGCTCTTTTTACTGTACTGCGGAGTGGTCACTTTCTCCTTGGACAACCTCCATTGTCTTACCCCCAGAAGGAGACTGGTTACCGGCTGCCCTTGCATACTACCTGCTGTCACCCACCTGAACTAGGGGTGATGTAGGGGTAGTAGTGTATGGGTCAAACCATACTAGGTGGCTACCTTGTAAGATTAGGAGGCATTCCTAATAGGGAAGTATTGTTCCTTAAGGTGGAACACTGAGCGCCCTGGACTGTGTTGGTTTGAGCTCCAACCGAACCTGACCAGCACAGGGCAATGGCCACCTTAAGTACCCCTCTCTTCCAGCACTCACCATCATGATGCCAAGTCTTCCGAGTGCAGCAGCGATGGGATACTAACATAAGGATCGGAAGTGCAATGCGAGGGGTGGGGGCTGTGAATCCCTGCACATTGTCTGGGAATCTATTCCCAGTGCCTAGGTGCATGTTGGTTGAGGCTCAAGGCCAAAAGGTAGTGGGCTAACCATCACAGTGGGCCTGGTCAAGGAGCAGGGTCTGACGGAGCTCTGGTGGGATCAAGTTCTGGTATTGGCCAGTTGTCCCTTGTTTTCTTCAATTCCATTTTATTTAGGGGTTAAGAGACTTTTCAAGGCTCCTAGGGTTGAAGTTTGGACCCAGGACTCCTGGGACTCCACCTCGGGCTTCCCTTGCGTCCAAGGGGGTCTGCAGGTGGCGGGTGCCTGGTGTTGTTCTGGAATTCCAGGTGCCACTGCAGGCACACGGCCATCCCGTCAACGCTGGGATATGGTTTGCTGTTGTTGGGTTAGTAACCTGCAGAGCCAGCAGTTTAAGGGTGAACCTTATATCCTTTTGGTGCGCTGAACCATGTTGGTACTCCTAAATCCACTTCCCTTACCCCTACCTGAGAGGGGATCCAAGAAGGAACTATGCTGCAGGTTAACCTGGCTGCTGGGCTTGTGTTTCTGATGCGCTCCTTCTCGTCGGTTCCCATTGAAACATCTGGGCGCGTCCAGGCCACACCCGAATTACTGGGTCTCATAGCACAGAACCTGTGCCTGGAGGAACAGGTGTGCCTCTCTTTTTGATGATTTTGGTGGCTGCTGTCCTGGACCACCAGCTCCTCCAGCCCCCTTTTCGCAGCCGGGAGCAGAAACTGAAAAGCTCACGGCCGTCGCCAGCCTCCCTCACTGGGTCCGGCCACAGCCAATACCAGGCGGAGTCGTCCCGTGAGAGAGGGTACACTGCTGAGTAGCGACAGGTGTCCCTCTGCACATCAAAATCCTACCCTTGCAGGGTCGGCACTGGTGTATAGTGGTGCTGAGGGGAAGTCCGCCGGAATGCTGCATGGTGGCCCGAAAGGACACAGTGGGCCGAAAGGGCAATGCCTTGTGGCGCCGAAGAGGGGCCTGCCGGCCGAAGAGAAGCACAGTGGAGCCGAATCGGCGCTGATGGAAGAGGCTGATCGGAGTGTGTCAGAGAGAAGTTTCCCACGCTAGATGAGTGGAGATCACCGGTCCCAACGGTGCTGGTGGCTGTGCTTGCCCTCTGCTTCGCTGTCGGTGCCATGGGGTTGGAGAAGGTCTGTCGGAGCTGAAGGTCAGCTGGAGCCAATTGCCTCAAGAGGGGTGGAGCTTGTGGCTGCCGGACGAATAGCAGGTGAGGGGAGGAGTGCAAGATGGCTGCCTCCTGCCAAGTCCCCACATGTGCAGGTATTCCAGGTGCTCTGATGAACAGAGAGAGAGATGGGGAGGCTTCCAGGGGACAGAGGCCGGCTTCAGCGTGTCCCGGGGTGCCTCGGATCGCTTCGTCGTTGGCGTGGCACTGCCCCGGTGTCCCCCTGTTGCATGGTGTTAGCCAATGGCATCACGGGGGCAGGTCAGCTCTCAGCCAATGGAGCCAGACTGCTTAGGAAGCCAGGATTCGCCTGCTCTTCAACTCTGCAGAGGGGCGGCGGCTTGCACTGATGCCCAATCGCTGTAAAGGGGGCGGCGACTTGCAAGGCAGCAAGGCCAGAGCAAGATGGCCGTCCCCATGGTCCCCACGTGAGGCTGGTCCTTGGATGAAAAGGCAGAGGAAGGAAGTGCTGTGACCATGGCTGGCCGGGGACGGAGGCCTTCTAAGCATGTCCTGGGCTGCCCTGAGGTCAACTGCCTGTCTGGAATGCCTCTTAAGCCCAGAGTTCGAAGGTCTTCAATCAGCGGCATCTGCAGCATGATCCCGGCTGGAACTAGGGGCGCGGCGTCTGCTTTAACTCATGTCGAAGTTCGGACATTCTTTAAACAACAGCATCCCTGGCTGAGCGCACATGGCCGGCAGGCCCAGGGGTTCCAGCCAGCCCTCCTTGAGCGATATCGGAACATATCTGAATAAAGAAGCATGAGAGAACATTAACATTAGAGACATTTTAAGCAAGCAAGTAGGTAAAGGGAGGATTTCCTCTTTTCTCTTCAGAATAAGTTCAAGATTTGGTCATTTCAGTTGGAGAGCAGAGAGATCCGTCTTGCTGGCAAGGCGGAAGAAGTGAAAACTGGCTAGCTAGGGGCGGGCTGGGGCGGGGGGTTGGGCCAGTTGGCTCATGCTCAGAAAGGCAAAAGCTCTTCTGAGCTAAGGAGAGTACTTCCGTCTTGGCGCCGTCGGATTACATCACCAAGTGTGGCTGACTGATCCTGCTTGTCCTCGGAGAATTACAGTTTCGAAGCCTGAATTCATGTCGGGGATCCTCCATTCTCTTAGTTTTAAAGTATTTTAATCTCTTCCTTTTGGGTCTCAGGGTGACTTCCTGTGCTTGAGGTTTTTTTTATATAGAAAAAAATACGTCCTTCTTGTCCTTTATTGAAGCCTGCCTACTTGATAGTTCTGATACTGACTTTCAACTATCTAGTAGGCTTCTGTACTAGAGGGTAGCATTTTCCATAAATTAAGAGCTGAAGGACAAGGGCTGAAGGGAGAAGACTCAAGGAAAAGATGAGAAAGTGTTATACCACTGAGATGGTGGTGGTCACTGGGATAAATTTGCAGCAGAGGCTAGGCAGGCCAAAATGGCGGCAGAATCCAAACAAGGAATAGATACAAAGAGGGGAATTTTATAATATCCTGCGCAGGTTTCATGCGCCACAACACGTTCATGTAGGCCCTATTTTAAAAAGCAAAGCATATGCGTGCTTTACTTTATAAAATAGGGGCATATGGACGCACTGGGACATAGACACGGCCACTTACATCTGTTCTAGTCTAGGCATAGCCTGCTGCACCTATTGAATAAGTCATGATATTCTATAACTTACAGTCTGAAGCAAAGGCCACGCCTAAAATCTGTCCAAGCGCCTCCCACAATTCATGCCTCACTATAACTAAGGTGAGATGAGCACTTATGCAGGCACTTACAGAATAGTTTCAGTTGAAACATGCATGTAGGTGCCCCTTCATGCACGTAAGTCCTTGAAAAAAGGCATTTACATGTGTATATCATATATAACGTTCCATGCTTCCCTTGTAAAACCCACCGCAAAATGACCTTAGTAGCAGAGAAAAGAAGACCATAGATGAACGAGACCAAGAGCAGTACAGTAAATTGATAGGCACCCCTGAAAATATCACCACCATGACTAAAAAAATGGGTTTCTTTATTTTAACTGGACAGGACACTCGGGATTAATATGGAAATTAGTCTGTTTGCAACGCTCTAAACCTAAACCTTTGTACAAGATATGACAACAGTCTAAACCAGTGGCAGCCATGAAAACTATTGTCATTAAAACGGCAATTTTGCCATCTTGTGGCAATGTGTAGATTCCAGTCATACTTAATTTTCTTACTGATGTTTTTCCCTTTTAAACTTCTACTGTAAGATCAATAAACTCAGAACAATGATCCTTCAGCGGGGCATAAACTTGCTGCATTACAAGACACAAACGGGATCCCTTGGGAAAGCTAGCTTGCGAGAAAATCTGTCGGGGCATTTGCCACTGTTGCAGTATTCATAGTACATAAAGGTACAGCTTCTGGATATCTGGTGGCATAATTAAGAATGACAAGAACAAACCGGTTGCCTCGTTCCCTTCAGAGGTCCTCCCAAATCCATGGCAACCCTCTCATAGGTGTTTCCACAATAGGTATTGGAACCAAGGAAGCAGGTTGGCCCCCAACAGGTTTAAACTCACACGTAGGGCAGGACTGTCAATAAAGTTGAACTTGCTTATATAGCCCCAGCCAATAAAATTGTGCTACTGTTTGTTCTTGGGTTTTCTCTTCCCCTAGAAGACCCCCTAGAATTTGCATGGGCCGATGTTTCTCAGTGAGGGGCCATCATTATGGAATGCTTTACCTGTTATCGTACGGGAATTTGCTTGCATTCCACAGAAGTCTTAAGATTCATCTTTTTCAATTAGCTTTTGGTGATTGATTGGTATTTGTGTGTTTTACTTTCATATGTATATATGTTTTGTATTGTCAGATATTATTATGAATGCTCAATATGTATAACTGCTTGCTAGGGGGTCTACAAATGTAATTGATAAATAAAAAGAAATGACCTCATGGCAAGTGGCTATGAAGCACTTTGTTGATAGTAGGGACGAGATACCAGGAGCTATTCAAACACCCCTCCCTCTAAATTTCCTTTAGCTAGTCTATACACTAGGTCCTTTTTAATATAAAGAAGGGTGAATAACTTGTTCCTGGGTAAATATAAGAGACTCAGACTTAACTGGGGCCATCCTAATGTTCCCTAGGTTACCCTCCCCAACTCATTTGGGCATGAGGGCCAAGGGTCCCTCATCCATCCTTAGGCCCAAATCATCTGCAGTGCCTAGATTCTTGGCATACTGGGCCTACTCCAGCCAGCCGGCCGTGCCAGTGGGGTTTGGGTATCTTAGATTCCTTGATATACAAGTCAGGGTTCTCCAAAGGGAAGACCCCTGGGAATGCTCTTTTCCAAGCCAGCTGGTCTGGCATTAAGCTGAGCCCACAGAGTTCCAAAGTTCCAGTAGTTCTGTTCCAAAATAGTGGAGTATAGATGCTACAAGAGTACTCCCACTTAGAGGCTGACCTGCCCTATTGCTGTTTTCACTGAGACCTGGACAGTGGGGTATTTTGGCTGATCCCCATGGATGTCAGCCAACGTCACACGCTGTTCATAGTCAATCTGTGTTAGCAGGCTTTACATGCAGAAAAGGTTTTATCAAATTACCTCCATAAAGATGGTTGGTGCATATGGGAGCAGTTTGCTGAAGCTTTTTCTGTGTTTAAGGACTGTTTTACAGATGGAAAAGGGCTTTTATAAAATTGCACAACCACACATGCACATAAAAGTTGTCAGCATGGAAGGTGTGCACCTACTTTTAGGAAATCCGTATGTAGTATTCCCAAGGGTGTAGTTTGAGAGGAAGAGGGGGCAGAGTTGCAATGTACAAACAGATTTTATAAAATACACATCTAAAGTATATTTGCAGCTTTTACAGAGCAGATGTAAATGTGTGCAATTGTATTTGTGTGCCATTGCGTCTGGTCCTGAGTGCTTCTTTTGGACTTCTCACATAAGATCCGGCCCTTAAAGGATACTGAGATTGCTTCATACCAGAGGAATTGCATATGATCTAGAGCTGTGAAGCCCGATTTTCTTGGCGAGAGGATTTTCCAAATAGTAGGAGCTGGTCTTGTGAATGTCCGCTGCCTGGTATCGGATTGCTTGACTTCTTTATCTGACAGTGTAGATGGGAAGTCTCCTCAGGCGTTTCATAGAGGTATTAATGGTATATAGATGTTAAGCCTGGTCCTCTGCTCTGTGTGCCTCGAAGACTTTGGTGTTGGGAATTTTGGGTGCTGGGTTTACATGAATATTCATAGGCTTGAGTGTGTTCTGCATGTTCACTTTAGGGGTTTCTGTGTTTAGGATTCTTGGGCCCATAGAACTTTACATTGCTTACCGGAGCTAATGAATGATTTAGCACAGTGCTGCAGAGCAGAGGTTTCCAACCTCTTTGGTTGTGTAGACCCAGGGCAGGCGTGAGGAGATGGGGCGCCCTAGGCAAACCCCACATATTGTGCCCCCCCCCCCCCATTGCCACAGCTGTCGCACCATTCCGGGATATTCTATGGCAGCAATCTGCCCTGCAGCATTTACCTGTAAGCTTCGGCACCAACATCGGGCATTAGAGAGGAGAAGGAAGCAAACAATCCCCCAGCGCCCAAGCTGAAAAGTAAGTGCAGCAGGCTGTTTGCGGCTATTGCCACCATTGTATTTCCCAGAGAGGGGGACAGTGGTAGCAATGGGTGCCCCTGAAGGGCAGGCACTCCAGGCGACCCCCTAGTTCACCTAATGGTAGCGCCAGCCATGTGTGGACCCCAGAATTATTGAGGACCTCAAGTTCACCTCCACCACTCTTCCAGACCTCCTCCTCTCAGTGCCAAGCTTGTCCCCATTGTTTCTGAGCTGAGCACCGCCACCACTGCTGTTTATTCCCCCCCCCCCCAGCTATTGATGCTGCTCCCACTATCCCTGTAGCTAATACTTATTCCCTCTGTATCCTGCTCACATGGATTTTAGCAGCATGAAAAGACTTTCTCTTCTCTATGTCCTGCAGACCCCCTTCTAATGGTCTTATTAACCCCCCCCCCAGGTGTCCATGACCACAAGTTAGGAGCCATTGATGTAGACTATCCTATGGCATCTCCTGATAGCTGAGTATAATGAAATCTCTAATCCATTCTTCTCGTCAAGGACCATGACCTGCTCACGCTAAATCATGTTATCGTACAGCAACCTCATCACTAAATAATCTGACAAGTTTGCAGTTTGCTCAGCCATTGTTCTAAGTACTGAAGTACTTAGAACAATGGCTAATGTTCTAACTGCTTTAGAGGCTAATGTTATAACTGCTTGTTTAATGGGGAGGGTTATTTTGATATAGGGAATGATTTTAGAAGCTGTTTATTACATCTTTTCTGGCATATTATAACTGATTATGTGATGGAGCAGAAAACAAATGCTAATTTAAATTCAATTCAGTTTAAATTAGTAAAAAGCATATTTTTTATGAGGCCGAATTTTCTAAATTTCTCGTAAAAGTACACAGGTATTGTTGCTTTGAAAAGTACTCCAGGAAAACTCTGTGCACATTTGCTCTTGCTACATTGTAGCTTCATTGCACACCCCTTTAAAAAGTATAAAGACCAGGGGACACATGATAAAGCTATAATGCAGCACATTTAAGATTAATCACAGAAAATATGTTTTCATTCAACACTTAATCAAACTCTGGAATTTGTTACTGGAGGAGCTGTTGGTCTAGCTGGGTTTAAAAGAGGTTTGGACAAGTTCCCGGAGGAAAAGTCTCAGCTCCAAACCCTACTCCCGCGGCTGAACTCTGGAAGACCGATACGTCAGACCGCAAGCAATGCACTCATTCTGCCACATGAAAGCACAAAGTTCAATCAACAAGCCTAAAACCGAACATTTGATTTGCATGCCACCTCGCTTTGGAACTCTCTTCCAACCCACCCAAATCCGAAGCAACAAGGACCTCTCCTCATTTAGAAAACAGTTAGAAACCCATCCATTCCGGGAGCGCCTAAGATCGGAGCAGGACAACACCCACTAATGCCCTGTCCATGATGATCACTAAATAGACTGAGAGTGAGCGAAAAACCAGAACTGTAAATAAGACAAGGAAAAATCCTGATGCCCACCAAGTCAGGAATGTAAATATGCCGAACCCGTTGGCGATGGTTTACTGCCCCCCCCCCATAACTATGAACTGAACTGTTTAATGTACCCCCTCTTGTTTATTGTAAACTGCTTTGACCCGGTGAAAAGCAATATATAAGTACAGCTAAATAAATAAACTATTATTAAAGTGGACTGGGGGAAATCAACTGCCTACCCCTGGGATAAGTAGCGTGGAACGTGTCTACCTTTTGGGTTCCCCTCAGGTACTTGTGACCTGGATTTGCCACTGTTGTAAAGAGGATACTGGGATTGATTAACTTTTGGTCTGAGCCAGTATGGCGTTTCTTATGTTCTTATTTGAGGCTCATGTCTTTTCTGTGAAAAATTATGGATATACATTTAAATTTTCAAAGGGGTATGCTGGAGGCCAAATTTAGGCTTTTAGGTAGGAAGTTGAAATCCAGAACTTCCAGGGTAGCGTTCTCTAAAATGCTTCCCATTCCACGTGCAGGACCCAAAAGGCAGACAGAGCTCCAGAGTCTCAATGCATGGATGAGATGATGGTGCAAAGAAGAGGTCTTTGGATTTGGGGAACTGGGGAACATTCTGAGGAAAGAAGAGGCTTTTTCTGAAGGGATGGGCTCCACCTTAATTGGGATGGAACCAGGTTGCTGGCATTAACCTTTAAAAAGGAGAAAGAGCAGCTTTTAAACTAGATAATAGGGGAAAGCCGACAGTCGCCCAAGAGCACATGGTTCGGAAGGATGTATCCTTGAAGGTTACTAGCAAAAGAGGGAAGTTAGGGCATCCCGATAGAGAGGTTCCAATAAAGATAAAAGTAACCCAAATGCCCTAAGTACAGAGCAGACAGAGCTGAAAAATTCCAAATTACCCCTGTCCCGGGACGATTCTACCATGAGGCCACCTGGGGCGATGGCCTCAGGTGGCACTCAGACAGGGGCGGAACTCCGGCTCTGTTTTAATTTTAGATTTTGCTGCCTCTGGCCTGCCTCTGCTTTCCCACAGAGTTCCTGCAAGCGAGGCAGGCCAGAGGCAGCAAAATCTAAAATTAAAATAGAGCCAGAGCCGTTGCTGGACAAATCAGCCTGATCGCTTGCAGGAACCCTGCTAGCGATCAGGCTGATTCGTCAAAAAAAAAAAGTAGCGGGAAGGCAGTTTGCGAATGGTCTAGGCAGGAGCGGAGCAGCTTCATCATCAGCGTGTTGGCGGTGTTTTTCAGGGGGCAAAAGCCTTCGTCTTCCTTCCCCTAGTGAGCGTCTGTGTCCCATGGCTCCCACCGCCATGGGAAAAGACTATTCTTAATTCTACAAGCGAACAATAAGTAAGGCATCTCCGCATTAGGCGCCTCGGATGAAGACATCAAGTGGGCGTACTGCAAACAGGTTCTGCACTACCACCCCAAGAAGAACAAGGACCCCAGCACCGAGGAGACATTCAAGGAGGTGGCCAAGGCCTACGATGTGCTCGGTGACCCCAAGAAGCACAAGTGCTGTTCAAGTGAGATTATCATCATTTTTATAGCACTACTGGATGCACACAGAGCTAGCTGTACAGTAGTAGGTATTCAGGTTTAATATATCCCTTACCCAAAGCGTTTACAATCTAAGTGGATACGTGAGGCAAATGGAGATAGTGATTTGCCAGAGATCACAGTGAGTGTCGGTGGCAGAAGGTTCTTGGCCCATTGCTCTCTTTCCTTATGTGGCCCTGTAAAGCATATACCGCTATTGTTCCTATTTAACATGTTGATTAGTACCATTACAAATTACATCTTTTTTTTAACTATGTTAATAGCAGAGGAGAAAACAAGTACAGTTTTCTTAAATGTCAATTTCTATAAAGTTACTTATTGAATCGAAACCAGAATAACTTAGCAGCCTCTTTCTTATTTGTTTTTCTGTGATGTATTGCTCAAAATTAATGAGCCGTGGTTTAGAAAACACACAGTTTATGGAAGTTTAACTTATTTCCTCATGATCATTTGCTGTATTTATTGTCTTCCAGTTTTGCTGGGTGATAAACATGTAACTTAATGGCTGTCATATGTTATGGACCTGAGTTTATAAAGGATTCTTCTGTGAGAAGTCCAAAAATCCAAAAAGGCACACCTATTTTAAGCCTCTATTATAAAGGCAACATGGGCACCTATATACCTTTCTAAAACAGGCTCCCAGGTCCAGCCCCATTAGCACAGAAATGCTGATGCGCCCATTTTACACCTGCTCTGAAGCCAATGTGTGTATGTGTGTGTACTCTACCGGTATACTTACATATTTATAAAATACTCATACATTGCAACTTTGCCCAAGATATACCTCAGGGTGCACCTTTACGTGGCATTTAGTGTGCACCATCTTTTTGATATGTGTACTACTGTGCAATTGTATATAAGGTCTTTTCGGGATTCACAAAAGGCTTTAGACACTGAAAAACACATTTCTAACATCACCCCCCACAAGAGTCGTTCTTACAGATGGGGCTTTTAATTACAAACGTGTAGGAAGTTAGATTCAAAGCTCCTCACTGAATACCTTGAGAAATGGTAGATGAGAAGGCTTTCACACCCCACTGGAACAAAATGCCTGGTTGTAGGAAGAAAGATGGCATTGCTGCTTAGGGACCTGTCCTATAGTAATTTGACTTGTTTAGCTTTTCAATAGGTATATGGATGTTCTAGGGCCCGCTACAGTATGTATAGTGCTGCTTTTATCTGGGTAGGCCCCTTGTATGAGTTTTGGAAGTTTATGCTGGTATGATATGGTTGATTTGGCCTTGTAGATCATCAGTATCATCGGTGACTTTTGTAGGGTTTTGTATTAGTTCACAATATAGTAACATAGTATATGACGTCAGATAAATTTATTTCTTTATTTACATTCTCTTATATACCGCGCTATTCTGCATCAGTGCGGTTTACATTGAACAAACTGAAATTACATTGAACAGGGCTTTATAACTTGGAGATAACTATTTTACAGGGAACATGGGCTATGGAGGGTTAAGTGGCTTGCCCAAGACCACAAGGAGCACTAGAAACCCCAGACCACTAGAAACCACTAGAAACCCCAGTCCTTCCGGCCTAAGGTTGCTGTCCTCTAGTGGGATTTGAACCCCCAACCTTCCGGCCTGAAGTACCTTGCCCCAACCACTAGGCCACTCCTCCACTCCAGTATGGTCCATCTAGTCTGCCCAGCAAGGCGGAAAGAGTAGGTGCACTTGCCGCTCCGTGCAGGTCACCTCTCCCCATGCCTTTGTTTAGGGGTATACCCACCGCTCCGTGTAGGTCACCCCCTATTTGTTCAGATATAAGAGATAGTTATGCTTATTTTGATTTTATCCTGTTGCTATAAAGAGATCCACTGTGTCTGTCCCATGCCATTTTGAATTCTTTCACTGTGTTTGACCCCACCACTTCCATCGGGAGGGCATTCCAAGCATCCACGACCCTTTCAGTGAAAAAGTATTTCCTGACATTGCCTTTCAGTTTACCTCCTTGCAGCTTCATGTTTTGCCCTCTAGTTTTATAGTTTCCCCGTCTTTGGAAGAAGTTTGTCCATTAATACTCTTTAAGTATTTAAAGGTCTGAATCATATCTCCTCTGTCCCTCCTCCCCTCCAGAGTGTACATATTTAGGTCTTCAAGTGTCTTCTCATAAGTCTTCTGACGCAGGCTCCAAATAATTTTGGTCACCTTCCTCTGAACCGCTTCCAGACTTTTTATATCCTTTGTGAGATACGGTCTCCAAAACTGAACACATTATTCCAAGTGAGGCCTCACCAGTAACTTGTACAGTGGCATTAGTACCTCTTCCTTTCTGCTGGTAATTCCTCTCTTTATGCAACCCAGCATCCTTCTGGCTTTTACCACCGCCTTGTCACACTGTTTCGCCACCTGAAGATCATCAGAAACAATCACACCAAAGTCTTTCTCCTGGTCCATGCACATCAATCTCTCGCCCTCTATCGCATACAATTCCCTTGGATTTCTGCTTCCCAAGTGCATTACACTGCACTTCTTCACATTAAATCTTAACTGCCAAGCATTAGACCATTCCTCCAGCTTTTGTAGATCTTTCCTTATGTTATTCACTCCCTCAGGAGAATGTTTGTTAGTGAGAAGGCCAGAATCAATTTTGTTTTGTTTTTTAATTAAATATTGAGTTTTGTGGGTGGATGTCCTAGTTCTGCTCTGCACCCATTGTTGAGGGGGGGGGGGGTCTGTGAATGCAAAATATATGTTCAAAAAGAAAAAGCAATAACTATAACACAGTTTATAACAACAAAATAAAAATGAATTATTTAATTTGGTGTTATAAACTGTGCAGTGGTTCTCGCTCTTTCTTTTAATTCCATGGTGTGCGAACATCTTTTTATTTCCTCCACATTATCTAATTGACTGTTTGATTTGGTTCAGTCCCTGACTGCAGTTTTGAGAAAGCCTCCCCCGTCTCCCGGCTTGGGGGGGTTGGGCACCATGTCATCCCTCACCTCAGGCAGCAGATTGCCTTGAGCCGCCCCTGCCCCTGTCTACTTATAACCAGATTAATATGAATAAAATACAACCTCTAAAATGTTTGTATGCAAATGCTCGAAGTCTAAAAAATAAGATGGGAGAGTTAGAAAATATAGAACTAAAGGAGAGGTTAGATATGATTGGAATCTCAGAGACCTGGTGCAAAAAGGACAACCAAAGGGACACTGTGATACCTGGGTACAAACTATATTGCAATGATAGAGTAGATCAAATTGGTGGAGGGGTTATGCTCTATGTTAGAGAGCTACAAAAAACACAAGCCTGTACAGGTTCAAACACATGAATAGATTAAACAAGCAAAAAGGAACCCAAGTGTACAAAAAGCCACCCTCATACTTAGGGGGAAAAAAGGCAAATAGCAGGGGCAAACAGCATAGAGCTGAACCTGTTATGGGCAGGCCTCAGTCATCGGGGGAAGTGGGTTTGCACTTGCGCAAATAACGCGGCATACCACACAACTCAACACCCCGCACTATCAATCATAGGCCACCAGCTAATTTATAATTTTAAATGCATTTAAAACAATTTAACTGAAAGAGCTCCAGGGCTCACACGCTGAAAAATCAGGAAGCATTCAATCTGAAGTTCAGTCGAGTTTCGGCAATATATTCAATGCTGCTTCAGGACACAAGGCAGAAAAACCAAACGGCTCCCATGAACAAGTTAGATGCAAGGCATTGATAAGGCAAGCAAGGAGAGAATTTCAAAAAAAGCTTGCTGTGGAAACAAAAACGCATAATAAAATCTTTTTCAAGTACATTCATAGCAAAAAACCTCGAGTTAGTTGGACCATTAGATGATAGAGGGGTCAAAGGGGCACTAAGAAGAGACAAGGCCATAGCAGAGAGACTTAATGAATTCTTTGCTTTGGTCTTTACTGAGGAAGATGCAAGGAAGTTACCCATGCCTGAAATGATATTTAAAGGTGATGCATAGAAAGAAGTGAAAGAAATATCGCTAAACTAGGAAAATGTATTACAACTCTTTGATAAAGTAAAAAGTAGCAAATCACCTGACCAGATGGTATACATCTGAGGGTGTTGAAAGAAATGAAATATGAGACTGCAGACCTACTACTACTCATCTTTGAAATATCATTAAAATATCCTTAGAACCTGAAGATTGGCGAATGGCCAATGTAACGCCAATTTTTTAAAAGGGTTCAAGGGGTGATCCAAGAAATTACAGACCAGTGAGCCTGACATCAGTATTGGGCAAAATGGTAGAAACCATTATAAAGAACAAAATTACTGAACATGTAGATAGTCATGGGTTAACGGGAGAAAGCCAATATGGATTTAGCCAAAGAAGGTCTTGTTTTACTATTCTGTTATACTTTTTTGAAGATGTGAATAAACAGGTAGACAAAGATGAGCCACTGTATCTGGATTTTCAGAAGCCTTTGACAAGATCCCTCATGACAGACTCTTGGCAAAATTAAAAAGTGATGGGATAGGAGGCAGTGTACTATTGTGATCAGGAACTAGTTAAAAGATAGAAAGCAGAGGGTAGGTCTAAATGGCCAATTTTCTCAATGGAGAAAGGTGAATAGTGGAGTACTCCAGGGATCTGTGTTGGGCCTGCTGCTTTAACATCTTCATGAATGACTTGGAAATGGGAATTACCAGTGAGGTGATCAAATTTGCAGATGACACAAAATTATTCAAAGTTGTTAAAACACAAGAGGATTGTGAAAACTTGCAAGAAGACCTTGATAAATTGGAAGACTGGATGTTCAAATGGCAGATTAAATTTAATGTGGACAAGTGCAAAGTTATGTACCTAGGAAAGAACAACCCAAACTATTGTTATATGATACAAGGTTCCACATTAAGAAACATCACCCAGGGAAAGATTTAGGCATCATCAGGGAAAGATTTAGGCACCATCTCCCACAACATCCTCATACAAAGACTACAAGCAATCGGCATCAAAGATAACATACTTCAATGGTTCCGTTCCTACCTAACCAATAGACAACAATTCATCCGCACAAACATATCAACCTCACCCCCCTTCCAGCAACACCAAGGAGTACCCCAAGGATCCACACTTTCTGCCATGCTCTTCAAAATCTACCTGCAACCACTTTGCTCAATCATACGCGCACACAACATTAACTATCACATCTATGCGGATGACATAATGCTCTATGCCCCAATCACAACCTCCAGCCCAACCAATAAACACTTATCAGAATGCTTTACCGAAGTATCCAACTGGCTACAAAAGAACAACCTATCCATCAACATAAAGAAAACTGAAGCCCTCATAGTAACAAAGGACCCAGACTTCACACCACCTTCACACCTCAACATTGGGACCACACAGATACAAATGCAACCACAAATAAGATACCTAGGAATCATCATAGACCAAGCACTCACACTCAAACAACAGATCAAAAAAACCACCGCAACAATCTTCCACAAGGCTAAAACAGTACAGCGCCTCAGACCTCTCCTTGAACCACAGGACTTCAGAACAGTGATGCAAGCCATGACACTCCCCCACCTAGACTACTGCAATATAATCTACCATGGACTTCCAGCCACTCATACCAACCCACTTCGAACTGCCTTAAACACCACAGCAAGAGTTATCAAGAATGCAAAAAAAACAAGACCACATCACCCCAGTCCTGAGGGAGCTACACATACTCCCTCTAGAGATAGAGAAGCTTTTAAACTAGAAAATAGGGGAAAGCCGACAGTCACCCAGGAGCGCACGGTTCGGACAAAGGTATCCTTGAAGGATACTACCAAAAGCAGTGAGGTTCCAAAAGGGAGTATAGTAGCCCAAATGCCCTTGAGTAAGGAGCAGACAGAGCATAAAGATTCCCAATTACCCATGCCTACCAATAGCCAGATTAATATTAATAAAATACAGTCTCTAAAATGCTTGTATGCCAATGCTAGAAGTCTAAACAATAAGATGGGAGAATTAGAATATATAGCATTAAATGAGAGGTTAGATATGATTGCACTCTCAGAGACATGGTGGAAGGAGGATAACCAGTGGGACACTGTGATACCTGGATACAAACTATATCGTAATGATAGAGCTGAACAAATTGGTGGAGGGGTTGCGCTCTATGTTAGAGAGGGCATTGAGTCAGAAAGGATTAAAGTTTTGCAGGGAACAAAATATGCTGTAGAATCTCTATGGATTGAAATTCCATTTATGAAGGGGAAGGTGATGGCAGTGGGAGTATACTATCGACCACCTGGCCAGAATGAACAAATGGATGATGAAATGCTCAAAGAAATCAAGGAAGCTAACAAAAGCCACAACAGAGTAGTAATAATGGGTGATTTCAATTACCCCGGTATCGACTGGGACAGTGTCACAGCAGGACAAGCTAAAGAGATAAAGTTTCTAGATGAAATAAATGACTGCTTCTTGGAGCAGCTGGTTCATGAACCGACCAGAGGGGAAGCCATACTGGACCTAGTCCTTAGTGGAACGCCAGATCTGGTGCAAGAAATAAGGGTGTTGGGACCACTTGGCAATAGTGATCATAGTATGATCATGTTTGATTTAATCAGTGGAGGACAGATAGTAAAGGAATCCACAGTACTACCTTTTAACTTTCAAAAGGGTGACTATGATAGAATGAGGAATATAGTTCGGAAAAAAACTAAAAGGAGCGGTTCCAAAGGTTAAAGACTTACAGCAAGCTTGGGTGTTATTTAAAAATACTATCCTCGAAGCCCAGACCAGCTGTATTCCACGCATTAAGAAAAGTGGAAGAAAGTCCAAAAAACTGCCAGCATGGTTTAAAGGTGAGGTCAGAGAGGCTGTTGCTGCCAAAAGAGCAACCTTCAGAAAATGGAAAAAAGAGCCAAATGATGAAAACTGGAAACAGCACAAGCACTGGCAAGTTAAATGCAAAGCATTGATAAGGCAGGCAAAGCGGGAATTTGAGAAGAAACTTGCTATGGAAGCAAAAACACGAAATAAAGACTTTTTCAAGTACATTCGTAGCAAAAGGCCTGTGAGAGAGTCAATTGGACCATTAGATGATAGAGGGGTAAAAGGGGCAGTAAGAGGAGACAAGGCTATAGCAGAGAGACTGAATGAATTCTTTGCTTCGGTCTTTACTGAGGAAGATGTAGGGGTGTTACCCAAGACTGAAGTGGTATTTAAAGGTGATACTGCAGAGGAATTGAGAGAAATATCGCTACACCGGGAAGATATATTACAACTATTTGATAAACTGAATAGTAGCAAATCACCTGGACCGGATGGTATACATCCCAGAGTGTTGAAAGAACTGAAATATGAGATTGCAGACCTGTTATTGGTAATCTGTGAACTTTCATTAAAATCATCTGTAATACCTGAAGATTGGAGGGTCGCCAACGTAACACCAATTTTTAAAAAGGGTTCCAGGGGTGACCCGGGAAATTACAGACCGGTGAGCCTGACGTCAGTACCAGGGAAAATGGTAGAAGCCATCATAAAGAACAAAATTACACAGCATGTAGATAGTCATGGCCTAATGGGAGACAGCCAACATGGCTTTAGACAAGGCAGATCTTGTCTTACTAATCTGATCTGTTTTTTTGAAGGTGTGCATAAACAGGTAGACAAAGGTGAGTCGGTTGATATAGTGTATCTGGACTTTCAGAAAGCTTTTGACAAGGTCCCCCATCAGAGACTTTTGGCGAAGCTAAAAAGTCATGGGATAGGAGGCAGTGTACTATTGTGGATCGGGAACTGGTTAAAAGATAGAAAGCAGAGGGTAGGGCTAAATGGCCAATATTCCCAATGGAAAAAGGTGAATAGTGGAGTACCCCAGGGATCTGTACTGGGTCCGCTACTTTTTGACATATTCATAAATGACCTGGAAAAGGGAATAACTAGTGAGGTAATCAAATTTGCAGATGACACAAAACTGTTTAAAGTTGTTAAAACCCAAGAGGATTGTGGAAAACTGCAGGAGGATCTGGATAAATTGGAAGACTGGGCATCCAAATGGCAGATGAAATTTAATGTGGACAAGTGCAAAGTTATGCACCTAGGAAAGAACAACCCACACTATAGTTACAAGATGCAAGGCTCCACATTAGAAACCACCACCCAGGAAAAAGATTTAGGAGTCATCGTGGATAACATGTTAAAACCCTCCGCCCAGTGTGCAGCGGCGGCCAAGAAAGCAAATAGAATGCTAGGTATCCTAAGGAAAGGGATGGAGAATAAAACAAAGGATATTATAATGCCTCTGTATCGCTCCATGGTACGACCGCACCTTGAATATTGTGTGCAATTCTGGTCACCGTATCTTAAAAAGGACATAGAGTTATTAGAAAAAGTACAGAGAAGAGCCACCAAATTGGTGAAGGGGATGGAAGGCTACTCCTATGAAGAGAGGCTAAAAAGGTTAGGGCTCTTTAACCTAGAAAAGAGGCGGCTGAGGGGAGATATGATAGAGGTGTATAAATTAATGAATGGAGTGGAACGGATAAACGTGGATAAATTGTTTACGCTATCAGAATATAGAAGGACTAGGGGGCATGTAATGAAGCTACAGGGTAAACTATTTAAGACAAATAGGAGAAAATATTTCTTCTCTCAACGTGTAATCAAACTCTGGAATCTGTTACCGGAGGATGTAGTAAGGGCTGTTAGTATAGCTGGGTTTAAAAAAGGTTTGGACAAGTTCCTGGAGGAAAGGTCCATAAACCACTATTAAAAAGGGACCCAGGATATCAATGCTTGGCCTAGTACAAGCACTGCAGAACCTGTGTCTTTTGGGGAAACTGCTAGGTACGTATGACCTAGATTGGCCACTGTTGGAAACAGGATACTGGGCTTGATGGACCTCGGTCTGACCCAGTATGGCATTTCTTATGTTCTTATGTTCTTATGTTCTTAGAAGCAAGAATCAAATACAAATCCGCCCTACTCACCCACAAAGCTCTCTACCAAACTCAAACTTCCCAGCTTCGCACACTACTGCCTCAACCAGCCCACAACAGGACAACCAGACAAACCACCAACAACTCCCTCACCATCCCCCATAAAAGAACGAAATGCAATCAACGGACCTGCAACAGAGCCTTTAAACTATATGCACCATCCCTGTGGAACTCTCTACCAAACCACATCAGAAGCAATAAAGACCCTGTATCTTTCAGGAAACAACTAAAAACCGCACTATTCCAGGAATACCTCGGACCAGAAACAAGCACCCACCACTGGCTCCCTCCCAACCACCCTATTTCATCCTCCCAAACATATATTCTATGTAACGATAACACAATGTCTATGTCCCAAATATTTGTTAAAATCATTAATGTCGACCACCAGGTGACGGCCCCAAACCCTTGCAATTGATTATTGTACACCCCCCCTTTTAATGTTCCACCGCTTTGACCCGGTGAAAAGCAGGATATAAATACAGCAAAATAAATAAATAAATAAAATAAATCATCGTGGATAACACGTTGAAACCCTCCACCCAATGTGCAACTGTGGCCAAGAAATAAATAAATAAATAAATAAATAAATAAAGCAAATAGAATGCTAGGTATCATAAGGAAAGGAATGTAGAATAAAACAAAGGATATTATAATGCCTCTGTATCGTTCCATGGTGCTACCACACCTTGAATATTGTGTGCAATTCTGATCACCATATCTTAAAGTATATAGCGGAATTAGAAAAGGTACAGAGAAGAGCCACCAAAATAGTAAAGGGGATGGAGGGATACCCCTATGAGAAAACAACATGGAAAAGAAATAGCTGAGGAAAGATATGATAGAGATCTATAAATTAATGAATGGAATGGAACAGGTAAACATAGATCGATTGTTTACGCCATCAAAAGGTAGAAAGACTAGAGGACATGCAATGAAGCTGCAATGTAACTCATTTAAGACTAATAAGAGAAAATATTTTTTCACTCAATGCGTAATCAAATTCTGGAATTTGTTATCAGAGGATGTAGTAAAAGCTGCTAGTCAAGCTGGGTTTAAAAAAGGTTTGGACAAGTTTGTGGAGGAAACATCCATAAACCATTATTAAAGTGGACCTGGGAAATCTACTGCTTGTCCCAGGACAAGCATTGTGGAACATGTGTGCCATTTTGGGAACCTACCAGGTAGTTGTGACCCAGATTTTCCACTGTTGGAAACAGGATACTGGGTTTGATGGATCTTGGTTAGACCCAGTATGACATATATTATGTTCTTAAGTATTAACTCTTCCCTTGGGAAAGACTTTGATGTATGCAGGTACTTTTATTCTCATATCAGGCAGGTTATTGCATAAAAGCCGACTTCCAATGGATAAAGTGCAATGTTTCCTGTTAAAATGGCTTTGAAAATTACTTTCTTAATGGATACTTGGGTGTTAGGATTCTTGATAGGAGAGTGCAGTCAGAAATCTTTAGAAACTTGGGTATACTTGCATTGAATGGTTGAGTGTTTTGATATTTGGATGTTCTAATGTTGAATCTATGCATATTTTCGTATTTATATCTTTGAGTGTGTACATGTTGAGTGTGAATATTTCCAGGTCCTTATTTCTCATGAGAAAAGGACTATTATGCAGAACTCCAGCATCAACCTTAAATTAGCATAGTCAGCCATGTTTGTTGAAGGGTTTCTCATTCTGTGCTTCCGGTTAAGCATCTTTTGAAATATTGGGTCCATTTTTTCAAAATATTAGGTCAATATTTTTGGCATCCTGCCACTCTGATCATTGGTTTGTCTGTTCAGATCCCAAAATTGTGCACTATATGGGTAATTCCAGAAACTGAATAGACCATTTGCACATGCGCAGGAGCAGGGGCGGCCCAAGGGGGGTGCGGGGCCATGTGCGGAGACTCGGTGCGGGGCCTCATTTGCATAAGGGGCCTCATTTGCATAAATATTTGCATAATGTTACCATACACTAACTTTTAGTAAACATGCCTCTTCATGAGTGTATGGATAAAGAAAGACAAAGATTTCTACATTACTATAATCCAGTGCCAACCGCCAGGCACATTAGGAACTACTACAAACACTGCCCATTTAGAACCCATAGCAAACCCACCGTATCCTAACAGCACTACCAAGACTCATAAAGCACCATACCCTACCTATCAAAAGGCAACACTGCAAATATTAAACCAATACATTTCAGAGAATAACAATATATGACCTACTGGGGAAAGAGAACAAGTGGCAATGTCAAATAGGAATTACATAAACAGAATACCTCAGCTCAGTTACACATGCAGAACATAGACCATCACCAAACAAGGAATCACAATTTAAAAACAGGAAGACAATAATTAAACTGGGAACCCTAAAAGCCAAACTTGGAATGTACAACAATGTTGAAATAAAACTATAAATTAATTTCCTCTTGTACTAAACAAAGCACCGACATTAATGATGCACATTTCCCAGAGCTGACATATTCCAGTTAATAAATTCAAAATAAAGAGATATCTTTGTACCTTTTGTGCATTTTTTTTTCAGTTGCAATTGTTCCAGTCACTTTCTTCTGGTTTATTTGTGTCTTCTGCTAACTCTCCATCGTCTGCTGTCCATTTGTCCTTTCTTCTCTCCTCTAGTTTTTTTCCATTCTCTCTCTACATCTGCTTTAACATAATAATCTTTCTCCTTTTGCTCTTTCCTCATTCCTATTTCATCCACTCAAATTTTACCCCTCCATCCTCAATCCCCACTTAGGGGCTTGTTTACAAAGTCGCGGTAGCGGTTTGCGATCGTAATCGGAGCCGCGGCCCCATTGATTTCAATGGGGCCGCGGCTGCGATCGCGAACCACTACCGCGGCTTTGTAAACAAGCCCCTTAGTCTCCCAACATACTTTAACATACTAATCTTTCTCCTTTTGCTCTTTCCTCATTCCTATTTCATCCACTCAAATTTTACCCCTCCATCCTCAATCCCCACTTACTCTCCCAATACCCGGCCAATTGTACATTTTTCTTCCCTCACACACAAAATATTTTTCCTCTCTCCATTTCACTCTCCCAGCCCCATCCCCTTCTAATCTCCCCCAACATCAGCTCCCTTTTAGTTGCAGCCCCACCCAGTATCCGCTCCCTTCTAGTCCCCACATCAGCCCATTTCCAGTCCTAGCTCCCCCACCCATTTCCAGTCCTATCCGAGTCCCTTCATCAGCTCATTTCCAATACCAGCCTCCCATCAGCCCATTTCTAGTCCTTTCCTAGCCCCACCATCAGCCCATGTTAAATCCTAGCTCCCCTCCACTCAGCCCATTTCTAATCCAAGCCCCCCATGAACCTACTTCCAGTTCTAGCCCCTCCATGAGTCCATTTCAATCCAAGCCCCCACCACAGCCCATTTCCAATCTTAGCTCCCCCAACACCCAATTCCCAGTCCTATCCTAGCCCCTCCATCAGCCCATTTCCTGTCCTAGCTCCTTCCCCTAAGAGCCCATTCCAAGCCCCCCTCCCCATCAGCTATTTGCAGTTCAAGCCCCCTTCCACTCAGCCCATTTCCAGTCCTAGCAACCCCCCCAACCCATTACCAGTCCTAACCTCCCCATCAGCCCACTCCCAGTCCTAATCCCACCAGCCCATTTCCAGTCCTAATCCCCCATCACCCAATTTTTAGTTTAAGCCCCCCCATAGCCCATTACCAGTCCTAACCCCCCATCAACCCACTTTCAGTCCTAATCCCATCAGCCCATATACAGATTTAGCTCCCCCATAGCCCATCACCACTCCTAAACCCCCCCAAGCCCATCACCACTCCTACCCCCCCAGCCCATCACCACTCCTAACCCCCCCAGCCCATCACCACTCCTAACCCCCCAAGCCCATCAACACTCCTAACCCCCCCCAGCCCATCAACACTCCTAACCCCCCCCAGCCCAGCCCAGCCCATCAACACTCCTAAACCCCCCCCCCCAGCCCAGCCCAGCCCAGCGAAAATTAAAAGAAAAGAAAACCTGTCTGCTGCCGCGGTCGGGGCCGCCGCGGCAGAATCGAGCGTGCCGCGGGGCCCCCCTGTGCACGGCAGAGCCTGCCCTCCTTGTAGCAGCTCTCTCTTTGGAGCTGAAAAGTCAGACGCGCCGGCTTGCAGAGCAGAGCGCGAGGGAAGAGTTTCTCCCTCAGCCCCCGCGGGCTTAACAGAGCAGCGAGGGAGAAACTCTTCCCTCGCGCTCTGCAAGCCGGCGCGTCTGACTTCAGCTCCAAAGAGAGAGCTGCTACAAGGAGGGCAGGCTCTGCCGTGCACAGGGGGGCCCCGCGGCACGCTCGATTCTGCCGCGGCGGCCCCGACCGCGGCAGCAGACAGGTTTTTTTTTTTTTTTCAATTTTACTTTTCAAAAAGAATGTTTTTTGCGCGGGGCCCCCTGAAACGCGGGGCCCTGTGCAAAAAACATTCTCGCTCAATGGACGGGCCGGCCCTGGCAGGAGACGTGTTTGTGCCGAAAACGTCTGTGAGCTTATTCCAGTTCATAGTGCCCGTGGACGTTTATCTTGCTTGCAAAGGGATGTACGCACTTGCCCAGGAGGGGGCGAGATGAGAGCATGTCCTGCACTGGAGGTATGTAAACTGTATTCCAGAAAACGCTGTGCACATTTCCAGCCTTTGCTGCAGATGTGCTGTTATTCCTGTCAGATACGTGGAACAAAGCCAGGCCATAGTGAATTCACTGCAGTCTTCTAGGATTCATCCCTGCATGTGAGAGTGTGTGTGTGTGTTCAGTAAGGTTGGAGGATTGCACTGGAGGAGCTGGTGTTGTGATCCGCAAAGCATGGAGGAAATGAATGCCTGATTTGCAATGGCCATGCAAATCGGCGTCGGCAACGGGAGCAGGCAGGTAAGCTCCTCCCTGCTCCTGCAACCAAGGCCATTCAAGACAGTGCAACCACCAGCACCGGACCTTTAAATTAAAGCAAGCTCCGACATGCCCACGCCTGTCGGGCCCGCGCCTAAGGGCCACGCCAAAGGGCCCTTTGGCGGGGCCCTTAGGTGAGGACCCTCGAAGGGGACCCACATCAAGTATTTCCCACTCTGCTCCACTCGATCCTCCAACCAAAAAAGCCCCGGAAGCACAACCAAGACCAATCAGGACTGGAAAGCAGCTGGGAACCATGTCGGCTAACAGTGAGTAGCTCACCCCACACTAAGGACACTAACATGGAGCACCACCCCTTCAAGCTCTTCCAACACACAAAAGCAACAAACCCTTATGTAAGCATCAAATGCTCAAAAGGACATTCCACCAACAAATGTATGTTCTTATACTAATTCTTAACCTATGTTGTTACAAAACAAATGCATACTACTACACTACCTACTTTACAGCCTTACAAGCTCCCCCCATATACATATCATACCTCCCTACCATATACCAACCTATACACATACCTAATTACTACAAACCTCACAGCAAAAGACCTGCCAGATACACTCAAACAAACCCATCGTCACACACATCCATACCTCAATCACATTCTCCACATACCACCCGCATAACCATAGGCCTGATAAACGCAAGATCAATATGCAATAAAATAAACACCATTACCAACTACATCCATGAAAACAACACTGACATCCTATGCATTACTGAATCATGGCTCAAGAATACAGACCAGATAATACTGAATCAAATAACACCACCAGCATTCACAGCATACAACTGCCCCAGAACCCACAAATGAGGAGGTGGAGTATTAATCCTGGCAGAATTAAGGCTCAAGACGTCAACCTGCAAAAGCTCCGAACACTGTGAATTCATCAACACTGAAAACAAGCATCTATCCATCTGCCTGATCTACCGACACCCCAACGCCCCATCAGAGGACACATCCAATATCCTGGATAGGATATACACAGTTAACTCCCCACACAAGACCCTCATTGTGCTAGGAGACCTAAACCTCACATCTGCCTCAACAACAATTGAAATGGCTTTTCACAAAGCAATGGAATCCATTCAACTCAAGCAAGTACTATTGGGCCCATCTCACCACTCTGGCTCTACACCAGATCGCATATACGTACCAACTAACACCCTAGATCATGGTTTCATGTCACCACCTAAAACTACACCAATACCATGGTCAGATCATCATGCCATATTATTTGAGCTCCACCACAATACCCAACGGGCAGCTCGGAAAACTGAACAGCCAACTAGCCAACCAGACTTCAAAGCCTTTAACAAAGAGGACTTCCTCAAAGACACCATGCAGTCCCTACCCCAAGATTTCACCAACCTGGACAAAGCCGTCGACGCATGGAATACCACCATCCTTGCCGCATCTCAACTCACACCTCGAAAGAACCCACACCACAACAAAAATAGGCCCAGATCCACTCCATGGTATTCTAACACAATAAGAGAATCCAAAAGAAAACTACGACAACTTGCAAGTCGCTGGAGATGGAACAAAGCAGAAACTACTCTGAAACAATACCAGGAGAAGCAAAAAGAATACAATAACCTAATAAACAAACATAAACAACAATACCACACAAACCTCATACTAAAAGCCTGTAATAAACCTAAAGAACTCTTCAACATCGTTTGGACCCTAACAAATGACCCAACCATGAAAGACGAAAGCAAGTTTCACCCACAAACCTTTGCTGATTATCTAATAGCCAAGAATAGTACTACCACACCCCAAAAGAACACAGCAACTGAAGATGGCTCTATAGCTACCAATCAATGGAAGAACTTCTGCATCCCATCAAAGAAACAAATAGAACAAACCATCACTGCCCTAAACACCACCACCTCTCCATCAGACCCCTGCCCAGTGACTTGGATTAAATCCACCAAAGAAGAATTCAACACATTCATCCAAAAAATAGTAAGCACCTCTCTCACTCAGGGCTACATGCCCGAAGCACTCAAGCAATCTACTATCCACCCCATCCCTAAAACCACTACATCAAATAGCACCGACCCTTCAACCTACCGCCCAATAACCAGCCTCCCATTCCTGGCAAAAATAACCGAAAAAATTGTACAGAGACAGCTCCAAGATCATATTGATGAATTTGCCCCACTTGATTCCCACCAGCACGGATTTCGTCCACAACGTGGTGTTGAGACACTTCTCATACACCTACTCGACAACTTAATCAAAGGAATAGACAAAAGAAAGCAAGGCTTCTTACTAATATTTATCAACATATCAGCCGCCTTTGACACAGTTTCCAATCACATCCTTTGGAAGCGACTAATGGAGATTGGTCTACAAGATGCCACCATCAAATGGTTCCAATCATACCTCAAAGATAGACAACAGAAGGTAAAATCTGGGAACCTCACCTCAGCACCCTTCAGTACCACACCCAAGGAGTTCCCCAAGGCTCATCACTATCAGCTCTTCTCTTCAACATCTATATTCAGCCTATATGCAAAATATTCAACAAATACAAGATACAATATGCCATATATGCTGATGATATCATGGCATACACCCCTATTCAACTGGACTCCCCAGACTACATCACTATATCAACCTGCATCCATGAAATAGCAACCTGGCTTACTAACAACAACTTAAACATCAACATATAAAAATCTGAAGCAATCACCATCACGAGAGACTCCATATTCATTCCTCCTACATCTATCAACATATCCAATACACTGATTACAATAAAAGATGAAGTCCGATATCTTGGAGTGATTCTAGACAAGCAGCTTTCCCTCCAACCACATATCAACAAGATATCCAAAACAGCATTCTTCAAACTCGCAACGCTCCGGAGACTAAAACCCCTCCTCAATAAGGAACATTTCCGCACAGTATGCCAAGGCCTACCTAAACAAACCACCCATCCACTACAAATAGTCCAGAACACTGCTGCCTGCATTATTTCTAGCGCTTCAATACAAGACCACATAACTCCAATACTATATGATCTGCACTGGCCACCAATCTCCTCGCGGGCAAAATATAAATCAGTACTCACCATCTTCAAAATTAAAAACAATATGTCAGCAGGAATACTACAGGAACTCATTGGAACCAAAGCAAGCAAAAGACCAGACAGAAACAGCACCAAAAACAACATACCAACACCCACTCTATTCATAAGAACCAACAAATCCACATCCATGTGAGCCTTCTCTCTTGCTGCACTCGCTATTTGGAATGCCCTACCAGATATTCTAAGATCAACAACTGATATAAAAGAATTCAGAAAGCTGCTCAAAATCACCCTATTCATTCAACAAATCAACAAAGACCACCAAGAACCAATCACACCAATCACCCCATAAGCCATGAACACTATAAGGACTTCACATGAACCAGTTACCAGCCTTCTTCCACAAGCCGATTTACACACACCATGAACACTATAAGGACGTCACATGAACAATGTATATAGCTCACCAGTTAATCAATCACACTTGGTTAACTTGTATACTTGTATACAGCTCTAGTTTATAGCTCACAATGTATATTGTAACGAGGAAGATCTGTCCCTTGCCTCAAGAGCACATAAATCTGCTAGCTTCAGCTTAGATTCTGACAGGCAGGCAAGCCACATGATTCCCAGTTACCATAGGCAACGTAAACAGACTCAGACACGAGGTCTGAAGCCTCGCCCAGCTGGAAAGCATTCACCAGCTCTTGACTCAAACGGCTTTCACCTGTGAAGGGAATGCCCAGGAAACAGTATAAAAAATGCTTAGAGCAGTCAGAGTTAGACTCACGTGGCTCAGGGGGAGAGGAAGGAAATTGCAGAGACTCCCGAGATTCTGGAGACTCAGGAGACTCCAGAGATTCAGAGGACACAGACACCGATGCAGAGCTGCAGGAAAGTTTATGCAGGAAGCTGCAGAGAAGTTCACACAGAGAACTACGGAGGAATTCACACAGAGAGGTCAGCTGTAAGGATTTGTTTCCTGTGACGCAGTTTGTTTTGCCAAAGCACCGGGCTGTGCAGAGTGAGTGGAGAGCAGTGAAAGGAAAACCATATGTATCTGAAAAGTGTGGCAGTTTGAAGCAAGTACAAGCCCTAGAAAGGGAGAAACAAGCAGTTGAAGATATCTGTATGTCTGAGGGTGAAGAGTTCTTACCAGTTAAACCCTGAAGGAAACTTCCTAGAGAGAAATCCTCTCACGATAGAAGAGAACAGTTCTGTGATTCACAATCCAACTGGGAAGGTAGGACACATAGAAGCTTTAAGGGAAAAGCCTATCATAAGAAGGGTGTCTCTCCTTCCTGCTATTATGAGTCATACGATAGCTATTTACCCTGCTTTAGAGGAGGCTGTCTAGATGAGCCTGCTGAAGAGACGGGACTGAGAAATGTACAAACTTCATGTTTTAAAGAAGATGTTTGTAATGAAAGAGCACAGCAAGAACCTATGATACTAGATGCTTGTATTGAATCTCCTATTGAGGATGCCATGGATTGTACGCTAATTTTGTCTGATAAGATTTCTTCTCTATGCTAAAGCCAAAGTTTGAGCGTTGCTTGAGAGCGCTGTGAAAAGCAGAGGAAAGACTGCTGAATATCAGATGAACCGTATGCTGTGTAAAATAGTACCACTGATTATGATTTCCTTTAAGAGGCAAGATGCTATATTTGAGTTTCTTCAGTTCCTTACCAGTGTATATGGTTTTGTCCTAAGTTTTGTTTGTATATTATACCTTTGAGAATCCAACCCCGGGAGGGGAATAAATCCTTTTGAAAACCTGACCACTTGACTCACAACTACTACTTTCTACAAAGAGGGTCAGTCCCAGCAGTCTGGCTGTTAGCCTTAGCCACAGTCCAGCCCCTGCTGGTCACAATATATACCCTGTTCATAATTCACAATGTATATAGCTCACCAGTTAATCAATCACACTGCCCACCCACACTACACAAGTCAATGTATCCACTGCATGTATTCACCCTCCCACTCTTGATTGTTTGATGTGCTAACCGCTTTGATTTAAAGATAAAGCGGTATATTAAATCCTTTTAAATAAATAAATAAAATAAAATGCTACATGAGGCAGATAGAGAAAGGAGGAGGGCTGCAAGGAGGCTACCCTATCAGAGGGCACCTAGGCTGAGAAGCTTGTTCATGGGCCTTACTGATGAACTCAGCGTCACCAGGTTCCGCTTTGATAGGGCAGCCATACATCAGTCGTGCCAAGAACTAGAGCCCCCACCTCAGTGCAGTGACACACAGGGGACAGGCCCTGCCAGTGCATCTAAAGGTGACAACAGCACTCGCCTTCTTAGCAACAGGTATCTTTCAATCTGCGCTGGCAGCCACTGCAGGTCCGAGCCAAGCGGCAGTGTCCAAGTGCATCTCCCAGTTTCTGAGTACTCTCCTGATGCATGTCTCGGATTATATTGCATTCCGTCACACAGTGCAACAGACACAACAGACAATGCTTCAATGTCATGAGGTGCCCGGGTTCACTTCTATGCTGGGGTTGATTGTACACATGTGGCCCTGAGGACTCCTCGACAGAGTGAAGCCACATCCCACTACCGAAAAGCTTTCCACTCTCTTAATATGCAGATAGTGTGCAATACACTGGGAGAAAATAATGATGGTGTTGCAAGATTCCCCAGTCTGGGATCTACGCAAGCTTTGAGATTGGTGAGATCTCTGGAGGCTGGCTACTAGGTACGCTCTCCCATGCCCACACAGCCCTGACCAGGGGAGCATTGCCAGAAGCTGACTTTGAGAAGGCAGACAGGGTTGTCCCTCAAATAGCAGATGTGTACAAGCCGAAATAAGCCAAGACAGAGTGCAGAATTGTATGGGACAGGCGTAGCCACATGTTAGGAGCTGCTGTGAGAAATGTCAGTATTTGGTTCCAGCACTTGCCTCCACTTGTGCTTCAGGTCCTCAATGTCTCTGTTATTGTGATATATGGCATTGGGCCTGCGGCAGATGGAGATCATTGCCGCTGCTTTGTGTAGGCACCTACTGGTGTGCCCTCATTGCCTATCAGAACGTCCAGCAAGGATCTCCTGGATCATGAGGTTTAGCTCCCCCTCAGTGAAATTACACTTTCTTGTGGGAACCTTTGGAGCTATTTCCCAGTGAGAACAGACGCTTAGGAGATGCACGTTGAAATCCAAAAGGCATGGGCGCCAGAGGCGTCCACATTTACATCACAGAGACGTCCCCGATTGGAGCCATGGAAGTTTTCAGAATACGGTGAATGAGGAGACGTCTCTAGAAATGGGGCTGCCCTTTCGTCAGCTGTACGTACCCAGGATGTTTGATGGGACACGGCGAAAATGTCCACGGCTCGATTACAGAAACGTGTTCGTCTACGCCCGCGGATGCGGAATATAATTGGAATCGCGCCTGTGCTCGATTTGCACATGTGCGCGGGATATTTACAGCCTATGTGGAATCTGCCTCATAGTAAATGAGAGGAGGTCTGTTTATTTGGAAGAGGGGTAGCTGGTAAATGTTCTCTGTCTATATTATCGAATGACTGTGAACAGAAAGATTATATAAATGAAGTCTTGATTAAAGGGTTTCACGGCTTTCCAACTGAGAAATTCTCCTTGCTAGGTGTTAAATTATAACAAAATGTAATGTGTTAAGTTCTAGAAAGGGTCTTTATGCCTTAGAAGAGTTAAGTGGAATATTCTCAGAATTAATTTCTCTCCTTGGAATTGAGCCTCCTCTCATCTCTAGACAATACGCCCTCTGAATGGCAGCCTGACATATCTCCGCAGGCGGAAGGTGCATTTCAATGTAAACCAGATTTCTTCAGCTTTCATTAAACACTCAGCATATTAGGGCTACCCGTAAACCAAGAGCTCTTCAATGAAAGGATTTTTGTTTTCTTTATGTACAAAACAGCTAAAAATTATTATACCCCAGTGAGAGCTCCTTCTAAAAGCTGCAAGTAGGTATTAGAGTATGCTAAGTTGCATTAGTTGCGGCCTGGCAGTGCAATGCAGACATAGAGTCTGCCAAGGAAACATTTTTGAGCCTTAGAAATGTTTTCGGTATTCAAAGAGGACACCTGCTACCTATCTAGCTTTCCCAAAATGAAATTATGTACAATCTAAAAAGGTAGAAGATTAGAACGAACAAATAAAGCCACCATATGGAAAAGCAATGTCTCTTCAGTTGCGACCTAGTTACAGAGGGTTCCCATTTAAAGCAGAATTATTTCAAAGGCTGGATTATGTATCTAATGCTCTTACAGCAACTTTCAGAAGTAAAAACAATGTAGTAATAAAATGTGAGCTGCTTTTGAGGTCTTGCTATGAGCACCGCACACCTCTATATCTCTATTTCACAGCTATTCTATTATACAGAACTTTGCTATCACCTACCCAGAGCGGACTGTGTTATCACCTGTCTGCTGCCCTATAGTCCTAGGAGAGACATCTGCATGTGTATGAACCAGTATGGAGAGGTGGGAAGCCTCCAGAAAGAAGTGGTTTGCAACCCTGCTCCTTGACGCCAATATTATCTGCGGTGACACCAGAGCTCCCTTTTATAACGTAAGCACCCCAGGCGGGTCCCAGGTAAGGGGCACTGCCACAGGCCATGCCACTTAGTATGCTTCTTGGAATGCATTTGGACTTTGTTATATTTGGGGGTGAGTTCTAAGAACTGGTGGTGATACTTTTATTAATGTTAGGTGGGAAGGTTTATAGGAATAATGTGTTACTCTAAGAGGCTGTTGGAGCAGAAAATTGATATAGTAGTGGAGAGGGGTCAATATGGGGAGGTTGTTGGGGAGGTAGAGATGGAACAAGCAGAAGAGTATTTCATGGAAAAGTATGCTTGTTAAGGAAGGGTTTGCTAGGTGTAGGTACAGGAAGTAGAGCTGCAATAGGAAGGGCGTGGGAGGTTAGGTGGGAGAAATCTGCATCCATGACACAAGAGAAGTTGGTGGAAGTCAATAGGGTGCATAGGACTCAGATCTGATCCAATCCCTGGGCAACTGCCGCGGTGATGTTCAGAGAGGATGTTGGTTGAATTGATTAATACAGGGAATACAGCAGAATATTTTAAAGGAAGGGATGGTGTCTCCAGTGTCCTAGAAGGGAAGGCGGGGGAGGAAATAAAATGTGAAAATTTGAGACCAATCTCCCGTATGTTGAGTTTAGCAAAAATAAGGAAGACGTGGTAGAACATCTTAATCATTATTTGGAAAATTTGGGTTTAAATTGGAGGCAAGAGGGCTTTTGTCAGGGTTCTGGAACAGAAACTTTATGGGTAGCAGTAATTAATCGCATTTATTAGGCCAGAAATAATGGATTTTGGTGGTTACTTTAGATTTATCGGCGGCTTTTGATTTGGTTGAATGAGGTATCTTAGTGCAAAGATGTTGATAACTGGGGATTTATTTATTTACCAGTTTTGGGGGGTTTTATACCACTTTATCATTTAGTCAAAGTGGCTTACATTGTAACTTAAACTTGGTAATGTCTATTAAACAGGGACATTGATAACTTGGATTCTTCTGAGGCAATGGAGGGTTAAGTGACTTGCCCAAGGCCACAAGATGGCCAGGAAAGTCCTAGCATGGATATCCTCCTCTCATGGAAGGAGGTTTAGGATAAGATGGTGGGAGAAGATGTCAGATATTAAATTGTTGCAAAGATGGATTGAAGGTAGTAATTTCTGCAACAGGAGAGTCAATCACACATAAAAGGAGTGGAAGGAGACCATGGAATGTGAGCAATCCTTTATTGAAGCCTGAGTTGGCCAAGTTTTGGCTACAAGACCCTTCATCAGGGGTCAGATTTCAAATCTCAATGAATCTCTCACAGATAAAAAAAACAGATAAATAGCCAAAGCTTTGGAGAGTAGGAGCAGTGGTGGAAATACTGGAACATTTATACGTGCTGTCAGCTGGTGAAGTGCGACTAGGAGGTGGAAAGCTCCTTGAGCACATGCCTAATACTTTAGATATTTATCTGTGTTTTTGCCATGAGACATTCATTGAGATCTGAAGTCTGACTCCTGACAAAGGCTCTTGTAGCCGAAACTTGACCGAGTCAAGCTTTACTTCAATAAAGGATTGTTCACATTCCATGGTCTCCTTCCACTCCTTTGTCTCCATTTCTTTTAAAAATATTTATGCAACCACTAGGGCAAATGATTAGGAACTGTGGCTTCTGTGGGTTTTTATATACTGATGATATTTGAATTGTGGTACTGCTGGGTAGGGATATCACCCAAATGATTAAAACGTTAAATGACTGTTTGGAGGAAGTGGACCTTTGGTTAAAGGATAACCATATGTTTCTGAATATGCGAAAATTGGAGGTGTTAGTATGTGGGGAGCTTGAGTTGGAGACTTTGGTTGAATGGCCTTGTATTGGAGATCATTGGTTGGAACACAAAGATGAAATGTTGGATCTGGGCATGCAATTACATATTGAATTGACTTTGCAGGCCAAGATCTTAAGGTAGCTTGGACGGCAGATGGGCAGCTGTGGCTGGTCCAGCAGCTGCGCCTGTTCTTAGATGGGAGAGCTATGTGTGTAGTATTGCATGTATTGGTTATATTGGTTGTGGACTATTGCAATCTCCTTTACACGGGACGTCCTGGGTTGCAGGTACTAAGGGTGGGATGTGGAAGGAGGGAGTTGGTTATGGACATGCCGCACGAGCTTCATTGGCTTCCCATTCAGATAAGGTTGCCAGATATCTCCAGTTCTCGAGGATTGTCCCCAGTTTTAGAGCTGTGTCCATAACTCCCATCTTTTAGGCAGCCTCCTGTCCCTGATTCCTGCAATGGGGACAGAGGTAGTAGAAACATTTTTTTATTTTCAATTTAGTGATTTGAATATGTCCGTTTTTAGAATTTACATCCATTAGCTTTATACTGTATTTTGCATCACCATTTCTATTTCTCTGTTGATTTCTCTGTTTGGAAGTGATATTGTTGTTGTCATGGGATGAAATTGGAGGGGGGGGGGCAAGGTAATGACTCCTCTTCTCTCCTCCATCCCTTTTGGCTCAAACCTGGAATTAAGGTGCCCTTTCCTCCTCCATCCCCCCTCCCCTCCACTTCCAATAAGTGTTCCAAATATGCCTGCAAAAAATCTGGCAATCTTACATTCAGAAGAGGAGGGTTTCTAAGATATTATATTTGTTTTTTTAAATTTTATGGGAGGAAAGACTTATTTATCTTAGTGGGGTGCTGCTGTGGTATCAGCTGAGAAAGACCATAAGGTCTAGTCCAGGGCCTTTGATGTTTTTTTATTTATTGGTTTTATATACCTTGCTATTTCACATTCAGAGCGGTTTACAGGGAACAAAACAGAAAATACATATAACAAGTAAGATAACATTGCTATGTTAACGTACATGGAACAATTTTGAGCATTCAAATAGAATAAATCAAACAAGTTTGGTGCAGTAACACTATAAAACTTAGGTGGGTATAGTTTATTGCAGATCATCGCTAAGTACAACAGCAGACGTGGCAGGGGAGAGCTGTGCTCATTTGGTGGAAGAAGAGGATCAGGGAGTGTCATAAGGAGCTGAAAACCTTTTAGTTTCCAGCTTAATTTGCAGAACTGTAAGAGGAGAGGTGGGAGATGGTTACTGGTGATGTCGGAGGGTGGGTACCACATGAGCATAGGTTGATTGCTCGATAAGGATGCTGACAGAGATATTCAGTGGCTCTAGAGAGATTAAATGTCTTTACAAATTGCCCTGATGCCATTTAGTTAGGGCAGGGGAGGAGTGAAGGCGGCGTTGGCGCTATCCGGTTAAGTGCTGACTTTATCTGGATAGCACAATTTTCAGCTGCCGTGAAAACTGGAAACCACCACAACCTGGTCAGTGGTGCTCGACTCTAACATGCAGCAGCAGCTACAATCCTGATACTGCCACTGAAGAGCCCACTGATGCTTAAATACTGTGGTTGACCACCCTGGCCATTAAATATTGGTCCTTTGGAAAATCAGGCTCATTCTATCTATCTTCCTGGCACTGACTCCAGCATGCGGATGTTTTGAACCACTGTTCAAATTTACAGTTCTGCCTCAGGGAAACTACTTCTCTGCATTCTTGCTTCTTCCATTTCCAAACTCTTAAACACTCAGGTCTGTAATCTTAAGAACACAAGAACATAAGATTTGCCATCCTGGGTCAGATCAATGGTCAATCAAGCCCAGTATCCTGTTTCCAACAGTAGCCAATCCAGGTCACAAGTCACAAGTACTTGGCAGGATACCAAAAGATAGACAGATTCCATGTTGCTTATCCCAGGGATAAACAGTGAATTTTCTCCAGTCTCCTTTAATAATGGTTTATGGACTTTTCTTCTAGGAACTCGTCCAAACTTCTTTTAAACTTAGCTACACTGATCGCTTTTACTACATTATCCGACAATGAATTCCAGAGTTTGATTACACAATTAACCATGCTCTGGCAGTAAACCATTCTCTAAAGTTTTACTTACCAATGGCATTTTTTCTATCTATATGCAAAATGACGTCTTTCTTTGTCTCCTGAACATTTTAGCTGTTCACAAAAGCAGTTTTATCTACCCAGTCTGCAATATTTTGCCCCACGAAAATTCAATAGTGGGATGTTGACTTAAACATGAGTGGATTGACAACCTGTCCCAATATTCATGTATAATATTGGCCACTTGCTTTGCTCTGTTTGAAAACGGAATTACGCAAACCAAGTTGATCTGACTCTGTGATACACAATATGCTGTTAAGAGTTCCCTCTGATCATACAATGATTGCTTATATGCCTGACTTATCACAGATGCGGGATTACCCCATCCAAAAATCTGTGTGACAAATTATCTATTTGTTCTTAAAATCCTGCTCAAAGGCCTTTAGGAGAGGATCTAAGATGGCAACCTGACCAGACGCATGCCAAGACATCCTCCTGATTTAACTATGTTACCTTGATACCCTGTTTCCTCATGGCTCCAAAGTGAAATGGGAAAGGCAAGAAGGATCAATAGCAGCAACAGGTGGTCATTAGAGAAGCTATCGACTGCCATGTGGTGTCTGCGGCATCTTCATTATTGTCGACGGATCCAGAGCTGGGGCATCCTCTGGAACAGCTGGGGGTTTCTCTAAGCTTGGGTGGACTGTCTCCCCCACCATGACCTGGCACTGATCTTGCTTGATCTCTGGTGGCTCAGGGGTTTTCGTGGCTGAATGTGGGCATGGAGCTTCAATTGCATTCTTCTCCTGAGCCATGTGAGGAGGTACGAGGGGAGAACATAAGAACATAAGATATGCCATACTGGGTCAGACCAAGGTCCATCAAGCCCAGTATCCTGTTTCCAACAGTGGCCAATCTAGGTCATACGTACCTAGCAGTTTCCCCAAAAGACACAGGTTCCACAATGCTTGTATTGGGTCAAGCATTGATATCCTGGGTCCCTTCTTAATAATGGTTTATGGACCTTTCCTCCAGGAACTTGTCCAGACCTTTTTTAAACCCAGCTACACTAACAGCCTTTACTACATCCTCCAGTAACAAATTCCAGAGTTTGATTACACGTTGAGTGAAAAAATATTTTCTTTTATTAGTCTTAAATAGTTTGCCCTGTAGCTTCATTGCATGTCCCCTAGTCTTTCTATATTCTGAGAAAGTAAACAATCGATCTATGTTTACCCGTTCCACTCCGTTCATTAATTTATAGACTTCTATCATATCTCCCCTCAGCCGTCTCTTTTCCAGGTTAAAGAGTCCTAACCTTTTTAGCCTTTCTTCATAGGAGTATCCTTCCATCCCCTTTACCATTTTGGTGGCTCTTCTCTGAACCTTTTCTAATAACGCTATATCCTTTTTAAGATACGGCGACCAGAACAACACACAATATTCAAGGTGCGGTCTCATGGAGGCAGTATAATATCTTTTGTTTTATTTTCCATTCCTTTCCTTATCATACCTAGCATTCTATTTGCTCTCTTGGCCGCCGCTGCACACTGGGCCAAGCGTTTTAACATGTTATCCACAATGACGCCTAAATCTTTTTCCTGGGTGGTGGTTCCTAATGTGGAACCTTGCATCGTGTAACCATAGTTTGGGTTGTTCTTCCCTAGGTGCATAACTTTGCACTTGTCCACATTAAATTTCATCTGCCATTTTGATGCCCAGTCTTCCAATTTATCAAGATCCTCTTGCAATTTTCCACAGTCCTCATGGGTTTTAACAACTTTAAATAGTTTTGTGTCATCTGGAAATTTGATAACCTCACTTGTTATTCCACTTTCCAGGTCATTTATGAATATGTCAAAAAGCAGCGGATCCAGCACAGATCCCTGGGGTACACCACTATTCACCTTTCTCCATTGGGAAAATTGGCCATTTAGCCTTACCCTCTGCTTTCTATCTTTAACCAGTTCCTGATCCACAGTAGTACACTGTCACCTATCCCATGACTCTTTAGTTTTGCCAAAAGTCTCTGATGAGGGACCTTGTCAAAGGCTTTCTGAAAGTCCAGATATACTATCCACTATATCGACCGACTCACCTTTGTCCACCTGTTTATTCACACCTTCAAAAAAACATAACAGATTAGTAAGACAAGATCTTCCTTGTTTAAAGCCATGTTGGCTGTCTCCCATTAGGCCATGACTATCTACATGCTGAGTAATTTTATTCTTTATGATGGTTTCTACCATTTTTCCCGGTACTGATGTCAGACTCACCGGTCTGTAGTTTCCCAGATCACCCCTGGAATCCTTTTTAAAAATTGGTGTTACATTGGCGATCCTCCAATCTTCAGGTAATAGAGATGATTTTAATGATAGTTCACAGATTACTAATAGCAGGTCTGCAATCTCATATTTCAGTTCTTTCAACACCCTTGGATGTATACCATCCAGCCCAGGTGATTTGCTACTCTTCAGTTTATCTAATAGTTGTCATACATCTTCCCGATGTATCGATATTTCCTTAAATTCTTCCGCACCTTTAAATACCACTTCAGTCATGGATAACATCCCTACATCTTCCTCAGTAAAGACCGAAGCAAAGTATTCATTCAGTCTCTCCGCTATCGCCTTGTCGCCTCTTAGTGCCCCTTTTACCCCTCTATCATCTAATGGACCAACTGACTCGCTCACAGTTTTTTTGCTACGAATATCCTTGAAAAAGTCTTTATTTCGTGTTTTTTCTTCCGCAGCAAGCTTCTTCTCAAATTCCCCCTTTGCCTGCCTTATCAATGCCTTGCATTTGACTTGCCAGTGCTTGTGCTGTTTCCAGGTTTCATCATTTAGCTCTTTTTTCCATTTCCTGAAAGATGCTTTTTTGGCAACAACAGCCTCTCTGACCTCACCTTTAAACCATGCTGGCAGTTTTTTGGACTTCCTTCCACTTTTCTTAAAGCGTGGAATATAGCTGGTCTGGGCTTCCAAGATAGTATTTTTAAACAACACCCAAGCTTGATGTAAATCTTTGACCTTTGCAACTGCTCCTTTTAGTTTTTTCTTAATTATTTTCCTCATTTTATCATAGTCTCCCTTTCGAAAGTTAAAAGGTAGTACTGTGGATTTCCTTACTATCCCTCCTCCACTAATTAAATCAAAGGTGATCATGCTATGATCCCTATTGCCAAGTAGCCCCAACACCCTTATCTCTTGCACTAGATCTGGTGTTCCACTAAGGACTAGGTCTAATATGGCTTCCCCTCTGGTCGGTTCATGAACCAGCTGCTCCAAGAAGCAGTCATTTATTTCATCTAGGAACTTTATCTCCCTAGCATGTCCTGCCGTGACACTGACCCAGTCGATACCGGGGTAATTGAAATCACCCATTATTATTATTGCGCTGTAAATTTTGTTAGCTTCCTTGATTTCTTTGAGCATTTCATCATCCACTTGTTCATTCTGGCCAGGCGGTCGATAGTATACCCCCATTGCCATCGCCTTCCCCTTTTTACATGGAATTTCAATCCATAGAGATTCTACAGCAAATTTTGTTTCCTGAAAAACTTTAATCCTTTCTGTCTCAATGCCCTCTCTAACACAGAGCGCAACCCCTCTACAAATTTGATCAGCTCTATCATTACGATATAGTTTGTACCCAGGTATCACAGTGTCCCACTGGTTGTCCTCCTTCCACCATGTCTCTGATATTCCAATCATATCTAACCTCTCATTTAGTGCTATATATTCTAACTCTCCCATCTTATTTTTTAGACTTCTAGCATTTGCATACAAGCATTTTAGAGACTGTATTTTATTCATATTAATTTGGCTATTGGTAGGCATTATCTATTTTAAAAGCTGCTCTATCTACTTTTTAAAGGTCAATGCCAGCAGCCTGGGTCCATCCCGGGTAAGGTGAAGCCCATCCTTTTGGAAGAGCCCCTCCTTTCCCCAGAATGTTCCCCAGTTCCTAACAAATCCAAAACCCTCATCTCTGCACCATTGTCTCATCCACGCATTGAGACTCCAGAGCTCTGCCTGCCTTTTGGGTCCTGCGCGTGGAACGGGAAGCATTTCAGAGAACGCTACCCTGGAAGTTCTGGATTTCCACTTCCTACCTAAAAGTCTAAAGGCAAAGAATGAGTATTCTGGTGCGGTGGCCTCGGCATTGGGAGTTTCCTGGCATTCCTCGGTTCCACTCCCCAAGCCTCTGCCTAGCAGTGTTGGAGCTGGTGCAGGGGAACTTCAGCCCAAGAAGACAGGGCTAGAAGATATTTGGGGTGTTCTACAGTGAATTAAAGCTTTTGTGAGTACGAACATTTCGCAGGCTGTGGTGTTTTCACAGCAAAGGTCAGCCAAGATGAAAGTTTATGAGGAAGGCTTTAATGTATTGTATAAGCAGGTTGGCTCTGTTGAAATTTTATCAAAGACAGTTTGTCTTTGCACTATAAAGAATAAATTGATGGAGAATGCTAACAGGGCCAAGAATATCCGGCTACTGAACTTCTCTAAAATCAGGCTACTGTTGGCTAAGGAGTTGTGGAGAATGTATTTGAAGGACCTTTTAAAGATCACTAACCCAGATGAAACCTCTCTTATCCAACTGTTTTATCTACTTCTGAGGAAGAAGGTTGAGTCTGAGGAAGAGAGTGGCTTAGACTCTCTAATCTCTATGGATAGTTTGGATCTCCACTCGGGCTACTTTGATTGCTGTATTGAGCTTGGATGCGGATAAGTCTAAAGTATCTAAGTTGTATTTCCAATGGAGAGATGTTACCTTTTGTGGGCAGAGGGTTCAGATGTCTGTGATGTCACTAGGGCCACTCAGGCATGGAGGAAAAGTTTTCTTGCTTTGAGATCTAGAGTGCTTGCGGATGCGGGGAGGGGGTCCTTTTTGTTAAGATTCCCCTGCAAGTGTGTTATACCGCATCAATGGAGCACCTTTATATTCTTTGATCCCACACAGCTAATAGCTTCTCTTGATGGCCAGACTGCTTCCTGAATGTTTTCTTTTCTTTTATGCATATTCCTTGCTGAGGGTTTAAGGGGTTATTGCCATTTATAAATGTTGGGTTGCCAACTTTAAGTTTCAATTGTTTCTTAAGATATTGCCTAATTTGATTGCTAGATCCTCCTCTGGTTCAGAATTTTTGTTGGTGGGCTGCAGTATACAAGGATAATTATTGTGGATATTATCAATTTGATTTTGCTTTTTGTTAAGTTATTAGACCCTGTGTACTTTTTCCCTTTTTGTTACTTAATTGCATTTTTGAAAATGGAATAAATTAAAAAAAAATCTTGCTCAAAGGAAACAAATCCTACTGAGATGCAGAAACTGACTAATTGGTAGCCCTACTTTTAAGACTTCCTGTTATTTATTTATTTATTTATTTAACAGTATTTCTAAACCGCCTTATCATAATAATCAAGGTGGTATCACAGCAAACAATCTGGTAGTGTGAGTGTGTTATACATGCAGTGAGGGTGAAAATTTAGTTGGGTGCGTGTTGTATTGTGTGCTAGATTGGTTTGAGCTATGTACAAAGTGGGCTATATACAGTGGTGCTAAAAACATTTTATATACATACAGTGTTGTTGTTATTGTTGTTGTTAAGTGCTGTCGAGTCGGTGTTGACTCATGGCGATCCTCTGGATAGTTGACCTAAACTGTGCTTGGTCTTCAGTCAGGCAACTCATTGTTGACAGAGTGCCACCCATCGCTGCTGTCATTGCTGGCCTTCCTCTTTTGCATTGACCTTCTCCCTTGGCCAGCATTTTGTCTTTTTCTAATGATCTCTCTTCGCATGATGTGTCCAAAGTATGAAACTCAAAGTCTTGTCATCTGAATTTCAAAGGAAAGCTTAGATTTGATCTCCTCTAGTATTGACTGGTTTGTTCTTTGGCAGTCTATGGTATACACAGTATTCTTCACCAGAACCATAATTCAAAGGCATCAATTTCCTTCCTGCCTATCTTTTTCACTGTCCAACTTTCGCATCCATATGATGCTACTGAAAATACCATGCTTTGGACAAGTCAAATCTTTCTATGGAGAGAGATATCTCTGCTCTTGAGAATCTTATTTAGGTCCTTTGCTATTACAGTGTAAGAGGTTGTTTTTGTCGACAGAATTGCAATAGTGAAAATATGATCTCTGTCTTTCTTGATCCTCATGTCCAAGGAAAACTTGACCTCTTTGGGCCCGATTCTATTCACAACGTAGATCTCCTTTGTACATCTGGGCTGACCCTGTCGTACAAAGGAGATCACGATTCTGATCCCGCGGGGCATGTCCGGACCCGCGGGATCAGAATCGTGAAAAACGCTGTACATGCAGGCCGGGACTGCGATTCAATCCCAGCCTGTATGTACAGCGCTAGCCCAGCTAACTCAGCCAGGGCTTTTAAATGGAGCAGCGGCGCCATGGCGTCCCATTGCCATGGCACTGTGGCTCCATTTAAAAGCCGCGATGCCAGCTGCTGCCCCAAAAACTTAATTCCCCACAGCTTGACCTCCAATCCGACCTCCTAAGGTCAGGGTCGGGCTGTGGGGGATTAACTTTGTCCCCCCCCAGCCTCTTCTGCGCCCCAAATTGAAAAACAAAATGTCCAGGGAGGTTATTCCACCCCCGCTGGCCCTGGACGTACAGGGCCAACATTAGAATCGCCCACTCTCCACCCCCAACTAACTTCCCCACACAATCAGGGGCCTGCAGCCGCACAAATAGTTGGGACGTCCATCCCCACTATTCATGGTTCAGAATAATCCCCTTTGTATTTAGTCATTACAAATTGACTATTTGAATTATTTGCATTCAGCCACTAAAAGAATTCCATCAGTTGTCTCTCTCTGTCTGCTCATATAAAAAAAAAACATTCAGAAACCTACTCCCAGTGTTTATAAAATGAAACCATTGAGAGGTAGATATAGAAGTTTCTTTAAAAAATTATATATACTGTAGTATCTATCGATGGAACTACAGTAGCTTCTAGAGCAACCTCGTAGATCTGTAAGTAAAAACTGCTAACACACCGGAAGTAGTTCTGTGCTAATACTAGCTGAAGCAACGTAAAATGAATGGTGTATGAATTATTTGGGGTTTAAATTGATCCAGCTGTATAGTCTTTGTGATATTTAAGGCTTCCTATTATTCTGTATTGGTGTACAAAGCCCCTCTATTGAGGGTTACCAACCACGCTGCAGCTGTCAAATCCTGAACCAATTATAATTTTCTAAGCATATGTGCAGACTCCTTCACCAATGATTTATTTTGTGCCATTGTGGGATTTATGGAAACATCCACAAATCTAGAGAGCAGTTCCAATACCAATTGCTTCAATTGGTTTATCTGCAGGGTCAGTCATCGATTTCTGTATTTTGGGAACTGTCTAAGACATGGGACTTTTCGGATGCTTATGCATGAAAACATCGTTCTCTTTCCTAGTAATGAATTCCATTCTCCAAGGTTCTAACACTGCTTCTTGAATTTCCTTCTTTAATTTAGGAATAGGATCCTCTGCCAATATTTTATATTTAGTGACAATTGATGATATTATTCCTGAGACTGAATTATGACGGCACCCCTTTGGTATGATTTTCGAATGACCCAATCAGGAAATTAGCTAATGATTTTAAAGCTTGCTTCTCTATTTTAGTGATGTCATATTAACTTCCAGTTTGTTTGTTTTTCCAGACTCTCCACTTTCCTTTAAGCCAGATGTTCATAAATGGTTATGATGGGGTCTGTAAATCAGGGGCGAATCCATTTAAAAGGTAATTTGATTAATGACATTTTATTTTTTGGGCAATAGTTTTGTATATACTATTGCCAAAAAAATCATCTTGATCCTGTTCATTTGGACAATGAATCATATTCAATAGTGAGAACAAAAGATAAGCCCAAGTGTAAAACTTGTCAACCAAAAAGGAGGAGGGGTCAACAGAATAGCCACAGTTATTTATTAAGTCTGACACAGCCGTGTTTCGGCACAACCTACCTGCATCAGAGGCAAATGATTCATGCTTTTAAAGCCAAAAGCCCAACAATATTGCCAGACTGCAGCTCAGATTTGATGGTAAACCACACCAAATCTGAAAGTACTCCTAATTAATCAGGATCCTTCATTTATCCCTCCACCAAAAAATAAAATTTCAACACACTGAATTAACAGTTGCAAACAAAGTCAAACGCCTAGATATGACTTTACACCAAAAAGTAAACATGCTGTCTCATCTAAAGAAAACAGCCACCAAGGCCTACTTCAAGATGAGATCACTATAAAACCTTCACCTTCTGCATGAGCCCAGCGACTTCAGAACTATTTCAGCCTATAATCACCCCTCAACTGGACTATGGCAATATCCTTTACCAAGGTCTTCCTAAACACGCTTTGTACCCTCTGCAAATGGCACAAAACACTCCGGTCAGAATAATTTCCAGTACCTCCTGATTTGAACATATCAAACCCAACCTCAAGCATCTCCACTGGTTACCAGTAGCTATGAGATCAAAATGCAAAATAATCACCACAGTTCACAAGATCCTCCATCAGCAGTCAGCTACCTGCCTAACATCCCTAATAAACAAGGCGCCTGAGTCAAGATTAAGGAGAAGAGTCAACCAGAACCTACTATCTATTCTACTGCTCAGGACAAAGTGTAAGCGACAGACCTGCAAAAGAGCCTTCACCCTCTTTGCTCCCACAATCTGGAACTCATTTCCTGAATCTATAAGACCTGCACAAGCAATTCAGGATCTGCGGAAAAAAACTCAAGACACACCTCTTCATGGAATACTATGGGCCTGACATAAATGTCTAGTACCCCATCCATGAGTGTCTTACTATCACATATGTAATATCTGGTCCTCCCCGTTAATTCCAAGTTGCATGCTCCCCTCCTAAGTTCATTGTAAAACCCCAACTCGACTGAGTTCGCTTCTTTTGTTTCCTGCAAACGGCTTTGATTAAAGATAAAGCGATATTTTAAAAAAACGTTAAATAAATAAATAAATAAATTGATTTATTTAGCATGAATTTATATACCACTCCTTCCCAAGATCAGGAGCGGTTTATATTGAAACAGAACTTTACATTGAAACTGCAATAACTATGTACATACAATTTATATAACAATATTAGGTATAAGCATTGTAACATTAATAATAACTATGTACAGTATTACAGTCATTGTCATAGAAATACATTGAACTGATGGTATTATTTATGATGTATTTAAAGAGTGCTCATGGGTGGTGCTATAATGCTCTATAAAAAGATGTGTTTTCAGGTCTTTGCGGAACTGCTGTAAATCTTTTATAGTTCATAGGCTGTCAGGGGGCAACATATGAAAATGCCCTTGTGCTGGTAAAATTGTTCATGGAGCGGACATGATGGGGTATGGCTAACGTATTTTGAGTGCAGTTTCTTCTTATTCTGGAGCAAGTGGGGGTCATAAGGAGCAATGATAGAGGTGTTATGACAATATTATTAAGATACTTGAAAATAATCATTAAGCATTTATATTTTATCCTTGATCCAGTTGGTAACCAGTGAAGATTATGAAGAATTGGGGTAATATAATCAGTGCATTTTACCTTAAATACTATATGTGCAGCAAGGTTTTGGGCTAGTTGCAATTGGTGGATGGTTTTCTTGGGTAGACCTTGGAGGATACTGTTACAATAGTCAAGATGCGGTGTATTAATGCTTGTACGACAGTTCTGAAGTCATTTTCTTCAAGTAATGGTCGTAAATGTTGACGCGTATGTAATTTAAAGTAAACAATTCTTGTGTCTGATTTTATATGTGCTACCATGTTTAACATTTGATCTAGTATAACGCTGAGATATCTGACCTCCTTTTTAATCTGAATTTCTGCACCTTGGATTTGTATTTTATTGGAAGGGATACATTTGGGGTTTCTGAATACAAAGAGTACCTTGGTTTTATTGATGTTGATCTTCAAATTGTGTGTTCTGAGCCAGTCAGATATCTCATCTAGGCATGACAATATCTGGGGCTATGATGGGTCAGATGTATCTATGGGCAAGTACATCATTTACCTGCCCATAGATACATTTGATGCTGTTTTGGGCTTAATCAATAACTCTCTACAGCTATTCTGGTGACTCCTGCTCCTTTTTTGTTGTCTTTGACCATTGTTTAGGGGCCTGTCCCCTCTTTTGGTTTGCTCAAGTTTAAAGCTTGTTCTTGTACAGCCAATAAATTATATGGAAGTTAAATTGATGATTGCGGATTTCTGTACTGCAATCTCATCTGGGTCCTTGCCAATTGTAGCTGGCGACTTTTCTGCAAGCTCTGAGACATCTCTCGCTGACTTGTCCTACATTTTCTTCTCATGAAAAATCATCTTCAAATGTAATTCTCTTCCTCCTCTTCCCCCCTCTCCCATCTAATTAACTGTACTCAGGTTCATCAGATGTATTTTTAAAAATGCTGTTTCTTGTGTAGTCCCACAACGCTGTTGATCCATGGATAGATACTACCTTCCTGATAATCCTATTGGTCACGTTTGAACTTTTAAAATTTTAATGTTTTAATTGATGTAGTTGTCATATACATTTCTGTCATGCATGTTCAAAATTCCTCCTGTTGAACTCCAAATTTTAAGTTATTCTGTAATTTATTGATTGACTCTTTACATTGATTTTTTGTATGATTGATAGACTCTACTAATAGCACCATGAAATCTAATGTGCTCTTATTTAAGATGCTATTCCATTTGCTCAAAAAATTATCATCCTGTGTGAACATTTTAGATTCCCTTATAATTCTCTGATGTCTAGGAATGATGCATTACTTTATATATTCTACTAGTGCAGTCCCATGAAGTTGTGCCTGGGTTAATCTCTTATGCAATTCTATCAATTCTTCCCAAGATTCAGGGGCATTCACAACTAATTGCTGCTCAAACAATGCTGTGTACTTGTTCCTCTGAAGTCAGATGCATGTATAGGTAGGCGTAGTGCTACCTAGTGCTAAAATGTTTCATTGTGAGGGAGTTCCTGTAGGGCCGGCCCCAGGGCTGCTGCAAGGTAGTGGATGCCCAAGGCAAATCTTTAGCCGTATCCCCCTCCTCCTGAGATTTTGATAATTAAACTTCACAGTCACGATCATCTGAATACCACCCTTCCAAGAGCAATCCTGTAAAACTTCATAATTGGACATCATGTGTGTCACTGGGCATCGTGTGAGTTTCTGCTCTTCCTGCAGATAAAAGAATGTGCTGTTGGCTCTTTGAGTTTGTGCAGCTGTCACAATCTATTGTTTTGCTTTGAACGCTGTTTGCTTTGCAGTCCCCAAAAGCTACCATCCTAGGTGACCGCCTAGTCTTGCCTAATGGTTGGGCCGACCCTGATTCCTGGGCTCTGTAAGAGTGATGTGGATTTACACAGAACAGTTGCTTTTGAATTGTATGACCTCTAAACAGTCCTTTGACCCCCTGCTGTTTATGTACATGAATGTTGGGTATATGTGAAGAGTTTGCATGCATATATACAAAATGGGATTGAGATTCAGAAAATCTATGCAGGAAAAATTGTTTTTCACCTGTGAAAATCTGCCCCTTTAAAAATCTCTTTTCTTTGCCCGGGTCACTACACAAAAGTACTGTGTGGACAAAGTTACCTGGATAGAAAGGAGGCAAGGTTAGAAGAGCGTCCTGAGTGGGACGACAAATTTACAGGCCGATGCAGAATGCCAGCGCTGACGTCGTGCACTATTAATTGTGTATACATTTTCATAGAGCACCAATAGCGCAAGACTTCAGTGCCAGGATGCAGCAGAGGACGTATGCAAATGAGCTGAGTACAAAACTTCAGCGTAAAGTTGAAAGGAGAGGCTACGACGCATGCGCAAACAACAGACGTGCTACAAGTGGCCGTGTACGCATGTGCGCAACTGTTCTACACTTACGTTATACACACAGGACGTGCAGGTTCTTTTGGCGCTAACCCCATAATAATAAACTCTATTTCACCCAATAACAATTTTATGAAATCACAACAGAGACCTCAAATAAAAGATAAATAATATAAATGAGTCTAAAAAACACACAAGGATAAGAAGCAAAAAACATTTCTTCTTAAACACCAAACTTTCACTTAAATGCTGAAAAGATGCCCGCAGAAAATGTTCACATCAAAGGTAACTGTTCACCATTACATACCCTGAAAGAGTTTTTCCCTATAAGTGCAAGACATTTAAGTTACCTCAGACCAGGCGTAGAGATATTGGCGCAATCCTCTATGCATTTCTCTGCCTCAGGCGCAGACCATATTAGCATGCCATTTTAATATGCACAGCTCATTTGCATATATTTAAATACGCTTGGGGTTGCTGTGTGCATATATTTTTCTTTTGATGTTTATATGAGTGTCAATCTCTTTCGTGCATTTGACATGGCGGAACTTGTGCCTATAAGTTGAGTTATCTGCATGCAAAGGGCGCGTTAGTCTTTCTGCATCAGCCCATTAGGTTGGGTAAAGTTCCTCTGTGTACCAAAGAGTGAGACCTGGAGGTTATCATATCTAATGATCTTAAGGTGGTCAAGCTGATAGACAAGGTGATGCATATACCAGAAGGATGCTTGGGTGCATAGGGAGAAGAATGACCAACAGGAAAAAGGTGATAGTTCCTCTGTATAAGTCTATGGAGAGACCTCATCTGGAGTACCATGTACAGTTCTGGAGACCACATCTTCAAAAAGATATAAACAAAATGGAGTCAGTCGAGAGAGTGGCTACTAAAATGATCAGTGGTCTTCATCAGAAAGACTATGGGGATGGACTTAAAGACCTAAGTATGTATACTTTTGGAATGACAGGATAGGAGACAACACACCACATAGAAGGTCTACCAACCACTACCTCCCATAAAATGACACTCATCCCATCATGTAAATAGTTCATACCACCTGCATAATCTATCTCTTATTTAACTCCAAGTTGTACTCCCTGTTTAATGTAAAACAATTACCTGTAATTGTGATGTTCTGTGATGTAAACCGCCTTGGATAAAGGTGGTATAGAAAAACTGTTAAAGAAAATAAATAAATAAATTACTTAAAATGCCTCTACCAAATAAATGCACAGGAGGCGGGCCTCTTTTATTTGAAAGGAGGCTTTGAAACAGGGGGTCATAGGATGACTCAGGAGTAATATTAAAAATATTTCTTTAGGGAAAGAACACAGTGGGCTAATAGCGCTGGTGTACTTCCCAACACCTTCATAGGTAACATCGAGTGCACCCACGCTCTTTTAGTGCCGCTGCAGTGTCACATACACTGTGAGAAATGCTAGGAATATGCTTTCCATGGTCCCAGCAGTTAACACTGTGGTGTTGCCCTAACACCCCATGGCTTCAATGCCCTTTAGTAAAAGGGCCCCATAGTTTTTATCTGCCATCATTTTCTATGTTTCTGTTTTTCATTGACTAGTGCCATATTAAGCATCATCTGGTTAAATCTATGCAGACAAGTCAGTCCACACAAAAAGCCAGGATAAATCGGAGCGGGCAGAAATTTTCTGCTCAGAGTAATCAGATATTCAGCTGAATTTCCATCTGGGCAAATTGAAATGAACAGCCGCATGATATTGCCTGGTTAAATCTGCCTGCTCTTCCCCAGCTGAAGATCAGGTCCTGGTTTTACTGACTGTTGTGAGTGGAAGAAGACATGCTCATATGGTGTTAAATCATGGCATACAATATGTGCGGCAGCGGCGTGCCTACCACACATGAGCATTCTTTAAACTTATTTCTACCTGTGGAGTTTTCAAACATGCTTGAGAAATGCTGCCCCGTCCCCCATCCAAATGCACTTTTTATGTGATCTGAAATTTTATTGAGGACGTGAAAGAATAACAGCACCGGTAACCCAAATAGAGAATAACATTCAAAATATATATCGAAATTAGACATACGTAACAGTAATACTCATAGCAGTACACAGATCAGTGTATCCCCAAATGTCTGATCTGCAACACCAGAGTAACTTTAATGGCACCTTAAAAGCGGCAACCCTCCCTCCCTGTTTAAATAACCCTCTTTCCACCTTTCCTCTGCAAATCTGATTTCCCCTCTCATGACCCAACCCAGGTTATTTCTCAGATCTAGACATAATAAACAAATTCTTCTTCTTCACCTTAGTAAACATAAAATTTCCCCCAAATATTATAAATAAAGATTTCCCTCACGTATGTGCTCTTAACTCTTCAAATGATGCCGAACCCTGTGTCAAGGGCATAACTGTACCACCCTCTGCCTTGATTCCTAGGACTGTGCCAAGCTCAAAATATGCCCTGTGCGATTCGTGAACTTGGAGCACCCCTGCCTCCCCAAACATATGTGGGAACTCACTCTTATTGGGGTTCTTGAAAGCCCAGTAATATCAGCGCCCCTTCTGCACCCTGTGTGGCCGTACCCCTCGCACAGCTCTTGGTACAACTCTGTTGAGTCCCCATTGTATATCAAGTTGAACACAAGAAACGCTTGGCTAGACCAAAGATCCATGAATCCCAGCATCCCGTCTTTGAGAGTGGCCAGTCTAGCTCACTAGGAAGTACCCAGCAAATCACTAGGAGTACATCTATTCTTTGGTCTAATCTTCAACAAAGCTTCCGCTCCCAACAGCTAGAGATATTAATGTGAGTTACCGTATTAGTGCACACAATACCAGATGCAATGGGACCTACTTAGCAATAATGCCAGTTATTGGTACAAGTGTTTGTGAATGCGGTAGAGCACCTTAGTAACTGAACTGTTAGTCTCCAGACACCTCCCTCCCCAAGATTCTTTCTATAAATCTGCTAACTGGTTCTAAAATCCTAGGACAAAAACAACCCGTATGATAAAGTTCTTTCTTGTCCACAAACTCCAACAAATGCCTGGCAACATCTATTGTTAATTTAAATAAGCTGCTTAGGGAAACGTGCCTTTGTTATGGAGTCAAAACTATTAAATCTATGAATTATCAATTTCTACCCATGGAAAGGCATCAATAAGTATCTCATAGAACCAACTCACTGAGATAGAGAGCCAATCCGCTAAGGAAATATATGGTTTCCCAACAACATGCCATTAAAGTTGCTCTAACAACAACATGCCATGAAAGTTTCTCTAACTCTTAGTGGTTCATTTGTATCTACTGAATCCCTTCCATATGACTCTATGTAACAATATTTGTAAATAGTTTACCACTGTTATCCAAGATTATGTAGCAAATGTTGTAAATAGTTACCCCTGTTATCCAAGTTTCTTACCCTGTTATCTGTAAACTCATACATGTTATCTGTAAACTCATACATGTTATCTGTACTGAGCATTTTTTGTTCCATGTAAACCGCGCTGATGCTGAATAGTGCGGTATAGAAGAGACCGTAAATAAATAAATAAATAAATCTAATTCAATAGCTGCATAGGATTCTGATGACGACTCGTAAAACAGTGCTCCGATCTACTGAAAATCATAATGGTGGGCTCATCTAATGAGTCAGAGTCTTCCAAAAATTTAAAAACAGAATAATCCTCAGAAAATGTCAATCTGCATGAAAAGGGGGAATTTTGATGATATTTTTAGTTCACAGAATGATAGGGGCCAATATTCAGACGTGGTGGGGGCGAACCAGATAGCGAAAACCAGATTGACCTGTCCTAACTCTATCCAGTTTAGCTAGTTGATTAGCGACTGAATATCACCACCAATGAATAACTGCCAGGGCTGCCTGTGGACCACTCAGTTTTAACTGGGCATCTTTTCTGCAGTCTGCGGCGATGCCAGGATCACTCGGATTCCTATGGGTTAGCTGGTTAGCAGATCTTGCTAAATGGCTAAACCCTTTTGAATATTGTTCCTATGAGGGGGTTTTTCACCAAACTGTTACTTTAATAAGAGTGTGACTTTCTTATATCTTTCGCACATAACTATCATCAGCCCACTCCTTAACTCTCATGTCCTTATAATTCTTTTGTAGACATTCATGTCTCTGTCTGCATTTTCCCTTCAAATTTTCTTTTGTTTCATGTTGATACAACCACTATGAAAGGCGGAGAAACAGCAAGAGTACACGAGGGGACTGTGGCTAATGCGAAAATGACGAGAGTCACTACTCAACAAAATGACAAATTAATTACCATAATTTGTGGGTGGCACATAATTAGTTCAGCAATGTTGGTTACAGCTTGAACAAAAGGTGGTGCCCAGGAGACTGAAGTTTTTCTCCCTCTTTTTCACACTTAAGAGTAGGAGAAGGATGTAAGTAAAAATATTGCATGTTGTGGACACTCTCCACATGTGTTAATGAATAATCTGAAAAGGGATGTCTAACCCAATACAGATTGTTTTGTTGTATGATGGTACCTCATGGGGGTTATTTTAGAAGCCCTATTTGTGCTTTGGATGTCTGAAAATGGGTGTGCAGATGTCCAAATCACAGAGATGCCCCTGAAGCCAGGACATTCAAATCAAGAAGGAGCATGACAGAGGTGTAACCAGGGCATGCCAAGTAGGATGGATGTGCACACCCAATTTCAGAAATGTCATGAATTTTGCCACCTACTTGCAAGACACACCATGTCTATCCCTACTGCCACCTGGAGAGCATAGAAAAGAAGGTGCTCTGATATCCCCTATACTTTTTGCGATGGCAATAAAAATTGCAGGGAAACAAGGACACTCGTTTTCAGTTCGGCACACTGATGCTTGCATGGATGTGCATCTAGCATAGGACAGACGTCCTCGCCCCAGATTTCTGTGGCAAGCATGTTTATGTGGCCACCAACATGGCCACTCATGTCAGGGATGTCCATGTTTCCAAATCGGGCTGAAACCTAAACGTCTCTGGTGTTTTTTCAGATGTTTTGCCCTGGACATTCTTTCTGAAAGGCCACTTTATGAGTTTTGCTGTGAAAACCATTCACACAAGTGGAGCCTACACTCCGAGAAGCACATATCAGGGTCGATTGCCTATAAGGTCCTAGTGGAATGCTTGAGAGTCATTTTCAAAGAGCGTAGGTGAGAGGTTTTAACACATTCCTACATGTATGCAAATTTTCACAGAGGAACCACCTATGTTTTTTCTCTCTGAAAATTTACAAGTGTTAAGTATTCACATGCTGAGGGTCATTTTAGAAAAGGTCGTCTAGGTTAAATGGGCGGGAATGCGCCTATTTTATAAGCTCGAGTTAGCTCTTCAACTACCCCTAAACCAGAACTCTCATTCTGGAGTTAAAAGAACATACACTGATTTGTTTTGTGCTTCTTGTTCGTCTTTCCTGATTGGCCATGAGGCGCCTGCTTATGCTAATTTATTTGGGGGGTGATTTGTAGAATTGACAAGCAAATTATTGAAAGGCAGAGAGGGGGCAGAAAGGCTGGGGAGAGAGAGAGGGTAAGAAAAAGAAGAAAAAGCTTGGCTAGGGGGGGAGAAAGAGAAATAATTTGGGATGCTAGCTGAAGGGGAGCGAGACAGAGAGATGGAAAGAGAGGGAGAAAGGGAGAAACCACACAGGCAGAGGGAAGAGTGAAGGGAGAGCTACTCAAGAGAGAGACTTGAGAGACTGAGAGGCACCATCATGTGAGTTAGATAAGGGAAGCAGAAGCTGGGCAAGAGAGAAGAAGGCCCAGAATAGAAAGAGAGATTGGGAAGGAGCCCCGGAGGCAGAGTGAAGAGAGGTCAGCTGGTATCACCTCTGAGACGGAATGCAATAAGGAAGGAAAGAATCACCTTCTATCCATCATGTTCTATCCTTATCATTTCCATGACGATTCATATAGAGCCCAGTTCTGAGAGGCGGATAGCAGGGCTGTACATCCCGGGAGGACATGCAGCCCACTATTCGTCCTGCCCATAAGCCGGTACACGATCTCCCCACACGCACACAGCAGCAGTGCGGGGAGATCAGGATGGGGGCATCATGGGGGCAGAGCAAGGGTAGGCCATGTACCTAGACGTAAAGGGTTGATTCAGGTCACGGCCCTGTATGTCCGGCGGGTGGAAGATGGCCGTGTGGCTATACCACCTCGGAAGTGGTATAAGCAGCAGTGATGGCCACAGAGCAGCTCAGCAGCCCTCCAACAGCACAACATCGGTGGAAGGTGAGGCCCCGCCGCCCGATCCTGGCCCTGGCAGACCCCGCTGAGGGTCGGGTGGCAGGCAAACTAGGGTCAGAGCTGTGGGGGACTGGCTGTGCATCAGGGAGGACGTCTCCCACAGGTATGCAGGGGCATGCCAGGCCGTTTCATTGCCCGATCCTACACCCATGGAACGTCTCGTTCCCGCGGTGCAGAATCGGGAGCTGATTGGCCATCCTGTTTGACATGCCAGATATACACAACACTCTGTAGAGATACATGGTGGGGAGTTATCAAAGTTTATCAGCGAGGAAATGCCTGGTTGCAGTGTAGGTACTTTTTCTCATATCAGAAATGCTTGTCCTAAATTTATCTAGATAGCTATATGGTTAGCAGACGGAAAACAGTATATCACTGCTCTATATGTATGTTCATCACCGCTGTATCTGCAGAGGCACTAAATATATATAAAATATTTAAGCACCACAGCCAGCATTTAAGAAAGTGACAGTTGTGCTGTTTAAATGTTGACTCAAGTGAGGTCATGATTGGGAAGAATTAAACTGCTTTGAACTTTTGTGATTAGGCGGTTTATAAATGCAGTAAATAAATAAATAAATAAAATAAACCAAGAGGGATTAACTGAAGAAGGGACAACTTTAAATGAGCAGGCATGCATGGAATGAGGTCCCTTAAGAGTACATAGAAGTAAAGCAGCCAGTGGGGTAGATATGTAAGGGGTTTGGTTGGTGGAACCTTTCAGTCAGACCCTTAATTTGCACAATGGGGCAAGCTCCCAGCAGTTCCGATACAGACCAAACCATCAATAAACTCCGCTATTAGACCAACTATCCTCTAAAACAGACACACCAGATAGGCCATGTGGTCTTTTTCTGTTGTCATTTTTCTTTGTTTCTAAATGATAATCAGACCAGTTTAAAGCATAATATTTAGCTGGAAGCACTCCAAGTTGAGCCTAAAAGAATTCTCTTGATCCGATGTCCCAAATCTGTCTTTTTCAGGCCACACACTAAAAGATAAAAGAATTCAATAATAAAAAGCCTACACTCCTTGGAACCTTAAGTGGCACACTAGGAGCAAGATCTCAGCAAGCCAAGAGGGGTAGGATGTAAGGGAAGGGGTCTGAGTAGGTGCAGGTCTTTGCTATTGTGTCAGAGATGAGGTGTGAGTGTTAATTTGGGGCTAGTGAACCTCTGTCCTCGTTCTTGGGTCAGGATAGCATTGGAGGTATTATGTTAGAACTGCTGAGCCCTGTCTTCGTTCTTGTGCTGGGGGGGGGGGGGGAGTGGATTAGCGGCTTTATGCTGGGGCCATTGTGCCCTATTGTTATTTTGCAAGAAGTACGGAGGGGGCTGAAGCATTGAAGACCCTATAAATAGGAGTATATGAAATGTGGATACAAATGTAGATAGAAATCTAAATTTCATGTACTAACACTGATTTCACCCTTCATATGGTGCATCCTCAAACCAAAAATGTAAGGGTGTGGAAAGGGTGGGCTGTTCTCTGTATGCCCTGTCTTAGATACTCCTGTAAGCACTCACAACTTGTTGCTGTCAGAGACAGGCCAGTTTGATGCCACTTTGGCAGTTCTTAGGTGATGTTCATCTTTAATCTTGTGGGGTGGAGGGCTCATCTGTTGAGAGAGGTGACTACCCTAACTATACATAAAATCTTTTCCCCTTGCTCTAATCATAAGTGAGTGGGATAAATAAATGTAGTTGCTTGAGGGTAGCTATGTAATTCAACTGGGTGTGATCTGAATTATGGTCCTTGAGGGGAGGGGTTGCAATGCTGTGTGTAGATGCAAGGAGTTGGGTCGTGAGTGAAAGAGTTGGGGTGTGGTGATGGGAAGTAATGGATATGATAGTTGTGAGTGGGTAATTGTGTGTAGATTGATTGCTTATTGGGGATTGCAAAATTGAAGTGGTGGTTGGCATTCCTGAGAGGGAACAAAATTATGTGATTGGTAGCATCTCACAGTTGAGGTGTGTGTTGGATAAGGGGTTTTGTGGGCAATAAGGTAGAGAATGGGGGAGGTAGGGAAGGGTTTGGGAAAGGGTGAGGGGTAAATGACAGTACTCTATCTTGTTTAATGGTAAGAGGGCCAGACCTTCAGACTTGTAATGACAGGGGGTAACCAAGGTGGAGGCTGGACTCCTCAGTTGCTCGGTCATTATTGTGGTACTGTTTCTTTAAGATATGTTTTTCTTGATCTATGATATATCTGAATAAACACATCAAGGTCAACAACACAACAATACCCATAAAACCGGAAGTGAAATACCTCGGAGTGACTCTGGACAAAGAACTAAACCCACAGTCACACATCAGCAGAACCACCAAAAATGCATACCTCAAGATGAGACTAATCCAACGCCTCAAACCCCTCCTCTCTCTCAGGATCATTTCCGCACAGTCTGTCAAGCTCTAATAACTCCCATCCTAGACTTCTGCAACCCAATTTATCTTGGCCTAACAAAGCAGACACTCCGGCCAATGCAAATGGCTGAAAACACAGCAGCACGTATAATATCTGGCTCATCAAGACAAGATCACATCATCCCCATCCTAAAACATCTCCACTGGCTCCCAATCAGCTCCTGCATCAGATATGACAGTCCTAAACATATTCAAAATCAAACACCAGACCTCAGCACTCAGCCTACAACCACTCATACAACCCCACATCAGCACCAGACCGAGGAGGAGAGGCACCTCTGACCTCATCAATACACCAAAAGACTTCAACAAGGCACATAAGAACACCGCAAGAAGAGCTCTATCGCTGGCGGCACCTGCAATATGGAACGCCCTCCCTGATGACCTACGATCAACAGAGGACATCAAGGACTTTTGGAAACAGCTCAAGATGACGCTCTTCATTGAGCACTACGGTGACATCACATAATTCTGCCTGCCAGCTCCCGGACTACATACCAACCCCCCCCCCTCCCTTTCTCACTCATGTACATAGCATTGTAAAGTAGCACACGCTGTAAATAGCCCACCATGAATCAACGCCAACTTACACACACGCACATTCGCTGTATAACACTGCATGCACGCACAAATGTCATACTTCGATTGGTTGCTGTGTACACCGCCTTGATTACAGGAGAAGGCGGTATAAATCCTTTTAAATAAATAAATAAATCTTGCAGATTATATCTTGGAACGTGTAAGGGATTAATTCTCCTGTAAAAAAAAGTCCAAGATTCTTCAAGCAGTGAGGCAACATAAGGCTGCAGTGGCTTGCCCCCAGGAGACTAGACTGATGGACTTAGAACGTAGTAAATTAAAAAAGGATTGGGTGGGAGAAGTGTTATATTCATCATCTGGTACTAGTAAAGCTAGGGTGGCAATATTGTTGGGCAAGTTTCTTTCCGTGCAAACGATAAATAAAATAGTAGACTCTGGAGGACGTTTTGTTTTAGCCTATCTTAAGATTCAGGTGCAGGAGCTGGTAATTAACTTATATTTCCCAGACAACTTAGTTTCTGAATATTTTGAATAAATATAGAATTTATGGGGTATGTTTACTAAGCAGCAGTAGCAGCTTCCATGCGATATCGGAGCCGCGGCCCCATTGAATTCAATGGGCCCGGTAGTGGCTACCGCTGCTTAGTAAACATACCCTTATGTGCCCCCTTCCTGAATTGCCACAGTTGATAGTGGGGGATTTTAATATGGTCTTAGACGTTATGTTGGGCAGAACAGGGATTCTTCAACATGGTAGACAAGAGAAGGAAAAGCTTTTTCACTGATTTGCACAGAGGCGTGCCCTTCAGCCTAGTGAGCAAGATTATATTCACATATCTCAGAGTCCATGTCAAGAATGGATAATATTCTGGTATCCCAACCCCTTTTTACCTGTGTAACAGAAGCTGCTATTGGCCCATTGGAAATCTCTGACCATTCTTTAATTTGAGTAGATCTGGAAGGATATGAAGGGTTATCAAGTGAATGTGGATGTTTCTCCCTTATTTATATACTTATCTTAAATTTCAAGAATATTTGGGCCATGCTGATTAACCCTTGGTGTTTTGGGAGGTGATAAAAGCTGTTCTCCACTTTGCTTTTGCTGCAAACTTTATGAATCAGACGAGCAGGTCAATGAACGATATATTGCTAACTGTTTGTGGGGGGGGGGGGGGGGCAGGTTTATCTCAGCAATCGGAACACCTGAATGCCTCACTGGAGACAAAGGAAATTCAAGTGACCTTAAAATTATGAACAAGTGAACACTCTCAAGTGCATCACAATAGGTTTTTAGAAAAATGTTGCCTCTTGTGAAGGTATTAATACTAAGGGGCATGTTTGCTAAAGTGCATTAGGCTTCTGTAGCTAATACCAGGTGATCGCTGCAGAAAGTCAGCGTTAGCTGCAAATGTCCCATGGTAGCTGGAAGGTGCATTCCCAGTGTTTCCCCTGGTTTTTTTTCTCCATGGTAGCTTTGCCACCCATTGAGGTAGCGATGGCTGCATTTGCAAAGCCTCCAAAATGTTGTGAATACCACACAATGATAACATCTGTGGTCACTGTACCTTGCAGGCACTTCCACTCTCCGCCTTAATCCTGCCCAAGCTTGCACCCGCCATGTGAAATAAAGACATCGCAGAAAAGCACCATGATGCCTGCATTTTTCCTGTGCTAGCTGCTACCACCGGGCGTTAATTCTGTGTTATCCCCGCAGCTAATGCCCTTTAGTAAACATGCCTCTAAATGTAGCCAGTGCGGATGCATGCTCGAGAAAGGAAGATGAGAGACTGGGTTGATAGGAAGACGTAGGATCTTGTGCAAGGTATCCTTCTAGAGTTATTATAGTTTAAGCAACCTCCGCAATTAAGCCTGTTATGGGCAAACCTGTTAAGAGTTTGGCTTCTGAGCTAACCTTTAGGCATGGAGCCTGTAATTAAAGACCTGAATTAAAATACAACTCCTTGTAATTAGCAGCAGATTCTATATTTAGAGCGATGGGGGGTCTTGGAATAGACGTAGCTGTTCCATTTATCAATACATTAGGGATGACTAGAGATGTGTGTTAAATTACTCATATCAAGGTTAATGGACCCAGAGTGAATGCATTGCAAGAGAAAAGACAGAGCAGCATGTAAGGTGATGGATAATGGAGCTATTTAACACCAGCCAGATCAGAATACCTTGCCCTCCCGCTGCTGCTATTTCAATTTAAGTCAGCAGCCGGTGCTGTTATTCTTTTGAGCCTGTTCTAGCCTCAGGATACGTAAATAATAGCTATTTTTATATTAGCTCACAATGCAAATCCTAGTATTGTAGTGATATACTCACAAACTTCTATCATTGGTGTTCTAGGTCTGGGAGCTGCCAGATGTGCACTAACGACACATACATGGGCTGGTGTGACACTCGTGCCCAAGCACCTTAAGTCCCGTGCATCAGATGAGAGCAACGTTGGGTTCCAGCATGGTGTTCATATGTGTGCCCATGCATGTCTCAGAATGTGTGTGCTCCCAAGTGTGTGTCTCTGGGTGGGTGAGAGAAAGATAGCAGTTTGGAAGAGAACATTTAAATGCCTATGGAGCCCCCTCTCAGGTACACCCCCTGGGCAGAGAGATCACTTGATTGCAGAGCTAAGTCTCACACATCTCTTCCAAACCCTAGTGGGGATTCTCTGATGGGAGTAGGGGAAGGGGGGAGGGAAGGAATTCTCCAGGACCTAAGGCCTATTGGTAACAAGCTCAAAAACATATGTCAGGCACACTAGTGAAGTTGCAAAGAAAAAGTCTTTGCTAGGAAAAGTTTCTTCATAGTAGAACAGTTCAGCTTCAGATTCACAGCACTTAAATACAAAAGCAGAATAGGGCCCTTAATCCATTTTTCCACAAAACGCCTGGGACCCTCCTGTATTTATTTTGGACTTTGGGTTTCCTCTGGAGCACTGCTGGGCTCCCAGATTCCCCAGAGATCATTTTCGTATCTGCTATTTCTAATGGTTGAATCTCTGCCCTTAACTGTTTCCCACTTCAGCTCTCTGAATTCCTGGAAAATATCAGCTGGGCACCACGTTCCTTTTCTCATTTACACAAGGCTGGGTACCTCTGGATAGGAACTTGGCACCAGGACCAGATAGGGTTGCTAATCGGCCGATATTCAGCCAGCTTGGCTGGTTTTATACGGTCGGGCCGGCAGCAGGCAGAGAGCTAAAACCGGCAGTTGAAAAGCCGTTTTTTTGCTCTGGCCACCCCTGGTCCCGCGGCCAGAGCAAAAAAACAGCTTTTCATCTCTCTCTCCTTGTCCTCATGCAGCCTCACCCTCTCCTCTGATCCAACCACGACTCCAGCAGCTTACAGAGCCACGGCTGCAATAGCAATTAACTAAAAAAACCCAAAATGGGTGCACAGCCGCTGCGGAGTCTTCCGGCCTGCCCTATGGAACCTCTGCTGCTACGTCCCACTCCCAAAAGGGAGTTATGCTAGAGGGAGTGGGACGCAGCAGCAGAAGTTCCACAACTAGACCCTCAGGAACAGCTAGTTCTGTGAAATACCAGAAGCACCACCACAGAGATGTAGCTACAATAACTCCGGACTAGGAACACACTTCCCCCTTCTCCAACTCCTTTGGAGCAGGCTATTGAGCTCCCGCCTCTCCCTTTCATCAGCTCTCACCACAGAAACAAGAGAATGACCTTCATCTTCCCTACTCCACAACCCTACCGACTGGAATCTTCTGTGGATTCAATGACCAACTTCCCAGTCTATACCATTGTGGCCACTTGTGGAGGGGAATATCATAGCAAAACAGTTCAGTCCACTCCACTCAGACAACTTCAATATGTCCTTTGCTGGGTGAAGCCCAGAACTTTGTAAAAGAATCAAAAGACCCCTTTTCATCTGCATTTCTATAAAAGACAGACCAAAACACTTTTTTATGTACTTTGCAGGAACTGTGCTTACGTGTATGCTCCTGCTCTCTAGGAGTGGAAGACTAAGACAGAATAGGCAACATTTTTGTTATCCAAGCACACAGTTTCATCTGGACTCTTCATATAGGTACCCCATTATAAGATCAGTCCCAATGAGGATAATTTCCAAACACCATTTCCCTGGGTCAGTGGCCTATTTGAATTGTGCCCAGCCTCCCTTTGGGTGAAAGCATGCACTAACGAATCTTGGAGTTTCTGTGGCAGTCAGGACCTATTGGTTTGCTTTGATTGATCTTTGCTGACCCCAAAGAAGCTGCTGCCCTTGGTAACCACCTAGTCTGCCTAATGGTTATACTGGTCTTGAAGGTAGCAAAGAATTGCTGCCTTTTCAGATAGGAACTTTATTCTCTTCCTGTTAACACAATGTATAAATATATATATGTGTCTCCAATGCTTACTCGCTTTACAGCTCCAAACAAAAAGCTACATGTCTGATATTGCCTAGTGCACATTGTCATCAGGCCAGCCTACTGCCTAGGGCGAGTAGGGTTGGTCTGCCTTGATATTCTATCTTCAGGGAGTATGACACTGCATTTGATCCTGCAATGCCTTGTGGGAATGGTAGTCCCCTTTCTACCCTCTGATTCAAGAAGGAGTTGCAGTTGAGTGTTAAAGGCAAAAATGACAAGGATTTTATTTCCCGTCCCAACAGAACTTAAGTGCAGATGAAATTAGGACAACTTTCCATATATTTGGTAGGAGGAATGCATACAAGAACTAAGGTAAATGTGCCTCTTCATTCTCAGGCTTCCAAACCTGCAGTGCTCGTCACAAAAACAAAAGCAAACAAACAGCTTCTGATAGCAAAGGAAAATGTTCCCCTTTTCTTTGCCACTTTATCAGCACTCTTATAGTAATGCTCAGCACAGGGATTCAATATGGTCAGCTATACATAGGGTGCAATCCATCTGTATATCAGCTGCATCATAAACATCAGAGTCTATCTGCATCTCTTCCAGCTCAGCGTTAGCTGGGTGTGTCTGTAAGCTGCTATCGTGGGTTTTAAAGTAACCTTCTTCTAGGCATTCAGGGATCTTCCCTTTATACCATTCTAAACAGCAGGGCTTGAAACTACCCTGTACTCTGGAGTTGCTTCCTGGGCTGTTTCCTATTTCTTGGCAACAACAAGGAAATACTTTTAAACTAGATTCATAGCTGGGCAAACTTTGAAGCCTACCTTCTGGCTTTAAGGAGGGAGGAATTCTCTGCTTTCTTGGCTCAGGCAGGTTTCCAAACACCGGCTGTGCTTTCTTTCCTCTTAGCTTGCTGGCTTCTGCCTCAGACCTATAAGTATTTTCCTGCCACCGTCTCTCTCTCTCTGGAGCCTCCGAGCTTTTCCAAGCCTGCCTCCCAGCAGGTTTCTCCTTTCGCCTGCCTTTCCTGAATGGCACCTCTCTTGTGCTGCTTCCTTCAGGTTCTCGGGCTTTGGCTTCCTTGGCTCTTGCTACGGCTCTCTCTTGACCTGGTCTCTGACTGGGACCTTCACCCGGTCTCTCTCTTCCTTGCCTCTGTGTTTCTCTCGGTCTCTCTTTTAAAGCTAATGACCAATTATTATAGTCCTGTTTCTCAGGGCTTAGCTCTGCCCTTCCCCTGAACAGGTGCTTCTCATTAACCCCTAAGCTTGGTGATACGTCACAGCTTGGGCGTGTCCATTTGGCTCCTAACTTTCTCTGTTTACTTTCTTCTTGTAAACATTGAGCCATGTGCTCAGACTGCCTGTCAGATTCTAAGGTGGAATCTTCTACTATCCCTATCTCCATGGGCTCAGTAGGGGCTTCTTCATTACAACATGTCGTTATTTGCAGCTAAGCTTTTCATGCTCTCATTCACCTTCTTCATCACTGCCCCACTAATGTTCTGCCAGTGTCTTTATCAAGGGGCTATTACTCCAAAATGATGGGACCTCAAAATGAAGCAAACATTGCTGGGCCTTGTAATTGGATTAAGAGAGAGAGAGAAAATCTTAGCTCTCCCTGGACCACAGGACAGGTACTCTTACCCATGGAAAGTCAGATCTCCAAAGATTCTTAAACCGGCCAATGTAAACTCTCGTGTGAGGTTTCATACTGGGGAGAAAGGGTGACCCAATGTTAAAGTCAGGGAGGCCTGGCATGAAATCTCACTTCTCTCACTGACATTCACTATGTCCATCTCCTGTTGCCCTAACTGATTTTTGAGATTATAAGCTTCTTGGGGAAGAGTCCCATATTTGTTGTGCAATGTCTGATTAAAGGCACCACGTGTACTGGACTGCCTGAAGAACAAATTATTTGGTACTAGAGGACATCAAACCTAAGCTTTCCTTAGAAGCTCAAATTACAAGACTTTGACGTTCATACTTTGGACACATCATACAAAGAGAAAGATCAAAAGGGAAAGACATCATGATTGGCGAGATTGAAGGTAAACACAAAAGAAGAAGACCAGCAATGTGATAGATCCAGGGCTGGTGTTAGCCACGCAGTGGCACAGGGCAGAAACTAGTGTGAGGGGACTTCAAAGCTTGCCTGAAAGCTATGCCTCCTGTGACGTAGGAGACTCTTATGAAGCAATGGAAACTGATAGTGATCCGGTGGAGAGAACCGGTACTGCAAGGCAATGCAGGATTTTCTCTTCTGAGAGAAAAAAACACAGAGCTAATCAGGAACCACACCTCACCCCAAGGCAGGAGAGATGCCAAGTCCCTGATTGGGCACGCCCAAGCAGGAGGCGGGCAGTGCAGTACTCAGCCAGCTTGTTAAGAACTGAGAAACAGAAACAGTTAGAGAAGCAAGAGGAGCACGAGCAGCGATAGCAAGACGCAGAGGAGGAGTCAGGACACAAGCACCTGGACGAGGACAGGTCAGATGACCAGGAACCGTTGGAAAGAGAACCACTGAGCAGCTGTGATCCACGAAGGAGCAGACAGGACCTGGGAGACTCAGGGGCAGTGAAAGACTTCTGTTACCAGAAGAATTCAAAGGCACTGAGAGACCCAAGGCTACAGCTCAGGAGTTTAAAGGACCAAGCAGAACCTTGGAACAGGAGGCAGAGGGAGAAAGAATTACCCTGGAAGAAGCCCCAGCACAAGGTATCTGGTGGGTTTGGAACGGCTAGCAAGCTTAACAGTGGGAAGCCAGAAAGAGTGAACTTTAATTGTGAAAGACAGAACAAAGGCAGAAAGTTTGATAGTAATTGGTTAAGCCAAGAGAAGCCTGACTGTTTTCCTTTTAACACTCTGAGAGACTCTCCAAGCACAGCTGAAGCATTTTACCCTGCACTTTCATTTGGAGATAGGTGGGGGAAGGGAAATGCTTACACGCTGAACTGTTGTCCAAGTAAAAGCACTGATAATTGCCAAGAGATAAGAACATTAAACAAGCATTTACCTGAAGGAGGATATTCTCAGCTTAGCTCAGAAAATACACAAGCTGAATTACTTCTCACTGAATTCAGGGAGTTCTTTAAAAGTAGAGCAGTTTCTCCTCATGATGTAGCAAAGCCTATGAGCAGCTGTGAGGAAGAAATGCCTTTAATTTCTCTGCCGTCTACAGAGCAGGAAGTCCCGATGGACTGCTCTACTTGTATAATTCAGAAGGACATTTAAGTGATATACTTGCCAATGTTTTATGAAAGAATATAGCCAAGCAGTGAAAAGCCTTGTTTAGTTAAGTTTCTCAGCCTTGTTTTGAGCTACATTATTTCATTTACGTCTGCTGCATTTGAACTCCGGAGCGGGAGAAATAAACCTCACAAAAAAATTTTTCTTTGCCTTACTACTTGAGCACCTACACAACTACAACCTTAACCCTCAAGGGCATTCAAGGCCAGCCCCTCCCTTAACCCTTAAGGTCCAGGGAGTGGGTGGGTGGCACTCCTTAAGCTTGAGGGAGTCTTGGGGTCCTCTGTAGCATAGGGACTCAGAGCAGTTGCCTTGTTTGTCACCCCCTAACGCCAGCTCTGGATGGATCAATACAATAACAGCAGCTATGGATATCACTCTATCAACAATTAGATCAAACACAATTTAGGACAACTATTCACGGGTTTGCCATGAATCAACATCAACTTGATGACACTTAACAACATCAATAGCAATAAATGTCTAAATAAATGAAGCTGGTCTGTGATAAAATCTATCCCAGTAGAATACCTTGAAGGATGCAAACACAATTCTGGTTTTAAAAAACAGAAATTTCTGCATTTATTTTCAAGCTAATTTTGGAAGACCTTTTCCCTTTATCAATTTTCATCACTCTCATTTCTTCACTCTAGAGCGGCCCCAGCACTCTTAGCTCCTCAGACCATCCCTAGTATACTTGTTCCTCTACCGGCCCTTTGAGCCTCTGTGCTGCTCACTAACTGACACAAAGATTCTGGTTCCTGACATCAGGTCCACTCTTCCTCTTGTGGTTCCAGCTTCACCATTGCTTTCGCTGTCAGCTGTGACATTCCGACTCGCTCTGCTGGTTCTCTGCAATGTGGCATGGGATTTGGGATTTAGCTCTTTCTGTGAATCTGAGGTTAGGACAGTTCCCATTTTCTAAGAGGCGTCTGACAAGAACAGGGCAGGTGCATTGTAATCACCTGTGCTCAAAACAGGGTCAACTAGGTGTTTCTGGGGTGGCCCACTAACATCGCTGCCATCCCTTCTCTGGGACCTGCAGTGGCACCAATGACTTTAAAACAGTAACGCAGCACTTACCAAAACCTCCAGCACTGTATGATGTTTGCGCTTCCGCTCTCTCGGATGTAGACTTCCTTTAGCAGGTCCCAGAGAGGGGTGTCAGCGGCGACAATGGGGGCAAGGGTGGGAGCAGGGGGTAGCAGGAATGAGGTTTGCCTATGGTCCCTCATATTCATGCACCAACTTTGGCTCCAAGGTAGTCCAAAGAGCATCAGGGCAATGGCAGGCAGAGTTGGACAAGACCTCCAACCAAGAGAATGAATAACCGCAAGATACAGAGATAATGTAGTTGGCCACCGCTAAATCAATCATACTGCAAAGACTGAAAAGGAAATGCATTATCTCCTGATTTGTGCAAAAGTACAGAAGAGCCTTCAAAAGCATAAGAAAACCAAAACGTTTCCCACAAACAAAAGAGAAGAAAAATAATCTATGTAATGCTCAGAGAAACAGCAGGTAAAATGAAGAGGAAATTGTTGCTCTTTGCCAACCCATTAAACACACAATATAATCAGGGGCCATACTGAACACATTCTCTTTGTCTTTGACATTCCTGTTTTAATAATGTTCTGACTTTGGCAACTTTATTATCTACACTGTGATAATGAAGTTCTTTGTATTGTACCAAAATGGACTAGGAGCATATGCAATCCTGTAAGTATTTAACACTGACCTGCCAGCTTGGTGGTTCACACCTTTAACCTACAAATTCTGGTTCTTCTGCTGCATTACCCCTTGCAACGTTACCTTAGATAAGTACAGAAACATTGGCAGTGACAGTAGATACTAGCCCCAAGGCCCATCCCAACTGCCCTGGTTCCCTACATGGTCCAGTGCCTGATCCAACTTGATCTTTGGCTTTGCTGTTGCTTCCCCACCACCAAAGGTCCTCTGTGCTTTTTACAATATAATACTACACTCCATTTTTATAGCATTATCGGACTACACGGTGCTATACCTGAGGCAAAGGACGATAGTGACGTGCCCAGGTCACATGCTCTAACCACTAGGCCTCTGCTTATCTCCTCCTTTCTTGAACTTCAGTACCTTCGGTGCCTTCACCACCTGTTCCACCTCCAGTACCATCTCTGCCTTCACGAATCCACTATCCTTTCAGTTAAGAAATGCTTTTTTTTGTTACTCCTGAACATACTCCCCCATCACAGGCTCATCTCATGGCCCTGTGTTCTAGAACTTCCTTTCCACCAAAAATGCTTTCATCCAAGTATTGTTGCTGTTGTAAAGTGCCATTGAGTTGATGTCAACTCATGGCGGCCCTGTGGATAGTTGCCCTAAATTGTGTTAGGAGGCTAATTGTTGCTAGAGAGGTATCCATAGATGTTGTTATTGTATCCATCCATTGAACTGCCAGTCTTTCTCTCTTGCATTGACCTTCAACCTAGCCAAGCATGATTTCTTTCTCTAATGATCTCTCACTCCGCATAATGTGTCCAAAGTATGAAAGTTGAAGTCTTGTCATTTGAGCTTCTAAGGAAAGCTTAGGTTTGAACTCCTCTGGTACTCACTGATTTGATCTTATTGCTTTCATCTTTAAAACCTCTATTTAAATATTCTTCTCATAAACTCTGCCCCAGGCTATGAAGATTAAGGGCCTTTTTCCAAAAGGACTTTTCTCCATTGTGTACCTGGAAAAATCTTTATTGAGTCAGGCTCTAGAGGCATACAAACTTTCTTTTGTTTTTATTTTTGTTGTGCCATTTCCAGAAATACTGCGCATTAACACAGCAGAGAAACAAATTTAATTCTTTGGTCTTTAATGAAGAGGGTATTGGAAAGTTACCTATGCTAGAACCATGTTTTGAGAGTAGTGATTCAGAAGAACATGTAATTGAACAAATTAACAATCTAAAAAGTAAAAATCACAGGTCTAGATGGGATACACCTCAGAGTACTAAAAGAATGCAAAAATAAAACTGCAGTCTTATCACTAGTAATCTATAATTCCTCATTCAAATCAGCTATAAGTATCTGAGGACTGGATGTTTGCCAACACCCATAGCACTGACCAGTGAACCCAGCAATGGTACTAGACAAAATGATGGATGCTGTTCTTAAGAGCAAAGCTACTGACCTTCTGGATAGACACAGATTTGTGGGGTAGAGCCAATATGGATTTAGCAAAGGGAAGTCTTGATTATTTTTGGACAAGGGTGAGCGTATCTGGATTTTCAGAAAGCATTTGACAAAGTCCCTTGCTAGAAACTTGGCAGAAAATTAAGAACTTTTGGGATAGAAGAAAACGTCTAATTATAGATCAGCAACTGGCTAAAAGATAGGAAACAGAGAATAGGATAAAATGGTCTTTGCTCTCAGTGGAGAATATCTCAGTGGGGAGTACCTCAAGGATCTCTATTGGGAATAGTGCTTTTTAATATATTTATAAACAATTTAGAAAAGGGAGCGATGAGTGAAATAATCAAATTTGTTGATGTCACAAAATTATTCAAAGTAGTTAGGAACTTAAGAACATAAGATATGCCATAATGGGTCATCTGCAAATTTGATCACTTCACTCGTTATTCCCATTTCCAGATCATTTATAAATATATTAAAAAGCAGCGGGCCCAGCACAGGTCTCTGGGCTACGCCACTATTCACCTTTCTCCATTGAGAAAATTGGCCATTTAGCCCTAGCTTCTGCTTTCTATCTTTTAACCAGTTCCTGGTCTACAATAGTACACTGCTCCTATCCCATGACTTTTTAATTTCGCCAAGAGTCTCCCATGAGGGACCTTGTCAAAGGCTTTCTGAAAATCGAGATACACTATATCAAGCAGCTCACTTTTATCTACCTGTTTATTCACACCTTCAAAAAAAATATAAGAGATTAGTGAGACAAGATGTTCCTTGGCTAAATCCATGTTGGCTTTCTCCCATTAAATCAAGAGGTGGATGGAATGGGTAAATAAGGAATGATTACTGGACTAGTGGACGACACTTTATGAAGCTGATAGGTGGCACTTTTAAAACAAATCTGGGAAATATATTTTTACTCCATGCACAGTTAAATTTGTAAAATTTGTTTGCAGGTGTGTGCTGAAAGCAGTGAGCATAGCTGAGTTTAAAAAGGACCTGAAGGAAAAGTCCATATACCAGTGGTTTCCAAACCGGGAATCAGGCCTCAAATGAGATCACATCAGCAGTAGATGAGGTAATAGAAACAGGATTGCTGCCTCTTCCTCTGACCTCTACTGTGACCTAAACTGAGTATGGCAGTCAGCATGGGGACGGTAAGTCAATGAATGTTGGCAGGACCTACCTCTCCTCCTGTGAGAGCCACCTGATAGACTGGAATTCCACGCGGAGTACTGGTATGTATGAGCACACGTGTTGTCTTCATGTTTTGGATTTGGGGGGGGGGCATGGATATGGGAATGGAATTGATTTCTGATATATTGTTTTCATCATCAACTGGGGTCATGTAAATTTTAGAGTGTTAAAATGGGATCATATGGGATAAATGTTTGTGAGCACTACCATATACCATCATTAGCCATGCTTACGAGCGAGATGGATTGGGTCTATTATTTGGGATCTTGCCAGGTACTTGGCTACTATCAGAGACAGGATGCAGTGCTCAATGGCTCTTATTTTATTGCAAGCTATTTCCAAAAAACAAAGCCAAAACAATTTCTGAGATATTGTATTGTTTCATTTTGTAGCAAAACAATCGAAGAAATATCATTGATATATCCTCCATCTTTTCAAATCACTGCACTTCTTAAATCCTGTAGCCTGCCCCAGACCCCCAAGTTAGCCACAATTCTGTGGCTCGAGCTTTTGCCATCGAATTTCTATGTTGCTGCTCCCCCCACCAATCACTCTTCCTATTGTTGTCAGTCATAAGAACATAAGAACATAAGATATGCCATACTGGGTCAGACCAAGGTCCATCAAGCCCAGTATTCTGTTTCCAACAGTGGCCAATCTAGGTCATACGTACCTAGCAGTTTCCCCAAGGGACACAGGTTCCACAATGCTTGTATTGGTTCAAGCATTGATATCCTGGGTCCCTTCTTAATAATGGTTTATGGACCTTTCCTCCAGGAACTTGTCCAAACCTTTTTTAAACCCAGCTACACTAACAGCCTTTACTACATCCTCCGGTAACAAATTCCAGAGTTTGATTACACGTTGAGTGAAAAAATATTTTCTTTTATTAGTCTTAAATAGTTTACCCTGTAGCTTCATTGCATGTCCCCTAGTCTTTCTATATTCTGATAAGGTAAACAATCGATCTACGTTTACCCGTTCCACTCCGTTCATTAATTTATAGACTTCTATCATATCTCCCCTCAGCCGTCTCTTTTCCAGGTTAAAGAGCCCCAACCTTTTTAGCCTTTCTTCATAGGAGTAGCCTTCCATCCCCTTTACCATTTTGGTGGCTCTTCTCTGAACCTTTTCTAAAATTGCTATATCCTTTTTAAGATATGGCGACCAGAATTGCACACAATATTCAAGGTGCGGTCTCACCATGGAACGATATAGAGGCATTATAATATCTTTTGTTTTATTTTCCATTCCTTTCCTTATCATACCTAGCATTCTATTTGCTCTCTTGGCCGCCGCTGCACACTGGGCCGAGGGTTTTAACATGGTATCCACAAGGACGCCTAAATCTTTTTCTTGGGTGGTGGTTCCTAATGTGGAACCTTGCATCGTGTAACCATAGTTTGGGTTGTTCTTCCCTAGGTGCATAACCTTGCACTTCTCCACATTAAATTTCATCTGCCATTTTGATGCCCAGTCTTCCAATTTATCAAGATCCTCTTGCAATTTTCCACAATCCTCCTGGGTTTTAACAACTTTAAATAGTTTTGTGTCATCAGCAAATTTGATAACCTCACTCGTTATTCCACTTTCCAGGTCATTTATGAATATGTCAAAAAGCAGCGGACCCAGCACAGATCCCTGGGGTACACCACTATTCACCTTTCTCCATTGGGAAAATTGGCCATTTAGCCCTACCCTCTGCTTTCTATCTTTTAACCAGTTCCTGATCCACAGTAGTACACTGCCTCCTATCCCATGACTCTTTAGTCATGGGATAGTCCTCACACACTACTGATGCTCTTGCCGAACTTTCCTCCCTCCCATTTACTGCCTCCTCTCTCCTCCTTTACCTTGCCCCAGAGCTAGCTATTGCCCCCTTCCCTCCCCACTGGTGGAAAACTGCTGTGTGATTGTACCTTCCATGAGTTGTGATACTAGTAGTGACTCTGTGCCCACAGAAAGAAGAATCACATAACAGCTGGACAACAGGGTTGGGGTGAGAGCAAGGGGGTTGTTTGGTTAAGTATGGAAACCCATAAACTCATTTACCCAGGCTGGAAGAGAACCAATGAGAATGACAACAAAACCTGACTTGGATAAGGAATGATTCCTACGAGCTTCTACTGTTGACATCTGAGATTTATTCTTAGCAGTGTAGCCTAGAATAACTGGCAGATAAGATTGATCAATGGTCTTTATCTGCCGTCATGTACAATATGACTGTGTTACTATGCACAAATTATTTTGATGATGTGTAGTGCTGTTGGTAAGTCAATGAGGACAAACCAAATTGTACAATGTGGATGAGACATTTTAATTGTGAGGAGTGCTGCATATGTGAGCCTTTCCTAACTCCCATATAGCATTTTCTTTATCTCTTTTCTATTTACAAGTAATTTTGCCATGAGGTGTGAAACATTTCTACTTTCCTTTTGTTTAAAGAAGAGAAATGGGAAATATCTAGCAGGCTTTAATAGGTATCAGAAAGTAGCAATTTCTATAGCGTGAAACGTTTGGGCGCAAGCGGGAATCATATGACGTTGAAAGGAAGGAGGAGGCTATAAAGAAATGTGAGGAAATGCTTTTCCACTGAGAGAGTGGTGAATGAAAAAATGTCTGATGGACAGGGTAAGAGCCAATACGAGGCAGAATTCAAGCATGCGTGGAACAGCCACAGCGGAGGGAGGTGGAAAGGAGAAGGCCTTGACAGCCAGGTGGTCTTTGATTGTAGACATCATCTATGCATTTTCATTGTGTCATATTGATTCCTATGGAGGAAGGGGCCAGATGTTTTTCTCCATGAGGATATGCAAGAGCTCAGTGACTGAAAAGCAAATGACTGTTTTGGCCCCACTTTGAGCTGACGTCTGGGAGTGTTTTCCTTCACTCAGTTCCAGGTGTTAGTGATGCCAGGAAACCAATGTCTTATAATCAAAGAGTTAGAAGCTTTAGGCCATGATGTGCTAAAGCTGAGAGTATAGTGCATGGTTCCGAATGCTCCAACAATCTGCACAAAGCCAGCTTGCTTTCTAGCCTGAGATCTGTAGGGATTCTAAGACATCTGTTTTAGTTTTATTTAATTTTTTAGGGCTTTTTTTGAGGCGGAGGCAAGTTTACATGGGATGCAATTCTTTTTATGCTGCAAACTCACTGAATATCCTCCAGAAATGTTTAAGAGCTCTGAACTTAAGGGTGACTCTAACCCTTTGTACTTTAGATCAATTTGGCACCGACAAGGAAGAACGTGGAGAGAAAATGGAAGGTAATGGGGAGTGTCTGTGATTACAGCTGAAATTTACACATCACATTTATTAGTTATCATGATTTATAGCTTCTGTTAAAAAGAATCTCTTTGCAACTGAGGCATATTAGACTGCTTCTGACTAAGACAGATGCTTATGAGTTGACTTTTGCAATACAGTTGCAGGCTGTTGTCTCTGTCGCATAGAGCAATAGAAGAGTTAATTAGAAACTGGAAATACCCAATTATCCTCTCTAATGTGTCAGACATTTCTTTATGGCAAAATTGACTTTGCATCCGTGCCAAAGATGATGAAAGGACACGTGTACAAAACCAGAAAGCACTTTGAATGTAACAGGAAGGGTGTGAGGGCTGGCCCCATGGTTCGGTAGAAGTGCTTTGTGTTGCACATCGGGAACTCAGGTGCTGAGCCCGGCTTCGGCTCCTCGGGTTCATCGGGGATAGGGGCGCCAAGGAGACAGCCCAGGGTGCTGCCTACAGTCTTGCTTTTCACATACTTAGCATTGTGGTTGAAGTTTGTCACGGCTAAGTTTTAATTCCCATTTTACTGTCTCAGCACCATCTTGGCGCACTGCTTCTCTGGTGGGAGGATCAGTCAGAAAGAAAAAAATCCAGTTAATAAAGCCTCACACCCAGGGCTGGTGCAAGAAAATGTTGTACCCTAGGCAAAGCTCATCCCTTGCACCCTCCATGCCCTTGCTCTCGCCTCTATTACCACCTCTGCTGCCCTTCTTCAGGACCTCAGTGGCAGCAAAGGCTTCAAAGAGCCCCAACGTGCTTACCAAAATCTCCGATGCTGCGAGGTTATTTGTGCTTCCGCCCCCATGAAGTCTACACTTTTCAGAAAGGAGAGGGACTTTAGTAGTGCCCAGAAGTTTTAACCTTTTAACATGTGCCAGCCTTACACCCAATGATATAGCGGGTTTCCTTGAACTAATCTTGTTTGCTGAACTAACACCATGCTCTGTTTTAACTATCTAATAAATAGAATGCGTTACAGTCACTTGAGTTATGCAAGGGGTCAATAATCAGTCTCCATGGTTTGCTCAAACTCTGTGGAGAATTTAAACCTACGGATTTGTAGCAACCCAATCAAAACTAATTATTGTCCCCTTAAAAATTAAGCATGCCTCTTTTCTATGAGGGTAAAATTTAGGTTAGAAACAACACAAGTAGTTTTGATGAAACAAAACTGTATGTGTTTCTGACTCCCACTCCTGCAAATGCTTCTGAACCCTGTGGTTAAAACTGCCCAGGTCATATAGCAACATGAGTAATTTTGCCCACATTAAGAAAGAGCAATTATCCAAGCTTCCATTTCCATGGCTAAAACAACATTTTACCTACGGAAATGCTTCCGATTGTTGCATTTGTCTTTCTTAATCGTTCATTTGAAATTATTTCATTGAACTGACGTATGCAGCACAACCAAAATACTGAACCGGTTGCTCAGCTTTTTCGGCAGTGTAGTAGAACTTGTTTTTATCTACCATTTTCTCGATTCACTTCATAGAACAATGACTCACCATTCAATTAAATTCCTGCCCATTTCTCTCTGCTGTCCTGCTACTATCATCCCCGTTTTGCTGACACCGCCTTTTCTATTCATCTCTCAGTTTTTCCTTCTTGGAATTGTTTTGCTCCATGGCTCTGCCTGGAGCTAACTGCTGAGAGGTAATTTCACACAAATTCTTTTTTTTTCCAGAGAGCTGAATGCATCGCATTATGAATCTCTGCAGGCCATTATCCCAGGCGTAGGGAGAATGAAATTGGACATGAGAAGGGGTGGTAGAAAGAAGTTGCTTTGCTGTTGTGACTGTTTTTATAAACACTGGGGATGGGGCAAATGACCATGTTTTAACCATAACCATTATCCCTGCCATCCACAGCTTTGGGGACAAGGGAAATATATACCGTACCTGAATGTACACCGCATTGACCCGGTGAAAGCAGTATATAAGCATTGCATTGTTGGTATCCCAAGGACTGGGTTGAGAACTGCTGTTCCACACAAATGCATTTTTCAGGGACCATGTCTTGCCCTTCTGACATATACAGGGTGGCCCAAAAAAAGTGAGAACATCTCGTAAATTAAAAGCTTAAATAGTTTACGTATTACCTTTTTTAGCTATATAACGTCTTTATTTTGACAATTTCCGGTCGCCATCATTGTTTTTTAATTTGTCAATCGTTTACATCTGTCTTTTTGAATTTTTAAATAACTTATATGCTATGAGATGTTCTCACTTTTTTTGGGCCACCCTGTATATGCTTTCCTTTACTTTCTCAGCTGAAGGGCCAAGTCCCGATAAGGAGTCTGCCACCTTATATTCCTCCTTCTTCGTCCGCCTGCCTTCATCAGCATGCCTCTTTGGTTCTATCCTCTGGCGAAGGCAGACAATGCCTGATGGCTCTATCAAACACTCGCATATTTTTCCCAGTAGTAAGGAGTGAGAAGGGACAAGCAGTCCAGAAACCAAAACTTCCATTCGGACGACCCAATGGTGAAGTAATGATCTGTATTACAATGGACCTTTCTAAGAGATTTCCTGGACAAAGGTCAGAAGTCAATGGCCAATGCAGCAGAGAAGTTTTGGACTGCTAGAAGAGTCCAGAAACCATTAATAAGGTTGACTTGGGAAAGCCATTGCTTATTCCTGGGTTAGGAAGCATGGAATCTTGCTACTTTTTGGGAGCCTACCGGGTATTTGTGATCTCGATCTGCCACTGTTGGAAACAGGATACTGGGCTGGATGGACCATCAGTTTGACCCAGTAAGGCAGTTCTTATGCTCCTAAGTACCCAACCAGATGCGGTCAGGCAGGGGGGGGTCCTTGGGTGGGAGGGGGCCAGACTTGTAATGCTGCTCCGGTATGCCTCTGTGCCAATGCCGCAATTTTAGGAGGCTGCTTCCACGTCTAAGTGTGGGGGGGGGGGGGGGGGATTTCCATGATTTTTTTTCCATGTGCAGCTTCCTAAAATCGCTGCTTCAGCCAGACATGCAGGGGACATACCTGTGCACTTCTGCAGCTATAGTATTTCACAAGGGGCTCTATGTTTAGCAGAACCTCTTGAAAAACATTGTCCTAATTAGCCACATCCTGAGACAGACATAGGAATTTCCCTCTCCGCTACCTTTCTAAAAGTCCCCTTCGCATATCTGTGATTAGCTTTAGAGAGCTACCACCCACAAAGAGCAGTAACGGTATGTACGTTACAGAATATGACCTGGATCCTATCCACACATATATACACCTGGTAGGAGGAAGGGACAATAGATTAAACACGATCTTTTATATTCAAGAAGATGACGAGTTTGTGTATTAAGAGGGCTTTCTACTGCTTCTTGTCCCGAAGGCCTTGTGATCTCACTGTCTGCTTTGCCTCTGCTGTAACTACCAAGATGCTCCCGTAAGCAGGCAAGAATACTTTTCTAAAACATAGGTCCACACAAGCCCGGTTCCCGAGAGCTGCATACAGGTCTGGCTTGCACACTGTCCACAACAGGCATTCATTGGACACATCTGCCCACATCTGGTCCGAGAAACAGGTTCATTTGCACAGCCACAAACCCAACCCTTGGGAACCACATCTGGTCTAAACCTCATTAGTCATGCTGTTGGGTCTTTTCTTTTGACTGGACAGTAAGCTAAAATCCATTACGAGAGCACCACTAGGAACCTGTGCACAACATACCTGCTTATACAGATATGTTATGGGTAGCGTTAGGTTGTATATCACTGAATAAACATTCATGCCATCGCATTCATTTAGAATGGTCTTCTCTCTCCCAGATGCAGAATTGTGATTTATTAACTTTCCCTACAAAAGGAGCAATAGCAATGCGATGAGCAAATTTGATATCAAGAACGTGGCAGGACAGATTAGAGCCATCATTTCATTTAATTTAATTTAATCATTATCCAGAGAGGAGTGCATCTTTCCAGGGCTTCATTAGCCCTTTACCAACTGTTTTCTATTCTTGCAAAAGGACGAATTGATATTCCAGAAGAGATCTCCAGCTGAGCACAAACTTATCGCAGAAGCACAGAATGAGATGCTCCATTCTTTCTATGACTGATCGAGCAAGGATTTTAAGGTTTATAATATTAAGGGATGATTCAAACAATTTAAATCTAATTTAGCCTTCCTCGTCTTTGTCTTTCTTTCTCACACACATGTGTATCAATATTCAGGAACAAATACATACATGGGAGGTAGACAGACATGTAAAGACACACACAGAGCCCAACTTCGTATATAAATGAGACAATCACAGGTCAATGCTCAGACATTCTAGATTCATGGAAGCATGCTGTGTATTCCGGGGAGGTTCTACCCTGCCCCTTTTTCCTAATGGATTTGACGTGCTTTGGAAATAGGTCCTTCATCTTAAGCCATGGGTCTGTTGGGCAAGCTTGGGTTGTAGGAGGGAGACTCTCCAGGTCTGGGGCAGCAGCCTCTGTGTCTCAGGCAGCCACAGGCAAGGATATGTGAAATGTTAACATTTATCTGTTGGCCTGCTCCTATTCAGTTTACAGATGATTTCCAGGCAGACCAACACCTGCTGGTTCTCACTAATTAGCAAGCCATCTGATGTAGCTTATAGTAGTTCCACAGTTTGCACAGAAAACAAACGGAAAGGTTTTCTTCCTATACCCAACAGGAACATTTTTCCAGAGGGTTTGGCATAGAAAACACGCAACAGTAAAATTACCCAAATTTTTGTTTTCCTCATGGTAAAATTTGCACGTCTATAGAACTGACACTACAATCAAGAGACCCTGTACTATACAAGGAGAAAATATACAGGCAACCGAATGGTTGAACACTTAAAGTGGCATTTTACAAATGATGACGATTTCGCTGATGTCGACATGCCCAATATGGACATCTGCAGGGACCTCTACATAGACATCCCCAGAATAATATTCCAGACCATGACAGTCTAGTAATAGCCTAATGGTTAAGTAGTGAGCTCGGATCAAGATAAGCCACTGCTGCTATCATTGTAATTGGGCAGAGTAGTGGGGATGGTGGAATGCTATCTTCTCTACACCCTTTGGATGCCTTATGGCCAAAATGAGCTCTTTCTCAATGCCTGGAGCAGTTATAACTTTATACTCTGGATGTCCAGGACCTTTCTGAGATCAGGCAGTGATGCCAAGGTTCTTGGGAATGCTCTGGCTGTGTCTTCACCACACCCCCATTCAGATTTGGATATCCTCATGCTAAGGACATCCACAGATTCGGCTTCTAAAATGCCTCTGGAGATGCCTCTATGCCTGTTTTCAGACGTCCAAAGCAGGAAAAGGGCTTCTAAAATAACTCCCTAAGGGTTAAATGTCCCCCATCTGAGGGGGTCACAGTGAATAGCTAGTCTATTTGGAAAGGCCAGTGGGTAAAAACATCTCAGCAACAAGAATAGCTACTCGAAGCTGGAGTAGAGGCTATCTGGAAGGCTGAAAGATAACACAGTAAATTGTGTGAGAGTGTACGTATAGTTACCCAAGCATTTAGATCTCACGATGCTGCAAGCTGCAGAATGCACTAGTTACCCCATTTCCCTATGCATGAGTCTGAATAGTCCTCTTCAAGCATGCAAAGTTGCTCAGGTGATATCTACAATATACCCTATAGGAAAAAGCAGGGAAACTGCACTGAGCATATATGGGCTGTGATCTCAGACACTTTACTAGAGGCTTTTAAATAGATTCATGGTCTTAATGCAGTGTAGGAGGGCCTCTTGGAAAGGAAGCTATGAAGGAGCATAGGATGACAGTGAAAGGGGATAGACTTAGGAGTAATCTAAGAAAATATTTCTTTACAGAAAGGGTGGGAGATGCATGTAATAGCCTTCCGACAGGGGTGGTGGAGACAAGGACAATATCTGCATTCAAGAAGGCATGGGACAAGAATAGAAGATCTCTAAGATAAGGTAAGGGATTGCAGAGCTTAGCAGTTGGATGGACAGGCAGGAGAGGCCATATGGTTTTTATCTGCCCTCATCTTCTCTGTTTCTATGTTTCTGCATCTATACTTTATAGGAAAGAGTAGGGAAACTGCACTGAGCATAAGTGGGCTGTGACATCAATTCAAACTAAGGGCAAAGAGCCAAAAATGTCTGCCCATGCTTCCGTTTGTTATCAGATTGATTAACGAAAATTGGTGTAGGACAGGGTTGCCAACTTTTTGAAAGAGAAAAACCTGCCACCTGTGGCTAATCATGCTCCGCCCATGCCCACCTCCACCCCACCCTTTCTTTACCCCTGCTCCACCCCCTGGCCCGCCCCTCCCTTGCTCCACCCCCTGTCCCCAAAAAAATTGCAGAGAGGGCAATGTGCAAACTGAACGAGCAAGACTTCTACACATTCTTAAACAGAAATTCTATACTGACAGAATACGCAGCATTGGTTGTACACACACACACAATACAGACAGGTCTTCATCAATAAATGAGCACAAAACAAAAAGAGAAATATATAGACAAAAATGAAACTGAAACCCCAAGAAGACAGACTGCATGCAGTGCAATATCAGATAAATAAGAGATGCAATTCCCCATACTGTGTAAAATATAAAGGTAGTACAAAGTCCAATCATTAAATTGAAAATAAAAAGATTTTTTCTACCTTTGATGTGTGACCATTTTATTCTCTGATCATGCTGGTTCTGATCTGAGGCTTCCGTTTTCCCATCTTCTCTTAGCTCGTTTTCTATGGTCTATAGTCCATCTGCCATTTCTTGTCTCTTCTTTTCTTTTCTTCACTTCCTTCCATCTGCCTATTTCCAGTCCCAGTAACCCTCCATCAGCCCCCTTTCAAGTCCTCCCCTCCCATTACATTCCAAAGCCAATCCCCTTGCATTCCCAGGACAGCCAGTGGTGTCCATTCCCTTCTAGTCCCCCTCCTTCCTCACTGTCCAGCCCCTTGTAGTCCAAACACCATCCCAGGTATCAGCTCACATCCACTCCCAGTGCCTTCCCCGTGTCAGCTCCCTACCAGTCACCCTACCCTCTGTCCATCCCCCTTCCAGGGCCATCCCCACATTTCTGCTCCCTTCCAGTCCCAGTGCCCCCTCCCTTCCAGCCTCCTCCCCATTACCCAGTCACTTACCAGTACCATTCCCAGGTGTCAGCTCCCTTTGAGCCCCCTCCTTACCCCCTCTGTCAGCTCCCTTCCATCCACCTCCCCCCCTTTCAGCTCTCTTCCAGCCACCTCCTTCACCCTGTGAGTCCCTTCCTGCCACCTCCTTCTCCTCTCTTTCAGCTCTCTTCCAGTCCTCACCTTCCACCTGTCAGTCCCTTCTGCCACCTCTTTCCCCTTGCAGCCGCTGCTCTTGCTTCTAACAGAGCAGCAGCTGCAATAAAGTTAAGTTAAAAACAAAATTAAACCTGTGTGGAGCCTTCCGCCCCCCCCCCCCAGTGCAGCTTCACTCTCACCCAGTACAGCTTCACCTTCCCCCCTCTCCCCCCAGTGCAGTTTCACCTCCCCAGTGCACCTTCCCCCCTCCCCCCCAGTGCAGCTTCACCTCCCCAGTGCAGCTTCACCCCCCCCCAGTGCAGCTTCAGCTTCCCCCTTCTTCCCCCCCCCCCAGTGCAGCTTCACCCCCTTGCAGCCGCTGCTCCTGCTCCTTACAGAGCAGCGTCTGCAATAAAGTTAAGTTAAAAAGAAAAGAAAACCTGTGAGAAGCCCTCCGGCCCTATGAAACTCTTGCTGCAGCACCCGGGCTGAAAAGGAAGTGATGTCAGAGGGGGTGGGCGCTGCAGCAGGAGTTTCATAGGGCCGGAGGGCTCTGCATAGGTTTTCTTTTCTTTTTAACTTAACTTTATTGCAGCCGCTGCTCTGTAAGAAGCAGAAGCAGCAGCCAGAGCAAAAAAACAGCTTTTCAAGGGCCGGTTTCTGTTCTTTGCCGGCAGCTGGCCTGGCCACAGAAAACCCAGCCAGGCCGGCTGAAAACCAGCTGGTTGGCAACCCTAGTGTAGGAGGAGCTGCTTTAAAGTGGATCAGATTTTTTTTTGATGGCTAGGTCCAGTGTGGTCAGATCAGTTGACTTCAAAACTGGCTCCCGATTCTTAGCCTTCTGCTCTAACTATTATGCTACTCCTCCACTCCAAGGAGATATTGAGAAAGTTGCCAAGGGTTCAAAATTTAGCAGCCAACTTTCAGGAAAGCTCAGATCCCTGGTCCTCAAGTCTTTTTGATCTAGCTAAAGTGGATCTAGACACACAAAACTGAAACTATTGGATTTCAAACATGCTGAATTAAATTAAATTAGTAAAATTTGCCCCTTCCTCTCTGAACACACAGCTAAAACTCTTTAGTTACCTCCCATCTTGACAACTGCAACCTCCTCCTTGCTGGATTCCCTCAGATTCATCTCTCTCCTCTTCAATCTATTCAGAACTCAGCTGCGTGGCTAATCTTCCGCCAGCCCCGATATACTCATATAGCCTCTTTTCTGAATTCACTTCACTGGCTCCCCTTCCATTTCCATATCTATTTCAGACTTCTTCTTCTAACCTATAAATGCATTCATCCTACTGCCCTTATTACCTTTCCTCTCTTCTCTCTCCTTACTCCTCTTCTTGTGAATGTCGCACCTCCTCTGGTTTCCTTCTCTCTGTGCCCTTTTCCTCAAATGGCAACTCTAGACTTCGCCCCTTTCATCTTGCCACATGTTATGCCTGGAACAAGCTTCCTCCATCCTCACATCAAGTCTCATCTCTCTCCCTCTTCAAATCTTTGCTAAAGGCTTACCTCGTCGAGGCCGCTTTTGGATCCTAATCCCTCGTTTCCCTTGTGTCTCCTTTCCCTTTGCACCCTTATTTCTCTTGTATTGTATTGTTATGAATTGTCTGTCTTAACTAGATTGTAAGCTCTACAAGCATGAACGGTCTTATGTGGTTGTACAACGCTGTGTACAACCACATAGCAGTAGTAGTAAGGCGGAGTCAGTAGTATGGGAGAAGATAAGGTAAATGGTCCAGGCTGAAAGGGGCTATGAAATGGCAAGAGATCTCTATGTCAACAAAGTGAATAAAAGCAGGAAAAAAAAGGATACCAATATGATTCTTCAAGGAAGTGGCTAAAAAACTAAAAGCAAAAGAGTATTGTTCATAAAATTCAGAAGAACACAAGAAGAGAAATACAGAAAAAAAACAACACGTAAAGCTCAAAGAGGCAGATAAAGAAATAAGCATGACGAAAGCACAGACAGAAGGAAAAATGGCTAAAGATGCAAACATTGGGGATAAGACGTTTTTTCAGGAATACTGACGAGAAGTGGGAGGTCAGAAATGGAATTCAAAGATGCAGAGGACCACTATGTGGAGCGTGACAAAAAGAAGCCGAAATGCTACAGAAATACTCCTGTTTGCATTCCGCTCTGTGTGCTCCAAAGAGTGAAAATGGATGCTATACATTTTTAACTTAAATTAAACCATCACATCACCTCATTTGCATGCTCACTGCCCCAACGTCATAGGATTCCAAGAGTCCTACAAAGGGGGTAAAAACCCCGGGCTCAAGACCCTGCTAGAACGGCAGGAAAACTGCGATGTGCGACTTCACCATCATATCTAATATACAGCTCAATGCAACAAAACTGGACGGCAGAGTAAAGGAGAAAACACGAGAACGGCGCTGCTAATGGAAGGGTCAGTACCAAGCTGCTATTCTGTACGAGGTGTGGTTTATATTGTTCACCGCCTTGAGCTATCTTGGTTAACTGGGATCATAGTGTATAAGAAAATGGAATCAGAGAACAATGCAAAGAATCCTTCACACTGTTGCATTTCTTTAGCTTTCTCAGTGGAACGCAAGAGTTAAGAACTTTATATTAATAAAGAAAAGTATAACAAATTCAACTAAAAAAATAAGCAGCAATAAGGAAGTACAGAGCACTTATCACATAGAGGCTGTGCTTGCATATGTATTTGTAAAACTACGAGAAGTCAAATACATAATTGAAACAAAATGTGCCTTTCTGCTACACTTGATATCCAGATAGCAACATTAAGGATTTTAAAAGCTTTAGCTTGATTCCTTAATGAATTGAAAAATTATATAGCTTAACACGAAAAGTCAACAACAAGCTTCTTGACCAAGCCCTTATCAAATTTCAGGGCAGCGTTCACTCAGTTGATAACAGTCCTTTGCAAAGCGTACGCCAAGAAACCAAGGCCACATCGACAAGTCTTTTAAGGACCTTTGATGTTATTTTTCTCTACCAATAAGACAGACATGGACCAACCAAATGTAGTCTGTAAAAAGCAGAAAGCTTGTAGACCTCAGAGCCTGTAAAGTTTCTAAAAATAAAAATTCAGGCCTAAATTCATCTGGTAACCAAAGGTTACTGACCCTTGTCCATAGACAATTAATTCAAGGAATAGATTGGGGTGAGAAAGGAGAAGCAAGATGGTAACAGTATGATCAGTTATCTATTTGAGTTATTTGCCCTGAGTCATAAAATCTTGGGAAAATATCAACATGGCCCATAAAAAGGTAATGAAGGTTTGGATCATATTAGTTTAATACAACATGTTGGTAAATTTATTTATTTATTTAACACGTTTTTTTATACCGCCTTTTCCTTAAATCAAAGCTGTTACAAGACATACAAAGGTTATAAAGTAAGGGAAATATACACTGTATAAACAAAACATGAGAGTAGTAAGGAAGGATAAACAATATAGGTCAACCACTACAGCAAATCATTTTATAAAACAGCTACAATAAATGGAGGAAACAAGACAATTAGACATTATTATAGAAAATAAAACATTTTTATACATTATTTTCCTCTTTGGGAAAGTATGAAAATACAATCCCATGACAGAAAGAGGTAACATAGTAACATACATAGTAAGTGACAGCAGATAAAGACCAGCATGGTCCATCTAGTCTGCCCATCTAGTCTGTCGCTCTGTGCAGGCCACCCCTCCCCATGTTTTTGTTTCTGTTTAGGGGTGAACCCACCACTCCACGTAGGACACCCTTATTTGTTCAGACGCTAGATAGTTCAGAAGTTAGATGGTACCGTTTATTTTGCTTTTATCCTGTTGCTGTAAAGGGATCCACTGTATTTGTCCCATGCCGTTTTGAATTCCATCACCGTGTTTGCCCCCACCACTTCCATCGGGAGGGCATTCCAAGCATTCACCACCCTTTCAGTGAAGAAATATTTCCTGACATTGCCTTTCAATTTACCACCTTGCAGCTTCATGTTATGCCCTCTAGTTTTACAGCTTCCCTGTCTTTGGAAGAGGTTTGTTTGTTCATCATTTCTCTTTAAGTATTTAAAGGTCTGAATCATATCTCCCCTGTCCCTCCTCTCCTCCAAAGTGTACATATTTAGGTCTTCAAGTCTCTTCTCATAAGGCTTCTGACGCAGGCTCCAAATCATTTTGGTCGCCTTTCTCTGAACAGTTTCCAGTTTTTACATCTTTTGCAAGATATGGCCTCCAAAACTGAACACAGTATTCCAAGTGAGGCCTCACCAGTGACTTGTACAGTGGCATAAGTACCTCTTCCTTTCTGCTGGTAATCCCTCTTTGTATGCAGCCCAACATTCTCCTGGCTTTTGCCACCGCCTTGTCGCACTGTTTTGCCACCTTGAGATCATCAGAGATAATCACACCAAGGTCTTTCTCCTGAACTGTGCATACCAACCTCTCACCCCCCATTGTGTACTTTTCCCTTGGATTTCTGCTACCCAAGTGCATGACACTGCACGTTTTCACATTAAATCGTAGTTGCCAAGCATTAGACCATTCTTCCAGTTTTTGTAGATCTTTCCTCATGTTATCCACTCCCTCGGGGGAGTCCACTCTGTTGCAAATTTTTGTGTCATCTGCAAAAAGACAGACTTTTCCATTCAGTCCTTCAGCAATATCACTCACAAATATATTGAAAAGTGCCGGGCCCAGGACCGAACCCTGAGGCACCCCGCTAATCACCTTCCTCTCATCCGAGTGAGCTCCATGTACCATCACCCTCTGTTGTCTGTCAGTCAACCAATTTCTAATCCAGTTTACTATCTTGGGACCTATCCCCAAGCTACTGAGTTTATTGACAAGCCTCCTATGAGGAACAGTATCAAAGGCTTTGCTGAAATCCAGATAGATGACATCCATTGCATGCCCCAGATCTAGTTCCTTGGTCACCCAATCAAAGAACTCAATCAGATTTGTTTGGCAAGACCGTCCTTCGGTAAAACCATGTTGGCTCGGATCTTGCAACCTGTTGGTTTTGAGAAAGTTCACTATTCGCTCTTTCAGGAGCGCCTCCATTACTTTTCCTGCCACCGAGGTAAGGCTCACGGGCCTGTAATTTGACACTTCTTCCCTGTCACCACTTTTGTGTAGAGGTACAACATTAGCCATTCTCCAGTCCTGAGGAACCACTCCTGTTTCCAAGGATCTGTTGAAGACATCCTTTAATGGTCCTGCAAGAACCTCTCTGAGCTCTTTCAGTATCCTGGGATGTATCCCATCTGGTCCCATGGCTTTGTCCACTTACAGTTTAGCAAGTTGTTCTAACACCTCATCTTCTGTGAATGGTGTGGTATCTACTTCAGTCCTATTTTTATATTTGGGAGTTACAGCTGGTCCATCTCCAGGATCTTCTTTAGTAAAAACAGAGCAGAAGTATTTGTTTAGCAATTTCGCTTTTTCAGTGTCACTTTCCACGAGTCCTTTCCCAACACTTCTGAGTCCTGCAATTCCAACTCTGATCTTCTTCCTTTCCTGAATATACCTGAAGAAAGTTTTGTTGCCACCCTTAACATCTTTAGCCATCTTTTCTTCTGCCTTTGATTTTGCTATCCTTATTACTCTTTTAGACTCTTTGAGTTGGATCCTGTATTCATTTCTGTGTTCTTCTGTTTGCAAGCTTTTGAATTTTGCGAAAGCTGTGTTTTTTTGCCTTTATTTGCGCAGCCACCTCTTTGGAAAACCAAATAGGTTTCCTTCTCCTCTTGTTTTTATTTATTTTTCTTACATATTTATCTGTTGCCCCTTTTATTGCCGCCTTTAGTTTAGTCCATTGCAATTCCACTTCCCTTATCTCCTTCCACCCCGTCATCTCCTCCTTTAAGTACTACTTAAAGTATCTAAGTACTCCTTTAAGTATCTACTAAAGATTTTCTCATTTTATGCTTCTCGGGAAAATGCTGAGTGCATAGAGACCAAAGAGTAGATTGGGATGAAGACCAGAACGTCAGAAGAAAAATCATCCTGCTATGTCTCTGTAGGAATAAACAGCACCCAGCTCTTCATACTGCTTACCACTTCCTCTCCCCAAAACGTACTTCATGAGTCTGAAGTCACTTCATTCCACATTCAGGGCAAACTTCTCCTACTCACGTACAAGTGCATTCCTTCTGCGGCTCCTTATTCCTCTCCTCTTTGTCTCTCTCTACACCCTTCCTTGTCAGTTCCATTCATCTAGCAAATCACTTCTGCCCATGCCTTCTCGTCTACTGGCATCTCCAGACTCCATTCATTCTACCTTGATGCGCGGCATGCCTGAATAGACTACCTAAGTCAGTACGTCGGGCTCCGTCTATGGTCCAATTCAAATCCAGGCTTAAAATTCATCTCTGGATCCTGACCTCTTATTCTCCTGCCTATACCCATGTGTATTTTAATCATTTCCCTTAAGAATTATACTAGTCCTCTTTTGTTCTTTGTCTGTCTTGAACAGATTATAAGCTCTGTGGGCAGGGACTGTCTCTTACGAGTGTGTAGATAAAGCAGGTACTGCTATTGAAACGGTAAGCAGAAGTAGTAGTAGAGTTTTCTCTGCCAAAAAACAGTTTCATGGCCCTCCTTAGATTTAATTCTGCCAATTACCTCTGGAAAAAAAAATCCCATCGTTAATTAGGATGAGCTAATAGCTGCGCTGCTGAGTGTAGATTCAGCAAAGCTACCAGAGCATCACAGAGACAAACGTCTTTATCGCACTCAGGCATTCAGTTGTAGGGACAACATATCACATTGAGAAAACAATAATCCAGGACAAACATTTGTAGCTTGATAGAGCATGGTCATGTCTGCACACCTTAACAGCTTCAAAGGAAATCTGAGTCCACGGTAGGGGATTCTGTTAATAGGAAAAATCCCCCAAATCAAGTATTTAGAAGGAAAATAAAACAAAAAAGAAAGATCATTTAAAGAAAGGCCCATTCCTTTCTCTTTCACTTTTAGACGTAACTCTGATATCTTCATCTGGTCTCCTTTTGGGTATCTCTTCAGGAGTTCTGGGTGGACCCACCTCAACTTCTTTTCTTCAGGGCCCAGTCAGGGTATTCCAGACTCTTCAAAGTCACCAGCATTTCAGACAAGTATTCTTGGAACCAGCGCTCCTGGACCTTCAGTACTAAATTCTCAAATGATTCCTTAAATTGCTTGATTTAGGGAGATATAAAACTAGAAAAAGTTATTTCTCCTCTGCAAAAAAAAAAAATCACGAAACGTCGCTTAAAACGGTCCTTCTCAAAACACTCCTTCCTGGATGTTGAGGTTGCCCCAGGCTTTGGTCCTTCACATAGGGAATGCACCTTGTTGGTCCCATTCACTGGTTCTTCTGTTCAGATTCTTACTTCGCTATACACCTTTTCATATCTCGTCATTCTATTAGGCCCAACTAGACTAAGGCAACTTTCCTGCCGTACAAGACCTAGCTGGCTATGAAGAGAGGCAGTTCTCTTCTGCTCCTGCTAAACCTCTCTGGGTCCCCTCAGCACACATCTTCTGCTGGAACAAACTCTGACAACTCCCATGTATCTAGAATCTCCCAGCCCCAGGAGTTAGGGCTTTAAATATCTCCCAACAGACCTGGATTTAAGCATGGGAAGTACAGGTTACTGCCTAGGGCACCAAATCTTGAAAGCACCAAAAATCCCGGCCAAAGAGGAGCCCTCTCCTGCTTACTTTATGTGTATGTACTGCATCAAAGGGGTGCACTCTGGTACGATGGCCTTCCCCATCTCTTTTCTCAGCTATCCAATCTTTGAAATCTCTGACATCCCCTCAAGGTGAGATCTTTTGATGCCAAAAACTTAAATCCAACTCTGGTTCCATCCACATCTAGAAGAATACAAACCCCCAACTGTCCAGTGATAGATAGGTAGGCCCATCCTCCATTTTATCATGGCACTAGGAGCAAGCTGCAGCATTTTCCTTACTTACTGTAGAACATGTGTGGGGGGTGGGGTGGCAGGGGGAGGGGCAGGGGAGGCAGATTTAGAGCCCCGCTACAGATATATAAAAGGCCAGAAGACAAAGGAGAGAATAAGGAAAAGAGGCCTGGCATAGCACCAGCTACTAATTATGGAAAATATATCTGTTGTATTTCTGTGAAGTCATTAGACTTTGCATTTTTAAAAGTTAAAAATCAGCACTTTGTAAACGTATAAAAATATTCGTTCTTGATGTGATCAGTAAGAAAAGGCATTACAGAGTATATTTTCGCTTTAATTAAAACAATATTGCCATGATTAAAACCAGATTCCTCAGTATTCTTTCATTATCACATGAATAAAAATCAGCAGGCAGACATAAGAAAAGGAAGTTCTAAATAGGGAATTTTAATTGCCAGAATTATTGTCATTCTGTGTAGAGCATGCAGGGGACTGTCTCATCTAGGAAAGAATTCCGCGTGTGAGCCCTTGGGACCACTGATTAGGTGAAGACATACATTATGCTATGCAGTAATAAGTTTGTCTCAGATGTTGGCTTCTCATATAGAGAAGGCTGAGAATACAATGAAAGCTTCAGTCCCAGTAGAGGCAGACCAGGATGTCTCACTCCTGGGAAGCATGTCTTTTCCTCAGCCCTAGGAGAGGGAACACAGGGTGACTCATTCCCATTTCTGGAGGGTATGTCTCTTTCTCAGCTCCTGGAAACGGAGCACAGGGTGTCCAACACATAGTAGAAAAAAACGATTGGCCCGTCCCATCTGCTTGCACTATCATTTTATTAATGTTTCTGTGGTTTCCAGTAATATTGCTACTACCTACTTTTCCAACTGAACATTTGTGTAGCGCTACAAGATGTACACAACGCTGCACAGACACATGTAAAACACAATCCCTGCACATCAGAGCTTATAATCTAGGCAAGACAGACAACCTAGGAGCTGTAGACATGGGATACATCTAGGGGGAATGGTATGGAAATAAAAAGGAGACCGGGTGAATCAAGATCTGAAAGCGGCAGTGAAGAGGTGAGTTTTCAGCCCAGAGTGGAAAAGGGCCAGAGAAGGCGCCTGTTGTACAGACTCAGGTAGTTTGTTCCAGGAGCAGCAAGGTGAAAGGAGCGAAGTCTGGAGTTAGCAATAGAAGAGAAGGGCACAGATAGAAGCAATTTGCCAGAAGAGCGGAGTTCCTGGGGGGGGGGGGGGGGGGTATCTAAGGAGAGATAAGATAGTGAGGAGCTGCAGAGTGAATGCACTTATAGGTCAGCAGGAGAAGTTTGAACTGGATGCAGCAACGGATAGGGAGCCAATGAAGTGACTTGAGAAGAGGGGTAATATGAGCATGAGGCAATGAACATACTAATTTTGCCTATAACATTGTGGTTTCCCATCCAAATTTTGTGAGACTTCCAGGCATTGAAGGTCCTTCTCTATATGCAGGGCCGTCCCGTCCATTGAGCAAGAATGTTGTTTGCACAGGGCCCTGCATTTCAGGGGGCCCCGCACAAACAACATTCCATATTAAATGCCCAGGTAAATTTAAAAGAAAAACTGACTGCTGCTGCCGCTGCCGCCATGGCAGCAGCAGAATCAAGTGTCCCGCGGCCCCCCCCCCCACCTGTCCGGCAGATCCCTCCCTGCATTAGTCCCCTCCGCGCCAGCTTTCAGAGCCGCGAATGGAGTTTCCCTCTCACGGCTCTGTTAAGCCCGCTGGGGCTGATGGGAAACAGGAAATGCCTGTTTCCCATCGGCGCCGGCGGGCTTAACAGAGCTGCGAGAGAGAAACTCTCCCTTCCCGGCTCTGAAAGCTGGCGCGGAGGGGACTGATGCAGGGAGGACTCTGCCAGGCAGGTAGGGGGGGCCACGGGACACTTGATTATGCCGCTGCCACGGTGGCAGCGGCAGCAGCAGCAGCTAGTTTGTTTTTGTTGTTTAATTTTCCCTGGGCTGATGAGGGGGAGGGGGTTAGGACTGGCATTGAGCTATTGGCTGATGGGGGGGTAGGACTGGTAATGGGCTATGGGGGGGACTAAGACTGGAAATGGGCTATGGAGGGGCTAGGACTGGAAATGGGCTGATGGGGAGGGTTAGGACTGGAGGTGGGCTGATGGGGGGTTAGGACTGGTAACGGGCTATGGTGGGGGGGTTGGACTGGAAGTGGGCTGATGGGGGGTTAGGACTAGAAATGGGCTGATGGTGGGGCTAAGATAGAACTGGAAATGGGCTGATGCGGGGACTAGAAGGGAGCGGATGATGGGTGGTGCTGGAACTAGAAGGGAGCTGATGTTGGGAGAGGATTAGGATGGGATGGGGCTGGGAGAGTGAAATGGAGAGGGGAAAAATATTTTGTGTGGGAGGGAAGAAAAATCTACAATTGGCCGGGTATTGGGAGAGTAAGTGGGGATTGAGGATGGAGGGGTAAAATTTGAGTGGATGAAATAGGAATGAGGAAAGAGCAAAAGGAGAAAGATTAATATTTTAAAGCAGATGTAGAGAGAGAATGGAAAAAAAACCTAGAAGAGAGAAGAAAGGACAAATGGACAGCAGACAATGGAGAGTTAGCAGAAGACACAAAGAAACCAGAAGAAAGTGGCTGGACCAATTGCAACTGAAAAAAAATGCACAAAAAGTAGAAAAATATCTCTTTATTTTGAATTTATTAACTGGAATATGTCAGCTCTGGGAAATGTGCATCATTAACGTCTGTGCTTTGTTTAGTACAAGAGGAAATTAATTTATAGTTTTATTTCTACAGTGTTGTTGTACATTCCAAGTTTGGCTTTTGGGGTTCCCAGTTTAATTATTGTCGTCCTGTTTCTAAATTATGATTCCTTGTTTGGTGATGGTCTATGTTCTGCATGTGTAACTGAGCTGAGGTATTCTGTTTATGTAGTTTCTATTTGACATTGCCACTTGTTCCCTTTCCCCAGTAGGTCATGTATTGTTATTCTCTGAAATGTATTGGTTTAATATTTGCAAGGCTGCCTTTTGATAGGTAGAGTATGGTGCTTTGTGAGTCCTGGTAGTGCTGTTACGATACGGCGGGTTTGCTATGGGTACTAAATGGGCAGTGTTTGTAGTAGTTCCTAATGTGCCTGGCGGTTGGCACTGGATTATAGTAATGTAGAAATCTTTTAGTCTGTCTTTATCCATACACTCATTAAGAGGCATGTTTACTAAAAGTTAGCGTATGGTAACATGATGCAAATATTTATGCAAATGAGGTCCCTTATGCAAATTAGGCCCTGCACCAAGTCTCTGCACATGGTCCCGTGCTCCCCTTGGGCCGCCCCTGTCTACATGTCACTGCAGGCACCGAGAGTAATCAGTGAAGGTAGCATGGAGAGTCTGGCATGGATTACCTATGTGGCAAGGCAGGAGCAGGACCCCAAGGCTGTGTCCCCACAAAGCCTTGCACATTCTTTGTCTCAAATGAAAAACAAAAAGGCCAAGGCACAATTGGTAGATTCCATCCATAGATGGTTAATTTTGTAATATAATGGATAACATTTTATGTATTCATTTATTTATATGTTATTGGTATTATTTTTTTGTTTTCCTCCAGTATCATGTATATGTATTTTATACAATTATATGTCATTATTATTTTATAATTTTATATTTGTTCATATTTACATTTTAAGTATGTGTATTATCAGTTGTATTATTTTATCATTTTTTTGTTTGTTTTAGAGGTCTTTGTCCCCTGAAGAAGGCCGAAACACGTGTTGGGCTGACCTCATGGTTTCTGAATAAAATCTGTCCTTCCACAGCTAACTAGTTGTCCTGTTTCCTCTGTGCTTGAAGAGCGTTGATTGTAACCTAAGATAATCTGTGGTTTTGACTTCAGCAGAACAGGTGATTGTTTTTTCATTCCTCTTGTTGATGACTAGGATAATAGCTGTTTTCTCCTCTCAGTGAGCAGCTCTTAGACACCTCTCCCATAAAATTTTATTATGTAAAATGGAAGATCTGGCAACTGTGTTAATAGTAAAGAGAAGAACCTGCAATCTAAAATTTGAGCATTCTCGAGATCTAAGATATAAATGTCAGCAGAACAGAGACATGTTTCTGAGCTTAGGAAATGTATTGATTTATTTTACCTTTACTGCAGGATTTGGCCTACAGCATGATTTTACTCTGGCTACTTCTGTCTTTGCTTCTGTAGTTCTTTTTTTTTTTTCAATTTAACTCTCTCAGTCCTGCACAAGTTATGTGCAGATTATACCCAAACTATTTATATTTTCTTGATATGTTTGGACAACTTAGTGGTGCCTTTGTTATACGAGGTATATGTCTTTCTCAGTCATGAAGGTTTACTTCTGGGCCATAACTGGGGGTGAGCAAGAGGGGCAGCTGCTCAGGACGCAGAGATCTTTGGGGGTGGAAAAACTTTAGTTTACTTTTTAATTCATTTGATTTACTGCCTATATTTTCATGCTGTTGTTGTTTCGTGCCATCAAGTCAATGTCGATTCATGGCGACCCTCTGGATAGTTATCCTAAACTGTGTTCAGTTTTCAGTCAGGTGGCTAATTGTTGATAGAGTGGTATCTATAGCTGCTGTTACTGTATCAGTCCATAACATTACTGGCCTTCCTCTTTTATGCTGACCTTCGACCTTGCCAAGCACGATGTCTTTCTCTAACGATCTTTCTCTTTACATGATGTGTCCAAAGTATGAAAGTCAAAGACTTATCATTGGAGCTTCTAAAGAAAACGTAGGTTTGATCTCTCTTAGTGTAGACTGATTTGTTCTTAAGGCAGTCTTCAGGTATACATAGTATTCTTCACCAGCACAAAAATTCGAAGGCATTGATTTTCTTCCTTTCTTTGTTCTTTACTGTTGATCTGAAGCCCAAATGAGGGCTACAGATTGTACCAAGGCAAACAAAATCCCTCACAAAAAGGTGTAGAAAAATATTTTTTTTATCAGACTACAAAATAAAACAGTTAACCAAAACAGGCCTGTTCTATCCCAAATAGTCCATTTTAATTTTAGAAAAAATAGTAAAATATAAAATCTTTACAAATTCCCATAACCAAAAATAATGCCAACACAAAGCCTGTGTTTCGAGCTAGCCAGTAATCATACAGTTTTGCTTCAGGGCTAAAGGCACTTACTGTATCTGTTATTGAAAATACCACAGCTTTGACACGTTGATCTTTGTATATAGAGATACGTCTCTGTATTTGAGAATCTTGTCTAGGTTTTTCATAAGCATTCTGTCAAGAGCAGTGCATTGCTAGATTTCTTGACTGCTTGTTGTTTCTTTATTGATTATTGATCCACAGGATAAAGTTGTCTATCTCTATTTCTTCTCCATCGAGGGTGAAATTATTGATTTTGCCAGTGGTCTGGATCTTTTTTTTCTTCATGTTGATCTTGAGAAGCAGATGTTTCAGTAACTCTGGTAACCCGGAGGCCCTCCTCGCCTCCTTCCCAAGTCTTAGCACCCCACCATAAGATTCCCCCACAAATTAACCAACAACAGTATTTGGTACAAACTTTGGTCGCAGCTTTATTTACAACCTGTAACAACCGGCCCAACACGGGCCTGAATATACAACATTCCAACATAACCCAGCCCCACACCCCTTTGCCGGAGGATGCCCCCACCCGCCATATTAGTAGCAAGGCGGAGCATCCTCCTCCCCCCCAAACCCCGCCGCCTGCCTCGCCATCCTAGTAGCAAAGGCCGGCTCCCACCCCCCCGCTACCGGGCCGAGACCCCCAACCGGGCTGTCTCGCCCCACCCCGAGGAGCACTTCACCCCCCACTGCTCCAAAACCGGTTCAAGCCCGCGCCGCTTCTGCGAGCGTTGGCTCTCTACCCTGCCACCGGTGCGAGGTATTCACTATCCTCGCACCGCCCCCCCCCCCATAAAGCTGCGACCAATCATTTCCAGTGCTTCCTGCCAATCATTAAGTAATAAGTCCTGCCCGACCGGGGACAAGTGTACCCCGTCAGTACGGTACAGTCCAGCGCACTGGGGGTCCGTCCAAGGGTGCCGGACCTGCCATCCCCCAGCCTGCTGCAACCAACGGCCAATCTGCCTGTTGACTTTGGCTAGCCCTCTCGACCAACGTCGCTGAGACATGCAGGCCGGCCGCGGAATGATGTCCGACCAGACGATTGCCACACCTGGCCACTGCTCCTGCAGCGCCCGAAGGTCCTGCTGCACGGCTCGAATGAGCTGCCGGCACGTCCAACTGGAGAGGTCGTTCCCACCAAGATGTATCAAGAGTCCCACCGGCCGCTGCCGCCGCTCCGCATGCTCCCGAACCCATGGAAGGAGCTGCCACCAACGCATGCCCCGCTTGCCCAGCCACACCAACTGAAAATTGCAGGACACCAAGCCCAGGTGTGGACCCAGCGGGCGACTCGAGGCTCTGCGTTCCGCCCAGTACACGAACGAATGTCCAAGAATCCACCATACGCCCGGCGGGCCCCGTGCGTCACTCCGTGTAGGCCCGCCCTGCAGCAAACCTGAAAAAAGAAAAACAGCATTAGCACCCCCCCCCCCGCACCCCCTCCACCCCAGCCCACCTCACAATTGGTCCAGGCGCACATATCCTTCATAGGCCCCGGATCGTCATTGCCCGATCTGTTGAATCACCTCACCCCCAAGCCCAGCAGCAGCGGCGCTCGTTGCTGCCCCTATCCGGAAGGAATGAGAAGCATAACATCGCTCATCCAAGCCCAACCGCCGCAAGGCCAGGCGTAGCACCGCCGTAAATTGAAACTGGGTAACCGCACTCCCGTCCAGGTGGCAGAAGAAACAGCCGGCAAGAGCCGGATGCTGACGCACGTAAGACGCCAAGTTCTGCACCGGACAGGAGCACAAACCCGGAATTGCCTTCAACAGCACCCACCGACCACGGCCCTGCGGGTCGGTCTTTGAGTGAGCCACAAATATCCGTACGTGTGTCTCCTGTAGGTCCACGTGATGAACCTGCAAACCCCCCCACACACCCCGTTTGCACGACCGTGGGACCAACTCGCTAACCCGGAACGCCCCGAAGAAAGCCGTGACAAACAAAGTCCGAAAAAGTACCGCCTCGTACGGGGATGCCACCACCTCGGCCAGAACGACCCAGATGCGCAGCAGCAACTCATGCGACACGGGACGGCGCCAATCCGGGACCATTGGCTGTGCTCGTGCCCACCCAGCCAATAGCCGCTTCACCACATACGATGCACCTGGACTGCCCCAGCCCGCCGCCCTGCTGAAAAAGGAGAAACCGGCCAACGCCGCCCGTGCCGCCAACCGGGACCACCCGCACCCTTTTGCCCACGCTAGAAAAGAACCTGCTAAGACGTCCCCAACTCTACCACCTCTCCAGCCTTTCCCCCATAAAAACTCCCGTACCCTCGCGTACCCCCGCTGATAAGCCGTCCACGTACCTGGAGCCAAGGAGGACCGCAACAATGTGATCATTCCGACGTCCCAATCCTCCAAAGGTGCTCTGGCACCACTGCCGCGGTCTCGTCCGCCCCCGGGGCCAACGCCCGAAACTGCTCCCACTGAAAACGAGACAGAGCATCAGCAATAGCATTCTGAGCACCTGGCACATGGCGCGCCCGAGCCGTGACATTGAGACGAAGACAGGCCAACACAAACACCCGCATCAGCGCCGCCACCCGCGGGCACTTGGGCGAATGCCGATTGAGGACTTGCACCACCGCGGCGTTGTCGCACCAGAACACTACCCGCTTATCGCGCAACCTTTCCGGCCATACCCAGAAGGCCACCACAATTGGGAACAACTCCAGGAACGTCACGTTACGCGTCAACCCACTCACCGTCCAAGATGCCGGCCACGGCGCCGCACACCACGAACCTTGGCAGTACAGTCCCATACCCGAACTACCGGCCGCATCAGAAAACAACTCCAAATCCCGGTTGGATAGTTCCGCAGACTGCAACACCAAGCAGCCGTTATACTCAGTAAGAAATGCATCCCACACCCGCAAGTCGGCTCGCATCCCCGACGTCACGCGGATGCGATGATGCCCACAGCGCACCCCGGCCATAGCCAGGGACAGCCTCCGCGCAAACAGCCTCCCCATTGCAATGACTCGACAAGCAAAGTTCAAGTGGCCAACCAACCTCTGGAGATCCGTTAAAGTCACCTTTGAGGCGGAGCCCACCTCTGCCACCAATAGCCGCAGCCGCTCAACTTTTTCCTGAGGTAGCCGGACCACGAACTCCACCAAGTCGATCTCGATCCCCAAGAAGGAAAGACACGTCACCGGTCCCACCGTCTTGCCCGCCGCCAAAGGGATGCCGAACTCCGCCGCCAGTTCCAGGAACAGCCCTAGCAAGGATGCACACACGGCAGACTGCGCTGGCCCCACGAACAAAAAATCATCCAGATAATGCATGATAGTATGGCGCCCCGACCTCCGCACCAACACCCAATGCAAAAACGAGCTGAAGGCCTCAAAGTAAGCACACGAGATCGCACAACCCATTGGCATGCACTTGTCGTAATAATACTGAGCGTCAAAACAAAATCCCAGCAAGGGAAAGGCAGACGGGTGAACCGGCAAGAGCCGAAAGGCAGATTCAATGTCCACCTTCACCAACAACGCCCCCTTCCCGCACTGGCGTACCAGCTCTAAAGCCTCATCGAAGGATGCATAGCGCACCGAGCACAACTCCCACGGGATATGGTCGTTCACCGAGGCCCCAAGGGGGCAAGACAGATTATGTATCAGCCGATAACGCCCAGGCTCCTTTTTTGGGATAACCCCCAGCGGGGAAACAATAAACGGCGAAAAGGGTGGCCGGTCGAATGGTCCGGCGACTCTGCCCAGCGCACATTCCGCCGCAATCTTCGCGCGGGCCACCTCCACCAGCCGCATAACCGAGCTAGCATTCCCCGCCACCAACTCCCGAACCTCCCCTTGAAATGGGATACGAAAGCCCTCGGAAAACCCCGCCCACAACATGGTCCCCGCCTTGCCGTGTCTGGCACTCGCGTAAAGTTCCAGCCACGGCTGCAACACCTGAATCCTAATGGGGGTAGGCGCCAGCCCCCCGCTACACCCTTCACTTACCCGCAGCCGGTGCGCCCTGCACCGCTCTTCGGCTGCACTTGGCGGCCGAGTGACCGGCACCACAGAGCAAGCAGGCGTGCTGAAACTTGCAGTCCGGAAATGGGCAGGACGTTTTATTGAAGCGCCAACACAGATCTCCTCCGGGTCCGCTCGCTCCGCTTTTGCTCGTATCGGGCACCGAGCCCGCTGGCCGAAAGGACCGAAAGCCCGCCGCTGCCGAATTGCCCACTGCCCTAACCTGACCTGCACCCCCCCGTCCCACCCTTTTTGGGAGACATTTGTGTCAGCCAAAGATTAATATCCTTCATTCCCCACGACAGTTGCCGATTCTCCTCCATCATATCACGAAACTCCTCATCGTAATTAAGCCAGGCCCAACCCTCGTGCACCTGGGACGCCGCCAAAATAGCGTCGGCGTCACCGTACCGACTCGGGTCCTCATGCCCCCATACGCTCGCCAAACACAAAAAGGCCCGGGTCCAATTTAAGGTGTTCCGGGACACCTTTCGCACCCTCCCCGCCTTTTCATCCTCCTTACGTTTTTTCCTACTCTCCCCCGAGCGTTTCCTCCCCTCCAGCAGCCGGAAAATATCAATGTAACGCCAATTCACGATCCGCCGCCGCAACTTGCGCGGAACACTCTCCCACAATTCCGCACAACGCACCACTGAGGACCCCGCCCCTTCACCTGCCCGCGGCCCGACCGTGGAGGCCACCGAGGAACTATCCGATGACCACGACGACGATGCACGCGGCGCACCCTCACCTGATGGCAACAACCCCCCGACTCCGCCAACCGTATTCCCGGGACACTCACCTGCTGCAGCCTGCTCCGCCGTCCCATGCACTACGGAGGTGGAACCAGTCTGCTCCACCGAGGTCGAACCGGTCTGGTCCACGCTCTGCAACATCACTGCCGAGCTGCCTCCCACCGCACCTGCCGCAGCAACCGCACTCACGGGAACCTGCAGAGGGAGAGAAGAACCCACACACAGGGAAGGAGGAGCACCAACACCCGGAGAAGCCATCCCATAAGGCCCCATCCCCCACCCGGCTCCCCCCCTTGCGCCCCCCCTGAGGTACCCAACCCCCCGGCCGCCCAGCCCGCTGCCCCCCAGGGAAGCTGTCCTCCTCCACTCTGGAAACCGGCCCCCCACCAGTCCCCTCCCCAGCCCCCCCCAGGGGCCCACACTCATGGACTGTCCAGACACCGGGGACCAGGCCGCCCACCCCTCACCACGCACACCCGGCCTGCCCCTCCCCTGCGGAACGGACTCATAAGCTCCCGCGCCGCCCGGCCCACAGGACACCCCCACAGGGCTGAAGCCCGGGTCCGGAACCCACCCCGGCCCCCCCCGCCCATCCATTCCCCCCAGTCCCCCACTAACCCCCGGGCAACTCCCCTGTCTGCAACGCCCCCTCCCCCAACCCCACCCAACACCTCACCAGTCTCCCCTGTCCCAGGCCCCACGATCTCTGCAGGAGAACCCACGGGCCCCCCCAGACCCGGCAATCCGCCCGCTGGAGCAGGGAGAGACCCCCACTTCCCGGACACTGTCCCCCGCTTCCCCGCTCTTCTGCCTGCCCCCCGCGAACTCCCCCTGCCTGCCCTGGCCCCCTGGGCTGCACCCGCTCCCTGCGACCCTCTCGTGCCCCCCCCCAGCCCTGGCAGCCGAGGCCCCCCCTTTCTGACGCCCCTTAGCTCGAACCCCCTGGCGTGCCATGCCCTTACACACACGCCGGACCGCTGCGTGCCCCTGCTCTGACTGGGGAAACTGGCTGCACACTGCTAAGTGAAAGAAAATTAAGCCGCCACAATCCTACCCCGTAGTAAAGTCATTCAGCCTCCCTCCAACCGGCGCAGCGCACACGGAGCACCCCCCAACCCAAATACCCCCGCCGAGCAACCCAACTCACCGGGCCAACTCTTAAGGGCCGCAACCGCCAAGACCCGACACCCGGAACGCGTCCGCTTCCCGAGGAGCCGCGGCAAAAAGGGACAGCCACGCGGCTCCTCGCCGACACTGCTCCGCCCCCCCTCCTCAAGCGGGCCAATGAAATCGCTCCCTCATCGCGAAGGAGCGATTTCAAATGCCGCACTCCACGGCCTCACTCTCTTTCACCCCCCCCCTCCCGCAACCCCGTCATGTGCTGGAGGCCGAGGCCGGGCCCGGGCCCGGGCCCAGGTTACTGACGGCCGCGGGACCCGGCCCGCGGCCTCGAGCATATCTTCACTTTCAGCCAGTAATGTGGTATCGTCAACATAGCGATGGTTGTTGATGAATCTTCCACCAATCTTCACACCTCAAGTTGTCTTCATACAGTCCTGTTTCTCTGTTGATTTGTTCTGCATATAAATTAAACAGGTATGAGAAACGTATGCAGCCTTGTCGTACACCTTTGCTGATTTTAAACCATTCTGTTTCTCCTAGTTCCGTTTGAACTGTTGCTACTTGATCAATGTAAAAGTTGTGCAAGAGAACTATCAGGTGTTCTGGTATGCCCATGCTTCTTAATGTGAACCAGCATTTCTCATGGTTTACACAATCAACAACTTGTTTCTGTGATTTAGTTGCTGAGATTTTATGATTTTGTACTGTTAAATAATAATAATTTTGTATATTGATTTTGTGCTGTTCTTATTTGAATTCATAAGGTTAAAATGGCTATAAATGATCTTTTCAATGCTTCTTTAGAGTCAAGAGTGGTCCCACAGGACTGGAGAAAGGCACATGTGGTCTCTTTACACATAAGCGGAAATAAGGGTGAGGTTGGGAAGTACAGGCCGTTTAGTCTGAGCTCTGTGGTGAGTAAATTATTGGAAATGCTGCTAAAACAGAGGATAGTGAGGTTTCTGGAGTCCAATGGATTGCAGGATCCGAGGCAGCATGGGTTTACCAGAGGCAGGTCTTGTAAGACAAATCTGATTTCTTTGACTGGGTGACCAGAGAGTTGGACCAAGGGAGAGTTCCAGATGTGGTGTACTTAGATTTCAGTAAAGCCTTTGACACCGTTCTGCACAGTCGATTTATAAACAAACTCAGCACCCCAGGGATGGACCCTAAAGTGACTAACTGGGTTAGAGATTGGTTGAGTGGGAGGTGACAAAGCGTACAGGTAAATAGAGCTCACACTGAGGAGAAGGATGTTACCCATGGTATACCACAGGGATCTGTCCTTGGTCCAATTCTTTTTAACGTCTTTGTTAGCGATATTGCGGAAGGACTTTCAGGTAAGGTTTGCTTGTTTGCGGATGATACCATAATTTGCAATAGAGTAGACACCCAGGAAGGAGTAGATAACATGAGGAGGGATCTAGCTAAGCTTGAAGAATGGTCAAGAATTTGGCAGCTGAGATTTAATGGAGTTGGTGTAGAGGGTGGCTACTAAAATAGTGGAGTGCTATACAAGTGTACAGTAGTAGTTATAAAACATATGAGGACAGACTTAAAGATCTTATTATGTATACGTTAGAGGAAAGGCGGATTAGAGGAGATATGATAGAGATGTTTAAATAACTCTGTGGCATAAATGCACACGAGGAGAGACTCTTTCGATTGAAAGCAAGCTCTGCAATGAGGGGACATAGGATGAGGGTGAAAGGGGATAGACTTAGGAGTAATATGCAGAAATATTTCTTTATGGAAAGAGTGCTAAATGGATGTAATAGTCTCCCAGTGGAAGTAGTAAAGATAAGGACAGTATCTGAATTCAAGAAAGCATGGGACAAATGCAGAAGATCTCTAAAGGAAAAAAAGGGACTATATTAGTTGATATAGAAGGGCAGACTAGATAGGCCAGGTGGTCTTTTTCTGCCATCATGTTTCTATGTTTATTAAATGAAATTACAGCTCTAATGCACTTTCTCATATGATACCAATGTTCCAATCACTCAGAAAGAAGATGGTGGGACATGCAGTCACTGCTGTTGAAGCCTCATTAGATCTCAATATGTTGTCTCCTAGGATAGTTAGCATATGTGGAATAATGTGAGATAGGCAGGGGGGAGATGCTAGTAGAAAAAAATAGTTACAAGGATCAATTTCTTTTCCAGTCAGAACTATGGTAAAAGGAGCTTGCTTGCGTTTCTGACTTTGAAAAGACTCTACTGTGACTTTCTGGCCAGCAGTAGGGAGCTTTCTTTAAAGATCTCTTTCTGTAGCGAGGGTCCCATTTCCTCTGTATTTGGAGCATGGCGTTTCTCTTTTAATGGGGAACCAGCTTCTATGCAAGCTGGATTATCAATCTTATCCCAGAGCAGGACGATGCAGTGAGAAGGACAATGTCTCATTATTTGGAGATGCCAATACCCACTCGGAACCATGGAAATAGATCCCCTTATTGCCATCAGATTAGCAGCTTCTCAGAAGGGACCGCAGTTCTAGCAGGTCCAGAAATAAATCAGGTGCCCTACAACCTCTGTCACCTTTGAAAGGTCTTTTTAATTCTTTTTATTGCCTGATAAGTAGATTGTATTTCTCATTAACTATAGATAACAAGGCTCAGATTTAAAGAATTTCTGCTACGTCTGAAACTGGTAGCCTTCCTTGAAACCTCTCTTAAGAGTTACTTTAAACCTCCAGTAAGTCTCTGTCGAGCATTTCATTTTTATCATGGCCTTTGAAACAACATAAAATATAGCAGATAATGGCACAACAAGATCGATTGGCCCATACAGTCTGTTCAGTTATTTTCTCCTTACTGCTAAGGATTTACCCCAGCTGATGGCCAAAGATTGTCACTGCCCGCAAGGATATCTCCCCTGATCCAGGACAGTCTTCTTAGTTTTAGGTAATCATATGCAAGAGGGGGGGAGCTAAAAGAGCTCAGGGGGGGGGGGGCACCTGCTGCTGGACAGATTTATTGGTCTCTTGTGAAAAGGTTAGGGGGTGGTGATGGTCCTGGGAGGAAGTGAGCATGGGACACACTGCGCTTAGCTCTAGCAGTGTTGCCATATCGCCACCTGCTGGCTTGCATGAAAGGGAACTTGATAGCAGGACTCCTAGGCTAAGGCAGCCCAATGCACCTGTTTTACACCTATTTTATAAACAGAAGTAAGTCCCTAGTTGTCTTTATGAAATAACAGCGGAAGTGGCAGACATCTCACCTTAAATTCAGGTGCGGACATTCACACCTATAGCAGATGTAAATGAACGTAATGTAAATAGTTTACCCTGTTTTCCAAGTTACTTGTTCCTGTTCAATGTAATGACCTGACTTTTGTTCATTGTCGGTTACCTTTTTGTTTTATGTAAGCCGCGCTGATCGCAAATAGTGCGGTATATAAGAAATGTAAATAAATAAATAAATAAAACGCGTATTAAGTATGCAAATATGTGTGCAAATGAAGGTATTTAATCGATGCATGTACTTGTGAACTCCGCCTGCAGTTGCGCCTCCCGACAAAGTAATCCTGTTCATGTCAGTTACCTCAGTCGGTATTTTATGGGGCTATTAACGTGCCTAAACTGATACATAGATACTTTACTGACTTTATAAAATTACCTCCCTAATATCCTGTTGCCATGAGCCAAGAGTCCAAACTGGTGGCTCAGTTTTAGTTAAGAAAATCCAGGATTAGCTCAACCTGCCCACGCTGACTACTGCTCCCAAATCTCTGGTGCTCTACAACATATTCCTATAACCCTCCCCTCTCTGAGCCAAACAATAAAGTGCAATGCTGTATGTTTGGAGCTTGTGCCTCCCTGGCTCTCCTCCTTCAAAAAAAAGTGTAAGACAGTAGTGTGTTTCTCTTTCATCCATTTGCAGGGCTCTGCATTTCTGGGTGGGGGAATCAGCGGGAAGGGTAGCATGGCTGTCGGGCTCTAGGGCTACGTGTATTGGGGGCTGTACGAGGTATTGCTCTATCTTTGTGTCTATCTTCAGAGTGTAAGGGAGGGTAGGTAAGTATTTGTTGCAGTTCCTCATCATTGCAGCGATGCTCCCTGGTTTCTTGTGGCGGTGGGGGTTGAGTCCCTCCATCAAATGTTGCAGATCTTCGCTGCTGTGATAGCTCTCCTTGGCTTCTTGCACGGGCAGGGGTTGGATCTCTGTAGTAGAAGCTGCAGCGGCTCTCCTTGTCTATATAGGAATGAATAGATTTGTCTTTGTAAGTGCAAACAAATCTGTACAGACAGACAGACAGACGAGCCCTCCCCAACAGGCGCTATCACTTGAGTGAGATGCACCTAAAAAAAGCTGTAAAGACCCAAGTAGCATATTCCCCAGCAGGGCAAGTGAGAACAATGGCTGATCAACGAATGCAAAATCCTGTGCAATAAATAATTTGTATGCAGTCTGTGAATTAATTATAACATATTTGACTCTTCTTCTAATGCAGTTTGCCCAAGTATAGCTCATAATCAAGTGGAACTGCTTCAGTAGTACTGAAGGAAGGAATTAAGTTATCTATGTCTGCATGATAACTCTGCTCTCTCTCTCCCTACCTCTCCCCGAAAACATATAAAAAAAAACATAAGAAAAGCTATGCTGAGTTAGACCAAGGTACATTGAACCCAGCACCTCTCTCCAACAATGGCTAATCCAGGTCACAAGTATCCAGAAAATCTGCCCCCCACAAAATATATACAGGGTGGCCCAAAAAAAGTGAGAACATCTTGTAGCATATAAGTTATTTAAAAATTCAAAAAGACAGATGTAAACGATTGACAAATTAAAAAAAAAAAAAAAGATGGCGACCAGAAATTGTCAAAATAAAGACATTATATAGCTAAAAAAGGTAAATAAGTAAACTATTTAATCTTTTAATTTACGAGATGTTCTCACTTTTTTTGGGCCACCCTGTATATACATGTCCATAGACAGATATCTACAGTTATCTAGATCTATCCATATATACAGTATATATAGACTTACAAATAGATAGATACCTTATATTTCTTTCTCTGTATAAAAGTCCAATATCTCTCTAAAACAACCCCCTGGCTCCTTCAGAGGAGGGAGTAGGGAAGGGTAGATGCTGGAGACCAGGGATGGGGAGATGCTGGACAATGGGGTGGGGTGGGGTGGGGGCACATGGCTGATAGTTCACTTAGCAGGAGTCTCCAAATCCAGTCCCGGAAGGTTGCAAACCAGTCAGGTTTTCAAGATATCCCTATTGAATATGCAGGAGATGAAGTCAAATATAATGGGGGCAGTGCATGCAAATATATCCATGCATATTCATTTGGGATATCCCAAAAAACTGGCAGGATTGCAGCCCTCCAGGACAAGTTTGGAGACCCTTGGCCTAGGGCATCAGATATCTTGGGCCAGCCCTGTTTCCACTGGCATTGCCGAATATTATCTCTTGGGCTGTGGTACCAAGATTATAATCTTCACCCGCCAATTCCACAAAATGCTAATCATTGGGTCATGGTGCCACAGCGGAAGCTGTGTCCTGCTGGCATTACAGAGAGAGAATTCCTGCACCACACTGCTAAAAACAGAATCTTTCTTCTACTGACATTGCAGACACTTGGGCCACATTGCTCTGCTGAGAGCATTAATCATATTTCTGATCAAGGCTTCTTTTTCAGTCGTCGTTGTACTTGTTAATGCTAAGAGCACAATATCATCCATAAACGTGTTCAAAGATAACCAAGAAGAACATTAAACTAAATAGCATAAAGCACTCTAAATCCTTTTACTGAGCAGCCAATATTTCTAGATATTTAAAACAATTTGTACTATAAAAATGCCTTTTATATGTTAAAAAATGTTTTTATCTAAGAAAGCTTAAATAGTTATAGACTTCACTGTGGGAACAAATTATTACATTTAGAAAAATTATAGATATGGGTGTGGAAAAGTTTCCCCTCCGTTCTCCATGTATAGAATGACACCTTCTCCCCCTCCCCCCTTATTTACAAGGAGGCAAGTTTAAATCAGTATTTCCCGCTCCGGTTCTTGAGGCACATCTATCCAGTCTAGTTTTCAGGATTTCCACAATGAATATGCATGAGATCGATTTTCATACATCACAAAATAAGAAGATGCAAAGTCCACAGATCTCCTGTATCAGAGGCAGTTTTTAAGGGCAAAGTCATCACGCTTTCTCTTTGAAAATCAGGCGCAAGGTCCTGGCACTGGGCAGACAGTTTGAAAATTTCCCCTTTGATGCAATTTCTTTGTACTCTTTGTGGAGGCTGCTTACCCTGGAATATTCTGAGGAATCTGAACTAAAAGTAGTGGCTGCTAATAAGGGGACATGGTATACAAGGACGTTTACTTCTTCAAAAAGTAGAAAGACTAGGGAACATGCAATGAAGCTACAATATAGCCCATTTAAGACTAATAACAGAAAATATTTTTCCACTCAACAAGTAAATCAAACTCTGGGATTCGGTACTGGAGGGTGTAGTAAAAGCTGTTAGCATAGCCGCGTTTAAAAAAAATGTTTGGACAAGTTCCTGGAGGAAAAGTTCATAAACCATTATTAAAGAGGACTTGAGAAATCCACTGCTTACCCCAGGATGAGCACTGTGGAACCTGTGTGCCTTTTTGGGAACCTGCAAGGTACCTGTGACCTGGATTTTCCACTGCTGGAAACAGGATACTGGCCTTAATGGACCTTGGTCTGACTCAGTATGACAGTTCTTATGAGCTTGTTCATTGCTCCAAAACCCTTACAGATGAAAAGGGTTTTGTTTTCTCATTGCTTTGCTTTGTAGAGAGAGCTGGAAGGCAACCAGGAAAAAGATGGAGCCAACAATACGATCCAGTCCTTTTTGGATATGACGGAGGAAGCACTTTGTGTGCATTGTATTTGCAGATATAAGGGGGAGGGGCAATTTTATAAGGAGCAGCATTTATTTAGGTAGCAAGAATGTGCGCAAATCTCAGTGTTTTAGTCCTTTACACTGGGCGCTCGGTTTTAATACATGTGTAGATCTGATGGCATGAATGGTTTTGAAAGATTTGATATACCACCCTTTGTGCCAGCAGAGCGATGTGCAATAAAATCCCAAACCAAAATGTTTACTATAGCTGTGTGCATGAATGGAGCATGGATATAAGGACATAAGAACATAAGATATGCCATTCTGGGTCAGACCAAGGTCCATCAAGCCCAGTATCCTGTTTCCAACAGGGGCCAATCTAGGTCATACGTACCTAGCAGTTTCCCCAAAAGGCACAGGTTCCGCAATGCTTCTGTTGGGCCAAGCAGTGATATCCCGGGTCCATTTTAATAATGGTTTATGGACCTTTCCTCCAGGAACTTGTCCAAACCTTTTTAAACTCAGCTACACTAACAGCTTTTACTACATCCTCCGGTAACAAATTCCAGAGTTTGATTACACGTTGAGTGAAAAAATATTTTCTCTTATTAGTCTTAAATAGTTTACCCTGTAGCTTCATTGCATTTCCCCTAGTCTTTTTATATTCTGATGACGTAAACAATCAATCTACGTTTACCCGTTCCACTCCATTCATTAATTTGTAGACCTCTATCATATCTCCCCCTCAGCCGTCTCTTTTCCAGGTTGAAGAGCCCTAACCTTCTTAGCCTCTCTTCAAAGGAGTAGCCTTCCATCCCCTTTACCATTATGGTGGCTCTTCTCTGAACCTTTTCTAATAATGCTATATTCTTTTTAAGGTACGGCAACCAGAATTCACACAATATTCAAGGTGCGGTCATACCATGGAGTGATACAGAGGCATTATATCCTTTGTTTTATTTTCCATTCCTTTCCTTATACCTAGCATTTTATTTGCTCTCTTTGCCGCCGCTGCACATTGGGTGGAGGGTTTTAACATGTTATCCACAATGACACCTAAATCTTTTTCCTGGGTAGTGGTTCCCAATGTGGAACCTTGCATCGTGTAACCACAGTTTGGGTTGTTCTTTCCTAGGTGCATAACTTTGCACTTGTCCACATTAAATTTCATCTGCCATTTGGATGCCCAGTCTTCCAATTTATCAAGATCCTCTTGCAATTTTCCACAATCCTCTTGGGTTTTAACAACTTTAAATAGTTTTGTGTCATCTGCAAATTTGATAACCTCACTCGTTATTCCCTTTTCCAGGCCATTTATGAATATGTCAAAAAGCAGCGGACCCAGCACAGATCCCTGGGGTACACCACTATTCACCTTTCTCCATTGGGAAGATTGTCCATTTAGCCCTACCCTCTGCTTTCTATCTTTTAACCAGTTCCTGATCCACAATAGTACACTGCCTCCTATCCCATGACTCTTTAGTTTTGCCAAAGGTCTCTGATGAGGGACCTTGTCAAAGGCTTTCTGAAAGTCCAGATACACTATATCAACCGACTCACCTTTGTCCACCTGTTTATTCACTCCTTCAAAAAAACATAACAGATTAGTAAGACACACAGGTATGCGCATGCAAATTATAAAATAACTTATGCACATTCTTTATAAGGTGTGGGCATTTACATCAGCTCTAGGGTTTGTGTAAGTGATCACACCTTAAATTAAGGTGCATTTTTGGCCACTAGGCACCTACTTTTCTTTACAAATTAGACACATCTTAGTTGCCTTCCAGTTATAAAGCTACCCTCGAGTTCCACAATGTGCTTTGCTTTTTGCATATGGATTTTGGATTCGCTTTTGGTGCCACAAGTAAGCATTTATAAAGTTCTAAAAAATAAATCTTTCTGAAAGGGTATATGGTAAATTTTCTCTATTTCACCATTATAGAGTGAGCCTGTTCCAACATACTTAAAACCAGGATGCAGCCGGGGCTGGCCTAAAGGTTTCTGCTGCCCCAGTCAGAAGCTCAGCTGTGCCCCGCTCCCCCACCCTTCCCCAACCATCCCATCCCATGAATCAGTGCCGCTGATTCTGTCTTCAGGGGGGCGGTGGTGACGTTGTGCCTGACTTTGTGATCAGACCTTGATGCAACAGAAATCTGAAACAGGACTTTCTTTTAGTATACAAAGCTTTTCATCTTGTTACAATAAGCCAGTAGCATTATCTCCAGAAAGCAACAGTACCTCTAGTGGTAGTACAATGAGATTCCCACTAGGGAACCTGGCCAGCAACAGGGCGGGAATGAAGGGAGATCACTCCTGCCCTATCCACTGGCCACCAGGAATTTCTACTTGGTAACTGCTGGGAGGTCAGGGGTAGGGTAGAAGTTGTGCTTGGGGACGAGCTGAGTGTGCTGGGCCATCAGATTGGGCCCTTGACATAGGGATATGGGGGGGGGAGCAGGGGTCTCATAACATTCATCATAGTAGTGACAGGGGGATTGTGGGTGTCTTAACACTTTCTGGAGTAGGAATTTATTTATTTAATAGTATTTCTATACCGCCTTATCTTACAATCAAGGCGGTATCACAGCAAAACAATCAAGAGAGGTGATAGTGTATTCATGCAATGAGGGTTATATCGTAGTTTGAGGTGTGATGTGTTGTGAGTTTGATTAGGTTGAGCTATGTACATTGTATTATAGCACATGTTGTATCATAGCGCACAATCTTCTATACATTTAGTGTTGGGAAACAACATGTGCCGTTATACATTCTCTTCTCAGTGGGTCTGAGGGGGGAAGGTTGGTCGTTCCTGGTAGTTAGATCATGTAACATGTCCATAGTGTTCTTTGAACAGCATTGTCTTCAGCTGTTTGCGAAAGTCTTTGAGGTCCATCATTGATCTCAGATCGTCTGGGAGGGTGTTCCAGATTGTTGGGGCAGCCAGAGAGAGTGCTCTTTCTATGGTGTCCTTGCGTGCTTTTCTGAAGTCTCTAGAGGTGTTGACTCGGTTGGAGGTTCCTTTTCTTCTTGGGCGTGTGCTGGTGTCTGGTTGTATGAGGGTGTGCAGGCTGTTGGCTGAAGTGTATTGTTTGATCTTGAATATGTTTATGATTGTTTTGTATTTGATGCGTGAAATGATTGGGAGCCAGTGTAGGTCTTTCAGAACGGGTGTGATGTGCTCATGTCTTGTTGATCCAGATATTATGCGGGCTGCCGTGTTTTGTGCTAGTTGAAGTGGTTTGAGTGTTTGTTTTGCTGGTCCAAGGTAGATTGGGTTGCAGAAGTCCAATAAGGGGGTAATTAGTGCTTGGCATACGGTACGGAAGTGCTCAGTGGCAAGGAGGGGTTTAAGTCTTCTGATGATTCTCATCCTGTAGTATGCATTTTTGATTGTTTTGCTTACGTGTGCTTTGAGATTCAGTTCATTGTCCAGGGTCACTCTGAGGTATTTTACTTCTGATTTTATTGGTATGGTTGTGTTTTGTATCTTGATGTCCGGTGGGTGGATGAAGTCTGGGTTACGAGTGATGATTAGTGCCTCCATCTTGCTGTAGTTGATTTCGAGGTTGTTGCTTTTACACCATATTGTCATTTGTGTAAGGCAGTTTGTTATTTTAGAGTAGTCAGGGTTGTCAACTGAGATGGGTGTGTATATCATGATATCATCTGCATAGATTGTATATTGAATGCTGTTCTTCTTCTGGATGTCGCATATTGGCTGGATGTAGATGTTGAACAGTAGTGCTGAGAGTGTGGATCCTTGTGGTACTCCTTGGAGGACTTTTATGGGTCGAGAGGTGTTGTGGCCTATCTTGACCTGTATCTGCCTGTCGGTTAGGTATGAGTGGAACCATTTTAAGTTGGGGCCATGTAGCCCAATGTTTTCTAGTCTTTCCAGGAGAGTTTTGTGGTCTACTGTGTCAAATGCTGAAGAGATGTCAATGAAGATCATTATGATTCCATTCTTAGAGTTGTCTATGGTTCGGAGGATGCTGTCGAAGAGGTAAATCAGTAATGTTTCGACTCCATGGTTGGGGCGAAAACAGTGTTGGTTGTCATCCAGTGGTGCATGGTTGTCAATGTGTTCTTGAAGTTGGTGTTGTACTGTTTTTTCGATGATTTTTGCCAGAAAGGGTATGCTGGATATTGGTCTATATGCTGCCGGGTTGTTCTTGTCGAGAGTTGCTTTCTTTGGGATCGGTCTTACTGTAGCGAGCTTTAGTTGATTTGGCATGAGTCCTTGAGTGAGGGAGTTGTGCCCCATGTTGTGTATGCTGTGGATGAAGCTTGATTTTGTGGCTTTGATCCATGAGACTGGGCAAGGGTCTGAGGGAGCGGTGCTTGTATTGATTGACGAGATGATGTGGGAGAGCTGCTCTGTTGATGGTGTGCAGAATGAGTCCCAGGTCTTGGGGTGCAAGATAGGCTTCGTGTGTGTGCTGGGTCTTGTTTGCTCTGCAGAGTGAAATTTTTCCTTGATGTAGTCAGCAAATTTTTGCGGGTCTATTTGTATTTCACTTTCTGTCCTTTGCTCTTTTGTGAGGCTTTTCACAATTTCGAATAGCTCCCTGGGCTTGTTGATGGAGGTGTTTGTTATGTTTGTATGGTATTCTCTCTTTGAATGGTTGATGTGTTCATGGTATTGTTTTTGCTTTGTTAGGTATAGTTGTTGGTTGTCGGGTGCCTTGGTCTTTCTCCATTTCCGTTCTATCTTTCTGAGTTCCCTTTTTTCTTGTCGTATGGTTTTTGAGTACCACGGCTTGTGTTGTAGCTTGTTGTGACGGTGTTTCTTGGGTCTCGTATCTGTTGCTTTGGCAGCGTTAGAGTGTTGTTCCAGGTGTTTATTTGAGCCTCCAGGTCGTCTGTTTCTGTGGTCAGTTGTTGTACTGTGTCTTGTAGGAATGTGTCCCTGTCGAAGTTCTTGAATCATCTTTGTGCGGGTGCGTTGTCTGAGCGTTTGTTTAGATTGTCCTTTTGTAGTAGCATCATTATCTCGATTATGTAGTGGTCCGACAACAGGGAGAGAGGAGGGTGGTGCTATCAAAGCTGATTGCCACAATAGTTTCTTCTTGGTCAGGGGTCAGGTGGCATCAGATGCCACGTTACGTGCAAAATCAGATAGTGCAGGTCCATCCACGCTCTCTGCCAATGCATGTAATGTTGCTCCCATGTACAGTACATGTGTCCCATGTGCTGAATGCAGGGAAGGGTTTGCACTTACCATACCTCAACTTTGCCAGTTAAGTTGTAGTAAGTGCAAACACTTACCGGATTTAGTAAACACGCAAACATGCACCTTTGGCATTTTTTTTCTTTTGTAATAGAATTACAGACTCCTGATATAGGCAGCATTACCGAAACACAGTCCTGTTGGGTCATTTGGCTTTAAAATTGTATCGGTTTGTATGGATTTTATACTGGATCAGTTTTATCCTGTTTTTTAAGAAATGTTAGTTTTGTGATCATGGTTGTCTTATAACCTAACTGTCTCTCTCTTCTCCTCTTTGGCTCCCCAGTCTCATTAGAATATATTTTCTCTCCCTCATGGACCCTACAGACTGGTAGTGAATAAGAGTGCCCAGTTCCAGTGCGGGAGAGGCCAGGAAAGCTGCTGTTGCGGGGGGTCACTGCTCTGAGAGGGAAAATGAGGAAAAGAAGACAGGTTCCACAGAGGAAGGAACCAGAGGAAGAAAAAATGGAAGCCATAGAGAGAGGTTTATAAATTGAATACACATTTCTGAATTGTAATTGTAATATTGTATCTCATGTGCACTTTTGTAATTTTTGAAATAGTATTTTTTAATCTATTGTAAAATGCTCTGGGTGATCCTGTGGGTCTAAGAGGGTGGGATAAACTGCAAGATTAGATTAGAACGTGTATACAAGGAAAGGAGAGAAGCAGGGAAGGGGGAGAAAGAGTAGACAAAGGGGAAAGACAGAGAAAGGGCACGAGAGGGTTAGAGCAATGCGAGAGGGTGGGCAGAACGCTGGCAGCAAGACAGGGCGATCAGAATTCAGACGTTGCAGTTGGGAAGGTTACAATTCCAGCAGTATTTTAGAGGAAAGGCTCTGCTAAACATACAGCCTTTTCTAAACTCCTGAGTACAGACGTGCATGCATATGTGCCAGGGCAATTTCACCCTTCTGCATGTAGGAAAAAGCAAAGGAGAACCATGGCCAACATACACATGTAAAGTCTGGATTTCACAACTGCCATGTATGTTCGCCATTTTGCAAGCATGCACGTGTAAATGCTGCCAGTTAACTGCAGAGTCCCCTGTCTTTTCCTAATTTCAATTTGGAAGGTGAAATAAACAATGGATCATGTACAATATCCCCTTACCCCCCTGTAATGGGCTGGCCGAAACAGGCACATTGTTTAAACCTAAACATGCCAGGAACAGGTGTAAATCCTCATACAGATGTATTCCCTACATGAAATGAGGAATACAAGTATAGATTTCTAACCCATCCAGGCCATGCCTGAACCATGACCCCAACACACCCCATCACAATTTCTACATAGTAAGCACATCCATGTGCAAATTGGTGGATTCCATTTACACACATAGATGCCCTGATTATACACATGCAAATAGTGAATAAGGCTTCTAAAATATTCCCCTATACCTATCATTAGTTTCCTTTCAAAATCTACCCACAAATAAAAACAGTGCAAAAGGCCAGGGGGACTCTGTACTACAGCAAATTTCAAAAGGAAAGGAGCCGCAGACTTTGCCGAATGCCAAAGTCTAAAGCAGGGATGGAGAACTCCAGTCGTGGAGTGCCACAATCCAGTCTGGTTTTCAGGATGTCCCTAATGAATATTCATGGTATATTTGCATACAATGGAAGGTGGCGGACGCAAATATATCTCATGAATATTCATTAGGGGCATCCCAAAAACCAGGCTGGATTGTGGCACTCAAGGACTGGAGCGCACCATCCCTGGTCTAAAGCTTGCCCGCCTATAACTATCCACAGTCATGGGATTTCCATAGGTACTGAGAGATTTTTAACTCTGTCCTTACCACAAACCTGTGCGAGTTCCATTCACTTCTTCTCATGGAAAAAGTGGGCAAATGAAATAAAGAGAGCAGAAAGGTGAAAGACCAAACACTAAGAAATAAAATAAAGACAAAAAGCAGCATCAAGGCTAGAGAAGGAAAGAGGAGGGACACGGACGAGCAGACTGATAATCAAGAGAGGGGCAGAATCTATGTGAAAGGGTTAAACTATATTTTCAAAAATATTTAACTCAATGATCAGATAAAGCCAACTCCAGATTTTCTTCATATCCAAGAGGAAAAGGGTTTATAAGAATCTTTCCTAGTTGGAGTTATGCAAAATTTATCATATTTATTTACATTCTCTTATATACCATGCTATTCTGCATCAGTGCGGTTTACATTGAACAAACTGAAATTATATTGAACAGGGCATTATAACTTGGAGATAACTATTTTACAGGGAACATGGGCTATGGAGGGTTAGGTGGCTTGCCCAAGACCACAAGGAGCACCTGTGGGACTAGAAACTCCAGTCCTTCTGGCCCAAGGTTGCTGTCCTCTAGTGGGATTTGAACCCCTGACCTTCTGGCCTGAAGTACCTTGCCCCAACCACTAGGCCACTCCTCCACTCCATATATGCTCCACTCCATATATGCTTTCAGACAATGTAATGTGTGTCATCAAGGTAATGGAGAGTCAAGTGACTTGCCCAAGGCCACAAGGAGTGCCAGTCAGAACTGAACCATGGCGTCTTGGTTACTAGGCCACTCCTTCACCAGATATGCTTAAGTTAATGTAACATGTTCTGTCTGCCAGGGTAAATTGGGACTGAGATCCAATCTGAGCCTTTTTCAAGTATAGGTCCATTTAAATAAGGGCAGAACCTTTTCGGTATCCACCAGTCCCTTTCCAACGGTGCAAATCTGTAAATTTAAACAAATGAAATGAGCGGAGGAGTAGCCTAATGCTTAGAGAAGCGGACTGCAAACCAGGGAAATCACTCTTGAATCCCACGGTTGCCCCTCGTGATCTGGGGCAAGTCATTTAACCCTCAGCAGCAAACTTCAAACAGAAGGAAGATCTACAATCAACTCTTGAGGCACCTGAAGCATCTCCTAAAGCCACTGAAAACTCATTCTCTCTCGGACATCAGCCAAAGAAATAGCTATGGTGAAATCAAAAGACTCAATGTCAGAACAATCATGACAAATGTTGCTTGATGCACAGACCCCAATGGAGACAGAGTCAGTGGCTGTGTTCTGTCAGATGATGCAGCTAATGTACTGCTTGCTCTATCTTCTTTCACTTTGAGGACAGCAGTATGAATGACACAAGTCAAAAAATACCATGTAAGATCAGCTGGTTTCTGAAGAGCAAGATAATAAAGGACTTTTTCTGCTTCCTTAGTGTCAAAGAGATGTTTCTGCTTGCATGCCAGAACTGGCCTAGCAGGTTTCCCAGGCCTCTGTCCACATGTTTGTATTTACCACGTTTTTAGTCACGACTAAAACTGCGATATCGCAGCACCTCCCCCACCAGCAGTAGTGTGGCTGGGGGACTCCCGCACAGCTTGGCAAAAACCTTGGACACCATAACTCTGAATTTCTGGATATTTGTGCATTATTTTAGACACTTAGGAACATGTTTACTAAGCTGCACTAGCTGTTAATGCGGGCTTGAGCATGCACTAATGGTTCACGATAAAAGCATGCATCCTAAACAGACAGTGCAGGGTTAATTCCAAGCTATCTACTTAGCATGCAACAGGGAAGGAAATGGGTAGGATAGGATGGAACACAGGCATGTTTACACATCACGGTTTGCACTGCTATTAACAGCACACCTTTGCCATCAATGGTGCCGGTAGCATGGATGCACTTAACGCCAACTCAGTGGGGGATGTTGAGGGTATCCTCATTGCCACTGGTGCGCATCAGGGTCTGAATCAGTGTGGTATGTGCTGAGGCAATGCTGTACATGCCCCCAACAGCTAGCACACGACTTTTGCACATCCTGCAAAACCACAGCACACTTCAGTAAACATACTCCACAGCTTTCTTGTAATCCAGTCCTTAGTCATGAGCTTCTTAGACAACTCTGCCAAAACGTCTTGAAAAAGTAAGCCGCATAACATTTCACCATGCCACATGGAAAGGACAAAGCCTGAAGCAAAAGCATACTGCAATATTTTAGGAAAGAATACTTCTATATCACGTTAAACAGATTGGAGAATGGCACCAAAGGTGGTTAAAGAACCCCAGACAAATTCATGCTTATTATTGTATTACTGCACTGATTGGGGCCAGAGATCACCAGGAAAGTCTGAAAATCTTGGAGATCCCCAAGTTTCACAACTCTCTATAATTCAATGAACTACATGGCCAGCCTGGAGTCAGACAAGGAGCATCTATTATTCATACTTGCTCATAGCAGCCCTTTGTTTCATCTATTATTCTATCATGCCTTGCATAATTTATATAGCCCAACAGCGGCTTGGGCCACCTTTGTTGGGACCATTGCCTCTTGCTGACCTTTCGCCTCTATTGGTCTTTGAGAAGCAGTTGTGCGTTCACAAAGCTACATGAGGAGAAAACAAGATTCACTTAGGTTGCCTGCAGTGTACCCTCTAAGCAGATTCCCTGCTCTCTTCCTCAGCAGAACTTTTAATCACAAGTGGAAATATATTTATTCAGGGTAACAATATACATATAATATCATCAAATATCCCTACTAAGCATATTTAATACTTAATTTTCACCTTTTTACTTTTTTACATGTCAGACTCTATAACACCATCCTAAAACGTATGGTCTCTTTTTAATCACTTAAGTTATTTTTTTATTTTTAATTAAGATATAAATATTCTTAAAAACAGGCCCAGTACAGACTAAGGTCTGCGTTTGGAAATTGTAATTGCTTCAATTCTTAAAGTAAACATGCCCATGTCATTCAAATGCTGAAAATCCACCATTAACAACCCCACATGAGGGCAGCCCTAATCTATGTACCAGAGCTTTCATATCCCAGTGGTCACCACCAATCAAACCCTCTTAATGCATTTGAGCAATTTATTGACAAGTTATGTTTCACCTGTTTTGAACAGTGGCTCCAGCTATAGTAAAGATTTCACTGCAATTTAGAGCTATTTGCTACCAGTAAATGCAGCCAGCTCTGTGATACTATGTTGAACAACATCTAATGATGGCAGAGTCTTTCATTATGGGTCACGGATGGATCTGAATTAGACTAAACAACTCAGAAGAGCTCTAGAGCAATTTACAGCCTCCGTCAGCGTGTAAACATTATTTTACCTAGCTGACCAGTAAATGATCCTGGTATCAGCAGGGAATACACAATGCCTCAAGTAAATCGATACATTCCTTCCAACTTCTGACCATAGGTCACACAGCTTTTTCCATCCTCCTCTTTAAAGGAGATAGGAAATCCAGTTCCAAGATCTTTTCTTGGGTGTGTTGGGAATACTCAGTCTTAAGACTCTGGATTTGAGAGGTCTGGCTACTGCAGTCATGGAGAGAGCAATTGAAAGGATGGCTGCAGACTAGTTACTTCTGCTTTCACGCCCTTGGGTCTCCTAGACAAGAAACGTTGCGTGGTAGGTGGCCTATTGCACTAGAAGCCATTTGGGCTTCATTAAACAAAACATATCAATCCAGCTAAACTGCACAAGCCAAAAGGTTATGCAAAGGAATAAATAATTTGACAAGGCGGGAGTCGAAACGTAGCAGCACCAGAAGGACAATGATGGAGAAATGTCTTTAGGCAAGGTGGAGCGAGATGAAATAGAGAGAATCGTGCCAATTTCTCAGAGCCAGAGTAGCAAGACATGAAGATTAAAAATAACAGGATGAACTGCAAGAGGGTAATTTTATATGGGAGCACCTGGTTTCAGAGGGCAAGTAGCTGCTTACTTAGGCAAATATGCATCTTTATAAGATTGCGCCTATGTGTCTTTAGGAAATACTAGAGTAAGCACCATATCAAGCCTACAGTCCAGCAGATGCAATTATCTGTACCTAGATTATTTAAGTATGTGCATAGATTAGCATATTTTATCATCTATGTGAGACATAAGTCTAAAGGATTTACACAGTTTGAAGATCTGCAAACCACGTAAATTCCATTCACTGGTATATTCAGTAGCACTTACCTGGTTAGTGCCACAAAATATCCCCTCCTAGGTAAGTCAACCAAATGCCCCGACATTAAACAACTAGTGGCGGGACATTCTGGGGGCGGAGCAGGGGTAGTAACATTAGCTAGGCGGTCAGCGGTGATTTTGAGTCGTTAACCAGTTAATTAAAGCACCTAAAGCTAGCACAGTAAAAAGGCTGCTCTAACTTTAGCTGTTTCAGTTATCCAGCCAGAGGCTGAATATTGCTGCTGACCAGCTAGCTACAGTAAACCACTATCTAGCCAAACCAGAAATTCAGTGCCAATAGCTGGATATGGCCCGGCACGGAATATCCTGTCATAAATTAAAGTGGCAATGGCCTGCTGCTTTAACAGTGCTGGTCACTGCCGCTGAATATGCCCCCCCCCCCCCATGTGCTTATTTATAATCACCCATGCTCTGTCCAACCTCCACCCCAGCATGTGACGTACTCTTTTGTATTGACCTTCAACCTTGCCAAGCATGGATGTCACTCTAACGATCTCGCTCTTCGCATGATGTGTCCGAAGTATGAAAGTCTAAGTCTTGTCATCTGAGCTTCTAAGGAAAACTTTCATTTGATCTCCTCTAGTACGGATTGATTTGTTCTTCGGGCAGTCCAGCATTCTTTGCCAGCCTCGTAATTCAAAGGCATTGATTTTCATCCTGACTTTCTTCTTCAGTGTCCAAATTTCACATCCGTAAGATGTTTTGAAAATAGCATGGGTGGGACAAGTTGAACATTTGTGTGCAGAGATGCATCTGCACCTGAAAATTGTATCCAAGTCCTTTATTGCTGTTCTGTAAGGAGCAATGCATCATCGGATTTCTTGACTGCTTGTCATTTCATTATTGATTATTGATCCAAGCAGGTTAAAGTTGTCCACTATTTCTATTTTTTTCTCAATCAAAAATGAACTAGTTGATTTTACCAGCTGTTGGGATACCTGTCTTCTTCACATTAAGGTGCGGCCCATTTTAAGACTATATTCCTTGATCTTGAAAAGCAGATGTTTTAGATTGTCTTCACTTTCAACCAGTAACGTGATATTATCAGCATAGTGAAGATTGTTGAGTCCTCCATCAGTCTTTGCACCTCAGTTGTCTTCATACAATCCTGCTTCTCTGATAATTTGTTCTACATATAAATTAAAGAGGTAGGGGGGAAGTATGCAGCCTTGTCGCACACCTTTGCTGATTTTAAACCATTCTGTTCCTCCTTGTTCTATAACTGTTGCTTCTTGATCAATGTAAAAGTTTCTCATGAGAACTATCACATGTTCGGGTATACCCATGCTTCTTAATGTGGCCCAGAGTTTTTCATAAGTTACGCAATCAAAGGCCGTACTGTAGTTAATGAAACACATATAGATATCCTTTTAAGTATTTTATTTTGTCTTTTCAAAGATCCATCTCACATCCGCGATGATGCCTCTTGTTCCTCATCCTCTTCCGAACCCTGTTTGCACTTCGGGCAGTTCCATTCCAGGTATGGTTGCAGTTGCCACTGAACGATCTTGAGTAAACTCTTGCTGGCATGTGGGATCAGAGTGATTGTGTGACCATTTCCACAGTCAGTCAGATCACCTTTCTTCAGTAGCGATATGAACACAGATTTTTCCAATCGGTTGGCCATGATGTCTTCCAAACTTCCTGGTACAGCCTTGTAAGTTTTGAAACAGCCGCATCGCATTGCTGTAATACCTCAGTGGGAATGCCGTCGATGCCTGGTGTTTTGCTCTTTGATAATGCTTTCAATGCTATTTCGACTTCTTTCATCACCAATGGTTCCCGATTGTAAGGTGTTGATCCCTTGATCGTTATGGTGTAATGACTCAGTGTATTCTTTCCTAAGAAGTTGTAATGGGAGTTAAATCATTTTTATTTACATGAATATATGAACTGAACTGAACAAATGAATGAGAATCCAGAGAAAAATGCAAATTTATTAAAACAAACAATGTTTTTTGGCTGTGCACATCCTTCTGGTACCTCTGCTGTCACTTTCGTGGCAGTAAAACGCAGTGACATGTTTACATATGCAGAGTAGCCCCTTTCTGACATTATGGTTATGTGTCTATGGAGATACGTATCTCACGAGTAACAGACTAGGACCTTTGGGACCCCTCTTACATCTGTTTCTGTCTTTCAGTATATCTGCCGCACAGAATCACATGTCACATAATTCATCATTCGTCCATTTACTGCAGTACAAAAAATCCTACTATAGGTCATTCCTTAAACCTCATTATTAACCCTGTTCCCAGCAGGAAAAGCTCAGCATTCAGAAATGCTTTCTAAGACATGCAATTGATTTTTCACTTGCAAGCCCTCTGGAACAATAAAGCCAAAGTCAATTATTTTGAACTTATTTTCCCTGTTAATCTCAGCACATACAATATGGAGCTGGTCCCTTCTCATAAAGCTGCCTTAATGAATCCCAGTGGAAGAGGAATAGCCCTAGCCACTGCAGCTTCTCTCCTATCCATACATGCTCTGATTATAAAACAGGACAGGAAGAAGCAGACACCATCCGGGCAGATAAAGTGCAAAACGTGGGCAAACCAGTTTGCTTGAAGAGTTCTGAAATAGTGACAGTTTTGCTTTTGGCTTTCGTTTTCTGCTGGAAGGGAATGAGCCACTGCAGGATGTCATCCTGATTTTTTAGCACTTAAGAATCGAGCGGGAGTTCACGACCCAGTCCTTGAGACAGGGCCGGCTCCAGAGTTGGTTCAAGGTGTTGAAACCCTAGGCAAACCTTAATCTTTATATGCCCCCCCCCCCCATCTCCCCAGCTGTCAGAATCCATTGTTTAGCTTTGAATGCCCTGTTGTTTGACACTCTAAGCAACTGCCTAATTTGCTTGATGGTTGGGCCGGCCCTGACTTGAGGTACTGGAAGTCAGTGCCAACGCCCTCCCCATCTGTGCCAGTCCTGGGATGCGCAAGATGAGCATCCAGGTAATGCCTGCCTGTACTCACAAGTCTGGCACAGACGGAGCGAGGCAGTGGTAGCATAGCATCCACCACCAATCACGTATAGCTCAGCGAAACTCGAGGAAAAAATGTTATTCTAAGAGATTCATAGGAATTCACCGCTTGCAGCTGGATAATTGAACCCCACTGCCCCCCAGGAGAGGCAGAGGGAACACTGGGGAAGGGAGGTAGATGCAGCAATAGCTGCAGGAGGGAAGGGCAAAAGGCAAATCCTGAGGGTAGATGCTGAGATGTTGATGAAGAGGATGCTGGGGTAGGGGAAGCTGAGGAAGTGATGTCGGCAGGGCCCACTCTACTCAGTAGTTGCCTAGATGTCAACGTTTCCAGGGTGTCCCATTGCCGCCCCTCGCTGGGACCTGCAGCAGCTGCAACGCTGTGCTTACCTGAAGCCTCCGACACTGCACTGCTGTTTATGCTCTTTGCCCTCTCCAATGCAGACTTTCTGTGTAGTCCAGACTCTCTCCTTACCTCTCCCCCCAGGAGTTTAGCATCTCTCTTTAAGCCCTTCCTCCAGGTGTTCAGTATCTTCCCTTGCTTACCACCCACCCACAGGTGTCCGACGTCTCTCTTTCCCATCACTATCCAGCCCCTCCCCCAGATATCTAGCATCTTCCCTTCTTTACCCCCTCCTCCAGGTGTCCAGCATCTCATCTCTCTGCTCCTCACCCTGTGTCCAGCATCACCCCATCTCCTCTCCATGGTTAACATCTGCCTCTATTCCCCTAAGCTCTCACTGTGATCAGCATCTGCCCTCCACCCTATTCCATATCTAGTCTTCTGCCCCCCAACCTGTGTTCAACATCTACACTCCATCCCCATCCCATATTCAGCCTCTGGACACCCCCCCACCACTGATGTACACTATTGCCTCTCTCCCTTCTTACCCCTCGCCTACTGCTGCCGCTGCCTCTCTCAATGTCTGCGGTAGTGGCTTGGAGTCTTTACTACGCCTTCCTGCTTGGAAGGCCTTGACAGCCCCCCTGCCCGATGTGAAAACCATGCGGCAGAAGAGGGCAGGATGAGCAGGACTTTCTAAGTGCGCAAGATTTGCCAAGACCCTGTGCTTTTGTTTTTTAATGCGGACAGCTCACTGCCGCCGCAGAGCCAGTGAGAAGCGACAATGGCAAAGACGGATGATGCTGCCACTGCAGGCCTGCTACAGCACTTCTGTCCCCACTACTGGAATCAGGGACAGGAGGTTGTCAAAGAGGTAGGAGTCAGGGACAGAGCCCCGAAGATCAGGGATTCTGCTAATCCTATGATAAGGCTGTATTTGGCCTGAAGCTTAAACATTACAGACAGGTCCATACATATATTTACAAGGCATTATGAAATCCCCCTCATCTGCTTGATGTGTATCATTCCCTAGAACTTATGTTGCTGAATTAAGCAGTATAACAAGCAGAAAATAAAGAAGCAGCACATGACGGGGAGTGGGCGGAAGTGAGAAAGCTTGTTTTGTAAGTTCAGTAGGCTACAAAAACACAGACTGAGCTTATTATCCAGACAAAACAAAGAGAATCGCAGTCTCTACTGCTCCACGAGGCATGAGAAGAGTGAGAGAAGTCAGGCGATATGTCCCCTCAAATTAACGAACGGGTTTCAGTCTTAGGAATGAACAGTTAACTGGATCCTGGGTTCATCATTGGAAGGTCAAGTTCTGGCCTTCAGTGACTTACTGATCCATAAACGATGAAAAAGTGGAGAAATCCAGGCACTGGCTGAGTATCGCGCTGCTCCTCTCTTTGCATGACGACACTTACTCCAAGGATGCTAATGGGCCTGAAGAACTCATTGCACCGGGGATGTGATGGCCACAATATCATCGCGACCCCGATGATGATATCGAGTTCATCTGGCATTAATCCTTCTGATACCATCAGCTAGTTTTGTAGTCAAAAACTATCTGTAGACAGTTTAGGATGATTTCATAAGCAGCCGCATAAAGATACCTGCCATTTATGCACGCTTTAGGCGGTCACTGTTCTCTAAGCACACACGTAAGACTGATCGTGCGTCCTTTCAGTGTAGGCGTGCCGAGGGGTGAAGCTTGGGGGGGCATAGGCAGAGTGCAAATCTACATGCGTACGTTATAAAATACTATAAGCTACGCGCATGCTTGAAAAATCTATGCGCAGACATTTACTACAGCTGTAATCGCATCTTTCCACCACTTACACCCCATTTTCTAAAGTACACCTGTACTTTACCTTGTAAGACAGGCCTCATCTATGTGTGTACTCGCGTGCATAACCTCCTCCAGGGTTTATGAAATTACCCACACTACTGCATGGCCCTGTTGGGGACGCTATCAGCAGACGATTTCCAGCACTGCGTCAGTAGTGGATAAAAGTGGACTGCAGTTAAGCAAAACCCAAGCCAGTGGGGGAGTGAGGAGGAGTCCGAATCAGCTCTGCTAAATTACTAGCACATTCCAAAGTCCTCTTTCCCTTATACTGTTCTGACTCTAGGAACGAAGTTTTGGCATCTGAAAGATAATTTAAAAATGTGTTAATTAATCCAGTGAAATGGTATCGCTTTATTTTCTTTCCTTTCGTTTAGTTTTAGTTTTATTTGCTCACTTTTAAAGTGAACGAACAAAGCTACGACACTACTAATACAATCGGCATTAAAGGGCATGTTCCCTAAAAAGCATGCAGGGGGGGCCGGGAAACCAGTGCAGAGGCCAGCACCAACTTCAGGGGAGATGTGCATCTATGCCCTTGCCATGTGGCGCCACAAACCCAACATTTGGATGCACCTAATGCCATTCACTCAAGTAATGCTAAGTGCACCCAGCAAACAGCAACAACCCCTGTAACTATAATGTGCCACCAGAGTCCACGTTCCACCCTCAACCCACCCTGTCACTGCCCAATTGCTAGCCTGGGCTCCGTGCTAACTTTTAACCCAGCGTTCTTACCGTGTGCTAAACCGCACGCTAATGCAATTTAGTCATCATGCTCCTAGGACTCACTGAGGCATACAAGAATTCTCTCCAGATAGGTGCAATCCACCCTCTCCACCTGTAGGAGGCAGGGCTAGCGCAAGGTAAGCCTGGCAGGGGGAGCGTGACATTTGAGGGAACCAAAATCCTGAAGAATAAAAAAATGAGGACATGAAAAATAAAAATATGATGTGGGGCGTGATAAACATGCCCCTAAGAGACAGCCTAAGATATGTTTCTCTGTCTTGAAAGTCTCTGAGCAGTCTCTATATGTACTATGGAATCTCCTTTAACTGCTCAAGGCATCTAATTTTCCGATGGTTCAGCAACATATTACTCTTCTACTAGGGTTTTTGGTGCCCCCCTGCAACCTATAAATTGGTGCCTTCCTTCCTTATTAACCGATGAACCATGGCTACACCCAAAATGCTGTTTTTGATATCACCTTAGTTTTTAATGTTTCTTTCACTTTAAGCCATTTGATTTTTTTTTCCACCTTCCACAATATCACTAACAAAAATGTTAAAAAGAATCAGATCAAGGACAGTTCCCTGTGGCACACCACTGCTAACATCCTTCTCCTCAGAGTGAGCTCCATTTACCTGCATCCTTTCGGGCTCACTCTGAGGCTTCGGGCTGTTGGGTAAGGTTTGCCTCTATGCGGATGATACCAAAATCTGCAATAGAGTAGACACCCAGGAAGTTGTAGATAACATGAGGAGGGATCTAGCTAAGCTTGAAGAATGGTCAAGAATTTGGCAGCTGAGATTTAATGTTAAAAAATGCAAGGTCATGCATTTAGGCTGCAAAAATCCAAGGGAGCGGGGTACAGTATAGGGAGTGAAATACTGCTGTCTACAAAAGAAGAGCAGGACCTGGGCGATTGTTTCTGATGATTCTAAAGTGGCTAAATAGCTAGCAAAGGTAATGGTGAAAGCCAGAAGGATGCTTGCGTGCATAGGGAGAGGAATGGTCAGCAGGAAAAAGGACGTGATAGTGCCTCTGTATAAATCTTTGGTGTGACCTCATTTGGAACATTGTGTGCAGTTCTGGAGATCACACCTTCAAAAGGATATAAACATGATAAAGTCAGTGCAGAGGGTGGCTACCAAAATGATCAATGGTCTTTGTTATAAACCATATGGGGACAGACTTAAAGATCTAAATATGTATACTTTAGAGGAAAGACGGGATAAATGTGTAAATAGTTCATTTAATTTTCTGACCATCCAAGTTGAATTACCTGTTTAACTGTAGTTTTACGGTTAACCCACCGTAAAACATAATTGTTCCATGTAAACCGCACTGATATTGAAGAGCACGGTATATAAGAGAAATAAAATAAATAAAGGAGATATGATAGAGACATTTAAATACCTCCATGGCATAAATGCACAGGAGGGTCTCTTTCAATTGAAAGCAAGCTCTGCTACAGGGGACATAGGATGAGAGTGAAAGGTAATAGACTCACGAATAATAGTCGGAAATATTTCTTTACAGAAAGAGTGGTAGATGCATGGAATAGCCTCAAGGTGGAGGTGGTAAAGATGTGGCCAGTATCTGAATTCAAGAAAGCTTGGGACAAACACAGAAGATCTCTAAAGGAAAAAAAAAAGGGGCTACCTTAGTTGGTATGGAAGGGCAGACTAGATAGGCCATATGGTCTTTTTCTGCCATCATGTTTCTATGAGGAAACTTTATCATGTCTCTTTGCACCATGCCTCCTTCAGACACGTATGAGTTTGCAAGTGAAAGAAGGGGAAACATGTTGTTTTATCACACTATAAGAGTGCACTTTCAATTTGTTTATAAGTGGTTTTATTTTCATGCTTTAATTTATATCTTATGTGTTTTAATTTGTAAGTCTTTGATTCTCCTGCAAATTTGAGATGAATGCACATTGTCTATTCTTCATCATTAAGAGCAAGACGATCAAATTAAGTAAACCTTAAAAGTCTTTCTAAATAAAGAGCAAAAGTAATCAAGATGCTGATCTTGTGGAGATCTTTGTTGTTGACTTAAAGTGATTGGGCTTTCTTGTCGTCATCTTCAGATGCCGTTCCTTTGAATGTGTCCAATACTAAAGCAGGTAGGGGTAGAGATATGCTACTCAGAGTTTTTATTAAGTAGAACAACTTATAGAAGAGACGTTATCATGGATGTGAGATGGATCCTTGAAAAGACAAAACAATACCAAAAGGATATCTATATGTGTTTTATTGGCTACAGCAAGGCTTTTGACTGTATAAACCATGAGAAACTCTGGGCCACATTAAGAAGTATGGGTGTACCAGAAAACCTGATCGTTCTCTTGCACAACCTTTACACTGATCAAGAAGCAACAGTTCGAACGGAACTAGGAGAAACAGGATGGTTTAAAATCAGCAAAGGTTTACAACAAGGCTGGATACTTTCCCCCTACATGTTTAATTTATAAGCAGAACAAATCATCAGAGAAGCAGGACTGTATGAAGACAACCGAGGTGTGAAGATTGGTGTACGCATATACGTATGACCTAGATTGGCTACTGTTGGAAACAGGATACTGGGCTTGATGGACCTTGGTCTGACCCAGTATGGCATATCTTATGTTCTTATGGTGCAAGACTCATCAACAACCTTTGCTATGCTGATGATACCACATTACTGGATGAAAGTAAAGACGATTTGAAACATTTGCTTTCAAGATCAAGGAATATAGTCTTGAAATGGGCCTGCACCTTAACATTAAGAAGACAAAGATCCTGACAACTGGCAAAATCAAAATGTTCATCATTGATGGAGAATAAATTGAAATAGTGGATAGCTTTAATTTACTTGGATCAACAATCATTGCAATTAAACAATCAGACTCAGCATGAAAAAGGATAATCAACTGATCGATCAGAAGATACCCACTGAAATGGAATCAGGACCCCCAGTGTAAATAAGATGTAGATATGTTATACAATGTACATAGTTCCCCCCAGTTACTTCCAAGTTGATCTCCTGTTTATTGTAAATGCAACTCAGGGTTCCTGTGTTGTATGGTTGATGTTGGATGTAAACCGCTCTGATCTAGAATAGAGCGGTATAGAAGAACTGTTAAATAAATAAAATAAACAATCAATAAAGAAAGAACTAACAGTCAAGAAATCCAACATACTGCTCTTGGTAGAATGGCTATGAAGGACCTAGACAAGATCCTCAAGAGCAGAGATGTCTCTCTTCATACAAAGATTTGACTTGTCCAGGCCATGGTATTTTCAATAACGTCATATGGATGCGAAAGTTGGACAGTGAAAAAGATAGACAGGAAGAAAATTGATGTCTCTGAATTATGGTGCTGGCGACGAATACTGTGTACACAGTGGACTGCCCAAAGAACAAACCAGTCAGTACTAGAGGAGATCAAACCTAAGCTTTCCTTAGAAGCTCAGATGACAAGACTTCGACTTTCATACTTTGGACAGGTCATGCAAAGAGAGAGATCACTGGAGAAAGACATAATGCTTGGCAAGGTAGAAGGTCACCGTAAAAGAGGAAGGCTGGCAATGAGATGGATCGGTACAACAGCAGCAGCTATTCTATCAACAATGAGCCGCTTGGTTGAAGACTGAACAAAATTTAGGTCAACTATCCAGAGGGTCACCAGGAGTCGACACCAACTTGATGGCACTTAAAAACAACAAATAAAAGTCAAGTACTTTTCCAATTCCCATTTTTTTCTGTTGCTAGTTTGTCCTGGTGTTAAAAAAGGAGTACTTTAATATCTGAGGATCCGTTGTTAACACCATACAGGCAGAAGAGCAATTAAGGTACAAGTTAGTGGGTTTTTTTGTTTTTAGTTTAGAATCATACTGGCTTTACATAATAACAGTTCCTCATGTTTTGAACCTTAAGGCACCTTCACATTTTTAAATGCAAACATGTATGCACTACAAAGCTTTCCCTATCCCTACTATTTCCTATGCAGGGTTACATAAGTGTCTTGGAGCATATTTAACTGAAGTTGTGAGCCAATGGAAATGTGGTCACAATCTTTTATTGTTGCCCTTAGCTCTGACATCTAATTATGCATTTACATTTTTTCAGAAATTTTCTGACATTCAGACTAGAAATGAATCTATTCCAAAACCTTCTCAGGGAGACTGCTAAGACTGAATTACAGAATCTATGAAATGAGAGATTTGGAACAATACAGTAAATGAGCTGCTCCGATTGTATTTATGGCAAAAGCCGATTGCCTAATCAGATTATAAAATGACCATAAACTAGCATTTGAATATTGATACACATGACTTCCCAAATCCTCTGGATCTCTTTGAAGCACTAGCAGGTGGTAAACATTTCTCAAAATTGGACCATTCACAGAATATCAACAGATGGCGTTTGATAAGGACTCAGTCTAGACAACATTTAGTCATAAGCACATACCAAGAACTTCATCTGCCTTGTGGTTCTGCAAACACACCGGTAATCTTTCAGTTAGCCACAGAACAATTTTTGCAAGGGTTTACAAGGGTTTCAAAGGGCCATGTGTTCTCTTAACGACATTTTAGTTACTGGCAGAAACTATGCAACATTTCGAAAAGCTTTGCGCTTATCTCATTCATTTGAGGGCAAAATATTGAAATGGTGCTGGGGGGATCTAAACTAGTTATTGCTGAATTTGGATTTAGTTCTGTGACTGCTGAATCATTGAGTGATGATGCATTGGGACTTAATAGGAACACAGCTTATATTATGGATTCTTGATGAAAATTGGGAGTATGAATAAAGAGTTGCATGGTAAAGAACATTTTTTCTATGTTATCCTTTTATGAGAGGGATATATATCAGCTTATATATGGAGCCCTTGAAATAATTTGTATGTTTTGATTGACAGAGGATACAGGTTGCCATGATATCTCAGGACACAGGTCAGATTCTATAGGAACTAGGATTTCAGGCCATGGGGCAAGGTCCCAGCCGGCCGTTTTTAACCGGGTACACGTCTCGATGGGGGAACCCTCCTCCGCTGCCTGGTATTGAGTCGGGGAGCCAGCAGAATCCTGGGAGGGGGGAGCAAGCCCTTGAGAGAGGCCGCTGCTTTTTAATTCACTAGCTCCCGGCACTGGAACGTGACGAGAGCCAATGGTAGGGTGTGGAGGGCTGACGGGAGGGGTTGGAGGAGGAGAACGACCCCATTGGTACCAGGCATGTCGGCCTCCTCCTACCTCTCCAGAACCTCGCAGCACCCCGACCACTCTCCCTTGACGTCATGGTATGGTGGAATACAGTGGGGTTAGTCATGGCTTTGAGCTTATGTGAGGTCCTGGAGGTTTTCTGGGATCCTGTGCCAGTTGAACACTGCAGTTGGGCTGTGGGCAGGCAAACTCAGCCCAGAAATACAAGGTTGGCATGGTCGGAAGGACCACCCAGTAGACGGCCTTCCTTTGCTAGTGATATAGTGAGGTTGGCCTGATGGGGGGAGGGGGTGGTTGCAGTTTGGCCACTGATGAGATTGTGCTGACAGGCAGTGAGGGTCTCACCTTGCTAGTAGAATGACTGGCAAGTTACCTGATCTGACGAGACTTGTTAATGCTAGTTATTTGTTTGGTTGTTCTTAAATTGTTATTCTAAATAAAGCTGCAACCAGTTTATTGCCAAACTTGTGTCATGTATTGGTATGGATGGCTGAGGTATTCCGGGGAGGGAGGCACCATGTCCGTGCTATCACAGTCATCTTACCATTACGCTCATATATTCAATAGATGAATATTAGGCATGGGCACAACAGACTTTTGTCACATCTGTCACATACAAATCAAAAATGCTTTTTGTTTTTGTTGTGATTGGGTGCCTATTGCATGTGCAAATTGCTTGTGTGTGTGCATACCTTCAAATTTACATGTGCACTATCAATATATGCATGCACAAGTAATTTGCATGCCCGCTTAAAATTTAGGTGTGCAAACAAATGATCAAATGAGCCAGATATGCACACCCTTAAGGAATATGTGATATATAATCTAACTATTTTAAGTTACATTACATTTTGTAAGAACTTGTTTTATTTGCTTTAGTTAGATTATGCGGTTTGCAAGAAATGATGCTGATGTCAGGAGTTTCTGTATTTTTTTATTTGATTATAAATAATCTTGGGTATTCAAGGTGCGTTTTATCAATATTTCACATATCTAAAAGTTCTATGGAGAATTTTATCTCAAGTACTTAGACTGTAAGTTTCTTTTTGGATACTCATTATTCTTATCTAGATCACCGTATAAATGCTCAAATATATAAAATAAGCAATGGGATGTTTCCTCCTTTCTGTAGGATTCTAGGAAGATGCATTGAAAAGGTTTTGTGATCTGATCTATCAAATGACAGCGCAAGAAAAGTGTGGTAGCTATCAGCATTTGCAGTTTGAGTGAAAGAGCCAAGATAGAACTCGTGGTCCTTTGATCAGGTCTGAATAGAATGAAGTAGAAATCTAAAAATTATATATTGCAATTAGTAAATTAAAAAAAAGAGAAGCAATTTATAATCACATCTACAAGTCATCCCTAGAAATAAAATCAACTATTGTTTTATTATTGATCTGGCAATCTAATGCTCTGTGGGAAAAGCACTTTAAGTATAAATGATTTAATCACTATTTAACTCTGATGGGTAAAGTCTATTAAAAAAAGGACTATGTCAGCAACTAAACCACAAAATCTATTCTTCAATAACAATTCTAGCAAGAAAGATTTCTATTAAGGCGCTAAGGAGCATGTTCACTAAAATGGTTGTCACATGCTAAATCCCTTACTAAGTGGTTAGTGCAGGACTGCAGTGACCATTATAGCATGTTAAAAATCCACCATGGTAAACCTCCCACACTAATCGCTTAGTGCTGGATGAGTAGGGGACTGGGTGCATTAAGGGCAGAGAGTGGGAATGATAAGCACAGGGAAACTTGGCACAAGCTAATCGTGTATGTTGTGGTAAGCGCACTGTGCCCGTAACATACAGTAAGCTGCCAAAAATTAGCACACTTTAGTGAATACACGCCTATATGATGTTCCTTTATCTACTGCTTTTTTAAAATGTGATCTTATTCCTAATTCTCCTTTCCCTTTTGCTGAATTATAGTTTGTTTTGCAAATAAAGTTAGGTATAATTTAACATCCCCATGTTCATAAAACTCTTTCCCTAAACCCAGTTTTCAGTCATTCTTTTTCTGTTCATGTTACGCATTTATCTACCTTGGGGGGGGGGGGGGGTTGAGAAAGGGAATGCCGATTAGCACAGCAGCTTCACGAATCGTGAAGCAGGGAGAGTTTTCAAAGCAGTTACAAATCTTCAGAGAAACCGGAATAGGCCGCCTCCCTGGTGAACAATGAATATGCATGAGATACATTTGCATACACATTGCTTCTATTGTATACAATCGATCTTATGCATATTCATTAGCGATATCCTGAAAATCCAATTGGAGAAAAGTGTCCACAAGAAATGGATTACATACCTGCTGAGAAATGAATGTGCATAGGGGCAGTGCTTAAACAGAGGGCCTATATTATATTACATTACATTACAAATTCTTATAACTTACACATGTCTCTGAAGGATCTAAGCATGTGAATTTACATCTGCTCTAGAGCAGTTGTTACTACTGTAACTAGATCAAGGCACGTCTAATGGTCCTCTTCGATGAACTGAGGTATGTGTGTATCTCCCTTTATAAAATAGACCCCACATTGCCAAGGTGTTTCAATATCGATCCAGACATTTTCTGTGGAAAATGAGTCACGTAGATTTTGAAAAAAACACTGCACCTGTGTTATTTTACAGCCCCACCCAAAATGCGCCTTCCAAGAATGCCTTCCCTCAATCAGGAGTGCTATACAGCATACATTTAGCGGTACTGAGTGAGGACAGCCAGTTTCATTGGGTAAATCTCTCTTTAATTGCTATGTGTGTAATTTGATAATGCAGTGCACGCATAAGTAATACATCCATACTTTTCCTCCTTGTGGGCACTGGAAAATTTTCAAAGCAAAAAGCATGTGCATCTTTCCATGTTGAGAATTTGCGCAGTTGCATTTACGCCTGCGTTTGGGCACGGACATATTTTCTGGATTGCAGATGTGCATATCCCCAAGAGTCTGCGGATATATGCAAACTCTTCCCCAACCCTGATCCTAGGAACACTTCCATTCAGTTTGGCTAAACCTACACGGCTATAGTTTGCACGTGCGTAACTTTATACGCATATCAGATGTGCAATTTTATAAGCATTTATTCCCACATATAAAACACTGCTTTATGCATAGAAATGACATTCAAACTGGTCTTGCTATGATTTTGTTTGTTCCATCTGCCACCTGAGTTAGTATTCATCCCCTGCTGAAAATGAATATTCATTTCTGGCATGCTATAAAATATCATAAACAGTTTGAAGTTAAATGACAAAATTAAATGACTGCTGTACTTGCTGGAGCAATCAGGTTGCTCTGTAAAAATATTGAAAGCAATTGTTAAGGGAGAAAAATTGTTAAGCATCTTGAAGGTCAGGAGGGCTCTGCAGTTATCAACATGGGTCCCAAAGCAATTGGTATACTTCAGGCTAATCTCAGAAGGTTTCTTTTCTTTAATGAGTTGAATAAATCTCTAGCTATGACAAATAAGGTAGGGATAATTTATCGGGCCCTTGCTGGGAACTTTGACACTGTTTCACATAAAGTGCTGTTTCATAAGGAACAGGAAGCAAGGATGAGCGACTCCATTTGTCTTTGTGCCAATGTCTGGCAGAGGGTAGGTCCCAGAAAGCAATGATGAAGAGAATCTATTCCCCGTGGTACAGTATGAGTAGTGGTGTGTCTCAAGGGTCAGTGCCAGGCCATCTCCAATTTAACCTAGTTATTGAGGATTGCTAAAAAGCTATGCCTCTTGCTGAAGACACGGCTCAGAATATGCAGACTGCTACAAAGGGATCTGGAGGGGCGAATGGATAGTCTGGCAGTCAGATGAGAGCCAGGGCATCTTATATTGTCATTTTTCAACAGCCTATAGAATTCTAATACAAAAGGTTGTGGTCCCAGGCCTGACCTGCATCACGTGCAAAGGAAGAAAATGCCTGAAGGCCTTGGGGCAAGAACTGAGATGAACTCCGTCCGTGTTTCCAGCCCACCACCACATCAAAGGACTCTGAACATCAAGAGAGGCTCAGATTTTCTATTAAAAATAAAAAAAAAGGAAAGGGGTTCTTTTTATTATCAGTTGAGGTCTGACCACTGAAGGGAAAAAGGAGATATTCCAAAAGGAGGATGTGTTTCCAGGATCACACAGTAGGGGCATGCCCTCCCCTTTCAGTATTTCAGAAGTGGAATGTGAAAAGTGCTAAAGCAATAAGGTGAATCCTTTCAATCTGAGGTCCTCATGACATGGTTAACTTCTGTTAAGAAGATAGGTTCAATCAACGCACAGGCACACACCAAGTAGGGCTTTAAGACCATTATCTACTTTTGTTAGAACTATTTTCAAAGAATATAACTCAGTGGCATAAGACATGCGCCAATTGGCTTTACCTTAGAAATGTGGTCAGAATGATTTGACAACCTCTGGTCCTTTTTGTATTCTCCAAGCTTTGATCATGAATTTAGTAAGAGCGTCTTCATTAAACTTTTTTTTTTTTTTTGCTTTTATGTGCAGTTTAAGGAGAGATCTGGACTTCAGAGATGACTCTCGCTACTGCCCTTTGCATTTTTACAGCTAGGGAAGATTGTCACCAGCTGTTAACTCATACAGTTTCCCTTTTGTAAATAGTGGTGTTTTATGTTTCCAGGAGGAATAGGTCTGGCTGTCAAGTTTTATGGCCTATTTAAAGTTATGGTGTCCTCCAGCCCCAATAAATGTGTCAAGATGATAGTGGTGCATAAACTTTCTCTTTTCCTACCCCTCCCAACCTATCCCATCCCCCCCCCCCCCCCCCACTCCCAAACTTATGGACTTTCCAAATTCTCTCTCTCATGTACAATTTCACTTTAGGTCACACACACACACAATCTTACTCACACTCTCTCTTTCACCCCCATTCTCACCCCAACCCTCCAGGGATGAGCTCAAACTCTTCCCCCTCCCCAGGAACCAGTGCGCTTCTCTTTCCTGCCACTGGACTTAATCCCACCACACTCTCTATGACGATCCCTCTGGCCTGACCCCCCCCCCCCCCCCCCAGTAGCCTTTAACAATCTCAGCAGTTCAGCCAGCATGACTTCTTCCTTCATTTGGCCTGAGTGGTCAACATTTCCATCCCTTCTTTCAGCAGTCACAGCTACCTCTCACCAAGCAAAATGGGGCAGCACTGGAAGGTGGCCATATGCCTCTGGATTCCTGACAATTCAATAAAATCTTGTACAGAGATGAAGGTTAATAAACAAACGAGAAAAGGTCATAGGTTTATTTTAAAAAATGACTAACGTGATACATTTCTTGATGAGCTTTCAGAGTTCACAGGTCTAGGACTTAGGAACACATTTGGAAATTGCAAACATCTTACTGTATTTCATTTGTGAACGATACCATTTTAATTATGTCATTTTAACTTTGTGCATGCTTTAAAGTCTGGATTCTGCAAGATGACAGATATCAGAGGGAATCAACATTCCCGCCAAGCTGCACAGCCCTGCTGCCAGTAGAGGGCGCTGCTGCGATATCACATTGTTAGGCGCACAGAGCAGGCAGTGCTCCATAGGCAAAGACAGGGGGATTGTTTCCCCCATAATCCCCCTTGTCCAGATCCTCCCTCTTACCCTTGCTGCTGTGCTTTAAATCTCCACAGCAGTCAGACATGCTTCTTGCTTAATTAAGTAGCTCTGCAGCACAGGGCTTGCCGTCATTCGCACGTTGATGGACTCTGCAATGCCAGCCAAAAAGAAAGACTGGGTGAGTTTTTATACTAGTACAAGTTTCCCTCCAAGTGAGGTCCCCACCATTACTTCACTGGTGCAGAGCACCCTCCCTGGAAACCAAGTGGCACAAACAGGTCATGATACAAAATTTTCATAGAGCCAGTAAACACTTCTGCTACCTGAACAAGGCAGAACCTTAGGGATCTCTACATATGGTCTTGGCTGTATTTCATTATTTAGCTTTAAGACAGTGAAAGCACTCAATAGTATATGTTTAGGAGTCGGAGGAGTATTGTTTGGGTGTAAGGTAATTTGTCATGCCTTTGAGAGACCCTCTTAGTATGAAGTTGGTTTCACCCATCACTGCAATTCTGCCCCCACTGTTTATATTGTACTGACAGGCTGTAAAGGTTAAGCAAGCAGCTTCTTGCTTTGGTCCTGTAATCTTTGCTCCTCTAGGTCGAATATTGCCTGTGACCCATTTCCTCCAGTTTCGTTTATTTATATATTTGATATACTACCTTCCATAAAAATATACATCAAAGCGGTTAACAGAATTCCAAATACAACAAAAATAAACTCATAAAAACAATAGAACACAAACACCCTCTCTCACACCCAGTAGGCATGCCAGCCATATAGGACGAGTCAACTCTAATGTTACAAAGTATGTTCCAAAAGAGCATGATTGCCAAAATAAAAGCATAATTAGTATGCACAAACTCATAATGTAGTTTTTAGACCCACAACCAGGATAAACCAACCACTCCAGACAAGGACAACCTGGTACTACATCCCAGAGAACTCATTATATATCAAAGGCCTTAGAATAACAGAAGGTTTTCAGGCTTGTTTTAAATTTATGGTACAGTCTGCTTGGGATTTGCCTGGCTTCATGCCTCAGCCTAAAATACAGCCTTTGACCCAGTTGGTCAAATTCAGAATCCCTTGTCCTTTTGGGTAATCCTCTGCACACCTCCCTCTGGTGAAAAATCTCCATCTTGGGGCTTAGAAAGCACACAGCCTCTCTCTCTTTCTGTCCTCCTGGGATTCCTTCATCTTTTCACTGGCTCAGCATTTATCTTTCAGCATCTACTCCTAGAGTTGTTCGGTAAGGTCAACAATCTTCTCGGCCAGCAACTGTACAACTGAGGTGGTTTCAGACAGACTCTGCATGCATGTGTTGAGCCAGCATCCGTGCCACACTCTTGGTTTCAACTTTTACAGTAAGTTCCTTATTCTGCCTGTTTGTAATAAACAGTTGGGAATTAAGAAACCAAGTTTTCCTCTTGGATGCTGAACTGGTTTAGCTAACCGTTGAGTAGTGCACTGATGTACGCATTGAGCCAGATCCAGATGAGGACCCATCCGGATGTCCAAAATATGGCAGACTGAATTTGCACCCAATTCTGCACCCACGAGAGCAGAATCGGGTGCAAAGGGCCTGGATGAGTAGGACATGCCCTGATTCTGTGCCACTACACGTCCGGCTCACACCCCCTCCAATCCAGACGAAGCACCTGTATGGAGCCCCGGTGCCGTGGCGTCCTAACATCATGGACCGGGACACTATGCAGGAGCTCTGATTCCTCGCCCCTAATCAAACATACGTTTCCCCGCTGCCCGATCCTCAAAAGGGCCTGCCAAGGCTGAGATTGGGCTGTGGGGAACCTCCAAGTGCTCCTCATCATTTCTGGGAGGTCCGCTGGTGCCGCTTCCCTTCTTGGGGAAGACTTCTTCCACCTCCGGGGTGGAATAAAACCCCCATACAGTCCTGTCACCCTGGACATACAGGGCTGCATCTGAAACGGCCTTGTGCGGGTCATGGGCACACCTCAGGCCCACCCCTTCCCACCCCCATCCAGAGCTCACTGCACATCTCCTCTGTACATGCGGGGAGCCTTGGGTTGGGAATCAGCCCCTGGTGTCCATACGTCCCCGCTAAACGCTGCTCAGAATGACCCCCATTATGAGAACAGCATAACTGCTCTTCAGCACTCAAAATTAATTCACAGTTGACAATGATTCTGTCTTGCCAAAACCTTTTGCTTGATAACAATGACCTCCAGAATAGGCACATTTTTGAAAGCATGCTCTTCAAAATCTTGCCTGATCGTTAACATCCCACTTCCATAGCCTGGTTCCTTCTATTTTTTTCCAAAGACTCCTGATAAGGAGGAGTAGATAATTTGGGACTATTTTTTGCAGCAAAATAATGTATCAGCCAAGGCCGGCATTCATAGCAATATTATCAGATTTTCCTCGACAAAGCAATAAGGATGTGTCCTGAAGCAGGAAATTACAGAAAGAGCATTCTTAGGGTGGGAAATTGAAATGTGGTCCTAACCTGTAGCTAAGTCTGAGACTAGGTTCTGAATTTAAATGCAGAGCTGAGTCACAAGTAGAGCCAAGACAAGGATGAATAGCTTTTATTTTTGTAGCACTGTATTTTAGGGTCTAATTTTGTAACAGGGTATCTATGTGAGGTCCAAAAGGCATCCGTTTTAAATCTAAACAGAAATTATTTTGTGCCATTCTAAACTAGGTTCCCAGAACCAGCCCCAACAGCATGCAAATACCGATGCCCCTTTTACACCTGCTCCAAAGTCGGTGTAAATATGCACGCACGCACACACTGTGTGCTCATGCATGCAGATACATCGCAATTCGGCCTCCACTCTACTCAAACTATGGTCCAGGCAATGCCTAGATATGATCTTGTAGGCACACCTACACCTTCACAGACCCAGTAAATGACCATGAAACCTTATAAAAGTGTTTTCTGTATGTAATATTGGTTTTATGTACAGAATGGCCTTTTATAAAATTACCCCTTCATGAAGATCCTGTTACCTAACCTTTTCTTATCTGACCTTGTACAGTAGATAGATGAGTGAATAGGTTAAGATCCGGACCATAGCCTGGCTCAGATCTGGAGATCACAGCCAACAAGCTCTGGGAAACATATCTGCCGCAAGGGAATGACTACTTTTCCGTAGGTCTGACAGGATCCTATTCTAACCCCTCAAGAACTGGAAGGTCTAATCTGAACTTTCTGCATCAGTCATGCCATCAAAAAAAAGGTCAATGAGTCAAGCTACATTTAACCCAAACTACCACGGAACTGAAAGAGAGATCCGAGGCTGCTTAGATTATTTGAGAGTTCTCTCTGTTTCTACCCTAACATAACACAGCTCCAATTTAAATTAAATGAGCTTAATTTGAAAACATCTCCATCAATTCCCAGCACTGCTCTAACTCTCTGGCCCATCCTCACAGGTTGGCACAGTGTGCAAGGGTGCCTACAAGACAAATATTTCCTTTCTGTCTAACTGCTATAGGACCACTACGCATAAATAACAAGAATCCTAGATCATGAGAAAAGGTTTCCTATCTTATCCTACTCATCTTTGGCTTGAAGTAATGACGTGAGGTAGAACTTAAACTTTTTACATCTTGGATTTTTAATGTAAGCCAGTGAAAAGGAATTGGAAACACCCATTTAGAGCCAGCCTGGACAAACCTCTTCTCCAAATTAATCTAATCCATAGCACTTTGACTTTCATTACTCACCTTTCCAAACCCCAGTTGAAGGCAAGCTACAAATTCAGGTATAGTAAGTATTGTCCCCCGGAGGTTTACAGTCTTAGAGCTAGATTTGTTATTATGTTGTTATGTTTGTTATTATGTTATTATGTTTTAATATATACCCCATGATTGTCAATGAAGCCTATTTACTAATAACTTGAATTAATGCATGCTAAATCCACATTAACGAAGGGCAGTAAATCTCACGGTAAGTTTGTATCTGAGACAATGAAGGCTGAAATGACTTACCACAGGGCGTCAGCAGTATCAGCAGGAGGCAATGGGATTTAGAGCCTGGGCTCCTTGCGTCTCAGCCTGTTACTTTAACCACCACACTTATTTCTCTGCTGGACTTGCGGGACCATTCAGCTTGGTCCTTCTTTCCTCCCCCTTAATTCTTCCCCCTATTAGTCCAGGGACAGTGAGAAGCTGAGAAGTGAATCGATCAGAGCTTGAATTATACAGGCCTAAGTAACCCACCTACAGATGAGTAGAAATTCTGACAAGGGAGCAGCCGGTGCTGCCAAACTCTGATTATAATGGCCTTTTCTTCCTAATTCAACAATGAAAATATTGATTTAATATCATTCTTTCCAGCCCTCAAGCTTAGTGTGAATAGAGTTCCCTAGAGAGCCAAATCTCGTTAATACCTTTTTAATCCAAGCTCCAATGTGCTCGGCATGAGGACAAAATTTCCGGTTTTGGATTTGAAAATGAGGGTGAGTATTTAACTTGACACACACCTCAACATGATCATTATAGATTTAGGGGTCATGGGAGGAAATTATGGTCGTACTGCCCCCTTCCATGGCATTATCCATTATACTGCCCCCCTCCTATGGCTTTATCCCACATTTTGTCAGATGCAGCTTGGTAAGGTAGCAACTGATCTGTTAGGTACCACTACTGGGAGGGAGAGGGGCATCCTAAACTTAAAACCAGCAGGAAACTAATGACTGTTTTCTTGCTGGTTGCCCCTTTCCTGTTGTTCCAGGGCATTATTTTCCCCTTGCAGCTCCATCACATTCTCAGTCACTAAGCCATTATACAAAGCCATTATAAGTGGCATTTTAGAAAGAGCATTCAAGTGCAATTTGGGACAACTAGGACAGATCATGCAGAAAAACCACCAAGGATATCTATGTTTCGACTCAGTTTTAGAATTATAGATGCCCCTAATGTGGACACCTGTGCCGGTATCAACACCGATGTTTCTGCTATGAAACCATGGGTGGGGGACATCCATCTCATGCAAGGTTGCTTCAGGGAACATCCAGTGGCAAGGTAAAAAAAAAAACAGGAGCTCTCATTCCTAGTCAGTGTTCATTGTCAACTTGTAAAATAAAGGGGCTATGAGTGTACCTTCTTCTCCAAACCCTCCAGATGTTGGCCTGACAAAATGAGCACTTTTCAGATGCTTATTCATAACTGGAGCAGGTATAACTTTTGACATGGCTCGGGACATCTAAGACATTTTTGAAATCAGGCAAGGTGGTCCAAGTTCTTGGGAATGCCCCTAACATGCTTACACCCCCCCCCCCCCATTCCAATTTTGACGTTCTTGTGCTGGGGACATCGACAGAACTGGCTTCTAAAATGACTTCAAGGATGTCTCTGTGCTTTGGACATCTCTATATGTGTTTTCAGATGTCCAAAACATGAATAGGGCTTCTAAAATAACCCCCTAAATAATAGCTTTCAGGGGGGAGGGGAGATTTAGCTTAGTTCATGTCAATAGCAATGTATATATGTTCTAATATGTTATACTTGTAATGTTACAATTTTCCTTGTAATTTATAATTATCTGTTCTATGTAAAATGTCCTGGTATATCTCATACCAATTAACCTACTGTTACATGTAAACCGCACTTGAAACAAGGGAAAGAGCGGTATATAAATAACTGTTAAATAAATAAATAAATAAATAAAAAAAATAAATAAATAAATAAGGTGAATTCCATTCAGATTCAGTAGATATTTTCCCGTCTACAAAATGCTTACAATCTAAGCTTATATCTGAGACAATGGAGGATTAAATGACTTGCCCAAAGCCACTAGAAGCATTGGTATGATTTAGTTATTGTTAGTATTTAGCTCACGCCTTTCCCAGTAGTAGTTCAATCAACAGTGGGAAAAGGGCACCCTGAGGCCTCAACAGATTTGTACATGGCCTAACATCATACAAACAGAGAAAAATGATGACAGAAAAAGACCACATGGCCTATCTAGTCTGTCCTTCCAAAGAAACAACTACAACAGTACCCTTTTTTCCTTTAGAGATCCTCTGTGTTTGTCCCATGCCTTTTTGAATTCAGATACTGTCCTCATCTCTACCACCTCCACTGGGAGACCATTCCACAGGTCCACCACTCTTTCCGTAAAGAAATATTTCCACGTTTCACTCCTGAATCTATCCCCTTTCACCATCATCCCATGCCACCTCATAGCAGTACTTGCTTTCAATCGAAAGAGGCTCTCTCCCCTGTGCATTTATGCCATGGAGGTGTTTAAACGTCTCAATCATATCACCTCTATCCCACCTTTCCTCTAATGTGTACATATTAAGATCCTTAAGTCTGTCCACATATGCTTTATAATGAAGATCACTAGCCATTTTAGTAGCCATCCTCTGTACTGACTCCATCCTGTTTATATCCTTTTGAAGGTGCGGTCTCCAGAATTGCACACAATACTCCAAATGAGGCCGCACCAAAGACTTATACAGAGGCATTATCACGTCCTTTTTTCTGCTAGCCATTCCTCTCCGTATGCACCCAAGCATCCTTCTAGCTTTTGCTGTCGCCTTTTCTACCTCTTTAGCCACTTTAAGATCTTCAGACACAACCACGCCTAGGTCCCGCTCTTCTTTAGTGGACAAAAGTACTTCACCCCCTATACTATATTGCCCCCTTGGATTGCTGCAGCCCAAATGCATGACCTTGCATTTTTTAACATTAAATCCAAGCTGCCAAATTCTAGACCATTCTTCAAGCCTAGCTAGATCCCTCCTCATGTTATCTACACTTTCCTGGGTGTCTACTCTATTGCAGATTTTGGTATCATCCACAAAGAGACAAACCTTACCCAACAGCCCTTCTGCAATATCACTAACAAAGATGTTAAAAAGAATCATAATAAGGACAGATCCCTGGGGCACACCACTGGTAACTTCCTTCTCCTCAGAGTGAGCTCCATTTACCTGTACCCTTTCTCGCCTCCCAGTCAACCAATTTCTAACCCAAACAATAACTTTAGGGTCCATCCCTAGGGTGCTCAGTTTGTTTATAAGTCGCCTGTGAGGAACGGTGTCAAAGGCTTTACTGAAATGTAAATACACCACATCTAGGGCTCTCCCTCGATCCAACTCCTTGGCCACCCAGTCAAAGAAATCAATCAGATTTGTCTGACAAGACCTGCCTCTGGTGAATCCATGCTGCCTCGGATCCTGTAATCCGCTGCTCCAGAAACCTCACTATTTTCTCTTTTAGCAGCGTTTCCAATAATTTACTCGCCACCGAAGTTAAACTAACCGGCCTGTAGTTTTCAACCACATCGTTATTTCCGCTTTTGTGTAAAGGCACCACATGAGCCTCTCTCCAGTCCTTTGGCACCACTCCTGACTCCAACGAGGCATTGAAAAGATCAGTAGAGCTGCTAGAACGTCCCCAAGTTCCCTCAGTATTCTAGGGTGTATCCCATCCGGTCCCATTGCTTTGTCTACTTTAAGTTTAGCTAGTTTCTCACGAACACAGTCTTCTGAAAATGGTTCAAGATGCCCCTCGCTTATGTTCCTGTTTGTGGGTGTTTTCTGAGGTCCAATTCCTGGTTCTTCATCTGTGAACACAGAACAGAAATATTTGTTAAGCAATTCCGCTTTATCTTCATCAGCTTCTACATATTCCTCCCCTTCACCCTTGAGTCTGATAATACCACTTTTGTCTTTCCTCTTCTCACTAACATATCTGAAAAAGTCTTATCCCCCCATTTTATTGCATTGGCTATTTCCTCCTCTTTTTGAATATTTGCTTTCCTAACTACTTTGCTAGCTTCTCTAAGTTTTTCCAAATATAGTTGCCTGTCTTCTTCTCTCTGTGATCTCCTGAATTTCATGAAAGCCTCCCTCTTTTTCTTCACCTTTTCAGCTACTTCTTTCGAAAGCCATAGCGGTCTCCTTTTCCTTTATTTACCATTTTAACAAAAAGGTTGGTTGCCTTTAAAATATCCCCTTTCAGTTTTGCCCACTGTTTTTCTGTATATCATGCCAATGCAAATAGATTCCCTTTCCCTCTTTCTAGTTTAACCCACAGTACCTCCTCTCTTCTTTTTAAGCTCTGTAATTCCAAAGCTTTAATATTATTTTTTACATATGGTGCCACTCCTCCTCCCCTTCTTCCTACCCTGTCCTTTCTGAATAAAGTATAGCCTGGCATAGTTATATCCCAGTCATGGTTTTCTGTGAACCATGTTTCTGTAACTGTCACTAAAACCAAGTCAGCCACTCCCATCAAAGCTTGAACATCAGGGATCTTATTTCCCATGCTACAGGCATTTATACATACTGCTTTCCATACGATACCCTTTTTACCCATTTCCATAAAGGTATTTAATGTTTCACTTACCTGGGGGCTTTCACTTACCTGGGGGCTGTCTTCACCCATCCCCAACGAATCTAGTTTAAAGCCCTCTTCAGTAGATTAGCCAGTCTACTACTGAAGATGTGTCGACCTTTCTTGGACAGAGGGATGCCATCTCTGCACTGCAACCCTTGGAACAGCATCCCGTGGTCCAGGAAACCAAAACGCTCTCGATGACACCATCCACACAGCCATGCATTCATCTCCAGGATGCGAGCCTCTCTGCCTTGGCCTTTA